>JAOPSE010000011.1:42321127-43749250 GCA_029449295.1 Zea luxurians | reverse complement strand
GGTATCTATGGGTAATAATATACTTCTATGCCAAAAATCATAAAGAGTTACTTAGTGATTATTCAGTTATGATTTTCTAAAGTTTAATGCCAAAAAGACACTTATAACTAACTTGCTATTTGAAAATATCAAACAACAGAACTTATATTTTTCCTAGGTTCTTCTTAGCACAAGGATAGTCATTTCTAAGGTATGGGTGTTTTCTCCTTAGGATTATTTTCTTATGACTTTTCAAAATTTTCTCTATTTTTCATGAATAATTGTGAGTGCAATTTCCTTTCACTGGACTATGGTTCAATATATTTTTCTTGTGAACTACATAACTTAGGCATGCTAAGAAAAATATGGTTGCCCCTTGGTTTCCATTTTTAATCCCTTTTTTAAATTTTTCTAAGTTTGAGCATAAACAAGCTTTAGTGAAGAAACCCTCCTTAACCTTGTATACTGGGGTGTTTATAAATTTTAAACAGTGTAACTACTAGGTTAGTGTCTCCATTATTTTTCTTAACCCTGGTCTCACAATATTTCTATTTTTCCTTCTAATATTTAGTTTTGGACAGTTTTCTTCTTTAATTCAAAACTTTAGAAAATAATACAGGAACTATGGGGTTTATTATTTTTGTCTTATAGTTTAATTTTCACAAAGTCTAGCAAAATCGGTTTGACAAATTTTGGATGGTTATTCTTTAAGTTATGCATTTATTTAGTTTTTTGTAATATTTAAAAGAATAATAAATTCGAAATGGAAAAGAAATACAGGTTTGCGCTGAACCCCCTAGATTTTCTCTCCCTTTTTTCTCACAAAACATTCCTCGGTCTACTATTTGCATGAGTCACTGACATTGCACAAAACCCCCTGGTCTTAGCCGAAATCTAACCCGCACTCCCTGGCTAGCTTAAACAGTACCCGCAGCAAGGATTACACCGGCGAGGCTCACCGGCGGCAGTAGAGCTCCGGCGGGGTGGTCAGTGACGTCGGGGAGGTCACGGCGATCACGTCGATGTGCAGGTCGGTGTCTGGGGTGGTCGGAGCTGCCTGACCACGAGCGTAGGCGGCAGAGGTCGTCGGCGGCTCCTGCTCCGGCCAAACCATGGTGGTAGGGTTCAATTAAAGTGCACGAGGAGCTCCACGGGGTGATGTAGAGGACATGCGTGCAACGAATTGAGAAACGGTGCAGAGATTAACCCGGTCCATGTGCTCCGGTGGGGTTCCGAACTCCGGCGAGCACGATTGCGCTATTTCGATGGCGCGGGTCCTCGGTTCAAGCTCGGGCAAGCATCACGGTCTCCTAGGGGATCTATCCGAAGGCTTGGATCGAGCGAAGGAGGGTGGGAAAACGGTTGGCCACGGTGGTTGCCCTCAAGCGGCTCTGGTGGTTCGCGGGGAGGTCGCTGGAGCTATGGGCGAGCTCGTGGGAGTTAGGCGTGGTAGAGAGGAGGCAACAGGGAAGGTAGCCGGGCACTGGGGTGGCCTTTATAGCCGCGACGCGGGCGTGGTCACCGGGCGGTCGCGAGCACGCGGGGGTTCGCGTGCGGGCGTGCTCTGAGCGCGCCCCCGAGTGTCAGCCCACGTCGAACACGTGTGGATTTCCTTATGCCAAGGTTCAACGGCCGATTTGGTCGACTTAGCGTGCAGATCTTAGCAAAACCCCCATGTACGGTCTATTCCCTGCACCAAATCCTACCTTTTTGATGTGAGTTCCAAGCAAAGATATGGTCTGGTTAGAGAGATATAGGGGTGAGAAGTCGGCTCTGTCAGAGCTGTCCATACCGACACAAAAGCCATGCCAAGTCATGTCAAATGGCTTAGGGTTGGGTTCAAACTTTTCCAGGGTGTTCTAGGGGTCTTTGGGCGCCATTTTGTCAATTGGGCCATAAGGTTTTGAGGTTGGGATCAAGGTGAACATGTTTGATCTTTGAAAGAGGGTCGATTTTGAACTTGAGCAAATCCTGATTTTTCTTTTATGCTTAACTCTTTGGTGACCTTTTTGGGGTTTTTTCTGAAATCTTTTTGGGGTCACTCTCTTTCTATGTTTTGTAGGGTATTAAGTGTACTACAACTTTTATAATTGGTCCAAGTCATGACAATGTGATTTACATAGACTTTTTGCCATAACCCCCTCTAGGGCTCCATTTGCCTACAAGGGATTTGAATTAGGGTTTGAGTCATTCCCTTCTCTTTTGTGCATGATAAGGCCAAGGCATGACTTCTAAGATGGTTTACACCTACTTAGGATCTTGATCCCCAAGTTTGGTGTCCTTTGCTCAACTAAACCACATGTGATGATGGGTTCACTAATGTAGTCTTGAGTGAAAACCCTAGGTAACACCTAGGGTGTTACAGCCCTCCCCCTTAAAGGAATCTCGCCCCGAGATTGTGGGTGGGGATCCTTTAGAGGGTACCTAGAAGATGGGTCTGTGTGATGTAGATTCTTTAAGCCAAGTTTCTCTAATTAACTGCTCTTCGAATGTCATCCTCTTTGCAACTTCAGAAGGAAGTCCTTTTTAAGCTATTTTCAAGGCTTACTACCCCTTTAACATCTAAGTTTTTATTGTATTTAGATTCAAAGGGCAGGTGGGGGTGGGGTTTTTGGATCACATACTGACTCCTTTGGGCAGAAAGTCGGGGAAGCGAGATCGTAGAAAATCCTCAGTCTCCCACGTAGCTTCTTCTACTGAATGGTGACTCCACTGAACCTTATACATTTTGATCGAGTTCACCTACGTTGATCTCTCCTTTTGATCTAATACCTTGACGGGGTGCTCTTGATAAGACAAGTCTGGTTCTATCTCAATTTCTGGTTTAGGTAGTACTTCGGTGAGTAAGCGGACACACTTCCGTAGGTGAGATACGTGGAACACATCATGAACTGTTGACATGTGGGGTGGCAACTTCAATTGATATGCTACGGGCCCATAATTCGCTTTGATCTCATAGGGTCCAATGTAGCGAGGAGCTAACTTACCCTTGATTCCAAACCTCTAAACACCTTTGGTGGGTGACACCTTAAGGTAAACATGATCGCCCATTTCAAACTATAGAGGCTTCCTCCTCTTGTCATGATAGCTCTTTTGCCTTGCCTGAGCAGCTTCTATGTAACACCTCAAAATCTAATTTTGAGAATTATGTAAAATTTTCCAAAGGTTTTGAGTTAGAACTTTTTTTATCTCTTCCTTCAAAACTTTTGAAGTCACATCTCCTAAAAATGTTTAATAATAAAGATTGAATAAAGGGATTCTTATATAAATTATCCTTTATTTAGGTTAATAGGTATTATATAAGGATAAATATTAGAGCACTCCTTAGAATTATTAGGATTCTTATTGGGTATATTCAGAAAGCCAATGTTCAAACCGGATTTAAATTTGAATTGAAGTTTTAAATTTGGAAAAGAATGGATAAAAGGAAAGAAAAAAGGGATAAGAAACTGAGCTATGGGCCCTATTTTCCTGCTTGGCCCATGACTGGATCGCACCCCACTGGCCCATCAGCGCCCTTATCTTTTTCTCTGAGTCACTTACGCGTGGGGCCATCTCGCCATTCTCCCTCCTCATCCCTTACGCGTGGGCCTTGCTCTGTCAGGTCGTCATCCCCCAACTGACTCCGCACTCCCCCTGATCAAGCCGATCCCATCGCAACCAACCCAGGCGTGGGTCTCGCGGACTTCGGGGTATATAACCCTGCAGGGAGCGTGGACCTCCAGCACGGAAGCATCGAGTCAACCTATTCCTACCCGCCGCTTCGTCACAATCCCTGTTGGCAGGAGACAAGCAGCATGCCGCCTCCGGTTCTCGTGCAAATCATCAAATCAAATCAAAGTAACCATGAACGGCGGATCGTCCACACCGGCGAGGCCCCCACCTACGGCGGCGGAGATGGAGTACCGGAACTGGAAGAGGAATGCGGCTGTGCTTTACGACCTCGTCATCTCCCACCCGCTCGAGTGGCCGTCGCTCAAGTGGCTCACTCGCTCCCATCGAAGTCCTCGGCTCGTCGTGGGCACTCACACCTCCGACGAGGCTCATGGTCTTGGACGCGGTGCTTCCGCTCCCACCTCGCCTCGCTGCAGCCGCCGCTGCCTCGGGCGGTGCCGTCCTGTTCCCGTCCATGTCCGTCTCCAGCGTGGCGCCACACCGTGCGAGGTCAACCGCGCACGCTGCATGCCGCAGGCCGCAGCGTCCCTATACGGTGCCGACCAAAACGTGCGTCGACGAGGTGCACGTGTACCATCTCGGCGATGGCTACGACAACGGAAAGAGCGACGCCGCTGTTGTGCTCAGGGGACATGTGGCGGAGGGTTATGGCTTGTCATGAAGCGCCGCCGTGGGGTCAGTGGTTCCCCGTCGTCGTCAAATCCGGCCATGGGCCACCATTCACCACGGCGGATTCCCTCTCCATCTCCTCCTCCGGTATGGACCCCTCTTCTAGGTTCGCCTTCCTCTACAATTAGTGTAGCACACGTTGGATTTGGCAGGGAAACCCTTGCATGCCGTGTTCGCATTCTCCGGTGTGGGCGCCGTCGTCCCTGGCATGCACCCCGTCGTGCGCTTGGTGTCTGTGTTCGGAGCAGATGAAGATGAAGCCCCCTGCACCGCCCGACCTGGGATTAGCGGTTGGGATTCACTCTGGCATGCCTGCTCACGTGATGAGTTATGCGCCGTTAGATCCGGTAGGAACGCATGCGATTAGATCCGTGGTTGATAGCGTTTCAGCCGTCAGATGTAGCTTGTACGGCCAGGATTAGTGGATAGCATCCCCTTCGCCGCATTAAACCTGTGCCGCTGATTTCCAGATGTGCGGTCCCGATCCGAGCGCGAATACCTCTCTGCACGATCTAATCTGATCCTTTGGTTTGGGATCGGTTGGATAGGATCTGCCGATACCCCTTCGGCCTGACTGATTTGCAAAAGGGCCCCTGGCTTTCTTAAAAATAAACCCGCCGTCCTGTGCGGGGGAAAACTGAGTCTGGGGAAAAATTCTGGATTTGCCCCCGGAGTTCTCTGTAATCAGTGCTCAGTCCAGAGAATTATAAAGTCAGGAAAATGAATTAGAAAATGAGTTCTTAATATAAAAACAATTCATAAAATTTGTTTAATTCCTAGAAAATTCATACTAACTCCTTTTTAGTCCATTCCAGTTCCTATAATTTTGTAATATTATGGTTTATCATATAGTACCACTGTTTTCACCTAAAAGTCACATTAAAATTTATATTCTAATTAATCCTATATCAAACACATAAAACCTTTGGAAATTCATAACTCACAATCTGTAACTCTGATTTGATCCGTTCAAGTTGCGTTAGTCTCGTAGAAACGCATAGATCATTATTACGCAGTTTATTCTTATGTTTGATGTAATGTTAAATTTTGCCTATACCATGTTTGTCTGTATTGCTACGTTTAGCAGTGAGGACACGTGTCATCTGAAGAGCAAGTTGGTACCTGGATTCTCAAGGCCCAGGCAAGTTGTGCCCTTGATCACTTCTTTTTACCCACTCATGTTCTAATTAATCATAATGATCTGCATAGGTTAATTTTGATGGGACCCAATAGGTTACCCTAGTTTGACTATCTTTATACCTTGTTCACCACTGAATCTTTGGGTAGTACTTGCTATCGCTTTATGTGGTTTTGGGTATAGAGATACACATTACTATTCATGATTATACTTTTATTGTCAGTTGTTATTTACTGTTCATGTTAAGATCATTATGTTAATTGGAACATGGAGAACCACCCGGGAAAACAGTGCTACCACAAGGGAGGAATGGGAGCCCTTGGCTGATTAATTAGGAAAGCTAGTGGAAGACTACCTTACCCGAAAGGGGCAAGGGCAGTAGGGGAGTGGTCAGTGTAGGGAGGCCCTCGGGAGGATTTTGCTGCGATGGCGGTCCTGCAAGGGATTCCTGCATTGGAACTTCCTATAAACTGTAGCGGGTTTTCTGAAGCTAGTGGAACTTTGTAAAGGCCTCGTAGTGTTACCCTGCCTCGCCTCCTCGGTAGAGGTGTATGGGAAGTCGCGATCCCTTGGCAGATGGGTAACATGACTTGTGGGTAAAGATGCGCAACCTCTGCAGAGTGTAAAACTGGTATACTAGCCGTGCTCACGGTCATGAGCAGCTCGGACACTCACATGATTAAATTATGGAACTTAAACTCAATTTGTCATATGCATTGCATCGCAGGTGAAGTTGTTACTTTTGTTCTACTACTTAATTGGGCTGGTATTTACTTATACTTAGTAACTGCTAATAAAATTTTGACCAACTTTAAAAGCAATGCTCAGCTCTAACCACCTTCTTTGGTAAGCCTTACACTTCACGTGAGCTCCCACCTTTGGCGAGTTCATGCACATTATTCCCCACAACTTGTTGAGCGATGAACGTATGTGAGCTCACTCTTGCTGTCTCACACCCCCACAGGTCAAGATCAGGTACCGCAGGATGAGGCGCATGGAGGATGCCGTGATGTGTTCGTGAGAGGTCTAGGCCGTCGTCTCCCAGTCAACTTTGGGTTGCTGGACCGTTGTCTCCTTATAATGTAATTATTTATTTTGTATAGAACTCCTGTTATATATAAAGATGTGACATTCGATCCTGTGCCACTATACATCATATGTGTGAGACTTGGTCCCAGCATACCTGGTGTTTATGTTCGCGCCCGGGTCTTGGTGCCCCTAAAACCCGGGTGTGACAGAAGTGGTATCAGAGGAATGTTGACTGTAGGACGAAACCTAGATAGAACTGGACAGACCCTTAACTACTTACCTTACTCGAATTCTTTTCTAAACTTATCTTAATCTTTTCTCATCTAATTCCGCTTTACTCTGATTATTCTTACCTTTTCTCTCTAAAGACAAATGTGGATTTCACATTTTGAAATTCTGTGCCTAAAGTAACCTTTAGGAATAGGAGACCTAATCTTAGGAACTAAAACAAAACTATTTTGTATATATTGGTATGTTTGAGTGCTTGTTCTTATGATACTTGTTTGATTTGGATCTTTGATTGAGTGTGATGAGTTGGGGAGTAATGTCCACAATTACATCTATATATACATATAGGCATAAATACAAATAAATAAAATTCATAAGATAAAAAAAAATCTAGATTATCCTCCATTAAAGTGTATCTACTTTAAATAGATCCCTCTTAACTTAAAAGATACTCTCTTATCTTAATAGACTCATCTTATCTTGAAAAGATTTTATCTTATCTTAATAGATCTAACTGACCTCAAAAGATTCTACGTTATCCTTAGGAATTCATCTTGCCCTAATAAGCATATTTATCCCACACTAGTGTAACAACCATGATCTAATCCAAAATAATCAGATCTTAACTAGTCTGATCTAGTTATATCCAACCTAATCTAGATTCTATGTAATCTAATATGATCCAATCTAAAGTGAGTTATTAACAGGTTAGCTAAGTTGGTGATATAGGTTAGACACTATCTCTACAAAACATACCTTAACCTAAATTAATGTCTTATACCAACCCGTCTGTAAACAGCAACATAACCTACAACACAGGCTGCCTAGTCCATTTGTTCCAAAAAGCACAGTAAAACTCTGTTCAAACCTACCTACCTCGTGTACCCCGGCTATCCTAACTACATGTCCCTAATTCGGATAAAGACTTCAAGAACGAAGATCGAAGATGATCAACCTCATCAAGAAAGGATAAGCACCAACTCAAGTCCTCAAGGATTCAAGTCAGATCCTCAACAGAATGAAGATCCACAATCCTGGATGGAGTCTTTCCTTACCCTACTCTTTCTAACCCGAATCTATCTACGCTTTAAAGACACCTTTTATCCTACATAGTAGATGGCTTGATACCCATGCTTTCCTAATCCTTTTGGTATTAAAACCAATTAGAAACGAGCACATAGACTGCAAACAATTCTTTCTGTATCCCTTTTCTTACAAATCTCGAGGACGAGATTTCTTTTAAGGGGGGTAGGATTTGTAACACCTCAAAATCTCATTTTGAGAATTATGTAAAATTTTCCAAAGGTTTTGAGTTAGAACTTTTTTTATCTCTTCCTTCAAAACTTTTGAAGTCACATCTCCTAAAAATGTTTAATAATAAAGATTGAATAAAGGGATTCTTATATAAATTATCCTTTATTTAGGTTAATAGGTATTATATAAGGATAAATATTAGAGCACTCCTTAGAATTATTAGGATTCTTATTGGGTATATTCAGAAAGCCAATGTTCAAACCAGATTTAAATTTGAATTGAAGTTTTAAATTTGGAAAAGAATGGATAAAAGGAAAGAAAAAAGGGATAAGAAACTGAGCTATGGGCCCTATTTTCCTGCTTGGCCCATGACTGGATCGCACCCCACTGGCCCATCAGCGCCCTTATCTTTTTCTCTGAGTCACTTACGCGTGGGGCCATCTCGCCATTCTCCCTCCTCATCCCTTACGCGTGGGCCTTGCTCTGTCAGGTCGTCATCCCCCAACTGACTCCGCACTCCCCCTGATCAAGCCGATCCCATCGCAACCAACCCAGGCGTGGGTCTCGCGGACTTCGGGGTATATAACCCTGCAGGGAGCGTGGACCTCCAGCACGGAAGCATCGAGTCAACCTATTCCTACCCGCCGCTTCGTCACAATCCCTGTTGGCGGGAGACAAGCAGCATGCCGCCTCCGGTTCTCGTGCAAATCATCAAATCAAATCAAAGTAACCATGAACGGCGGATCGTCCACACCGGCGAGGCCCCCACCTACGGCGGCGGAGATGGAGTACCGGAACTGGAAGAGGAATGCGGCTGTGCTTTACGACCTCGTCATCTCCCACCCGCTCGAGTGGCCGTCGCTCAAGTGGCTCATTCGCTCCCATCGAAGTCCTCGGCTCGTCGTGGGCACTCACACCTCCGACGAGGCTCATGGTCTTGGACGCGGTGCTTCCGCTCCCACCTCGCCTCGCTGCAGCCGCCGCTGCCTCGGGCGGTGCCGTCCTGTTCCCGTCCATGTCCGTCTCCAGGGTGGCGCCACACCGTGCGAGGTCAACCGCGCGCGCTGCATGCCGCAGGCCGCAGCGTCCCTATACGGTGCCGACCAAAACGTGCGTCGACGAGGTGCACGTGTACCATCTCGGCGATGGCTACGACAACGGAAAGAGCGACGCCGCTGTTGTGCTCAGGGGACATGTGGCGGAGGGTTATGGCTTGTCATGAAGCGCCGCCGTGGGGTCAGTGGTTCCCCGTCGTCGTCAAATCCGGCCATGGGCCACCATTCACCACGGCGGATTCCCTCTCCATCTCCTCCTCCGGTATGGACCCCTCTTCTAGGTTCGCCTTCCTCTACAATTAGTGTAGCACACGTTGGATTTGGCAGGGAAATCCTTGCATGCCGCGTTCGCATTCTCTGGTGTGGGCGCCGTCGTCCCTGGCATGCGCCCCGTCATGCGCTTGGTGTCTGTGTTCGGAGCAGATGAAGATGAAGCCCCCTGCACCGCCCGACCTGGGATTAGCGGTTGGGATTCACTCTGGCATGCCTGCTCACGTGATGAGTTATGCGCCGTTAGATCCGGTAGGAACGCATGCGATTAGATCCGTGGTTGATAGCGTTTCAGCCGTCAGATGTATCTTGTACGGCCAGGATTAGTGGATAGCATCCCCTTCGCCGCATTAAACCTGTGCCGCTGATTTCCAGATGTGCGGTCCCGATCCGAGCGCGAATACCTCTCTGCACGATCTAATCTGAACCTTTGGTTTGGGATCGGTTGGATAGGATCTGCCGATGCCCCTTCGGCCTGACTGATTTGCAAAAGGGCCCCTGGCTTTCTTAAAAATAAACCCGCCGTCCTGTGCGGGGGAAAACTGAGTCTGGGGAAAAATTCTGGATTTGCCCTCGGAGTTCTCTGTAATCAGTGCTCAGTCCAGAGAATTATAAAGTCAGGAAAATGAATTAGAAAATGAGTTCTTAATATAAAAACAATTCATAAAATTTGTTTAATTCCTAGAAAATTCATACTAACTCCTTTTTAGTCCATTCCAGTTCCTATAATTTTGTAATATTATGGTTTATCATATAGTACCACTGTTTTCACCTGAAAGTCACATTAAAATTTATATTCTAATTAATCCTATATCAAACACATAAAACCTTTGGAAATTCATAACTCACAATCTGTAACTCTGATTTGATCCGTTCAAGTTGCGTTAGTCTCGTAGAAACGCGTAGATCATTATTACGCAGTTTATTCTTATGTTTGATGTAATGTTAAATTTTGCCTATACCATGTTTGTCTGTATTGCTACGTTTAGCAGTGAGGACACGTGTCATCTGAAGAGCAAGTTGGTACCTGGATTCTCAAGGCCCAGGCAAGTTGTGCCCTTGATCACTTCTTTTTACCCACTCATGTTCTAATTAATCATAATGATCTGCATAGGTTAATTTTGATGGGACCCAATAGGTTACCCTAGTTTGACTATCTTTATACCTTGTTCACCACTGAATCTTTGGGTAGTACTTGCTATCGCTTTATGTGGTTTTGGGTATAGAGATACACATTACTATTCATGATTATACTTTTATTGTCAGTTGTTATTTACTGTTCATGTTAAGATCATTATGTTAATTGGAACATGGAGAACCACCCGGGAAAACAGTGCTACCACAAGGGAGGAATGGGACCCCTTGGCTGATTAATTAGGAAAGCTAGTGGAAGACTACCTTACCCGAAAGGGGCAAGGGCAGTAGGGGAGTGGTCAGTGTAGGGAGGCCCTCGGGAGGATTTTACTGCGATGGCGGTCCTGCAAGGGATTCCTGCATTGGAACTTCCTATAAACTGTAGCGGGTTTTCTGAAGCTAGTGGAACTTTGTAAAGGCCTCGTAGTGTTACCCTGCCTCGCCTCCTCGGTAGAGGTGTATGGGAAGTCGCGATCCCTTGGCAGATGGGTAACATGACTTGTGGGTAAAGATGCGCAACCTCTGCAGAGTGTAAAACTGGTATACTAGCCGTGCTCACGGTCATGAGCAGCTCGGACACTCACATGATTAAATTATGGAACTTAAACTCAATTTGTCATATGCATTGCATCGCAGGTGAAGTTGTTACTTTTGTTCTACTACTTAATTGGGCTGGTATTTACTTATACTTAGTAACTGCTAATAAAATTTTGACCAACTTTAAAAGCAATGCTCAGCTCTAACCACCTTCTTTGGTAAGCCTTACACTTCACGTGAGCTCCCACCTTTGGCGAGTTCATGCACATTATTCCCCACAACTTGTTGAGCGATGAACGTATGTGAGCTCACTCTTGCTGTCTCACACCCCCACAGGTCAAGATCAGGTACCGCAGGATGAGGCGCTTGGAGGATGCCGTGATGTGTTCGTGAGAGGTCTAGGCCGTCGTCTCCCAGTCAACTTTGGGTTGCTGGACCGTTGTCTCCTTATAATGTAATTATTTATTTTGTATAGAACTCCTGTTATATATAAAGATGTGACATTCGATCCTGTGCCACTATACATCATATGTGTGAGACTTGGTCCCAGCATACCTGGTGTTTATGTTCGCGCCCGGGTCTTGGTGCCCCTAAAACCCGGGTGTGACATTCTAGGTTCTTCTTAATAACTCTGACCTTTTCCTCTGCTTCAAGTACTAAGTCTGGTCCAAATATTTCCCTCTCTCCCGCTTGAGACCAATTTAGCGGTGTCCTACACCTTCTTCCATACAAGGCTTCAAAAGGTGCCATATTTAAACTGGACTGGTAGCTGTTATTATAAGAGAACTCTGCCAATGATAGACACTTGTCCCAATTTTTACCATAGTGTAGCACACAGGCTCACAACATGTCTTTGAGAATTTGATTCAATCTTTCTGTCTGACCATCTGTCTGAGGATGGTATGCTGAGCTTCTTATTACATGGGTCCCAAGTGATTTTTGGAGCTGCTCCCAAAAGCGTGCCACAAACAATGCTCCTCGGTCAGATACAATAGTCTTCGGAATTCCATGCAATCACACTATTTGATCAATATAAATTTCTGCATACTTCTCTGCCTTGTGGGTGGTATGCACTGGCAAGAAATGAGCCGTCTTGGTCAACCTATCCACGATGACACAAATAGAATCATGGTGTCGGGAGGTATTGGGCAATCCCACGATAACATCCATGCAAATATCCTCCCATTTCCAAGATGGTATGGGAAGGGGCTGCAAGGTGCCTGCTACCTTTAAATGACTGGCCTTGACTCTCTAGCAAGTGTCGCATTCAGATATATACTTAGCATTTCCCTCTTCATTCTGGTCCACCAGTACAAAGATCTGAGATCATGGTACATCTTGTTACTGCCGGGGTGCATGGAGAATTTGGAAAGGTGAGCTTCATCCAATATCTTCTTTCTGAGTTCGGGGTTCTTGGGGACAACCAATCGGTCTCCAAACCATAGAATCCCTTTGTTGTCCTGACGGAAGCATTTGTATTTTTCCGCCTTCTGTTCGATCATTTCCTTAATAACTTGAACACCCTTGTCACCGATTTGCGCCATGACTATTTGCTCATGTAAGGTTGGCTCCACTGAAATATAACTTAAAGCACCGGAGGAAACGACTTCTATGTTCAGCTTACACAACTCATCACATAGGGTGATGATCCTTGCATCCATATTCATACAATTGCACTGGGCTTTCCTGCTTAAGGCATCTGCCACAACATTGGCTTTGCCAAGATGGTAATGCACCTCCAAATCATAGTCCTTGATTAGTTCTAACCATCTTCTCTGCCTCATATTAAGATCAGCCCGGGTGAAGATATATTTGAGACTCTTATGATCAGTGTAAATATTACAGTGAGCTCCCATCAAGTAATGTCTCCAAATCCTGAGAGCATGAACTACAGCTGCTAACTCCAGATCATGTGTGGGGTAGTTCTGCTCATGGGGTCTGAGTGCTCGGGAGGCATAAGCAATGACTTTGTTGTCTTGCATCAAGACACATCCCAACCCAGTACCGGAAGCATCACAATAAACCTCGAAAGATTTTGTGTTGTCTGGTTGAGCTAACACGAGTGCTGTTCTCAAATGTTGCCTTAGTGCATGAAAGGCATCCTCACATTTCTGGCTCCATTCATACTTGACTCCTTTCTTCAACAATTCAGTCATTGGCTTGGCAATCCTGGAGAAATCCGAAATAAATCATCAGTAATATCCTGCCAATCCCAGAAAACTTCGAATTTGCCATACTGTAGTAGGAGGCTTCCAATTCATCACTTCTTGTACCTTCTTAGGATCAACTGATATCCCATCCTGAGAAATTGTGTGACCCAAAAATTTAATTTCCCTCAGCCAGAAATCACATTTGGACAACTTGGCATATAGATGATGATCGCGCAGTCGCTGAAGCACGACGTGTAGATGCTCAGTATGCTCGTCTTCATTCTTGGAGTAGACCAGAATATCATCAATGAAAACCACCACAAATTTGTCTAGCTCTGGCATGAATACCGAGTTCATCAAATACATGAAATAAGCTAGGGCATTGGTCAGTCCGAAAGACATTACCAGGTACTCATAAAGCCCATATCTGGTAGAGAAAGCCGTCTTCGGGATATCACTGGCCCTGATTTTAATCTGATGATAGCCAGAGTGAAGATCTATCTTGGAGAATACTTTGGCTCCCACCAACTGATCGAACAATACATCGATACGGGGCAACAGATACTTATTCTTAACGGTTACCGCATTGAGAGGGCGGTAATCAACACACAATCTCAGACTCTCATCTTTCTTCTTTATAAATAAGGCAGGACATCCCCATGGTGAAGTACTTGGGCGAATGAATCCCTTGTCCGACAATTCTTGCAACTGCTTTTTCAATTCCACCAACTCTGCTGGCGGCATCCTATAGGGTCTCTTAGATATAGGGGCAGTTCTGGGTTGCAGTTCAATCGCGAACTCTATGTCTCTATCAGGTGGCATCCCTAGTAATTCATCTGGAAAAACATCTGGGTAGTCACAGACTACGGGGATCCTCTCAACCTGTGACTCTATCATAGTGAAGGCACAGGAACGGGTACAACCCTGGGTCGGCAAATATAATGTAGTCTCGCCATAAGTAGGGGAGTGAATCTCAATGGCCCTTGCTGCAATATCAAGTACTGCTTGATGCCTGGATAACCAGTCAGTCCCCAATATGATGTCCACACTATCCAAACCCAAGATGAGGAGGGTGGTTCTAATCACAAGACTACCAAATTTTATAGGCACCTGCCTATTGATTTGATAGGTGGCACCCTGCCTCCTGGTGTTGCAATTGTGATACCCCCATTGGTGTGATGGAAAGGTAACTGACATTTGGCACTAAATTTTGATAAAACTGTGTGATGCACCAGAATAAAAAAGAATGATTGCAGGATTATTCAAAATGGAAAAGATACCAGTCATGACGGGTGCTCTCTCTGGAATGTCAGCCATGGTGGTGAAGTTCAGCCTACCTTGCCTCACTTGCACCTTCTGCCTCTTGCCTTGATTCTGGTTGGAATTCCGCCCCTGCCTCTACTGGTTCCTAGGGAAATTCTTGGCATAGTGTCCAGTGTTACCACAAGTGAAACATCTGTTGTCGTTGGCCTGACGGTTCTGTTGCTGCTGCAGCTAATTGTTGTTCCTCTGAACTGGGATCTGAGAGCAGTTGGGTGCCTACTGCTGCTGTGGTTGAATCACCCATCGCCCTTGCTGCTGCTGAGGTCTCCTGTTCTGAGTGTCAGATACAATCCGGAAGCGCTGTGGCTGAGCTGATGATCCCGCCACAGGGGTCTTCCTCTTCTTTTCTGCCTGATGAGCTGTGATGCAGTCCTCTTGAGAAATAGCCATGTTGACTAACTCATTGTAACTGTTGGCCCTGATGGTGTTGAGACGGTCGCGGAGCTTAGTGCTGAGCCCCCTCCTAAACCTGTCCCTCTTCTTCTCATCAGTGTTTGCATGGTATCCGACATACTGGCACAGGTCATTGAAGGCCTGAGCATACTGTAACACTGTCCGATTTCCCTGAGTGAGTGCCAAAAACTCATTAAGCTTGCGATCCATAATGCCTGCTGGTATATGATGCCCTCTGAAAGCTGCCTTGAATTCTCTCCATTCCACCACGTGGCCATCTGGCTGCATAGCGAGAAAGTGATCCCACCATGTTCGCGTGGGTTCATGAAGCTGCTGAGTGGCAAAACGAACTTTGGCCGCATCTGAACAATTGCCGGTAAGTAATGAGAATTTGGATTCCACTACCCTGATCCATACATCTGCATCAAGTGGGTCCTCTGCCCGAGTGAACAACGGTGGCTGAGTGCTGAGGAACTCCTGATAAGTGGCCGCTGCTGGGGGACGCTGATGGTGATCACCACCACCATAGTGATGAGGTGGTGGCTGTCGCTGAGCCAGATGTCGCAAAATCTCGTTTTGCTGAGCCATCAACTCTTGCATGGTAGGAGGCGGTGGCGGGGGTGGAGGAATGCGCTCATTCTGTCCACGACGCACTCTTCCTGCCATCTGAAAAATTTAAGGATGCTCTCAACATTATACTTCTGATGTCAGGGTTTATACGTGGTGAAAGATCTGAAACGGTAAAACCAATATTTTCGTGCATAATTTATAAAAGATACTACGTGGCATAACACTTTTCTTCATAATTTAAAGCTGACATCATTCATCATCCAAACTTCCCAAAAGAGTTTGTTACGATTACATCGGTGACCCAAAAGACTCGACTCTGTCTAGCCTAGTATCCCAAGGGTGCAAAAGCTAAGCTAGCTCCGAGGAGTCCTACCTACCCACTTCTAACTCCATCTCCGCAACCTAGTGAGCAAACGAGGCAACACTCGACTCAGGGGAAGGTGGTCTCCCTGAGCCAGCAGTGTCTAGACTAGATGCGGGCTCTGGCTCCTCTCCTCCCTCGATGTCGACATCCTGGTTGGCCTCCATGTCCTAGATCTCCTGGTGGTGCATATCCAAATGTTGGTTAGCCTCCGCAAGTTGCTGCTGAGTGTTGATGAGCTGATCCTCGAGAACCTCAATGGTGTTCTCCCTGGTCCCCACTAGCTCCTCAAGCTCCTGGATCTCATTGGACATCTGTTCCACCTGTAGGTCCTTTTCCACCAATTCCATGGACAGATCTACCACAAGTTCCTCTCTGTTATCCAAGGTGATCTTAGTAGCCTCCAACAATGCCATTAGCTGAGACATTGCCTCTCCCCGCATCACTTGCAGACGATACAGAGCATTCATGCATCGCACTGTCAAGTGAGCAGTCTGCCCTGGGTAAAGAGCCCATATATCCTTGGCATGTTCCACTCAGTCTTTCCACATTGGGTCGTCCTCAATGTCCACGGGGAACAAGCCAATGGGATGAGTAGATAGCTCCAAGGGGTGAAAACCAGAGAAGGTCGTCAATCCGTGGAGGGCAATGGCCTCGATGGTGTCTTCAGCCTAGTATCCGAAAGACTCGGAGTCCAACGAACGCCAGCCTGGCTATCAGAGATGAGGTTCTAGGGTCATCATCACCCTACAGCGGGGCACTCGGTGCTTCTCGAATAGCTGTACCACATACTGGGGAGGCATCGTGTAACCGGCTCCCTGAAGTACCTCCCACAAGATACGGGGAAAACCCTCTCGTGCAAGTCCGTCCGTGTGGGACTGTGCGTTCCCTCCGTCCGAGGATCCGTGAGAAGTCATCTGTGTATGGTTAAGCATAAGTGAAAAAGAAAAAGAATTATAAAATAAAAATGGGATCAAAGCTCGGCCTCTCTATGGCTATGACAATGTCACTGAGTGTAGTTAATCCGCCATTATCATGTATTAAAATTTTTACCTAATTATTAATAGTTTTAGTAAGGATGCATGCATGCTCATCCTAACGACCTCATTCCAACTGAGAGGGAATAGGGAAAAAACTCCCATTCCGCATAGTAGCCTATAGGGCTTACTCAATTAGCCACCTAGCTACCCCTCTATCATCCTAAGGCTTCACATCCTAGGTCTATCCCGATCGTCCTAGCAATCTATCCAACATTTGTTTCTATCAAGTTTTATTTTTGAAAAGGGATGGTATTTACAGTTTATTGATTCCTCTGTGGTGGTACAAGCTCCAATACCAGCTGTGGCGGAACCACCCGAATTATTCCAACTTAAGTGCCTAAGTCCCACCTTAGAGGCTAGACCACACTTAAATAGGAATAACACATCAGTCCCTCTGATCTAGTCCGACGAGGCCACTAACAGGATCAAGTACCACGTACTCACTCAATGGTGAGGCACAGAGCAAATACAATAAAGCATAAAACCATACATTAAGAAGTATTAAATTTATTACAACATCATCGGAGTTTTAGCAAAAGTAGTGATCATTGTTCGGGATGCAGCGGAATAAAACTAATGATAAATAAATGGAGGGATGGGGAAGCCTGTCCCATCACTCCTCATGCTCCTCCTCAGCCGAGGTAGGGTCCCACTCGACTGTCCAACCCAGTGGTAAGGTGGACGGCCAAGTCACTCCAGCAACCATGTCCTCCAGAGAACCTGTAAAAATTATGCCACAAGCAAGGCTGAGTATACTAATACTCAGCTAGACTTACCCGGTGTGAGGAGTCTACTCCTCTACCTCTAGACATGCAGCTGTTTGGCTGAGGGGTTTGGTTGCCAAAAGCACTAGCTGAGTCTAAAAATCAAGTTTTAGCTTTTTCAAGTTTTAGTGTGACTCTCTTAAGACTGAATATGTACCTAGCTAATCATACACGGTATCAAACATTTAGCAATCAACATCTTTTGCCATGTCAACTCAATTCCACTTATTACTCAATGCAGTACAATGGATCAAGCAGTCTCATTAGCTGCGAGAAGCAGACGATTCGAATCGAGTTTTTATCCTTGCAAGGTAAACCTAAACACACGACGTGGCAAGGCACTCCGTCCCCTCACACATCAACCGTCCCCATCGATTCCCCATCAGTAGAGAGGGGCTCACCGCCTTGGCGTATAATGCCTCACTGACCCCGACTGCCGTCGCGCAGTGACCACACTTGTACCCACCATTACCAGAATGGGAGACCATGTCTCACGTCGCGTGAGGAGGGCAATCTGTTGCCAAGTTCAATAGTACTAGGCTTACCGATTTACCATATTTCTTGGTATGTGCTTAGTATGTTCAACGCTTGACATAGGTATCCGCACGTTAATCCTTATTCCAATTTCATCTTGTAGAATACGCATCCCCATGGATCCGTGTCTACAGTCCATCATCATTCTTGTTGTCAAAGTGGATACAATCAATTTCCTGACCTCGCGCGAGTGCTAGAAAAATCACTCGACTTCTACCGAGATTCCTGATTGGCAAAGCAGCTACTCGACCTAGCATACTAGTATCCATCTCAAAAGGAATCCTGAGTCATGCAACTAGGATTTCAGTCAACTCCTACACTTAAGTGCACAATACACACCTACAAACATTAAGTGTAGTAAAATAGCATATATAAACGGTTATGCATAAAACCGGGGCTTGCCTTCCAAAGCTGGGGCAGGCAGATCCTAGATGGCAGGTTCTGGTGCTGGATCCTGGGCTAACTCCTGAGCAAGTCCTTGCTCCGGCACGAGGATGTACTCTCCGTCCGCGAGGTTGCAATCTATCGAATGCAGTGAATAAGATATATGTATGCTATGATATGCAGAGTTTAGTAGCCATTATGCATAGTGAAGAAAAACTAGGTTAGTTGATGACTTAGGGTTTCCTTGTTACCAGAAGCTCTTAGTGGTTTATGCTCATCAAGTTAGCTTTGAGGTTTTGCTTAGAGGTAAACATAGTGGATTAAGATTTGGATTGCCCTTTAAAGGTTCTCTTTGGTATTCAAAGGTTTTACTGATTTGGTCAAGGTAACATTAATCTCCACTATTAATTCCTCTCTTTATTTGCTTTTTATGCTTTTAAGGTGGATTTGAACTACAACAGTGAATTAAAAATTTCCAAAAATTCTGAAAAATTTACAGTGCGTTAATATTTGTCACTGTAGTCTGTCCTATAAAATTTAGGTCAAAAATAAATAAATTATGCCCTGGACAAAAATAACAAAAGTTGGGGCAGAGGGGTTACTTTGCACTACAACCCTCATCTAGGTGTGGGTTCTATACTAAGGGTTATTTTTGCTGGTATCTATGGGTAATAACATGCTTCTGTGCCAAGAATCATAAAGAGTTACTTAGTGATTATTCAGTTATGATTTTCTAATGTTTAATGCCAAAAAGACACTTATAACTAACTTGCTATTTGAAAAATATCAAACAACAGAACTTGTATTTTTTCTAGGTTCTTCTTAGCACAAGGATAGTCATTCCTAAGGTAGGGGTGTTTTCTCTTTAGTATTATTTTCTTATGACTTTTCAAAATTTTCTCTGTTTTTCATGAATAATTGTGAGTGCAATTTCCTTTCACTGGACTATGGTTCAATAGATTTTTCTTGTGAACTACATAACTTAGGCATGCTATGAAAAATATGGTTGCCCCTTGGTTTCCATTTTTAATCCCTTTTTTAAATTTTCCTATGTTTGAGCACAAACAAGCTTTAGTGAAGAAACCCTCCTTAACCTTGTATACTGGGGTGTTTATAAATTTTAAACAGTGTAACTACTAGTTAGTGTCTCCATTATTTTTCTTAACCCTGGTCTCACAATATTTCTATTTTTCCTTCTAATATTATGTTTTGGGCAGTTTTCTTCTTTAATTCAAAACTTTAGAAAATACAACAAGAACTATTGGGTTAATTATTTTTGTTTGATAGTTTAAGTTTCACAAAGTCTAGCAAAATTGGTTTGACAAATTTTGGATGGTTATTCTTCAAGTTATGCTTTTATTTAGTTCTCTGTAATATTTAAAAGAAGAATAAATTCGAAATGGAAAAGAAATATAGGTTTGCGCTGAACCCCATGGATTTTCTCTCCCTTTTCTCTCACAAAATAGTCCTCGGTCTACTATTTGCATGAGTCAATGACATTGCACAAAACCCCCTGGTCTTAGCCAAAATCTAACCCGCGCTCCCTGGCTGGCTTAAACAGTACCCACAGCAAGGATTATGTCGGCGAGGCTCACCAGTGGCACTAGAGCTCCGGCGGGGTGGTCAGTGACGTCGGGGAGGTCACGGCGGTCACGTCGGTGTGCGGGTCGGTGTCTGGGGTGGTCGGAGCTGCCCTGGCCACGAGCGCAGGCGGCAGAGGTCGTTGGCAGCTCCTGCTCCGACCAAACCACGGAGGTAGGGTTCAATTAAAGCGCACGAGGAGCTCCACAGGGTGATGTAGAGGCCATGCGTGCAACGAATTGAGAAACGGTGTAGAGATTTACCCGGTCCACGTGCTCCGGCGGGGTTCCGAACTCCGGCGAGCACGATTGCGCTATTCCGGTGGCGCGGGTCCTCGGTTCAAGCTCGGGCAAGCATCACGGTCTCCTAGGTGATCTATCCGAAGGCTTGGATCGAGCGGAGGAGGGCGGGAAAAAGGTTGGCCACGGTGGTTGCCCTCAGGCGGCTCTGGCGGTTCGCGGGGAGGTTGCCGGAGCTATGGGCGAGCTCGGGGGAGTTAGGCGTGGTAGAGAGGAGGCAACAGGGAAGGTAGCCGGGCACTAGGGTTGGCTTTATAGCTACGGCACGGGCGTGGTCACGAGGCGGCCGCGGGTGCGCGGGGGTTCGCGTGCTGGCGTGCTCTGAGCGCGCCCCCGAGTGTCAGCCCATGTCGAACACGTGTGGGTTTACTTCTGCCAAGGTTCAACGGCCGATTTGGTCGACTTAGCGTGCAGATCTTAGCAAAACCCCCATGTACGGTCTCTTCCCTGCACCAAATCCTACCTTTTTGATGCGAGTTCCAAGCAAAGATATGGTCTAGTTAGAGAGATATGGGGGTGAGAAGTCGGCTATGTCAGAGCTATCCATACTAAGACAAAAGCCATGCCAAGTCATGTCAAATGGCTTAGGGTTGGGTTCAAACTTTTCTAGGGTGTTCTAGGGGTCTTTGGGCACCATTTTGTCAATTGGGCCATAAGGTTTTGAGGTTGGGATGAAGGTGAACATGTTTGATCTTTGAAAGAGGGTCGGTTTTGAACTTGAGCAAATCTTGATTTTTCTTTTATGCTTAACTCTTAGGTGACCTTTTTGGGGTTTTTCTGAAATCTTTTTGGGGGTCACTCTCTTTCTATGTTTTGTAGGGTATTAAGTGTACTACAACTTTTATAATTGGTCCATGTCATGACAATGTGATTTACATAGACTTTTGCCATAACCCCCTCTAGGGCTCCATTTGCCTAGAATGGATTTGAATTCGGGTTTGAGTCATTCCCTTCTCTTTTGTGCATGATAAGGCCAAGGCATGACTTCTAAGATGGTTTACACCTACTTAGGATCTTGATTCCCAAGTTTGGTGTCCTTTGCTCAAATAAACCACATGTGATGATGGGTTCACTAATGTAGTCTTGAGTGAAAACCCTAGGTAACACCTGGGGTGTTACATAGATCATCTATCTTTCTTTCATACAAGTAGATCATTTCTATTGGGATGAGATCTGTAGTCTAAGAATCGGTTCATAGGAAAGCACGCCTTGCAGTTGGCATCGGTAGAAGATTTCCATCTTGTCCCTCGGAGTGGAGCTAGACTCACTTCCTTTGTTCGTAACATTATACGTTACTCACTGAGGAAGAAGGGAGTAAAGTATCTACACTCGTATCAGATCTGAAGATCTGCCCCGAGATGGATAGGTATCGATCGACCAAGAACTTATCGAATTTCGAACCCCTCGCCCTCTAAATGTGGATCTCCTCCTCCTCGTTGTTGCCGTGGAGAAAGACCGTATTCACGTCTAGTTGAAATAGATGCAAGTCCTCGACCGCTACTATACTATACTATACTATACTATACTATACTATACTATACTATACTATACTATACTATACTATACTATACTATACTATACTATACTATACTATACTATACTATACTATACTATACTATACTATACTATACTATGGTAATATAAATTAGTCTCTCTATCCTTTACCAAAGCATGGTGCATGTCTTCCCATCCCCAAGTGTTCCTGTTGGGGGTATGCTTCGTAGCCGAAGATCCAAGAGAAAGAGAACACCTTCAGCAGATCCTCTCAGAAGCAGCGCCAAAGCTATCACCTATAAAGCTTCGGCACAGTGGCAGATCTCAAGACGAAGGGGCGCACCGACTTAAAGATGAAATGACTTAAAGACCCGTGATGTTTTGTATCATTATTGTAGTCAATTGTAAAGGACATAAATGTAATTTTACATGGGCTGCGTCCCGTGCCTATAAATAGATGAACAGTGCTCCCGTACTGTTCACGCGGACTTGGCATTCGCTTTTGCGTCACACTTGTACTTTCACCTTCTTTCAAGCCGAAGGTACATTTGTAATTTGATATCATTTTCCATATTAATAAAATAGAAATGAGTTGATTATAGTACTTGATTGTTTATGTTATTTTATATGATTCCTTCATCTTTATATGTTATGCTGCTGAAGGTATGTCCTTCATAACCTTCGTCCAAAGATCATTATATCCCAAGGGAAATAATGCTTCAAAGGACGAAAAACTTTAATGTTTAACATTTTCTGTGTTGCCTTGTTCTTGATTCATAGCATTTGAGAACAAGTCTCCAACATTGGCGCCCACCTCCGGTGAACTCACTTCCACCTTTCTGAGCTGATGACTTCGTTCAACAACCAAGCTGGAGCTGCTTCGGCTTCGAAGCTGGTACTCCCGATAAAAGGCGGTTCATACTCAGAGCCGGCCAACAAGAAGCAGAAGAAGGAGGCACAGAGAAGGGTACAACTTGTCGGGGTGTAGGGACGCTTCATCAAGTCAAGATGGTCCCACATCCCAATTACCTTCTCCCAAGAGGACCTTCAGCTCAAGGATTACCCCCACAATAATGCTATGGTTATTTCTTGTGTTATCAAAGGATTTCTGGTTCACAATGTTCTGGTTGACATAGGCAGTGCAGCGGATATTATATTTGCTAAGGCCTTCAGACAGATGCAAGAGCCAGAGGATAAGATTCATGATGCTACACACCCTCTTTGCGGCTTTGGAGGAAGACAGATCGTAGCGCTCGACAAGATCACGATGCCAGTGACCTTCGGATTTGTCAACAATACAAGAACTGAGCAAATTGTGTTTGATATTGTCGACGTGGAGTACCCCTACAATGCAATCATTGGTCGTAGGACACTCAATGCTTTTGAAGCAATTCTTCATCCAGCATATCTTTGCATGAAGATACCTTCGGTTCAAGGGCCTATTGCTATTCATGGAAGCCAGGAAGCTGCCAGAAAGGCTGAAGGAAACTGGACAGATTCAAAAGCAATTCATAATATAGATGGAGCCGAAGCTTGTGAGCAAGACAAGTACAGAAGGGAGAAGGCTGCTTCGGCCGATCAGCCAAAGCCCATGCTCTTATGTGAAGATATAGCAGAGCAGAAGGTGTTTCTGGGATCTCAATTGTCTGAGGAACAGGAGAAAAACCTAATAAGGTTTCTGTTCAACAACAAAGATGTCTTCGCATGGTCCGCCAACGATCTCTGTGGTGTCAACAGGGATGTCATTGAACACTCGCTCAATGTTGATCCATCCTTCAGACCCAGAAAGCAGAGGCTTCGAAAAATGTCTGATGATAAAGCCGAAGGTGCTCGGAATGAAGTGAAAAGGCTTCTTAGTGCTGGAGTCATCAGAGAAGTAAAAATACCCAGAATGGCTAGCTAACACTGTTATGGTGAAGAAGGCCAATGGTAAATGGAGAATTTGCATCGATTTTACTGATCTTAATAAGGCATGTCCAAAGGATGAATTTCCATTACCAAGGATAGATTCTCTAGTAGATGCAACAGCTTCGTCAGAACTCATGAGTCTACTAGATTGTTACTCAGTATACCATCAAATCTGGATGAAGAAGGAAGATGAGCCGAAAACCAGCTTCATAACCCCAAGTGGTACATATTGTTATCTTCGGATGCCTGAGGGGCTCAAGAATGCTAGAGAAAGCTTCAGCAGAATGACAGCGAAAGTCCTTCATTCTTAGATAGGCAGAAATGTGCTAACTTATGTAGATGATATCATAGTAAAAAGCACGAAGCAAGAAAATCACATTGCTGATCTGTAGGAGACATTCGCTAACTTTAGGCAAGCTGGCCTGAAGTTGAATCCAAAAAAATGTGTCTTCGGAGTAAAGAAGGGAAAATTCCTTGGTTGTCTAGTTTCAACAAAAGGGATTGAAGCTAATCCAAATAAAATCGAAGCTATTCTTCGGATGGAGCCGCCAAGCACAAAGAAGGGAGCACAACGGCTGACAGGAAGACTGGCATCTCTGAATCAATTCATATCTAGATCAGCAGAGAGAAATTTACCATTCTTTGAAGTGCTGAAGTCGGCCGAAGTCTTTCAATGGGGGTCAGCTCAGCAGAAAGCCTTTGAAGAGCTGAAGCAGTACCTGATAGATCTAACAACGTTAACTCCACCCACGCCAGGGGCTCCTCTATTATTATATGTGGCAGCTTCACATTCTGCAGTAAGCACAGCGCTTGTGCAGGAAAAGCTTGAAGGACAAATCAAAAAGCAAGCTCCAGTATACTTCGTCTCCGAAGTTCTCAGCTCATCAAAGAAAAACTATATAGAATTGGAGAAAGTTCTATATGCTGTCTTAATGGCCTCTAGGAAGCTTCGGCATTACTTTCAAGCATTTCATATAATTGTTCCTTCATCACAGCCTTTGAAGGATATTATGAGGAATAGAGAAGCTACTGGAAGGATTGGAAAGTGGGCTGTGGAACTCAACGAATTCACCATTGATTATGTGCATAGATCCTCGATCCATTCCTAGGCGTTAGCAGACTTCATCGCTGACTGGACGCCAGGGGCTCAGGAAGAAGAAGCAGGTAAAGATGCCGAAGCTTGGACAGTGTTTGTAACACCCTAAATCCATCAATTGAAAATAACTTAGTTTATATGATAATTTCCAATAGAAAGGTAAATATTTATGTTTTCAAATAATTAAATGGTGATATAATTAAATCGAGCAATTTCTTTAGCAGATAAAACTTTACCAAGTGTTTGACGCATTCATGTCGAAGCATATGTTTTATTTGATTTGAATTTGAAATTCAATGCTTGAAATTAATTGGTGTGAAAACCTTATTTGCTAAAATAATACTAAACTGTATAATAATAATAATAATTATTTTGGAAATAAACAATTTGATTTGTTAATAATAATCTTGAGATCATTATATTTTCGGAAACATATATTTACATTATTTTGGATATTTTTTTGGTGTGAAATTTTATAAAAAAAACGTAATGCATTGCTATATAATAAATTCTAGAAACATGTAATTTATTTTGTGAATAATATTTCCAGGTTTATCTCAAATTTTGGATATATACATATTTTGTTTTGTTAAAAAGGGGAAATAGAAAAAAGGGAGCGTACAACCCATGAATCAAGCCGTACTCACCTCTCCCCTCTCACCACTCTATTACATGTGAGCCCCACCTGTAAGGAGTCTCTTCCTCCCCAAAATTGCTGGCCACACGTTACGAACAAGCCTCAGCTCGAGCTCATTCGTTCGGCTCGCTTGCGCCTTTGTGCCCACTCGCCTACTTAGACCTGCACGTTGCCTCTACAGTGACGTTTCTCCTCCCTACTAGCGGTGATCGTTCCAGAGCGCTCAATTTCTTCAGCCATTCCTTCCACCATTAATGGCCATCACAGTTTCAGTTTCCTCCGTAAATTCAAGGGAGCATCAATTGGTCATCAAATCTGCGCTAATCTTGCTAATCCCCTCCACGGCGACTCATCTGCTTCTTCTCCCTTCTCTTCGCCTCTGCTAACGCCGCGGACGCCCGTTTCTTTTCTTTCGCTCATAACCGTTGTCGCCATAATTTTTGTCGTCGACCTTCCTTCTTCCCTATTAACGGACTCTCTACTACCCTCCCCAGTCTATAAAACTTCACCACATCCTGCCAAAATCGATTCCAAACCTCTCTCTTCCTTCTCCATGGCCTCAGCCACGCGCTGCCGCACGTCGTTCTCCTCCGCCGAGCCAAACAGGATTCCTGGTCCACCTCGTTGTCTCTCACTTCCTCAGCTTCCCCTCGCCGTGCTCTTCTATTTTCTCTACCCGAGCTCCAAAGCCACTCGCCTCCACCCTCTTGCTGCTACGAAGTGTAGATTGCTATTGTCATCGCATGCCTTGCTATCATCCGCCCTCATTGAGCTTGCCTCGTCGGACCACCTATGTGTCACACCCGGAGCAGTTTCCCCACGTCAGTGCTGAGCCCTGCGCCGTAGTCACCAAACTTGTGCTGCTGTGCTGCTCGCCACTGCACTTCACGTCTGGTGCTGTCGCGCTCGCTTGTTGCCGCTTGTCGTTGCTGGAGCCTCACCAATACCGCATCGACCTTGCCCTGCCAGAGTTCCTCGCCGTGACTCCCATGCCCAGGCGCGCAGTTGTACCATCACCCTCGCATCCCCACGCGCTCGCCTCTCTCTACTCACGACGACATCTGTTGCTGCGTACCATCGTCGGAGCTTCGCCAAGTCCCTGTGTTGCGATGCGTCGAAGCGCCAGCCCTGCTGCTATGCTGCTTCGTCGTCATCGCTCCACTCCTCGCTAAGTACCTTCGCTTGAGGCCGCCGATGACTGCGTCGACGACTTTGCTCATCGAAGCTCGATGTGCTGATCCCCTGCACCGAAGATTTTCCTGCTGTTGCCGTGTCGTCTGCACTGTCTGATGGTAGGAGAAAGGTTCAATTTTTATACGCTACCCCCTATCGTGTACGTTTAATTTAGATCTAACCGCTGCGATAATTTTTCCCATTTTAAAATGCGCATGTGAGGCTTAAATAAATTAAATAATAATTTGTTAACTTCGTAAATTTATGTTAAACATTTGAAATCAGTGTTTCCAATAATTTACATGTGTATTCAATATCTAAATAAATTAAATAGTATTTAGATAGCTATATGTTAGTGTGCTGATCAGTTTGAATTGTTAATTGCAACGATTTACTTATTTTTGTAAATTAATTTGTATTATGGTTGTTGTAATGCGTAGTTTTCTAATTATGAAGTTAAAAACGAATGTAGTTCACCTTTTCTTAATCAAAAGTATCAGATAAATAATCATATAACAAGTTTTTTTATGATTTAGATTTAGATTCAAGTATTGCATATTTAAATATGTGTATGCCACATAGTTATTACTAATAATATTAATATAGCTTAATTAAGTGCCCACATAACTAAAATGAAAGATTAAATATTGTTTAACATAATTTCATTTTTAATGAATTTGATCATTTGTTCCTAAATTAGAACTAAAGATAATTAATAGATTAATTATCCTTGTCACAATTTACTAATCAAACCTATAGTCGATTTGTTCATAACTAGATATATTGCACGATTAATCATTTCATAAAATTTAGTCCACATTAGATATATCACTTAGTTTTTCCTAAAGAATAAACTAATGAAATTAATGTTCATATTCTTTTATATTTAAAATATGAGTTTATATGTTGTATTGTATATAACTTTCTTAATGAAAATAGAGGCTAGTGTTTCCTCAAGCAAAGGTAAAGATAATTAACTGTTTCATTACCTCTCATAAAAATCTATTAGATCATGTATTTTCTTAATGAACATAAATATAACTATTTGTTTAATGACCTTTTCACATAAAACATATTTAGACTTATATCTTAATTTATCATAAGTGATAGGTTTAATAATGAATTATATGTTCCATAATGCTTCTAAAAATTTAACGTGATTAGTCACCCATTAACCTTAGATATATAACATATATCTTCTCTAAAAGGTTAAAAAGGTTTAATATCGTTATAACGTGTTTTATCATCTTATAAACCCTTAATGTTAGACATATCACTTACGATGGTTTATAAAAGATTAAATTGGTGAACCTAATATTTTTATATTTTAATTAAGGTATTTTTAAGCTCATGTCTTGTTTTATAAAGTATAGATCACACATTTTTGAAAAGAATACCCTCTTATTATAACCATTTGCGATGTTCTTTAAAAGCAAACGCTCTTTTCATTAGGCTTTCTTTTAGCTTTACGTTTGGTGAATGTGGTATGTTATTGAGTGGTGTTTGTTCTTGTTTGTTTGTGTGATATTCAGTGGTTGATCTAGTAGTTAAGAATCAAGATCTATTCCGATCCGTGGAAGAACCTCAAGTTTTCAATAAGCAAGGCAAGTGGACTTCTCCCTCTGCATACTCTGTTTGATCCCAAACAATACATTTAATAAAGTTTACTCTTTTGGATATATATGCATAACTTGACGGGTTACCTATTTAGATAACCTTTCCAACCTTACTCCTTGTTTAACCTGGGATTATGATATAATCAAGTAGCTATGCTATTGCTACAACTTTAAATTTATGCAGTCACTCCTATTTATGATACTAATGTTCCAAATGGTAAGTTTACTTTATTGTTGTTAACCCGATGGTTAAACAAGATTATTGCATATTAATTGGAACATGGAGTGACCACCCGGGAAAACAGTGCTACCATGAGAACTATCATGGCTCTGGTCTTGGCTAAATAACTAGGGAAGTCTTATGTTGGGTGCTGGTCGTGGTCGACAGGAACGGGGGCATCTGGCAAGCTCTTATAGTTCCGGCTCAGGCAGATTGGATACGGGCATAGTTCCCAAAGCTTTACCCTGTAGTCTGGACTATAAGTTGGTTACGGTAGGTGTACCTTATGCAGTTGACCATTTCCAGCATTTGCGTAATGAGGACTCTAGGGAGAAGCCTCGTAGTGAAACCCTGGCCATTCACCTTGGAAGTGAATACGGGTCTAGCTAACCCGGGCTAGAAGGGAATCGCGACTCATGGGTAAAGATGCGCCACCTCTGCAGAGTGTAAAACTGATATATCAGCCGTGCTCACGGTTATGAGCAGCCTGGACTCCTCACATGATAATTGAACTTGAAGATGGAAATAAATCGAGATCCGATGATCTACCAATGGTTTTGCTTAAGTGGTTTCACTTAAGTGTTTTTGATATACTCATATACCTTTGCTTAATGGGAATACTTGGGATTCACACTTATTAGTAAGACAGGTGTTGTTAATAAAATGTTGACCAACTAAAATGCTTACTGCTCAACCTTAGCCTCACCTTGTTACCTTGCATTAGTTTTTTCCCCCACTTGCTGAGCCCCGACCATAAGTGAGCTCACCCTTGCTTAATTTTGATCAGAAGTTGCAGATGAAGATATGATGCTGAACTCCATGGATGCTAGTCTAGTGATACCCCCGGTCATCTTCCTGTGAATGGATGTCCATGTCTCGCTATACTTTGATGAATAAAGGTTAAGACATTGTGTCTATTTGAAGTGTAATATGTTAATATAATCGTTATTTACTCTCTTATGCATTGTTCTTTTGATATATTACACTTGTGACGTCAACATATGTGTGGAAATAGATCCTGGCACACATATGCTATGCACCCGGCTCTGCCCCTTGGAAACGGGTGTGATAGTGTTCTGCGACGGTTCCTGGAGAACCTTCGGGGCAGGTGCAGCTGCTGTTTTAGTTGCACCTTCCAAAGTCAAAACATGTTATGCAGTGAAACTTGATTTTAGCTGCACAAATAATATTGCTGAATACGAAGCTTTGCTTTTGGGGGCTTCGGAAGTTAAAGGCAATGGGGATAAGAAGGGCGGTTCTTAAAACCGATTCCCAAGTTATTTCTGGTCATATTGACAAGAGTTGTAAAGCAAGAGACCCGAAACTTGAGAAATACTTGGATACAGTTCGAAGGCTTGAAGCTTCTTTCGAAGGGTTCTCTATCAAGAATATTCCACGAGGAGAAAATGAGCACGCTGATGTGCTAGCCAAGTCAACGGCACAGGGGCTGCCTTTACCTTCGGAAGTATTCTTTGAGACAATAAGAGCACCTTCGGTGGAACTTCTTGAAAGAGCAGTGCTCAATATATCTCCTGTTCATAGTGAAGATTGGAGAACTGAGATTATATCCTTTCTCTAGGGCAATTGCCTTTTAGATGATGAAGCTTATAATAAGACAATAGAGGCAAGAGCTCGACGATATGTAATAATAGAAGGGGAGTTATACAAACATGGAGTCTGCTCTCCATTGCTCAAATGTTTATCCAGAGCTGAAGGTATAGAGTTGATGAAGGAAATACACGCATGTTTGTGTGGATCTCACATTGGATCTAGGCCCTTGCTAGGAAAAGTCTTTCGTCAAGGATTTTATTGGCCGAAGGCAGCTTCGGATGCAACAGAATTAGTCCAAAAGTGTGAAAGTTGTCAAAAATGTGCAAGAGATAAAAAACAGCCTTCATCTCTGACTAAGCTAATACAGCCCACTTGGCCGTTGCAAAGGTGGGCCTTGATTTGTTAGGCCCACTTCCACCAGCACAAGGAAATTTAAAATATGTTGTGGTGGCAGTAGAATATTTTTCCAAATGGATTGAGGCGAAGCCTTTAGCCACAATAACTTCGGTCACTGTTCAGAAATTTTTCTGGTAAAATATTGTTTGTCGTTTTGGAGTGCCGAAGGCTATTACTGTCGACAACGGAACACAGTTTGATGCCGAAGCCTTCAAAGAGTTATGTGAACAAATTGGCACGAAGATTCATTTTGCATCGGTTAGACATCCGGAGTCAAATGGACTTGTTGAAAGAGCCAATGGCATTATAATGACAGGAATAATGAAGTTAATCTTCAATCAGCCCAAAGGAAAGTGGCCAGATGAATTGATCAAAGTGGTGTGGAGCCACAATACAACAGTGTCAAGGTCAACAGGTTTTACACCATTCAAATTATTGTTTGGTGATGAAGCAATAACCCTGGAAGAAGCTAAAGCAGGATCAATAAGAACAGTGGCTTCGGCAGAAGACGAAGCTGATTATTCTGTGGCAAAAGATGTTATAGAAGGGATCAGGCTTCAGGATGTGGAGAACATCAATAAATACCAAACTGAAACAATAAAATGGCATGACAGAAAAGTTCGGTTAAAAAATATCAGGCCAGGGCACTTGGTACTTTGGAGAGTTGCCAACCCAGATACAATAGGCAAGTTACAATTGAAGTGGGAAGGACCTTTTCTGGTAGTATCTTCGTCAAGACCCGGTTCCTACAGATTGAAGGATATGGACGGCAACGACATTCCTAGATCTTGGAATGCGGATGAGCTTCGGCGATATTATGTGTAGCTTAATGTAGTCTTTTTATTTTTTCCCTATGGCACCCTTTTCCTTTCCAAAGGGGGAGAAAGGTTTTTAATGGGGCCATAGCATGTAATTTCTCTTTTCCTTATTTCAGCTCTACAAGAGCAATATCCCCCAAAAGTTGTAAATGTAAAAGCTGAGCACGCACCATCGAGTGCAAAGAGAAAAGAAAAAGCAGGGAGAAGCTCGAAAGACGTCCCTAAGGGGATGCAGAGCACGATGAAGCTACAAAAAGACGTTCCTAAGGGAGCGCAGTGTAAGTTTTCTGCTCAAAAGTCATTCCTAAGGGAATGCAGAGCTTACAGCGAAAAGTCAATGCTGATTCTGCCGAAATATAAGGCGAAGCGCGAAAAGTCAACGCGATACCACCGAAATAGAAGGCGAAGAAGTTCAAAAGACGTTTCTAAGGGGATGCCGAACTTACAGCGAAAGGTCAGCGCTGATACACCGAAAAATAAGCGGTGAAGTCGAAAAATAAACGGCAAAGAGACTGGTTATTCCTAAGGAAATGAAGGATATGGTTGTGGCTTCGTATGTGTGTGTTTGAACATTCATTTTGCACTATACATTACATCATACATCTGCATTCATAAACATTCATTTAGGCATACATAGGATCATTATCATCATAACACAGGCAGTTGCTTTGGCTCTAAAGATAAGGCTTCAGCAAAAAGAAAAAGAAGCAGTCTTTATGCTTCGCTGTGTACGAAAAGAAGGAAGGTGTTTTTCGCCTTCGGCTCAAAAATGCTAATTTCGTCCACACCAAAGCACTTTATGCATTGATGGAAAGGTAAGAATATATTACAAGGTATGGACAAAGTTTACAAAGTAAAAATTGATTACATTGTTCTTTACAAAGGTTATTACAAGGGTTTTTAGAGTTTTTTCTACAGCTATCTATTCAAGCTTCATTAGCATCTATTGAGCTTCAGCTTCGGCTTCGTCTTCTTACTCTTTAGCTTCGGCCTCAGTTTCATCATCCTGTACGTATTTAAGTATTGTAAGCAAAATTCAAGTTCGAAGGAAGAGGTAAGCACAAGGTATGATTTTTGTTACCGGCTTAAAATGAGTCCGAGCTTCATCACCAGCTTTGCTTCGTCCACCCTTTGTCCATACTAGTTTAATAAACCTATTTGATATGCTTCGGGCAAGGTTGGGAATATTATCCAGGCTTGCTGGTGATAAGCTGAAATTGGGTCTGTTGATAACCTTTCCATGTTTGCAGCCAGATTTCAGGAAGGCGACAGCTGTACCCCGAGAAGCTACCAGGGCGCAAAAGTCACCATGTCCAGCTATAACTTCTTCAAGGTCATCAATCTCACCTTCGATATGTTCAAAGGCCCCTGGCAGGTCTTCTGACGAAGGATTAAATTTTTCGCTGCTGGCTCCAACCGAATAGAAGACTTGCTTTAGCCGTTGAACACATCGATTACTGAACACCAGACATTTGTTTTGAAGGCTTGTCAATGATTTTTTCAAATCTGAACCTTTCTAGACCTCGACCTCAAATTTTGCATTAAGCTTCTGCTTTTCTTCTTCAAAGCTTTCTGACTGGGAGAGAAGCTTCGTATTTAATTCTGCTATTTTAGCTTCAGCTTCTGCCAATAAGCCTTCGGTTGTCTAAAGCTCGAAGTCTTTCTTTTCAAGAGCAGCTGATTGGTCTTTTATCTTGCTTTCTAAGTTTTCAATTATAACTTCGTGTTTTTTATCTTCCAAATCTTGCTACATTTTCAAAGCTTTACTCAGCAGCATACTTTGCATACAAATTTCCTTCGTTAGAAAACATCTTCATTATTGAAATAATAAAAGTTAAAGAGAAGTTTACTTTGAAATTGGAATAGAATAAACTACCGACGATGTGTTGTCGTCGGTAGCGGCTAATATCTGTTTCGAGCTTCGGGAAACCAATACTCTTTGATAGAGTACCGATAACCTTCGCTCCGGTCTGATCTCGGATGCAGCCCAATTTTTTGTCATCGATGCCACCAAAGAGAAGCGCTCCCGGCTGATATCCGCAAGACATAGCATATTCTTTTAACTCTTCTTTTTCAGCCTTTGTCAGCTCTTGACCAACTAAGTTTCGAAAGTTAAAAATTTCGTCTTCCGAAGTGTCTTCGGCTATTTCTTTCTCCTTCCCGGGTTCTAGGGTCATAGTTTCTTCGGTGGCTGCAGCAGCTTCTTCTACAGCCATGTTTTGCAGTATCTTATCAATATCGGCAATCGTGCACTCTAAATGAGTATCTTCGGTAGCGGTAGCTTCGGTAGCTATGGCTTCTGCAAGTGTAGCTTCGGTGGCTGTCGTGCTCTCAACAGCTGGCGCCTTCAGAGCTGAAGCTCCTAGTGGTGTCCCTTCGATGACTTATGTCACTATAATGATTCTTTGCTTCTTTGGCCTAGCTGCCTTCTTCGTTTTTGCGGGCTCCTTTTCCTTCTAAAAAAGCTTCATCAGATGTGGCCCCAGTGGACTTAGCTTGACAGGCAAAGATTCAGTCATTACCTTTAAAATTTCTTCCATGTCGGTGGTAGAGGGTGTCACAGCAGTTTCTTCTTCTTCGTCAATTGCCTTCTGCTTCGGAGCTATAGCTTTTCTCTTCTTCGAAGCATCTGTTTTCGGCTCAGGCTTCAGCTTTTTCTCTTTCAATTGTTTTTCATCGTCTTTATTTAGAATGCTAGCCACTCTCTTTCTTTTTTGCCCTTCGGCATCCTTGTCTAGCCGCTCGTAGTCGGGATACTCAAAGTCCAGAGCATCCATTACTCGGTTCAATCTTCACTTCGGGCGGGTGTCGAAGGCTACAGTCATTAGTTGATCTTCTTTTTTGGAGTAGTTGCCGAGAATTTCATTGCACATTACTTCGATCGTGTCCAGCCACTCTTGGCAGGGCACTTTGAAATGTTTCTTGAATTTATAATGGTAAGGCAACCGAACAAATTCCCCCTTCTTCTTTTCCCCCTTCAGCTTCGGCATGTCCCACTCCTTCAAAGTTGGGAACACTCTAAAGGCCAAAAATTCTTGCACTAAGTCCCTAGTGCCGATATGATCTGCAATAACTCAAAATTCAGCCAGGGCAATTTGGCTTGGACTCCCTGGTGTCATGTTGCACTGCGGTCTGGTCTCTCCAAAGATCAATTCTAGCGGACTCTAGACCAGGTCCTCCTTATCTTCGTCAACTTTGACATAGAACCATTCAGACTTCCAGCCAGATGGCCACTTGCTTCGATAGCTAATCACTGGAAATTTTGTGTTCTTTCGATAGGCAAAATTGTAGCAGCCAAAATTTTCATGTAGCCCGTCTCCTCTAGCTTTCGTCTGGTAATGAAGCTCGTGCACTCGGCAAAAGCCTTCACCAAATGCCTCCACCCCTTGGCTTCGGAGAGCCCAAATATAAACACTAAGCCGAACAATAGCATTGGGAGTTAGCTGATGAAGGTAGATCCCAAACTTCTTCAATACAACAGCAATCATCTTGTTCAAAGGAAATCTTAAGCCAGCCTTAAAGAAACTTTTGAAGACTACCACTTCATCCTTTCCTGGCTTCGGAGTAGTCTCTTCCCCACCAAAACGAACCAGTTCTTTCTTCGCTTCACTGAAATAGCCCAATTTCAACAACTTAGGCAAGTCATCTTCGGAGATGGTGGATTTCCCAAAATCCAGGTGGCTGGGTTTACTTGGCACCACGCTGTAATCATCTTCAGACTCAGTCTCCTCAACATCAACTTGTTCTGTTTCAGCGGCAGGTGCATCCTCCGATGCTACCAGCCCCGAGCGCTTCATCACTTTGGAGATTGGAGCAGTTTCAGCACCTTTGGCTTCCTCTCCGTCGTGCGTAACCCTACCTGTGGAACGCACTCTGGCCATCTGATGATTGAATTTCTTGTTTTTTGAAGTTGAAAATTTTTCTTTATCTTGCCGAAGCTTTTTCTTGCTACGAAGCTTGAGCAAAGTAAATAGCTTCGGTTGAGGATGCAGCAAACAAGCTACGATTTTGGTCAATATTTTGGCAGCAAAACAGTGCAATAGCAATGAATGCTGTGGTAACTTCACACCTACCTGTCTATTTATATAGTGCCGCAGGTGGGAAGGTAAATCGTCAAGGTCTTCCGCACCGGACAAACAGCCACCCGCACTCACTGAACGGTGGGCCATAGGGTCCGAGAAGGTGAATCTCCAGGGCGCGTGTAACTGCTACAAGATCATGCCACTTCGCGCGAGGATTATTTTAATCGTTTCTTGCCAACGAGCTTAGGGAAGGTGTTTTTCGGATCTTCGGCATCCCAAAGCCTAGAAGACTTTTTCATGGATCAAGCTCGTTACGAAAAACAATCTAGCACCGCGAAGGGGCTAGTGTTGGGGGTATGCTTTGTAGCCGAAGATCCAAGAGAAAGAGAACACCTTCAGCAGATCCTCTTAGAAGCAGCACCGAAGCTATCACCTATAAAGCTTCGGCACAGTGGCAGATCTCAAGACGAAGGGGCGCACCGACTTAAAGATGAAATGACTTAAAGACCCGTGATGTTTTGTATCATTATTGTAGTCGATTGTAAAGGACATAAATGTAATTTTACATGGGCTGCGTCCCGTGCCAATAAATAGATGAACAGTGCTCCCGTACTGTTCACGCGGACTTGGCATTCGCTTTTGCATCACGCTTGTACTTTCGCTTCTTTCAAGCCAAAGGTACATTTGTAATTTGATATCATTTTCCATATTAATAAAATAGAAATGAGTTGATTATAGTACTTGATTGTTTATGTTATTTTACATGATTCCTTCATCTTTATATGTTATGCTGTAGAAGGTATGTCCTTCATAACCTTCGTCCAAAGATCATTATATCCCAAGGGAAATAATGCTTCGAAGGACAAAGGACTTTAACGTTTAACATTTTCTGTGTTGCCTTATTCTTGATTCATAGCATTGAGAACAAGTCTCCAACAGTTCCTATAGAAAATCCCTCCTGCCCTCATGGGGGGATTTCCTATGGGAGTGGGGATCTATCTCTTTAGCTCACCTCACACTAAATTCTAGGGAAAGATTAGACATCCTCGGATTCCTAAGATGAATGAACTCTACTCTCGTATCGTCTCTACTCGGATCTATCTAGAGAATGGCATGGCCTGTACAGTTGCAAAAAAGCCCACATCTGTCCCGAAGGGTCATTATTGACCAGGAATTCCGAATAAAGAGATTATTATTCCCATGGTGACACTAATTAGTTTAGTCCAATGAAAGAATGCTATTATCCAGGTGACGACACCGCTCTATTGGCGATACGTTCTTCTTTAGAACTAAACCAGTGAACTACAACCTATGAACTTACCATTCTGTGGAAATGAATTACAGCTAACACTTTCTTCTGATCTTCGGGCAGTCCAATCTCATCAAGAGTAGACAATCATATAAACTCCGATATTACACACTTAAAATGCTTCTCCCAAGCCCAAGTCAACCCCAACAATTCCAAGAAAGCGTATCTCCTATCCGGGACAAGCCTTGCTTTGGGAATATAGAGGAGTTCACACCCAGTCCAGACTTCACTATATCTTTCATTTTAGGCCAGTCCAATGATACGATACGAATGCCTAAGGCATTCCACGGTTCCTACGTACTAGAAGTCAAGTACCCCTCGCTAATCCAATGAGGAACTACCGGTTATATTCATCTTTCTATTCGTAACGTTAGTAGTTACTCATGAATTATACGTGACTCGTTCATTATACGTTCCTCATTCATTAGTCGTGACTCATTTGTTCCGAATATCAAGAAAGCATTCATGGCCTAAGGAGCATATTATTTTGACAACGGTTTCCCTCACCTCCTCTGAACGTACACTCTTATCATGGGCTTCAACAGACGGGATATGCTCGAAATCATACTTGCTTGCACGGATATAGACTTGCACTTGATGGACTAAACTAATAGGTGAGTTCTCTTCTAATCTAAAGGAAGAGTAACAAATTGGGTATTCTCAAGTATGGAAACTGCTAGGCAATTCTAAAGTACCCGTCAACGGGCAATACCTCTTGACGGCTTGGGGATTGAAACTTAAGTTCCCCATGGTTTTAACTGAATGGCGATTCGTAAGTCCCCTATTCTCAACTATGGAGTATGAGATGTTTGCATATCACGTTAAAAAACTATGAATTTTACTCAGTAAACTCCCCAGGCACTTTGCTAGCAGATGTTTCAGTACAACAAGGAACCTGAGAAGAGACCCGAGGAACCCTGTAGGTAGATAGTTTTCAAGTGCTCTAGTCCTGAACAAAACAACAAGATGCGCGGTCCTCGATTGGGAATATTGATATCATTGCCTGTAGGTGGGATCTGTTGCAGTATTCAATGAATAAGTATCAATCTCTTCTCTACGGTTCTAGGGAAGCGGTTGTATGTCTGGGTCCTAGGCCAAGTAGATTGATCGTTTGTTTGATATTCCCGCTAGAATATTTTCCAAGAAGGAATCCGGGGATGTCCATGATTCGAGTGATATTGGCGCTCCACTTTCATATGGGATCTCTTTCGTATTGGATGTGGATGGGTCTAGAGAATGGCATGGCCTGTACTTGTTGTGAGGAAGCCCACCTGTTGCGTAGAATAGGATCCATCCCGTTGCCAAAGAAGAGGTTGCTTGTCAAAGAAGAGGCTGGTATCGGCTTTCCCTAGTGCTCCCTGGCAATATTTCCACAAGATGTCCGTATATAGATTTGAAAGAATTTCATGAATGAGATCATTTTTGTTGTGAGGAATGCCATTGGCAGTCAACTCTTGACTCGTATCTTGAGAATGGATGTTGGCCTAAACCCCTCTTTGGAGTAGGCCTACCTTTCTAATCTAACAAGTGAATGCTAAATACTTACTAAACTAAACAAAACAAAGTAGTAGATTTCTTCCGTCATAGCTCTGCAGCTGTCCTCACCAATGTCAAAGATAGGCCACATATTACATTCAAGGGATATCTTGCTAGGAGAAGTCTGTACAAGCTTGTTAGCCAGATTGAGATGTGGTTCTGGTTGGAATCTAATCTCCTGTCCGAGGAATAGAATCTCTTGCGAGGAATGGCTAGCTCTATCCATCTAGTGGAATACCCCAAGTATCATATCATAGTCATAGCATTGGAGCTCGTATCATATCAGAACACTTGTATCTCGTATCAACGGAGTCAAGCATCTAATCTATATTCTACTCTTCTACTCTAGAGATTGGGCCTGTACGAAGATCTTTCTTTTTGCGGGCTAAAGATCACTCTTGTCCCTCTAGTGAAGTGGTAGTTTTCTTGCTTTGCTTATAGAACAGAACTGAGTCTCTTGTGTTCGTAACATACATTAAGTGTTACTCACTCCATTGGCATCTACAAGTGGTGCTTACGAGAGAGGCCTGCCTAGACCGAGATAGGAATCATCAGTGGATACAAGCGAGAAGAAAGAAATCTATCTTTCCAGCTTTGGCAGTAGGCAATCATACCAATTCGTCTTTATACTCATTCGTTATACATGATTCGTTCAACACAGTCTAGTCGATCTGTCTTGTCCCTCGTAACTTGATAGTGGAAACAGAAGCATGAGTGAATCCATATTGTACTATACTATACTATTAGAACACATCTCTTCGCCAGTGCCATGCCACAGTGAGTGGAGCTAAGGATGAATGCATGAGATCCGTGTTCTAAGTGTTGTCTTAAGTGTTCTAAGTTCAGTAGTATCTTCTTCTTGTAAGTTTTCGAATATTCTAAAAAATATTGGTGTCGGCGGGAAAATCCTCCGGCCGGGTGGCGGAATGCACCCGCCCTAATCCTAAGATGAGGAGGGGGCCTAAGCAGTTGCCTATTTGGTGAATTCGGGATGAACACAAGAACACTCGAGGGTTTATAGTGGTTTAGGCCGCAAGAGCGTAATACCCTACCTCCAGTGTCTATAAGTTGTATTGAGCGTGTCCCTTGTAACGTTGTGTCCCTTCCCTTTTATAGTTTAAGGGAGGTACATACAAGGATGCTGAGCCCCGACATGCAGGCCCAGGAGCTTAATGGTAGGAATACATTATGTGGATAGTAAATGCTGACAGCACACAAAGATCCTCCGCCTTAGTAACACATGAGTAATCAGCGGGAGTCATGATGACCGCAGTCCATGCAGCATTGATAGTCAGTAACCCTTTTCTTAGAAACGTGCGAGTAATGGTGAGTAACAGCACGGCCCACACAATGTGGACTGGGCGCGCCGCCTATCACCGGAATGGACAGGCACACATCTTATCCGTAATAAATGTAAAGACGTGCGCAGTCTAGAGGCTTTATGCTAGGTTCCGCCCATTGGCTTACACCGTGCGCAGTAAGCCACGTGGCAGCATTGGGCCTCCGCTTGGGCGGGGAGTAGGAGTATATGCGATTAGGTCTGGATCCCACCAGACCAGGTCTAGACACATGTCGGCACCGAACCCCTGCCTAGGCCCTGATTAAGGCCCGGGTATGTTCTATCCTGGAACTGGGGATCCCATCGTGGGCGGCCCGGACCCCATACAGGGAGGTCCAGATCCATTCCAAGGGTCCGGTTCAGACATGTGGAGGTCCTGGACCAAACATGGAGGCCCGGACCATATATACAGGGGTCCGGCACCTTCCGATGGGGGTCCGGACACGTGGCGGCACCAGACCTGCCCATGTGGTGGGGTTAGGTGCTGTTGCTGGCCCAGAGTAGTTGCCCGAGGCCGGGGCGAGTCATGGCCTGGTCCCACTAAAAGGGAAATGTGCCCTTGGGCCATTTCTAGTATATTTTGGTGATTAAGTGCCCAACATGTATTTAGTGAGTAATCATGTGCCAAATGATGGATGAAGTGCAAATCAACAAGAAGGTATGATTCTAGACTTAGTACATTGGTTTTTGTGTACTAATATATTTGTCTAAGTGCTAGAATCGGAGAAAAGAGAAGATGAAAAGAACTTGGCTCGAAGCAGCCAAGACTCAGCTCAGTCTGGCACACCGGACTGTCCGGGGCGCCAGGCTGGCTTCTAGCGAACTAGCCACTCTCAGGAATTTGTCGGTGGCGTACGACTATAATTCACCGGACTGTCCGGTGGTGCACCGGACTGTCCGGTGAGCCAACGTCCGCCAGCGCAACGGTCGGCCGCCAAATCCGCGAGCGACGCGTGGCCCACTCCAACGGTCGGCAGGAGACACCGGACTATCCGGTGTGCACCAGACAGTGTCTAGTGTGCCAACGTCTATATTTCTGCAATGCTCGGCTGTGCCATTTTAGGAAGGCGATCTGCACTGGACCATGAACAGTGCCTGTCCGGTGATGCACCGGACTGTCCGGTGCGCCACCCAACAGAAGGCAAGAATTGCCTTCCCTGATTGCCTCCAACGGCTCCTAGCTGCCTTGGGGCTATAAAAGGGTCCCCTAGGCGCATGGAGGAGCTACCCAAGCATTCTTTGATCATCTCTAAGCACCAAGACTCTATTCTCGCGCATTTGATTCTTTGTGATAGTGACTTGAGCTCTAATTGAGTAGAGAACTCCTCGCATGTGTTGTGAGCTCAAGTTGTGGCTTGTGTGCGTGTTTGTGCTCGTTCTTTGAGTCTTGTGTGTGTTTCTCTCCCCTCCCTTACTTCCATGCTTCTTTGTGATCATCAATTGTAAGGGCGAGAGGCTCCAAGTTGTGGAGATTCCTCGCAAACGGGAGATAGTAAAAGAAAGGAAAACACCGTGGTATTCAAGTTGATCATTGGATCACTTGAAAGGGGTTGAGTGCGACCCTCGTCCATTGGGACGCCACAACGTGGAGTAGGCAAGTGATATACTTGGCCAAACCATGGGATAAATCACCATGTCTCTTGTGCTTGTTTTCTTCGTGATCATTGTGTTTCACAAGAGCTTGGTCCTTAGCCAAGTGATTCTATTGAGCTAACACTTAATCTAGTTTTGTGGCTACAAGTGTTTGAATTTTACAGGATCACCTATTCACCCCCCCTCTAGGTGCTCTCAATTGGTATCAGAGCCGTTCTCTTCACGCAAGGGACTAATCGCCCGAAGAGATGGATCCTAAGGGAAAGGGGATGGTGGTCAACGACAAGACAAAGGAGTCCATCATCCACGAGCCAAGAGATGATAAGTCGTCGGACTCTGGCTCGAGTTATAAGAACAAGGACGGGAAGAAGAAGAAGAGGCGCATCAAGAAGATCGTCTACTACGACAGCGATGAGTCTTCTTCTTCCCAAAGAGACGACGAATACGACGAGAAAAAGAAAACGGTTAATTCAAATTTTTCTTTTGATTATTCTCGTATTCCGTTTAATTCCAATGCTCATTTACTTTCAATTCCACTTGGGAAACCTCCGCACTTTGATGGAGAAGACTACCCATTTTGGAGTCACAAAATGCGTAGTCACCTATTCTCTCTCCATCCAAGTATTTCAGAGATTGTTGAAAACAGAATGCTTTTTGATAGTACTAACAACCCCGTTTTCATTAATGAGCAAATCCATAAAAATACACAAGCTACCACCGTTTTGCTAGCATCCTTGTGCAGGGACGAGTACAATAAGGTGAGCGGCTTGGACAACGCCAAGCAAATCTGGGACACCCTCAAGATTTCTCATGAGGGGAACGACGCCACCATGATCACCAAGATGGAGTTGGTAGAAGGTGATCTGGGGAGGTTCGCAATGATCAGGGGAGAGGAGCCAACGCAAACGTACAACAGGCTCAAGACCCTGGTCAACAAGATCAGGAGTTATGGAAGCATGAGATGGGCGGACCACGATGTCGTCCGACTTATGCTCAGGTCCTTCACTGTTCTTGATCCTCATCTTGTGAACTCAATCCGTGAGAATCCTAGGTACACAAAGATGACGCCCGAGGAAATACTCGGAAAGTTTGTAAGCGGGCGTATGATGATCAAGGATGCGAGATACGTTGATGAGGCATTGAATGGCCCAATGCCCATCTACGAGCCTCAAATCGTTGCTCTCAAAGCAACAAGCAGCAGGGAGGCGCTACCTAGCAAAGTGGCGCAAGTTGAGGCGGCCGGGCTAAATGAGGATGAAATGGCCCTCATCATCAAGCGCTTCAAGACGACGCTAAAAGGATGCAAGGAGCATCCCAACAAGAGCAAGACAAGGGAAAGTGCTCCTGCTTCAAGTGTGGAAAGACTGGTCACTTTATTGCTAACTGTCCCGATAATGATAGTGACCAGGGACAAGAAAAGAGCGGGAAGAGGGAGAAAAAGAAGTCCTATAAGAAGGCGAAGGGCGAGGCGCACCTTGGCAAAGAGTGGGATTCGGATTGCTCTTCGTCCGACTCCGACGACGAAGGACTCACCGCCTCAGCCTTCAACAAGTCGTTTCTCTTCCCCAACGAGTGCCACACCTGCCTCATGGCAAAGGAGAAAAAGGTAAGCGCTCGAGATACTCCTAAGTATACTACTTCTAGCGATGAAGATTCTAGTGATGATGAAGTAGACTATTCTAGCTTATTTAAAGGTTTAGATAGAGCCAAGGTAGAAAAAAATCAATGAATTGATTGATGCATTAAATGAAAAGAATAGACTCTTAGAAAAGCAAGAGTATATATTGTATGAAGAACATGATAAGTTTATTAGTGTACAAAAATCTCTTTCTTTAGAAACTAAAAGGAATGAGATTTTATCTTCTGAAATTTCCGCTTGCCATGAGTCTATTTCTAGTTTGAAGAATGTTAATGATGAGTTAAATGCTAAGTTAGAAGTAGCTAATAAATCTAGTTCAAGTGTGGAACATGTCGTAATTTGTAATAGGTGCAAGGATTTTGATGTTAATGCTTGTAATGAACATCTTGCATCCATTACTAAACTAAATGATGAGGTTGCAAGTCTTAATGCTCAACTTAAGACTTGCAAGTTAGATTTTGACAAACTAAAATTTGCAAGGGATGCCTACACTGTTGGTAGACACCCCTCTATTAAGGATGGGCTTGGCTTTCGAAAGGAAGCCAAGAACTTAACAAGTCAAAGGGCTCCCATTTCTGCTAAGGAGAAAGGGAAGGCCCCTATGGCTAATAGTGCTCAAAGAAATCATGCTTTCATCTATAGTGATAGAAAATTTTCTAGAAATGCTCATAGGAGTTATGCTTATGATTCACATTCTATGATTGCTTCAAGTTCTTCTTTTGTGCATGGTAGAAATATGCATAGGAAAAATGTTGCTCATGTGCCTAGGAAAGTATGTAATGAACCTTCTACAATTTACCATGCTTGCAATACTTCTTTTGCAATTTGTTGTAAGAATAAGAAAGTGATTGCTAGGAAGTTGGGGGCCAAGTGCAAGGGAGACAAGACTTGCATTTGGGTCCCAAAGACTATTATAACTAACCTTGTAGGACCCAACAAGAGTTGGGTACCTAAAACCCAAGCCTAATTTGCCTTGCAGGTTTATGCATCCGGGGGCTCGAGCTGGATTATCGACATCGGATGCACAAACCACATGACAGGGGAGAAGAAGATGTTCACCTCCTATGTCAAGAACAAGGATTCTCAAGATACAATCATATTTGGAGATGGGAATCAAGGCAAGGTCAAAGGCTTAGGCAAGATAGCCATCACTAATGAGCACTCTATCTCTAATGTATTTCTAGTAGAGTCGCTAGGATATAATCTGCTGTCTGTTAGTCAATTGTGCCACATGGGTTACAATTGTCTATTTACAAATGTAGATGTGTCTGTCTTCAGAAGGAGTGATGGTTCACTAGCTTTTAAGGGTGTACTAGATGGCAAACTCTATTTAGTGGATTTTTCGAAAGAGGAGGCCGATCTAGATGCATGCTTATTTGCTTAGACTAGCATGGGCTGGCTGTGGCATCGCCGTCTAGCACATGTTGGGATGAAGAACCTTCACAAACTTCTAAAGAGAGAACATGTGTTAGGTCTAACAAATGTGTTTTTCGAAAAAGATAGACCTTGTGCAGCATGTCAAGCAGGTAAACAGGTGGGAAGCTCTCATCATAGCAAGAATGTGATGACCACATCAAGACCTTTGGAGCTACTTCACATGGACCTCTTCGGACCCGTCACCTACCTCAGCATCGGGGTAAGTAAGTATGGTCTTGTTGTTGATGATGATTTTTCCCGCTTCACTTGGGTATTCTTTTTGCAGGATAAATCAGAAACCCAAGTGACCCTCAAGCGCTTTCTAAGGCAAGCTCAAAACAAGTTTGAACACAAAGTAAAAAAGATTAGAAGCTACAACGGGTCCGAGTTCAAGAACCTTCAAGTGGAGGAGTTTCTTGAGGAGGAAGGAATCAAGCACGAGTTCTCTGCTCCGTACACACCATAGCAAAGCGGTGTGGTAGAGAGGAAGAACAGGACGCTTATAGACATGGCGAGGACGATGCTTGGAGAATTCAAGACGCCCGAGCGGTTTTGGTCAGAAGCTGTGAACATAGCTTGCCATGCCATAAACCGGGTCTACCTTCATCGCCTCCTCAAGAAGACGTCGTATGAACTTCTAACTGGTAATAAACCCAACATGTCTTATTTTCATGTATTTGGGAGTAAATGTTACATACTAGTGAAGAAAGGTAGGAATTCCAAATTTGCTCCCAAAGTTGTAGAAGGGTTTTTGCTAGGTTATGACTCAAATACAAAGGTGTATAGAGTCTTCAACAAATCATCGGGTTTGGTTGAAGTCTCTAGCGACATTGTATTTGATGAAACTAATGGCTCTCCAAGAGAGCAAGTTGATCTTGATGATGTAGATGAAGATGATGTTCCAACGGACGCAATTCGCACCATGGCGATTGGAGATGTGCGACTAAAGGAACACCAAGAGCAAGATCAACCTTCTTCCTCAACGATGGTGCACCCCCCAACTCAAGATGATGAACAGGTTCCTCAAGAGGAGGCATGTGATCAAGGGGGAGCACAAGAAGATCAAGTTGTGGAGGAGGAAGCACCACAGGCCCCTCCAACTCAAGTTCGAGCGACGATTCAAAGGAATCATCCTGTCGACCAGATCTTGGGTGATATAAGCAAGGGAGTAACTACTCGCTCATGTCTAGCTAATTTTTGTGAGCATTACTCTTTTATCTCTTCTATTGAGCCTTTCAGGGTAGAAGAGGCCTTGCTAGATCCAGACTGGGTGTTGGCCATGCAGGAAGAGCTCAACAACTTCAAGCGAAATGAAGTTTGGACACTGGTGCCACGTCCCAAGCAAAACGTTGTGGGAACCAAGTGGGTGTTCCGCAACAAGCAAGACGAGCACAGGGTGGTGACACGAAACAAGGCTCGACTTATGGCAAAACGTTATACCCAAGTCGCAGGTTTGCATTTTGTTAGCCTATGCCGCTCACCATTCTTTCAGGTTGTTCCAAATGGACGTGAAGAGCGCTTTCCTCAATGGGCCAATCAAGGAGGAGGTGTACGTGGAGCAACCCCCTGGCTTTGAGGATGAACGGTACCCCGACCACGTGTGTAAGCTCTCTAAGGCGCTCTATGGACTTAAGCAAGCCCCAAGAGCATGGTATGAATGCCTTAGAGATTTTCTAATTGCTAATGCTTTCAAGGTTGGGAAAGTCGATCCAACTCTTTTCACTAAGACTTGTGATGGTGACCTATTTGTGTGCCAAATTTATGTCGATGACATAATATTTGGTTCTACTAACCAAAAGTCTTGTGATGAGTTTAGCAGGGTGATGACTCAAAATTTTGAGATGTTGATGATGGGCGAGTTGAACTACTTCCTTGGGTTCCAAGTGAAGCAACTCAAGGATGGCACCTTCATCTCTCAAATGAAGTACACGCAAGACTTGCTCAAGCGGTTTGGGATGAAGGACGCCAAGCCCGCAAAGACTCCAATGGGAACCGACAGACATGTCGACCTCAACAAAGGAGGTAAGTCCGTTGATCAAAAGGAATATCGGTCTATGATAGGTTCCTTGCTTTACTTATGTGCTAGTAGACCGGATATTATGCTTAGCGTTTGCATGTGTGCTAGATATCAATCCGACCCATGGGATTGTCACCTTGTGGCCGTTAAGCGAATTCTTAGATATTTAGTTGCTACGCCTTACTTTGGGATCTGGTATCCAAAGGGGTCTACCTTTGACTTAATTGGATATTCAGATTCCGATTATGCCGGGTGCAAGGTTGATAGGAAGAGTACATCAGGGACGTGCCAATTCCTAGGAAGGTCCCTGGTGTCTTGGAGTTCTAAGAAACAAACTTCTGATGCCCTATCCACCGCTGAGGCCGAGTATGTTGCCGCAGGACAGTGTTGCGAGCAACTACTTTGGATGAGGCAACCCTTCGGGACTTTGGCTACAATCTGAGCAAAGTCTTACTCCTATGTGACAATGAGAGTGCAATCCGCATGGCGGACAATCCTGTTGAACACAGCCGCACAAAACACATAGACATCCGGCATCACTTTTTGAGAGATCACCAGCAAAAGGGAGATATGAAGTGTTTTATGTTAGCACCGAGAACCAGCTAGCCGATATCTTTACCAAGCCTTTAGATGAGAAGACCTTTTGCAAGCTGCGTAGTGAGCTAAATGTCTTAGATTCGCGTAACTTGGATTGATCTATAGCATACATGTGTTTTATGTCTTGGATCATGTTCCTTTATGCATTTTATTGCTTATTTATGGTGCTCAAGTTGTGCAAGGGATCCCCGGACCTCACAAGTCCATGTGTGAATGATGCACATATTGAGGGGGAGAAATGCTACTACTTGACCCTTTGAGACTAACCGTGTGCTTGAGTTTACTTAATTTAGTCTCAAAGATGAATTGAAAGGGAAAGGTGAACTTGGACCATGCAAGACTTCCACTGCACTCCGATGAGAGGGTAATTTACTCCAAGTTCATCTCCATGCTCTTATTGCCTTTTTACTCTTAATTGACGATTTTGGTGAGGCAATGGGGTTTAAGGGCCAATAATGATCCCGTTTTGGTGCTTAATGCCAAAGGGGGAGAAATTAAGGCCAAAGCAAATGGATCAGCTACCACTTGAGAATTTTGAAAATAGTAGAGTTAGAACTTTTGATTTGTCAAAATACTCTTATTGTCAAAATTTGGTCTCTTATGGGGAGAATGTATGATTATGGGAAAAAGGGGGAGTTTTTGGATCTTGATCATTTTCTCTTGGATTATCTCTCTTTATGCCCAAACAAGTAAGTTTGACTTAGAGATAGGAAAATGAATTTGATTTGCAAAAACAAACCAAGTGGTGGTAAAGAACGATCCAAATATGTCAAATCTTGAAAAAAACAATTTTTTCTCAATTGCATTGATGTTGCACTTCTATTTGTTGCTTTTTGATGTGTTGGCATAAATCACCAAAAAGGGGGAGATTGAAAGGGAAATGTGCCCTTGGGCCATTTCTAGTATATTTTGGTGATTAAGTGCCCAACACGTATTGAGTGAGTAATCATGTGCCAAATGATGGATGAAGTGCAAATCAACAAGAAGGTATGATTCTAGACTTAGTACATTGGTTTTTGTGTACTAATATATTTGTCTAAGTGCTAGAATCAGAGAAAAGAGAAGACGAAAAGAACTTGGCTCGAAGCAGCCAAGACTCAGCTCAGTCTGGCACACCGGACTATCCGGTGGTGCACCGGACAGTGTCCGGTGCGCCAGCCTGGCTTCTGGCGAACTGGCCACTCTCGAGAATTCGTTGACGGCGTACGGCTATAATTCACCGGACTGTCCGGTGGTGCACAGGACTGTCCGGTGAGCCAACGGCCGCCAGCTCAACGGTCGGCCGCCAAATCCGCGGGCGACGCGTGGCCCGCTCCAACGGTCGGCAGGAGGCATCGGACTATCCGGTGTGCACCGGACAGTGTCAGGTGTGCCAATGGCTACATTTCTGCAACGGTCGGCTGTGCCATTTTAGGAAGGCGATCTGCACCGGACCATGAACAGTGCATGTCCGGTGGTGCACCGGACTGTTCGGTGCGCCACCCGACAGAAGGCAAGAATTGCCTTCCCAGATTGCCTCCAACGGCTCCTAGCTGCCTTGGGGCTATAAAAGGGTGCCCTAGGCACATGGAGGAGCTACCCAAGTATTCTTTGATCATCTCTAAGCACCAAGACTCCATTCTCGCGTATTTGATTCTTTGTGATAGTGACTTGAGCTCTAGTTGAGTAGAGAACTCCTCGCATTGTGTTGTGGGCTCAAGTTGTGGCTTGTGTGCGTGTTTGTGCTCGTGCTTTGAGTCTTGTGTGTGTTGCTCTTCCCTCCCTTACTTCCCTGCTTCTTTGTGATCATCAATTGTAAGTGCGAGAGGCTCCAAGTAGTGGAGATTCCTCGCAAACGGGAGATAGTAAAAGAAAGGAAAACACCATGGTATTCAAGTTGATCATTGGATCACATGAAAGGGGTTGAGTGCAACCCTCGTCCATTGGGACGCCACAACGTGGAGTAGGCAAGTGCTATACTTGGCCGAACCACGGGATAAATCACCGTGTCTCTTGTGCTTGTTTTCTTCGTGATCGTTGTGTTTCACAAGAGCTTGGTCCTTAGCCACGTGATTCTATTGAGCTAACACTTAATCTAGTTTTGTGTCCACAAGTGTTTGAATTTTATAGGATCACCTATTCACCCCCCCTCTAGGTGCTCTCACCCACATACAACTCTTTTACCACGCGACTAAAAATAGCCGCGTGGGTTCTGCTTCTTTATACAGTAGTAAGTGGTACCCTAGTTTCAGGGTACCAACAATTGGAATGCCTCTGTCTTGTCCTTTAAGAAGTGAGTGGAGGGTAGGATCCCGCCTTCTTATATTCATCACGTTACAACTCTTATCCTACGATTTCGCAACGAAGGACCTCAGGCTTGGTATGGTAGGATGATGGATATGCTTTGTAGCAGAATCAAATGCTGGCTTTATATTCTCTTTTCTATTCTTTTCAAGCGAGAAACAACTAATTCATGAGGAACTCCCGGTTATATTCTATTCATTATACTTGCCTTGGTTGTTCCGAATCTAGGGACGAGCAGGGATTAGTATAGTATAGAAGTGACTCATGAATTACAACTCTTATCCTTGATTATTATATTATAGTATAGTGTGGAAGACGAAGACCTTAAAGAAGAAAAGATGGAGTGCCATGCCACTAAAAGAAACCTAGGTGGGGAACCGATTATATTCGTAACAACTCATTGGCTTTTTTATAGAGAAGTAGCCACTCCGTCGTCTATTCTATATAGTGCTGCAAGCTGAGAACAAAGTAGCTCTCGCCTAGCAAACTAGATTCGTAACATTGCCTACGAACTAATATCTGCTCCACATGAAGAAAATCATATCTAAGGATAGAATTCATCAAACCATAAAACCATAAATCATAGAGAAATGTTCTTCTATCTGCGCCAAAGTTGATAAGTGCAGTTCCTCAAAATAAAAAACAAGAAAATGGGAGTTCCTCCTATCTATTCCGCTCAATCAGTGACAGTGGATAGATTCAGAAAAATATCTCGAATTCACTTACATAGAATAGAAACATACTCGTCACATTCGATAGAATTCATCGAAAACATACTCGTCATATGCTCGTCACGGAACTATTTTAGTGACTCACTCATTACTTCTATTTTTGGAAAACATACTCGTCATATGTCATTCCTTCTATTTTTGGTTTCTTGATTGATAGAAGTTCCAGCACATCTTCGAAAAGATTGGGGGCCCAAAGTGCACCACAGTAGCACCATCCAAAGGAGGGCCGTGGAGCCAGTAACCTAGCCAATTCACGAGATGTGATACAGGATCACCTCTGTCATTTCTAGATTCCAATGAGTAACTCCTAATGAGCGAGTAACGACTAATGTTACGAGCATATTGAGGAATCTATTAATCGTTTCATTCATTTAGAATATAAAATGCAAAAACTTGTATTTAGCTCATCCAGAAAAATATTCATAGAACATGTGAAGCAAGGAGACAATCATTTCTTTGGCTAGCAGCAACGATATTTCAAACGGTCATGAAGACGTCCGTTGAAAGAAACTGTTGATCTTGGTTAATAGACGAAATCACTCCATATGATCGATCCTCAACACTTCCACTTAGGTTTGATTAGCGAGGGATTTAATTCCTTCCAATCACCTTCGATCCTGACATAATGGAATAAGTTCTTAGAGGGTGTTTGAATGCACTAGATATAATAATTAATTGACTAAAAAATACTAGTGAAATTAGCTAGGTAACTCTCTAAATTATTATATAGAGAGTCATTTGAATAAAAAATGTTTTCTATATCTTTTCAATCTCCAACAATCTTTCTATATTTTATTTGCACTTTAGAGAGCCATTCAAGTTTTCTATATTTCGCTAGCGAGAAACCCTGAATATAAGATAGCTATATTTGGATAGTCATTTACATAAGCTGTTGGAAAGTAGTTATTTTTAAAAAAGATACCTATTTATATATATTATGAAGAACATAGAGAATCTCTTGAAGTTGCTATAACTATTATATAATTTACGAAAAATAGCTAATAGCTAAACAATTAGCTAGACTCTTTGGATGCCTTCGGCTAATTTTAGTAGCTAACTAGCTCTAGTGCATTTAAAGGTAGCCTTAATCATGTTCATGATTTAATGTGATCATCATGGAGTACTTAAATCATCATATCCATGAATCCATCATGCTAAAATCATCTTCTAAAAACATAGTGGGAAAAATAGATGATTGTTGGCACCGATTTGATGCCAAACACTGGAATGAACCACCTGGCTCTACTCTCTACGGGAGCGCGAACGTTCTACGCATCAGGGCCAGATGGTTCGCGCCCTCGCTGCAGCAGCGTATCCTCTCTACGTGCTTCTGGACGGTCCACACCCGGGATCGCACGTTTCGGATGGCATAGAGCCTTCTTCTTCGCAGAAACCTGAATCTCGCCTCCCAGAAGGGACCTCGTCGAGGAGGAGAAATCCTAGAGTTGTCTTGTGAAGGAAACAGTGACGCCTAAGAGGGATGATGTATTAGGACTTCTAAAAACTTTTTCTAAGCTAGGCCACAATTAAATCTCTAGAGCAAAACCTATGAAAAAAATAATCAAAATGTGCAAACTAGGTTTTGTCTAAGTGTTGCTATCTCTACCGCAAAGCCTAAGTTTCAATCTTAAATAATCCAATTATAATTGCTAGATTGAAACTTAAATACTTAATATAAATGCGGAAGGTAAAGGGCAAGGTAGAGATGCAAACTCTCATGGATGACGCTGGTATTTTTACCGAGGTATCCAGAACCATGCAAGGTTCCAACTAATCCTCGTTGGTGCCCCTAAGCAAAGGGAAGCCCACACGAGGGCCAGGCACCTCGGTCGAGTAACTCTGTAGAGAGCCATGTGCCTTCTCCACATGCAAGTGGTGCTCTGCTTCCGGCTCCTCTCGGACGCTCCCCGCCATCTCCACTATCGAGCTTCCAGTTGAAACGTCATGGGCCTCATTCCCTCTAGTACACGGTGGAAGCCGTGACACAAACTAGGTTGTCACGGTCTCGCAAGACTCTCGTCCCACTCGGTACAATTATAATGGCTCGCACAAGAGCCAAGGGGTTGTGTGGTTTTTCTAAACTCATTTAACTAACTAGGATTCACCTATAGCAATTGCTAATACGGTCTAACTAACCTAAGCACTTTGCAAAGCACCTACGCTAATCACCGAGTGATTCTATTAAGCACTTGGGTGTTTGAGCACTTAGAAATGTCTAAAATATGCCTTGGTATGTTGATTGGGCTCCCACGCCTCCAAATGGCCGGTTGGGTGAAGTATATATAGGCCCCAACTCAAATATAGCTGTTGGAAAGCAGTTTTGCAGCTTTCTACGGCGCACTGGACTGTCCAGTGGTGCACCAGACATGCCACGTGTACTAGCCATCAAAGGTAGTCATTGGAGCTTCTGAAGATGGCGCACCAGACAGTCCGGTGTGCACCAGACAGCCCATGCTCGCTTGTCGTATTTTGGCCATAACTTTTAGCTCCAAACTCCGATTTTGATGATCTTGTACATTTTGGAAAGCTTATAAAATTCTCTACATCCCAGAGTTGAAGCCACATACCATTTTGAGAAAATTTGGTACACCAGATAGTTCGGTGTGCACCAGGCATCCCATATGTTGCTGCAGTTTTTTCAGCATTCCAACTTTGTATTGTGGACATAACTTTTAGCACCAAACTCTAATTTTGATGATCTTGGACTTTTTGGAAAGCTTATAAATTTATCTACATCTCAGAGTTGAAGCCATGTCAGTTTGAGTAGATTTGTGTTCATGAAACACTTCCAATTCAGTCAGCCCTTTCTATCAACTTTATCAACTTCACTTTTGTTTTGTAGCTTTGCATCCCACTTCTACTTCTTGATGTGTTGGACTCTTAGCATGTATAAAGTGTCTTCAATATGAATTTTTAATGTCTTCTATAGGTCTTATAATATCTTCTTTGAGGTGTTGCATCCTCAGAGCCTCAGTGTAATCCACTTCGCATCCTATGAACTACAACACACAAACACTTGAGAAATATTAGTACACAATGTTATGTTGATCATCAAACACCAAAATCACATAGAGAAATGGGATAGGGTCCATTTTTCTTACAATATCCCCCTTTTTGGTGATTAATGACAACACAATCAAACAAGCAAACATAACAAACATTTTGATGAAAATATGCAATCTACTTGCTAGGATGCATGAATGTCCCCACAATGTGAGATTATGGACTTAATGTCACACCCGATTTTGGGAGGCAAACCGAATGCAAACCATGTACGTGCTAGGATCAGAAACTCACGTACACAGCGATTACATAGTTGGACATCATCACACATTGCTCAAATAATAGCGGAAATAATACTTTATTACATCAAGATGTCCAAGACATCCATAGAGTCATTAACTTGACATAGTCATTAACATATTCAAAGTGCGGATACGAAACATAGAAGATAAGGCCTTCATAGGCAGCTGACTGGGGGTTTGCCACTAAACACAACTAGAACTCATCGTAGTCCTAAAACTCCTGAAAGTCCTCCATGTTGCTTTCATCTCCTCCTAAGTACTGATTGAAATGGGGACAACCTGGGGTGGGGTGGTTTTAAAAGCAAGGGCGAGTACACATCAACGCACTCAACAAATGTCATGTTTGGCTAATGTGGACTAGCTATATGTGGGGTTAAGGTTAAAGCAGTTGCTTTTAGTTGGTCAGTTATTTATTACTAGTAGAAAAGCCAAGTTTTAGTAATAAACTCAAGTTATTACCCAAAAGTACTCCCTCCAAGAGGAAATACCAGAGACGATAGTTATAAGCATCACTATTAGTATTAACCATCAGCATAAAAGTATCTAGAATTATTCTAATCAAAGAGGATCCAAGGCCACTCTTAACCGTGAGCACGACTGATATACTAGTTTCTAACAATTTGCAGAGGTTGCACACTTTACCCATGAGTCATGATCCCTTTTTGCCTCGGGTCGATCAAACCCTCAAACACTACCAAGGTGAGTAGGCAAGGTTTCATTATGTAGCCTTTATAAAGATTCCCTAAAGGTCATAGCCGCTCGTTAGGTTTCTCTAGTTTGATAAACATAGTACCTCTGCCCACAGGAAGGGTGACTAACAAAACCAAATTGAAAGAACCTTGGCAACCAGCCTCGGTAGAGCAAGTACTGTGCCCGGACCCCATTGATGGCACGACGGAGAAGTCGACTACACCTCAAGTTCCTCTAATTAATCAGCTAAGAGCGTTCCATTCCACCCTCATGGTTGTATTGTTATCATGGGTGGTCTCTCAATGAACAGATCCTTACGGAGAGGTACTCAGGAAATAGCCTGAGTCCCCTAAAGCATCATAGTTCATCATCATTAACAAGATAACATCATCGTATCATAAATATTCTCATCATGTTCGTTGATTTAAAGTAAAGCAATAGAGCTAACCATAGTAACCCAAAAGGTAATCAAGGACAAGGTAAATACAAAGCTAGTAAATCCTTAAGTTTCAATTAAGTAAGGCGGGATAGTGAATTACAAAGTAAGTAGGACATAATGGGTCAGAGGACACTTTCCTTCACCAGGTTGTTGCTCAGGGAAGTCTCCGGCAACACACTCAGGAACCATAGACTTCTCTTTGTCTACGCAAAGCAATCAATCATTCAACACATTTGGGAAATGATAAAGGAACAATACACCATACATGTGCAATCAAGTGAACACAAGTTTAATAGAAAAGTATAGACACTAGAGTGAAATCTAGATTCTAGCGTAAACAAATACACTTAGGGGTTTGTGGTTCTCTAAGTACTGCTTATCTCAGTAGATCATATAACTTACTATAGTCATCTTAATGGATTATTAGAATTATATCAGGGATGGGTTCATACATTACATGTTATTAACTTCACAAAGTTAATCACTTGATTATCATTAGTGTTTCCCTTTTTATTTCATTTTGAATAATACACCATTACTTTAAATGCACCTATATCCTAGACATAAAATTAAGACATGCAGACAAAGAAAGATGCTAATTTAAACAGATAGAGAATAATTTTATGAACATTTTGCAATTTGAACCACCCAATTTGATGTTCATATGCAAAATATGTGAAATAAACAAGTTTTGGAACTCAAAATACAAAATTAGACCTATTTCTGCGATTAAATATAAGAACGATGTCCTCTCTGCAATGTTTCAGGGTCTCGGCTGCAAAAACTAGGGACAACAGGTTCTATTACCCAAGAACAGGGGGTTCTTTTTACAAAAATGCAAACCGAAGGGGTATCGGCTCCTGCCAGCCATTAGATATCAAATCAACAGGCAGGATTAGAACTAGTTGGCAGGCACATGGGCGCGCGGGCGCGGACGCCTGACAGGCGGGGCCCACGAGCCAGTGGCTCGGGTGGGCAGGCGGTGAACGACGGAGCGTCAGAGAGTTGGTGCCTGACGGGCGAGGCCACGACAAGGTCGGGCCCGCTGGTCAGTAGCATGGGGCAAGCGTGGGCACGGGCACGGATGTGCATTGACAGGCAGGGCCCGACAATCAGCGACACATCGAAGGAGGAGGGGTTGAGCGCTATGCGCTGTACCAACGTAGGGACCGTGGGTCCACAGGTCAACGGTCGCGCGAGGAAAAAGAAGGGGGACGGAGAGAGTGAGGCTATCGGGTGGGCCACGGCTATCAGGGTCGTCTTGAACCACGAGCTAGGTGCACGGTCGGCCATGCTCGATGGTGAGGGGACCTTCTCCGAGGCGCGCGGCCTGCGACCAAGGCGACGGAGTCACCGGGCAACACAACCGCGACGGAGGGAGGAAGAAAGGGGGTGAAAGGAGGGGGTAGATGGCTCACCGCGGGTGACGCCGGCGAGCTTGATGGCGCAATGCTCTAGCGGTGCGACCGTCAACAATCTAGGGGGGACGACAATGACCAAGGCAAGGGCGACGACGTGGGGTGGTTAGCAGGGGTGATAGAGCATGGGGAGGGAGAGGGGAGAGGGTTTTATGCTTCCAGGGCCAGCCATGGTGAGTGGACGACATGGGGGAGAGAGGGGCTGATAGGTTGGCCCGGGGCGATGTGGGAGAGCGCGCTGCGCGGGGGAACGGTTTGGGGCAAGATGCGGGGCGAGCTGTTGATAGGCGGGGCCCACCGTCCAGTGACTGCAAATGCGACGCTAATTGTGGCCACAAGCGCGACCGGTAAGCGGGGCCCACGCGTAGAGAGAGGAGGGTGTGTGCTGGGGAAGGGCGATTCGTGACCTCGCTGCAGGTGCGTATCCTCTCTACGTGCTTCTAGACGGTCTGCACCCGAGGTCACACGTTTCGGATGGTGTAGAGCCTTCTTTGTAGAAACATGAATCTCGCCTCCTGGGAGGGACCCCATCGAGGAGGAGAAATCCTAGAGTCCCCTAAGAGGGGGGTGAATTAGGACTTATAAAAACTTTCTCTAAGCTTGGCCATAATTAAATCGAGCAAAACCTATGCAAAAACAATAAAAAATGTGCAAACTAGGTTTTGTCTAAGTGTTGCAATTCTACCGCAAATCCTAAGTTTCAATCCTAAATAATCCAATTATAATGGCTAGATTGAAACTTAAATACTTAATATAAATGCGGAAGGTAAAGAGCAAGGTAGAGATGCAAACTCTCGTGGATGACGCTGGTATTTTTATCGACGTATTCAGAACCACGCAATATTCCAACTAATCCTCGTTGGTGCCCCTAAGGAACGCAAAGCCCACGCGAGGGCCAAGCACCTCGGTCGAGTAACTCCGTAGAGAGCTACATGCCTTCTCGACATGCAAGTGGTGCTCCGCTTCCAGCTCCTCTCGGATGCTCCCCACCGTCTCCACTATCGAGATTCCAGTCAAAACACCGCGGTCCTCATTCGCTGCAGTACTCAGTGGAAGCCGTAACATAAACTCGGTTGTCACGGTCTCACAAGACTCTTGCCCCACTCGGTACAATTACATCGGCTCGCACAAGAGCCAAGGGGTTGTGTGGTTTTTCTAAACTCACTCAACTAACTAGGATTCACCTAGAGCAAACACTAATGCGGTCTAACTAATCTAAGCACTTCGTAAAGCGCCTACGCTAATCACCGAGTGATTCTATTAAGCACTTGGGTGTTTGAGCACTTGGAAATATCTACAATATGCCTTGGTATGTTGATTGGGCTCCCACGCCTCCAAATGGCCGGTTGGGTGAAGTATATATAGGCCCCAACTCAAAGATAGCTGTTGGAAAGCAGTTCTGCAGCATTCTGCGGCGTACCGGACTGTCTGGTGGTGCACTGGACATGCCACGTGTACTAGCCATTAAATATAGCTATTGGAGCTTCCGAAGATGGCGCACCAGACATGGCGCACCTAACAGTCCGGTGTGCACCGGACAACCCATGCTTGCTTGTCGTATTTTGGCCATAACTTTTAGCTCCGAGCTTCGATTTTGATGATTTTGTACTTTTTGGAAAGCTTATAAAATTCTCTACATCCTAGAGTTGAAGCCATACCATTTTGCGAAAATTTGGTACAACGGATAGTTCGGTGTGCACCGGACATCCCATATGCTACTGCAGTTTTTTCAGCAATTCCAACTTTGTATTGTGGTCATAACTTTTAGTTCTGAACTCTGATTTTGATGATCTTGGACTTTTTGGAAAGCTTATAAAATTCTCCACATCTCAGAGTTGAAGCCAGGTCGATTTAAGTAGATTTGAGTTTGTGAAACACTTCCAATTCAGTCAGCCCTTTCTCTCAACTTTGTCAACTTCACTTTTATTTTATAGCTTTGCATCCCACTTCTACTTCTTGATGTGTTGGACTCTTAGAATGTATAAAGTGTCTTCAATATGACTTTGTAACATCTTCTATAGGTCTTATAATGTCTTCTTTGAGGTGTTGCATCATCAGAGCCTCAGTCCAATCCACTTCGCATCCTGTGAACTACAACACACAAACACTTGGGAAATATTAGTACAAAAGGTTATGTTGATCATCAAACACCAAAATCACTTAGACAAATGGGCTAGGGTCCATTTTTCTTATATCTCCCCCTTTTTAGTGACTGATGACAACACAACCAAAGCAAGAAAATATAACAAACATTTTGATGAAAATATGCAATCTACTTGCTAGGATGTATGAATGTCCCCACAATGTGAGATTATGGACTTAATGTCACACCCGGTTTTGGAAGGCAAACCGAATGTGAACCATGTACGTGCTAGGATCAGAAACTCACGTACACAGCGATTACATAGTTGGACATCATCACACATTGCTCAAAATAATAGCGGAAATAATACTTTATTACATCAAGATGTTCAAGACATCCATAGAGTCATTAACTTGACATAGTCATTAACATATTCAAAGTGTGAATACGAAACGTAGAAGATAAGTCCTTCACATGCAGCTGACTGGGGGTTTCCCATAAACACAACTAGAACTCATCGTAGTCCTGGAACTCCTGAAAGTACTCCATGTTGCCTTATCTCCTCCCGAGCACTGATTGAAATGGGGACAACCTAGGGTGTGGTGGTTTTTAAAGCAAGGGTGAGTACACATCAACGTACTCAGCAAATGTCTTGTTTGGCTAATGTGGACTAGTTGTACGTGGGGTTAAGGTTAAAGCAGTTGCTTTTAGTTGGTCAGTTATTTATTACTAGTAGAAAAGCCAAGTTTTAGTAATAAACCCAAGTTATTACCCAAAAGTACTCCCTCCAAGAGAAAATACCAGAGAGGATAGTTATAATCATCACCATTAACCATCATCATAAAAGTATCCAGAATTATTCTAATCAAAGAGGATCCACCATTAACGGTTCGGGGCAAGACGCGGGGCAAGCCGTTGATAGGCGGGGCCCACCATGCAATGACCGCGGACGCAATTCAAGTCGTGAGCGCAAGCACGACTAGCAAGCGGGACTCACACGCAGAGAGAGGAGGGCGCGTGCCAGGGAAGGGCGATTCACCGACACGCCAGGCCCGCTGGGCAGAGAGCGCGGGGAGCGGAGGGGTGGCAGGCGCACGCTTGGTGGGCTGAATGGGCCGAAGAGGCCGAGGAAGGAGGGATGGCTGGGCTTCTTTCCTTTTTATTTTATTTGGAAATTCCTAATTCCTTTTCCTTTTGTTTTTTCTCTTTTGGATTCAAATGCAAACATGCTCCAAATTCAAATTCCAATAATTGAAGCATGTGCATCAAACAAAAGAATAATTTAGTCTCAGCATGATGCAACATTTCATGAATCCCGTAGGTTTTGATATAGTAAAGAAAATAATTAGTCTCCCAACTAGTAGACATAATTCTAATAAAAAAAGAGAGAAACAAGAGGTAACACCTGAATTTGGTAGATAATGAAGAAGAAATTTTATACCCCCAAATTCAGGGTGTTACAAACCTATCCCCCTTAAAAAGAATCTCGCCCTCGAGTTTCATGGTTGGCTAGCAAAGAGTTCGAGATATTTAGTTTTTAGATCGTCTTCTCTTTCCCAAGTTGCTTCTTGCTCTAAATGATGACCCCACTTGACTTTACACATCCTGATGGTGCTTCTTCGAGTGACTCTATCTGTTGTCTCTAGAATCTGAGTTGGCTTCTCGATATATGTTAAGTCTTCTTGAATTTCGAGATCCTCGGTTCGCAATTGCTCTTCTGGTACTCACAAACACTTCTTCAGCTGAGACACATGGAACACATCATCCACAGCTGACAAACTTTCTGGTGGGCTGAGTTGGTATGCCACTTCTCCACGTCTTGCCTGAATCTGGTATGGTCCGATGTATCGGGGTGCTAGCTTGCGCTTGACTCTGAACCTTTTGATTCCTCTAATGGGTGACACCTTCAGGTAAACATAATCTCACACTTCAAAACTCAGCTCTCTTCTTCTTGTGTCGACATAGCTTTGCTGCCTAGACTGCGCTATCTTTAGATTCTCTCGAACCATTCTAATATTCTCTTCGACTTCAAGCAAAATATCTAGACTGAACACCTACCTTTCACTGGGCTGGTCCTAGTGCAATGGAGTTCGTCAATCCTCCCATAGAGTGCTTGGAACGGTGACATTTTCAAACTGGCTTGGTAGCTGTTGTTGTAGGAGAAATCTGCATAAGGTAGCCTCTTGTCCCAACCTAACTTGTCTTGCAAAGCACAAGCCCTCAACATGTCTTCTAAGATCTGGTTGGTTCTCTCAGTTTGACCATCTGTCTGTGGATGATAAGCTTAACTGAACTTCAAATGCGTGCCCAAGACTTCATACAACTACTACCAAAAGTGAGAAGTGAATTGAGATCCCTGATCTGATACTATCTTCTTTGGTACTCCATGCAAGCATACAATCCGAGACATGAATAGCTCTGCCAACACTGCACTATTATAGGTGGTCTTGGCTGGTATGAAATGAGTCGTCTTTATCAAGCGATCAACTACTACCTAGATGGAGTCATAACCTGCTCAATTACGAGGAATATCGAATATAAAGTCCATCCCAATCTCATCCCATCTCCATTGAGTAATCTACAACGGCTGCAACAAACCTGTGGGCCTTTGATGCCCTGCTTTAATTCTCTAACAGTTGTCGCATACGGCGACATACTCCACGATTTCCCTTTGCATACCATACCACCAAAATCTTTTCCTCAGGTCTTGGTACATCTTCTCACTGCCAGGGTGTATAGAATAAGCTGTCTCATGAGCTTCCTTGAGAATCAGCTCTCGAATCGATTTTATGTCAGGAACACACAACCTATCTTTGAACCATACCACGCCTCTTGTGTCTTCTCGAAAATCCTTGCCTTTCCCATCTATGATCAGTCGCCGAATTTCACTGATCTTCTCATCATCTTTCTTCCCATCCTTGATCTCTCACTCTAGAGTGGGTTCCAGTTCAACTGTCACTCCTTGGGTGCTGTTTAGAAATCTGAGACTCGGCCTGTCGAATTCCTTTGCTTGTTCATATGGCATCAGATGAGTGACCATTGCGTTGACTTGACTTTTTCTACTCAAAGCATCTGCATCCACATTAGCTTTGCCTGGGTGATAATGTATCTCTAGCTCATAGTCTTTGATTAATTCCAGCCATCTTCGCTGCCTCATGTTCAATTCTGACTGGGTGAATATGTACTTAAGACTCTTGTGGTCTATGTAACTATCACACTTCTGCCCATATAGATAATGCCTCCAGGTCTTCAATGCATGAACCACTACTGCTAATTTCAGGTCATGTGTGGGGTAATTCCTCTCATGAATCTTTAACTGTTGGGACAAGTACGCCACTACTCTCCCTTCTTGCATTAGCACACATCCTAGACTAGTGTACGAAGCATCACAATACACTGAGAATGGCTTATGAACATCTGGTAGAATCAACACAGGTGTGTAGTCAGGTTTTTCTTCAATGTTTCAAAGGACTCTTGGCACTCTGGGGTCTACTTGAACTCAACTTTCTTCGCTAGCAGGGCTGTCATTGGTCTGACAATCTTAGAGAAACCTTCAATGAAACGCCGACAGTATCCGGCCATCCCAATGAAACTCTTGTAAAGCCCAAAAATTTGGATCAGAGAGAAAAAATAATGGTATAAATAAGTAAATATAATTATGTTAGAATTTTGGGAAGTTTTGAAAACTTTTTGAGATTTATTAATTTCCTTCCTTTTCATAATCAACTAATGGTAATAAATTAGTTAAGTAACCAACAGATGAATAAAGAATGGTGCATCTCTTGCTAATAATTTTGTTGTGATGCATTTTACAGAAAACATAACTTAAATTTGACCTCAAATTATAAATGAAAATATAAAATAGAAAATAAGAAAGGAAAGTTGTAATAACCATTTATGACCTCTAGAATTGAATAATGAGAAGAAGAAATGGAAAGTAATAATACTAATTAAGCAAATGATATTATTTCAAACCATAGGAGTCATATTCACATTGAAATTTTATTGGGTATTTGAAATAGGAAATTCAAAATAGGAATTTGAATTTGATTTGAATATTTGAAATTTGAAATAGAAAAGAAAAAAAGGAAAGGACAAAAGCCACTGTTGGGCCTATTCTCCCCTGACCGGCCCATTCACCTCCTTGCTCCACCCAGTGCTGACTGGTGGGCCGGGGGCGTCAGCCACTCACCTGCGCCAGCGCAATAGCTTCCTCTGGCACTGGTGGATGGACCCCGCTCGCAAGCCTCCTAGCCGCACAGCCTGCGCCTGCCTGTGTGCGATTGATCACCGCCATGTGGGCCCACACCGCCAGCCTCACTTCCCATCGCCCACGCCATGGCATTGTAGCAATGACAGGTGGGCCCGCCCTGTCATCCCTTCACCACGGCGAGCGAACGAATCGCGAGTTTGTTGGGGGAGGCTGGATGCTGCCGCTATCGCCATGAGCCCCTCACCCCTGACCCTGTGACTATATAACCCGATCCACGTCACCACCTCGCCCAGAAATCGGGACCCGAGGAAGCCAAGCACCATCAACTTCGTGCTCGTGCGTGAGGTTTGTGTTGGGGGGTGGCCGCCATGAACTCAATGTTGCTGCGTCGACAAAGCATCCACCCCGGTCCTCAAACCCGACCTGCGCACACGGTTGATCTCCGGTGTAGTCCGGGTGAGTCCGTGATCTCCCCATGCGTGGAGGACGGGGCGGCGGGGGGAATACCTCGTTCGTTTTTGGCGCCGGCGTGGGTCACGTATCACCATGGCCGGTCTCTTCACGACATCACCGATGGTGAGTTACTATCCAGACAAGTTTATTCATTGCATTATGCATGTAGCACCCCGCAGAACATTGCTTAGCACATCACTATAACGGTAATGGCTGGTCAGAATAGTTCCTCCGCCATGGAGCTTCACCGTGTTGTGAACCAATGCCTCCATGCCACCACATTTGGTAATAAACCCTGGGTCTAGATGCGGTCATCTCATATTGGCGTATTGTCAATGGGGGAAGCCTGGAGCCTCGGAAGACCGGACCGAGGTCTCTGGCGATGACCACCATCGATGTGCGGTTGAGCACCGCCACCCTAGTGGCTGGCTGGAGAAGAGAGAGGTTGGACCGCAGATCTTTGCGTAGATGGTTAAGATTAGAAGTGGCATACCATTTTGGCCCCAGCCCATGTCAACCGTCGATCGACGGATGAGCGGTGTAGAGAAAAGCGCATGATTTAAAATCATAATCGTTGATCGGGGGATCGAGGGCCATGGATGAGAAGCTGTCGTGGGTGGTTTTGGGCCATGGATCCTTGATCCCATGGCCATGGATGGATACCAGTTCATAATAAGGTATAATCTAATCTAAACCACAGACTCCTAATCTGGCGGCCTAGGGCACTCCTTACCCCTTTGTCGTGCATATTTTTCATAAGAGTCCTTAACTTAAATGGAAAACAACCCACCGTCCACAATGATATAAAGCATACTACAGATCTGTCCTAAAATTTATGATTTGAACCCTGAACTTTCTAGTAATAACACGCGCAACCCAGAGATTTAATGAATTGAATAAAAAAGAATAGAAAATGATTTAGAGTATAAAAATAATTCCAGAAACTTGTTTAATTCATATTTAATTTATTTTAACTCCTTTTTGATCCATTCCATTTGCATTAGATTCGTAATAATATTGTTTATCACCTAGTAACTTTATTTTGTTATGAAACATAAATTAAAATTATGTACTTAATTTCTTTTGTACCCAACTCCTAAATCTTTAGAAAATCATAACTTTATAACCGTAACTCCGAATTTAGTGGATCTCGAACCCACGATCTCGTAGCATCGCGTAGAATATTATTATGCAGTTTGAGCGTATGTTTGGTGTGATGTTAATTTTGCCTATACCATGTTTGTTTATATTGATACGAATAGCAGTGAGATCATGAGAATATGAAGATCATCCTGGTAACTGGGAATCTCGAGTCTCAGGCATGTTGTGCCCTTGATCACTTTTCTTTACCTAATAATCTCTACTACTTATTAAGACTGCAATAGTAGTCGGCCATTCTGCGTTCTGCCATTCCCTGTTTTGCCCATTCCGTGTTCTGCCTTTCCGATTCCCTCCTCCCCGCGCACAGTCCATTCCCATGTTCTGCCACCATTCTATATCTATCATTCTCATTCCCCCTCCCCGCAAAGCCCATTCCCGTTCCCCCGTACAACCGACGCCTAGCTAAAATTAAAAAAATACACATGGCACCAAGGAGATTCGAACTCATGACCTCTCAAATAAATGCTAGCAATAGCTAACACTACACCACATGTGTGTTTATGTCTACATCTATAACAGAAAACACATCAGCTACATCCCTCCCCAAGTCCACCTGCTACCCTTGCATAATGCGTGGTAGTAGATAAGTATCACCGAGATTCTTGAATTATATATTTGGATGAAGGGAGTAGTATTTAAAGAAGAGCCTTGCATGCAATTTCTTTTGTTTGAATAATGTTTTCAACTTAAATTCCTTTTTTACATGCGTGACATTTATTCTTCGTAATATTTTTTCCATATATCTGACTTGTGAATCATTTTTATAAACCAACGCCAAACATGAATCCATGTTTCTTACTTGAAAACCCCAAACAAACACCATTAGCAGGAGGCACTCGCGTTGGGGTCGCTCATCGACGACAAGAAGAAACTTGGCGACTTCCAGTTTGACCTCTAGAAACAGTCCTACATGGGCGCATGTGCTGCTATGTACGACAAGCTCCGGCGCAGCCACCGCTTGGACGCGGTGCAGAGCGGCTGCTCTGCGCTGTCCATCATCAAGTGGGGGATCTCATGGTCATCGCCAACATCGGCAACTCTCGGGTTGTTCTGGGCACCGCATTCGGCGACGACGCCATCACGTCGTCCAGCTCATCGTCCACCTGAAGCCCAACCTGCCACGTAAGTCGCTACTGACAGGCCATGAATTCTTGTGCATTGAGACGATGGTCATTGCTAATGTTGTATGAGTGTCCTCGAACATGATGTATGTAGAGGAGTAGCGCATCCGGTGGTGCAACGGTCAGGGGTACTACCTTGCTGATGAGCCGGGGTGCACTTCGTTTTACAGCCCAGCCAAGAGTCATCAGTACTTGGTATGTCGCGCGCGTTCGACGACTACTATATCGAGGACTGTGACATCATCTTGGCGCCAGAGGTGACGCAGAGGAGGACCGACAACAATGACAAGTTCGTCATCCTCGCCATCGTTGGGGTAGCTTTTGTGCCGGCTTGCCTTTAATTCTCTTCGCAAACACACACTTGCCTTTTTGTTTAAGCAAAAGCGTATGGTGGTACATGTCCGATGACTAACGATGTACGAGGGAATTTCTTCCGGTATGTGTGAAACGTGCTCTCCAATAATGAGACCATACAAATCGTGACATATATCAAAGTCTGCATGATACTGATGGTTGCAATGTAGTGGTGAAACAGATAGATTATAAATAACAAAATTTATGTATGGCCAGAATCACAAATTGATTATGAAACATTTTCTCATAACGGTATAACACACATTTTGTATATAAGTTATCGTAGTATACTGGTATTATATATTCCTGTTGCAACGCACGGGCATTCAGCTAGTGTTCCTATTAATCACTGTGACATGCTCAGGTTAATTTGACGGGACGTAATAGGTTTCCCTAGTATTGTTTATCCCACTCCTTGTTTACCACTAAACTTTTGGGTAGTTTTGCTACTGCTCTACCTGGTTTTGTGATTAATTTTACATTATGATCATGTTCTAGTATACTGTTGTTTTAATTATTGTTCATGACAAGATCATTGTGTTAATTGGAACATGTAGATTAATGTGAGTAAATAGTGCTACCACAAGGGTGGAATGGGATGCCCTTGGCCAAGTAATTAGAAAAGCTAGGGAGAGATTACCTTACCCGGGTAGGGGCAAGTGGGGAGGTTCACTGCTAGAGTATATGGAGGTCCTTGGGTCGAACTATCTGTAAAGATTTTTGGACGAGGGATTCCTATGCTTCCTTCGTCCTGAATCCATAGCTAGTTTTCTCGAACTAGTGGAACTTTGGAAAGACCTCGTAGTGCTACCCTGCCTCACTTCCTGGGTAGAGGTGTATGGGGTCCGTAGCCCCATGGCAAATGGATAACACGACGTGTGGGTAAAGATGCGCAACCTCTACAGAGTGTAAAATTGGTATATCAGCCGTGCTCATGGTCAAGAGCGACTCAGGACTCTCGCATGATTAAATTATGGAATTAAATTGAGTTTGTCATTTGCATTGCATTGTGGGTATTTTTATCAATTATGATCTCTTATTTAATTGGGTTGGTATCTACTTAAACTTATTAACTGCTAATAAAAGTTTGACCAACTTTAAAAGCAATGCTCAGCTTTAGCCATCTCCTTTGGTAAGCCTTACAATTCACATGAGCTCCCACCTTTGGTGAGTTCATGCACATTATTCTCCACAACTTGTTGAGCAATGAACGTATGTGAGCTCACGCTTGCTGTACTCACATCCCCCTAGGTCAAGAACAGGTACCCCTAGATGAGGAGCATGAAGGATGACGTGATGTGTTTGTGAGAGGTCTAGTCCGTCGTCTCCTAGTCAACTTTGGTTGCTGGATCGTTGTCTTCATATGGTGTAATTATTTAATTATTTTGTATAAAAGTCCATTATATATTAATGTTGTGACATTTGTTTCTATACCATGAATCATTATATGTGTAAGACTTGATCCTAGCACACTTGGTGAAGTTCGTGCTCGGGTTTTGGTGCCCCTAAAATCCGGGTGTGACAGAAGTGGTATCAGAGGCAAAGTTGACTGTAGGACGTAACCTAGATAGAAATGTACAACCCTTACCTACTTACCTTTGCTACTCTATGTAATACCCAATTTGTAAGGGATAATATAAAAGAAAAAAATTATTTCCTTTATCTATATGTGTGTTGTATCTATTTATCATCACATGTGAACACCATATTTAAAAAAACAAATAAATAATAAAAGACATGCCACTAAATTATACATCATGTTGGGATTTTATTTTGTGTGCATTTTGTAACAATATAAAAATAATGTGACAAGAAATATATTAAAGTCCAAAGTAGAATTTGACATCTAAAAGAAATTTGAGAAATTAGAAAAGAGAAGAAAATAAATATTATGTAGAGAAAAATAAGTAAATAAAGATAAATGATTCCTAAACTAGGGTTTGAATTTGTATAATTGACACAAAGGTGAAGCTCATAACAAGATTCAAATTCAAATTTGAAATTCAAATGAGAAAGAGAAATAAGAAAAAGAAAATGAAATAGAAATAGAAAGGGAAAAGAATATGCAAAGGAAAATATACATGAATAAATATATTCCTTCATGTCAGTACTTTCTAGGTGCTCAATTACGGTGTGAAATCCCCAACATAAAATGAAATTCAAATTCTCGATTTTTAAATTTAGGAAGGAGTTTAAATCTGAAATCCAAACATAGAAAATAAATAAATAAATAAATAAATAAATAAAAAGGAATCAGTGCGCTTGGGCCATTTTCCTCCTTGGCTAGCCCAACTCGGCCACCAACCAGCCCACTAGTGAGCCTGCTCGACTCCTCGCCTGTGAATGACACATGGGCCCAACACGTCAGTTGCCTCCTCCCCATTATGCACCATCTCAGCTGGACACCGCCGCGTGGGCCCCCTCTGTCAGGCTCATCTTCTTCCCCATCTTGCACGACTGAGTCCGCCCATCTCTCAATCAGCGCACACGCCGTGGAACTCGCAACACCGTGGAACTCGCAACAGAACCGCATTCCATGCAGCTCTATTCCGCACCATGTGTGGGACCTAGCCCCCGCCACTAATCCTCTTCCCGGCCGTGAGTCTCGGCACGAGTTGTTACACTGCTCGGTTTTCAGCTAGGGGTCGGTAACGTTGGACCCGCCCATAAATTGGGGATCGCGATGACCTCCTCACCGTTTCGTGCGCCGCATCGCAACAACGCCCGGGTTAGCCACCGAAATCGGGGGAGAAGGGCGCCGCCACGCGGGTCATGGAAGCCGTTGCCGTCGACCCGAGGTTGCGTCACCGACGTGGCCTCGAATCTAGGCCGGGGCGCTTCGGGGAGACACACTGATGGTGCACAGGGACATTCCGGGCGCGATTGGGGCCAACGGTGCCACAATTTCTCACCGTGTGTCCAACGCCGCCGCTGACCTGCCCTGCTCCGTGGGTAGGAGCATTAGCGCTGGCAATGGAGGTAAGAACTCATCTAGGTAGTTCATGCTTCCCTATTTCTTGTTTAGCACCGATTAAATTCGTGTTTGAGACACCTGGGCGCTGGCTCGCGTTTCTCTGACGAGGGTGTTGCCGTGCAGACTCTGCGCCATCGTGAGGAGCGGGTTAATGGCTGGTGATGTGCGCCTACCGTTGGATGTGTGGTGTGCGGTAGGGATTGAATCGTGGGCTTGACCGTTGATCCTCTAGTTAGCGGTTGGGCTTCGATGTGGGCGTGTAGGGATTTAGACCGTAGATCTCTATCCAACGGCAGAGAATTAGTACTGGTTCGGGTTGATCGAATTTAATCCAGGACGTCCGTTTCTAATCTGACGGCCCATATCAACAGATACCCCTTCACCATGCCATTTTGCTAAAGAGACCCTACGCTTTACATATATCAATCCGCAGTACAATTAACAGTGCTCTGAGTCTTAGGAAGAATTACCCCACAAACCCTGTATTTTCCAGAAATTGATGCGCAGTCCTGGCTTCTAGGAAACAGAGAAATTCATTTAAGAAATGATTTTAACACAAAATTAATTATTGAAACTTGTTTAATCCCTAGAAAATTTATATTAAGTCCAAATGAGTCCATTCTACTTTCTATAATTTTGTAAGATTATTGTTTATCATCTAGTACCACTATTTTGACATGAAATCCCCAGTAAATTAATCCCTTAAATTAATCTTGTATCAAATACATAAAACCTTTGGAAATTCATAACTTCCTCATTTTAACTCTGATTTGATCCGTTCAAGTTGCGTTAGTTTCGTATAAATATTTACAATGCCATAACAACATTTATTATACCATGTCTCATTCTTTTATAAGTAGATCTTTATTTAACTTATGTTGGTTAGTCTGGTTAAACTGCTTATCATTGTAAACTACTAGAATGTGATCTATGGTTAATTTATAACTTAGATTAAAGTTGAGATAATTATTTATAGAATAACCTCTCAAATGATTTATATTAACCAATTTATAATATTGTTTAATATCTTAACCACACAGATCTTCTATAAAATCATAACTCCTTAACCGTAACTCCGATTTTAGTGGTTCTCATTCCCACGATCTCGTAGCAATGCGTAGATTATTATTATTCAGTTTGTACTTATGTTTGGTGTGATGTTAATTTTGTCTATACCATGTTTGTTTGTATTGCTACGACTAGCAGTGAGGTCACGAGGATCTGAAGAATCACCCTGGTAACTGAAATCTCAAGTGCCAGGCAAGTTGTGCCCTTGATCACTTTTGTTACCAAATAATATTCATTATTATCACTTATTCATGCATAGGTTTAATTTTGATGGGACTCAGTAGGTCACCCTAGTCTGTTTATCCTGTTTACCTTGTTTACCCCTGAATCACTTGGGTAATTTTTGCTATTGCTCTATATAGTTTTGGGTTAATATTTCATTATATCCATGTTCCAATTATTCTGTTATTTTATTTATGTTCATGTCAAGATCATTATTATCTTTAATTGGAACATGGAGCTTAACTTGAGAAACACGTGCCACCACAAGGGAGGAATGGGACCCCTTGGCTAACTAATTAGGAAAGCTAGTGGCAGACTACCTTACCCGAAAGGGGCAAGGGCAGTAGGGGAATTTCATGCAAGGAGGTTCTCGGGTTGATTTTGCTGCGTTGGTGGTCAGACGGGGGATTCTTGCAAGTGCTCTTCCCATAAACTGTAGCGGATTTTCGGAAGCTAGTGGAACTTTGTAAAGGCCTCGTAGTGGATCCCTAGCCATTCACCTCAGTAGTGATTAAGGGCCTTGCAAACCCTAGCAATATGGGAAACACGACTTGTGGGTACAGGGTACAACCTCTGCAGAGTGTAAAACTGGTATACTAGCCGAGCTCACGGTCAAGAGCATCTCAGGACTCTCGCATAATTAATTTATGGAACTTAAATTCAATTTGTCATTTGCATTTGCATGGGATTATTTATTAATTGTGTTCTATTATTCTTATTATGGTTTGGTATTCACTTACATTTAGTAACTGCTAATAAAATTTTGACCAACTTATAAAAGCAATGCTCAGCTTCAACCTTTATTTTGTTGATCAGCTTTACACTTCACAAGAACTCCCACCTTTGGTGAGTTCATGCACATTATTCCCCACAACTTGTTGAGTGATGAACATGTGTGAGCTCACCCTTGCTATTTCACACCCCTACAGGAGAAGAATAGGTTGTTCAAGAGGAGCCACACAATGAGGAGTTCGATTCGATCTAGGTGGCGTCTCCCAGTTGACTTTCTGGCGCCATGGATGGATTTTAGATCCTGTTATATTTATATTTTATTTTGTAAGACTTCCGCTATGTAATAAGTACTCTGATTATATTGTGACATTTATCTCTATAAACTCTGTTATTATATATGTTGTCTTCTTTGACGCATGTATGAGATGCACCTGGCTTTGTCCCTTAAAACCAGGTGTGACACTCTAATTCTTTCTAAACTTGTCTTAATATTTTCTCATATATTGCTTCCTTACTCTGATTACTCTTCTAAAGACAAAGTGGATTTCACACTTTGAAATACAGTACCTAAAGTGACTTTTAGGAATAAGAAACCTAATCGTAGGAACCAAATCAAAACTATTTTTAAATATTTATATGCTTGAGTGTTTGTTCTTATGATAACTGCTTGATTTGGTTCTTTGATTGAGTGTGATGAGTTCTGGAGTAATGTCCACAATTGCGTCTACATATACATATAGGCATAAAAGAATATACTCATAGATAACTAGACAACCTAGATTATTTCCCATTAAAATATATCTAGTGTTACATATCTATCGTATCTTAACAGATTCTATCTTATCTACAAAGATTCATCTTACAAGCATAGTTATCCCAACATAGCACAAAACAACAGATCAAGCTCTACCCATGATCCTTCAGTTTATAACCAGCTACTAGCCTATCAATTTGCGTACTAAATAATTTCCCTTGCAAAACTATCTTACCATTTATTTCTAACCCAGATGGTCAATACCAGGAAGGGAGGTAGTATCGATCTACCTGCTAACAACTGTCGTAGGAGGATTGTTAACCAACCACAACTAGAAATGAATCCTCCACCGAACCCTCCACCGGCTAGAACAGATACCATTGCTGCCGCTCAGATGCAGCTGCTGCAGCAAATGGCAAACACCATGACGGAAATGCAAGCTCATATGCGACAAGAACGTCAGGAGATGCGCCAGGGCGGCATGAAATACGACAAGAAATGTGGTAAGAACACCAAGTGATACACCCAGCCCAGGTGGGGTTGGCCGAGGCCCAACAAATTAGGGTTGTCCGGAGCCCAACAGTTCATTAAGCACACCCAACTCAGGGAAAGACCCAATCGCCCCAAAAGACTAGTCTAATGGGGGAAGGGTGGCTCTCCCTTTTAAAGTGGCTTCCTCCTCCCAAGTTAAGTGAGGTGGGATAATTCTGAGGCTCACACGGTCATCGTCCGACTACAATTGGGCCAACTGGGTCAATTGCGTATTTACCAACGGGTAATAGTGGAGGATGTCCTCATCATTCCCACCTTCTTAAAATGGGCCCTAGCTCTGATACCAGATGATACACCCAGCCCAGGTGGGGTTGGCCGAGGCCCAACAAATTAGGGTTGTCCGGAGTCCAACAGTTCATTAAGCACACCCAACTCAGGGAAAGGCCCAATCGCCCTAAAAGACTAGTCCAATGGGGGAAGGGTGGCTCTTCCTTTTAAATTGGCTTCCTCCTCCCAAGTTAAGCGAGGTGGGATAATTCTGAGGCTCACACGGTCGGCGTCCGACTACAATTGGGCCAACTGGGTCAATTGCGTCTTTGCCAATGGGTAATAGTGGAGGATGTCCTCATCACCAAGAAATGTGCCAAGAACGGCAAGAATGCTAGCAACTACCACCTCCACCACCACCAGCTCCGCCTAGGGATAAGCATCCAGAGTTTATGTGCCATAAGCCATCAACATTCTCTAACTCTTCGGATCCATTACAAGCTGATGACCGATTGAAGTCCATGGACAAGATGCTCAACATAGCCCAATGTACTGATAGGGAGAAAATATTGTATGCATCGTGTCGCCTTACCGGCCACACTTCAGATTGGTGGGAAGCGCTGCTCATGCTGCTGCCAACACCATAACCTAGGCAGAATTCTCCACTCAATTCAGGAATTACCATATTCCTGCTGGTCTTATGAATATTAAAAAGGAGTTCCTATCGCTCAAACAGAGAGGCATGTCCGTAAGCAAATACAGAGACAAGTTCATCCAGATATTCCGATATGCTCTTGAATCTGTAAGACCTAAAATTGGTAGAAAAAAAATAATATATCATGAATAAGGAAATAAAAATATCTAGGATTATGTTTCTAGAATTCTTGAAACTTTTGGGATTTAGTAGGACAATTCCTCTTCATAATCAATTGAGGGCACCAAAATTAGTTAAGTAAACAACAAATGGATAAGGAAAGGTTGATCTATTGCCAATGGTTTGTGGCAATACATTTCACGGAAAGCATAAAATTTACCTTAACCTATAAATGAAACATAAAACAGAAAATGAAGAAGGAAACCTTAATAAAGCCATTTATCACCTCTATAATTGAATAATAGAGGGAAAGATAAATAATAATGAAAAGAGAATTTACCTTTACATGAGAATATTATTTGAGAGTGAAATCATAAAATTCAAACAGGGTTTTGAATTTGAATTGGATAATTGAAACTTGAAATAGGAAGCGTGAATGTAATTTGAATTTAAAGAACAAACTTGATTTGAAATGAGAATTTAAAAACAAATTAGAAAAAGAAATGGGTAGACCAGCGCTGGGCCGAAATTCAGCCCAAGCATCTTGGCTGGGCCAAAATGACCGCTAGCGGCCTAGTAATGCTCCCTCAGTTTTCTTTCCACATCGCAGACGGGTGGGGCTGGCGGCCAGAGTCTTCGTCTCCGATGAAAGCGCATGTGCGGCAACATCCTAACCGACGCTAGCTGGATTTCTGGGTGCGCGCCGCCAAAACCATCCACGGACTCCATGGGGTCTATATGATGGACCTCGCGATCTCCTCGCCACCCAACCAATCCATCACCTCACCGCAGATTTCCTGCATCCCACCATAGCCAACCGGACGCGTAGAAAGGGAGGGCGAGAGACCTCGGACTGTTGGGAAGCTAGTTGCTTCGTCGAAGGTGATTCGTGGTTAGGCTCGGGAGAAGACTGGGCAGTGCCGCCTCTGTCCAGGGGATAGCCGGGCGTAGAGTACACGCGTGGCAACTAGGTGCGTCCGCCGAAGTCAGAGGCCGCGCTGCATCACGGACTGGCCGAGTCGTCGTCTCACGCATTGGTAAGGCACCAGAACCTGCATCGCTATGATTTTCTGTGATGTTTTCCTATGGCGAGCTATGGTTATGCGGCACTTGCACTTCTTGGGCAAGACGCAGAAATGGTGTCGCCGCGTGGGGAGTTTCGGGTGTGGTCGATAGCGAGGTTGGAGGAAGGCAATGACCGCATGTCGTTGATTTGGCCAGGGACGGCTCAGATTAGAACATGAGAGTACCCTTTCGACGCTTTGAATCCAAGGCGTTAATTTAAAGATCAACGGCCCTGGTAGCATACCGATTCATTTAATGATAGAACTGATCTGGGCTGTTCACTTTAGATCTGGCAGCCAAAATGTTTGGGCGGATCAAATCTAATCTGTAGCGTAGAGTTTAGATCAGACGGCTGAGATTCTTGCGTACCCTTTCAGCTGGTAGTTTTACAAAAGAGACCCCTTGCTTTAACCAAATCAACCCGTAGTTCACGCGTGGGCAGTCCAGGGAGCAGAGACCCCGAGCTTCTCTGCTTTTGTGCGCGAAGTCTAGGGAGTAGAGAAAATAAATAAATAATTATGGAAATTGATTTTTAATACAAAAATAATTACAGAAACTTGTAAAATTTATATAAAATTGTTTTAGCTTCTTTTTAATTCATTCTAGTTACATTAATTTTGTTTCAATAATATCTATCATCTAGTAACTCTGTTTAACCATGAAACATAGACTAAAATTGTATACTTAATTTATTCCATGCCAAGCACTTAATTATTCAGAAAATCATAACTACCACACTTTAACTCCGATTTAACTCGTTCCAGTTGCGTTAGATTCGTAATAAAGTTATCTACACTTTGGTAACCTTGTTTTATCATGAGACATGTTGTAAATAATTAATTTGTTTATCCTATGTTAATTTGATTAATCTATATGTCTATTGGATTAACTTCTTTAATATTAATATAGTATACTAATCTTATTGTTATAATTTCATTAGATGATCTTTAATCAAATAATGATTTAGATTAAAGTTGAGATAATTATTTATAGAATAACCTCTCATATGATTTATACTAACCAATTTATAATATAGTTTAATATTTTAATCACATAGATCTTCTATAAAATCATAACTCAGTAATTGTAACTCCAAATTTAGCGGTACTCAAACCCATGATCTCATAGCAACGCGTAGATTATTATTACCCAGTTTGTTCTTATGTATGGTGTGATGTTAATTTTGTCTATGCCATGTTTGTTTGTGTTGCTACGACTAGCAACGAGGTCACGAGTCACCTGAAGATCATCCTAGTACCTGGAATCTCAAGTCCCAGGCAAGTTGTGCCCCTAATCACATTTATTTACCCAATAATGTTCTTTATAATCATTTATTCCTACATAGGTTTAATTTTGATGGGACCCAATAGGTCACCCTAGACTGGTTATCCTTTTACCTTGTTCACCCCTGAATCATTTGGGTAGTTTTGCTATTGCTCTATATGGTTTTGGGATTAATATTACATTATGTCCATGTTCCAATTATTCTGTTATTTTATTTACGTTCATGTCTAGATCATTATTTTTAATTGGAACATGGAGCTTAACTTGAGAAACACATGCCACCATAAGGGTGGAATGGGACACCCTTGGCTGACTAACTAAGAAAGCTAGTGAAAGACTACCTTACCTGAAAGGGGCAAGGGCAGTAGGGGAGTAGGCATGTAGGGAGGTTCTCGGGTTGATTTTGCTGCGATGGCGGTCAGACGAGGGATTCCTACATTGCTCTTCCTAGAAACTGTAGTGGGTTTTCGGAAGCTAGTGGAACTTCGTAAAGGCCTCATAGTGGATCCCTAGTCATTCACCTCGGAAGTGTCTAAGGGCCTTGCAAACCCTGGTGAATGGGATACACGACGTATGGGTACAGGGTACAACCTCTGCATAGTGTAAAACTGGTATACTAGCCATGCTCGCGGTCATGAGCAGCTCAGGACTCTCGCATGATTAAATTATGGAACTAAAATCAATTTGTCATTTGCATTGCATGTGATTTATTATTAATTTTGTTCTATTATTATTATGGTTTTGTATTTAATTACATCTAGTAATTGCTAATAAAATTTTGACCAACTTTAAAAGCAATGCTCAGCTCTAACCATCCTCTTTAGTAAGCCTTACACTTCACATGAATTCCAACCTTTGGTGAGTTCATGCATATTATTCCCCACAACTTGTTGAGCTATGAACGTATGTGAGCTCACCCTTGCTATCTCACACACCCACAGGTCAAGAACAGTACCACAGAATGAGGTGCATGGAGGATGCTGCGATGTGTTCGTGAGAGGTCTAGGCCGTGGTCTCCCAGTCAACTTTGGGTTGCTGGATCGTTGTCTTCATATGATGTAAATATTTATTTATTTTGTATGGAACTCCTATTATTTAGTAAGATGTGACATTCGTTCATACACCATGATTCATCATATGTGTGAGACTTGGTCCCAGCACACCTGGTGAATATGTTCACGCCCGGGTACCTAAAACCCAGGTGTGACAGAATCCCATACACCTCTACCAAGGAAGCGAGGCAGGGTAACACTACGAGGCCTTTACAAAGTTCCACTAGTTTCAGAAAACCCTTTACATTTTCTAGGGAGCATAGCATAGGAATCCCCCATCTGAAAAGCCATCGTAGCAAAATCAACCCGAGAACCTCCCTATACCGACCACTCCCCTACTTCCTTGCCACTTTCGGGTAAGGTAGTTGTTGGGGCCGTGCTTCGGTGCGCCGAAGGTCTTACATGAAGAAGCAGCTTCGGCTGAAGTCGTCTCCAAGAGATGGCCGAAGGTTCCTTTTCATGGAGCTTCGGCGTTACAAACCGACATAGAGATAGAATGACCTTTTTATCCATAGAGGTCTGAGTCAATGTTGTAAACTTGTGTAAGGGGCATAATTGTAATTTGTCACAGGCTGTGACCTGTGTCTATAAATAGATGAACAGTACCTCTGTACTGTTCACGCGAACCTGTCATTTGCCTTCGCATCACACTTGTATTCTTGCTTTCCTCGGGACCGAAGGTACATTTGTAATTCGAAATCATTTATATTCATTCATGTTAGTAAAAATGGAAATGATTCTATGATAACATTTAAATGTTTATTTTATACTTCATGATCTATATGAATACTTCGTCCATCATTATTATGTTTACGAAGGTACGCCCTTCGTAACCTTCGTCCGGAACTCTTTATATCCCGAAAGGATATAATGTGATGGAGGACGAAGGACTTTAACACTTAACATTTTCTGTGTTGCCTTGTTCTTAAATCTTAGCCTTTGAGAACAAGCCCCCAACATTGGCGCCCACCTCCGGTGAACTCACTTCCACTTTTCTGAGCTGATGGCTTCGTTCAACAATCAAGCTGGAACTGCTTCGGCTTCGAAGCTGGTGCTCCCGATAACAGGCGGTTCTTGCTCAGAGCCGGCTAACAAGAAGCAGAAGAAGGAGGCTCAGAGAAGGGTGCAGCATGTTGGAGTACAGGGACCCTTCATCAAGTCAAAATGGTCTCATATTCCAATTACTTTCTCTCAGGAAGACCTTCAGCTTAAGGACTATCCTCACAATGATGCCATGGTTATCTCTTGTGTGATCAAAGGATTTCTGGTTCACAATGTCCTAGTTGATACAGGCAGTGCAGCTGACATTATATTTGCTAAAGCCTTCAGACAAATGCAAGAGCCTGAAGACAAGATTCATGATGCTACGCACCCTCTTTGTGGCTTCGGAGGGCGACAGATTGTAGCACTTGGGAAGATTACCATGCCGGTAACCTTCGGATTTGTTAACAACACAAGGACTGAGCAAATTGTGTTTGATATTGTTGACATGGAGTATCCTTACAATGCTATCATTGGCCGTGGTACTATTAATGCCTTCGAAGCAATTCTTCACCCAGCTTATCTCTGCATGAAGATACCTTCGGACCAAGGGCCTATTGCTATTCATGGAAGCCAGGAAGCTGCTAGAAGGGCCGAAGGAAGCTGGACTGACTCCAAGGCAATCCATAACATAGATGGAGCTGAAGCTTGTGAACAGTACAAATTCAGGAGGGAGAAGGCAGCCTCAGCGGATCAGCCGAAGCCTATGTTATTGTGTGAAGATATAGCAGAGCAGAAGGTGTTGTTGGGCTCGCAATTATCTGAAGACCAGGAGAAAACCTTGATAAGGTTTTTATTCAACAACAAAGATGTTTTTGCATGGTCAGCTAATGATCTATGTGGAGTAAATCGGGATGTTATTGAACATTCGCTCAATGTTGACCCATCCTTCAGACCCCGAAAGCAGAGGCTTCGGAAAATGTCTGATGACAAGGCCGAAGGGGCTCGCAATGAAGTAAAAAGACTCCTCAGTGCAGGAGTTATCAGAGAAGTGAAGTATCCAGAGTGGCTAGCTAACACTGTTATGGTGAAGAAGGCCAATGGCAAGTGGAGAATGTGTATTGATTTCACAGATCTCAACAAGGCTTGTCCGAAGGATGAATTCCCGCTGCCAAGGATAGACTCTTTAGTTGATGCAGCAGCTTCTTCAGAACTCATGAGTCTCCTGGACTGCTACTCAGGCTATCATCAAATCTGGATGAAGAAGGAAGATGAGCCAAAGACTAGCTTCATAACCCCAAGTGGTACATATTGCTATCTTCGGATGCCTGAGGGGCTCAAAAATGCCGGAGGGAGTTTCAGCCGAATGACAGCGAAGGTTCTCCAGTCTCAGATAGGCAGAAATGTGTTGACTTATGTCGATGACATTATTGTAAAAAGCACGAAGCAGGAGAATCATATTGCTGATCTGCAGGAGACCTTCGCCAGCTTCAGACAAGCTGGTCTGAAGCTAAACCCAGAAAAATGTGTCTTCGGAGTGAAGAAGGGTAAATTTCTTGGATGCTTGGTTTCAACAAAAGGAATCGAAGCTAATCCAAATAAAATCGAAGCTATACTTCGAATGGAGCCACCAACCACAAGAAAGGGGGCTCAAAGATTGACAGGAAGGCTGGCATCTCTCAACAGATTCATATCCAGATCAGCAGAAAGAAACTTACCATTCTTCGAGGTGCTGAAGTCAGCTGAAGTCTTTCAATGGGGCCCAAGTCAACAAAAAGCCTTCGAAGAGCTGAAGCAATACTTAATAGATCTAACAACATTAACTCCACCAACGCCAGGGGCTCCTCTGTTGTTATATGTGGCAGCTTCGCACTCAGCAGTAAGTGCGGCACTTGTCCAGGAGAAGTTTGATGGACAAGTCAAGAAGCAGGTCCCAGTATATTTTGTATCTGAGGTCCTTAGTGTCTCAAAGAAGAATTATACAGAGCTGGAGAAGGTATTGTATGCCGTTTTAATGGCATCCAGGAAGCTTCGGCATTATTTCCAGGCATACAACATTATTGTTCCTTCTTCGCAGCCATTGAAGGATATCATGAGAAATAGAGAAGCTACTGGGCGTATTGGAAAATGGGCTGCGGAGCTCAATGAATTTTACATTGATTATGTGCATAGATCCTCAATCCAGTCTCAAGCATTGGCAGATTTCATTGCCGACTGGACGCCAGGGGCTCAGGACGAAGAAGCAAATAAAGATGCTGAAGTATGGACAGTGTTTTGTGATGGCTCTTGGGGAACCTTCGGAGCAGGTGCAGCTGCTGTGTTGGTCTCACCATCCAAGGTTAAAACTTGCTATGCAGCAAGACTTGACTTCAGCTGCACAAATAATATAACTGAGTACGAAGCCCTGCTCCTGGGTCTTCGGAAACTAAAGGCAATGGGAATCAGAAGGGCGATTCTTAAAACTGATTCCCAGGTTGTTTCGGGTCATATTGACAAAAGTTGCAAGGCTAAAGACCCGAAGCTTGAAAAATACCTAGACACGGTCCGAAGGATCGAGGCCTCCTTCGAAGGATTTTCTGTCAAGAATATCCCTCGAGGACAAAACGAGCACGCTGATTTACTAGCCAAGTCTGCAGCACAGGGGCTGCCGTTACCTTCGGATGTCTTCTTCGAAACAATAAAGGCACCTTCAGTGGAGCTCCTTGAAAGAGCAGTCCTCAATATTTCTCCTGTTTACAGTGAAGATTAGAGAACTGAAATAATCTCTTACCTTCAGGGCAACTTCCTATCAGATGACGAAGCTTATAATAAAAGGATAGAGGCAAGAGCTCGTCCGTATGTCATGATAGAGGGGGAGTTATACAAGCATGGAGTTTGTGCCCCGCTGCTCAAGTGCTTGTCTAGAACCGAAGGTATAGAGTTAATGAAAGAGATACATGCAGGCCTGTGTGGATCCCACATCGGATCCAGGCCATTACTTGGAAAAGTGTTCCGCCAAGGATTTTATTGGCCGAAGGCAGCTTCGGATGCAGCGGAGTTAGTTCAAAAGTGCGAAGGTTGTCAGAAATGTGCAAGAGATCAAAAGCAACCTTCGTCTTTGACACAGCTGATACAACCCATCTGGCCATTGCAAAGGTGGGGCCTTGACTTGTTGGGTCCATTACCACCGGCCCAAGGAAATCTAAGATATGTTATAGTAGCTGTGGAGTATTTTTCCAAGTGGATTGAGGCGAAGCCATTAGCCACAATAACTTCGGCCACTGTCCAAAAGTTTTTCTGGCAGAATATTGTCTGTCGCTTTGGGGTACCGAAGGCCATCACTGTAGATAACGGAACGCAGTTCGACTCCGAAGCTTTCAGAAATTTCTGTGATCAAATTGGAACGAAGATCCATTTTGCATCAGTCAGGCATCCGGAGTCGAATGGGCTTGTTGAAAGGGCCAATGGCATCATAATGACAGGAATAATGAAGCTAATCTTTAATCAACCAAGGGGAAAGTGGCCAGATCAGTTGACCAAAGTGGTGTGGAGCCACAATACAACAACATCAAGGTCTACAGGCTTTACCCCATTCAAATTATTATTCGGTGACGAAGCAATAACTCCGGAAGAAGCTAAAGCTGGGTCAATAAGGGTAGTAGCTTCGGCAGAGTCAGGTCCCGAAGATGCTTGCCTTGTGGAAAAAGATGCTTTAGAAGGAATCAGACTTCAAGCCGTGGAAAACATCAATAAATACCAGGCTGAAACAGTTAGATGGCGAGATAGAAAGGTCCGGCTAAAAAATATTGAGCCGGGACACTTGGTGCTTCGGAGAGTGGCCAACCCAGATACAGTCGGCAAGTTACAATTGAAATGGGAAGGGCCTTTCTTAGTAGCATCTTCGTCAAGGCCTGGTTCCTACAGATTGAAGGACATGGATGGCAACGAAATTCCAAGGTCTTGGAATTCAGATGAGCTTCGGAGATATTATGTATAACTTGATGTAACTTTTTATGTTTTTCTTTTTCTTTTTCATGGCACCCTTTTCCTTTCTAAAGGGGGAGAAAGGTTTTTAATGGGGCCATCATCTGTAATTTCCTTTTTAGTTTTATAAGAGCAAAATCCCCCAAAGAATGTAAATGTAAAAGCTGAGAACGCACCATCGAGTGCCGAAACTGAAAAAAAAGAAGAGAAGAAGCTCCAAAGACGTCCCTAAGGGGATGCAGAGCTCTGATTCCGCCGAAAGTAAAAGGCGAAGAAGCTCCAAAGACGTCCCTAAGGGGATGCAGAGCTTACAGCGAAAAGTCAACGCTGATACCGCCTAAGTAAAAGGCGAAGAAGCTCCAAAGTCGTTCCTAAGGGAATGCAGAGCTTATACTGCCTAAGTAAAAGGCGAAGAAGCTCCAAAGTCGTTCCTAAGGGAATGCAGAGCTGATGTGTGGTTGGTTCCAAAGAAATAATGGCTGAGAGTGTGGCTTCGGATATATGTTTTGGACATTCATTCGCACATTACATTACATCATGGCATTTGCATGCATAAGCATTCATTCATAGCATTTATGCACCAAAGTGGTTGCTTTGGCAAAAAGACGAAGTGAATTTTTATGATTCGTTATGAAAAAGAAAAGCTTCGTTGCTTGGCAAAAAGAAGAAGTGGTCTTTTATGCTTCGTTGCTCGGCAAAAAGATTTGGTCTCTTATGCTTCGTTGTGTACGAAAAGAAGGGAAGGTGTTTTTTCGCTTTCGGCTCAAAATACTGATTTCGTCCACATCAAAGCGCTTCAGTAGAAGGGTAAGAATATATTACAAGGTATGTACAAAGTTCCTTGAGAACAGTTTAATTGTATTTACAAAAGTTGTTACAAAAGTATCCTGAGTTTTTTCCTATAGTATACTTCTACTGATCTTCATTAAGCTTCAGCTTCGGCGACAGCTTCGGCGACATATCTTAAGCATCATCTTCACGTTCGTCATCCTACATAAATCAAGGTATCGTGAGTAAAAATCAAGTGCAAAGGAGAAGGTAAGTACGAAGTATCATTTCTTACTGGTTCAAGATGACTTCGAGCTTCGTCTCCGGCCTTCTCCCGCCCGCCTTTTGTCCATATCATTTTTATAAATCTATTTGAGATGCTTCGGGCGAGGTCAGGTATATCGTCCAGGATTGATGGAGACAAGGTGAAGTTGGGCCTGTTGACGATTTTTCCATGCTCGCAGCCGGCCTTCAGGAATGCTGCAGCGGTACCCCGAGAAGCTACCCAGGCACAGAAGTCACCGTGCCCGGCTATAACTTCGTCAAGTTCTTCGATCTCAGCTTCAATATGATCGAACGCTTGTGGTAAATTTTCCGTTGAAGGGTTAAACTTCCCGCTGCTAGCTCCAACAGAGTAAAATATCTTTCTTAATCGTTCAATACAATTATTGCTAAAATTCAAGCATTTGTCTTGAAGGCTTGTCAATGATTTCTTCAAGTCTGAGTTGGCCTGGACTTCGGCTTCAAGTTTCGAATTAAGCTCTAGCTTCTCCTGTTCAAATTGTTTTGATTCACTGATAAGCTTCGAATTCAACTCTGATACTTTAGCCTCAGTCTCTGCCAGCAAGCCTTCGGTCGATTGAAGCTCGAAGTCTTTCTTTTCAATGATAGCAGATTGTTCTTTTATCTTGCTTTCTAAGTTTTCAATTATAGCTTCGTGTTTTTTGTCCTCCAAATCTTGCTGCATCTTCAGAGCTTTGCTCAGTAGCATGCTCTGCACAGAAACAACTTACGTTGGTAACATTTTCATTATTAACAGCAATAAAAACCAGAGAAAAGGTTGTTTACCTTGAAGTTGGAGTAAAATAAGCTGCCGACGATATGTTGTCGTCGGTAGCGGCTGATGTCTGTCTCTAGCTTCGGAAAACCGATACTCTTTGATAGTGTACCGATTACCTTAGCTCCAGTTTGGTCTCGAATGCAGCCTAATTTTTCATCGTCCACACCTCCAAATAGGAGAGCTCCTGGCTTGTAGCCGCAAGATTTGGCATAGTCCTTAAGTTCTTCCATTTCGGCCTTCGACAGTTTTTGCCCAATTAAATTTTGGAATGTGTAGGCTTCGTCGTCCGAAGTGTCCTCGGCTATTTCTTTCCCCTTCCCAGGCACTGTGGCCATGGTTTTTTCAGCAGCAGTGCCAGCTTCTTCTGCAGCCATGTCTTGCAAGATTTTGTCAATGTCCTCAATGGTAGTTTCTAAGTTTACATCTTCGGCTGTAACGGCTTCGGTAGCCGCAACCTCCGAAGGTGCGACTTCGACGTTTGTGGTGCCTTCGACAGCTGGTGTTTTATGAATTGATGCCCGAGGCGGCGTCTTGTCGATAACTTCAGTTACTGCAATAATTCTTTGCCGCTTGGGTTTGGTTATCTTCGTTTGATCCGGCTCGTCCACCTTTCGAAAAAGCTTCGTCAGTTGGAGCCCTAATGGACTTAGCTTCGTGGGCATGGGTTCAGTCATTACCTTTAAAATTTCCTCCACGTCGCTGGTAGAAGGTGGTGTGGGGGTCCCCTCTTCTTCGGATATTTTTCGCTTCGGAGTTGATATTTTTCTTTTCTTGGGAATTTTCTTCTCTTTTGCTGGTCTTTCTTCATCCTTTTTCAGAGTTTCGGCCACTCTTTTTCTTTTGTGGCCCTCGGCACCCTTGTTCAACTGCTCATAGTCAGGGTACTCGAAGCCCAGGGCATCAAGCACTCGGTTCAGCCTTCGCTTCGTTGGGGCGCCGAAGGCCGCTGTCATTAGTTGATCCTCTTTTTTGGAATAATTCCCCAGGATTTCATTGCACATCACCTCGATTGTGTCCAGCCACTCTTGGCAGGGCTTCTTAAAGTATTTCTTGAATTTGAAGTGATAGGGCAGCCGGACAAGATCCCCCTCCTTCTTCTCCCCCTTTAACTTTGGCATTTCCCATTCTTTCAGAGTAGGGAAGACTCTGAATGCCAAGAATTCTTGGACCAGATCCCTGGTACCGATATGCTCTGCAATAATTCTGAATTCATCCATTGCCTGCTGTGTTTCACCCTCTGGCGTCATGTTGCAGCGGGGTCGGGTTTCTCCGAAGATCAGCTCGATTGGACTTTGCACAAGCTTCTCCTTGTTGTCATCAACTTTGACATAGAACCATTCCGATTTCCAGCCTGCCGGCCATTTGCTTCGGTAGCTAATTACAGGAAACTTTGCTGTTTTCCGGTAGGCAAAATTGTAGCAACCGAAGTTATCGTGTAGCCCATCTTTTCTGGCCTTGGTTTGATAATGCAACTCATGAACTCGACAGAAACTGTCGGCAAATGGCTCCACTGCTTGGCTTCGGAGGGCCCAAATATAAACGCTAAGTCTAACGATAGCATTGGGAGTTAACTGGTGAAGGTAGATGCCAAACCTTTTCAGTATCTCCGCAATAATCTCGTGAAGAGGGAATCTAAGTCCAGCCTTTAAAAAGCTCTTGAAGATAACAATCTCGTCCTTCCCTGGCTTCGGGGTGGTTTCTTCTCCCCCGAAGCGAAGTAGCTTCTTCTGGTCTTCATTGAAATAACCTGCTTTCACCACCTTCGAAAGATCAGCCTTTGAAACAGTTGATTTCCCAAAATCCAGGTGACTGGGCTTGCTGGGCATGGCAATACGGTAGTCATCTTCGGGATCAGTCCCTTCAATGTTTTCTTCTTCTCCTTCGGCAGTTGTCGGGTTTGCTTCAGCAGCAGGCATTTCTTCCGCAGTCACTAGACCGGAATGCTGCATCGCTTCGGAGATGGGCACAGTGTTCGAACCTTCGGCTTCGTCTCCCTCACGTACAACTTTGGCAGTAGATCGCACTCTCGCCATTTGATTCTGAGTTTGGGGAAGTCAGAAACTTTTTTCTTTTTTCTTTTCTCCCGAAGCTCTTCTTTCTGACGAAGCAGGCGTCGAGATGGACCTTCGTTCGATTCTGAGAATCAAGCTTCGGCTATAGTTAAAAATTTTGGCAGCAAAACAGTGCAAATAGCAATGAATGCTGTGGTAACTTCACACCTACCCGTCTGTTTATATAGTGCTGCAGGTAAGAAGGCGAAGCGGCAGGATTTTTTGCACCAAGCAGGCAGTCACTCGTACTCGCTGTGCAGTGGACCGCAAAATATCAAACAGTAACTCTGCAAGGTGGGCCTGGCACGCGCTCGGAAGCCGGATCGTTTCTCCGCAACGAGCTCAGGGAAGGTGTTTTTTGGACCTTCGGCTTCCCGAAGCTGAAGAGGCTTTTTTCACGGGTCAAGCTCGTTACGAAAAACGATCTAGCACCGCGAAAGGGGCTACTGTTGGGGCCGTGCTTCGGTGCGCCGAAGGTCTTACATGAAGAAGCAGCTTCGGCTGAAGTCGTCTCCAAGAGATGGCCGAAGGTTCCTTTTCATGGAGCTTCGGCGTTACAAACCGACATAGAGATAGAATGACCTTTTTATCCATAGAGGTCTGAGTCAATGTTGTAAACTTGTGTAAGGGGCATAATTGTAATTTGTCACAGGCTGTGACCTGTGTCTATAAATAGATGAACAGTACCTCTGTACTGTTCACGCGAACCTGTCATTTGCCTTCGCATCACACTTGTATTCTTGCTTTCCTCGGGACCGAAGGTACATTTGTAATTCGAAATCATTTATATTCATTCATGTTAGTAAAAATGGAAATGATTCTATGATAACATTTAAATGTTTATTTTATACTTCATGATCTATATGAATACTTCGTCCATCATTATTATGTTTACGAAGGTACGCCCTTCGTAACCTTCGTCCGGAACTCTTTATATCCCGAAAGGATATAATGTGATGGAGGACGAAGGACTTTAACACTTAACATTTTCTGTGTTGCCTTGTTCTTAAATCTTAGCCTTTGAGAACAAGCCCCCAACAGTAGTCCTCCACTAGCTTTCCTAATTACTCAGCCAAAGGCATCCCATACTACCCTTGTGGTAGCACTGTTTTCCCAGGTGATTCTCCATGTTCCAATTAACATAATGATCTTGTCATGAATAGTAAAAAACTTATTTATAATAAAAGCATGATCATGAGTAATGTGTATCTTAACACCCAAAACCACATAAAGCAATAGCAAGTACTACCCAAAATTTCAGTGGTAAACAAGGTATAAAGATAGCCAAACTTGGGTGACCTATTGGGTCCCATCAAAATTAACCTATGTAGATCATAATGATTATTAGGAACATTATTGGGTAAATAGAAGTGATCAAGGGCACAACTTGCCTTCAATGAGCTCCTGGTTAGTAGTTTCCACCTACTGAGCCTGTGGGTCCTCAGTCACTTGCCCGTCTAATCGCAATAATACAAACAAACATGGTACAGTAGAAATTAACATCACACCAAACATAAGAACATACTGCATCATGATATTCCACGCATCGTAACGAGATCGTAGGATCGAGAATCACTAAATTCAGAGTTACGGTTATCGAGTTACGATTTTCCGAAGTAATTAAATGTTTGGTATAGAGTAAGTTAAGTGGATAACTTTAATCTATGTTTCATGGCTAAACAGAGTTACAAAGCGATAAACAATATTAATACAAAATTAATGCAACTAGAATGAATAAAAAAGGAGTTAAAATGGGTTTTCTACGAATTAAACAAGTTATAGATTTAATTTTATACTAGAAAAGTATTTTCTATTTTAATTTTCCTAATTTCTTAGGTCTCTGGATTGTGCGCACAATTATCAGGGAGCTCAGGGGTGAAACCATAAATTTTAGGGTCCCGATCTAAATACTTTATAACTGTCGTGGACGGCGGGTTGGTTTCGATAAAACGCAGGGACTCTTATGTAAAATGGCACGGCTGAAAGGGTATGGATAGCTATCAGCCGTCAAATTAGAAATCTACGGCCACAATTAGATCTATGTTAACTTCAACCTTTACATGACAACCGCCCTTGGATCGAGGATCCATGGTCAGGATTCCATTGACGGGCGATCAGATCCTAGCCACTCGATACCGAACCTACTCCCAGGATTTAATGACACAAAGAGGTATCCTAAGATCTAATCACAGCCGTTCATCCGGATCTCAACTGCTACCATGCATCTTCCCCCGGTTAAACTCCGGCGACGACGCAGAGGCGTCGCGGCGGCCCACCATGGCTGGAATGCCCGCGACGCTCCACGGTAGACGACCACTAAATATACTGGGTGCAAAATGAAATTGAGAAGGTGGCGAATTTGGGGAGGGGTCCTTACAATGATTCAAGCAGTGCTTTGGTCAGCCCACGACGCACCGCGGATTTGTGACGGCAGCGGTAAATTGGATGCGTCCCGATCACACTCCTATCCTAGTTATCACCACCAACGTGATCCGAGAACTCGGGCGGAGCCTCCTGGCCACACGCAAAGCTCCAATTCGGCGTCGAGCGCGATAGACGACGGTGGGGACGACGACCCGCCTTCTCGGTCTCAACGGGTTCTAGCCGGCTCTCTCTCTCAACAATCCTCTGGTGAACGCATGCCGAGTTAATGGATGGGAGGGACGCGGCGTAACTCCTTTTATGCGTGGGTAGTTGGACTGCAATAGAACCCCCCGGAGCTCACGGCGAGGTCCCGCCATGGTCAGCATGGTTGTTGATGGGGGACTGACGGCTCGAGACCACGCGTAAGAGAGCGATGAAAAGTGGCGCGACAAGGGGGTGACTGACGTGCGGGCCCCGGATGCCAGGGCGACCGCGCACGCGTTATGGGCCATCGGGCGCGAGGTGTTGAGTGGGCCAGAAGTGACATTTTGGCCCATGCTGCGTTTTATTCTTTTCTTTTTTTTTCTTTTTCTTTTTTCTGTTTTCTTTTCTTTTTTATTTTTGAATCTCCAATTTAAATCCAAATTTTGTTGGGAATTTTTATACATAGATTAAATGTATAATTCAAAAATGTCAGTATGGACATGTATATTTATTTATATATTTTTCTTTACATTATAAATAGGGTCTTCCTTTTCCCCTCTCTTGTTTTCTAATTCATTTTCAATTTCTAGCTTGCAAATTAGGTTAAACCTCATTCCCAATCATTAATATATTATTATTATTAAATGCACAAATAAACAAACTCCAACATGATGCACTATTCCCTTTATTTAATATGGTTATTAGTGGTCAAGGTGACCCCATGATTTAAATGCGCAAAAATGAGAAAAACCACACAAGTAGTCTAATGAACCTTTTATATTCCCAAATTCTTGTACATTCTACAACTCCAATTGTTTGAGTATTACACCCTTGCTGGTAGTCGAAGTCTGTTGCTTGCCTTGAATATTGTTTCGAGCAGGTGTGTTGGGGTTCCTCTTCGTACAAGCATTGGCGTAGTGCCCAACCTCACCACACTTGAAGCGAGTGGTGACTGTAGTCTGTCCAGCAGGTCTCGCCGGGGTGCCAATGGAGACAGCCTGACGAGTATGTGGAGTCTGCGGAGTCACCTATGGTGTATGCTGAGCAGGTCGTTGGTAGGACTGTTGCCCTCCTCTAGGACGAGATGGTGTACTCTGGGGTGGAACATAGCGAGGATGGATGCTACTGCTCCCCTGTCCCTGTGTGATAGACTTCCTCTTCATCTCGCCTAGCTGAACATGTTTGTGTTCAACAATTATAGCCTTGTTTAGAAGCCTCTGGAAAGATGAGAAGGTGTGAGATACCAGCTGATACTGGAGTGGGCAAATGAGTCCCTCCATGAAATGCTCCTGCTTTCTTTCATCATTGGCAACCTCCTCTGGAGCATACCTTGACAGCTGAATAAATTTATCACGATATTCACTAACTGTCATGTTGCCTTGCTTAAGTGACAAGAATTCTTTCTTCTTAATTTTTATCAAGCCTGCAGGAATATAATAGTTCCTGAATTGCGTAGAGAATTCTGCCCAGGTGATAGTGTTAGCAGCAGCATGGGCAGCATAGTAAGAGTCCCACCAATCAGCAGTGGGGCCAGTGAGACGACCCAACGCACATAGCACCTTTTCCCGATCAGTACATTGAGCAATATTGAACATCTTTTCCACTGACTTTAGCCAATCATAAGCATGTATAGAGGATCTGGAGAGCTGGAGAATGTGGGCAGCTTGTGACTCATGAATTCTCGGTGCTTGTCCCGGGGTGGAGCAGGTGGTGGTGGTGGAGGTAGTGGTGGTTGTTGTTGCTGTTCCAGTCATTCTTATCTCATCTCCTATCGCATTTCCTGCCGCTCCTGGTGCATCTCCTGACGTTCTTGCCACATGTGAGCTTGCATTTCTTTCATAGTATTTGCCATCTGCTGCAGCAGCTACATCTGAGCGGCAGCTACTGGATCTGTCCCAGCCGGTGGAGGGTTCAGTGGAGGATTCATCTCTAGTTGCGGTTGGTTAACAATCCTCCTGCGACGGTCGTTGGCAAGTAGATCGATACCGCCTCCCTTCCAGGTATTGACCATCTGGGTTAGAAACACATGGTAAGATAGAAGTGCAGATAAGACGAGTAATTACCAGACATGATCTTTTGGGGTTTTAATAGCTCAATAAATTAGTGTGTCACCTACTAATACTAATACATTACCTTATGGCGGTACATGCTAGAATGCCCTGCTATACTATTTCAGTCAATCAAAGAAGCAAATCAAGCATTTATCATCAGAACAAACATCCAAACACTTTAGATAGAGAATATATATATTTGTCTTAGGTCTCCTATCTCTTTAGGGAGTCTATAGAAGTAGGATTCCAAGGTGTGAAATCCTTCTCATCTTTCTAGAGTAGAAAAGGTAAGAGTAGTCAGAGTAGAACAACAAAAGGTGAGACAGGATCAAGAAAAGTATAGAAAGAATCAGAGTAAGGTAAGTAGGTAAGGGTTTTGTCTAGTTCTATCTAGGTTTCATCCTAGAGTCAACATTTCCTCTGATACCACTTATGTCACACCCGGATTTAAGGGTATAATGACCAAGTGTATAGAGATAAATGTCACAATCATTATTACATAGCAGAAGAGTCTTACAAAAATAAATGATAACAAAAAAGCGAACTAAATAATTATTCCTTGGTGCCATCAAGCTGGCTAGGAGACGCCACCTAGATTAGCTCGTACTCCTCATTGTAGACCTCCTCCTGAGCTACCTGCTCTTCACATGTGGGGGGTTTATATATCGCAAGAGTGAGCTCACAAAAAATCATAGCTCAACAAGTTGTGGGGAATAATGTGCATGAACTCACCAAAGGTGGGAGCTCATGTGAAGTGTAAGGCTGATCAACAAATAATGGTTAAAGCTGAACATTGCTTTTAATAAGGTAGTCAGATTTTATTAGCAATTACTAAGTATAAGTATATACCAAACCAGAGTAATAATAGATCAAAATTAATAATAAAACCACAATGCGATGCAAATGACCGATTGAATTTAATTCCATAAGTTACTCATGTGAGGGTCCAAGCCGCTCATGACTATGAGCATGGTTGATATACCAGTTTTACACTCTGCAGACATTGCACATCTTTATCCACAAGTCATGTTACCCATCTGCCACGGTGTCATGAATCCCATACACCTCTACCAAGGAAGCGAGGCAGGGTAACACTACGAGTCCTTCACAAAGTTCCAATAGCTTCAGAAAACCCGCTACAATTTCTAGGGAGCGCAGCATAGGAATCCCCTGTCTGAAAAGCCATCGTAGCAAAATTAACCCGAAAACCTCCCTATACTGACCACTCCCCTACCGCCCTTGCCCCTTTCGGGTAAGGTAGTCCTCCACTAGCTTTCCAAATTAGTCAGCCAAGGGTGTCCCATACGACCCTTGTGGTAGCACTGTTTTCCCGGGTGGTTCTCCATGTTCCAATTAACATAATGATCTTGTCATGAATAGTAAATAACTCATTTATAATGAAGGCATGATCATGAATAATGTGTATCTTAACACCCAAAAGCATATAAAGCAATAATAGGTACTACCTTGTGGTAAACAAGGTATAAAGATAGCCAAACTAGGGTGACCTATTGGGTACCATCAAAATTAACCTATGTAGATCATAATGATTAATAGGAACATTATTGGGTAAATAGAAGTGATTAAGGGCACAACTTGCCTTCAACGAGCTCTAGTTCAATAGTTTCGACCTGCTGAGCACCTAGGTCCTTAGTTGCTTGCTCGTCTACTCGTAACAATACAAACACACATGGTACAGGAGAAATTAACATCACACAAACAGAAGAACATACTGCATAATAATATTCTACACATCATAACGAGATCGTAGGTTCGAGAATCACTAAATTCGGAGTTACGGTTAAAGAGTTATGATTTTCCAGAATTTTAAGTGCCTAGTATAAAATAAATTAAGTGGATATATTTAATCTATGTTTTATGACAAAATAGAGTTACCAAGTGATAGACAATATTAATACAAAATTAATGCAACTGGAATGGATCAAAAAGGAGTACAAATAGATTTTCTATGAATTAAACAAGTTCTAGAATTATTTTTATACTAGAAATCATTTTCTATATTAATTTACCTAATATATTAGGTTTTTGGACTGCACACATTATTTCAGAGAAGTTTAGGGTTTATTTTGTAAAATTCAGGGCCTCTGCGTAAGAATCTTATCAAAGATCAGGACTGCGGGTTGATAACTAAAAACTCAGGGGCTCTTTAGAAAATGTGACAGGACAAAAGGGTATGGGCTACTCTGCACCGCCTGATCACAAATGGATGCCCTAGATTAAATCTGTCATACCACGAAGCGGTATGCACAAGGGCCCATGGGATTTGAGATCCACGGTCTAGATTTGATACAACTACGCTTGGCTCCTATTCACCCGATTTGAGATCTACGACCTAGATTCGATCACGCGAAGGGGTATCACAGGTTTCTAATCTGAGCCGTTCAATGAGATCTGACGGTGCATGCTCTTTCCCTCTATCTGAGATCCGCACACGGTGGCGCCACCCACACCACATGGCGAGACTTCACCGACGACATGCAATCGGTCATCTCCCCGCACTAACTCTAAGATGCTTGAAGCAACACGCGGACAAATGCATTGTGAACACGATGAAGGTATGCATATCGTGAGTATTGGAAGATTCTGTGTTTCCCCTAGCGAGAAGCGGCTCGGCGTGCTGCTTGCACGGTGACGAGCAATTCCTGTCGGTTCCCTTGTCCTGAGGCTCAATCGATGCTCACAGAGCGACACCACGATGCTCTCCGGTCCATCGATGGTTCTACTAGGGTCAGGAACTCGTCTCCCCTCCCTACTACTGAGTCTCCCTCATTCACACACATCACGGCAACTAGCGCACGTGGCGGCTGGTCTCTATGGGGTGGTAATGGAACAGGTCAAGGCACAACGCTTGTACTTAACCCCCAGCTGGCTGCAAGAGACTCGGAGATTAGTTGCAAGGTGGCCCTCTGAGAATTGGTTTGAGCGGTGCTTGGATCTTGCGTGAGAATTCGGGGCCGGTTCCGCTATCCATGCCAATCACCCGCTTGTCCGCAAATTGGGTCTAGCTAGATGGTTTGACTGGTCAGTGCTCGAGGCAAGAGCTGCACGGGCAAGCAGAGTCCCCACCGATATCCTCGCGTGCAAGGACTCTGCGGAGAAGACGACTCTAACGAGTCGGTCCCCCGTGACAGGGCCTCCGAGTCCGAGAGATGGTGGCCCTGCAGCGACTGATGAACCCGGACCCACATGCCAGCGTTGGGAGGGTAACAGAAGCTCGCGCGTAAGAGAGAGACTGATAGATTGGGCCCGCCTGTCGGCACCGGCATGCGTAAGGGCAGGGTGGGCCATGCGGTGGAGTTCATTGGTGGGCCGACCGAGAGGATATCGTCCTAGTATGTTTTTCTCTTTTTCTTTTCCTTTTTCTTTTTCTTTTTCTTTTCTGTTTATTTTTATTTTTATTTTTAGATTTCAAATTTGAATTCAAATTTTGTTGTGAATTTCACACTTAGATTAAAGGCACAAATCAAAATAAATATCAGCATGAATGGACATAATTATTTATTTATATCTTAGTTGGGACTCCACCTCGAGTCCATATCAAAATGAAGGTTGGAAAGCAACTGAATAGAAACGAAGAGTGAAAAGCTACAAATGCAGGAGAGAGCCTTTTGAATTGGAGATGTGTCGGTGTTTGGAGCCCGACCACACACCCGGGGTTACCCCTTGTGGTGCTTTTGGGTAGGACGGTGCTATTGACTGTAACTCAATGGTTCGTGCGAGACGCACGAGAGATGACGAGCAATCTTTCTACAGGTTCGGGCCGCTTGGAGACGCGTAACACCCTACTTCCTGGTGTGGATCTGAAAGTCGCCTAGAGGGGGGTGAATAGGGCGAAACTGAAATTTATAAAGATAATCACAACTACAAGCCGGGTTAGCGTTAGAAATATAATGCGAGTTCGAGAGAGGGCGTAAAAACAAATCGCAAGCGAATAAAGAAGTGAGACACAAGGATTTGTTTTACCGAGGTTCGGTTCTCTCAAACCTACTCCTCGTTGAGGTGGTCACAAAGACCGGGTCTCTTTCAACCCTTTCCCTCTCTCAAACGGTCCCTTGGAACGAGTGAGCTTCTTCTTCTCAATCAAATGGGAACAAAACTTCCCCTCAAGGACCACCACACAGTTGGTGTCTCTTACCTCGGTTCAATTGAGTTGTTCGCAAGAAAGAATGAAAGAAAGAAGCAATCCAAGCGCAAGAGCTCAAAAGACCACAACAAATCTCTCTCACTAAGCACTAAAGCCTTGTGTGGAATTTGGAGAGGATTTGATCACTTGGTGTGTCTTGTATTGAATGCCAAGCTCTTGTAAGTAGTTGGAAGGTGGAAAACTTGGATGACTTGAATGTGGGGTGGTTGGGGGTATTTATAACCCCAACCACCAAACTAGCCGTTTGGTGAAGGCTGCTGTCGACGGGCGCACCGGATAGTCCGGTGCGCCACCACCGGACAGTGTCCGGTGCGCCAGCCACGTCACCCGGCCGTTAGGGTTCAACCGTTGGAGCTCTGACGTGTGGGCCCGCCTGGCTGTCCGGTGGTGCACTGGACATGCCCTGTAGGTTGTCCGGTGTGCCACCCGCGCGTGCTCTGCTCCTCTGCACGCATTGGCACGCATTTAATGCGTTGCAGATGACCGTTGCGCTTGAAGTATCCGTTGCTCCGCCGTTACACTGGACAGTCCGGTGTGCACCGGACATGTCCGGTGAATTATAGCGGAGCGGATTCCCGAAGCTGGCGAGTTCAGAGTCGCTTGGTCTTGGGGCACCGGACACTGTCCGGTGCTGCACCGGACAGTCCGGTGAATTATAGCGAAGCGCCTCTGAGAATTCCCGAAGGTGCGAAGTTCAGCTTGAAGTCCCCTGGTGCACCGGACACTGTCCGGTGGTGCACCGGACACTGTCCGGTGGCACACCAGACAGTCCGGTGCGCCCGACCAGGACGTACTTCGGTTATCCCTTGCTCTTTTTATTGAACCCTTTTCTTGATCTTTTTATTGGCTTATTGTGAACCTTTGGTACCTGTAGAACTTATAGACTTGGGCAAACTAGTTAGTCCAATTATTTGTGTTGGGCAATTCAACCACCAAAATCAATTTAGGAACATAGGTGTAAGCCTAATTCCCTTTGAATCTCCCCTTTTTGGTGATTGATGCCAACACAAACCAAAGCAAGTATATAAGTACATAATTGAACTAGTTTGCATAATGTAAGTGCAAAGGTTACATGGAATTGAGCCAATATAAATACTTATAAGATACGCATGGATTGTTTCTTTAATTTTTGACATTTTGGACCACGCTTGCACCACATGTTTTGTTTTTGCAAATTCTTTTTGTAAATCCTTTTCAAAGTCCTTTTGCAAATAGTCAAAGGTAAATGAATAAGATTTTGAGAAGCATTTTTAAGATTTGAAATTTTCTCCCCCTATTTCAAATACTTTTCCTTTGACTTAAACAAAACTCCCCCTCAATAAATTCTCCTCTTAGTGTTCAAGAGGGTTTTAAGATATCAATTTTGAAAATACTACTTTCTCCCCCTTTTGAATACAATAAGATACCAATTTGAAATTTACTAATTTGAAAATCATTAGTTTTAAAATTAGGTGATGGTGCGGTCCTTTTGCTTTGGGCTTAATACTCTCCCCCTTTGGCATGAATCGCCAAAAGCGAATGTTTGAGTGAAATATAAGCCCTTTACTAACTACTTTCTCCCCTTTGGCAAGTAAAACATATGAGTGAAGATTATACCAAAGACGGAGAGATGCTCGGAGCGACGGCGAAGGATGAGTGATAGAGTGGAGTGGAAGTCTTTGTATTCGCCGAAGACTCCAATTCCCTTTCAATACACCTATGACTTGGTTTGAAATTCACTTGAAAACACATTAGTCATAGCATATATAAAAGAGACATGATCAAAGGTATATTTATGAGCTATGTGTGTAAGACATCAAAAGAAATTCCTGGAATCAAGAATATTTAGCTCATGCCTAAGTTTGGTAAAAGTTTGTTCATCTAGTGGCTTGGTAAAGATATCGGCTAATTGATCTTTAGTGTTAATATATACAATATCGATATCCCCCTTTTGTTGGTGATCCCTAAGAAAATGATACCGAATGGCTATGTGTTTAGTGCGGCTATGCTCAACGGGATTATCCGCCATGCGGATTGCACTCTCATTATCACATAGAAGAGGAACTTTGGTTAATTTGTAACCATAGTCCCTAAGGGTTTGCCTCATCCAAAGTAGTTGCACGCAACAATGGCCTGCGGCAATATACTCGGCTTCGGCGGTTGAAAGAGCCACAGAATTTTACTTCTTTGAAGCCCAAGACACCAAGGACCTTCCCAAGAACTGGCAAGTCCCCGATGTGCTCTTTCTATTAATTTTACACCCTGCCCAATCGACATCCAAATAACCAATTAAATCAAATGTGGATCCTCGAGGGTACCAAAGCCCAAACTTAGGAGTATAAGCCAAATATCTCAAGATTCGTTTTACGGCCGTAAGGTGAGATTCCTTAGGGTCGGCTTGGAATCTTGCACACATGCATACGGAAAGCATAATGTCCGGTCGAGATGCACATAAATAGAGTAATGAACCTATCATCGACCGGTATACCTTTTGATCAATGGATTTACCTTCCGTGTAGAGGTCGAGATGCCCATTTGTTCCCATGGGAGTCTTGATGGGCTTGGCATCCTTCATCCCAAACTTGTTTAGAATGTCTTGAGTATACTTCGTTTGGCTAATGAAGGTGCCTTCATGGAGTTGCTTGACTTGGAATCCTAGAAAATACTTTAACTCCCCCATCATCGACATCTCGAATTTCTGTGTCATGATCCTACTAAATTCTTCACATGTAGATTCGTTAGTAGACCCAAATATAATATCATGAACATAAATTTGGCATACAAACAAATCATTGTCAAGAGTTTTAGTGAATAGAGTAGGATCGGCCTTTCCGACTTTGAAGCCATTAGCAATAAGGAAATCTCTTAGGCATTCATACCATGCTCTTGGGGCTTGCTTGAGCCCATAAAGCGCCTTAGAGAGCCTATAGACATGGTTAGGGTACTCACTGTCTTCAAAGCCGGGAGGTTGCTCAACGTAGACATCTTCCTTGATTGGTCCATTGAGGAAGGCACTCTTCACGTCCATTTGGTAAAGCTTGAAGCCATGGTAAGTAGCATAGGCTAATAATATACGAATTGACTCAAGCCTGGCTACGGGTGCATAGGTTTCACCAAAATCCAAACCTTCGACTTGGGAGTATCCCTTGGCCACAAGTCAAGCTTTGTTCCTTGTCATCACACCATGCTCATCTTGCTTGTTGCGGAAAACCCATTTGGTTCCTACAACATTTTGGTTAGGATGTGGAACTAAATGCCATACCTCATTTCTAGTGAAGTTGTTGAGCTCCTCTTGCATCTCCACCACCCAATCCGAATCTTGGAGTGCTTCCTCTACCCTATGTGGCTCAATAGAGGAAACAAAAGAGTAATGCTCACAAAAATGTGCAACACGAGATCTAGTGGTTACCCCCTTATGAATGTCGTCGAGGATGGTGTCGACGGGGTGATCTCGTTGGATTGCTTGGTGGACTCTTGGGTGTGGCGGCCTTGGTTCTTCATCCTCCTTGTCTTGATTATTTGTATCTCCCCCTTGATCGTTGCCGTCATCTTGAGGTGGCTCATCATTTTGATTTTCTCCTTCATCAACTTGAGCCTCGTCCTCATTTTGAGTTGGTGGAGATGCTTGCGTGGGGGAGGATGGTTGATCTTGTGCATGTGGTGGCTCTTCGGATTCCTTAGGACACACATCCCCAATGGACCTGTTCCTTAGCGCGATGCACGGAGCCTCTTCATTACCTATCTCATCAAGATCAACTTGCTCTACTTGAGAGCCGTTAGTTTCATCAAACACAACGTCACAAGAAACTTCAACTAGTCCTGAGGACTTGTTAAAGACTCTATATTCCCTTGTGTTTGAATCATATCCTAGTAAAAAGCCTTCTACTGACTTTGGAGCAAATTTAGATTTTCTACCTCTTTTAACAAGAATAAAGCATTTGCTACCAAAGACTCTAAAATATGAAATGTTGGGCTTTTTACCGGTTAGGAGTTCGTATGATGTCTTCTTGAGGATTCGGTGTAGATATAACCGGTTGATGGCGTAGCAAGAAGTGTTAACCGTCTCGGCCCAAAACCGATCTGGCGTCTTGTACTCATCAAGCATGGTTCTTGCCATGTCCAATAGAGTTCGATTCTTCCTCTCCACTACACCATTTTGTTGTGGCGTGTAGGGAGAGGAGAACTCATGCTTGATCCCCTCCTCCTCAAGGAAGCCTTCAATTTGAGAATTCTTGAACTCCGTTCCGTTGTCGCTTCTTATTTTCTTGATCCTTAAGCCGAACTCATTTTGAGCTCGTCTCAATAATCCCTTTAATGTCTCTTGGGTTTGAGATTTTTCCTGCAAAAAGAATACCCAAGTGAAGCGAGAATAATCATCCATAATAACTAGACAGTACTTACTCCCGCCGATGCTTATGTAAGCAATCGGGCCGAATAGATCCATGTGTAGGAGCTCCAGTGGCTTGTCAGTCGTCATGATGTTCTTGTGTGGATGATGAACACCAACTTGCTTTCCAGCTTGGCATGCGCTACAAATCCTGTCTTTCTCAAAATGAACATTTGTTAATCCTAAAATGTGCTCTCCCTTTAGAAGTTTCTGAAGATTCTTCATCCCAACATGAGCTAGTCGGCGGTGCTAGAGCCAACCCATGTTAGTCTTAGCTATTAAGCAAGTGTCGAGTTCAGCTCTATCAAAATCTACCAGGTATAGCTGGCCCTCTAACACTCCCTTAAATGCTATTGAATCATCACTTCTTCTAAAGACAGTGACACCTACATCAGTAAAAAGACAGTTGTAGCCCATTTGACATAATTGGGATACGGAAAGCAAATTGTAATCTAATGAATCAACAAGAAAAACATTGGAAATGGAATGGTCAGGAGATATAGCTATTTTACCCAAACCTTTGACCAAACCTTAATTTCCATCCCCGAATGTGATAGCTCATTGGGGATCTTGGTTTTTCTCGTAAAAGGAGAACATTTTCTTCTCCCCTGTCATGTGGTTTGTGCACCCGCTGTCGATGATCCAACTTGAGCCCCCGGATGCATAAACCTACAAAACAAGTTTAGTTCTTGACATTAGGTACCCAAACGGTTTTGGGTCCTTTGGCATTAGACACAAGAACTTTGGGTACCCAAACACAAGTCTTGGAGCCCTTGTGTTTGCCCCCAACAAACTTGGCAACTACCTTGCCAGATTTGTTAGTCAAAACATAAGATGCATCAAAAGTTTTAAATGAAATGTCATGATCATTTGATGCACTAGGAGTTTTCTTCTTAGGCAACTTAGCACGGGTTGGTTGCCTAGAGCTAGATGTCTCACCCTTATACATAAAAGCATGGGTAGGGCCAGAGTGAGACTTCCTAGAGTGAATTCTCCTAATTTTGCTCTCAGGATAACCGACAGGGTATAAAATCTAACCCTCGTTATCTTGAGGCATGGGAGCCTTGCCATTAACAAAGTTGGATAATTTCTTAGGAGGAGCATTAAGTTTGATGTTGTCTCCCTTTTGGAAGCCAATGCCATCCTTGATGCCAGGGCGTCTCCCACTATAGAGCATACTACGAGCAAATTTAAATTTTTCATTTTCAAGTTCATGCTCGGCAATTTTTGCATCTAATATTGCTATATGATCATTTTGTTGTTTAATTAAAGTCATATGATCATGAATAGCATCAATATCAACATCTCTACATCTAGTACAAATGGACACATGTTCAATGGTAGATGTAGATGGTTTGCAAGAATTAAGTTCAACAATCTTAGCACGCAAAAAGTCATTGTCATCTCTAAGATCGGAAATGGAAGCATTGCAAACATCTAATTCTTTAGCCTTAGTAAGCAATTTTTCATTTTCAATCCTAAGGCTAGCAAGAGAATCATTCAATTCTTCAATCTTAGCAAGTAAATCAACATTATCATCTCTAAGATTAGGAATTGAAACATTACAAACATTAGAATCAACCTTAGCAATTAATTTGACATTTTCATTTCTAAAGTTGGCAATAGTGTCATGGCATCTGCTTAGCTCACTAGATAATTTTTCACATTTTTCAACCTCTAGAGCGTAAGCATTTTTAACCTTAACATGTCTTTTGTTCTCCTTGATTAGGAAGTCCTCTTGGGAGTCCAAGAGATCATCCTTTTCATGGATGGCACTAATCAATTCATTTAATTTTCTTTTTGTTGCATGTTGAGGTTGGCAAAAAGGGTACGCAAATTATCTTCCTCATTACTAGCATTATCATCACTAGAGGACTCATATTTAGTGGAGGATTTGGATTTAACCTTCTTCTTTTTGTCGTCTTTAGCCATGAGGCACTTGTGGCCGACGTTGGGGAAGAGAAGACCCTTGGTGACGGCGATGTTTGCGGCGTCCTCGTCGGAGGAGGAGTCGGTGGAGCTCTCGTCGGAGTCCCACACGCGGCACACATGGGCATCGCCGCCCTTCTTTTTGTGATATCTCTTCTTCTCCTTTCTTCTCCCCTTCTTGTTGTCGCCCCTGTCACTGTCTCTAGAAATAGGACATTTGGCAATAAAGTGACCGGGCTTACCACATTTGTAGCACACTTTCTTGGAGCGGGGCTTGTAATCCTTCCCCCTCCTTTGCTTGATGATTTGGCGGAAGCTCTTGATGATGAGCGCCATTTCCTCGTTGTCGAGCTTGGAGGCGTCAATGGGTTGTCTACTCGATGTAGACTCCTCCTTCTTCTCCTCCGTCGCTTTGAAAGCGACCGGTTGTGCTTCGGACGTGGAGGGGCCATCAAGCTCGTTGATCTTCTTTGAGCCTTTGATCATCAATTCAAAGCTCACAAAATTCCCGATTACTTCCTCGGGAGTCATTAGTGTATATCTAGGATTGCCATGAATCAATTGAACTTGAGTAGGGTTAAGGAAAACAAGTGATCTAAGAATAACCTTAACCACTTCGTGGTCATCCCATTTTTTGCTCCCGAGGTTTCGCACTTGGTTCACCAAGGTTTTGAGCCGGTTGTACATGTCTTGTGGCTCCTCCCCTTGGCGAAGACGGAAGTGACTGAGCTCCCCCTCGATCGTTTCCCGCTTGGTGATCTTGGTCACCTCATCTCCTTCGTGCGCGGTCTTTAGCACGTCCCAAATTTCCTTAGCACTCTTCAATCCTTGCACCTTATTATACTCCTCTCGACTTAGAGAGGCGAGGAGTATAGTTGTGGCTTGGGAGTTGAAGTGTTGGATTTGGGCCACTTCGTCCTCATCATAATCTTCATCCCCTACGGATGGTACCTGTACACCAAACTCAACAACATCCTATATACTTTTGTGGAGTGAGGTTAGGTGATATCGCATCATATCACTCCACCTAGCATAATCTTCACCTTCAAACGTTGGTGGTTTGCCTAATGGGACGAAAAGTAAAGGTGTATGTTTAGGAATGTGAGGATAGCGTAGGGGGATCTTACTAAACTTCTTGCGCTCGTGGCGCTTAGAAGTAATGGACGGCGCGTCGGAGCCGGAGGTCGATGGTGATGAAGTGTCGGTCTCGTAGTAGACCACCTTCCTCATCTTCTTCTTTTTATCACCACTCCGATGCGACTTGTGGGAAGAGGATTTCTTCTCCTTCCCCTTCCCCTTGTTGCGGGACTCTTCCGATGAAGCCTTCCCGTGGCTTGTAGTGGGCTTGTCGCCGGTCTCCATCTCCCTCTTGGCGTGATCTCCCGACACACTTCGAGCGGTTAGGCTCTAATGAAGCACCGAGCTCTGATACCAATTGAAAGTCGCCTAGAGGGGGGTGAATAGGGCAAAACTGAAATTTACAAAGATAATCACAACTACAAGCCGGGTTAGCATTAGAAATATAATGCGAGTCCGAGAGAGGGCGTAAAAACAAATCGCAAGCGAATAAAGAAGTGAGACACAAGGATTTGTTTTACCGAGGTTCGGTTCTCTCAAACTTACTCCCCGTTGAGGTGGTCACAAAGACCGGGTCTCTTTCAACCCTTTCCCTCTCTCAAACGGTCCCTTGGACCGAGTGAGATTCTTCTTCTCAATCAAACGGGAACAAAACTTCCCCTCAAGGACCACCACACAGTTGGTGTCTCTTGCCTCGGTTACAATTGAGTTGTTCGCAAGAAAGAATGAAAGAAAGAAGCAATCCAAGCGCAAGAGCTCAAAAGAGCACAACAAATCTCTCTCACTAAGCACTAAATCCTTGTGTGGAATTTGGAGAGGATTTGATCACTTGGTGTGTCTTGTATTGAATGCCTAGCTCTTGTAAGTAGTTGGAATGTGGAAAACTTGGATGACTTGAATGTGGGGTGGTTGGGGGTATTTATATCCCCAACCACCAAACTAGCCGTTTGGTGAAGGCTGCTGTCGATGGGCGCACCGGATAGTCCGGTGCGCCACCGGATAGTGTCCGGTGCGCCAGCCACGTCACCCGGCCGTTAGGGTTCGACCGTTGGAGCTCTGACCTGTGGGCCCGCCTAGCTGTCCGGTGGTGCACCGGACATGCCCTGTAGGCTGTCCGGTGTGCCACCCACGCGTGCTATGCTCCTCTGGGCACGTTGGCGCGCATTTAATGCGTTGCAGACGACCGTTGCGCTTGAAGTAGCCGTTGCTCCGCCATTACACCGGACAGTCCGGTGTGCACCAGACATGTCCGGTGAATTATAGTGGAGCGGATTCCCGAAGCTGGCGAGTTTAGAGTCGCTTGGTCTTGGGGCACCGGACACTGTCCGGTGGTGCACCGGACAGTCCGGTGAATTATAGCGAAGCGCCTCTGAGAATTCCCGAAGGTGCGAAGTTCAGCTTGAAGTCCCCTGGTGCACCGAACACTGTCCGGTGGCACACCAGATAGTCCGGTGCGCCCGACCAGGACATACTTCGGTTATCCCTTGCTCTTTTTGTTGAACCCTTTTCTTGGTCTTTTTATTGGCTTATTATGAACCTTTGGTACCTATAGAACTTATAGACTTGGGCAAACTAGTTAGTCCAATTATTCGTGTTGGGCAATTCAACCACCAAAATCAATTTAGGAACATAGGTGTAAGCCTAATTCCCTTTCAGGATCTTTATGTGGTGGGTTACAAAGGAAATCCCCAGTATGGAGGAAACTAATGAGCTATGTAGGTGGTTGATGAGTGACTTGGAAATGATGGGGTACCCCCTGGGCCTTATATACTCGGCCGTGGGGCATTACATGCGTGTATGATGACGATGTTTCCCTAAGTAATAGTGAACTAACTGAACTTATCTTCTCATAACCTTGCTAACTTATCCTTATTTGGTTCCGACGTCTAAGGGTGCTGCGCGGGAAAATCGGATCGGCGCTGTGGATAGCGCTTAAATCCAATGAGCTGCTTGGGCCCGAGCCTACTTGTTCCCCGCATCGGCCTATTCTGCCAACAGTTCTTCCATGGCCCACGAGGGGGCGGCCTTGTGAGACAACAGGCTTGAAGCCTTTCGCGAGGCCTTTTTGCCTTCTAGTGGACTCGGGGGATATCCATCCCCCACAAGCCCCCAATCTTTGAGTTGATTTTGGAATAATCGGTCCAAAGATTCCAGGTCTAGCTTATGATTCTGTGGCTTGATTTCCATTTTGATGACAGGTGCTCCGAAGGTGCACCTGCTTGAATGTTGTTTCTGAACTCTGAGTGACTCAGTAAAAAATAACCTTCTGTTGTCCTCCTTTAGTGCATTCAAAGGTTATCATGCCTTAGAAATCGGCGCTCTGTCGTCAGCCTATGCTTTAGAGATTAGCATTCTGTCTTTTGGAATTAAGAACTTATTGGGCGCACCAGAGGTGCACCCAATGGGTGTAGCCCCCGAGCTTTGAGTGGATTTTTGAAAATAATCCACTAAAAGATCCTCGTCTTACGCTTTTAGAAATCTGCATTTTATCTTCACCTCATGCTTTAGAACTCAACATTTTATCTCCACCTCATGCTTTAGAAATCAACATTTTATCTTCACCTCAGCATTTTTGCTTCTTTCATGCTCTTGTGAATTTAAGCAATGTGGTCTGCCCATGCCCTGTTAGGTTTGAAATTTATTTGATCGGTGACGGATTGGATGTCTGGTAGATGGCTCTTGGTTGGTTTTCACCTTGCTCTATGCTTCAATGCTTCTGCTGACTAGACTTGCAGTTCAGTAGCTATATTTAGATTTCCTTTGATTTCTACCGATATCTTCCTTCTGCCTCAATACATTCATTGTGTATACTGTATGGATATGACTTGTTCAGAAAATCTATTGAAAATTCCTAGCCGTCCCCCAATGGGTGTGACCAAGGAACGTCTTGGTACATAGAGCGTTTAGCACACTGTCCTGGAGTAGTAAATTGATGTGACCTCAGGGCGCAATCATATCGCTTGAGCAGTTGACCTTAGTCCAAATGGTGTCGTGTTACGCGAAGCGGCGTCTGTTGCTTGACTCATTTTCAGGAGGCTTGAATTGCTTATTGAATGTTTACGACTGTTCAGCAGGCGTGGTAAGAAGTGAGCGGTCACTCCTACCCTCTATAAATAGCCTGCTTACGTTGTTATTCTCTTCACCTTCCTTTGATCATCCGTTTCTTCTTTTTCGACTCCTTCTTCTCCTCCGTTCGATCATGAGCAAGGACAAGAAAGGACAGGGTTTGCCACGTCGCTTCGGCGACAAGCAGAAGCGCGAGCCGAGTCCTCCCTCGGAGGACTTTGGTGACTCTGAGTACTCAGAGGAGGAGTTTTCCTCTAAGTCCGAGGGGTCGCCGAGGTACGCTTCCCCCCGGCATCGTCCGATGACTCGGATGACTCCCATGGAATAGCTGCCGAGGTGTGGACGTACATCCGATTCGTCGAGCGCACCGGGCTCGAGGGCTCAGATGAGTCGGAAGTCTCCTCGGACGAGGAGAACTCTTCCGACTTGTCCAAGGAAGGAAGCGGCGGCGACGGCAATGACGAAGGTGTTGGCAGTGGTGGCGACAGCACCGGAGGTGGCGGTGGCGACGGCGGCAACGACGATGGCGGCAAGGGCAGCGGCAGCGGCGGCAAGGTCAGTGGCAAAGCGCCATTGGCTTAAATATTAGTATGAATAGTTAGTAGCAACAGTAGTAGTAGTAGAATAATGTAGTAGTAGTTAGTAGTATAGCGTAGTGTAAGTAGTGTAGTAGTGTAATGTAGGGTAATGTAATGTAGTTAAAAAGGGAAACAAGGCTGACTCATAATGAGTCAGTCTTTGAGTTTGTGAAACTTCCCTCCTTTATGCAATGAAGGACTCTGGTTACCCCAAGTGCATATTGCCTTTTTGCTGCTTCTTCTTTATAACCGCTTGATAGTTCGTCCTTGCGTCTAGTGCTGCCAGCGTTTTTAGAAATAATTGCTGAGCGACGGCTGATGACACCGGTGTTTTTAGAGGTAGCCGCTGAGTCATGTTTAAATCTACCGGCATTTTAGAGGTAACAGTCGGGCAATAGCTGATAATACTAGTGTTTTAGAGGTAACCACCGAGTGACACTTGACACTACCAGTGTTTTAGAGGTAATGTCGAGTGGTGTTTGATACTGCCAACATTTTAGAGGTAACGCCGAGCCAAGTTAGATGTTGCTGGCATTTCAGAGGTAACTGCCGAGCCATGCTTGAAGTTTTACTTTCCCGAGTGATGACTTGGCACTTTTAGAAATAGCACCTGACCTAGGAAAGCACCATTTATATTCGCGCCGACGTGCATTTTGATCTCCATGCCCTAACTTCATATTTCCGCCTCGAACCACTCCTTTGCTTCCCTGGGATATTGCTCCTATTCGTTCCGTCGATAAGATTGCGATGGCGCCGAAGCGGAAGAGGCAAAGTTCCACCATGGCAATCATTCCCCGCATCGACCCCAACAGCCAGTTGCCTTTTGCGGGTAACCATATGTCCATTATCTTAGGTAGTGTTTGGTTGAAGAGCCAAGTAGAACGGAACCGTTCTATCCCAGTTTTGTTGCTGTTTGGTTACAAAGGAACTAGAACGGAATGGCTCCGATTAGAGAATATTCTCCTCAGATCCGGAACCATTCCGCTCCAAAAAATTAACCGGACGGAGCCGCTCCGTTCTCATCCCGCTCTCACAGTCACGCTCCGCTCCGTTCACTCTGCAACCAAACAAAAAACAGAGCCGTTCCGTTCCAGATTACCAAACACAGAACAGAGCGGCTCCGTTCTTAAAATCAGGGATGGAACGACTCCGTTCTACTTGGCTCTTCAACCAAACACTACCTTAGAGTTTGATCTTCTTCACCTTGTCGATCTTGGGGTTTTACTATCAAAAGAGATCTACTCTTGGCGAATTTGTCGCGGGGTCATTGTTTCGACAGAAGACACCCATGAATCTGTCATCTATGTTCCTTTCCTCATCCGCGACCTTGCTCTTCCCATCTCTCCCTTCTTCCACGGCCTCCTTGATTTCTATGAACTGAATTTGTCCCATTTGAACCTTAATTCTGTCTTGCAAGTTTCCATCTTTGTTCATCTATGTGAGGCCTACCTCGGGATTCTCCCCCACTTTGGCCTCTGGAAGTATTTGTATCATTGTCAGCCTGGAATGGTAGGGGGACAGCACCAGCTCGTTGGTGGCACGAGTCTGGAGATGCGTTGCGGGAGGAAGACAGAGTACCTCGACATCCCCCTCAAGGATAGCATTAAGGGGTGGCGTCTCGAGTGGTTTATTATGGAGAACCACTGCCAGTCCCTCCCCCTCGGTTAGGGAGGCAGCTGGATGTCCACACTCTGAGCTGGGTATAGTCTCCGACTCCTTCGGAGATAGCAGAGGCTAAAACTCTGCTCACCGAGGTTTGCTTGCTGAAAGACAGAGGTCTATCTCCTAAGGCTGTGGTTGCTGATTTTATCTTCAAGAATATCCAGCCTTTGAAGGTCAGGGCCTACCCTGCTTATCTGTACAATGGCATGAACGACCCCACTCGGGTTACGAATAAGAAAATCCCCACTGCAGATCTAATGAGCCGACTGGATATGATCTTGAGGGGTAAAGTTTCAAATGCTGGTGCTCCTGTGGCCTATTCTGCCTGGAATTTGCCACCACTTAGGCCATTTTCCGAGTTTGTGTCCAATCCTCCTGCTCGCGATGGTAGCCAGGGTCTTAGAGTGCGACCCTCTTCTGAGGATATTGAGGCTCTGATTGCCCCACTTTGTAGTCTTCCAGAGGATGAAAAACAGACTCATTTTGAGATGCCGCTTAGCACTGACGATGTGACGGAACCTCCTAAGTCATTAGGCCCACCTACAGTTGTCCTTGTCCAACAGACCTCAGATAACCCTGCAGGTGTTCCTGAATCACTTCACAAGTTCGGTATCTGCTTTTCTTACCTTCCCCAAGAGCGTTTTACCCATCACGCAGACATTACAATTCATCAGAGATACGAAAGTGCGGAAGCGGTTACATAAACTTACCTTTATTTAAAAGTAGGACAGAGTTATATTATTACAGACCAGGATATAACACACGAGTGCAGAGTAATATTATTACAAGCCAAGGGAGGCAAAAACCCCTCCCGATAAGTAACAAACAAAAGGTTTTTATGGAGGAACCCTTCCTCCCGCAGCTTTACTCTTGGTTTTCTTTTTTTGAGACCACCTTGGAACAGAAACAACAAAAGTTTGTCGCTTCTTCACCTAAAAACAATAGGGAATAAAATCCTGAATATGGAATTACTCAGCAAGACTTACCCGACTAAAGAAAAGACTCTCAAGGGTATGTTGGCTAGAGGGATTCAAGGTATGGTTTATCAAGAATCAAAGACTCTGTTTTGCAGAAAAGCTTACTATGAGTGGATCCTTAAAATCCAATTTTATTGTCAGGTTAGGTAAAGTTACCTGCCTCTAGAGTTCTGTCTACCCTAGTTAAATCACTTGACCAATACTATACAATTTCTTAGCAACCCTTCATCTTCACTGGATTGCTACGTGTAAGTCAGTGACCAAGTCTTCATAACTGCAAAGGTACAGCGATCCGAATCGATTATACTCAGCTGAGGATCTCTAATCACACGACATATGTAGCACTTAACCCTTGCATATGTCAACCCGCCACCGGGGTTCTTAAGACCAGAACAGGTTCACGCCAACCGAGAGCACAGATACACCACCGTCCGGCCTCTTGCCACGGAGGGTACACGCTACTCTCGCCATCTCTCCACTCCCATTGTGTGGTATCTTATTCTGGCCTTAGTCTGCCCGAGGCAAAGCTTACCCATGACGAGGCATGTGACCAGTTAAAGGGTCCTCGGTCATCAAGCCTACATCGACACGGTCCTTAATCGACTCAGACGGAGACACTACACCAAGACTCTCTCTTCTCGTGCAAGTCACCCGCTCGGTCTCAGCTTAATCATTTCAACCCAAAGTTTGGTACCTATCAGAGGAACATCCTTTTCCGATGTTGAACCCATCATGGCCATGATGGATCCACCATCAAGTTTTCTTTTCAAAAACATCCCTCCCACTTTGCAACATCATCATTTGTAAAAACAAAACATTTTGTTTGCTAAAGCAAGATTAAGCATAGGAAAAACCTTTGTAAAACAGGGATTCAAAGGCAGGTAATCAAATTCAAGGAAGGAAATGCAGAAATTGTTTTAGCAGTCAACTCCTATCACCTAATGCAACAAGCAAGTGAGAAAGCTTTTAAAAGAATTAAGGAGGTGGCAAATGCACCAGGGCTTGCCTTGCTTTACAGGTGATTCAGGCTCAGTTCCACAGATGTCAAAATAAAAACAGATGTCTGCCTGATGTTCGTGAGGTGGTGGTGGTGAAGTCTTCTCTCCTTCTACTTCAACTTCTTCTTCGTTTTCTAAAGATAACCATACATAATAATGAATGCCCATGTAATGCTCATGAGAGTGCAAAGATAATAATAGTTTATTATATAAGGTCTTGAATACAATTTTCCTTCACGGTTCTCCAAGAAACTAGGGTTTCTGGAGTTAGTAAAGGAATTCAAAGGGTAGGGGGTAGGATTTTGGGCTCTAAGTATCAAACAAGGTCCAAATCATATCAAACTCTACCCAAGGCTTCTAAATGATGTATAAAGGTCATCTAAAAAGTTTGGGGAATTTTTGGAATCATTCTATATTTTCTAAAAATCCAGAAAAATGTTTTAGGCTATTTTAAATGCTCCAAAATTCCTTATTTGTTCTAAGAATCATGAAACTATTTTTATTAAATACTATGGAAAATTAAGAATCTAGGAAAATTGGTTTGATATTTTTATCATTTTTCTACAATTTTCTACAGATTTCCAAAGTTTCATAGAAAAAGAAAAGGAAAAAGCTGGTACAGTGCTGGGCCAGAAGCAGCCCAAGCGGCCCAATCCTAGGGGAAAGCGCGCACGCACGCCCGCGCCCGCGCCGTGGACTTTGCAGAAAGGACCTTGGATTAATGAATAACTGGAAGCGGGACCGAAGCACTATTCAACCGAGTCGCTGACATATTACAGAGAACCCCTGCAAGTTCTGTTTCTTCATAGACCAGGGTCCCCGATGGTGAGCGGCGCGGTAGAGCTCCGGTGAGCTCATAGACCGGCCGAATGGGGCAAGGACTGGTGCCCTACTTCAGCCGAAACCGAATTCAAGTCCTAACCCTTGTTTCCCCTAAGTCAATTTCATGAATGGCTACCCAAATGTCTCTGGCCACGATGACAGTGCGGATACTCCGAAGAATGATGTGTTCTCGATGATTGGTGGCGGTCTAGTTCAATCAGGTGGGTCAACGAGCATCACGGGTTCATGAGAGCACTCAAACGAGAGAGCAGAGATGATGAGCTGACCTGTATCGCGCTGGCGACGACGAGGTCGGTTCTGCGGTGTTCTTGAGTGTTTTTGGGGGAAATTCAAAATTGGAACTCACTGGTGATCGACTGGGGGCAATACTGGGTGGCTGGGTGCGCGATGATCTTACGGAGCTCACGGTGGCTTCAATTTATAGAGATTGACCGCGAGCACAACGAATTTGAGCGGCGGGTTGTGATCGGTATGAACTGGGTGAGTCACTGGTGGTCGCGCAACGTGGCCTTTACCGTGGCGGCTCCTCCGGCGATCACCGGATATACATAGCACGGTTAGCCGCGATGTGGTAAAGCGTTTGGACACGCGACAGACGACTGTAATGGCTCAATGACGATGAGAATCTATCCGTGTAATCGGTAAGCAAGGGGGTATGGCGGCTAGCCGGAATAGTTTACTAGCCGGCAACCCTAGGCAAATTCTTGCTCGATCATGCATTAATTCATGCCCAAAGTGCTTGCAGGTACACTGTTAGCCTGATCTTCAGACATCGAACAGCATGACAGCCCAACTTTGAGTGCATTTTTCTCCAATTTCTTCATAACAACAATGTTTACCCCCTTAAGCAAAGTTGTTCACCTTTGATAGATCTACAAAGTTGATGTGGTGATCTAGGGTAAAAACTTTAGAATTTGAAAGTTACAAAGCCTCAAAGATGAGCTCTATTACTGAATTTCAGACTTAGCCTTTAGCACACCAATAGGGTCTTTTTTGCAAATAGGTCCAAAATTCATGGTTTAGCTTGCAAATCTTCATGATTGTGATTTGTGAACCATATGACTTTATATGCTTTAACATCATAGTTTTTACACTTTAGTCCAAAAGTGCCCTAATTTTGCATTTGCCCCCTAGGGTTTAGGTTTAGGGTTTTTTAGGGTTCCAATTAGGGTTTTTGGTATTTCAAGGGGGTGAATGTAATGTAGGTCCATTCTTAGTAACATTTTATGAATATTTCACTTTAGCTTTAGGGTTTTTTCTATTTGGATTTTGTTTTACCCTTCTGAACCCCATTTAGGGTTAAGTGCCATACTCCAGGGTTTTATTTGCAAAACACCATATCAATACAACTTGTTTGAAATTTTTGCCTAGTGAATGCATTCTAGGTGTGTCAAACATATGAAATGCTAATGTTGATGATGTTATGCTCAAGTTTTAGTAACAGTAACACCAGGGGTGTTACATCCTTTCCCCCATAAAAGAATCTTGTCCCGAGATTAAAAGTCTTAGGGCAAGTAGTGGAAAAGGAAATGCTTCACATTTTTATTTCCTGATTTTTGGTACAAGACTGGGGTGGTTTGGGGCTCACTCTTTTATTACAACAATTATATACATATCACATTTTACATGAGGCTAGAAAGCCTAGGAAATTCTTTTCTAAAAAGTCTTGAGTTTCCCACATAGCCTTATCTTCGGAATGTTGGTTCCACTGTATCTGGTAAAACTTGAGAGTTTTTCTTCGGGTAACCCTGTCCTTTTGATCCAAGACTCCAATAGGGTGTTCTGAATATGTCAAGTCTGGCTCTAGGACAACATCTATTACTTCGATAGTTCGATCTGGAACCCGAAGACGTTTCTTCAGTTGAGACACGTGGAACACATTATGTACAGCAGACAAGGTTTCGGGTAGCTGAAGTCGGTATGCCACTGGCCTGCATTGTTCAAGGACAAGGAAAGGACCAATGTATCGAGGTGCAAGCTTCCCTTTTACCCTGAAACGGGTTACACCCTTCATTGGGGAGACCTTCAGATAGACATAATCTCCCACTAGAAAGTACAAGGGTTGTCGTCGCTTGTCTACATAACTTTTCTGACGAGCTTGAGCTTTCTTCAAATGATGAATTATGCGTTGAACTTTCTCTTCGGTTTCTTTTACCATATCTAGCCTGAAGAAGCTCCTTTCACCAAGTTCAGACCAATTTAGCGGAGTACGACACCATCGACCATATAAAGCTTCAAAAGGTGTCATCTTAATACTTTCTTGATAGCTATTATTATATGAGAACTCCGCTAATGGCAAACATTCATCCCATTTTTGTGGGAATTCTAGAATACATGCTCGTAACATATCTTTAAGTATCTGATTGACCCTCTCAGTCTGCCCACTGGTCTGAGGATAATAGGCCAAACTATGGAGTAATTTGGTACCCAGGGATTTATGAAGTTCTTCCCAGAATTTGGATACGAATTGAGGTCCACGATCTGACACTATAGTCTTCGGAACACCATGGAAACTGAGAATGCGAGAAATGTATAATTCCGCATAGGTGAGAACCAGGTAATATGTCTTGACTGGCAGAAAATGAGCAATTTTCGTGAGCCGATCAACAATAACCCAGATAGAATCATACCCTTTCGCGGTTCTGGGCAATCCCACAATAAAGTGCATACTAATATCTTCCCATTTCCATGTCGGTATTGGTAAAGATTGTAATGGACCAACAGCTTTCAGGTGTATGGCCTTGACACGTTTACAAGTGTCACATCTAGCCACATAGCGTGCAATTTCATTCTTCATCTTCGTCCACCAATAATGTTGTTTCAGGTCTTGATACATCTTAGTGCTTCTGGGATGAATAGAATAGCGACTAAGATGTGCTTCATCTAAAATTTGTTGGTGGACCCCTTCATTCTTTGGCACAACTATGCGGTTATTGAACCATATGACACCTTGATTGTCTTCTCTGAAGCAGTTGGCTTTTCCAGCCTTTATCTTCTCATGGATATGTTTCATACCTTCATCTTCCTTTTGTGCGTCAATTATCCTTTGTAAGATGACTGACTCAAGCTTCAATTGATTTGAAGTCCCATGCTAAATCATTCCCAGGTTCAGATTCTCCATCTCCTGGCATAATGTAATGTCAGAAGTCCTCAAGGTTAAACAATGGCAGGAGGCCTTGCGACTGAGTGCATCTGCCACTACATTAGCTTTGCCTGGGTGATAATGGATTTCCAGTTCATAATCCTCAATAAGCTTGAGCCATCTTCTTTGTCTCATATTGAGCTTGGACTGGGTAAAGATATACTTCAAACTTTTGTGGTCTGTATAAATGTGACAGACATTCCCCAGCAGATAATGACGCCATATCTTCAGGGCATGAACCATTGCAGCTAGCTCCAGATCATGAGTTGCATAATGCTCCTCATGCCGGCGCAACTGCCTTAAAGCATAAGCTATTACTCGGCCTTCTTGCATTAATACACAGCCGAGACCATTGCCTGATGTGTCACAATACACATCAAACAACTTTTCAATATCTGGTTGAGCCAATACCGGAGCAGTGGTTAATAATACCTTCAACTTTTTAAAGGCTTCATTACACTTTGAAGACCAATTAAATTTAGTATCATTCTTCAATAAACTCGTGATTGGTTTCACAAGTTTGGAAAAATCTGGTATAAATCGGCAGTAATAGCCAGCTAGTCCAAGGAAACTTTGGGCTTGATGAACAGTGGTTGGGGGTTTCCACTCCAAAATATCCTTGACTTTGCTGGAATCTACCGCAATCCCCTTGGTAGATAGCACATGTCCCAGAAATTGGATTTCTTCCAGCCAAAATGCGCACTTACTGAACTTAGCATACAATTGGTGTTCCCTTAAGCTCGTCAATACAGTCTGCAAGTTCTGAGCATGCTCCTCTTCATTCTTGGAGTATATTAAGATATCATCTATGAAGACCACCACGAATTTGTCCAACTCGAGCATAAATACCGAGTTCATCAGATAAGTGAAGTGGGCTGGAGCATTTGTCAGTCCGAAAGACATTACCAAGTATTCAAATAAACCATACCGCGTAGTGAATGCGGTCTTTGGTATATCCTCGGGCCTGATATGGATCTGATGATAGCCCGACCTGAGATCAATTTTGGAGAATACCCTGGCTCCAGTCAGTTGATCAAACAAAATATCAATCCGAGGAAGAGGATACTTATTCTTGATAGTGACCTCATTAAGGGGTTGATAATCCACGCACATCCGCAATGTTTGATCCTTCTTCTTGACGAATATGGCTGGACAGCCCCATGGTGACGAGCTTGGCCAGATAAATCCCTTCTCTAGTAGATCTTGCAATTGGGTCTTAAGTTCTGCCAGTTCATTTGGAGGCATTCGATACGACCTTCTAGAAATGGGAGCCGTACCGGGCTTCAACTCAATTACAAACTCTACATCTCTTTTGGGTGGCAATCCAGGCAAATCTTCTGGAAAGACATCTAGGAACTCACATACTACCGGAATATCTTTGATCTCCGGTATAATGGCTTCATTAATTCTGCCAATTGGTTTAGCTGTAATAGCTATGGGGATAGACAAAATAATTTCTTCTCAGCCATAACTCAACCTGATAGTTCTGAGATCAGTGTTGAGGACTGCCTTATGCTGGGCCAACCAATTCATGTCCAAGATTACATCTATATCTTGGCCTTTCAGAACAATCATCTTAGTAGGAAAGTCCCGTCCAGCTAATGTTACAGGCACTTGGTAAGCCACTTCTTTGGTAAATATTTGTCCCCCAGGCGAATGTATTTTAAACCCTTCCCTTGATTCAGCATATGGAATGCAGTGTTTTTCCACAAACTTTTTGCTTATGAACGTATGTGAAGCACCAGAATCAAAGAGAATAAGTGAAGGGTGGTTGGCTACGAGAAACGTACCCATCATCACCGGTTCACCTTCCGGTGTTGTAGCCACTTGAGTGTAAGAAACCTGTCCAGTTTTCCTTGTGTTCTTGCCTGCGGTATTGGTTGCCATATTTCCCTTAGAACCTCCGAAGCTTTGCTGATTATTTGCTTGATTCTGCCTCGGATATGGACAATCCTTAATGAAATGACCGGACTTTCCACAGTTGAAGCAGCCGGTTGATGAGCTTGGAAGAGCAGGGAAACGAGTGCCAGGGGCACTCGGCTGATTTGTAGTGGTGGGGGCAATAGTTGGACAGATAAACATTGGTTGCTTGAATGGGAAGGAGGGTCGACGTGAGGAGGAGCGATTTTGGTTGAAAGGCCGGATAACCAACCATTGCCTTTTCTGGGGACCCTGATTGGGCCTGTTGCCTCCATTCCCCTTGGATTTTCTGGAACTTGCATATTTAGCTTCGACTGCCAGTGCTGTGCTGACAGCCCTTCCATAAGTAAGGTCGATGCAGGTAGCCATCTTTCTTTGCATCTGATCATTCAAGCCTCTCATGAAACAGTTCCTCTTCTTTATATCGGTGTTGACTTGATTGATTGCGTATTGGGATAAGTGGTTAAAGTTATTGAGATACTGGGTGACCGTATGTCCGCCTTGCTTCCATTTCATGAACTCCTCTTGCTTCATGTGAAGAACTCCCTCAGGTATATAATGCTCTCTGAAGGCCAGCTTAAACTCATCCCAAGTGATCTGATGATCGGCCGGCTGAACGGCCACAAAGTTTCCCCACCATGTACTGGCAGGGCCTCGTAGTTGTTGGGCTACAAACAGGGGATTTTGAGTTTCTAAACACCGAAGAAGCCCAAAATTTTGTTCAATGACGCGGATCCATTCATCTGCCTCTAGAGGGTCTTCTGCCTTGACGAACAACGAAGGGCGCGTCTCGGAGAAGTCCAAATAAGATGTCTCACGGGGGCCTTGCGGATAGGCCCGCCCTCCTTGTTGTTGGAGTTGTTGTCCTGCCATCTCCCGCAGGAAGCAGGTATTGTCTACTGTAGCATTTACCAAGGCAGTGATGGCCTCGGCAAGTGTCGGAGGTACCAGAGGTGGATTTGGGGTCGCTTCCCTCCCATGGGAGGCACCAGCCCCATCCTGAGCGCGAGTCCTAGAAGGAATCTGAGGCAAAGAACATTTGGAGCAATATGATATGCCATACAAACCATCCATTTCACATTACTTAAAAAGGTAATGTTACAGACTCGTATTTTACAATAGGATTACACCACCTATTACACAATAGTACTACTTCTATACTATACTGTCCTTGCTTTTTGTCACTTTGGGTAGCCTCGCTGTCAGACGTCGGAGACCATTCTTCGACCAACTTCATAGAGGGAGGGGGCCTAAAAAGGTCCAGCTCACCACCAAAAGCTTCTCTTGCTACTTGAGAAGGTCCGGCTTCCGTCCTGACAGGATCCACAGGGACGTTCGGGTGCAATTGTGAGTACAGTACATGAACTTATTCATGTAGTGTGTTGCAATATACCTGCAAGGTATCCACGGTTGAGCTAAGCTCTTCCACTTGGGCTCGAGCTCTAGCTTCCTTTGCCCAAGCTAGTGAACGAGAGTTCACAGCCCAGTCAAGCGCTCCCGATCCGCTAGCTGGTCTTGCAGTTGGCGGATGTCTCTTCTTAATTCATTGATTCGTTCGCCATCCGTGACCCATATTTCGTTCCTGTGTCGAAGTTCTGTTCGAAGCTGATTAACTTGAGCTTCTAAGTCCTCGATTGGATCGTTACTACCGCTACTGCTGTCATCATGTCTCGGGGCAAGTTGGTGACGAGGTACACCGATCGGCCCGGTTGACTTGCGTGCAGTCTTTCTTGTACGTGGCGGCATTTTTTTCTAAGGGGGAAATCTTATTAGCATAGTTTTTAGCATGATGCATGTGTAATTACAGAATCAACCTTAGTTGATTCACACCTTCTATACATTGCACTCTTCCTATCTGGTCTTTAAAATAAACTCTTCAGAGATACTTAGGTAAGAAGGGAAGAAATTTTTTAGATAAGTCTTAGAAAATTCTTTTTGAAGATGCCCCATAATTTCTGCAGAGATGGGCTTCGCTCTGATACCAGCTGTGACGGAACCTCCCAAGTCATTAGGCCCACCTATATTTGTCCATGTCCAACAGACCTCAGACAACCCTGCAGGTGTTTCTGAATCACTTGACAAGTTCGGTATCTGCTTTTCTTACCTTCCCCAAGAGCGTTTTACCTGTCACGCAGACATTACAATTCATTGGAGATACGAAAGTGAGGAAGCGGTTACATAAATTTACCTTTATTTAAAAGTAGGATAGAGTTATATTATTACAGACCAGGATATAACACACGAGTGCAGAGTAATATTATTACAAGCCAAGGGAGGCAAAAACCCCTCCTGATAAGTAACAAACATAAGGTTTTTATGGAGGAACCCTTCCTCCCACAGCTTTACTCTTGGTTTTCTTCTTTTGAGACCACCTTGGAACAGAAACAACAAAAGTTTGTTGCTTCTTCACCTAAAAACAATAGGGAATAAAACCCTGAGTACGGAATTACTTAGTAAGACTTACCCGACTAAAGAAAAGACTCTCAAGGGTATGCTGGCTAGAGGGATTCAAGGTATGGTTTATCAAGAATCAAAGACTCTGTTTTGCAGAAAAGCTTACTACGAGTGGATCCTTAAAATCCAATTTTATTGTTAGGTTAGGTAAAGTTACCTGCATCTAGAGTTCTGTCTACCCTAGTTCAATCACTTGACCTATACTAGCCAATTTCTTAACAACCCTTCATCTTCACTGGATTGCTACATGTAAGTCAGTGACCAAGTCTTCATAACCGCGAAGGTACGACGATCCGAATCAATTATACTCAGCTGAGGATCTCCAATCACACAACATATGTAGCACTTAACCCTTGCATATGTCAACCCGCCACAGGGGTTCTTAAGACCAGGTCAAGTTCACGCCAACCGAGAGCACAGATACACCACCGTCCGGCCTCTTGCCATGGAGGGTACACGCTACTCTTGCCATCTATCCACTCCCATTGCGTGGTATCTTATTCTGGCCTTAGTCTGCCCGAGGCAAAGCTTACCCATGATGAGGCATGTGACCAGTTAAAGGGTCCTCGATCATCAAGCCTACATCGACACGGTCCTTAATCGACTCAGACGGAGACACTACACTGAGACTCTCTCTTCTCATGCAAGTCACCCACCAGGTCTCAGCTTAATCATTTCAACCCAAAGTTTGGTACCTGTCAGAGGTACATCGATGTTGAACCCATCATGGCCATGATAGATCCACCATCAAGTTTTCTTTTCAAAAACATCCCTCCCACTATGCAACATCGTCATTTGTAAAAACAAAACATTTTGTTTGCTAAAGCAAGACTAAGCATAGGAAAAACCTTTGTAAAACAGGGATTCAAAGGCAGGTAATCAAATTCAAGGAAGGAAATGCAGGAATTGTTTTAGAAGTCAACTCCTATCACATAATGCAACAATCAAGTGAGAAAGCTTTTAAAAGAATTAAGGAGGTGGCAAATGCACCGGGGCTTGCCTTGGTTTACAGGTGATTCAGGCTCAGTTCCACAGATGTCAAAATAAAAACAGTTGTCTGCCTGATGTTCCTGAGGTGGTGGTGATGAAGTCTTCTCTCCTTCTACTTCAACTTCTTCTTCGTTTTCTAAAGATAACCATACATAATAATGAATGCCCATGTAATGCTCATGAGAGTGCAAAGATAATAAGAGTTTATTATCTAAGGTCTTGAATACAATTTTCCTTCACGGTTCGCCGAGAAACTAGGGTTTCTGGAGTTAGTAAAGGAATTCAAAGGGCAGGGGGTAGGATTTTGGGGTCTAAGTATCAAATAAGGTCCAAATCATACCAAACTCTACCCAAGGCTTCTAAATGATGTATAAAGGTCATCTAAAAAGTTTGGGGAATTTTTGGAATCATTCTATATTTTCTAAAAATCCAGAAACAATGTTTTAGGCTATTTTAAATGCTCCAAAATTCCTTATTTGTTCTAAAAATCATGAAACTATTTTTATTAAATACTATGGAAAATTAGAAATCTAGGAAAATTGGTTTGATATTTTTTATCATTTTTCTACAATTTTCTACATATTTCCAAAGTTTCATAGAAAAAGAAAAGGAAAAAGCTGGTACAGTGCTGGGCCAGAAGCAGCCCTAGCGGCCTAATCCCAGGGGAAAGCGCCCGTGCCCATGCTGCGGACATTGCAGAAAGGACCATGGCTTAATGAATAACTAGAAGCAGGACCGAAGCACTATTCAACCGAGTCGCTGACATATTATAGAGAACCCCTGCAAGTTCTGTTTCTTCACAGACCATGGTCCTCGACGGTGAGCAGCGCGGCAGAGCTCCGGCGAGCTCGTAGACCGGCCGAATGGGGCAAGGACTGGTGCCCTACTTCGGCCGAAACCGAATTCAAGTCCTAACCCTTGTTTCCCCTAAGTCAATTTCATGAATGGCTACCCAAATGTCTCTGGCCACGATGACAGTGCGGATACTCTGAAGAACGATGCGTTCCCGGTGATTGGTGGCGGTCTAGTTCAATCAGGTGGGTCGACGAGCATCACTGGTTCATGAGAGTACTCAAACGAGAGAGCAGAGAGGATGAGCTGACCTGTATCGCGCTGACCACTATGAGGTCGGTTCTGCGGTGTTCTTGAGTGTGTTTAGGGGAAATTCAAAATTGGAACTCACTGGTGATCGACTAGGGGCAATACTGGGTGGCTGGGTGCACGATGATCTTATGGAGCTCACGGTGGCTTCAGTTTATAGAGATTGACCGCGAGCACAACGAATTTGAGCGGCGGGTTGTGATCGGTATGAACTGGGTGAGTCACTGGTGGCCGCGCGACGTGGCCTTTACCATGGCGGCTCCTCCGGCGATCACCGGATATACATAGCATGGTTAGCCGCGATGTGGTAAAGCGTTTGGACACGCGGCGGACGACAGTAATGGCTCAACGGCTGTGAGAATCTATCCGAGTAATCAGTGAGCAAGGGGGGGGGGGTACGGCGGCTAGCCGGAGTAGTTTACTGGCCGGGCTTATCCACGGCGGCGTGACTCCAAGTGTCATTTGATCAATTCGAGCATGAATCGAGACAGCGACAGTACGAATCGCGGCGGAGGGATCATCGGCGGCGGGGGAGAAAAATTAGATGATCTAATTCAGTTATAATACTGTACCATGGCGAACTCAATGCAGTGCATCTGACAGCCAAAATTTAGGGCAGATTTTCTCTTGATTTTATGTAGTAACATGATCGACACTCTTCAGCAAAGTTTTAGCCCTAGGATCCAGCTATAATCTTGCTATAGCAACCCTAGGCAAATTCTTGCTCGATCATGCATTAATTCATGCCCAAAGTGCTTGCAGGTACACTGTTAGCCTGATCTTCAGACATCCAACCGCATGACAGCCCAACTTTGAGTGCATTTTTCTCCAGTTTCTTCATAACAACAATGTTTAACCCCTTAAGCAAAGTTGTTCACCTTTGATAGATCTACAAAGTTGATGTGGCGATCTAGGGTAAAAACCTTAGAATTTGAAAGTTACAAAGCCTCAAAGATGAGCTCTATTACTGAATTTCAGACTTAGCCTTTAGCACACCAATAGGGTCTTTTTTGCAAATAGGTCCAAAATTCAGGGTTTAGCTTGCAAATCTTCATGATTGTGAACCATATGACTTTATATGTTTTAACGTCATAGTTTTTACACTTTAGTCCAAAAGTGCCCTAATTTTGCACTTAGCCCCCTACGGTTTAGGTTTAGGGTTTTCTAGGGTTCCAATTAGGGGTTTAGTATTTCAAGAGGGTGAATGTAATGTAGGTCCATTCTTAGTAACATTTTATGACTATTTCACTTTAGCTTTAGGGTTTTCTCTATTTGGATTTTGTTTTACCCTTCTGAACCCCATTTAGGGTTAAGTGCCATACTCCAAGGTTTAATTTGCAAAACACCATATCAATACAACTTGTTTGAAATTTTTGCCTAGTGAATGCATTCTAGGTGTGTCAAACATATGAAATGCTAATGTTGATGATGTTATGCTCAAGTTTTAGTAACAGTAACACCAGGGGTGTTACAGACGACGCAGAAATAAATGCAGTGCTTAGTTTGCTGGCTGGGGAATCGTTTGACTCAACCCATGCCGAGCCAATGGCTATCACAGATGGGCAAGAACTTGGTGAAGTGGTGAAGGCCCAGAAACTCGAAGGCATCCTCCCAAAGCATCCACGCTGTAGGAAACGGGTGACGCCTAAGAGGGGGGGGGGTGAATTAGGACTTCTAAATTTTTTACTAAACTAGGCCACAATTAAATCCCTAGAGCAAAACCTATGCAAATAATCAAAACTAGAATGTGCAAACTAGGTTTTGTCTAAGTGTTGCTATCTCTACCGCAAAGACTAAGTTTCAATCTACACTAAATAAGTATGACAACAAGATTGAAACTTAAATGCTTAATATAGATGCGGAATGTAAAGAGCTAAGTAGAGAAGCAAACTCTCGTGGATGACGCCGGTATTTTTACCGAGGTATCCGGAACCACGCAAGGTCCCGACTAATCCTCGTTGGTGCCCCTACGCAAAGGGAAGCCCACGCGAGGGCCAAGCACCACGGTCGAGTAACTCCATAGAGAGCCGCGGGCCTTCTCCACGCGCAAGTGGTGCTCCGCTTCCGGCTCCTCTCGGACGCTCCCCGCCGTCTCCACTATCGAGCTTCCGGCCGAAACGCCGCGGGCCTCGTTCCCTCCGGTACACGGTGGCGGCCGTGACACAAACGCGGTTGTCACGGTCTCGCAAGACTCTCGCCCCACTCGGTACAATTACAACGACTCACGCAAGAGCCGAGGGGTTGTGTGGTTTTACAAAACTCACTCAACTAACTAGGATTCACCTAGAGCAAGCGCTAAAGCGGTCTAACTAACCTAAGCACTTCGCAAAGCACCTACGCTAATCACCGAGTGATTCTATTAAGCACTTGGGTGTTTGAGCTCTTAGAAATGTGCACTATATGCCTTGGTATGTTGCTTGGGCTCTCACACTTGAGAATGGCCGGTTGGGGTGGTATTTATAGCCTCCAAGCCCCCAACTAGCCGTTGGACAGAAAGCAGCAGCTTTCTGTCGACGGGTGCACCGGACAGTCCGGTGCACACCGGACACTGCACTGTAGTATGTCCGGTGCCGCCACGTCAGCCGACCGTTGGCGCCTGTAGCAGTCGACCGTTGGATCCGACCGTTGGATTCGACCGTTGCCGTCTGCCCGTTGGCACACCGGACAGTCCGGTGCACACCGGACAGTCCGGTGCTACAGCCAGAGAGCGCCTGTCTGCGGCCTCTCTGCGCAGACTGCCCGGTACCTCACCGGACAGTCCGGTGCACACCGGACACCGATGTCCGGTGCGCCACCAGGCGCTGGCTGACAGCCCTTATCTTGGATTTCTTCGCTGATTTCTTCGGGCTTCTTTGTTCTTGAGTATTGGACTCCTATGCATCTTTTTATGTCTTCTTTTGAGGTGTTGCATCCTCATTGCCTTGGTCCAATTCTCTTCGCATCCTGTGAACTACAAACACAAACACTAGAAAACTTATTAGTTCACGGATTGTGTTGTTCATCAAACACCAAAACTCAATTAGCCAAATGGCCCGGGGTCCATTTTCCTTACACACGCTGAGTGAGTCGACCGACGACACCTGTTGTGGAAAAAAGGAAGAAGAGGCGACTTCAGTGACTATCATGCTTGGACCAGGGCGTAGGTCCCTCTGCTCTGGCTCCAGATGAAATGCCAGCAGAGGCCCTTCCTAACATTAATGCCAAGGGTTGTGATCGCGTGCAAGTTGCTATTTTCATGTTTGATGAGGACGAAGAGGAGGAAGAAGAAGAAGTCCCGCTGATCCGAAAGAATAGCAAGCATTATAGAGGTAGCGAGGGGGTAGTGACATCCCTTCTCTAGCTCTGTCGGCTCTTGTCAGTCTTCAAGGACTTTCCATATTAGATTTTGAACAAGCACTAGAAGAAGTTGTCCCCAAAGATATGTTGTCAAAGCCAACTGCTGGTGATGCCTCGGCTGTCTGTTCAGAGGTCCCAGACGGTGGGCTTTCCTTGCTCGACTCCGCTAGGCAAGAGGTAACCCGAGTGGTGTCTCACTCATCGTCGACTTTAGAGGGAAGACTTCAATGCGAGACGCTGGTCTGAGTCATCCGACTCCCATAAAGGTGACTGAGGAGCCTTCACCTTTAGAGGTGGCTACTGCAGAAGACCCAGCCCCTGAGGGTGGTGCTGGCAGTTACCCAGCCCTAGAGGGTGTTGTCAGGAGTGATCCTACACTAGTGGCTAGTGCAAACTGTAACCTAGCCCCCAAGGGTGTTCAGGTGGGCTCTCCTTCCCACACCTCTATGGACGTCCATGTCGGGTCATCCCCACCTCAGTCCGATGGGGCGACGATGGTGCATGCTTCCATGGCTTTAAATGAACAAGTCGCCTTAGAGGTCGGCGAGCTAGATGCAAGAAGCCTGCTATCTGCTGGCGGGGCTAAGATCGCCCCTGATAATGCCCTACAACTTATTCCTGCTGATCATTCTCCATCAAGCCATGACATAGCTCCTCCTGCCTTGGGTCTGCCATCATTCCTCTCCAATCTTCAGGTGAGTCAACCTCTTGCCTTTTATTGCTCATATTAGTGAATTATCTTTCTTCTGCTCATCTATCTTATCATCACAGGCTTTGGTTGATGGAATGTCTGCCCAGCTAAGGTCATGCGGTGCCACTGTTCTAGAAGAAGCTCTGTCTCTAATGCAGTGGAACACATTGCTGCTTCAGAAACAAATTGCTGACTTGAAGGCATCGAACGCTGGTTAGTAACCTTATAGCTTCCTTAGTTGTTTTTATTGATCTTCCTATTCTTAGACATGCATCCCATTGCAGCCACATCATCGGATATGGCTCATCAGTGCTCTGATCTTGAGGAAAAGTATTCTCGAAGTTGGGCCGAGTTGATCCAATAGTGCTCTAACTTCGAGGAGAAATATTCTCAAAGCCAAACTGACTTGGCCCAAACCTCCGCTTCATTGGGCGACGCGCGTTATTTGATTTCTTCCCTCAATTCCCAACTTGACTATGAAAGGATGGCGCATGAGGTAAACTTCCTTGGCTGACTTTGTCAAGCTTATTGTTGTCTGGATGTTGAATGTTGCTTCTTGATTGTAGGAGGAAAAACGAGCACTCGCGGCCTCTCGTGATAATCTGGACATGTTATACCGTGATGCCAGTAACTCCTTGACAATTTTGGAAAGGAACCATCACTTCACCATTTCAGACCTGGACCATCATCGTCACGAGCTACAGGTATCCCAGGATGAGGTTTTGCGACTTAGACAGTTGGTGTCGACCAAGGACTCTGTTATCAAGGATCTGCGTGTCTCCAAGAAACTCGTTGCATAGGAGCTAGAGGCCGCTCGACTAGCTACCAAAGCTTCAGAGGACAACTGTGCTATCTTGAAGATTCAGAGCGACAAAGCTATCGATAAAGCCATTCACGTAGGACATATCTTGATGAGGAGGCCCGGCGTCGCGGTGCCTGACGATATTGTCGCTGATGTTACGGCTGCGCCCGATGCCTCGAGTTGTCCTTCCTCTTCTGTTGCTCCTGTGAAAGACATTAGTAGCAAAGATATTTCAATGCAATGATGTCATGCAGAACATCTGATGTAATATGAAATCTATGTGTATGTTATAGTTATGTTAGAACTCGAATATTTTGCAAATAGGGCACCAGAATATGCCCCTGGTGCCAACAGGTAAAACGTTCCTTTTTCTCCGAAGGGTTGACTATTTTTCTTTTAGGGTACAGCGATCACCCTGAACAGTCGTGAAAACAAGTGCACAATACCAGTTTTGAGTATATTCCTGATTCAGGCCGATCACCTGGTCATTAGGGCATAGTGGTCGCCCTACATTAAGCGGATGTGAATATACCGCACCAACTTAAGTTGTCGCTGACTTAAGCCGGTTATTCTGTTAGTAGGGTATAGTGGTCACCCTAAGTCAAGTAAGCATGAGCATGTTGCACCGTCTTAAACCATCACTGGCCCAAGCCGATTGTTCCGTTAGTAGGGTATAGTGGTCACCCTGAGTCAAGTAAGCGTGAGCATGTCGCACTGACTCAAGCCATCGCTGGCTTAAGCCGATTGCTCCATTAGTAGGGTATAGTGGTCACCCTGAGTCAAGTAAGCGCGAGCATGTTGCACCGACTTAAGCCATTGCTGGCTTAAGCCGATTGCTCCGTTAGTAGGGTATAGTGGTCACCCTGAGTCAAGTAAGCACGAGCATGTCACACCGACTTAAGCCATCGCTGGCTTAAGCCGATTGCTCCGTTAGTAGGGTATAGTGATCACCCTGAGTCGAGTAAGCGTGCTAATTTCAAGCCCAGTCAAGTTGAGGTCAGCTGAGAGTCAAGAATCTGAATGCCTTTAAAAACAAAAACTTTATTGATGATGAAGTCCCCCAATTACAGAGTACAATGTTTCTTTGGGAATCTTTGAGACCTTGCTAAGGATAGAATTTTCTGAGATGTTCTATGTTCCATGAGTTCCCTACTTCCGTGCCATCCATTTGAGTGAGCTGGTATGACCCTGGCCGAGTGACTTCTAATACAATGAATGGCCCTTCCCATAGCGGCGACAATTTGTGTCGTCCTTCCCCTGTTAGAATTCGGCTAAGGACAAAGTCCCCTACTGCGAAAGATCGATGCCGCACGGCTTTATCATGGTAGCGCCTCAAGGTCTGCTAGTATCTGGCTGACTGAATTACAGTGTTTAGTCGCTCTTCTTCCAGCACATCAATATCCTCTAGCCTGGTAGCTTCTGCTTCAGCTATGTTTTCGAAGACCAACCTCGGTGCCCACGAACACGAGGTCAGCGGGTAGCACTGCTTCTGAACCATAAACCATGAAGAACGGATTATTTCCATGCAGAGCTCGACTAGGTTGAGTTCTTAAGCTTCAAACCACATATGGCAGCTCTCTGATCTACTTTCCTGCAAGCTTTTTATTTTTGTCAAACACTTTCTTCCTGAGTGGCTCCAATATCATTCCATTGGCCCTTTCCACCTGGCCATTGGCTCTTGGATGCGCTACTGATGCGTACTTGATCTGGATACTCCGTTGCTCATAGAAATCGAAGAATTCAGAGCTGGTGAATTTGGATTCCAGGTCAGTTATGATGCTATTTGGTATCCCAAACCTGAATATTATGTCTTGTATGAACTCCACTGCCTTGGCTATGGTTAAAGAAGCGATGGGCTTGTATTCTATCCATTTGGTGAATTTGTCAATGGCAACTAGCACATGAGTATAGCCTCCCTGAGCCTTCTTGAAGGGTCTGATCATGTCCAGCCCCCAGCACGCAAATGGCCATGTTACGGGGATGGTCTGCAACTGTTGTGCCGGTAAATGTTGTTGTTTTGACAAGAATTGACAGGCTTCACATTTCTGGACTAACTCGGCAGCATCATTCTTCATTGTTGGCCAGTAGAAACAAAATCTAAAAACTTTCCCAACCAGAGTTCTGGATGCAGCACGTACTCCGCATTGCCCAGCATGGATTTCCTCCAATAGTTGCTTCCCAATGATCGAGTGAATGCACCTCATGAGGACCCCTGTCGCACCTCTTTTGTATAGTGTGTCCCCTATGAGGGTGTAGTGGGCTGATTGTCTTACAATGCATTCCGCTGCTACTTTATCATCTCATTCTTCTTCATTCTTTATGTACCTGATGTTGGGCTCCCTCCAGTCTTTGGGGTCTGACTCAGATTGGCTCAGGGAGTTGCATTCTTTTGCCTGATCTAAGAGAATACTCGAGCGTGATACTTCTTGGACAAAGATCCCGGGTGGGACCTAGGCCCGACCAGACCCCAGCTTTGACAACGCGTCTGCCGCTGTGTTGCGCTCTCGTTCCACGTGATGGAACTCCAAACCTTCGAATTTGTCCTCGAGCTTTTGTACGGCTGCACAATATTTGCCCATAGAATCAGCCGAGCAATCCCAGTCTTTATTTATCTAGTTTATGACCACTAGTGAATCTCTGTACACCATCAACTTCTTAATGCTCAGTGACACAGCGATGTTCAACCCATGGATCAGTGCCTCATATTCTGCCGCATTATTTGATGTTGGAAATAATAGCTGGAGTGCGTACTTGAGTCGTTCTCCTCTAGGAGCAATGAAGAGGATTCCCGCTCCTACTCCCTGCAACTTCAGCAAGCCGTCAAAGTACATTTTCCACACTTCGGTAGCCTCTGGGTTGTCTGGGACCTGATGTTCGGTCCACTCTGATACGAAGTCAACCAGTGCTTGAGTCTTTATTGTGGTGCGAGGCCAGAACTCTATGTTGTGGGCTCCCAGCTCGCATGCCCACTTGGCTATTCTTCTGACGGCTTCTTTGTTGTGGAGAATATACCCAATGGGAAATCCTGTGACTACTATGACTTTGTGGTCATCAAAGTAGTGATGGAGCTTGCGAGCGGTTAGAAGTACCGTGTATAACAGTTTCTGGACCTGGGGATACTTCATCTTTGAGGGCCTGAGAACTTCGCTGATGAAGTAGACTGGATGTTGCACTGAATATGTGTGTCCTTCCTCCATCCGCTCGACTACTAACGCGGTGCTTACCACGTGAGTCGTGCAGGAGATGTATAGCAGCAGATCTTCTGCCGGCTGATTCGGCATGGCTCGGCGTGGTGGCTTGAGTACTGGTGGCGTGGTCAGGAACTTTTTTAGTGCCTCTAGAGCCTCTTGTGCTTCTGCGATCCACTGAAATTTGTCCACCTTCTTGAGCAACTTGTAGAACGGTATGCCTCTTTCGCCCAGCCTTGATATGAACCTGCTAAGGGCCGCCATGCATCCAGTAAGCCTCTGCACCTTTTTCTATGATTGCGGCGCTTCCATTCTGATGATAGCCTCGATCTTTTCTGGGTTGGCTTCAATTCCTCAGTGGCTGACAATGAATCCTAGTAATTTTCCTACTGGTACTCCAAAGACACATTTCTCTGGATTGAGCTTCCATCGATATCGCCTCAGGCTGTTGAAGACTAGCTGCAAATCTTCAATGAAGTTTTCTGAGTTTTTTGTCTTTATTACCACATCATCAACATAAGCTTCTACCCGCTTGCCCTAGTGATCGGCAAAGCAGGTTTGAATAGCTCTCTGGTAGGTCGCTCCCACGTTCTTGAGGCCGAACGGCATGGAGGTATAGCAGAAAGCTCCGAACGGGGTGATGAATGTAGTCTTTTCTTCATCCTCCTTTGCCAAGCTGATCTGATGGTATCCATAATAGCAGTCTAGGAAGGACAACATAGAACATCTGGCAGTCAAATCAACCACCTGATCTATTCTAGGGAGCCCGAAGGAATCCTTCGGGCAGTGTTTGCTGAGATCAGTATAGTCGACGCACATGCGCCAATCCACTTTATTCTTTTTGAGTACAAGAACAGGATTTGCTAGCCACTTAGGATGCAGTACTTCTCTAATGAATCTTGTTGCCACTAAGCGCGCTAACTCGGCGCGAATAGCTTCTCTTTTGTCAGGCACGATGCAGTTTCTGTTGAATCAGCCAGTTCTCTTGGGACTCCTGGCATGTCCGCAAGTTGCCATGCGAACACGTCTCGGTTATCTTGTAGGAACTGGACGAGCGCGCTTTCCTATTTGTCATTGAGGCTGGAGCTAATGATGGCGGTCTTGCGTTCATCAGCGAACCCTAAGTTGATCCTCTTTGTCTCCTCAATCGGCTGCATGGAGGTCATGGCTTGAGTTTCATTCGCGGGTATCGCGAGATCTTCTTCAGGCTTTGTGTTCACCTGTGCGGAGGAAGTCGTTGGTGGTTTAGTGGTGAGGGCTGCCTGAATAGCTCCTCAAAAACACTCCGCGGCGCCTTGGAAGTCAGCATGCACGGTAATGATTCCTTGAGGCCCTGACATCTTCAATATCATGTATGAATAGTGTGGAATGGCCATGAATTTCGCCAACCCTGGCCTGTCGATGATGGTGTTGTATCCGCAGTCAAAACTCACCACCTCGAACCTCAGGAACTTGGTTCTGTAGTTTTCTGGAGTTCCAAAGGTAACGGCATGTAGATGTGCCCGAGCGGGTACTCTCCTTCGGTAGGCACAATGCCGAAGAAAGGGGCGTCTGACTCAGTGAGGTCTTTGAGTGTGACCCCCAAGCCTAGGAGCGTCTAGGGGAAGGTAACGTTGATGCTGCTTCCCCCGTCCACCAGTACCTTCTTTACCCTGCTCTCTCAGATCACCGGATCGATGAGGAGCGGGTACTTGCCCAGATGGTCGAAGTTGAGCCATTGATCTGCTTGGCTGAAGGCGATCGGGAATTCAGACCACCTGTAGGGAGCCGGGGTGCTGGTGGTTGCCACCACTACCTGTCAGTCGTTGAGCTTCTGCTGCCTTCTGTTCTCCTGTGACCCATGTCCTCCAAAGATGACGTTGACCTCCCCGTCGACACGTGGGAATGCTCCCCCCTCCCCTTTCCTATTGTTGAGGCCGCCTGGGCTCGCCAGGCCCTCCTCGTGGTGGGGGAGATGGTAGAGGCTGGAATGGTCGGCCATTCCCGACGGAATACTTGAAGTTTCTACAGTTCCGCAGGGTGTGGCGCATATCCTTGTGGTACGGACATTGGGCGTCGAGGCTGTCGTCCAGTGTTCGCTCGCCTCCGCAAGGTGCCCCTCAGGCACGAGAGACGGGTGGTTCGGCGGCATGGACCTCTTCACATGGCCTCTTCTCCCAACGCTTGTCGGGCTGCTGGTTCGTGTCGCGCCGTGGTGCGGGCGGCACAGGTTTTGCTCCCCTGATGAGGTCCTGAGCCCGTTCGTTAGCGGTGATGTAGAGGTCTGCTTCTCGAAACAGCTGCTCAGAGGTGGTCGACGCCTTCTATAGTATGGCTCGGACGAAGGCCGAGTCATTATATCCCCGATAGAAGTCTTCAATCACCGCTGCCTCGATGACTTTGGGGATACGGTTTCTCATGGTCTAGAATCTCTTGAGGTACGATCGAAGTGTTTCCTCGCCTCGGCGCCTGATGGATTTGAGGTCCCATGGCTGCGCCAGATTGTCAGAGAGGGACTAAAAGTTGGCGATGAAGCGCCGACTGAAGTCGCTCCAGTCGTCGATACAATGTCATGGAAGGTGTCGCAGCCACTGTAATGCATCCTGTCCGAGAACGATGGGCAAGTACACAGTCATCACGTCTTCAGTTGCCCCAGTGGCCCGGGCGGCGGTCGTATAGACGGCCAACCAACCTTCCGGGTCCTGCTTAGGCTCATACTTGTCGACATTGGAGACCTTGAAGTTTGGGGGCCACTGAATGGCCCTGAGACGCGGAGTAAGTGCGGATACTCCACATGTGTCCTCCTATCCACGTTCATGGCGCCGGTCCCGGGGAGGAGAGTTGCTGATGTTCCATCTCAATCATCCCCGGGTCGGACCACTAGTTGAAGCTGCTACAGATTCCACTCGGGTGGTGTGACTTCGGGCTGGGACACCGTGGTCCCAATCATATTCTTCCCGGCGCCTATTTCGTTTTCGTGTCGTTGTTCGCGTGAAGCATTGATGGAACTCCACGCATCTCGCCGACTGTTGATGGCGTGCCGTAGGTCGCTCGGGGGATGAGCGAGAGGTAGAAGATTATTAGCTGCCCGAGTGAGCAGCCGCAGATATCCTTCAGCGTTCGAAGTCCAGGGGAGGCCATCAGCTATCTGAGCCAATACTCCTTCGACTTCACTTGGCGTGTTCATAGCACGAGCAAAGTCAAGGTTCAGGTTCCGGGCGAAGAGAGGGTTCTCCCGGTGTAACCTCTCATCCTGCTTTGCTCGTTCTCGATCTCGGTCTTGAGCTTGCCGGCGGTCACGTCGGCGAGAATTCCTTCTTTCTCGAACGACTCGTTCATCAGGAGTTTGTCTGACCTCCAAGGCTTCATCCCGGGATACGGGCTACGCTGGGTCTCGCTCCCCAGCCTCGTGATGTCGCCGAATATTTTGGTGTCTATTTCTCCATCACCGGGCTTCTCGCTGGGGTGGTTCTTCCCTTAGCATGGTTGGCTCGTCGTCGGAGATGGGAGATGACTCCAATCTCCCCCCGATGAAGAGGACGTCGGGGTAGAAAGGAGTTGCTACAGCGATGAATTCTTTTCCGTCCTTCTTTGAGGGCAAAGGTGTCGGAAGGATAACTTGACGGGCCTCCATCCCGCTTTCTTTTTTCTTTATTGTAATCCGTGTCCACTCCTTTGTGGACGAAGTGGACAATAGGGTATTTCGGGCGAGTGAATTCTCGACTCTTGACTGGCAAAAAGTAGTTTTCACCTAGGGCGCAGGAGGTTGCACTATCTGCCGCCTTGTTCCGGCTTTCTCGAAGATTCCCGAGGAAAGCTTTTTCTCCGGTGGATCCGCTATGCGGTGCAGAATTCCTTCTTCATCTACTACGGACGAGATGGTCCCGAAGCAGAACATGGATCCAGGGCGGAGAGCGATCTTGCACTGGGAAGTGACATCCATTGAGTTAGCTTGGATCAACGACACACCCCCTACCTGGCGCGCCAGCTATCGGTGTTTGGAGCCCGACCACACACCCGGGGTTACCCCTCATGGTGCTTTTGGGTAGGACGGTGCTGTTGGCTGTAACTCAATGGTTCATCCGAGACGCACGAGAGATGACGAGCGATCTTTCTATAGGTTCGGGCCGCTTGGAGACGCGTAACACCCTACTTCCTGGCGTGAATCTTTATGTGGTGGGTTACAAAGGAAATCTCCAGTATGGAGGAAACTAATGAGCTAGGTAGGTGGTTGATGAGTGACTTAGAAATGATGGGGTACCCCCTGGGCCTTATATACTCGGCCGTGGGGTATTACATGCGTGTATGATGTTGATGTATCCCTAAGTAATCGTGAAGTAACTGAACTTATCTTCTCATAACCTTGCCGACTTATCCTTATTTGGTTTCGACGTCCATGAGTGCTGCACGGGAAAATCGGATCGACGCTGTGGATAGTGCTTAAATCCAATGAGCCGCTTGGGTCCGAGCCTACTCGTTCCCTGCATCGGCCTATTCTGCCAACAGTTCTTCCATGGCCCACGAGGGGGCGGCCTTGTGAGACAATAGGCCCGAAGCCTTTCTCGTGGCCTTTTTGCCTTCTAGTGGACCCGGGGGATATCCATCCCCCACAAGATGAAAGTGTATGATGAACCCAAGTACCCTTCTATTTATAGGGTGGATTCAATTTTGTTTTGTTTTTTTGGAGTTTTTTCAAATTCAAATGGATGAAATAACGCCGACCAATCATAATGTGACACGTCAACTGCCAACCACACTTGGTCGACAATGGCCCCAACACATTGGCCGGTACCACATGGTCGATATCGACTAGTCCTGCCCCAACGTCAACGATACCGTCTAATACGACTGATCGATAGCCTAGCCTACTGGCCAAGACAATCGCCCGCCACTTCACCTGCCTTAGTTAGTACCGATGGGCGATGGCTAGGAGTGCCACACCAGCGGTCGGTACTGACTACCTCTAGCACCAACCTAATGAGACTGCTGATCTCATCAAATTGGACTCTTAAGTCCCTCACTATGCATTGGCTCCTTATCACACTATATGGATTACTTTGGTTATTAAATGGGACATGGTTAACTATGTTGGCATTGGTGGGGTATTTATAATCTTCAACAGAATAAGTAGTCGTTACTACCAACACATGCTATATTCTTGACATCATACTGTTTGATGACCACTGTCGGATTGTAGCACATCACCGACGAGACATAATGCTAACTATTGTACTACTCTATTAGAACTAGACGTTTGAAAAGCTGCCTTGGACATATAGTCTGGGGCCCACTATCAAACTAGTTCAACGTCCACTGGAAATTCTTTAGTCACTACCCGACACTCGTTGGTCCCATCGACTTTGGTCCATGGGGGCAACTGTTCATAGGGTCTAATTACCCTGTAGCTAAAACCCTAGCTAAAATAGTGTTGTCGTATGGTATGATGCATGTCAGCATACAAATTCGATGCACCCTTGGAACTCTCATATCTGATCAAATAGACTGTCAGACCTAATAGATTGGTTGGACGAGGTATTGTTCACTGGATCCAATGATTGAGCGTTTTGGGGCTACCTATGTGGAGGCGTCAGACCAATGCTCTATGGTCCTACAACCCTAGAACATAGGTTCCCGTTGACGCCTTTTTAGCAAAACTCCGAGCAAATCCCGTGATTCTCGCCAACAAATACAGCGAAAAACTCGGAACCCTAAACTGTTCTTCGCGTGCGCGGACCGTCCGGCCCATAGGCGCGGACCGTCCGGCCTCAGGGCCGGACCGTCCGGCTCTTTTTGGTGCTCAACAGTTCCAATACCTCGAAAAACCTTATAACTTGACAAAATTTGAAACTTTGCAATTGAGTTTTAATTCTTACAAGTTTTAAACATATCTTACGTCACCTAGAGCTAAAGATAACTAGCATGCATCATACTAAACTTATTAGACTTATTGATCAAGCTAATACTTCATATCCCTTTACAATATGATAAAAGAATAAAAAATAATGTGCTAAACTACTCTGAGCGTCTCCTCAACTTAAATCGACACTTAGACCTAGTCAGTTTTTAACATTGTCTTTCATCCTTACAAAAACCCAAAAAAATATATAACTAGGGATAGAAAGCATCATTTCCAAAATCATTCTTAATTTGTGACCACTCAAATTTGTCTATGCAAAACACACATTAGTCACACTAATTTTATGTTGTCATTATTCATAAAAACTTCAAGGGCTAGATGCTTTAATATCACATTCAAAATGTAAATTAGGAATCTATTTTAAATATAAACTAATTACGCTAATTTGATCTGTTCTTTCTACGCTGTTGGTTATACTTTGAACAGTTTTGACATATCCGCAAAATGAGGGAGTATGTGATACAATACAACCGCGTACAAACAGTAAATACAACATTGGTCGTCAACACGTCATGACGACGGAGTAGAAGTGAACGTCGTCCATCACAGTCACAGCATGACCTCGGCGTCGGACGGCAACCGCCGGAAGAAGCTCATCAGCGCCGACGGTTCCTTCCGCCTCAGCAACGGATGCCTCATCACGTAGACCCGGGTGACAGACACCAGCGCCCTGAATGGCACCGCGTATGTCACGACGGTGAGCGCGGCCACCACAACGAGCGCGATCACCGTGGCGCGGCCATCCCTCCACTCCAGCAGCGCGTGCACCCGCTCGCCCTTCGAGGCGACGTCACCGATGAACACCTGAATGCTAGTGGCCGTCCCTCGCAGTCGCCAGTACCGTTCGTGGAGTGTCTCCGGCGTGGTCCCCGATGGAAACCCGGCGTCGAACTCCTCCTCGAACATGGCCTGGGGCACGCCGTCGCTGTAGTGCTCCATCTGCGACGGCCGCGCCGGCCGCCGCCAGAAGTTCCAAACGCCGAGGGAGAACAGGTAGAGAAAGAAAGTCGATAGGATTAGGGAGGGCATCCACACCAGCACGAAGAACACAATCAGGACGAGGACGGTGGTGACCGGGTTGTCCCAGTCGCGGACGCCCCGGAACCAGCGCCCAAAGGCGGCGAGAGGGGCCAGCACGTCGCGCAGGCGCGCGCACGCGGCGAGCGACCTGCGCATGCTGTACGCATAGTCCTGCGGCACGTCGGGCCTTGGGTACGTGGACGGGTCGCGGAGGACGTAGTGCACGACGCCCGGGAGCAGCGGAGGCTCAGCTCGCGCCAGGCGGGACGCGATGGCGTCCGCGGCGTGCCGCCGGAGCCTCGGGACGAGGTGTGTCGGGATGGGCTTCGCGAAGTGCTGGTTCGGCAGCATTGGCCGGAGGTAGAGCGATATCATGTTGAGCCACGCCGTGTGCGTGAACCGGACGGCGAGGTGGAGCTCGCCGCACCGGAGGAGCCCGGTGGGGTGCACCACGAACAGGGACTCAGGGAGTAGGGCTGCTCGTACGTGCGGCCGGACGCCAGCGTGGAGACGCGGATGCGGACTTTGCCCAGCGGCGCGTCGGTGTCGCCACACCGCGAGGCCTCGTCGGAGAGCTGGCTGTTATCGAAGAGGGCGACGGTAAGCACGGTGCAGGGGTCGAACACGTCGAACGTGAACTGCTCCTGCCAGCTCGGCGAGGCCGTGTCCAGAAGCGTGCGTGTCCGGATCCACTTGTGGCCGTACTTGGCGACGCAGTAAGCGTTGACGGCCACTCGCCCGCCGTTGGGGCGCTTCGTTGACCGAAGGCCGGTTGCTCGCAAGACGGCGAGCTCGAGGACACCGATGGCCTGCGACCGTAGCGATTTCGCCGATGGCTGGAAGTCGCTGGCGTACGACATGGCCTCGTCGAGGACGTGGTATGCCGCATCGTAGTAGACGCGCAGCTGTATCTTACTCCTGAAATCGTGCCGCCGTCCTCTGTTCCGGGCATCGCCCTCACCATGGCCGCGGCCGTCGGACGAGCGCGGCAGATTGAGGTCGTACCATAACGGCGCCGGCGGCATGAACTTCGTCTTGTCGAACTGCTGCACCTTGATGCTTCCCCTGGGGAAGGTGACTTCGCCCAGCAGCTCGTGTCGCTCCGGCGAGGCGATGTCCATGACGGCGATCTCCAGCGGCTCGTCGAACGGCCACGCCGCGACGAGGAAGAAGTTCTCGTCCCACCTGGCGCTTGGTGACGCCCGCGTGTACAACCTCTGCGCGCCGAGCTGCACCCTCGCTAACACGCTCATACGGGAGCGGCGGCTGCTTTCAGGATGGACCAAGTCTTGCGCGGCGATGACGTGGCACCGGAGGTAGCACAGCCGTGGTGCATAGTAGCTCTTCGTCTGGGTGGCGGCCACGGCGGGCAGTGCTAGGTCGTGTGCGCCGGCGTGCAGTGCGCCCGCGAAGGCCTCGTCGGACTGCGACCCCTTCCAGGCGGCGACATTGACCTCGCCGCCTGTCCATTGTCCCTTGGCACCCTTGAGCCTGTACCATTGAGGGGCCAGAGGACGATTAGGAAGAGCCAAGCTTGGGACCTCGGCGATGCTCAGGTCAGCTTTGCCGACGATGCTGTCCCACACGATGAGGTTCTTGTCCTTGACGATCACCTCCACGTTGTCCGCCTGCAGCTGATCCTTGGAGAAGGCGAACACCTGGTTCCACTCGGGTTCATGATTCCTGACGAGATGACGTGTCACCGCAGAGTAGTTGCCCACTCGGACCTCCACGTACGGGTCAGTTCCGAGCGTGAGGTCCGTGCCGGAGAGGCCCCTGGCGCGCACTACGTTGACGTACAGGAACTCCAGCTTATCAACCATGAGATACTCCGCCGCCTTGGCGTCGCCGGCGGTTCCAGGCGCCGCCTTCTTGGTGGCCTTTGCGGCTCCGGTGGGCGGTGGCATGGACGGCGGTGGCGGTGGCGGGAATATCAGTGACCCGGTGCTGGACTGCGTTGGGATGGAGTTGAAGACATGCACCGCCGGCTCCTGCACCGGTTCTTTCTTCTTGGTCACCGGTGCAGGGGATGACTGCGTGTTCGCGCCTCCCACGACTGTCTCTGGGCCGCCGGCCATGGAGGCGGTGTCGTTGAAGGTTGTAGCATACGTGCTAGAGTAGGCATTCCCAGCGGCGGCGAGAGTGGTCGGCGGCCCGTACGGCGCCAAGTAGAGCCGGAGCGCGACCTCACCGCGCGCGGGAGCGAAGAAGCGAGGCTTGTCGAGTGGGCAGCGCAGGAGGACGGCCTCCTCGGCGGACGGAGCGACTGCCCCGCCGAACAGGCGGACGCGGCCGAGGCAGCTCTTGCCGCCGGATGCGCGCCGGTGGTAGACCCCGACGTCGATGGAACGGTCCGAAAGCCGGCTGACGATCGCGTCGACTACGAACACGACCGTCTCGTTCCACGTCGGGTTGGCCTCGCCGGGCCTCACGCCGGTCGCGTGGCGCTGGCCGCCGAACGCGACCTGTACGAACGGGGTCACGCGGCCGCGCCTCGCCGGCAGGTCGTGCGCGCCGACGACCTCGACCACCAGCTTCATGCTGTAGTACAAGAGAGTAGTCTCGAAGCGTTCCGTTTAATGTCAAATGTTACCTACTTCTGCATGGTGTATATTTCGTTCACTGAACACTTTCAATTTCTTGTGCCAAAATTTTAAAAATTTAGTTAACACTATTATATCATTAGCTGATGGAAGCATATTATTATTTTTATGATTTGTTATTAGTTTCGTGTTATAATAAATCAATGTTATTATTACTCTGATTGGAAAGTTTAGAGCTAATCGACAGCGGCGAAAATTAGCTGCAAAGGTTTCAAACACTCTCAACTAGTACCCCAGCTAATTGATACCTAACCTATTGGTTCCAAATAGAACCTAAAACTATAAATTTAGTATAAAACATATGTAATAATCAACATCTAAAATAAAACTAAAATTCAAGCGCCTAAATTTTACCAAGTCCTGTTTCAGTCAGGTTCCGATTTCGTAGCCTCATTAGAGAGGATGTCCTTTTCATGTGCAAATTGATCATGTAATTAGTATAATTGTAATCCATTGGCTAAATATATGCCTGCGATGGTGACACAAGCATAGTTGTATTGCCATGTTGGCTAAGATTAGAAATGTCGATGATGACTAATTGGCGAATAGAAAGGAAGTTAGTCAAGTGCAAGTTGACACAAGAAACCCAATTGATGATATAAAACAATAGGAAATTTCATCCGAATCTGGTGTTCATTTATGCAATGCTAAACTAAGTTCGTGTGACCAGGTCACCACCCATTGGTCTACACTTGGTCGTGCACTGGTGCCCGTGTGTGTTGTAAGCATGCATGCATCATTTTGCGTGGTGACGTTGCTGATGGCGCAATGCATTCGATTAGGGGTGAAAACGAAAACGGTAATTTTCAGTTACAGTGAATTATATTCGAAATTTTACTGAAATTTAGGGCTAAACGCAAACGAAAAGGTTATCGAAAATACGAAAATGAAATCGGTAGAAAAATTCAGAAACAGAAACGGTTTGGATCTCTTCCGGCCATTTTCGAAAATTACCGTATTTGTTCGATATTTTGTTGTTAGTAACTAATTCAATAATTTTTTAGAAAAATATTAAATCTGAATCGGTATTTATAAGTTCATAATAAATTTGTCTTAATTTAGGAAATTATAAAACTAATTTTATTATTTTACTAAAATCAAGATCTATCTAATGGTATATAATTTAAAGTTGTTTGAAACTTTTATGTACCTTATTTATAGTTTCTTTATAATTATTACTCTCGATACATATATTCATAATTTGCACGAGAGCCTTAGAAGGACCAGGATGATACCAATTACGTTGACTTTTTAACTATATGTATGTGTACATAGTGCTTGTTACCTGTATTTGTGAGATATTTAAAGTCTTAAAAGGAGCTCGGGTTTCGCCTTCTCTCCGCGTTTCACGCTTGTGTGGAAGCTGGTGTGGTGACATGTCGCGCATGCGGCCTACCATGTTCGCGGTAAAGCTTCGACCTGTTTTTGTGGAGATCGTACAACAACAGTTCTTACCATACCGTCACACTGCTCAAGGACATGGGTCCGTCAATAGCGAGGACATGGTTTGGTCCTGCCTCCGCTCTCGTCTCCATCTTGCGTGCCGGCAAGCCCTCACTAGCCTACTGCCTTACCCATCTCATCTTCCACAATCCCACCACGACACCTCCCTCTCTCCCACCTTGCCCTCCGCCTCTGATTGTGCTGGACGGTGCTGACCCCATTCTCGCCCGTGTCCACTGGCATGGCCTCACCCACGTTTGCCTCCCCAATCTGCGCGAGCCCCACCGGGCACCGGCCTCCCCGCCACGACGCCTCGCGTCGGCACCGCCTGCCGCCTACGCGACTAGGTAGCCCTCCCCGTTTGACGGTGCCTGACCACAGTCTCGCCCACGTCCATTGTCATGGCCTCACCCACGGTTACTCTACGTGTTCATGCACAGCATCGGACAAGAGGCCCTCATGATGCGCGCGCTCTACATACGGCTGGCACGTAGGGGCCTCCTCACTCACTACGGCAGCGACGTTGAGCCCCACTAGAAACGGAGCAAATACTTGCAAGCCTCTTGCATTGGGACAAGCCTCCATGACCTAGCTTCATTCTTTGCCTCCTCCTTGAGCTCGCCGTCGGTCACTTTAGATGGCTGCACCACCGGTGGGGAACGTTCGCTTCAACGAGCATATAGTCAACGTGCTGGAGCCGCAACTGCTGGAGGTCATAGCGCAAGATGTCAAGGCCAAGAAGCGCAACTAGGCGCTATGAGTCCGGGTTGTTGGTCGCTGGGATCTATGATACAGAGAATGGCAAAACCTACCATCAGGTGAGATAATCTGCATGTCCCTGATGTTCCCCTGCTTCTGATTACATGTTGAGTAACATCAAGTTTTAATGGTAATCTAACAACATTGAGCAGGTAGAAGAACCCTAGAAATTTCTGCATATAGGAGGTAAACATGCAGCAATTAAAAGGAAGTTGTTCTAGGTTTGCCTATTCATATAGTTGCTTCTGTGTTTGTTTGACTGCATATATCATGCATGGCTATGTGACAGAACTATTGACGATGGACTTTAGAGGTTGTTTGAACTTGTTTGTCGTTTAGGCACGTTCATGATAAATGATGGTCACCTCTTTGGCGGGGGAGATAAATCCCACTTTCACTAACAGCTGGTCCAACTTAGATTTGAAAAACACCGCCAGGTGGAGCCATCAAGGCGTGCCACATATACTCAGGTCGTTTTCATGGGTTGGAAATGATAATGTTTAGGATGTGTACTGTTGTTGTTATTCATGTGTTACCTATATTGTTAATTCTCAAATATTAACATGTCTTCAACTAATTTATCATCATACCTCATTTATTTTGGCAAAAAAAACCAACATTTATGACAAAACCAAACTAGATTATAAAATATTTTAATTTTTCTACCGTTTATATAGTATGAATAGACCAAGAACCTGAACAAGTCTTCATCCCAACTTGTTACTTCTTACATTTGCCTCGATGTGAAATATTTTTTTGTTGATTTGAAATGCATAGCCTAGCAAAATGCTAGCTAAAAATGCTAAGAAAAGCACATTTTTGTTTTTGAGGAGATCTGCTATGCAGTCCTTAATACAAACTAAAAGTCGTGTCCATGCAAATATCAATGGTGTATAGAAGATCCTTTTGCTAAATTGTCTAGATTTTGAGAGATGTGAAAAATCCTTTTGCATGGTATGATGGCTCTGCTTATGCAAATGGACAACAAAGAACAACTACAACTAATCATTTCCCATTCTCAACATTCAGTGGTAATGGTTCATCAAAATAAGAGCTCCACTACACAACATATAGTGAGTTCAGACAAATCATCTTGATAATATTTTTTTATTAAATGTAGTTATGTTATTTATGTATTTTTCTCCTGCTCATGCATGTTCCCTTAGTTACTATAGGATAAATGTTATTCCTTTTCATGGCCTATAATGTTATTCCCTTAGTTTAACAAGATAGGAAGCATAATAATGTTCTGTATAATTCAATTTGTGTTAAAACACTTCAAGGACAGACAAGTATGTGCTTTTTGATTGAGCAGCTTGCAAACTTTTAGGTTCTGCCTTTTAATTTGAGTTGATTATGCTGATATACTTTGATTGTGTATTATATCTGTTTGCAGGCTCACTCATGTTTTTTTCTCTTTGTATTGTCTTCAAGCACAGTATGAAGAACAAAAGACCTACAACTACATCAACAACTCCTACTTATCACAATAGGATATTACTAATAAATCGTAAACTTCCAAAATAATTTTAACTTCAAACTCAACAATTGCCTTATTTTTTGGCATACTTATTTTTGTGCACAAATATATAGAAAATCGGGAAGATAAAAATGTGGAGATTGATAGGATTCAAAAGATTGACTTGAGTCATATTATTGACACACTCTTTACTTGGTAATAAACGTTTATAAACATGAAATTAATTTCCGCAGCAAATGTTAATGTGTGTGATAAGATATGAGTTTGAAAAAAATCACCATATGTTCTTAAAAAAAGAGAAACAACTCATCATTTTCCATAAGTTTGGCTAAAGTCATGTTTTTGTATATTCATGGAAGAAAGTCTATATAGCCACCAAATATCTATAAACTATAAAGATGAGACCGTTTAGGATACATTTTTGAAGAAAAGCATATTATCATTCATTTTATTCACAGTGATAATGATAAAAAGATCATCGTTTGTTTTCATGTACGTGAATGTTTTTCTGTTGTACTGTATATTGTTACTTATAAACAATATTATTTAACATTTTTCCAAGTACCAAATTATGACAAGATTATGTCTAGCTTATGCACAATAGCTGAGGATTAAAATTTGCATTACCTGGAACTATTTTGAGAAAAAGTTCTTTGGAGAAGTATATCTTCCATGTCACTTACAGAAATGAATGTTAAAAATGATCCTAAATGTTGATGCCTTACTGCCTTAGTAACGCCAACAAAATTTCACTGTGTGATCCTGATTTGAGGACTAAGACATTAATCAGTTCAAGCAGTACCATTTTGTGTTATCGAGTGGAGGGTAATGATCTTAAACGTGTCCCTTCTTTACGCATATATAGAATTTTTTTAGGATGCTAGGAATCCTTTTGAACAAAGTGAAAAATTGAGTCATTGTTCTAAAATGCTAAAAGAATACCATCTCAGATAAGAAAAGTACAAGCTTTCTAAGTAATTTGTCGCTTTTTGCTTGGTCTATGTTTTTGGACCTTCTCCTTCAATTTGAACAACTACTATATATATTATTCAAAATATTACTTAGCAGATGCACATGACTTCTATGTTTGATTAGTATTGTTTCATGTTCTATATCAGTTGGGCAAGTGGTGCTCTCGATCCAGAAAGGAGCTCATCTGTTGATCGTTGTTTTGTAAGTCAAAATGTGTTTTTAATGGTTGGTCCTCTTCCATTGCTTTTCTTGCAGCTATACTTTTACGAATCTCTCTTTGTTCTGAACTCAGTACTTCTGATCACCATTTTTCTTCATCTCATGTATTGGTTACCATTTTAAGTAGGGCTTATGAACTAATCTATATTCTCATGTCAACAGGGGGTGTACTTTGTGATGGTTGCTGTTTTTTTGGCTTAATCCTTTCTTCAGCCACCTTCAACGTGAGTTACATAGCTCTTTACCTTTCATTAAGAGGCAAGAAAGTTTGACCACATGCATGTCAAACCCAAGGATAGTGTAAATTTTAGAAAATAGTTTACTTGAGGTACCTCATAGTCATATGGATAGATAATAAGGACATTAGATATCTGGTACTTGTGAATTAGAAGATTTCATATGCCAATTTTTTTAGTGGATGGAACATGACACATGTATTTATGGAGCTTTTATACTCATATTCTTGTATTTGTTGTTTGTAGCCTCGACAAACTTGGAGTTTGAACACATGATAGATGATGTGCTCACTTTTTTGGATGAAGAGTTGCACTTATAGTTTACTACGTTAGGTTTATGTACATAACTATGTGGATTGGCCAGACTATGACTCCCAATACTTTATATATACCTCCCGTTATGGTTTGTCCCTATGCGGCGCCTCACTCCCTTTTTTCCTTGTGCTGGATGGATGCCTTCCCTGTGCTGGATAGGGCGCCCGAATGGGCGCCACCTGATCTAGTTGCTTTATTGTTTTGTGAGATATGCTTTAATCTTTCATGAATTTGTGAATATATATATATATATATTATTATTTTTTATGTGGATGTATGACTTGTCTGAATTTTTGATGTCAATGAGGGTACATGTTACGATTTTTACCGGTGTATTTTCGATTTCGACCGTAATCAGTGTTGTCAAACTTTCGTTTCCGATGTTTCCGAATTACCGATGTCATTTCCATTTCCAGAGTTATCATTTTCGATTTTGTTTCCAGGGAAAATATGAAAACGGAAATGGTTTTAGTGTTTATCGATTGTTTCCGACTGTTTTCACCCCTACATTCGATTATATTTGCCCAACTTTGTTTGACTCCGACCTTCTAAGCAAAATCATTCAATCTATTGATGATGCGATACCAACATGGCATAATAAATATAAGTGAAAATCGTAATAAGCAAATAGACAAGAGAGCATGAGCCTAGGGCTCACTGGATCCTAGTCGCTGACATGACAACAACACACGAATTTAGAGTGGTTTGGATAGTCTGAGCATAATGTTCTTATGTCTTCTAAATGGTGGTTATATATTTTTATAATTGTAAGAGATTCAAATGCTTATCTGGTGTCCTAGCTACTGAGTTATTCTAGAACACCCAATCCTAAACCCCAGTCACAATTGAGGGTCCTCTAACTAAGCCCAAAGATTAAAGATGCAAAGATCGAATGCCCATCTATGTAGCTTTGTTCTTTCCTTAGCTTTATACCATACGAGAGAGGAGAGTTATATGTCTATTAAATGGTAGGACTTATCTAGTAGAAATCCAACTACTACTATCTTGTCGTAGATGTGGATCCATAGGTGAGCGCCTAGTTTATGCTAGTGTTGAGCATGTCTTGCTTCAGTGATAGATATATTTTACTATAATGGTAAGTATGAGATTTCATGTTATGAGTACAACATAGTGAAAATGTATCTGCTGGTACTTTATAATGCTTATGGGATGTCTCCACGTCTAGGTGTGGCTATAGTGTCAACTGTCAGCTACACGCATGACGATAGTGCGCTCTTTTGACTATAACATCATCCATCACATTTACCATAAACAAAATCATTATGTCATTTATCCCACACCATGTGGTCGAAGGTGCACATGGAAATGGGGTCATACCTCCTAGGTCGTCCAATCTTTGGGCTATCGAACATAGGGGTGTCTTGAGGAATGTTTGGGAGGCATTTAATTATGGGCCCTAGTCTATAGGGCCCTAAGACTTGGCCAAGTCTAGCCTTGACCCTCAGCTTGGAGGACCCGGACTTAGCTAGAACACGGTATGCCCCCTCATGACAAGGGGCCTTGAGAATGACACGTTGGTCCCAGTTAGGCCCACTACATGTTTCCTTCTAGAGATGGGATTTTAGAAGGAATATTGACAATGCTCATGTTTTCCCTAGATAATGATAGTGGTCCCTGAGTCCATCATATGCCTAGGGACACCTACAGGTTTGACCAATCTTCTCACAAAATGCCTAACTGTGTGGAACCAATATGCTGGGGTCACTACAAGCATCAACAACTATATGCATAGATAGGTGAAGTGAAATATAGAAGGCCTATGTTAAGTAGGGACACAAATAGGTGGACAGACTAGGCCTAGATATGTGACCCACCATGGCATTGCTAGTGCATACTGTTGGGGGTCTGCTTCGTCGCCGAAGGTCTCATAAGAAGAAACACCTTCGAAAGATTGACACAAAGCCGAAGCTATCAATCAAAAGGCTTCGGAGCATATTTCCAAATGCACCGACTTAAAGATGAAATGACCAACCGGCCCACGACAACTTGTATTATGATTGTAAACCTTTGTAAGGGGTATGAATGTAATTTCTCATAGGCTGTGTCCTGTGCCTATAAATAGATGAACAGTACCCCCGTACTGTTCACGCTATCTTGTAATCGCTCGCGTGCAACACTTGGAGTTTTGCCTTCTGTCAAGCCGAAGGTATAAATATAATTAAATATTATATTTAAATATTCATGTTTGTATAATGGAACATATGAATGATATTATGTGTTTGTTCGTGTTATCTTTCATGTTTCATATGTTTCATCTTTCATTATCTTATAATCGTGATGATGAAGGTATGTCCTTCAAAACCTTCGTCCGAAGATCGTTATATCCTAAGGGAAATAATGTTTCAAAGGACGAAGGACTTTAACATTTAATACTTTATGTTGCCTTGTTCTTGATTCATAGCATTTGAGAACATGTCCCCAACACATACCTAAAAGTACCTTTTGAGGTATTAAGAACATGGATGTCGCCTAGAGGGGGTGAATAGGCATTAATAAAAACTTAAATTATATAGAAGTTTCTTACTTTACTCGAAGAGTCAATTGCATGTGAATAATGTCCTTGTCTCGATGATACCTGCACTTTATAAACACTTATACTAGGTATAATAAGTACAAATAAGAAACAAAATAGGAGACATGATACACAATTTTTCCCATGGGTTGGCCAAGCCTCGAATGCTTGCCTACATCTATGTTGGAGTTAGCAACCAGGCTTGGAGTCTATTTCAACTCCTTCCTCTCTTCAGTCAAGTTTATCACCAAAGTGATAAACCGAGACTTTCATTATCTCGATGTTGTGTTATAACAGTACAGAGGTTATCCATAACTTGGTAGCTCTGTGGCATAATCACAACACAAATACTTGCTCAAGATCCTACTAGCTTTTTTCACACAGCAGCACTATAGCACACATGCCTATCTCTATGACTAGAACACACTCTAATCACTTGATTTACAAAAGGATACACTAGAGAGGGCTAGGATATGAGTATGCACGTGTTTGCAACTTGCTTGGTGCTTGGGTTTTCCTATCGGGGGCGTGGAGGGGTCCTCTTATAGCCACCAAGCCTCAAATAGTTGTTGCTGCAAATTAGAATACTTGTTATCTGCGAGTCCACTGGACCGATCGGGTGCACCACTGGACTGAGTCATGTAGCATCTCCTTCGGGATTCTTATTGGCGTCTTCCTTCTCTAGGTGGCATCAGACTAATCAGGTGCACCACTAGACCAAGGGCCACATCAACTAGCCGTTGTGTCGATCAATACTCCCCGAAGTAATCGTTGCACCCTAGAGGTCCAGTGATTTTTCTTCTAAGGCTGAGAGCGGCCAGTTCCCTGTACTGGGTCCGATGCACCGGACCTAAGGTCCAATATTCTAGGATACTAAAGCCTTTCTACAGCCTTATCTTCTACCTTACAAGGCTTACAAGACAAAGGAAGGACAACAACTTGGTAAACGTGAGTCAATCGCCCATTCCGCTGATCCCCAAAAAAGATCGTCTGAAATGCATGACATTGTTTCTCTATTTATAGGCACAGAGTACAGCTTCGTTAAAATTACATTTACATCCTCAAGCCTATAAATTTGAGCTATTTAGCATGGCGATGCTGAGGACGCATTTTCCTTTTATCATCTTGGCGAGCGAATCAGAGAAGACTTGCTTCGGCTTTGTCTAGCTTTGCCTTTTATCATTTTATGATAGTATCCCAAAGCTTTTTTCTTCATCTATGACCGATTTGTCTGAAGATTCTTTTGGTAGGAGTACCTGTAATACTTAGAAATGCATCAGTAAACAACTGTTATCTTGGTGTTTTGAGGACCTTCGGAAGAAGAAGGCCCCCAACTGTTTCCTAAGCGCATATGAATGAATTAATGCTAGGCTCAGGAATTTTACCCTTTTTACAAACCTTTTTTAGATGACATTTCTCATGGTAGTTGTAGCAAATGCGTTGCTCAATCTTGCAAGGCATTTGCTTCTTGTTCTCCTTATTGTTGGTCATCTTTGGTGATGCAAGATATTGGATCTCCATGTGGGGACATGGAGCAATCATATGGCCTTTCTCCTTGCATCTAAAGCATCTCCTAATTCCTCTCTTGTTTCTTTTCTTGAAGGATATGGATACATTGTTAGTGCCATTAACATCAGAAATTAAATTGTTACATTGATCCTTGCTTATTTCATTTGCTTGTTTTTTGGTTGCTCCAGTAACTCACTTCTTTTGATGAAGCTTGGTGTATGCTACTATTTCTCCCTTCTCATGATTCTTCACCATGTTTCCACGGATATTTTGAGGAGGTTGAGCATGACACTTTCTCCTCAGTTTCCTCATATTCTTTCTTAGCCTTCCAACTTCTTCCTTGAGCTTTTCATTTCTTGAAATTGAACATTTTTGTTCCCTGAATTTTTTAGCTCCATGGAAGATTGTCTTTTGGGAGCAACAAGGGTTAGCACATCGTAATGTATTTTCTAATTGAACACACGTGCATTTGTGAGGTTGAAAAAAATTTATATTAGCAATAAGAACCTCATGAACTATATTTAACATGTTATGATCATCTATTAATTTTTCATGAGAACGCAAAAGCATATCATGTTTCAATACTAAAGATAGATTTTTAAATTTTAGCTTTTCTACTAGATCCTTAGGCATAGTATTCTCATTTTCAATTTTAGAAATTTATGAAATTTATTTTAGTAGTTTGCTCATTTGAAATTTGATCATATCTTTGGACTAAGTCACCATGAGAACACTCATGTTCTTTGGTCAACTTACATATATGTTTGTCGATGATGATCTTATCTTCATCTTAACTCTCATCCTCATATTTCTCCTCATCATCACTTTTGCTTCCACTATCATTCATATTAGCAGGAAAGCATATATAATTAGTGGAGTTAGAAAATGAACTTATTGACTACTTCTTGCATCGCATTATTCAGTATGTGTTGCGGTTCCCTTGTAGGACGATGATAAATCCCCATAGTGATGTGATGTATGCCTTGGTTAGGACTGATCCCCTTCAAATCTTGGTGGAGTATCCAAGTACACACATATACTTCTTCATGATGATGATCAAGTTTTGGCTCTCATTCTCTGCTAGCTTATTATCAATGATGACTAGTGTGTCCTTGTTCTTGTGTATGAAGGCATACTTCAGGCAATGCAATAGTTGCTTCAATTCAATTTTGGAGCATTGGGTTGTAATGATTCACCTAAATCCTTGAATTCTAATGGTTGCTCAAACTTACTCGAATCCTCTACCATACTAAAGTTGCAAGCCTCTTGCTATAGGCTATTCTAATTTGTCTCCTCAATTGGTAGGCCCATCACCTCTTCTATAGGTTCAAACTGTCTTTTCTTCAGTTTTGGTATTGTGTGCTCTTTTATAGCTGATATTCAATTCCTCTTTACCCCACTAAAGACGCATTAGTGCTCTATTCTTGTTCACAGTGACAAGATGCTAGTGGAAGTCTGACTAGAACCATGCTATGGGGATGTTGAAGACCAAGAAGCCTATGTACATCTTAATATCTTGCAGAGTAATTGGTGCCACCTGAAGAACTCCCTTACTCTCTAAAAACATTCCATCTATCCACCATAGATAGATGTTGGTCTTGGATAGAGAGACAACAGTGAGGTGACGATCCACTAGCTACTGAGGGATAATATTTACCCTACTCTCGGATCATACAAGATAACTTTTGTTTGCAACTTTGATACTCGGCCAATGATGAGACTTGGTTGTGGGTAAAGCTTCAGTACCTTTTTGTTCAACCTTCTCTTTTCAAATCATTGCCAATTGATTACTTTTGAAAGCTAAAGTAGGTCCTCCATCCATGGTGCTTCGCCTAGGAAAGTGAAGCCTGGTTGGGAGCTTCAGACAATGCATCTATCGACTCTAGGCAATCAGGATGAGTTGCCAAAAAACATGAAGAGCCCATCGTTGAAATAGAATGGCAGAACAAACAGAAGAAATCTCACAACATGACTGACCCTCTCAATCATCCGTGACATCGATGGTTCTGGGACACCTTCAATCCTAACAGTATATGGTGGAGATGGTGACTTATGATGAGCAAGTTCCCTCCATTTCTGACTATTGGGCTCAGGTGGATCTTTTGTATCTTAAAGTTGTTCCTCCTCTATGCTGATGTCAGATGCCTTCTCATGGACCTTGTTAAGAGTTTTCTTGGATTTTGACACAATTAGGTGGGAAAATGATCTTCCTGTGGCTAAATCCAAGCAGAGAGGAGCACCAGGAGAAATGCCTCGAACAAAGTGTTGCATCAACATAACATCTAGAATAGCTAAGTTTGATTTTAACAAGACTAAACAAATAAAGTAGACCCAAGCTACTCCTAATGATTCTCTTCTCCTTTGTTAGAACATCAGTACCTCACATTGGAGATTGACAACTTTGGGTCATAGAAAGAAATGGAGACATAGACTGCTCTTCAATTTTTTCCAACTCCCTTCTACTTTACCGATAGCCAGCTTGTACCATACTTTTGCTTCTCCCATCAATGAAAACGGAAAAAACAACCAACAAAGTGTATTTCTAGGCATTCCTGAGATCGTCAACCAGGTGCATAACTGTTCAAATTCTCGAAGGTGTAAGTAGGGACTTTCTGATTCCAAATCCTCAAAGGGTTGGTACCGAACCATAACTATCAAACCGAAATGTAGCTAATAGTTGGGTGTGGTGGTGGTGGTTCCAAAAAATTGCCCTTCAGAGCCGAAAATTGGTAGATGGGTGTGGAATCCATGATAGGTCTATGGAATGGTTTGGTATGATATATGGTGGTTAGGAATGGTGGTGGGTGGCGAGAAATGGGGATGATCAGGATTTTGTATCAATTTAGCTACCACTTCCCTAGCAACGACGGCATAAAGGCTTGTTGGCATTTCTTATGCTAGTTATATAATCTACAAGTGCAAAGATTCACATTGTAGCCTTTCACCCAATAGTATTCTAGGGTATCGAAAATCCACAGGAAACAAGAAGTAAACAACACATGATAACCAGTTTCGACCAATAAGATTAAACTATAATGTGAAGTGCAAATAAGGCTGAGTAGACTTTCTATTTAACTTCCTAAGCATAATAGTATTGAGCTAATCTAGGTTACTTAGTCATTGGGGCTATAAAACCATTCCAGGGCACTAGAGTGCTAATAACCTAGATGAGAAAGACAAATAATATAGAAACTCAGCAATATCATCAACGTAAACTATTCAAACGGTGTAACCATGTGGAACTACCAAAAAAAATATGTGCGATAGAACAACCAACCTCTTGGAAAAATACTAAACCTAAACACCATGTCTTAGAAAAGGTTTTACTTTTACTCTGGATACAAGTCAAAATAACACGCAAGCACTAATACAACTTAATTATAAGCATGCAGTTTGGTTCTTGTAATGGACTAAACAAACAAACTAAATATGAGAGAAAGACAAGTATAGTATGCAAGCAATAGAAGAACACAGATCTTTACTCAAACCTAGAGATGAATATCCTTCCTGAGAGAATACAAGCTTCAAAGATAGAAAATCTAGAGAACCCCTAAATTATTCACACTAATCCTCACTCCTCTTCCTTGATACAATAGAGCACACTCACTTCAAGCACAAAGGGTAGCTTCACTACATTTCCACATTTCACCCAATGAGCACTCGGGGGGCTATTTGTAGTTAAAACTAGGCTAGTGGTACTTATAGGTTAACTAAAACAATGAAGGACTGAAGTCGTTGGCTAGGCGGTTATGTTGTAGATCGGGTGGCCACTACATGGTCGGTTGGCAACACCTAAGTCGGCCAGCCTGATAGAGAGCGAGGCTCGACCTTCCATGTGGTACGATAACTTGATTCAATGGAGATCTTGATGTTGATGCTCCAAGGCTCAGAACGAACGGATCCTCACAACCACTACGAAACTGCTTAGTTGGTATCACCTATGGCACACGAGTGACCTTACCAAGAAGGCTTATCCTTGCAAGTGCAATCAGGAACACAAGCAAGAACATGAAGAAAGCAACCAAAACCGTGTTGATTATGAGTTGGGGTCTCACAAACCGATGAACGATGACACTGTTTGATGACAGAAGAAATCTAAGCAAAACCCAACCCTAATGATGATGGAGGCTGCTCATAATATAGGGTTTAGGGGCGTTCAAGTTCCTTGGATGCACCCCTAATGGGCTCCAACACGATACACGGGCCAACAACCCAAAAGACGGTGTTGCAGCACCAAAATAGAATCTGGATGCTGATTATTTTGATGATTCCCATTGACTCCATAGGAATTTTGAGTTGATTCCCGTTGCGTTGGAAAGCTTATATCCTTAGCTTTCCATCCATATAAAGCCTAACCAAAACCAAGTTTGGATGTATCCTGGGCGTCCGTTTTAGTGCATACTAGTTCTAGACTCCGTGGTGGAGACGAAGTTGAGTTGGACTTGGCTTCCTCCTGTTGTGAACATCCTTGACTTGGGTAGTGGCCAAGGGGGTGGTTGAGAAACCCTAGTGTTACAAGACCTTCAGGCCCAAAAACAGGCGCCACCAATTTATCGGGCACATGTACACCAATCCTTGCCCTTAAGGCCTCAGATGGATATGTAAGTGAACCAGATAACTTACTCGGGGTGCCGAGTTTCGATGAACTCGTTCATTCCTAAGGATCATCGTCCCATGATTGAGAACATTACAATAATCAAATATCATGAAAACATGAACATAAACATAGCCAAAGGAGTTTGAGCGAAAGACTTTACAATAAGATAATAAACATCGGCAAGCTTTTAGTTAACAAAACCAAGTAGTGTTTATTATTACATGCCCGAGGTAGAGTCAATGTGCTAACTTGTTACAACACTTGGGAAGATGTCATCTTCTCACAACCACACATACAAGCTAAACATAGGTAAAAGGTCTCCATAGGTGAGCCTAACAGATGTCAAACGTGTCGAGGACCTCTCTTGCAACAACATAGGGAATAAAACCCTTAGTACATAATTACTCAGCAAGACTAACCCGACTAAAGAAAAGACTCTCAAGGGTGTGCTAGATGATTTGGGAATCAAGGTAAAGGATATGGATGTTCAAAGACTCAAGTTTTGCATAATATCTTACTATTACTTGGTCCTTAAGCCAGCTTTTAACTTCCAAGTTAAGTTATTACGTTTCTGTAGATTGGCTTAATCTAGCTCATTCACTTGTCCTAATCTAGCTTTCTTTTACATAAAACAAACTTGTTGTACTTGTTATCTATGATGAGGGTCGAAGATATAGTCTTCATATTCGATGAGTAATGATGATCCAAATCGATTAATACCCAATTAAGGATCTCCAACCACACGACATGTAGCACTTCACCCTTGTATATGTCAACTCGCACCCGGGTCTCTCAAGACCAGAACGGGTCCCCACCAACCAAGAGCACAGTACCCCACTATCCAGCCTCTTGCCAGGTGGATACACGATACTCTCGCCATCTCTCCACTCCCATTGCGGGCCAGCCTTTCTGGTATTGGTCTAGCCGAGGCTAAGCTTACACATGACAAGGTATGTGGCTAGTTAGAAGGTCCTAGATCAGCAGGCCAATAATCATTACAGTCCTTAAATGACACATACGGGCGACCTTTCCAGCTCAACATCTGGTCTCATTTTAAACTATTTCTCAAAACTTGTACCTGTTAGAGGTACCCTACTTGAATGATGAATTCATCAAGGGCTTTGATACCTTCATCACTCCAAGCCCTTTTCTTTTATAAAAACATGATTCATACATCAAAACATTTTGTTCCAAATCTATAAGCATACTAAGCATGTCTAGCTTTGTAAATTAGGTATCAAGGATGATAATCAATATTCCAAGGAATAATCATGCAACAAGGGTTTAATCATTCAACTCCTATCACCTAATGCATCATATAAGTGATATAAGTTTTGAAATCACAAGGTATTTGTTAAATGCACCGGGGCTTGTCTTGATGAGGAAGAGAGTCAGGCTCTTCTACCAGAATATTGCAGCTAGCAGCAAAACCCACTAGAGCACCTTCAGGAGGACCCTCAGGAGGAACTTCAGATGGAGAAGCTTTAGATGGAGGAACTAATTACTCTTCCACTTCTACTTCAACTTCTTCTTCTAGGTGTTCTACAAGTCAATCACAAGTATATGAATGCTCATGTAATGATATGTCATTCAAATTCTCACAAGGGAGAGGTAGAGAAAACAAAATTATTCTTAAGTGACCACATGACAAGTCTACCCATATTCCTTCATAGTTAGACACTTTCTAAAAGTAGCCAAATTGAATTTACTGGGGCAAACCAGAGAACTAAACATACTAAAGTTTACCAAACTTGTGGACCCTCAGGAGGAACTTCAGATGGAGAAGCTTCAGATTGAGGAACTGATTTCTCTTCCACCTCCACTTCAACTTCTTCTTCTAGGTGTTCTACAAGTCAACTATAAGCACATGAGTGCTTATGTAATGATATGAAATGCAAACTCTCACAAGGAGAGGTGGGGAAACATAAATATTCTTAAATAAGTACATGACAAGTTTACACATATTCCTACATAATTAAACACTTGCTAAAAGTGACCAAACTAAACTTAATTGGACAAACCAGAGAACTAAATGTACTAAAATTCAATAAGGTTGCTATCCATGGATTTATATGGCTGGTTCTTCTTCTAAACATATATTAGTATAAAGTTTTATAGATTTAATTCTTCTTATCTAGCTATTTTAGAGTTTTCTAGGCAAATCAACTCTAAAAAGGTTCAATTTTTTGCCGAGTGCTAATATAGGGGTAAATAGTTTTTTCCACAAATTTTTATAATTTTTGGTGCTCTGGTTTTATTCCTAAAATTCATTTAAACTTTCTAAGGGCATTTTTAAATGACATATAATTTACCCTTTTCTACAAAAATCCTAAAACTAGTTTAAATAGAAACTACACCATTTTATGGACTCTACAAAATTGGTTTCATAAGTTTTGCATTTTCTATGTTTTCTAATGGATTTTACCATTTTCCAACAAAAAGAAAAGGAAAAAACCACAAACATTATTAGCCCGAAAGCAACTAGTTTGGCCCACGTGCATAGGAAATCGGTCCAACGCGCTGCACATTTTTTGCAGAGACCCTCGCTGAATCGACTAATGGATTAAGAGTCCTGAACCCTATTGCCCTCTCTCACTATGTGATCAAAGAAACCCATGGACTTCTTATCTTTCACAACTCAAGGTCCACGACGGTGGCCAACTCCCCACCAGCCGAATCTCGGTTGGGCTCGCCGTCGAAGGCCCTCCTCGGGGAAAACAAGCACCTACATCTCCCCAGAGCCAAGCCAACACTATTCCCTAACCTAATTGGACCACGACAACCCTGGGTCACATCTGCCCACCATGGAGACGAAAATCCGAACTCCAACGAGGTCATACTCAAGGTAATAGCGTGGTAGAGTTCGATTAAAGGGTAGGGATAGCACTAGAGGGTCACTTGGACTATGCTGCTCCTATGAACTTGACCACATGCAACACGAGTTTGTCAGTCAACGATGAAGATGGCCCACAACAGTGTTCACTGATGACACGATGACGTTGTAACACCCTAAGTGTTACTCAGGGTTTCTATTCAACATTCACACCCTTGACCTATTACCCCATGTGGTTTAGTTGAGCAAAAGACACCAAACTTGAGAACCAAGGTTCTAATTATGTGTTAATCATCTTAGAATACCTACCTTAGCCATTTCATGGACATAAAAGGGGAGAAGTGCTTAAACCCTAAATCCACCCACTTTAGGCACATAGAGCCCAAAAGAAAATAAGTAAGAATGCAATGGAAATGACATTATCATGACTTGGGTCATTTGTAAAAGTAGTAGCTCACCAAAATACCTACAAGAAATAGTAAGAATGTTACCTCAAAAAGGTTACTCAAGTAGAGAGCTCAAAAGAAAAATCAGATTTTCTCTAAGTTTATTTTTCAGCCCTTACAAAGATCAATCGTGTTCACCAAGTTCCAAAACCCAAAACCACATGGCTTAATGGACAAAGTGGCACCAAAATACCCTAGGCACACCCTGGTAAAGTTTGTAATCAAACGAAAATCGTTTGACACGATTTGGTCAGGCTTTTGTCTCGATTTGGGCTGAGAAACAGACCTGACATGACCCAGCTTTTTCTACAAGTTCCCAGTCCATCTACACTCAGGACTCACAAAGAAAGATAGGATTTGGTGCAGGGAAGAGACCCTTACAAGGGATTCTTGCCAAGATTTGCAAATTGAGGCAACTGAAAGGGAAATGTGCCCTTGGGCCATTTCTACTATAGTTTTGGTGATTAAGTGCCCAACACATATTGAGTAAGTAACCTTGTGCCAAATGATTGATGAAGTGCAAATCAACAAGAAGGTATGATTCTAGACTTAGTACATTGGTTTTTGTATACTAACTTATTTGTCTAAGTGCTGGAATCAGAGAAAAGAGAAGAAGAAAATATCTTGGCTGGAACAGCCAAGACTCAGCGCAATCTGGCACACCGGACTATCCGGTGGTGCACCGGACAGTGTCCGGTGCGCCAGGCCAGCCTCCGGTGAACAGGCCACTCTCAGGAACTAACGGTGATGTACGACTATAATTCACCGAACTGTCCGGCGGTGCACCAGACTGTCCGGTGAGCCGTCTGCGGCGAAGTCGTCGCTCTCGGGAATCGTTCAACGGCGTACGGCTAAAATTCACCGGACGGTCCGGTGAGGCACCGGACTATCCGATGAGCTAACGGTCGACTGCGCCAACGGTCGGCCGCGCAATCCGCGCGTGACGCGTGGCCGCGCCAACGGTCGGCAGGGGGCACCAGACAGTGTCTGGTGCGCCAATGGCTCCATTTCTGCAACGGTCGACTGTGCCATTTTAGGAAGGCAATCTGCACCGGACCATCAACAGTGCTTGTCCGGTGGGGCACCGGACAGTCCGGTGCGCCACCCGACAGAAGGCAAGAATTGCCTTCCGAGATTGCTTCCAACGGCTCCTAGCTACCTTGGGGCTATAAAAGGGACCCCTAGGCGCATGGAAGAGTACACCAAGCATTCTTTGATCATCTCTAAGCACCAAGACTTCATTCTCGCGCATTTGATTCATTGTGATAGTGACTTGAGCTCTAGTTGAGTAGTGAACTCCCTGCATTGTGTTGTGAGCTCAAGTTGTGACTTGTGTGCGTGTTTGTGTTCGTGCTTTGAGTCTTGTGTGTGTTGCTCTTCCCTTCCTTACTTTCGTGCTTCTTTGTGATCATCATTTGTAAGGGCGAGAGGCTCCAAGTTGTGGAGATTCCTCGCGAACGGGAATAGTAAAAGAAAGGAAAACACCGTGGTATTCAAGTTGATCATTGGATCACTTGAAAGGGGTTGAGTGCAACCCTCGTCTATTGGGACGCCACAACGTGGAGTAGGCAAGTGTTACTTGGCCGAACCACGGGATAAATCATCGTGTCTATTGTGCCTGTTTTCATCGTGACTATTGTGTTTCACAAGAGCTCGGTCCTTAGCCACTTGTCTCTATTGAGCTAACACTTAACCAAGTTTTTGTGGCTTTTACAGGATCACCTATTCACCCCCCTCTAGGTGCTCTCAATTGGTATCGGAGTCGTTCTCTTCACGCAAGGGACTAATCACCCGAAGAGATGGATCCTAAAGGAAAGGGGATGGTGGTCAACGATAATACAAAGTAGTCCATCGTCAACGAGCCAAGAGATGATAAGCCCTCAGACTCTGGCTCGAGTCATAAGAAAAAGGATGGGAAGAAGAAGAGGCGCATCAAGAAGATCGTCTACTACGACAACGACGAGTCTTCTTCTTCCCAAAGAGACGACGACTACGACGAGAAAAAGAAAACAGTCAACTCAAACTTTTCTTTTGATTACTCTCGTATTCCATTTAACTCAAATGCTCATTTACTTTCAATTCCACTTGGGAAACCTCCTCACTTTGATGGAGAGGACTACGCCTTTTGGAGTCACAAAATGCATAGTCACCTATTTTCTCTCCATCCAAGTATTTGGGAGATCATTGAGAACGAAATGCTTTTTGATAGTTCTAACAACCCCGTTTTCATTAATGAGCAAATCCACAAAAATGCACAAGCTACCACTGTTTTACTAGCATCCTTGTGCAGGGAAGAGTACCATAAGGTGAGTGGCTTGGATAACGCCAAGCAAATTTGGGACACCCTCAAGATTTCTCATGAGGGGAATGATGCCACCATGATCACCAAGATGGAGTTGGTGGAAGGCGAACTGGGAAGGTTCGCAATGATTAGGGGGGAGGAGCCAACCCAAACGTACAATAGGCTCAAGACCCTGGTTAACAAAATCAGGAGCTACGGAAGCACGAGATGGATGGACCACGACGTCGTCCGACTTATGCTCAGGTCCTTCACTGTCCTTGATCCTCATCTTGTGAACTCTATCCGTGAAAATCCTAGGTACACAAAGATGACGCTCGAGGAAATACTCAGAAAGTTTGTAAGCGGGCGGATGATGATCAAGGAAGCGAGATACGTGGATGAGGCATTGAATGGTCCCATGCCCATCTACGAGCCTCAAACCGTTGCTCTCAAAGCAACAAGTAGCAAGGAGACGCTACCGAGCAAGGTGGCGCAAGTTGAGGCGGTCGGGCTAAACGAGGATGAAATGGCCCTCATTATCAAGCGCTTCAAGATGGCGCTAAAAGGACGAAAGGAGCACCCTAACAAGAACAAAGCAAAGGGAAAGCGTTCCTGCTTCAAATGTGGTAAGACATGTCATTTTATTGCTCAATGCCCCGATAATACAAATGACCAGGAACAAGAAAGGAACGGGAAGAGGGAGAAAAAGAAGGCCTACAAGAAGGCGAACGGTGAGGTGCACCTTGGCAAAGAGTGGGACTCGGATTGTTCCTCGTCCGACTCCAACGACGAAGGACTCGCCACCTCGGCCTTCAACAAGTCGTCGCTTTTCCCCAACAAGCGCCATACTTGCCTAATGGCAAGGGAAAAGAAGGTAAACACTCGAGAAACTCCTAAGTACTCTACTTCTAGTGATGAGGACTCTAGTGATGATGAAGTAGATTACACTAGCTTGTTCAAAGGATTAGATAGAACTAAAGTAGAAAAGATTAATGAATTGATTGATGCCTTGAATGAAAAAGATAGACTGCTAGAAAGGCAAGAGGACATTTTGTATGAGGAACATGACAAATTTGTCAATGTTCAAAAGTCTCTTGCCTTAGAGGTTAAAAGGAATGAATTACTATCTTCTGAGTTATCAATTTGCAATGAATCTATTTCTTGCTTGAAGACTTTGAATGATGATTTAAATGCTAAGCTAGAAATAGTTAATAAATCTAGTCCTTGTGTAGAGCATGTTGTGATTTGTAATAGGTGTAAGGACTTCAGTGTTGATGCATGTGTTGAGCACCTTACTTCTATTACAAAACTTAATGATGAAGTAGCAAGTCTTAATGCCCAACTTAAGACTTGCAAAAATGACTTTGATAAATTAAAATTTTCTAGGGATGCCTACACCGTTGGTAGACATCCCTCAATTAAGGATGGGCTTGGCTTTCGAAGGGAAGCCAAGAACTTAACAAGCCAAAGGGTTCCCATTCCCAACAAAGAGAAAGGGAAGGCCCCTATGGCTAGCAGTAGTCAAAAGAACCATGCTTTCATGTACCATGATAGAAAATATTCTAGAGATGTTCATTATAATAGGAGTTATAATGCTTTTGACTCACATGCCATGATTGCTTCGAGTTCCAATTTTAATGGTAGGCCTAGGAGAAATATTGTGTCTCATGCTCCTAGGAAAGTTTATAATAAACCTACCACTGTTTTTCTTACTTGCAACACTACATTTGTTCTTTCATGCAAAAATAAAAAGGTGGTTGCTAAAAAGATGGGGGCCAAATGCAAGGGAGACAAGACTTGCATTTGGGTCCCTAAGGCTATTGTTACTAACCTTGTAGGACCCAACAAGAGTTGGGTACCTAAAACCCAAGCCTAATTTGCCTTGCAGGTTTATGCATCCGGGGGCTCAAGCTGGATTATCAACAGCAAATGCACAAACCACATGACGGGGGAGAAGAAGATGTTCACCTCCTACGTCAAGAACAAAGATTCCCAAGATTCGATCATTTTTGGAGACGGGAATCAAGGCAAGGTTAAAGGACTAGGAAAGATAGCTATTTCATCCGAGCATTCCATATCTAATGTGTTCCTAGTTGAATCGCTCAGGTATAACTTGTTATCTGTTAGTCAACTATGTAATATGGGTTACAATTGCTTATTTACCAATGTAGATGTGTCTGTCTTTAGAAGGAGTGATGGTTCATTAGCTTTTAAGGGTGTACTAGACGACAAACTCTACTTAGTGGATTTTTCGAAAGAGGAGGCCGGTCTAGATGCATGCTTAATTGCTAAGACTAGCATGGGCTGGCTGTGGCATCGCCGTCTAGCACATGTTGGGATGAAGAACCTTCACAAACTTCTAAAGGGAGAACATGTGTTAGGTCTAACAAATGTGTTTTTCGAAAAAGATAGACCTTGTGCAGCTTGTCAAGCAGGTAAACAAGTGGGAAGCGCTCATCACAACAAGAATGTGATGACTACATCAAGACCTCTGGAGCTACTGCATATGGACCTCTTCGGACCCGTCGCCTACCTTAGCATCGGGGGAAGTAAGTATGGTCTTGTTGTTGTTGATGATTTTTCCCGCTTCACTTGGGTATTCTTTTTGCAGGATAAATCAAAAACCCAAGGGACCCTCAAGCGCTTTCTAAGGCGAGCTCAAAATGAATTTGAGCTCAAGGTGAAAAAGATTAAAAGCGACAACGAGTCCGAATTCAAGAACCTTCAAGTGGAGGAGTTCCTTGAGGAGGAAGGAATCAAGCATGAGTTCTCTGCTCCCTACACACCACAGCAAAACGGTGTAGTAGAGAGGAAGAACATGACGCTTATAGACATGGCGAGGATGATGCTTGGAGAATTCAAGACGCCCGAGCGGTTTTGGTCGGAAGCTGTGAACACAGCTTGGCACGCCATAAACCGGGTCTACCTTCATCGTCTCCTCAAGAAGACGTCGTATGAACTTCTAACCGGTAACAAACCCAACGTGTCTTATTTTCGTGTATTTGGGAGTAAATGTTATATTCTAGTGAAGAAAGGTAGGAATTCAAAATTTGCTCCCAAAGCTGTAGAAGGGTTTTTACTAGGTTATGACTCAAATACAAAGGCGTATAGGGTCTTCAACAAATCATCGGGTTTGGTTGAAGTCTCTAGCGACGTTGTATTTGATGAAACTAATGGCTCTCCAAGAGAGCAAGTTGATCTTGATGATATAGATGAAGACGATGTTCCAACGGACGCAATTCGTACCATGGTGATTGGAGATGTGCGACCACAGGAACACCAAGTGCAAGATCAACCTTCTTCCTCAACAATGGTGCACCCCCAACTCAAGATGATGAACAGGTTCCTCAAGAGGAGGCGTATGATCAAGGGGGAGCACAAGAAGACCAAGTTGAAGAGGAAGAAGCACCACGGGCCCCTCCAACTCAAGTTCGAGCGACGATTCAAAGGAATCACCCCGTCGACCAGATTTTGGGTGACATAAGCAAGGGAGTAACCACTCGCTCTAGATTAGCTAATTTTTGTGAGCATTACTCTTTTGTCTCTTCTATTGAGCCTTTCAGGGTAGAAGAGGCCTTGCTAGATCCGGACTGGGTGTTGGCCATGCAGGAAGAGCTCAACAACTTCAAGCGAAATGAAGTTTGGACACTGGTGCTACGTCCCAAGCAAAACGTTGTGGGAACCAAGTGGGTGTTCCGCAACAAACAGGACGAGCACGGGGTGGTGACAAGGAACAAGGCTTGACTTGTGGCAAAAGGTTATGCCCAAGTCGCAGGTTTGGACTTTGAGGAGACTTTTGCTCCTGTGGCTAGGCTAGAGTTGATTCGTATTTTGTTAGCCTATGCCGCTCACCATTCTTTTAGGTTGTTCCAAATGGACGTGAAAAGCGCTTTCCTCAACGGGCCAATCAAGGAGGAGCTGTACGTGGAGCAACCCCCTGGCTTTGAGGATGAACGGTACCCCGACCACGTGTGTAAGCTCTCTAAGGCGCTCTATGGACTTAAGCAAGCCCCAAGAGCATGGTATGAATGCCTTAGAGACTTTCTAATTGCTAATGCTTTCAAGGTTGGGAAAGCCGATCCAACTCTTTTCACTAAGACTTGTGATGGCGATCTATTTGTGTGCCAAATTTATGTCGATGACATAATATTTGGTTCTACTAACCAAAAGTCTTGTGAAGAGTTTAGTAGGGTGATGACATAGAAATTCGAGATGTCGATGATGGGCGAGTTGAACTACTTCCTTGGGTTTCAAGTGAAGCAACTCAAGGACGGCACCTTCATCTCTCAAACGAAGTACACGCAAGACTTGCTCAAGCGGTTTGGGATGAAGGATGCCAAGCCCGCAAAGACTCCAATGGGAACCGACGGACATGTCAACCTCAACAAAGGAGGTAAGTCCGTTGATCAAAAGGCATACTGGTCTATGATAGGGTCTTTACTTTTATTTATGTGCTAGTAGACCGGATATTATGCTTAGCATATGCATGTGTGCTAGATTTCAATCTGACCCAAGGGAGTGTCACCTTGTGGCCGTTAAGCGAATTCTTAGATATTTAGTTGCTACGCCTTGCTTTGGGATATGGTATCCAAAGGGGCCTACCTTTGACTTAATTGGATACTCAGATTTCTACTATGCTGGATGTAAGGTTGATAGGAAGAGTACATCAGGGACGTGCCAATTCCTAGGAAGGTCCCTAGTGTCTTGGAGTTCTAAGAAACAAACTTTCGTTGCCCTATCCACCACTGAGGCCGAGTATGTTGCCGTAGGACAGTGTTGCGCGCAACTACTTTGGATGAGGCAAACCCTCTGGGACTTTGGCTACAATCTGATCAAAGTCCCACTCCTATGTGACAATGAGAGTGCAACTCGCATGGCGGACAATCCTATTGAACACAGCCGCACAAAGCACATAGACATACGACATCACTTTTTGAGAGACCACCAGCAAAAGGGAGATATTGAAGTGTTTTATGTTAGCACCAAGAACCAGCTAGCTGATATCTTTACCTAAGCCTTTAGATGAGAAGACCTTTTGCAGGCTGCGTAGTGAGCTAAATGTCTTAGATTCACGTAACTTGGATTGATCTAGAGCATACATGTGTTTTATGCCTTTGATCATGTTCTTTTATGCATATTATTGTTTATCTATGGTGCTCAAGTTGTGCAAGGGATCCCTGGACCTCACAAGTCCATGTGTGAATGATGCACATATTTAGGGGGAGAAATGCTACAACTTAACCCTTTGAGACTAACCGTGTGCTTGAGTTTTCTTAATTTAGTCTCAAAGGTGGATTGAAAGGGAAAAGGTGAACTTGGACCATGCAAGACTTCCACTGCACTCCGATGAGAGGGTAATTTACTCCAAGTTCATCTCCATGCTCTTATTGCCTTTTTACTCTTAATTGACTATTCTGGTGAGGCAATGGGGTTTAAGGGCCAATAGTGATCCCGTTTTGGTGCTTAATGCCAAAGGGGGAGAAATCAAGGCTAAAGCAAATGGATCAGCTACCACTTGAGAATTTTGAAAATAGTAGAGTTAGAACTTTTGTTTTGGCAAAATACTCTTACTTGCAAAATTTGGCCACTTGTGGGGTAGAATGTAGGATTATGGGAAAAAGGGGGAATTTTTGGCACTTGATTAATTTTTCTCATGGAATACCGCTCTTTATGCCTAAACAAGTGTGTTTGACTTAGAGATAGGAAATTGAGTTTGATTTCAAAAACAAACCAAGTGGTGGCAAAGAATGATCCAAATATGCCAAAATTGAATCGAAAACAATTCTTGTTCTCAATTGCTTTGATGTTGCACTTCCTTTTAGTTGCTTTTTGATGTGTTCGCATAAATCACCAAAAAGGGGGAGATTGAAAGGGAAATATGCCCTTGGGCCATTTCTATTATAGTTTTGGTGATTAAGTGCCCAACACATATTGAGTAAGTAACCTTGTGCCAAATGATTAATGAAGTGCAAATCAACAAGAAGGTATGATTCTAGACTTAGTACATTGGTTTTTGTGTACTAACTTAATTTGTCTAAGTGCTGGAATCAGAGAAAAGAGAAGAAGAAAATATCTTGACTGGAACAGCCAAGACTCAGCGCAGTCTGGCACACCGGACTGTCCGGTGGTGCACCTGGACAGTGTCCGGTGCGCCAGGCCAGCCTCCGGTGAACAGGCCATTCTCGAGAACTGACGGCGGTGTACGGCTATAATTCACCGGACTGTCCGGTGGTGCACCGGACTGTCCTGGTGAGCCGTCTGCGGCGAAGTCGTCGCTCTCGGGAATCGTTCAACGGCGTACGGCTAAAATTCATCGGACGGTCCGGTGAGGCACCGGACTGTCCGGTGAGGCACCGGACTGTCCGGTGAGCCAATGGTCGACTGCGCCAACGGTCGGCCGCGCAATCCGCGCGTGACGCGTGGCCATGCCAATGGTCGGCAGGGGCACCGTACTGTCCGGTGCGCCAACGGCTCCATTTCTACAACGGTCGACTGTGCCATTTTAGGAAGGCAATCTGCACCGGACCATCAACAGTGCTTGTCCGGTGGTGCACCGGACTGTCCGGTGCACCACCCGACAGAAGGCAAGAATTGCCTTCCCAGATTGCTTCCAACAGCTCCTAGCTACCTTGGGGCTATAAAAGGGACCCCTAGGCGCATGGAGGAGTTCACCAAGCATTCTTTGATCATCTCTAAGCACCAAGACTTCATTCTCTCGCATTTGATTCATTGTGATAGTGACTTGAGCTCTAGTTGAGTAGTGAACTCCCCGCATTGTGTTGTGAGCTCAAGTTGTGACTTGTGTGTGTGTTTGTGTTCGTGCTTTGAGTCTTGTGTGTGTTGCTCTTCCCTTCCTTTCTTCCGTGCTTCTTTGTGATCATCATTTGTAAGGGCGAGAGGCTCTAAGTTGTGGAGATTCCTCGCGAACGGGAATAGTGAAAGAAAGGAAAACACCGTGGTATTCAAGTTAATCATTGGATCACTTGAAAGGGGTTGAGTGCAACCCTCGTCCATTGGGACGCCACAACATGGAGTAGGCACGTGTTACTTGGCCAAACCATAGGATAAATCATCGTGTCTCTTGTGCCTGTTTTCATCGTGACTATTGTGTTTCACAAGAGCTCGGTCCTTAGCCACTTGTCTCTATTGAGCTAACACTTAACCAAGTTTTTGTGGCTTTAAGTGTTTGATTTTTATCAGGATCACCTATTGACCCCCCTCTAGGTGCTCTCAGCAACCAAACGAACACTTGGACAAGAGTAGAAGCAATCCTCCACGTGTTCGACCTCTGCTTGCAACACCGAGCGAGCACTGACTGCTCCCCACGCGCGCCCCAAGCGTTGGTCGGCCTGGCCCCATGCCCAGGACAACGACGTCCCTATAAGATAGCCCAAGCCCTTGGCCTCGCTCTCTCACACGCCTTTCACCCTCACCAAAGCCTCGACGCTGGCGATCACCTGAGAACCAAGCCCAGTGCTGCCCGCAAGGTCACCCAAGCCTCGAACACCATGGTCTGACCACCCCAGCCCCTCTCCACTCATCCGAGCTCCATCATAGGCTTCCAAGAGGCTAGTGATGCTTCCTAAGCCTCCTAGTCGAATGCTACCTCACTAGAGAAGCCGATCACTCTCGCCGGACTTCACCCTGCCTGCTGGCGCACGTGGTCTCGGTAATCCAGCGAGCCATTCTTTGATTCCTTGCACACACACACCCGACAGCACATAGTAAAGCTCCCTGTGTGGTTTGATTGACCCCTACCATCGTGGTTTGACCTGGAGCAGGCACTACCGATGACCACCACTACATGAGCTCGTGGCTAGGACACCTCCGGTCACCTCCAACGCCGATCTGCACATTGACGTGACCGCCAGAGACTCCTTGACCTCACTCGACCCTTTATCGGAGCTCTACCACCACCGGTGAGCCACTCCGCCGCCTTCGTTGCCATGGTTACTATTTTGTCTAGCCAGGGACCACGAGGTTAGCTATCCAGAAACCTAGGGGGTTAAGTGTTAAGCCATAGACTTAGATGAATAGTGTACCAGGGACTGATTTGTGAGAGAAAAGGGAAGGAAAAGCCAGGGACACAAGAGTAAGATGTTTTTCTTTTCCTTTAGGATTATCTAATTCATTTTATTCGACAAAAAACTTTGGAAATGTATAACTTGAGTAAAATTTGTCCAAATTTGGTCAAACCAATTTTGCTAGGCTCTGGACAAAGTAAACTTTGGAGCAAAAATAGAGAACCACCCTAGTCTAGTACTATTTCTGGAAGTTTTTATTTTATTTAGGATATAGGGTAGAATATGGAAATGGGAGTAAAAATAGTAGAACTTTTGTGCTATAGCTAGAAAAGTTTTGGTAGATACCTACTCAACTGTGAACCCATACAAAAATGCTATACACCCTAGTTCACCCAATTAAGTAGGATTCATAAATTGATTTAGATTTCATGCCTATTTCTTTGTAAAATTGAAACAAGATCTAAAGATATAAGACAACAGACAAACTCATTTTTCTTATAATACTTAAGTAACAAAGTTTCAAGGAAAAATATTAAGAGGGCATAGTTCAACAAGGAAATATGGTTCCCCCTGCCCCATGAGAGATTTAGAGAAACTTTAGAAAATCATAGAAACCTTTCCCTGTAGAGAAAAATCTCAAACCAGTAGGAATGATTTCTCTTGTGCAAAGAAAAGTTTAGAAAAGTTATCAAATTTGTTGGTTGACATTTTTCAAAATGAAAGTTAGTTATGAGCACCTTCTAGCCCCTAGAACTTTAGAAAATCACAACTAAATATCCACTAAGTTTCACTAAGTAATTTTTGGCACATAACCATATTATTGCACCCAAATACTAGTAAAAATAGCAACTAGGGTAGAAGCCACTTCTAGATAAGAGGTGTAGTGCAAAGTGAACCTCCTCTCCTAGTTTTTATTATTTCTGTCTAGAGCAGATTCCAACTAGTTTTGACCTCAAAGTTTTAGGACAATCTAGTTTAGCCAGTGATAAGCCACTGAAAGTTTTACAATTTTTTTGGAAGTTTCCTAAATAATAGCTGTAGTTCAAACCACCCTTAAAAGTATAAGGAGAATAGAAAAGGGAAATTAAGGGCCAACCAATGTTCATTAGGTAGCTTAAATTAAAAACCTAACTAAGCCTTCATTGAATTCTTAGGAGGTTAATGAAGTCTCAAACTACCCTTTATTCCCTTGGTCAACCTTAAATGTAGACCACTAGGTGCACACTGCTAAAGGACTTAGCTAATAAGAAGAAAACCCTAACCTTACTAGGTGACTTAATGATACTCAACCACGCATCATAATTATCATTTTTGCATACTATAGTATACATGTATCTTATTCATGGCATTCATTGGATTGCAACCTCGCTGGCGGAGAGTATGTGCTCATCCCGAAGCAAGGAGTTGCATAGGAAGAAGTCCAAGAGCCAGCTCCCGAACCTACTGCAGAAGATCTCCCTACAGCCCCAACAATTGAAGGCAAGCCCCGGTTTTATGCATAACTGTTATATATGCTATTTTACTGCACTTAATGTTGGTAGGTTTGTATTGTGCACTTAAGTGTAGGAGTTGGTTGAAACCCAAGCTGCATGAACTCATGTTCCCTTGAGATGGATACTAGTATGCTAGGTCAAGTAGTTGTTATGCTAATTCAGGATCTCGGTAGAAGTCGAGTGATTTTTCTAGCACTTGCGCGAGGTCAACAATTGATTGTTTCCATTTTGATAATGGAACTATATTGCTGTGTGGACATAGATACATGGGGATGCTGTTATCTACGAGACAAAATTGGAATAAGGATTAACGTGCGGATACCTATGTCAAGCGTTTGAAAGTACTAAGCACATGCTGAGAAATATGGTAAATCGGTAAGCCTAGTACCTGAGTGAACCTGCCCGCAGACATACCACAACAAGAATATTGAAAATCCCCATTGGCTACGTTAATCCCCTTTGGTTTTTTCTCAAGCCAACAGGAATATCATAACTTCTGTCGACCATTCCGTAGCGAACGACGATAATTTAACTCCCATCGGCTGTACTGTCATGCCGATGAGAATAGAATAATCCCCGTCGGCCACTTGACCAAGCCGATGGCAATAAATAATCCACGTCGGCCAATTGACCAAACCGATGGGAGTTACTAATTTTAGGTATCGCGCCTGAGAGACCAAACTTTATTTCATCTATTGCCCCGTGCCCGCCGCTGGGAGCTCTAGCCGTCACCTGTGACCGCCACCGGGAGCTCAGGCCTCCTACCCGGCATTCTCCTCCACCAGAGCCGACCGCCGCCCCGCATGCTCCCCTGCTGGCGACGGTCGCTGCCCCCACTTGCTCACCCACCTGCACAGGCCGCCGCCCCGCCTTCTCCCCCACCGACGTGGGTTTCAGCCCCGCCTTCTCCCCTAGCAATGGCTACCACTCTCGCTTGCTCGCCCACCTGCCGCGACCTGCCTTCTCCCCCACCGCCACGGACGCGCCAGGTTCTCGCCATGATCTCCCCGCCTCATCGCCATGGTGCCCCAACTCTAACTAGTGCCCCACGCTATGCTTCGGCCCCAGCTCCGAGTAGTGCACTTATGACATGCTCGTGCCGCCACTGATGCTGCACCAACTCCAACTGACGCTATCCATCATCATCGTCCACGTCCAGGTGCTTGCTCTATCAGCGTTAAATAAATGGTTTATGATTAATAGTATAAACAAATGGTTCATTATTAGATGTATGATTATGGTGGTTTTATTTTCGTCGATTTGTAAGGCCGACGGAAGTTAACTGTAACGCAATTACAATTTGTATGATTATGGTGATTTTTATTTTCATCGATTTTGAGGCCGACAGGAGTTAATTGTAATGCTGATTACAATTTGTTTAATATTGTTATTTGTTAGTATGATTTGGCCTAATATGAGTTGATGTATGATATTTTTTATTTCTAACATGATTTTGTAAATATGATAGTTGTATTTGATATATTATTTAATGAATTTGATGTTATGCAAATATTAATCAATTTGATAGATTTGATGTTGCAAATATTGTTAATTGATGAATATCATGTTAATGTGATAAATTGATGTATGATATTTATTATTTCAATCTTGATTTTGCAACTATGAAATGATGAATTTGATGTTATAGTTAATGAATTTGATGTTCTGCAAATATTATTTAATTTGATAGATTTGATGTTGCAAATATTGTTAATTAATGAATATCATATTAATGTGATGAAAGTGATGTTATGTGTGTATATATATATATAGTTTTACTACTTACCTATATATGTAGGTTGTGACGTGTAGAAACATGAATGATGTATAGGCGACACATGGGGAGGAGATGGTTTGGCACCATGGCCCTGACTTCGAATGGCGACATGAACTGGTGGATCCCTCAGTGGTGTACACAAGTACTGGGGGAAAAGTGCAAGGACGGTTAGCTCTAACTTATGAAATTAAATGGTTGATACTAAATTGATCATGTAGTAATCAAAATTTTTGAATCACTTGTAGATACACTCTCTTCGACGGATTTATTGACTTGTCATCAGTGAGATCTCAGTGGACGGGTTCGTCTTCCCGTAGCTCGTTCTCTCATTGACCGAATGAGCAGGAGTTGGGGATTATGAGGTTGCATGAGGAGATGATACATTGTCACACCCGGTTTTAAGGGACAAAGCCCGATGCATCTCATACATGCGCCAAAAAGACAACATATATAATAACAGAGTGTATAGAGATAAATGTCACAATATAATCAAAGTATTTATTACATAGCGGAAGTCTTACAAAATAAAATATAAATATAGATCAAACTAAAATCCATCCTTGGCACCAGAAAGTCAACTGGGAGACGCCACTTAGATCGAATCGAACTCCTCGTTTTATGGCTCCTCTTGAACCACCCGTTCTTCTCCTGTGGGGGTGTGAGACAGCAAGGGTAAGCTCACACATGTTCATCGCTCAACAAGTTGTGGTGAATAATGTGGCATGAACTCACCAAAGGTGGGAGTTCATGTGATGTTTAAAGCTGATCAACAATAGGGGTTAAAGCTGAGCATTGCTTTTAATAAGTTGGTCAAATTTCATTAGCAGTTACTAAATGTAAGTAAATACCAAACCATAATAAAAATAATAGAACAAATTAACAAATGATACCATGCAATGCAAATGACAAATTGAATTTAAGTTCCATAATTTAATCATGCGAGAGTCCAGAGCTGCTCATGACCGCGAGCACGGCTAGTATACCAGTTTTATACTTTGCAGAGGTTGTACCCTCTACCCACAAGTCATGTATCCCATGTCGCCAGGGTTAGCTAGACCCTTAGACACTACCGAGGTGAATGGCTAGGGATCCACTACGAGGCCTTTACGAAGTTCCACTAGCTTCTGAAAACCCGCTACAGTTTATGGGAAGAGCACTTGCAAGAATCCCTCGTCTGACTGCCATCGCAGCAAAATCAACCTGAGAACCTCCTTGCATGCAACTCCCCTACTGCCCTTGCCCCTTTCAGGTAAGGTAGTCTTCCACTAGCTTTCCTAATTAGTTAGCTAAGGGCATCCCATTCCACCCTTGTGGTGGCACGTGTTTCTCAAGTTAAGCTCCATGTTCCAATTAACATTAATGATCTTGACATAAACATAAATAGAATAACAAAATAATTGGAACATGGATATAATGAAATATTAACCCAAAACCATGTAAAGCAATAGCATAACTACCCAAGTGAATCAGGGGTAAACAAGGTAATCAGGATAAACAGACTAGGGTGACCTATTGGGTCCCATCAAAATTAAAACTATGCATTGAATAGTGATAATAAAGAATATTATTGGGTAACAAAAGTGGATCAAGGGCACAACTTGCCTGTCACTTGAGAATCCAGGGACAGAATGATTCTTCAGATCCTCGTGACCTCACGCTAGTTGTCGCAATACAAACAAACATGGTATAGATAAAATTAACATCACACCAAACACAAGTATAAATTGAATAATAATAGTCTACGTGTTGCTACGAGATCGTGGAATCGAGAACTACTAAGATTGGAGTTACAATTAAAGGGTTATGATCTTATAGAAGATCTACGTGGTTTAAATAATAAACTATATCATAAATTGGTTAGTATAGATTGTATGAGAGATTATTCTATATATAATTATCTCAACTTTAATCTAAGTCATTATTTGATTAAAGCCTATCTAGTTAAATTATAACCATAAAATTAGAATACTATATTAATATTAAAGAAGTTAATCCAATAGACATAGGTTAACCCAATTATAAAAGTATGGGATATCATACAATAAATGTTGCTATTGTGTAATAGATATTTATACGAAGCTAACGCAACTGGAACGAGTCAAATCAGATTTAAAACGGAGGAGTTATGAATTTCCTAAGGTTTTATGTATTCAATACAAGATTAACCAAGAGATTAATTTTAATACAATTTTCATGTCAAAACAGTGGCACTATTTCATAAACAATAATATTATAAAATTATAAGAATTGGAATGGATCAATTTGGACTAAGTATGAATTTTATATGAATTAAACAAGTTCTAGGAATTGATTTTACTCTAAAAAGTATTTTCCAAATGAATTTATTTGATTTTCTGATTATCTAGACCGAGCACATAATTCCATAGAATAGCAGGGGCTTCAGAGCAATAAATACCAGACTCAGGCTACAGTCACATATGATGGCGGGTTTAATAAGAAATTCTATAGGGTCTCTTTTAAAAGATGGGTCGGCCGAAGGGGTATTATTAGATCTCGGCTGTTGGATCTATCACGCACGGTGGAGATTAGACTGGTCTCCTAACAGATCGACAAGTCATGCTAGTCCCTTGGATCAACGATCAACGACCCAGAGTTTAAGTTGCCCACGTGGATTCATGCGCGCATGATTTGGATCGGACGAACCAGATCGGTTTGGCCGAAATGGTACGCGCGAGCCAATTCCAGCCACTCATCCATGAATATACGGTGCACGCTGTGTTTTCCCCCCGGATCTAATCCTGAGAGCACCTAGAGGGGGGTGAATAGGTGATCCTGTAAAATCAAGAACTAAAAGGACACAAACTTGATTATAGATGTTAGTGTGAATTAATCAAGTTGCTATGAAGCGATCTTCTTGTGAACACAACAATCACCAAGAAAAGCAATCACAAGAGACGCGATTTTATCCCATGGTTTGACCAAGTAACACTTGCCTACTTCCACATTGTGGCGTCCCAATGGACGAGGGTTGCACTCAACCCCTTTCAAGCGATCCAATGATCAACTTGAATACCACGGTGTTTTTATCTTTGAGTACTATTCCCGTTCGCGAGGAATCTCCACAAGTTGGAGCCTCTCGCCCTTACAAAGTTATGATCACAAAGAAGGCACATGAGTAAGGATGGGAGAGCGACACATGCAAGACTCAAATCTGCAGCACAACCACGCACACAAGCCAAGACTTGAGCTCAAAACACAGCACAGGGAGTTCACAACTCAAACGGAGCTCAAATCACTAACACAGCGAATCAAATGTGTGGAGACGGAGTATGGGAGTCTTAGAATGTTCCTTGAAAGCTTGGTGTAGTGCTCCATGCGCCTAGGGGACCCTTTTATAGCACCAAGGCAGCTAGGAGCCGTTGGAGGCCAACTTGGAAGGCCAATCTTGCCTTCTGTCGAGTGGTGCACCGGACAGTCCGGTGCACCACCGGACAGCCACTGTTCATGTCCGGTGTGCGATCTACTTCCATATCGGGCGCAACCGACCATTGCTCCTTGGGGCTGGTTGGCGCACCGGACGCTGTCCGGTGCACCTAGCCGACCGTTGGAGCTGGCCACGTGTCGCACGTTGATCGCGCGGACGACCGTTGGCCGCTGGCGCAGTTGGCTCACTGGACAGTCCGGTGCACCACCGGACAGTCTGGTAAATTATAGCCGTACACCTCTGTCGTTTCCCGAGAGCAGCCGTTTCACCGTCGTCCAGCCTGGTGCACCGGACAGTCCGGTGCACCACCGGATAGTCCGGTGTGCCAGGCCCGAGCTGATGTTGACTGCTCATAGCCAATCCTTTTCCAAATTCGTTTCTCTTTTCTCTACACTGTTTCTAGCACTTGGACAAACATGTTAGTACTTAAAGAACAATTCACTAAGTCTAGAAACGTACCTTGTCTTTGATTTGCACTTCTTGCTCACTTAGCACATACAAGTTCAAAACATTTGTGTTGGGCATCTAATCACCAAAACAATTATAGAAATGGCCCAATGGCACATTTCCCTTTCAATCTCCCCCTTTTTGGTGATTTATGCGAACACATCAAAAAGCAACAAGAGGAGTGCAATATCAATTCAAATTGAAGACCAAATACCTTTTACCTAGGATTTGGCTTATTTGGATCACTCTATGCCACCACTTGGTTTGTTTTTGCAAATCAAATTTATTTTCCTATCTCTAAGTCAAACACGCTTGTTTGGGCACATAGAGAGATATTCCAAGAGTAAAATTGATCAAGTGCCCGAAAATTCCCCCTTTTTCCCATAATCAAAATTCTCCCCCATAAGAGACCAATTTTTGCAATAAGATGATTTTGGGCAAAATGCAAATTTTAACTCTACTATTTTTGAAATTCACAAGTGGTTGGCTGATCCATTTTCTGTGGCCTTAATTTCTCCCCCTTTGGCATTAAGCACCAAAATGGGATCATTTTTGGCCCTTTGACCCCATTGCCTCACCAAAAATGTCAAATAAGAGCAAAAAGGCAATGAGAGCATAAGGATGAACTTGGAATTAAATACACTAATACCGGAGTGCAGTGGAAGTCTTTGCATCGTCCAAGTTCACTTTCCTTTTCAATGTACCTTCGAGACTACTTCAAGTGTATTCAAACAAACACATTAGTCTCAAAGGGATCAAGTTGTAGTATATCTCCCCCTAAACACGTGCACATCGGACTTGTGAGGTCCGGGGAGACCTGTACAACTTGAGCACCATAAATAAACAATAACTGATTTAAATGCACAAGGTAACATGATTAAAGGCATAGAACACATGTATGCTATAGATCAATCCAAGTTATGTGAATCTAAGACATTTAGCTCACTACACAACCTCCAAAACCTTTTCTCATCTAAAGGCTTAGTGAAGATATCGGCTAGCTGGTTCTCGGTGCTAATATGGTACACATCGATATCTCTTGCTGGTGGTCTCTCAGGAAGTGATGCCAGATATCTATGTGCTTAGTGCGGCTGTGTTCAACAGGATTATCCGCCAAGCGGATTTTACTCTCATTGTCACATAGGAGTGGGACTTTGCTCAGATTGTAGCCAAAGTCCCAAAGGGTTTGCCTCATCCAAAGTAGTTGAGCGCAACACTGTCCTGCGGCAACGTACTTGGCCTCAGCGGTGGATAGGGCAATGGATGTTTGTTTCTTGGAACTCTAGGACACCAGGGACCTTCCTAGAAATTGGCACGTCCCTGATGTGCTCTTCCTATCAACCTTAGACCCGGCATAATCAGAGTCTACATATCCAATTAAGTCAAAGGTAGACCCCCTTGGATACCAGATCCCGAAGCAAGGCGTAGAAACTAAATACCTAAGAATTCGCTTAATGGCCACAAGGTGACATTCCTTGGGGTCGGATTGATATCTAGCACACATGCATACACTAAGCATAATGTTCGGTCTACTAGCACAAAGGTAAAGTAATGAACCTATCATGGATCGGTATGCCTTTTGATCAATGGACTTACCTCCTTCGTTGAGGTCAACATGCCCGTCAGTCCCCATCGGTTCTTCGCGGGCTTGGCGTCCTTCATCCCAAACCTCTTGAGAAGATCCTGAGTGTACTTCGTTTGGGAGATGAAGGTGCCATCCTTGAGTTGCTTCACTTGGAATCCAAGGAAGTAGGTCAACTCGCCCATCATCAACATCTTGAACTTTTGCATCATCACTCTGCTAAACTCCTCACAAGACTTTTGATTAGTAGAAAGCATTAGAAATTAAGAAATTTCTAAGCCATTCATACCATCATCGACATAAATTTGGCACACAAAGAGATCACCATCACAAGTCTTGGTAAAAAGAGTGGGATCAGCTTTCCCAACCTTGAAAGCATTAGAAATTAAGAAATTTCTAAGCCATTCATACCATGATCTTGGGGCTTGCTTAAGTCCACAGAGTGCCTTAGAGAGCTTATACATGTGGTCGGGATAACTGTCACCCTCAAAGCCAGGGGGTTGTTCCACGTATACCTCCTCTTGATTGGCCTGTTGAGGAAAGCGCTCTTTATGTCCATTTGGAATAGCCTGAAGGAATGGTGAGTGGCATAGGCTAATAATATTCGAATAGACTCTAACCTAGCCACAGGAGCAAAAGTCTCCTCGAAATCCAAACCTGCGACTTGGGCATAACCTTTTGCCACAAGTCGAGCCTTGTTTCTTGTCACCACCCCGTGCTCGTCTTGCTTGTTGCAGAACACCCACTTGGTTCCCACAATGTTTTGCTTTGGACGTGGCACCATGCTCCAAACTTCATTTCTCTTTAAGTTGTTGAGCTCTTCCTGCATGGCCAACACCCAGTCCGGATCCTGCAAGGCCTCTTCTACCCTGAAAGGCTCAATAGAAGAGACAAACGAGTAATGCTCACAAAAATTAGCTAATCGTGAGCGAGTAGTTACTCCCTTGCTGATGTCACCCAAAATCTGGTCGATGGGGTGATGTTTTTGGATCGACGCTCGGACTTGAGTTGGAGGGACCCGTGGTGCTTCTTCCTCCATCATTAGATCTTCCTGTGCTCCCCCTTGATCCTGCCCTTCTCACTCTAGGTTTTCTCTCTCTCTAGATTCTTTCTCCTTTCTTCCTTTTGATTAGAAATAGCTTAAACTAGTGGAGGTTAATTATTTATTTTTGCCAAAACATTATGGGTTATGACATGTTGCATCATGCTGAGCTTAAAATATTCTTTGAAGTGTTGCACAAGTTTGAATTTATTTTAATTTGAAACTTAGTTTGAATTTGGATTTGAAAACCCTAGAGAAAAGAAATAGAAAAGGAATTAGAAAATCCAGAGAAAAAGAAAAGGAGAAAGCAGCCCAAACTAGCCTAGCTCGGCCCAGCTAGGCCACGCGCCCGCGCCGCCTGATAGGCGGACCCCGCCTGTCAGCGGCAGTTCCCCTCTCCTGCGCATGCTCTCTCTCTCGCTCTCTGCTCACTGGGGCCAACATGTCGGCACCAGTTTTCTTCACCCGCGCGCCCTTTCTTCTCTCTCTGCGCCGTGGGCCTGCCCTATCGGTTACGCCCCCTCCACGCTCGCCGTGGACCGGCGCGTGCGCACTCGCGCACGTCGCCGGATTTCTCAGCCACGACGTCCACCCACGCGCCCAACTCCCTTCTTATAACCCTGCTAGTGCGCCGTGCATGCCCCTCGCCTCATTTCGCACAGCTTCACTCTCGCTTGTGCTCTGCCCACGCCGCCAGCCTCCGCCGGAGACCCGCGCCCTCGTTCCCGACCGTCCAGGCTACCGGAGACCGCGCTAGGCCTCCTCGAGCTCTGCCCCGAGGGGAGACACCCATCCCCATGCCTGATTTCCCTTATTGCGCCCTGTGTTCGGCCAATTTCACCTTCGCCGGTGCTCAGCCTCGACGGTCTGCCGTGCTCGCGTGGTGGCCGGCCGATTTAGCCCGGTTTAGTTCCCCGGAGTAGGTCCCTGTGTCACCCCTGCCTCTGCTGAAGCTATCCCAGGCCTTAGCGCGCCTTAAGTCCCCTCCCCGTGGTCGAAATGGCTCACCGGACTTACTCTGGCCTGCCCGAGGCCTTCTCACCACCGTTCTACCCTCTCTGCTCGTGGATTCATGGCCTCTTCCCCGCCATTGAGTTCGTCGTGACGCCCTCTCCCCCTCTTCCCAACTCCGGTGACCCCGGAGCCACCCTAGCTCGCGCCAGCCTCAACTCTAGCGACCTCACCGCCGCGGAGAGGTGTGGCACCGCCCACAGCCATCTGTTTCCCCCTTGTCTGATCCCCTCCGTCCGATTCAGATCGAACGGCTCAGATCACGGATAATGCTTCGCGCACGAGTGCCCTAACGCCCTGGCCCGCCTGTCAGCGCCCAAGCCCTATGGCGCTGGGCCCGCTCGGTCAGCGTGCCTCCCCCTCTGTTGCTGACACTCCCTGGCCCACCTGTCAGCACTCGCCCGCTCGCGCGTGCGCCCTCGGCCACAGATCTAATCTGAGCCGTTGATTTTAGATCTGACGGTTAGATTCACCCGATACCCCTTCGCGCGGTAGTTTTTGTAAAGAGACCCTCGGTTTACTGGAAATCAACATGTCGTCCCTGGTGTTCGCGCGCAGGCCCCTGTAATCTTGCAGATTTAGCCCTGGACTTTTAAATATTCACAAAATTAAACCTAATTTCATATTTTGAATTCCCAAACTTGTTTATTTCATAACTTTTACATATGAACTCCAAATTTAGTGATTCAAATTGCAAAATGTTCATAGAATTATTCTCTGTTTAAATAAAATGGTTTCACTTACTGTATACACACTCTAATGTTTAGGATTGAATATGAACTAATGTAGATGTATTTTTATTTATTTAATAAAATAAACAAAAAGAGAACCTTAGAGATTTAAACATGTGTAAGCTTGTGAGATTAATAATGTGTATTACATGAGTTTACCTCTGTTCTAAATTTTAGGTCACAATAAAATAAGTTGAACTATGTTTATGTACTTGTAAGTAACACTTAGGGGAAATAGTAATCTATTTTCAAATAAAGTTAATGTAGGCTATAGTTTATGTTATACTTTGAATTCATTATCCCTTATATAGTATTGTGTCTTTTTAAGATGTGTTCCAATGTTTGTACATGTTTGGTGTGATGTTCATTTGTACTTTCCAAATGTATTGAATGCATGCTCGCTTTATTTAGACAACGGGAGTCCGAGGTTCCTGAGTGTGTTGTTGGAGACCTCCTTGAGCAGCAACCTAGTGAAGGCAAGTGTCCTCTGACCTATTATGTACTACATACTTTATGATTCACTATCCCGCATTACATTACTTAAACCTAGGGATTGACTAGCTTTCTATTTACTTTATCCTTGTTTACCTTTTGGGGTTATCATGGTTAGCATGTTGCTACTGCCTTAACTTAATCAATGAACAAGATGTGAACATTTATGGTACAATACTGTTATCCTGATTATGTGGATGATCTTGTGATACCTTAGGGGGCTCAGGCCTTTTTCCTGAGTACCTCTCCGTAAGGACCTGTTCATGGAGTGACCACCCGGGATAACAGTACAACCATGAGGGTGGAATGGGATGCCCTTAGCTGATTAATAAGATAAACCTAGGGGTATAGTTGGCTTTGCCGGAGGGCCGTCAATGGGGGCCGGGGCGTAGTGCTCGCTCTGCCAAGGTTGGGGTGCAGAGGTTCTTTCGATTTGGTTTTGTTAGTCACCCACCTTGGGGAGGTGTATTGCGTTTGTACGACTGGCGAAACCTAACGAGCAGCTATGCACTAGGGGAGTCTTTGTAAAGGCTATGTAGTGTATCCCTAGCCATTCACCTTGGTAGTGAAGATCGGGTCTGTACAACCTAGGCTGGAAAGGGATCACGACTTGTGGGTAAAGTGTACAACCTCTGCAGAGTGTTAAAAACCGGTATATCAGCCGAGCTCATGGTTAAGAGCAGCCTTGGGATCCTCTTTGATTAGAAGAACTTTGGATACTTTTATGATGATGGTTAATAATAATGTTATAAAATCTGATCTCTGGTATTTCCTCTTTTGAGGAGGTACTTCTGGGTAATAACTGGGTTTATTACTAAAACTTGGATCTACTAATAATAATAAATATTTGACCAACTAAAAGCAACTGCTTGACCTCAACTCCATATACAGCTAGTCCACTTTAGCAAACGGGACATTTGCTGAGTACGTTGATGTGTACTCACCCTTGCTTTACAAACCACCCCACCCCAGGTTGTCCCCAGTGTACTCAGTGCTCAGGAGGTGATGCTGGCAACATGGATGACTTTGAGGAGTTCCAGGAATATGACGAGTTCTAGTTCTTTCTTAGTGGCAAACCCCCAGTCAGCTGCCTATGTAGGCTTAGCATCTACGTTTCGTATTTCCGCACTTTGATAATTATGTTGAACAATGGTTATGTAATAGACTCTGTGGATGTCTTGGACATCTTGATGTAATCAAGTACCTTTCCGCTATTTATTTCGAGCATTGTGTGATGATGTCCAATTATGTAATCACGGTGTACGTGAGTTTCTGATCCTGGCACGTACATGGTTCGCATTCGGTTTGCCATCCAAAACCGGGTGTGACAATTATCCAGCTAGAGCCCTCGGATGCATAAACCTGCAAGGAATTTAAGCTTGGGTTTTAGGTACCCAACTCTTGTTGGGTCCTACAAAGTTAGTCACAATAGTTTTTGGAACCCAAATACAAGCCTTGTCTCCCTTGCATTTGGATCCCAACTTCTTAGCAACTACTTTTGCATTTTTACATGAAAGTACAAAAGAATTATTGCAAGCATGATAAAAAGTAGAAGGTCCATTGCACATTCTCCTAGGCACATGAGGCACAACATGATTTCTCCTAGGCCTACTTCTACCATGAACAAAAGTAGACCTAGAGGCAAACATAGCATGCGAATTATAAGCAGCATGATCATAACTCCTATTATAATGAGCATGAATAGCATTTTTCCTATCATAAATAAAGGCATGGTTCCTTTGAGGACTACTAGCCATAGGGGCCTTCCCTTTCTCCTTGTTGAGAACGGGAGTCCTTTGGCTTGTCAAGTTCTTGGTTTCCTTTCGAAAACCAAGTCCATCCTTAATTGAGGGGTGTCTACCAATAGTGTAGGCATCCCTAGCAAATTTTAATTTATCAAAATCAACTTTGCAAGTCTTAAGTTCGGTATTAAGACTTGCCACCTCATTGTTTAATTTAGCAATAGAAATAAGATGTTCATCACAGGCATCAACATCAAAGTCCTTACATCTATTACAAATAATAACATGCTCTACACATGAACTAGTTTTACTAACTTCCTCTAGCTTAGCATTTAATTCATCATTTAAATTCTTTAAACTAGAGACAGATTCATGGCATATAGATAACTCAGAGAATAGCATTTCATTTCTTTTAATTTCTAGAGCAAGAGATTTTTGAACACTAACAAATTTATCATGTTCTTCATACAAAATGTGCTCTTGCTTTTACAAAAGTCTATCCTTTTCATTTAGAGCGTCAATTAATTCATTAATTTTCTCTACTTTGGCTCTATCTAACCCTTTAACCAAACCAGAGTAATCTACTTCATCGTTGGAAGATTCCTCATCGCTAGAAGAAGAATACTTGGGGGTATCTCAAATATGTACCTTCTTCTCCTTAGCCATAAGACAAGTATGGCGTTCGTTGGGGAAGAGCGAGGATTTATTGAAGGCCGAGGCAGCTAGTCCTTCATCCTCAGAGTCGGAGGAGGAGCATTCTGAGTCCCATTCCTTCCCGATGTGTGCCTCGCCCTTGGCCTTCCTGTAGTTCTTCTTCTTCTCTCTTTTCCCATGCTTCTCTTATGCCTAGTCATTATCGTTATCGGGGCATTGAGCAATAAAGTGACCAGTCTTACTGCATTTGAAGCAGGAGCGCTTTCCCTTTGTTTTATTCTTATTGGGGCACTCTTTGCGTCCTTTGAGTGCGGTCTTGAAGCGCTTGATGATAAGTGCCATTTCTTCATCATTGAGCCCGGTAGCCTCTACTTGTGCTACCTTGCTTGGTAGCGCCTCCTTGCTGCTTGTTGCTTTGAGAGCAATGGGCTGCGGCTCGTAGATGGGTAGTGGACAATTTAGCGCATCATCCACGTATCGCGCCTCCTTCACCATCATGCGCCCACTCACGAATTTTCCAAGGATCTCCTCGAGCATCATCTTGGTGTACCTGGGATTTTCACGAATAAGGTTGACAAGATGGGGGTCAATTACAGTAAATGACTTGAGCATGAGTCAGACGATGTCATGATCCGTCCATCTTGTGCTCCCATAGCTTCGAATCTTGTTGACCAGGGTCTTGAGCCTATTGTAGGTCTAAGTTGGCTCCTCTCCCCTGATCATCGTGAACCTCCCTAGCTCGCCTTTTACCAGCTCCATTTTGGTAATCATGGTGGCGTCGTTTCCCTCATGAGATATCTTGAGGGTGTCCTAGATTTGCTTGGCATTGTCCAAGCCACTCACCTTATTATATTCATCCCTGCAAAGAGATGCTAGCAACACAGTAGTGGCTTGGGCATTTTTGTGAATTTGTTCATTTATAATCAGAGGGTTATCAGTACTATCAAAATGCATCCCATTTTCTACAGTTTCCCAAATACTAGGATGGAGAGAAAATAGATGACTACACATTTTATGGCTCAAAAATGAATAGTCTTCTCCATCAAAATGTGGAGGTTTTCCAAGAGGAATTGATAGTAAATGCGCATTTGATTTGTATGGTATGCGAGAATAGTCAAACGAGTAGTTCTGATTAACCGTTTTCTTTTTCGACGAAGAGTCATTGTTATCGTCGTCTCTTGGTGATGAAGAGGAGGCATCGTTGTCGTAGTAGATGATCTTCTTGATGCGCCTCTTCTTCTTCCTGTCCATCTTCTTGTGACTCGAACCTGAGTTAGTGGGCTTGTTGTCCCTTGGCTCATTGAAGAGGGACTCGTTCTCCTTGTAATTGACCACCATCCCCTTTCCCTTAGGATCCATCTCTTCGGGCGGTTAGTCCCTTAGACGAAAAGTATGGCTCTAATACCAATTGAGAGCACCTAGAGGGGGGTGAATAGGTGATCCTATAAAATCAAGAACTAAAAGGCCACAAACTTGATCATAGATGTTAGTGTGAATTAATCAAGTTGCTATGAAGCGATCTTCTTGTAAACACAACAATCACCAAGAAAAGCAATCACAAGAGACACGCGATTTTATCCCGTGGTTCAGCCAAGTAACACTTGCCTACTTCCACGTTGTGGCGTCCCAATGGACAAGGGTTGCACTCAACCCCTTTCAAGCGATCCAATGATCAACTTGAATACCACGGTGTTTTTATCTTTGATTACTCTTCCCGTTTGCGAGGAATCTCCACAAGTTGGAGCCTCTCGCCCTTACAAAGTTATGATCACAAATAAGGCATAGGAGTAAGGGTGGGAGAGCAACATGAAGCGTCCCGATCCTTTGGGACTCAAATGTGAAACCATTACTAGTCCCAGGAGGCTAGTAAACACATTCATTACTTCAAATAGTACAGAGTTTAGATAAAGGTTATTACAATACCGGGGTACAAGCTCAGGAGAGAGCCGAAATCGGAAACGCAGTAGGAAGATATACTAGCCCAAGCCACAGGCAGAACTGGGTGCAGACACAGCCCTCTTAATTAAGCATAGCAGAAAAGAAGTCCTCGGCTGCTGAAAAACATAAATAAATCTGGGTGAATACACTAGGTATTCCGCAAGCCCATCCCGGTCCCGTAGAGAGAAAAAGGCCTATGATCTACATGCTCAATTTGGTGGAGTTGTGGTCACTCATCATTTTCTTAGAGAAAGGCAGATACTTGAAGGTTTTCCCATAGTCTTATAATAACCAAAAACTCAACCGCCACTGAGCTTCCCGCTCCCGTGGCCTCAGTTTTTTTTCCTTAACACCTACTCAATCACACATTCTTCTTTTCATGAAACCCATAAAGAAAATTCTAATTGCCATACCATACCGGACTCGTCCATACCAGTGGACACGGACTATTCGAATAGGTTTCAACTCTGCGCAGAGGTGTACACTTTACCCACTAGTCCGGTTTCTGCGATCTCACCGTCGTGAGACCCGAATGCCGAATCTCTTTCTTTCCTCGCACGTCCTAACCTTAACGGTTATACCGGAAGGAGTCAGGCCACCATCATGTCCAAACCGGACAAAACATTCCCCCTCCTTATCCTCCCGGTGCTCCCCAGCCTTCATAACCCTGGGGTTGGACCGTACGAGTTCAGATTGAGTGACTGCCCACACAGTCTCGAGTGGTTGTACTTATCAGGAGTACAGGTAGTGAAAGATGACAAACCGGTCCTTATATGAGGGGACAATCCTTCTGCTCACGCCTAAACCAGCTGAGCCATCACCTTAGGCCCTCCCCTAAACCAGGGAGTCCCTGATCATCCCACTCTCAAGGTGATGAGGGTGAGTACCCTTCATCGCAAAACTTTTCAAAAAGAGACTTAATTTGGAGGTACACATTGCCCTTCTTTCCCACCCACATTTCGTATCCAGAAAGTATATGTTAATGCGGGCCATCTCTTGCTCACAATGCAATATTCCCCCATAGTTCCCGGCCTAGGCAGTGGTAGAGAGAATAGGTAATTTATGCATCAAGGGAAGGATGGACTTGCCTTCGCTGAAGCTCTCTTGGCACAGAAGATCTACTTCCGGAAGTTCGGGCTCCGACCCTTCTTCCGGAACCACGGGATCCGGATCTGCGGTCCCCGCTTCTTCTAGGAAACAGGCAATAAAACAATACATCAATAGTGGTTTATCAATCATAGTGTGCCATTTTCTAACAACATTATTTTATGTAACCTTGGAAATCCTTTTTGATAATTTTTGGTGCATAAGATATTGAGAAAACTATTTAAATGGGAAAAAGGGTGGAAAAAGAAAAAGAAAAGAGAATTCCTCTCTCCTGGGCCGGGGACACGGCTTTCGGCCCACCCCGGGCGCGAGCGCGCGCGCTGAGGCGCTTTCGGCCCAGCGGCGGCCCACGAGCGAGGGGGAAAACGGCGCGGCCGCAAGGGTGACGGCGTCGTTGAGGGCCCACTTGCCAGCGAGAGGGGGGAGAAAGAAACGGCGTCGCGGCCAGACGGCGGGCGAACCGGCCGAGCGCGGGAGAAGAACCGGCCGGCGGGGAAGCTTGACGGCGGCTTACCGCCGGTGGCCCGGTTCCTGGTCCGAGGGGGGGTGGTTTAGCACGGGCGGAAGTTGGTGATTCCAACGGTAGGTTCAATTTGACCAGAGGGGGTTGGGAGGGGGCTGCCCACGGGGAGGGGGCGGAGCTCCGCGGCGGGGATCGCCGCCGGTGGGCTCTGGGTGGGGGACGGGGGCTGGAAGGGGGGTGCTTCGGTTCGTGGCTACGCGAGGGAGCTGCTCGGCTCACTTAATTCCTTGCTAGACCAACAGAGAAGGGGAGGGAGGAGGGAAAAGGACTCACCGGAGAGGGAGATGACGATGGCGCTTCGCGAATTGCTCTCGGGTGAGGGGAGAAGGGGAGTGGCCGAGGCCGGTGTAGGGAAGAAGGAGCTCGGGGCGACCCTTTTATAGGCGCCCGAGGGAGGGGGGGCAGTGGAGCTCGGCGGACGCCGGTGAGCCTCACAGTGCCGGCATTAATGCCGCACAGCGTCGCCGACGAGACTCCACGGCGGGGGGCGGTACCGGCGAGGACGCGGGTCAAGGTGAGGAGGACGGAGCGGTGCCGAACTTCCCTGTGCGGCGAGATGGCAGAAGGGAGGACAGAGGCGACGGCCGGAGGTGACTTCGGTGAGGGGATGGCGGACGGACGACGAAGCAACTGACCCGCGGGGCCGTTTGGTCAGAGGGAGCGAGCGCGTGAGAGAGCGGGTGGCTGACGGGTGGGGACGCCTTGTCAGCGAGAGGAGGGCGGGGTGTGGAGCGGGCTGGCGCGCGCGCTGAAGCAGGCCGAAGATGGGCCGAATGTGGAGGGGAGCGCGGGCGCGAGGGGGGAAGGCCGCGGGTTTGGGCTGGAAAACGGCCCAGCAGGGGGGGGAGAGGGTTTTTCTCTTTTTCTTTTTATTTTCCAAATCCTATTTCCCTTTTTGCATCTTTTTCTTTTGAACAAATTATTTTGTGGGTAATCTAGGTGCTGGAAAATAGAATCTAAGTGATGTGCTTGTGATCAACCAAGGTGTATGCATACGATGAAAGAAAATCTAAGGGAGTTCTTGGAATTAAAGGAAGAAAAGAAGGGAAAGGGTAGATTAGGGTTTCAAACCTAGGTTAGGATTTTTGGGATGTTACAAACCTACCCCACTTAAAGGAATCTCGCCCTCGAGATTCAGACGGGGCTCGAGAAAAGATAAGGGTATTCCTTCCTCAGAGAATCCTCACTTTCCCAGGTGGCTTCCTCTTCACCATCTCTGCTCCATTGAACCTTACAGAGTCTTACTTCTGAGTTGCGGGTCCTTCTGACTGCTGAGTCGAGAATCTTCACTGGCTTCTCCTGGTACTGGAGATCCTTTTGAATCTGAATTGCCTCTGCCTCGATGCGGGTTTCTGGTACTTTTAGGCATTTGCGGAGTTGAGACACATGGAACACATTGTGAATATCTGACATGGATTCTGGTAGCTCAAGACGGTATGCCACGGGTCCTACTCGGGAAATGACAGGGTAGGGACCGACGAAACGGGGTGCCAGTTTTCCTTTCATCTGGAACCTTTTGACACCATGCATCGGGGAAACCTTGAGATAAACAAAATCTCCTTCTTCAAATCTTAGTTCCCTTCGCCTATTGTCTGCGTAACTCTTCTGTCGACTCTGAGCTTCAAGTAACCTCTTGCGGATTAAAGCGACTTTTTCCTCGGCTTCTTTAACAAAGTCGGGTCCTTCTAGTGTCTTTTCCCCCACATTGGACCACATTAGGGGAGTCTGGCATTTTCTTCCATACAGTGCTTCGAATGGTGACATTTTGATGCTGACCTGATGGCTGTTGTTGTACGAGAATTCGGCGTACGGCAAACTGGACTCCCAATCTCTATCGAAGGCTAACACGCAGGCTCTGAGTAAATCTTCAAGGACCTTGTTGACTCTTTCGGTTTGACCATCTGACTGGGGATGATAAGCAGTGCTGAAATCTAGCTTGGTGCCCATTGCTTGTTGAAGGCCCTTCCAAAATTTTGAAGTGAACTGCGTTCCTCTATCTGATACTATCTTCCGTGGAATGCCATGTAGCCTGACTATCTCTCTAAGGTATATTCGGGCAAGGGCTGCTCCTCCAAAAGTGGTCTTTACTGGAACGAAGTGGGCCACCTTGGTGAGACGATCGATTAACACCCATATGGAATCATTTCCTCTCTGTGATCTGGGCAGTCCGGTTACGAAATCCATGCCTATTTCTTCCCACTTCCATTCGGGTATTGGGAGGGGTTGAAGTAGGCCTGCCGGCTTCTGATGTTCGGTCTTTGTTCGCTGACAGGTGTCACATCGGGCCACATACTATGCTATTTCCTTCTTCATCCCTTTCCACCAATATCTGGTTTTGAGGTCTAGGTACATCTTGGTGGTCCCTGGGTGGATAGAGTAAGCTGAGTTGTGGGCTTCATCGAGTAGGGTTTCCCGTGCCTTTCCAATTGGCACGCACAGGCGGTTCTTGAACCAGAGGATTCCTTGCTCGTCTGTTCTAAGGTCCGGAAGTTGCTCCTTGCGTGTTCTTTCCATAAGCCTGGTTGTCTCTGCGTCGAGGCGTTGGGCCTTGCATATGAGATCTTCTAGATTTGGCTTGACTTCCAGGCCACCGTCGTCTCCCAGACATGCATTTAGCTGAGCTGATTCCTTCTTCCAAATCTTCCAGAAAGTTTGTTCCTTTAACCCCGAAAGGTTTTCGGCTGAGGGCGTCTGCTACCACGTTGGCCTTCCCGGGGTGGTAGTGGATTTCGAGGTCGTAATCCTTGATCAATTCGAGCCACCTTCTTTTACGGAGGTTGAGGTCCGGTTGTGTGAAGATGTACTTTAGACTCTTGTGATCAGTGAAGATGTGGCATTTGTTCCCAATCAGATAATGCCTCCATATTTTTAGAGCGTGGACGATGGCTGCCAATTCCAGGTCGTGGGTAGGGTAGTTCTGTTCGTGCGGCTTGAGTAAGCGAGATGCATAAGCAATGACTTTCTCATCTTGCATTAGGACACACCCTAAGCCTTGCTTGGAAGCATCACAGAAGATGACAAAACCTTGGTGTATGTCTGGTAGAGTCAAAACTGGTGCGATTGTAAGCTTCTCCTTGATGATTTGGAAACTTTCTTCACATTTGGGAGTCCACACGAACTTATTGTCCTTTTTGAGGAGTTCGGTCATGGGTTTTGCTATGCCGGAGAATCCCTTGATAAAACAGCGGTAATACCCTGCCATTCCCAGAAAGCTTCGTACTTCACTGACGTTGGATGGTTGCTTCCAATTTGAAACGGCTTCTACCTTAGATGGGTCCAGTTCTATCCCTTCTGCAGTCAAGATATGCCCCAGGAAAGCTATCTTCTCTAACCAGAACTCACACTTGCTGAGTTTAGCATAAAGTTGATGTGCTCTGAGTCTTCCGAGGACGATTCGAAGGTGATGCTCATGGTCCTTGCGACTCTTGGAATATATGAGGATGTCGTCGATAAAGACCACGACAAACTTATCTAACTCTTCCATAAATACCTTATTCATGAGGTTCATGAAAAAGGCGGGTGCGTTTGTTAGCCCAAATGGCATCACTGTGAATTCATATTGCCCATATCTGGTGACGAATGCAGTTTTCTGAATGTCTGCTTCCTTAATCCTTAGTTGGTGATACCCTGACCTGAGGTCTATTTTGGAGAAGTATTTGGCTCCTTGTAGTTGGTCGAAGAGGTCGTCGATTCGGGGGAGAGGGTACTTATTCTTGATTGTAACTTCGTTCAAGGATCGATAATCAATACACATCCTCATACTTCCATCCTTTTTGGTAACGAAAAGAACGGGTGCTCCCTAGGGAGACGAACTGGGACGGATGTACCCTTTTTGCTGTAGTTCTGAAATCTGACGTTTCAATTCTGCCAATTCAGTGGGGGCCATGCGGTATGGTCTTTTTGTGATGGGCGCAGTGCCGGGAATGAGGTCTATATAGAACTCTACTCCTCTTTCTGGTGGCATCCCGGGCAACTCTTCCGGAAATACATCCTCAAACTCCTTGATTACAGGCATGCTCTTCGCTGTTAGGCCAAACATCATTGGATCGTTTGCGGGCGGTTGGGCTTGACAGGAAACTGCCTTTCCTTGGTGATCGGTGAGAAGAACAGTCTTGCTTGCACAGCTGATCATACCCTTATGCTTAGCTAGCCAGTCCATCCCTAGGATTACATCAATTCCTTGGGATGGCAAGATGGTTAAGTCTGCCAGGAACACTACCCCACTTAAAAGAATTCTGATTTGGGAGCACCTGAGTTTGCACAGGAGGTCTGATCCCGGAGTTCGGGTGACCAAAGGGATAGCTAGGGGTGTAGAGGGGATGCCATGCTTTTCCACAAACTTAGCGGCTATAAAAGAATGGGATGCTCCTGAATCAAAAATCATAGAAGCGGGGGTAAATTCAACAAGGAACTCACCTAGCACTACTCCCGGAGCTTGCTAGGCTTCTTGAGCGTCGACGTGGTTGACCCGTGCTCTGCCCTGATACTGAGTCCTGCTCTGCTGGCTGTTTGAAGGAAGTGCCTTGGAGGTAGGTGCTGATGGAATCTTGGGGCCATTCACCGAGTTGGAGTAGGTTGGTCCGGGTGCCTTCAACTGAGGGCAGTTGTTCTTGAAGTGCCTGGGGTCTCCGCAGTGCCAACAGGCGTTTGCTGGCGGCTGGTTGCTTGCAACAGAGGGTGCCTGAAAGGAGCTCTGATTCTGCTGACTGTAGCGTGATGGAGTGGGTCCAGATTGTTTATCGAAGCTTGGACCCCTGGGTGGAAGCCCAAAGGGTCGAGCTCTCTGGTGACGTTCTTGTTGTTGAGCTCGAAGAACTTGGAATTTCCTCTTGATGTGCCCTTTTTCTTCCTCTTTTGCCCTTTCCACTTGAATGGCTTTGTTGGAGAGGTGAGAGAAGCTGTGGAAGTCTTGGCTGGCGAGGATGGTCTTAAGCTCGGGTCTTAACCCTTTCAGGAAACAGGCCATTTTTCTGGATTCGGTGCTGACATCCTCAGGCGCGTAGCGGGCCAGCTCTGTGAACTTGTGCACATACTCACTGACTGTTCTCCCGCCTTGGGTTAGCTCCCGGAATTCATCCTCCTTGAGTTGAACTATCCCCTGGGGTACATGGTGCTCACGGAAAGCTGTTTCGAATTCTGCCCAGGTAGCATCTCTGACGGCTTCACTGAAAGTGTCCCACCATGCTAAAGCCATTCCTGAAAGCTGATGAGCTGCCAGTTGAACACGCTGATTTTCGGGGCATCCGATGGCTTCCAGCTTCATCTTGATTGTGCGAAGCCAGTCATCAGCATCGAGGGGATTGCTGGACCCTGCGAACGTGGGAGGCTTGAGTCTCAAAAATTCTCCCATCCTGTCCTGCGGCCTTCCACCACCTGGGCGTTGGTTTTCCAGACTCCGAGTGAGGACTTCAATGAGTCGGGTTTGATTGGCTAGAACTTGGGCCAGATCTAGTGGTAGTTCCGGAGGTGCGGGGAGGTGGGTCCCATCCCCTTCTCCGCCGGCTCCTCCTTCTGCTCCTAAGGGAAAACCTGCTCCAATCCCGGAGGCGGTAGGCGTGGTTTTGTCCGAAGCCATGTGCCATGGGAAGAGAGTCACTATTATGCACATGCCATTTTTTTAACTGGTTATTTTATTCATTACATCAAGCCATTACACGACACAACACCCTGCTACCACAAGTTTGTCACACGCGAGTGCTATCTAGGGTACTCCCGAACTCCTTCTCTAACGTGTCCCCAAATTCCTTGAGAAGGTCATCAAGGCTAGCCAGGGACATTTCTTCGGTGTCGGATGGGTTCCTTGGAGGGTTTTCTTCCTTCTGCTCCGTCTGGCATCCTTGGCTTTTGGTCTTCTTGCAGACTCTTCTAGCGGGGGCGAGCTTCTTCAGTTTCTTGTCGTAGTCCATCTTTAGAGTGCGGTAGGCCTCTCGGGTATTGGTTTCCTCGCCTTCAGCTATTGCGAGGCTTTCTTGAAGGGACGCCTTCTCTTCTGAAAGTTCCCAGACTTTTTGCTCCAGACTTTCCACCCGGGAGGTTAGGTAGGTGCAGTGGAGGGTGAGGTCATCATATTGGTTATCAAGGGTGTGAAGGTATCCAGCCATGTAGACGATGGTAGGATCATTCTCAATAGGATCTCCTCCTAAGAGGGCCTGAAGTCTTCTCCTCCAGGTGGGGGTATTCTTGTTGCTGGGTGGGAAGTAGCGAAGGGGGGTTTCAAAGATCACCCTGCTGTAGTTCTGGCATAGTTGGCGGAGGGCTGATCGGGCAACATTCTGGCAGGTATCTGGAAAACGATATCCGGTAAAAGTGACTTGGAAGGAAGGATGGTTTGGGTAGTTTCGGCTTTCTCCCAGGTAGACTGCCATAGAGCATTTCTCTATTCCGCCTTCGACATGCTCCGTCCAGACGTATTTCGGCTTTTTGCGGATTCCCATGCGAAGCGCGCAGCTTCGCAAGAGATGCGGGAACCCTTCCACCTCCGAGCAGTAGGATGTCCTAATGGCCAGAGAGTCTTCCATCTGGAATAGGAAAAGAAGGGTCTTGTTAAAATCGGGGAAGAGAAGAGAAAACTTTTCTTGGGGCAAGAGGTATTTTCTTTTCAGGGCAAGTTTTTAAGGTCAGGGTTGCGTCCTACGGCCAGTCCTATGGCTCTGATACCACCTGAAGCGTCCCGATCCTTTGGGACTCAAATGTGAAACCATTACTAGTCCCAGGAGGCTAGTAAACACATTCATTACTTCAAATAGTACAGAGTTTAGATAAAGGTTATTACAATACCGGGGTACAAGCTTAGGAGAGAGCCGAAATCGGAAACGCAGTAGGAAGATATACTAGCCCAAGCCACAGGCAGAACTGGGTGCAGACACAGCCCTCTTAATCAAGCATAGCAGAAAAGAAGTCCTCGGCTGCTGAAAAACATAAATAAATCTGGGTGAATACACTAGGTATTCCGCAAGCCCATCCCGGTCCCGTAGAGAGAAAAAGGCCTATGATCTACATGCTCAATTTGGTGGAGTTGTGGTCACTCATCATTTTCTTAGAGAAAGGCAGATACTTGAAGGTTTTTCCCATAGTCTTATAATAACCAAAAACTCAACCGCCACTGAGCTTCCCGCTCCCGTGGCCTCAGTTTTTTTTCCTTAACACCTACTCAATCACACATTCTTCTTTTCATGAAACCCATAAAGAAAATTCTAATTGCCATACCATACCGGACTCGTCCATACCAGTGGACACGGACTATTCGAATAGGTTTCAACTCTGCGCAGAGGTGTACACTTTACCCACTAGTCCGGTTTCTGCGATCTCACCGTCGTGAGACCCGAATGCCGAATCTCTTTCTTTCCTCGCACGTCCTAACCTTAACGGTTATACCGGAAGGAGTCAGGCCACCATCATGTCCAAACCGGACAAAACATTCCCCCTCCTTATCCTCCCGGTGCTCCCCAGCCTTCATAACCCTGGGGTTGGACCGTACGAGTTCAGATTGAGTGACTGCCCACACAGTCTCGAGTGGTTGTACTTATCAGGAGTACAGGTAGTGAAAGATGACAAACCGGTCCTTATATGAGGGGACAATCCTTCTGCTCACGCCTAAACCAGCTGAGCCATCACCTTAGGCCCTCCCCTAAACCAGGGAGTCCCTGATCATCCCACTCTCAAGGTGATGAGGGTGAGTACCCTTCATCGCAAAACTTTTCAAAAAGAGACTTAATTTGGAGGTACACATTGCCCTTCTTTCCCACCCACATTTCGTATCCAGAAAGTATATGTTAATGCGGGCCATCTCTTGCTCACAATGCAATATTCCCCCATAGTTCCCGGCCTAGGCAGTGGTAGAGAGAATAGGTAATTTATGCATCAAGGGAAGGATGGACTTGCCTTCGCTGAAGCTCTCTTGGCACAGAAGATCTACTTCCGGAAGTTCGGGCTCCGACCCTTCTTCCGGAACCACGGGATCCGGATCTGCGGTCCCCGCTTCTTCTAGGAAACAGGCAATAAAACAATACATCAATAGTGGTTTATCAATCATAGTGTGCCATTTTCTAACAAGATTATTTTATGTAACCTTGGAAATCCTTATTGATAATTTTTGGTGCATAAGATATTGAGAAAACTATTTAAATGGGAAAAAGGGTGGAAAAAGAAAAAGAAAAGAGAATTCCTCTCTCCTGGGCCGGGGACACGGCTTTCGGCCCACCCCGGGCGCGAGCGCGCGCGCTGAGGCGCTTTCGTCCCAGCGGCGGCCCACGAGCGAGGGGGGAAAACGGCGCGGCCGCGAGGGTGACGGCGTCGTTGAGGGCCCACTTGCCAGCGAGAGGGGGGAGAAAGAAACGGCGTCGCGGCCAGACGGCGGGCGAACCGGCCGAGCGCGGGAGAAGAACCGGCCGGCGGGGAAGCTTGACGACGGCTTACCGCCGGTGGCCCGGTTCCTTGTCCGAGGGGGGGTGGTTTAGCACGGGCGGAAGTTGGTGATTCCAACGGTAGGTTCAATTTGACCAGAGGGGGTTAGGAGGGGGCTGCCCACGGGGAGGGGGCGGAGCTCCGCGGCGGGGATCGCCGCCGGTGGGCTCTAGGTGGGGGACGGGGGCTGGAAGGGGGGTGCTTCGGTTCATGGCTACGCGAGGGAGCTGCTCGGCTCACTTAATTCCTTGCTAGACCAATAGAGAAGGGGAGGGAGGAGGGAAAAGGACTCACCGGAGAGGGGGACGACGACGGCGCTTCGCGAATTGCTCTCGGGTGAGGGGAGAAGGGGAGTGGCCGAGGCCGGTGTAGGGAAGAAGGAGCTCGGGGCGACCCTTTTATAGGTGCCCGAGGGAGGGGGGGCGGTGGAGCTCGGCGGACGCCGGTGAGCCTCACAGTGCCGGCATTAATGCCGCACAGCGTCGCCGACGAGACTCCACGGCGGGGGCGGGTACCGGCGAGGACGCGGGTCAAGGGGAGGAGGACGGAGCGGTGCCGAACTTCCCTGTGCGGCGAGATGGCAGAAGGGAGGACGGAGGCGACGGCCGGAGGTGACTTCGGTGAGGGGACGGCGGACGGACGACGAAGCAACTAACCCGTGGGGCCGTTTGGTCAGAGGGAGCGAGCGCGCGAGAGAGCGGGTGGCTGACGGGTGGGGACGCCTTGTCAGCGAGAGGAGGGCGGGGTGTGGAGCGGGCTGGCGCGCGCACGGAAGCAGGCCGAAGATGGGCCGAATGCGGAGGGAGCGCGGGCGCGAGGGGGGGGGGGGAGGCCGCGGGTTTGGGCTGGAAAACGGCCCAGCAGGGGGAGAGGGTTTTTCTCTTTTTCTTTTTATTTTCCAAATCCTATTTCCCTTTTTGCATCTTTTTCTTTTGAACAAATTATTTTGTGGGTAATCTAGGTGCTGGAAAATAGAATCTAAGTGATGTGCTTGTGATCAACCAAGGTGTATGCATATGATGAAAGAAAATCTAAGGGAGTTCTTGGAATTAAAGGAAGAAAAGAAGGGAAAGGGTAGATTAGGGTTTCAAACCTAGGTTAGGATTTTTGGGATGTTAGACAACACACGCAAGACTCAAATCCACAACACAACCACGCACACAAGCCAAGACTTGAGCTCAAAACACAGTACAGGGAGTTCGCAACTCAAATAGAGCTCAAATCACTAACACAACGAATCAAAAACGTGGAGACGGAGTCTGGGAGTCTTAGAATGTTCCTTGAAAGCTTGGTGTAGTGCTCCATGCTCCTAGGGGTCCCTTTTATAGCCCTAAAACAGCTAGGAGCTGTTGGAGGCCAACTTGGATGGCCAATCTTGCCTTCTGTCGAGTGGTTTACCGAACAGTCCGGTGCACCACCGGATAGCCACTATTCATGTCCGGTGTGCGATCTCCTTCCATATCAGGCGCAACTGACCATTGCTCCTCGGGGCTGGTTGGCACACCGGACACTGTTCGGTGCACCCAGCCGACCGTTGGAGCTGGCCACATGTCGCGCATTGATCGCGCGGACGACCGTTAGCCGCTAGCGTAGTTGGCTCACCGGACAGTCCGGTGAATTATAGTCGTACACCTCTGTCGTTTCCCGAGAGAAGCCGTTTCACCATCGGCCAGCCTGGCGCACCGAACACTGTCCGGTGCACCACCGGACAGTCCGGTGTGCCAGGCCCGAGCTAATGTTGGCTCCTCACAGCCAATCCTTTTCCAAATTTGTTTCTTTTTTCTCTGCACTGTTTCTAGCACTTGGACAAACATGTTAGTACTTAAAAAACAATTCACTAAGTCTAGAAACGTACCTTGTCTTTGATTTGTACTTCTTGCTAACTTAGCACATACAAGTTCAAAACATTTGTGTTGGGCATCTAATCACCAAAACAATTATAGAAATGGCCCAAGGGCACATTTCCCTTTCAAATCCTAGCCGCCAATTTCAAATCGACGGCCAGAGCCATCATCTTCCACCTCGGTAACGCCTGGGAGCGCGCACACGCGGTGACGAGCCAGCCCGCGACGGCGTGAGGCAGCGTGACTAGTGGGGTTGTACCGTGGCGATGTCCCCCCAACTGGCGCACTGTACCCTAGAATCATAGCTTACAAAGCACTACACGCCATGAACAGAATCGGCTAGGGAACTCCCACCAGGGTTTGGGCGCCGGAATGACCAGCCATTCACCGTGGCTGCCCTGCACAATCTTCAACGTTCGGCGAGGAGATCCGATCCCCCAACTCCGCACGCACAGGGGAGGTCCCGGCGAACAATGCGGCCTTGCTGAACTCCCCTCCCCGCGACAATACTCCCGCTCTCTGCTTCCTTTCTTCTCTATTTCTCTCTCTGCTACCTGCGACAAGCACCCGGTGCTTCACTGGTGCGGCTTAGGGGTTTTTTTGGGCAGGCACGTCGTACAAGGAAGGGGAAATGGGCCGGCCACACCAGAATTGGCCCAGGCGTGTTTTTTCATCTTTTTCTTTTTTTTTCTTTTGATTTCTTCTCTCGTTATTTAAAATTCAAGTTTGAATTTAAACCATGTTGTGATCGTGTACTTTAAATTAAATGTACCAAATAACACACTAGTGTGAGATGAATTTATATATTTATAAATTTTATTTTGTATTTTATAGTATTTCTCTCTTAAATTCCAAATTCAAATTTAGATTTTCATCCAAATCTTCACCTCTTTATTATATTCCCCTATTATTCCTTTTTAACATTACAAACTTCCTATTCCAATCTAAAATGAACTTTTAGGAGTTCAAATTTATTACCCACTAAAATTGATCATGATATAGTAGACATCGATTTATTCTAATTATTTCTTTTGTTTGATAAATGTTTGAAACATGAGACACACTCATATTATTTTCTCTCTTTGTAGAAAAATAGTATTTTGAATGTGAAATAGGAAGCAAAAGTTACTTCCAAATTTAATATTCATGTAAATAGAGGCTTGTGGTGCATCATTTAATGACATGCATAATTATTTAGTTGACTAGAAAACTTTTCTATTACCTTCTTTCTAAATTGATTCTTGGTTTTCATAAATCCAGTTCTCAATTTTTAATACTCAAGTATAATTTGAGATATCAGAATTTACTATTTTATTTCTTCATGTATTTATTTTATTATTAATAATATTTTTTAATACAGATTTTGGGCCTTACATACATCAACGGGAATTTATGCAGGCTTGCAATGCACATAACCAAGCGATGTATCAAGTATAGATAATCCGAACTCTAAATTCTTATATTTCAATATAACATCTTCAGTAGAAACACATATGTTTAACAGTTAATGCAGTAACATGGCATGACACCTAACATTCCACCGCCACCACAATGGTGCCAGTTTGCACATCAACTCTGGTACGTTAATCTTATCAAATTCTCTTAATAACATTCTCTAAACTAGCATTTCATCTAGTTAGTGTAGTAGAAAAACATGAACCGTATCTAAACTAAGTCAAATATTCATTAAACAGGGACTGGGGACTCAATAGTTCAACACCCCTCCGACACATATACCTGCACCTGGAGATAGGGTACGTTTGATAACTCTCGATGATTTTATACACTTGTATATACTTAACTTGTTGATATTTGCATTTAACTTATTGATATTTGCATTTAACTTGTTGATATTTGCATACTTGCGTAGGTTACGCCTGAAGCGGGTGGGAGTGGGTCTGAACCCACAGGAGCTGGATTTGTTGAATCCCACTTCGCGTGCCTTTCTCCTGGTGACGACAGTAGCCAAAGCTCAAACCATCTAAGTGCTGATTATCCCGGAGTATGGTGTTTGGTTGTCTTTGTTTCTTAACTCGTGCACGGTTTCTCTCAGTAGGCTAAACCCAACTTTGTATGCTATGTGTTTTCGTGAACTAAATACTTTAACTTATCTCATTGTTGCTATTTGAAATGGTTATGTGAGCTATGTTGATGATGTGAAGTTTGTGATGTGTGAATTTATTATGTGGTTTTAATGTGAAGTTTTTGTGAACTATGTCAATGTATGTGTTGGTAATGTGACCAATATTGATGTATGTTCTGTATGTGATGATATATATGTTATGTGTGTTATTGTGTAAAATATTGTGGAGAAATTACGCCTCATTGGTTGCTGGTTTGCAGTAGGAAAGGTTAATTCTTGTCGGCCTAACCATAGCCGACGAGGATTAGTAGTTAATTCCCATCAGCCAAATAATTCCCATCGGCTACTAAATAGCATATGAGAATTAGCAGTTAATTCCAATGGGCCCGCCGTGGCCGCGTCAAATTATCTGGTCGACGGGAATTAATGCATTAATTCCTATCGACCGAGCAAAGCCGACGAGAATTAGTTAATCCTCATGGGCTTTTGTAGAGACGATGGGAGTTAAGTAGCTGACGGGAATTAACTAAACCCCGAACTGTAATTCCCGTCGGCCAAGAACCGACACTACAGGAAACTAGTTAAAGAACGTGGGTGACAAACCGTCGAACTTAATGTAATAAGCCGATGGGAATACCGACGGGAATTACTAATTCCCATCGGCATAAGGCTAATTCCCGTCGGTTCTTGGCCGACGGGAATTACCTAAATTTTTGTTGTGTTCCTTCCCACTTTCACTGAGATAGGGTCTCCAATTCTGGATATGATGGGTACTAGTGCGGTCACTGCACGTCGGCAGCTGGGGTCAATGGAGCATTGTATGCCAATGGCAGTGGGCCTAATTTGTTGACGGGGAATCGATGGGGACGACTGATGTGTGTGGGGACGGAGTGCCCCTACATGTCGTGTGTTTAGGTTTACCTTGCAAGGTTTAAAAACTTTATTCGAATTGTCTGTTTCTTGCAGCTAATGAGATTGCTTGATCCATTGTACTGCATTGAGTAATAAGTGGAAAGGAGGTTACTGGCAAAAGATGTTGATTGACATAATGTTTGATACCATGTATGTATAGCTAGGTGCTCATGTAGTCTAAAGTATTATTCTAGAACTTGAAAAGCTAAAACTTGTTTTAGACTCAGCTAGTGCTTTTGGCAAATCAAACCCCTGAGCCAAACAACTTCATGGTCTAGAGGTAGAGGAGTAGACTCCTAACACCAGGTAAGTCTAGCTGAATATTAGTATACTTAGCCATGCTTGTGGCATAATTTCATAGGTACTTCATTGGATCACTTGATTGCTAGATTGACTTGGTCGTTACCCTGCCACCGGGTTAGACAGTCGAGTGGGACCCTGCCTCAGCAGAAGAGGATCATGATCAATGATTGGCCAGGCTTTGCCAAACTCCCTGTATCTCATTAGTTTATTTTTCTGCTGCACCAAAAACTATGGTTACTACTTTTGAACTCCGATGATGTAATAACTCTAAGTACGTTATTAATCTGTCTTTTATGTTTTATTGTATTTCTCTGTGTCTCACCTTTGCGTGAGCAAGTGGTATTGGATCCTTGGTAAGTGGCTTTATCGGACTAAATATGAGGGATTGACAGTTTATTCTGATTTAAGTGTGTCGTTGCCTCTAAGGCGAGACTTAGGCACTAAAGCTAGAATAATTCGGGCGGTTCCACCGCAGCTGGTATCGGAGCGATTACCACTTCAGAGAAGTCAATAAGTCATGAATGCCAACCTTTTTCAAAAATAAAATGTGGCATAACCTCCCAAGTTATTGGGCCCACATGCACCTGCCCTTGTCTCAAAGACCTCAGACGGTTATGCATGTGCACCAGATAACTTAATAGGATCCATCTGAGTGTCCCAAGGACCCCGAATAAACCACTTACAACCAGGATAGCAAGATTAATTAAACACGAATCACACACCAACATTTGCAGCGGTATTTCTTCATTACAAAAAGTTACAAGTTACAACAAATTTACATTATATTTATCGGAGTGATTACAAAAGTGATTCAAAGAAATATACTTTGAAATTTTATAAATTATTTATAATTTTGAATATATGCTAGCTCAATAAACAGTATAGAAGAGCTACTTTAACCTATAAGAAGGCCGAGCCCACTGGCACTTAACACCATCAACAACAGCACAAATCTAGTACCTGCAACAACATGGGTTCGAAAACCCTAAGTAGAAGTGTACTTTCGCAAGTCTTACCCATCTAAGGAAAAAGACTCTCAAGGATATGCTGGCTTTTGGGAATCAAGGTAAAGCTTATCAAGATTCAAAAACTCTTTTTGCAGAAAAGCTTACTAGTAGTGGGTCCTTATGCCAAAATTTTACTTCACAAATTAAGTCCTTTTTCTGAATCTAGATTTGCCTAATCTAGAGCATTCACTTGTCCTGGTCTAGCTTTCTTTTACCAAATTCTTATTTTACTTATCAACTACGATGAGTGGTCAGAGGGTAGAGTCTCCATGACCGAGGAGCAATGACGATTCGAACCGATTATACCCAGCTGGGGATCCCTAACCACACGACATATGTCGTAGCACTTTACCCTTGCATATGTCAACCGTTCTCACAGATCCTACACAACGTGAACAGGTCCACGCTACCCGGGAGCATAGTACTCCTCCGTCCAGCCTCTAGCCAGGAGGGTACACGCTACTCCCACCATCTCCCACGCCCGGTGCGTGGTTGTCTTTTCACGTATGGAATAGCCGAGTTCAGGCTTACCGGAGCACGTGGCTAGTTGCAAAGTCTCCACCACAATAGGCCTACATCGAATGGTCCTTAATCGACACAAACGGGCGAACTTTCCTGCTCAACGTCTGGTCTACATTACATATTATTTCTCAAAACTTGATACCTGAGAGAGGTACCCTACTTGAATGATGAAATCATTGTGGCCACAATGGGTTCATCATCACAAGTCCTTTTATTTCACAAACTCCAATATCCCGTGTTACACATCATATTTTAAAAACCATCCTAAATTAATAAGCAGGGCTAAGCATCACTAAATTTTCATAAAACAGGTATAGGGTTGTTTAATCAAGGAAGGAAATGCATCAACTGTTTGATCACACAATTCCTATCACCTAATGCATCATTCAAGGTGATAAAATTTTGTAAACATCAAGGAAAGAGGTGAATGCACCGGGGCTTGCCTAGGGTAAACACTAGGTTAGTGTTGTTAGACGATGGTCACTTGACAATCATCTTCATCATGGCACTTGATCAGGTCATCCATCCTTAGGTTCATCCATCAACATCACCTTGAGATTAATCCAGTTCTTGTCCTTCACATCACGTGATTAACTAGTGTACCTCATGAGATGCACGATGCACATGTATGAATATCAAGACAAATATCGCAAGATAATATTACGATGTTACACAATAAACAATCAAACACTTAATGGTAAGGCATCACGACATTTCATAAGCAAATGCTAGGTATCGACATATGACCAAGTACAATAATCATGTTTTTTAGACTAACCAAATCTAACACAAACGTCACGAAAGAGCAAACTATATAGACCAAGCAAAACACTCATGTTCCTCCTTTCTGATTGGATCTAATTCCAAAATCAAGTAAGAATAAAACATGGACTCGTCATTATTGAATACTAACGACTTAAAATAAATATAGGAACAATCTAATTAACTCCTTAAATGGTGCGTCTTAATTAGCTTAAATTAAACACTTAACTAAATCAAACATCACAATATTTACTCTAACAGATACAACATTAACAGATAACATAGTGTTTGGTAAAACTAATTTCTCAATGACTTAACTATCTAGAGTACTTATGTACACTGGCCAACGACAGATGGCTCAGTACAACAATCATGCTTCTCAAGATCAGTCGAATCTAACACAACAACCCTAACAAAACATGTCAGCTAGTCGATTTAGTACTATATCTATTTTTCACGTCATCGATTCACCAACACTGTATACTTGTCTACCAAAACCTCCTTCACCTAAACCGTATTTTAAACCCGAGCTTTACACGACGTGTCTACGCCACAATTGCGATCACAAGCACATCACCAATATTAATTCAATTAAATTACCCTAGTCATTCGTATCCACCACCAAAGCAATCCTCGTCTAAATTACATTGCCGCCTAAACTTTACCATATACATATAAAAATGTCTAATTAATAATTATTACCAGAAATTACATAAACATTGATAACCTATTTTTAAATAAAAATAGCATATAATGACTATCATTACGACTAGTAATTTAATCCAATGCATCCAATCATTCCTCATACTAACGGGAAACAAATGGATCGGCTTACCATGTCCGAATCGACTCAGAGCCGTGATTTTGATGAGGCTATCCGGTTTGAACCATTCACTAAACACCATGTGTGCGTCGTTCTAGGACTTCACTGTCTTCAGCGAGCATGGAGGGTGCGACGACCATGCTGAAGGCGAGCTGGAGGCCAGGCGAGCTCCAGGAAACGAGCAGGGTGGGACACTCGGGACCCAACTATGGAGGTGCAGCCAACGAGGTCATAGAGGGCACGATCTAACGAGAAATAGAGACGCGGCACCATGCTCATGGATGCAGAGATGTTGGCGCCACCAGAGGTAGTGCTAGGGCCAGCTACAGACCGGAGATAGGAATAGAGGGAGACGACACCAGGGGCTTTCTTAGTCGGACTAGGGACAAGAGGGAGCCGGGATGACTAAGAACACTGCGATAGCCAGAGGAACGGTGAGGTCGGCGCGTGTCCCATGGCCAGAAGCGAGGATGGACGCTGACTGCTGGAGGGAGTGAGCCGAGCGACAACCGGCGGCGCGTAGTTGGAGCTTACTAGGGCGTGTGTGCGCTGTGAAGGTCGAGCAGGGGAGATGGCGCACGGTGAAGGGAGCAACCAGGGAGAACGCCGAAGAGGCTACCATGGAAGAGAGCTGGAGCATGGACGTGGGGAGGGACTCAGCTGGTGCTCCACGGGACGGCCAGAGACGAGCATGGAAGAGAGCTGGAGCATGGACGTGGGGAGGGACTCAGCTGGTGCTCCACGGGACGGCCAGAGACGAGGCGGCTTGGGATCGAAGATAGGAAGAGGTTGGGCGTCGGCTGTGAGAGGATGAGGACGATTGATGTGGCGAAACCGCCCGAATTATTCCAACTTAAGTGCCTAAGTCCCGCCTTAGAGGCTAGACCACACTTAAATATGAATAAACCGTCAGTCCCTCGGATCTAGTCCGACAAGACCACTAACAGGATCAAGTACCACGTACTCACTCGAAGGTGAGGCACCGAGAAAATACAATAAAGCATAAAACCATAAATTAAAGAAGTACTTAATGTTATTACATCGTAATCGGAGTTTTGCAAAAGTAATAACCATTATTCTCAGTGCAGCGGAAATTAACAAACAGTAAATAAAAGGGAGAATGGGGAAGCCTGGCCCATCACTCCTCATGCTCCTCTCCTGCTGAGGTAGGGTCCCACTCGACTGTCCAACCCGGTGGCAAGGTGGATGGCCAAGTCACTGCAGCAACCATATCATATAGAGAACCTATAAAAATTATGCCACAAGCAAGGTTGAGTATACTAATACTCAGCTAGACTTACCCGGTGTGAGCAGTCTACTCCTCTACCTCTAGACATGCAGCTGTTTGGCTGAGGGGTTTGGTTTGCCAAAAGCATTAGCTGAGTCTAAAATCAATTTTTAGCTTTTCAAGTTTTAGTTTGCTCCTTTTAAGCTAGATGAGTACCTAGCTCTTCATACATGGTATCAAATATTATATCAATCAACATCTTTTGCCAGTCATCTCATTTCCACTTATTACTCAATGCAGTACAATGGATCAAGCAGTCTCAATTGTTACGAGAAGCAGATGATTCGAATCGATTTTTTAACCTTGCAAGGTAAACCTAAACACACGACATGGCAAGGCACTCCGTCCCCACACATATCAACCGTCCCCATCGATTACCTGGCAACAAAAAGAGGCCCACCGCCTTAGCGTACAATGCCTCACTGACTGCCATCGTGCAGTGACCGCACTTGTACCCACCATAACCAGAATGGGAGACCACGTCTCAGGTCGCATGAGGAGATCAATCCGCGGGCAGTTACACTCAGGTACTAGGCTTGCCGATTTACCATATTTCTCGGCATGTGTTTAGTATGTTCAAATGCTTGACACAGGTATCTGCATGTTAATCCTTATTCCAATTTCGTCTCATAGACAACGCATCCCCATGGATCCGTGCCCACAGACCATCATCAATCCATCATCAAAATGGATAAACCAAATTCATGAGCTCGCGCGAGTGCTAGAAAAATCGCTCGACTTCTACCGAGATCCCTAATTAGTAAAGCAGATACTCGACCTAGCATACTAGTATCCATCTCAAAAGGAATTCTGAGTTCATGCAACTACGGTTTTCAGACAACTCCTACACTTAAGTGCACAGTACAAACCTACAAACATTAAGTGTAGTAAAATAGCATACATAAATGGTTATGCATAAAACCGGGGGTGCCTTCAAAAGCTGGGGTAGGCAGATCTTCGATGGCAGGCTCTAGTGCTGGCTCCTGGACTACCTCCTGAGCAACTCCTTGCTCCGGAATAAGGACGTACTCTCCGTCAGCGAGATTACAATCTATCGAATGCAATGAATAAGAGACATGTATATTAATGAGAGGCAAAATTTTGTGAACACGATGTAGGCGAGATAATATCAGGCAGTGGTACTAGGGTTTCTTTATTGGATGGTGCTCTTAGTGTTTTATACTCACTATTTTAGGGTCTTAAGTGCAATTAAGAATTTAATCATCTCCTTATGTTTTATTGGCCTCTTAGAGGGATCGAGTTGCGTAATAGTAATTCCTTCCATAATTCCCTTTTTACCTTCTATTTATGTTTTCTAGAGTGATTTTCGAACTACCATAGTGACTTAGAATTTTCCAAATAATGTTGCAAAAATTTCAGTGGGTAAACATTGGTACCTGTAGTCAAATTTAAATTTTTGAGGTAAAAATAATTAAGATAAACTTTGGGCAAAAATAACAAAAGTGAGGGTAGGTGGTCACTTTGTACTACAGCTCTAATTTAGGTGATGGTTTTATACTAAACATTATTTTTGCTAACATCCATGGGTAATAACCTACTTCTATGCCAAAAATAACAGAAAGTGACTTAATGGTTATTTAGTTGGGATTTTCTAAAGTTTAATGTTAAAAAGGCACTTATAACTAACTTGCCATTTGAAAAATATCAAACAAAATACTTGTATTTTTCCTAGATTCATACTAGCATAATAGTAGTTATCCCAAGGATTGGGGTGGTTCTTGTTGGAACTTGCGCTCCTGTGCAAGTTGATCCAACGGGGGAGTGAGAAAGATGTGAACACGGTTTAACTCGAGACGGCAATTGCTTCTATTAATTCCGCCTCTCAAGGGCACTGTACGGGGGTATTTATAGGTGACTGAGTGCCCAACGTCTCGATGTAAGGACGCATGTACCCTCAGACACCTGGACTATCTATGGAATATTCCCATAAAGGAGGGTTACAGACTGTCATTATAGAAAAGCCATTACAAATCGAGCCCGTAACACACGACTCCGCGCGAGGCCTTTACAATGGGCCGAATCCCACGTGGGCCTCATGGTCGGGTGACGATGTAGGACGAGGCGACGTCGTCGTAGGCCTTCGTCTCGTAGTGTTGAGGACGAAGGGTGGACCCCGCCGGTCGTATTGCCTCCGTTGGTGCAGCGAGATCGATGAAGGCTGGAGCGAAGGGTGGCGTCTTCGCCTTCGCCCCAACATTTGCCCTCCGAGGGACCAGTTCGACTAAGTAATCTGGTGCCGAAGACGTTGCTAGATGGTGGAGACGCTGCCCTCGCTCGAAGTGGTTCCGCGGGGGTTTTTGATGTGACCTTTGACGGACGCAGTACTGTTGGACAGCGGGTTTCCTGAAGCGTCACGTCCTGTGTATAAAAAGGGGTGGGGCGGCGCGGTTCAGGTTCTCTTTCTGTGTGCCGCAAAACCCTAGCCTCCTTTTGAAATCGTTCGCCCGCTCGCCTGCCCTCCTTGCTCCTGCTCGTCGGAGATCTGGCCTGCGTCAAGCAGACCGCTCGCCGCCGCCGATGGTATGTAGCCATGCCGTCTTCTTCCTCGTCTGCTGCAAACTCGCTGCCGGCCGACGCCGCCACCCTTCGCTCCAGCCTTCGTCGATCTCGCTGCACCAATGGAGGCATACGACCGGCGGGGTCCACCCTTCGTCCTCTACACTACGAGACGTAGGCCTACGACGACGTCGCCCCGTCCCACGTCCTCACCCGACCATGAGGCCCATGTGGGATTCGACTCATTGTAACAGGCCCCACGCAGAGTCGTGTGTTACGAGCTCGATTTGTAATAGCTTTTCTGTAATGACAGTCTGTAACCCTCCTTTATGGGAATATTCCAAGGATAGTCCAGGTGCCTGAGGGTACATGCTTCCTTACATCAAGACGTTGGGCACTCAGGCACCTATAAATACACCCATACAGTGCCCTTGAGAGGCAGAATTAACAGAAGCAATTGCTGTCTGAGTTAAACTGTGTTCACATCTTTCTCACTCCCCCATTGGATCAACTTGCACGGGAGCGCAAGTTCCAACATTGGCGCCCACCGTTCGTGCTACGAGCAAACCACCCGCGATGGCACCCAAAAGAGCTAATTCGAAGGCAGCCCCATCCGTCGATGAAGCAGCAAAGGCATCACTGCTAGCTGAGAAAAAGGGCAAGGCCCTCGCCGACAACACCCACCAAGGAGCTAGCGAAGACGAAGCACATAGTAAGAGACAGCGCAACGATCAACACACTCAAGAAGCCACCCTCCGCACCTGTAGCTTCGAAGGGCAGCCACAAGTGCCACCCCTAGGCTTTGCTCCACCAGAGGGCGAGGACACAGCAGAGGATGGCGAGGTCCTCGGCGTCTCCGCAGAAGAACAGCTACAACTACAGGCCCTGCGCCTCAAAAACCGCAACCTCCAGAAGAAGGAAATCCTCGAGGCCAAGCGCCAACGTGTCTCTGCCCAAGCCAAGGTGCGCCAAATGATACGAGATGAGGAGCAGAGGGCTCAAGAGCTTGAGCAGGAGATTGCGCTCATGTAGCGCGAAGGCCAACATGACCTGCAGCACGGCCCGCCCCTCTAGCAGCGTGCACCAGTCGGAGACCTATTCGTTCCTCAGCGCGGACCCTTCATCCCGCACGCCACAGCTTTCCAAGGCATCAATTACCTTGATGAGCGGAGCCCCCTGGAGCCGCAACTGCAGGTGTCACCATGGCCTGCCAATTTCAGGGCAGGGACCTACCCTAAGTACAACGGTAGCACCGACCCAGCACAGTACATCATGAGCTATCAAGTCACTATCGCATCATCTGGAGGGGACGACGCCATGATGGCCAAGTCCTTCATCATCGCCCTCGAGGGTCCGGCCCTAACCTGGTACACCAGGTTGCCCCCGTTGTCCATCGACTCCTGGAGAAGTCTCCGGGACAAATTTCTGCTCAACTTCCAGGGGTACCGCCGAGACACCGACGCCTTGGCCGAACTGTCACTCTGCAAGCAGCTGGAGAAAGAAACCCTACGGGAGTACTACCGCAAGTTCCTGACTCTCAAGTCACAACTGCCTTCAGTCGATGACCAAATTGCCATTCACTACGCCATCAGTGGCCTTCGGGCTGGCGTCCTTTACAGTCACTACATCAGGGACCCACCCAAGAACCTCCAAGAGCTCTATCAGCTGTTTGAAAAATACGCCAGATCAGAAGAGCTCCACCAGCGCAAGGTTGAGTCCCAAAGGAAACCCAAGGACCCTCTGCAGTCCAGCCGCACATGGAGAAGACCTTTGCAGTCAGACTTCGGTCGGGACAACCGCAGTCAACAGCAGGTCCATAACACTGCCAACCAGCACCCCGCAGGTGAGGCCCCTCGCCGTCAAGATTATCCCCATAGGGCCACAACAGTGGCACCCGTGGTCGGGGCCAAGGACGGGCGCAGCAGCCGCGCAGATTTTACTACCTGTTACACGGCGAAGACTGCGCGCACCCAACGAGGGACTTCCCGGAAACGAAGGCCACCAGGGACAGGATGTCTCGGGCACAACCAGCCGACAACCCACGGATTATCGCACACACATATCAACACCAGCTTCCACAACCATACAACCATGGCCCCGTCCAGCATCCACCTAACCACACATACCAACACCATCAGGAGGTACAAGTCGTACCACCTCCACTTCCGCCTTCGCACCCGCATCAGCCAAACATCCACCACCCAAACCACCCCCAAGCGCCAAAACAAGAAGACTTCACCGATCAGCCGTGTCACAGAGTCATCCACATGATCACTGGGGGGTCCAGCGTCGACTTCGACACGAAGCGACAGAAGAGGGACCACTACTGAAGCATCAACCACGTCGCCGTCACCGGCCCAGTCATGCAAACGAAGTGGTCCCACATGCCGCTGACCTTCGACGCCAGAGATGTCGACCTGCGCAGCGCACCCCACATTGATGCCATGGTAATCAACTGTAGCGTGGCAGGCTGGGACCTGCACAAAGTTTTAGTTGACAACGGCAGCCAGGCGGACATCATTTTCCTCCACGCCTTTGACCACATGGGCATCAGCCACAGTTTGCTTAAGCCTTTGGACAACTGTGGGGGACAGATATCCCCCGGGTCCACTAGAAGGGTAAAAGACCTCACGAAAGGCCTAAGGGCCCAGTAAATCATAAGGTCATTCCTTCGTGGGCCTGGGGAGGAACAATCAGTAGAAGAGATCAACGCGAGGCCGGATTGATGCAAGCCCGGACGACTCACCACGTCGAGCGAGCGGCCACAACAGAAATCCGACTTTCCCGCGCCGGAGCCCTCGTGCAACGGAGCCGTGCGAGGATAGGTCGGCGGAACTACGAGAAGATAAACTCAAGCAGTTCGCTATTTTTTAGATACACATTGTTATCATATCCACATGTATTGCCCCACGGCCGAATATATAATGCCTAGGGGGCACCCCTTCGGAATGACTGATCTATTACTTAGCCATCCACTTTAGCTTTCTGTGTTCTCAATTCAGAAAGTCACCCTGTAACCTCGCTCACCAAGCATACTCACCAGGACGTAGGGTGTTACGCTCATCCAAGCGGCCCGAACCTGTAAACATTGTCCACTGTTCCTCGTGCATTCTGCACGAACCATTCTACTATAGTCGGTGACACCGTCCTACTCCTAAAAACACCACGAGGGGCAACCCCGGGTGTGCGGTCGAACCCAAAACACCGACAGCTGGTGCGCCAGGTAGGGTGTGTGTCGACGATCCAAGCTAGCTCAATGGCCGTCACTTTCCACAACAAGATCACCCTCCGACCTGGATCTGTATACCGCTTCGGAACAATCTCGTCCGTAGCAGATGAAGAGGGAACTCTGCACCGCATTGCGGATTCATCGGCAAAAAAATCTCCTCCAACTAACTCCGAAAATGTCGGAGAAGCACAACCTCCAATTTTTCGGAAAAAGATCGTTTTCAGAAAATCAGGGGCCGAGGGCCCGTTGACCCGGAGAACTCCACTGTCCACTTCCCCGACGAAAGAATGGACACAGATCACAAGGAGGAAGAAGACCGAGGGGAAGCAAGTTATTCCTTCCGTTCCTCCGCTCTCAAAGGAGAATGGAAAGGAGGTCGCCACGACAGCAGCATCGTTCTACCTCGACGTCCTCTTCATCGGAAGAGCGGAGTCGCCTCCTGTCTCCGACGACGAGCCGACTGCACCCGGAGAAGAACCACCTCAACGAGAATCCCGCCGACGGAGAAACCGGCGCCGGAACGTTCGACGACATCACGCGGCCGGAGAACGAGATCCGGAGCAACCTGTCTCGCGGGACAAGGCCTTGGAGATAGGACAGACTCCGGAGGAGCGCGTCTTCAGAGAGCGAAGGAACTCCCGACGACGCGATCGCTGCCGGGTTCAGGAACAAGCCGAGCAAGACACAAGGCAACGACGGGAGAATCCATTCTTCGGGCGCAACCTGAATCCCGACTTTGCTCGAGCCATGAACACTCCGAGCAAAGTTGGAGGAGTACTAGCTCGGATAGCTGACGGACTCCCTCGGACTCCCGATGCCGAGGGCTACCGACGACTGCTCACCCAGGCAGCCAACCATCTTCTACCGCTCGCTCACCCGTCGAATGATTTACGACATGCCATCAACAGTCACCGAGACGCACGAAGCTCCATCAATGCTTCGCGCGAACGACGGCATGAAAACGAGATCCGCCGCTGGGAAGAGTACGATAGGGATCACGACATCCTAGCTCGGAGCCAGGCCACCAGGACCGAGTCAACAACGGTCTCAACTGGCGGTACTACCCGGGGACGGTCGAAGAACCACAACAGCCACTCCCCTTCCCGGGACAGACGTCATCCCCGATGACAGGAGGACACGTGTGGAGTGTCTGCCCTTACTCCACGCCTTAGGGCCATCCAATGGCCTCCTAACTTCAAAGTATCCAATGTCGATAAATACGAACCTAAGCAGGATCCAGGGGGCTGGCTGGCCGTCTACACCACTGTTGCTCGAGCTGCCGGGGCGTCCGAAGACGTGATGACCGCGTACCTACCCATTGTCCTCGGGCAAGACGCGCTGCAATGGCTGCGGCATCTACCGCGACACTGCATCGACAATTGGAGTGACTTCAGTCGACGTTTCACCGCCAATTTCCAGTCCCTCTCCAACAAGCCGGCGCAACCATGGGACCTCAAATCCATCAAGCGCCGGGGGGACGAAACTCTCCGGTCGTACCTCAAAAGGTTCCAAACCATGAGAAACCGTATCCCCGAGGTCACGAAGGCGGCCGTAATCGAGGACTTCTACAGAGGATCCAACGACCCGGTCTTCGTCCGGGCTATATTACAGAAGGCGCCAACTACCTCCGAGGAGATGTTCCGAGAAGCCGACCTCTACATCACCGCCGACGAGTGGGTCCAGGACCTCGTCGGAGGAGCAAAGCCTGCACCAGCGGCACCACGGCGTGATGCGAACCAACAACCCGACAAACGCTGGGAGAAGAGACCCCGCGAAGAAGTACACGCTGCCGGGCCACCAGCTTCTCGCGCCCGAGGAGGACCTCGTGAGGGCGAGCGCACACTGGATGACATCCTCGACGCCCCGTGCCCGTACCACAAGGACATGCGCCATACTCTTCGGAACTGCCGGGACTTCAAACACTCTGTCGGGCATGGCCGACCCTTCCAACCTCTACCTCCCCCTCCACCGAGAGGAGGACCAGAAGAACCACGACAACCCCGTCAGCGAGAGGAGGGAGGAGGAGGAGCCTTCCCGTGCGTTGACAGGGAGGTCAATGTCATCTTCGGCGGACACGGATCGCAGGAAAATAGAAGACAACAAAAGCTCAACGATCGCCAGATATTAGTGGCGACCACCAGTCCTCCCGCCCCCTACCGGTGGTCGGAACATCCGATCACTTTCACTCGGGCGGATCAATGGCTTAACTTCGATCATCCAGGCAAATATCCGCTCCTCGTCGATCCGGTGATCCGAGAGAGCCGGGTGAAGAAGGTGCTAGTGGACGGGGGGAGCAGCATCAACGTCACCTTCCCCCGGACACTCCAAGGCTTGGGAGTTCGCCTCAAAGAGCTCCACGAGTCCGATACTCCATTCTTCGGCATCGTGCCGACTGAAGGAGAATACCCGCTGGGCCACATCTACATGCCCGTCACCTTCGGAACTCCGGAGAACTACAGAACCGAGTTCCTGAGGTTCGAAGTGGCGAACTTCGACTGTGGGTACAACGCCATCATCGGGAGGCCAGGATTGGCCAAGTTCATGGCCATTCCTCATTACACATACATGATACTGAAGATGCCCGGACCACAAGGAATCATAACTGTGCGAGCCGACTTCCAAGGCGCCGCAGAGTGTTTCCGAGTGGCCATTCAAGCAGCCCTCGCCACCAAGCCGTCGACGACTTCTCCGACACAGGTGAACTCTAAGCCTGAGGAAGACCTCGCGGTACCGGCAAATGAAGCTCAGGCCACAACTTCTATGCGGCCAACTGAAGAAACTAAAAGGATCAACCTGGGGTTCGCCGATGAACGCAAGACTGCCATTATCAGCTCCAGCCTGGACGACAAATAGGAAAGCACGCTCGTCTAGTTTCTGCAAGATAACTGAGACGTATTCGCGTGGCAACCTGCGGATATGCCGGGAGTCCCAAGAGAACAGGCTGAGCACAAACTAAAAGTCTATCCCCAGGCGAGGCCGATTCGGCAAAAACTACGTCGTTTCACACCCGACAAGAGAGAGGCCATCTGTGCCGAGCTAAGTCGTTTGGTCGCGGCTGGATTCATTAGAGAGGTGTTACACCCCGAGTGGTTAGCCAATCCTATTCTTGTACTCAAAAAGAATAAAGTGGATTGGTGCATGTGCGTCGACTATACCGATCTCAACAAACATTGTCCGAAGGATCCCTTCGGGCTCCCGAGGATAGATCAGGTGGTAGACTCCACCGCTGGATGTTCTGTGCTGTCTTTCTTGGATTGCTATTCCGGATACCATCAGATCAGCTTGGCAAAGGAAGACGAAGAAAAAATAGCGTTCATCACTCCGTTCGGAGCTTTCTGTTATACCTCCATGCCGTTTGGCCTCAAGAACGCTGGAGCGACTTATCAGAGAGCCATTTAGACATGCTTAGCCGACCACTGGGGCAAGCGTGTGGAAGCCTATGTAGATGACGTAGTAATCAAAACAGAGAACTCGGAGAACTTCGTTGAAGACTTATAGCTGGTTTTCCACAGCCTGAGGCGGTACAGATGGAAGCTTAATCCCGAAAAATGTGTTTTCGGGGTACCAGCAGGAAAGTTGCTCGGGTTTATTGTCATCCACCGGGGAATTGAGGCTAACCCAGATAAGATTGAAGCTATCATGAAGATGGAAGCACCTCGATCACAAAAGAAGGTTCAGCGACTGACTGGATGTATGGCAGCCCTGAGGAGATTTATATCCAGGCTGGGAGAAAAACGTTTGCCGTTTTACAAGCTGCTCAAGAAAGTGGATAAGTTTCTGTGGACTTCAGAGGCATAGGAAGCTCTAGACGCACTGAAGAAATTCTTGACAACACCACCAGTACTGAAACCACCGCGATGAGCCACGCCGACTCAACCAGCTGAAGATCTGCTACTATATATCTCTTGCACGACTCACATGGTGAGCACCGCGTTGGTAGTCGAGCGAGCAGAAGAAGGACATGCCTACCCAGTGCAACATCCTGTTTACTTCATCAGTGAAGTTTTGGGTCCCTCGAAGAAAAGGTACCCTCAAGTTCAGAAACTATTGTACGCAGTACTTCTAACTGCCCGCAAGCTACGTCACTACTTTGACGACCACAAAGTCATAGTGGTTACTGATTTCCCGATAGGAGACATTCTTCACAACAAGGAAGCCATTGGCCGGGTAGCCAAGTGGGCTTGCGAGCTGGGATCTCATGACATCGAATTTCGACCTCGCACTGCCATTAAAACTCAGGCATTGGTTGATTTTGTATCAGAGTGGACTGAACAGCAAGTACCAGATAACCCAGAAACTGCAGAAGTATGTCGAATGTACTTTGATGGCTCGTTGAAGCTGCAAGGAGCAGGAGCAGGAATTCTCTTCACCGCACCTGGAGGCGAACACCTCAAATATGCCCTCCAGTTGTTGTTTCCGTCCTCCAACAATGCAGCCGAGTATGAAGCTCTGATCCATGGATTGAATATCGCCATATCGTTGGGTATCAAAAGACTGATGGTATATGGAGACTCTCTGGTGGTCGTTAGCCAAATAAACAAGGAGTGGGACTGCTCGAGTGATTCAATGGGAAAATACTGCAATGCCGTCCGAAAACTGGAAGATAAATTTGAAGGTCTGGAATTTCACCATGTAGAAAGAGATCGGAACACGGCAGCCGACGTATTGTCCAAGTTAGGATCTAGTCGGACTCAGGTCCCACCTGGAATCTTTGTACAAGAAATACTACAGCCGAGTATCTCAATGGATCAAGCAGATGAGTGTAATATTATACGTCCACCCGAGTCAGACTCTGAAGACTGGAGAAGGCCAATCATCAGATATATAAAGGATGAAGAGGAACCAGATGACAAAAATGCAGCCGAGCGCATCGCCAGACAGTCGGCTCACTACACACTCATTGGGGAGACACTGTATAGAAGGGGTGCGTCAGGCATCCTCATGAAGTGCATTCTTTCATCCACTGGAAAGCAACTTCTGGAGGAGATCCATGCTGGGCAATGTGGAGTGCATGCAGCGTCCAGGACACTGGTCGGGAAGGTTTTCAGGTCAGGATTCTATTGGCCAAGAGCGAAGAGTGATGCAGCCGAGTTAGTTTAGAGATGTGAAGCTTGCCAATACTTGTCAAAACAACAACATCTACCAGCACAGCAACTGCAGACCATACCAGTAACTTGGCCCTTTGCATGCTGGGGATTGGATATGATTGGACCTTTCAAGAAAGCTGAAGGAGGGTACACCCACGTGCTGGTAGCTATAGACAAATTCACCAAATGGATAGAATTCAAACCCATTGCTTCCTTAACTTCAGCTAAAGCGGTGGAATTCATACAAGACATAATATTCAGATTTGGCATACCGAATAGCATCATAACTGACTTGGGGTCCAATTTCACAAGTTCAGAGTTCTTTGACTTCTGTGAACAGAAAAGCATTCAGATCAGATACGCTTCTGTAGCACATCCAAGAGCCAATGGGCAGGTTGAGCGAGCCAACGGGATGATACTGGAGGCACTCAGGAAAAAGATCTTCGATAAAAACGAAAGGTTTGCAGGAAAATGGGTAAGAGAATTGCCCTATGTTGTTTGGAGCCTAAGAACCCAACCAAGCCGAGCCCTGCAGGGAAACACTCCTTTCTTCATGGTTTATGGGTCGGAAGTAGTGTTACCTACCGATCTCAAGTTCGGGGCGCCAAGGTTGATCTTCGAAAGCATAGCAGAAGCCGAAGCTACTAGGATGGAAGACATCGATATACTCGAGGAAGAACGGTTGAATGCTGTAATCCAATCGGCACGGTACCAGCAGACTCTAAGGCGCTACCATGACAAGGCCGTGCGACAGCGATCCTTCTCAGTAGGGGACCTCGTCCTCCATCGAATTCTAACGGGGGAGGGACGACACAAGTTATCACCTTTATGGGAAGGACCCTTCGTAATAGCGGAAGTCACTCGGCCAGGATCATATAGACTCACTCAGATGGACGGCACGGAAGTCGGGAACTCATGGAATATAGAGCACCTCAGGAAATTTTATCCCTAGCTGTATTTCAAAAGCTATCGGGATAATGATGTACTCTGTAAAAAAGGAAATACGTCATCAATAAAAAAGAGCTTCGGAAGTACTCAGTTTGTTCATGGTTGACACGCATTCTAACTAAACTCGGGGTGACCACTATGCCCTATTAACGGAGCAATCGGTTTAAGTCGGCAACGACTTAAGCCGGTGCAACATGCTCACGCTTACTAAACTCGGGGTGACAACTATGCCCTGTTAACAGAGCAATCGGTTTAAGTCGGCAACGACTTAAGCCGATGCAACATGCTCACGCTTACTAAACTTGGGGTGACTACTATGCCCTGCTAATGGAACAATCGGTTTAAGTCAGTAGCGACTTAAGGCGATCTGACGCGCTTACGATTACTCATATAGGGATGACTTCTATATCCCATAAACAATTTTCAAAACCATCACACATCATTTTACTACTGCAGATTTACATACTGTTGAATTCTGAAACAATAAGAATATCATTCAAGTGCTAAACTGGTATCCACTAACAAATGTCTGACCATGCTAACCGCGTGCTCAAAGTATACAAACTATTTCTCTATTTCGCGATATCTTTCTCAGGAGCAACCGACGAGGAAGGGCGACTTGAAGAATCAGGGGCAGCACTCACATCAGCCCTTATATCTTCAGGAACAACCACGCCAGGCCTCCTCATCAAGATTCGCCCCGCTCGAATAGCCTTATCCATGGCTTTGTCGCGCTGGGTTCTGAGAGTAACAGAAGTTTCTTCAGCAACCTTGACAGCCAGACGAGCAGCTTCTAACTCCTGAGCAACGGATTTCTTGGAAGCTCGGTGTTCTTTGATAGTAGCATCCTTCGCTGATATCAATTGCTTGAGCCGAGTCACCTCGTCCATAGACTCTTGCAGCCTACAGCGTTGGTTGTCCAACTCTTCCATGGTAAAGCGATGGCTCCTCTCTAGGATGGTCAGCGAGTTGCTAGAATCGTGATACAATCTGTCGAGACTGTCGCGAGAGGCAGCAAGGATACGTTTCTCTTCCTGCAAACAAAAATCAACTCTCTCAAACATCAAGCGAGTAATAGACGCACAATGAGGCAAGGCACAGTTTCGTAAGTCACCTTTTCAGAATCAAGCTGAGTATGAAGGGAGGAGCTCAGTGCATTGGCGTCATCTAAAGCGGCAGAGACCTGAGATAGTTCAATCTGACTTTGGGAATATTTTCTTTCAAAGTCAGAGCACCGCTGGACTAGCTCAGCCTGATCTCGAGAATGTTTCTCTTCAAGAGTGGAAATTTGCCGAGTCATAACTAGCAGGAAACAACCAAACAAAGGGGGTCATAATGTGAAGCGGTTTAATAGTAAAGACGAAGAAGAGCAAAAAGCACTAACCAGCGTTAGTCGCCTCCAAGTCAGAAACACGATGTTGAAGCAACACTAGATTCCAATGTGCAAGGGACGAAGCCACTTCTGGGACAGGAGCACCCTGTAACCTCAGCTGGCTAGCCATTTCCTCCACCAAAGCCTGATAAGAAGAGCAGATGAGTGAAGTGACAACAGTTCGTTACATGTAAAAATCAAGCTGAAGTATACCACAGTACCTAGAGGTTGGAAAAGAACGAAGGGACTCCCAAATCTTGAGCAATCAACTGATGACCGGACGTACAGGCGCCACCCGAAGCGGCTTGCAACGAACCAGCCGGAATCAGCTCAGTGCCATCAATAGAACCCACAACTCGATTAGCAGGGACGCTACCCTCTAAGGCGACCCTCTGGTCCAAAGCTTGGACTACCACCGCGCAGCCAGAGTGCGGAGGCGATCCTACATGAACGTCCATGGAAGTACAGGAGGGAGACTCCACTTGGACGCCCTCGGTGGCTGGGTCATAGTTTCCACTGCCCACTTGAGCCGGATCATCCCCGGCAACACCCTCAGGGGCTGGGCAGTGGCTTGCACTTCCCACCCGAACCAAGTCACCCCCGGCGACACCCTTGGGGGCTGGGCACGTGTCAACACCATCCTTGGGGTCCAAGTCCTCTGCGGTAGCCACCTCCAAGGCTGACGGGTCCTCATTTACTTCCATGGGACCAGAATGATCCAGGCTAGTATCCCGACCCTCGAGATCGCGCTCTAAGGTCGACGAGGCACGGGATGACCTCAACCCAGCATCAAGCCCGTCAGCGCAGACTTCCATCACTCCATCATCTGCTGGCTCCGATAACAACTCTTCTGGAACCATGTCCTCAAGAGTCTGATCAAAATTGGCCAAGGACAGCTCTTGCAGACCAATGAGAGCAGACAAAGCAGGGGAAGGAACTCCACTACTTTCACCGCTAGCGGTGAGGCACCGATTGTTTTTCCGAGTTAAAGGGACTTCATCCTCTTCCTCCTCGTCATCTTCATTAGCAACGCAAGCAGCACCCACATGGGGATCAACAGCAGCTCAGGCACACCCATTGGGGTCAGCAGCAGTAAATTCAGCTATAGACACCTCTTCAGCAGCAGAAACCGAAGCACCAACGTCCTGATCCAAACTGGGTACTCGCTGGAAGCGTCTCTTTTTCTTTTTCTGCTCACCAGCAGAAGGATCAGGTTGATTGGCTCGGCAAGGACGCCTCGGACGAATACTGCCAGCTCTCTGAGTATCCGAGGTCGTACCAGCCCCTGGAAGGGGCGCCCCCACTGACGCCTTAGCAGGAGCAGCATCAGAAGAGTCCTCAGCTAGCAAATCAAGCATGGCGCTTATCTCTGTGTCACTAGGGTTCAGGGGCACCTCAAAGTAAACTTGTCGTTCATCATCAAGAATCCCCCCGAGCGAGGCGACCAAAGCATTAACTTCCTCAGCAGAGGGCCGCACTCTAAGGCCCAAATTGCCATCAGCGACAGGTGGATTCGACACAAAAAGAGTGAAAGCTTTGGGAGGAGGCAAATTCCAGGCTAAGTATGCCACTGGGGCACCAACGTTTGACACTTTGCCTCTAAGGATCATCTCGAGTCGGTTCACCAAGTCTGCAGAAGGAATTCTTCTGTCGGTAATCCGAGTAGGGTCGGCTAGGCCTCGATACAGATAAGCCGGGTATGCCCTGTCTTTCAACGGCTGAATATTCTTGAAGACAAAATCAGCAACCACAGCTTCAGCAGTCAGACCCCTCTCTTTCAACAATCCAACTTCAGCTAGCAAAACACCTGCTTCAGCAACCTCCTAATCTGTGGGAGGCTCGGTCCAGCTCGGGGTGCTAACATCCGGTTGTCTTCCCGATCGAGGGGGGAGAGAGTTTCCGAAATTCTCAACAATGAACCACTCCAAGCGCCATCCCTTGATGCTATCCTTGAGGGGGATTTCGAGATATTCAGTCTTCCTCCTACGGCGCATCTCCAAGCTGGCACCCCCAACCAACTGATGTTGTCCCCCGGCCATCCCAGGGCGACCGTGGTACAAATACTTCCACAACCCGAAATGTGGCAGCACACCAAGAAAGGCTTCACATAAATGGACGAAAATTGAAATTTGCAAGATAGAATTAGGATTTATATGGGTTAAGTTGAGATGGTAGAAATCAAGGAGGCCGCGGAAAAAAGGAGAAATGGGGAGACCAATGCCGCGGAGAAGGAAAGGGGCGTAAATCATGGACTCGTGGGTATCTTCAGTCGGGACAGTGGTCCCACGGCAAATCCGCCAAGAACAGAGTTCCTTAGGGGGAAGAACCCCGATGGACACGAGGCGGAGGAGTTCAGGCTCGGAGATGATAGACATGTGGTTACCTGCGAAAGGCAACTGGCTGTTGGGGTCGATCAAGGGAATCAAGGCAGCAGACGAATTCGAGGTCTTCCTCTTAGGCGCCATCTCGATTATGCTGGTAGGCGGGGTTGGAAGCGAATTACAGAAAGGATTTGGGAACGAGAATGCAAGAACTAGGGCACGGAAAACTGAGGCGGCTAAAGGTGCAATACTTATGGGATATTCCCGAGCCAGATACCGTTTCAAAAAGGCGCCTGGTCAGCACCCAGCAGTTGGTTTCAGAACAACAGTGCGCCACATTATCACTCAGCTATTACCCTCGAAGTGGCCCGCACGACGCCTTCAAGTCACTCAGCGTTACCTCTAAGACGCTGACGACGCCTTCAAGTCACTCGGCGTTACCTCTAAGACGCTGACGACGCTCTCAAGTCACTCGACGTTACCTCTAAAGCGCTGGCATTGCCCTCAGGTCACTCGGTGTTACCTCTAAAACGCTGACATTGCCCTCAGGTCACTCGGCGTTACCTCTAAGACGCTGACGACGCTCCCAAGTCACTCGGTGTTACCTCTAAAGCGCTGGCATTGCCCTCAGGTCACTCGGCGTTACCTCTAAAACACTGACATTGCCCTCAGGTCACTCGGTGTTACCTCTAAGACGCTGACGACGCTCTCAAGTCACTCGGCGTTACTTCTAAAGCGCTAGCGTTGCCCTTAGGTCACTCGGTGTTACCTCTAAAACGCTGACGATGTTCTCAAGTTACTCGGTGTTACCTCTAAGGCGTCGGCATTGCCCACAAGTCACTCGGCGTTACTTCTGAGACGCTGGCAATACCCTCAAACCGCTTGGTGTTACCTCTAAAAACGCTGACAACGTCTCCAAGTCGCTCGGCGCTATCTCTAAAGCGCAGACGTCGCCCTCAAAGTCACTCGGCATCTACTTCTAAAAAGAATCGATGTGATGCCCAAGTTATCCACTCACTATTCCCAGGGAATCGACCTCACAAGAAGCGCGGGAAGAGTGATGATTCAAGGACTCTGAGTTATGAACACCAACGGGAGATCATATCAAGGGAAACCAACATCACTTCTTCATTAAGGGGAAGATGTCATACATACAAATCAACTCATTATGAGTTGATACTTCCCTACTACTACTGCAACTTCTACAACTACCACTACTACGCTACACTATACTACTCTACATTACTAATACCACTACATTATTCTACTATATTACTTCTAATATATACTAATATCTAAGAACCAGTGGCATCTAGCCACTGGCCCTGTTGCTGCCCTTGCTGCTGCCGCCGCTGTCGCTGCCGCTACCGCCGCCGCCACCGCCGCCCCTGCCACTGATGTTGCGGCCCCTGCTGCCGCCGTCGCCGCCGTCACCGCCATCGCCTTCGTCGTCGTCGTCGTCATCGTCGCCCTCGCCACCGCTGCCACCGTCCTCCTCGGACGAGTCCCCCTCGTCCGAGGAGTCCTCTGACTCATCTGAGCCCGCGAGCCCGGAGCGCTCGACGGCCCGGATGTAAGTCCAGACCTCCGCCGTGAGCCCCTGGGAGTCGTCTGAGTCGTCAGACGACTCACGCAGAGGGACGAGAACCGGAGACCCCTCGGACTCAGAGGAAGACTCCTCATCTCAGTATTCCGAGTCACCAAAGTCTTCAGACGGGGGAGTCGGCTCGCGCTTGCGTTTCTTGCCTATGGTGGGAAATGCAAGGAGAAGAAGGAAGCAGGCAGTAGAGAACAGCAAGAGACGTGAAAAAACCAGAGAGGCAAAGGCACTATTTATAGAGGAAGAGGGCAACCGCTCACCTCCAACCGCGGTCTCTGAATAGTCGCGAAGCATTCAATACACACCCCAACCCGTCTGAAGGCATGCAGCTGACGCCGTTTCACGCAGCACCACACCCATTGGGACTCAGTCAACAGCGCGGATGATATGATTACACCTGCCGTCACATCACATTACTACTCAGAAGCATCCGGTTAAAACACTTAGCGTACCAAGTAGTCCCTTACCCACACCCATTGGGGGGGACGCCCTGGAATTGTCAGTATATTTTGCAAAACCGTCACATCCGCGCAGGGCGTGCAGTAAATACCTCAAGACAAAAATGAGATATCAGCAAGGATTAGAGGAAAGCCAAATATAGCCAGCAGAGTACAAATTATGGCCAACAAGAAGCAACGTGAAGACTAGACAGAGAGTGTCCATCAAATGTCCAATCAGTCACAGAGCAAATAAATTACACCACCTAGCAAGATATAGACAGATTACGGATTCAACTGCAAAAGACAAAATACACGCTGACCTCAGATGCATAATATCGATGACACAATGCTGACCTCTAAAAGCATAATATGGATTGTTTTCGAAAAAGGGGGAAAATGTGACTCTCGGCAAAAGGACATGAAGTAAAGACCTTTGAGGGGATTGTTTTCGAAAATCCACTCAAAGCTCGGGGGCTACACCCATTGGGTGCACTTTCAGTGCACCCCATGGATCACCATCTCAAGCCAAGATAGTGCCGACTTCTAAGGCATAGGGCAAGATTGAAGACAAAACTGACCTCCAACCAAAATGCAAATGGGAAATAAAAGTGATTTTCGATGAAGACCTTCGAGTGGATTATTATCCAGAATCCACTCGAAACTCGGGAGCTACACCCAATGAGATTCAAGGTCTTGCAAAATGAAATGCCGACCTCTAAGGCACGAGTGTGAGGCAAAACTATAGATTTCGAGTGAAGCAGAGCAGAAGAAGACAGTAAGAAATCATTTTCGCTAGACTATCCGAGAAAGCATTTCTTGTTGTAAAACAAAGCCTGCAAGTTGGACCTGGGATCTTTGGGCTGATTATCTCGAAATCAACCCAAAGATCGGGGGCTTGTGGGGGACAGATATCCCCCGGGTCCACTAGAAGGGTAAAAGACCTCACGAAAGGCCCAAGGGCCCAGTAAATCGTAAGGTCATTCCTTTGTGGGCCTGGGGAGGAACAATTAGTAGAAGAGATCAACGCGAGGCCGGATTGATGCAAGCCTGGACGACTCACCACGTCGAGCGAGCGGCCACAACAGAGATCCGACTTTCCCGCGCCGGAGCCCTCGTGCAACGGAGCCGTGCGAGGATAGGTCGGCGGAACTACGAGAAGATAAACTCAAGCAGTTCGCTATTTTTTAGATACACATTGTTATCATATCCACATGTATCGCCCCACGGCCAAATATATAAGGCCTAGGGGGCACTCCTTCGGAACGACCGATCTATTACTTAGCCATCCACTTTAGCTTTCTGTGTTCTCAATTCAGAAAGTCACCCTGTAACCTCGCTCACCAAGCATACTCACCAGGACGTAGGGTGTTACGCTCATCCAAGCGGCCCGAACCTATAAACATTGTCCACTGTTCCTCGTGCATTCTGCACGAACCATTCTACTACAGTCGGCGACACCATCCTACTCCTAAAAACACCACGAGGGGCAACCCTGGGTGTGCGGTCGGACCCAAAACACCGACAACAACCCCCTATATGGTTTTGGCGGCAAGGGCACCTTTCCTGTGGGCAAGATCGAGCTACCTTTGTCCTTCGGTGTAGCACCCAATGCATGAAGTGAGCAGATCACCTTCGACATCGTCGACATGGTATACCAATACAACGCCATAATGGGCCGGGGCTCCATCAACAAGTTTGAAGCAGCCATTCACGGACTTTACCTGTGCATGAAAATCCTAGGTCCGCAAGGCGCGATCACAGTCTATGGCAATCAACAGACCGCGCGCAACATTGAAAGAGACTTCGTTCTAGGGCAACGGAACGTACACTACCTTACGACGCAGCACGAAGTCCCTGAGCCCACCCGCCTAACCGCCAACGAGCATGAAAAGGCACAGCTGCAGAGCAACGATGGAACGAAGACAGTCCCCCTTGACCAAGCAACGCCCAAGCAAACGGTCATCATAAGCGAAGACCTGACTTCGCACGACGAGGAGAGACTCATCCCCTGTCTTTCTAGAAATAAGGACGTCTTCACCTTGTCTGCCCTTGACCTAGTCGGAGTCAGTCGCACTATCATCGAACACAGTCTGGGCATCAACCCTTCAGTGCGGCCGAAGAAGCAGAGGATGCGCAAAATTTCTGATGAGAAAACAGAAGCCGCCAAAGCTGAGGTACACCGCCTGCTTGAGGCCAAATTCATCGAACCAGTCGCCTACCCTACGTGGCTTGCTAACGTAGTCATGGTGCAAAAGAAGAGTGGCAAGTGGCAGTTGTGCATCGATTTCACTAGCCTCAACAAGGCCTGCCCCAAGGATAATTTCTCGCTACCTCGGATCGACAAGATCGTCGATAGTGCGGCCGGATGCGAAGTCATGTCACTCCTTGACTGCTTCTCTGGCTATCACCAAATATATATATGAAGGAGGAAGACAAGGCCAGTACCAGTTTCATCATGCCCTTCGGCACATATTGCTTCGTTAGAATGCCGGAGGGACTAAAGAACGTTGGGTCCACCTTCTCTCGCCTCACCAAGACGGTGCTCGAGAGCCAAGTAGGCTAGAACATTTTCACGTATGTGGACGACATCGTCGTCACCAGCAAAAACAAAGAGGACCATCTGGCCGACCTCACAGAAACATTCACGAACATGCGGGACGCACGACTTTGCCTAAACCCCGAAAAGTGCATCTTTGGAGTTCGCTAGGGGAAGATACTGCGCTAACTGGTGTCGCACCGCGGGATCGAGGCCAAGCCAACCAAGATCCAGGCCATCATCAACATGATGCCTCCGTAGCCAACCAGAGACGTCCAATGCCTGACAGGCATATTGGCCGCCCTCAACAGATTTATTTCCAAGTCCGCAGAGCGAAGCCTACCTTTCCTCAAGATGCTACGCGGCGCAAAAGACTTCGCGTGGGGACCAGAGCAAGCGGCAACCTTCGTTTCACTCAAACGGCACCTGTTAGAGTTGGCAACCCTTATAAGCCCCGACCCCTCGTTGCCTCTGTTGCTCTACGTCGCAGCTTCGCCACACGTGGTCAGCGCACTTTGGTCCAAGAGCAGGACAGAGAGGGCACAACTCAGCAGTATCCAGTTTATTACGTCTCCGAAGTCCTCACGACTTCCAAATGCAACATGACAGAGTTAGAAAAAATTGCATACGTAGTTTTCATGGCATCGCGCAAGTTGCGCCACTACTTCGAAGTGTTCAAGGTGCGGGTCACCACGGATAGGGGACTCGGCGAATTATTTAGGAATCTGGAAGCGTCCGTCCGTATCGCCAAATGGGCAGCCAAACTCTTTGAATACCACATCACCTTTGAGCCCAGGACAGCAATCAAGTCACAAGTCCTCGCAGACTTCATCGTCGACTGGATAGGGCCGACACGGCAGCAACAAGAGCCCTCGGAAAAAGTATGGACCATCCACTGTGACGGCGCATGGTGCCATGCGGGGGCAGGCGTGGCTGCAATCATCGCATCACCTACCATCGTCAAGCACAGATACGTTGCACGCCTTAGCTTCGCTCTGGAATCCGACAGGTGCACAAATAACATAGCAGAATACGAAGATGTCATCCTGGGCCTTCGCAAGCAGAAAGCACTTGGCATGGCCACCAGCATAATCAAGACAGACTCCAAAGTCATTGCTGGCCAGATTGAAAAAGACTATTCAGCAAAAGACCCCGCACTTCTGCAGTATCTTTCGGCCGTCCGCAGTCTTGAGAAACAGTTCAAGGGTTTCACCCTGCAGCATGTGGACCGCTCTAGAAACAAAGAAGCCGACGCGTTGGCCAAAGCAGCAGCCAGAGGCAAAGCCCTGCCCTCCGACGTGTTCTACCACGTCATTGGCACTCCAGCCGTCCGCAACCCAGAGGGCCTGCAAATAACAACCAATGCCAAGGGCCATCGCATTGTCAATCTCATCATGGCTAAAGATTGGAGGGCCCCAATAACCCTGTTCTTGCAAGGATACTTCCATCTAGGTGATGTCAACGAGGCCAAGCGCCTCAAACACCAAAGTCGGGACTTCACACTTATCGAGGGCCAGCTATACAAGAAAGGGATCAGTCAACCCGTGCTCAAATGTGTCTCCGAAACCGAAGGCATCCAGATCCTGCGCAAAGTCAACAGCGGCACTTGCGACTCTCACTCGAGGCCTAGGGCCCTCGCTGCCAAGGTGATCCGTCAAGGTTTCTACTAGCCCGCTATTATCTATGCCGCAAATCGAGTCACGAGGTCGTGCGAAGCCTGCCAGAAGTTCTCTCCCCGCTCGGACAACCCCTCGCAATTCACAAAGCTGATCGCCCACACATGGCCTCTTCAACGCTGGGGGCTAGACATAGTTGGGCTACTGCCCACAGCCCAAGGAAACCTCAAGTTCACCTTCGTTGTCGTCGAGTATTTTACCAAGTGGATCGAGACAAGGGCAGTATCCACAATCACGTCGAAGACTGCATAGAAATTATTCTGGCAAAACATTATCTGCCGATTCGGAGTCCCGTCTGAGCTCACAGTTGACAATGGCAAACAGTTCGACAGCCAGGATTTCAGGGATTTTTGCTTCTCCATCGACACAAAGCTAGCCTTCGCCTCAGTATATCACCCACAATCTAACGACGTTGTGGAGTGCGCCAACCGCAAGATTTTCACTGTCATTAAGAAAATGCTTCTCGACGACAAGAAGGGAAAATGGGCCGACCTGCTACCTGAAGCAGTCTGGGCGCTGAACACGATCAAATGCCAGGCGACTGGGTTCACTCCCTTTCGCCTGCTATACGGATCAGAGGCCATGACCCCGCAGGAAATGAAACATGGGTCACCGCGGACAAGCGCTTCAGTCGTCCCCGACGTAGACGAACCAATCTCCAAAGACCTGATCGACAGAGACCGTGTCTTTGCCCTACAGGCTCTCAACAAATACCAAGCTCAAACGAAGGCCTGACGCGACCACACCGTCATCCCAAGAGAATTCGACGAAGGGGACCTCATACTCGTCCGGACAACTCGGACAGATTCACGGGGCAAGCTAGAGCCAAAGTGGGAGGGTCCTTTCATCGTCAAGACGAAAGCGTCCCCCAGCACGTACAGGCTAACAACGCCATCTGGCGAGGACCTAGAGCATTCCTGGAATATCGATAATCTCCGCAAATTTTTTGTTTGAATCCTCAGGGCTAATACGCCCTTGTAATTCACCAAACGGTATCATTTCAGCCTGCACTCTTTTCCTCCCAGGGGGTGAGGTTTTTAATGAGGTGGAGCCATGTAATATACCCGCAAAAATCCCCCGCAAAAACTAAGACACAATATGTCGAAAAAGACCGCATCGACCATCTTCGGCATTCGACCACACCGAAGTCACCACGAGGGGCAGCGCTGGCCACCCTCACGTGCGACACTCCGCGCAAAAGTCGCCTAAGGGTGCAGCCGGACTAGCACAATAAGTGCGCAAAATCGAAGTCTTTTCCAAAAGACTATCCATGCAAAAGTCGCCTAAGGGTGCAGCCGGACTAGCACAATAAGTGCGCAAAATTGAAGTCTTTTCCAAAAGACTCTCCGTGCAAATGTCGTCTAAGGGTGCAGCCGGACTAGCACAATAAGGGCGCAAAATCGAAGTCTTTTCCAAAAGACTCGCCATGCAGAAGTCGCCTACGGGCGCGGCCGAATCAACAAAGGCGCGCAGCCTTATCATACAAATTATGGTCACATATTGAAAGCACCTAGAGGGGGGGTGAATAGGTGATCCTGTAACACTTGAAACTTAAGCCACAAAAACTTGGTTAAGTGTTAGCACAATAATCGCCAAGTGGCTAGAGAGGAGTCTTCAACATAACACAATGACCACAAAGATATCAATCACAGAGATGGCACGGTGGTTATCCCGTGGTTCGGCCAAGACCAACGCTTGCCTACTCCATGTTGTGGTGTCCCAACGGACGAGGGTTGCAATCAACCCCTCTCAAGCGGTCCAAAGACCCACTTGAATACCACGGTGTTTTGCTTTTCTTAATTCCGTTCGCGAGGAATCTACACAACTTGGAGCCTCTCGCCCTTACACTTGAAGTTCACAAAGAAGCACGGAGTAAGGGAGGGATTAGCAACTCACACAAGACACAAAGATCACAGCAAATACGCACACACAAGACCCAGACTTAAGCTCAAAAGACTAGCACACTAGAATGGAGCTCAAATCACTAGAATGTCGAACAAGTGTGCAAGAATGGAGTGTGAGTGATCAAGAGTGCTCAAGGAATGCTTGGTTATCTTCTCCATGCGCCAAGGGGTCCCTTTTATAGCCCCAAGGCAGCTAGGAGCCGTTGAGAGCAATCCGGGAAGGCAATTCCTACCTTCTGTCGACTGGCGCACCGGACATGTCCGGTGCACCACCGGACACTATCCGGTGCACACCGGACAGTCCGGTGCCCCCTTCTAGTCGTTGGCTCGGCCACGTGTCCCGCGCGGATCGCGCAACCGACCGTTGGCTCACCGGACAGTCCGGTGCACCACCGGATAGTCCGGTGAATTTTAGCCGTACGCCGTTAATTGCTTCCCGAGAGCGACAAGTTCGCCTGTGAACGGCTCACCGGACAGTCCGGTGCACCACCGGACAGTCCGGTGAATTATAGCCGTACACCGCCGACGAAGTCCCGAGAGCAGCCAGTTGACAGAGCCAGCCTGGCGCACCGGACACTGTCCGGTGCACCACCGGACATTGTCCAGTGCACCACCAGACAGTCCGGTGCACCCAGACTGAGCAGAGTCTTGGCTGAGCAGCCAAGTCTTTTCCAAATTGATTTTTCCTGTTTCCAGCACTTAGACACAATACATTAGTTCTCTAAAACAATGTACTAAGTCTAGAAACATACCTTTAGACTTGGTTTGCACTTTGTCCAACACTATGCATAGATTATCACAAAAGCACTTGTGTTGGCACTCAATCACCAAAATACTTAGAAATGGCCCAAGGGGCACATTTCCCTTTCACATATACACAGCGAGGGCATCACATATTACATTGGCTCAACCTTCGGGATGATACTCATCTCCTTGTAGTTGAACAGCATTATCCTCAGTTCCTTACCCTCAAAAAGATTTCACAGCTCTCCCTCACCCACACTCACCCCAATCGGCGAGGACAAACAATTCTCGCTTACCAGTCCCGTCCACACAAAGACGCCCACTCTCCATCTCACCATGTTGATGCCCACCACTTCGCGACAATCCACTCACCCTCCGTTTCACCACCGCCCTTCGTTGCCTATACCCAGTACTCGCGCCCGGGGGCTCCTCGGAACCCTCCACGCACGGTGAGGGCTCCACTGCAGCTACATCCAACGCCGTGAAATAATCCAAGTCCTCATCCGAAGACTCCTCCGACCATGCAATCGAACTCCCAGAATCATCAGACTCAACACACTTAGACACAGAGCCAAACGAATCATCATCAGCAGCCACGGTCGAAATAGCCACAAAAATAGCATTGTCAGTAGCGGTTGCGTGCGCTGGCCCAAACCCCAGAACCTGCGCAGCAACCGAGGTTCAGTATCCCACAGACAAAATTTACAAACTCCTCAACACCTATTCAGCCACCTGCGAAGGCCCGACTGCGGTTGTGGGGTCCTCAGCTACCGGCTCGGCAGCCGACTCAGCCACCACCTTCAGGGCGTCTTCGCCAGTCGGCGCAGGGGCTGGTGCGAGGTCTTCGCCATCCGCAGCGGGCATAGGGGTCGCCGAGGGGCCTTCACCGGCATCCAAGGGCGGCACCGGATCGACCTCTGTAGCCTCGAGCAGCGCGCCGTCTAGACCAACAAGGTCCTCGACGTCTTTGTCACGAGCCATCTGCAGCAACAGCACACTCATTCAGCAAAGCTACACATACCCACACATATAACCACACAAAAAACAGCCTTTACCTACTCTATTGCCCGGTTGGACCGCTCCCTAACCGCCTCTCGGTCGTGCGGACCCCACATCCTATCAAAGAGTGCCCCCACCGATTGCTTCACCATGGGGTCTTCGACCTTGAAGATTTCACATTCAAAGTTTTCGTTCGCTTGGTCGAAGACCTCGTAATGCCTGCACCCCTCGCGGGACAAAGCATTCATGGCCCCCTCGCAGGTGACGAGGGAGGCGAAGGACATGAAACCTGTCACAATGGTCGGGAGCACCAGCAGCTCCTCCTGCAACCATTCAAGGAAGCGAAGGCCCGCTTCTTGGCTGGGCACTTCGAAGTCAGCAGTCCATGAACTGCGCGTGCGTCCGCTCGACCTCCACGCGCATCGAGGTCTTGGCCTTGTCCACGCGGCTGCGCAGGGCATTGAACCTCGCCTCCAGCTCCTTGGCGCGTTAGTGGGCAAGACTGCCCTCCGTCTGCACCACTTTGGCTTTGGCCTGCGCATCAGCGATGGCCTTGTTCGCCTCCCTCCTCTCCTCCGCCAGCTAGCGCTGGAGATCCGTCTTCTCGGCCTCCATGGCGGCCACCTTCTCCGACAGCCTGCGATTTTTGCTTTCCGCAGCAGACTTCTCCCGCACAGCATCTGCATGCTGTGCCTAGAGATGCTTGACCTTGGCGGCAACGTCCGCAGTCAAGGCACCCGATGCGACGAGGTCAGCAAAGTCGGCCGCCTGACACATAAACCCATGAGACCGAACCCTCATAAAAACAACAAACATCGAAGTCCAACACAACTTACCTGCTTCAGCTGCTGTGACAGCTGCTGTGACGCTTCCCTCAGTCGCTGAGACATGGAGCCCGCCACGTCCTTAGCGGCAGCGGCCGACAGAATCTCGCCGCTCGCGCAGAAAGTGGCCCATGGGTCCCGTGCGGCTCCCTTCACCCCTGCCACCGCCATTAGCGAAGTGGTCGTCACCAGAGGCGGGACAACAGCTAGTTGCCCCTCACCCTAACCTGCACCATGATACTGGTTAAAGATCTCGTCGAGCAAAAAAAGGAGTTTTAACTTACCAAAAAGATAATCCTTGACACTAATGTCCATGCCGAAGTCGGCAACACGTCGCACCGGCGAAGGCAGCCTTTGTCCTTTCACGAGCCCGCCCAGGGGTGGCTTGCTCCCGCTAGAGGCGGCAGCCTTCGCACTGGCCGACGCCTTGCTGGGCAAGGGGGCGGCCGGTTTCGCAGCCGGCGCTGGTTTGCTACCACCAGCGGCAGCAGCATTCGCGCTCCCCCGCGCCCTTTTTGCCTCGCGCATAGGATCCGTGATCCTGACGACCGCCCGGCGTTTCTGCGTAGCATCTTGACGGTCCCTCTCCATCACTGCCGATACAACAGCAGCAATATTCCACCCATAAGGAAAAACCTTCAATTTGCGAGCCATGCGAGACGTAAAGAAGTCTTCGCCAGTCATGCGGGGGATCGGAACATTCTTGGGCCATCGACCTCCGGTGACCTCCAACATTCGCGCCGAAGACTCCCGGAGCTCGGGCGAAGACATCCTTCCCCCGAGGGCTGCGCACGTCCCCATCAAATTCACAGCAAAACTATCAGAGACGCCCACTCCCCCAACTGTAGTACCTAATTTTCTCTTCTTAGTGGCCAGGGCAGCCCTGTACGAAGGCCTTTCCTCGGTCACGTCCACTGGTTTCTTCCTACGGTGGTCAGCAGCGTCTTCCCCGGGATAGCCACCGTATGGCAAGCAGTTTAATTCGAAGACCCGATTCAATCTAACGTTGGACCCACGGATATCCCAGCTCCGTAGACCCTCTGTTCTCGGCACATAGCGCCCCACAATCCTCGCCGCACCGTCTTCCGCTTCACGCACGAATGCGACAGGATCCCGGCCATGCAGATCCAACGCGAAGGTAGGACTTCGCACCCGTTGCCCGCCCAAGGAGGGCATCTCGCGAGGGCATACTTCGCCCAACGCCCAGCCATGTGCCAAGGGCCATACCCCATACATGATGAATTCGACAACTAAATCGCGCCCGCTACTCATGCGGGCAGCGCACAGAAGGGCTCCTTCTTCTTCATCATCCTCTGCCACCTCAAATTGCGGGTACACCACATAATAATGGGAGCTCATCACGGCCACGGGGAGCCCTGGGTGGTCTTCGACTTCGCCTTCGGAAACATAAAACCAGAAATCCCACCAGTTGCCCCACTTATTGCGGGCACAGGGAACTAACTCCACGACTTCCATCGAATTCTTTCTGGTCCTTGGGGTAAACGTGCACGATCCAAACTGTGCAATCTTGTGTCCAATTTTCCTTTTCTACCAATGCAGACAGCAATGTTTGGCGAAGACCTCCACAGACGTCTGACCACCATACGAAGTCGCCGCCCAGACATACTTCGCCAGGGCCACCACGGCATTCGGCGTCAGCTGGTGGACCTAGACCTCAAACCTCTGCAGGACCTCCGCCACAAAGCAATGCGCAGGCAGACGAAGGCCAACGGTGAAAAACACCTCAAACATGACCAACTCACCCTCGAGCTCAGGAACCTCCTTTGCCCCCCGGGACACGCCCCACTCCGCTACCAAAATAACCAAGCTGCTACATATCCTGAACGCGGACCGAGGAAATCCGCGAAACATCGAACTCCACCGTATCACCCAGTCGCATCTCCTCCGCCGCCACATTGCTCAAGGTATCCTTAGACGATGCGCCGGCCGGCGGCGAGTTTGCAGCAAACGAGGAAGAAGACGGCATGGCTACGTACCATCGGCGGCGGCGAGCGGTCTGCTTGACGCGGGCCAGATCTCCGACGAGCAGGAGCAAGGAGGCAGGCGAGCGGGTGAACGATTTCAAAAGGAGGCTAGGGTTTTGCGGCGCACAGAAAGAGAACCTGAACCGTGCCGCCCCACCCCTTTTTATACACAAGACATGACGCTTCGGGAAACCCGCAGTCCAATAGTACCGCGTCCGTCAACGGTCACATCAAAAACCCCCGCAGAACCACTTCGAGCGAGGGTAGCGTCTCCACCATCTAGCGACGTCTTCGGCACCAGATGACTTAGTCGAACTGGTCCCTCGGAGGGTAAATGTTGGGACGAAGGCGAAGACGCCACCCTTCGCTCCAACCTTCGTCGATCTCGCTGCACCAATGGAGGCAATACGACCAGCGGGCTCCACCCTTTATCCTCTACACTACGAGACAAAGGCCTACGACGACGTCGCCCCGTCCCACGTCCTCACCCGACCATGAGGCCCACGTGGGATTTAGCCCATTGTAACAGGCCCCGCGCGGAGTCGTGTGTTACGGGCTCGATTTGTAATGGCTTTCTTGTAATGACAGTCTGTAACCCTCTTTTATGAGAATATTCAAAGGATAGTCCAGGTGCCTAAGGGTACATGCATCCTTACATCGAGACGTTGGGCACTCAGGCACCTATAAATATCCCCGTACAGTTCCCTTGAGAGGCGGAATTAACAGAAGCAATTGCCGTCTCGAGTTAAATCGTGTTCACATCTTTCTCACTCCCCTATTGGATCAACTTGCATGGGAGCGCAAGTTCCAACAGTTCTTCCTTAGGGTTATTTTTCTAGGATTTTTCTAAGTTCTTACTGTTTTTATAAAATAAAATGTGGTGCATTTCCTTTGCACTAACAGAGGGTTCAACAAAATTTTCATATGAACTATATCACCTAAGCAAGCTAGAAAAATAGGGTTGCTCTCTGGTTCTTATTTTAAATTCCCTTTTTTATTTTCTTAAGGTTTGGGCCAATACAAGTTTTAATGGTTAACCCCTCCTTAACCTAGTAGACTGAGGAGTTTAACATTTTTAAACAGGGTAGTTAGTAGTTAAGTATGTCTCTAATTTTTCTTACCCTCAGTCCAAAAGTATTTCTATTTTTCCTCTATTTGTTTAGTTTTGGGCAGTATACTTATTTAAATTAAAACTCTGAAAGTATTGCAAGAATCAGAGTGTTTATTATTTTTGCTGAATAGTTCACAATATTTGGGATCTAGCAAAATTGGTTTGACCAAATTTGGTTGGATAAAACTCAAGTTATGAATTTTTCAAGTTCTCTACTTATTTAAAAGAATAAATCTTAAGGGTTTAAGGAAAACATCTCTGCACCGCGGCCCCTGGGGTTTTCTTTATCTAAACCATTTAAACTGTGCCCCTGCGGAACTATTTCACTGAATCACTGACATTGCGAATACCGGCGGCGGAACTATTTCACTGAATCACTAAACCATTTAAACTGCTTTTCCCTCTCTTAACCCGAGCTCCCTCCATGCCGGAACAGTAGCCACAGAGAGGAAAAAGGGTGCGCAGCTTACCGGCGGCGGGAGAGGTCCGGTGGAGGGCTCGGTGAGGTTTGGGAGGTCCTGGCGGCCACGTAGAGGGGCAGATCACCGACGGTGATGGCCGGAATAGGGCTGGCCGTGTGCGCATGTGGTCGGGCTCGTCGGCGGCGTGTGCTCCGGCCTGCTCATGGCGGTAGGGTTCAATTAAATAGCACAAGGAGCTTCACTGGAGCTCAAGGATGTTGTAGGCACAAGGAATCGACGAGTGGCTTACCGTGTAGCTCGGTCTACGTGCGACGGTTGCTGGTTGAAGTCCGGTGGCGTCAATCCGGCATCTCCGGTGAGGTGGTGTTCGGTTTGCGGGCTCGGGGAGCTTCACTAAGCTCCAAGGAAGCTAGCCGAGGGGTCAGACGGGGTGGAGGAGGGCTGGAGTGGCCGGTCTACTGTGGCCGGGGCTCGGGCGACCGCTGGCACGCCATGCGCAGGGCAAACACCGGTGAACTTGTGCTCGGGTAGGGTTGGGAGCACGGGGGCGTACGGTCGAGGCTGGGGTTGGCTTTATAGCTGCGCGCGGGGCCGAGCTCCAGGGCGTGCTCTTGCATTGCCAGGGCGCGTCAAACATGTGGACGTGTTATTCTGCCCATGTTCTTACCCAAACGTGCGAATCTTGCCATATGACTTGTGTAAGATTTCTTCCCTGCACCTAGAGCTATCTACTTCATGTGAGTTCCAAGGAGAGATCGGGTCTGGCTTGGAAGATATGGTGGCGCCAATTCTTGTCTGTATGCCCTGTTCATCTCGCGACAAAACATATGCCAAACTGTGTCAAACAACCCTGGTTTGGTTTCAAACTTTTTAGGGGGTGCCTATGGTAGTTTGGCTACTTTTTGTGATTTGGACCATGTGGTTTTGGTGCCAGCAAATAAGTGAACACTTCTGATCTTTAGATTAGGGCTAATTTTTGACTTAGAGAAAATGGATTGCTCTAGGGTGCTCTCCACTTGGGGGCTTGATTTGGGGTTTTTGTGGGGTCTTTTTGTAATACTTCCTATACTACATTTTGTAGATATATTCATGTACTTCAACTTTGGTGAAGGGTTCAAGTCATGAAATGATCATTTTCTTCCCCTTCTCACTAATCCAATGCTTGGGGGTTTAATGGCTCAAGAAGGGGAACTAGGGTTTTAGAGCCTTTTTCATAGGTGAAGATACATGAAAAGCTAGGGTATCCCCCCCATCATGATCATCACTTAGTTAAGCCATGGTTCTAAATCTTTGGGTGCCCTCTCTTCGCACTTAAACACATGTGATAATAGGCCATAGGTGCATATATTAAGCTAGGGCCTTGGGTAACATCTGGTGTGTTACAGCCCTCCCCCCTTATAGGAATCTTGTCCCAAGATTGGGTAGGGATCCCTTAGAGGGGTGCTTAAGAAGGTGCGTGCTCACGCAGTGTGGTTTCTTTCGTCAAGGTTCTCTAGTAGACTACTCTTCGAATGTCATCCACTTTGCAACTTCAGAAGGAAGTCCTTCTAGATTTAGTTTCACAACTTACTCAGTTCTTATTAACTATATTTATCTTATACTTAGATTCAAAGGGCAGGTGGGGTGTTTGGATTTTTGGGGTTACGTACCGATTCCTTTGGGCAGAAAATCAGAGTAGTGAGGGCGCAGAAAATCCTCAGTTTCCCAAGTAGCCTCTTCTTCTGAATGGTTGCACCACTGGATCTTATACATTTTGATTTTCTTTTGGTCCAATACCTTGACGTGGTGGTCTTGATATGACAAGTCGGTTCTATCTCTAATTCAGGTTCGGACAGCACTTCCGTTGGTAAGCAGACACACTTCTTTAGCTGAGATACATGGAACACATCATGAATTGCAGACAGGTGAGGTGGCAGCCTTAACTGATAGGCTCTAGGCCCACAAGTCTCTTTGATCTCATAGGGCCCAATATAGCGAGGAGCTAATTTGCCCTTGATCCCGAATCTCTGAACACCTTTGGTGGGTGACACCTTGAGATACACATGATCCCCCACTTCGAATTGTAGAGGCTTCCTTCTTTTATCATGAAAGCTCTTTTGCTTGGCCTAAGCAGCTTCCAAGTTCCTCTTAATGACTGACTTTATCCTCGGCTTCAAGTACTAGGTCAGGTCCAAATATTTCCCTTTCTCTAGCTTGTGACCAATTTAGCGGTGTTCTACACCTTCTCCCATACAAGGCTTCGAAAGGTGCCATTTTCAGGCTGGATTGGTAACTGTTATTGTAAGAGAATTCTGCCAGAGAAAGACACTTATCCCAATTCTTGCCATAGTGTAACACACATGCTCGCAACATGTCCTCGAGAATCTAATTTACTCTTTCTGTCTGACCATCCATTTGGGGATGATACGCTGAGCTTCTAATCATAGTTGTGCCATGTAATTTTTGTAGCTGCTCCTAGAAACGTGTTACAAATAGTGCTCCTCTATCAGACACGATAGTCCTCGGAATTCCATGCAAACACACTATTTGGTCAATATAGATCTCTACGTACTTTTCTGTCTTGTGGGTGGTATGCACTGGCAAGAAATGAGCTGTCTTGGTTAGCCTATCCACAATGACCCATATAGAATCGTGGTGTCGGGAGGTGTTGGGCAATCCCATAATGAAGTCCATGCTGAGGTCCTCCCATTTCCAAGATGGTATAGGGAGTGGCTGCAAGGTACCTGCTACCTTCAAATGTCTTGCTTTAATCCTTTGGCTAGTGTCGCACTCAGATACATACTTAGGAATTTCTCTCTTCATCTTGGTCCACCAATATAAGGATCTGAGGTCAGGAAACATCTTGTTGCTCCCGGGGTGCATGGAAAACTTAGAAAGATGAGCTTCATCCAAAATTTTCTTCCTGAGTTCTAGATTCTTGGGGACAACCAGTCGGTCTTCAAACCATAGAACACCCTTGCCGTCCTAACGAAAGCATTTATACTTATCCACTTTTTGATTGAGCATTTCCTTAATGAATTGAACACCCTGGTCACCAATCTGTGCCAAGATTATCTGCTCTTGTAAGGTTGGCTCGACTGAGATATAATCCAAGGTACCAGGGGAAACCACTTCCATGTTCAGCTTGTGCAACTCGTCACACAGAGTAGAGATCTTAGAGTCCATGGTTATAAAGTTGCACTAGGCCTTTCGACTCAAGGCATCTGCCTCAACATTTGCCTTGCCAGGATGGTAATGTACCTCGAGGTCATAATCCTTGATCAATTTCAACCATCTCCTCTGCCTCATATTAAGATCAGCCTGAGTGAAAATATACTTGAGACTCTTGTGGTTAGTATAAATATTACAATGAGCTCCCATTAGGTAATGTCTCCATATTTTCAGAGCATGAACTACCGCTGCTAACTCCAGATCATGTGTGGGATAATTTTACTCATGAGGCCTGAGTGCTCTGGATGCATAGGCAATAACTTGGTTGTCTTGCATCAAAACACCACCTAGTCCAGTGTCTGAAGCATCGCAATACACATCAAATGATTTGGTGTTGTCAGGCTGTGCTAACACGGGTGCTACCGTCAGATGCTGCCTCAATGCATGAAAGGCATCTTCACATTTCTGACTCCAATCTAATTTCACCCCTTCTTCAACAATTCAGTCATTGGTTTGCAATCCTGGAGAAATCCGGAATGAATCGCCGATAGTATCCTGCCAAACCCAGGAAACTCCAAATCTGCCGGACGATGGTAGGAGGCTTCCAATCCATCACTTATTGTACTTTCTCAGGGTCAACTGCTATCCCATCCTGAGAGATTGTGTGTCCTAAGAACTTGATCTCCCTTAGCCAGAAATCTCATTTAGAGAGTTTGGCATACATGCGATGATCGCGTAGCCGCTGAAGTACTGTGTGCAAATGCTTTGTATGCCCGTCTTCACTTTTTGAATATACTAGGATATCATCAATGAAGACCACCACAAATTTGTCTTGTTTTGTCATAAATATTGAATTCATCAAATACATGAAATATGCCGGGGCATTTGTTAGCCCGAATGACATCACCAAATACTCATAAAGTCTATATCTGGTGGAGAAAGCCATCTTCAGAATATCACTGGCCCTGATCTTGATCTGGTGATATCCAGAGCGAAGGTCTATTTTGGAAAACACCTTGGCTCCGACCAATTGATCAAACAAGACATCAATGCGGGGCAAAGGATACTTGTTTTTAATAGTCATTGCATTGAGAGGGCGGTAATCGACATATAGCCTTAAGCTATCATCCTTCTTCTTTATGAACAAGGCCGGACATCCCCATGGTGAAGTACTTGGGCGAATGAACCCCTTGTCCAACAATTCTTGTAACTGCTTCTTCAGTTCTACCAACTCAGCTGGAGGCATCCTATAGGGTCTCTTGGATATCGGTGCAGTCCCGGGTTGCAGCTCTATGGCAAACTCTATGTCCCTATCGGGTGGCATCCCTAGAAGCTCGTCTAGGAAAACATCAGGGTACTCACAGATCACTGGAATCCTCTCCACAGGTGATTTTACCTTGGTGAAGGCACAAGAGTGGGTACAGCCTTGGTCCGGTAGGTACAAGGTGATTTCTCCGCAAATTGGTGAGTGTATTTCAATGGCTCTTGCTGCAACATCAATCAAAACATGATGCCGTGATAACCAGTTTGTTCCCAAAATGATGTCCACACTCTCCAATCCCATGATAAGGAGGGTGGTTCCGATTATGATACTACCAAATTTTATTGGTACTTGTCGGTTGAGTTGATAGGTGGCAACTCTACCTCCTGGTGTTGCAATCATAAAAGCCCCCTTTGTGTGGTGAAAAGGTAGTTGACACTTGGCACTAAATTTTGCGCTGATGAAGCTATGTGATGCACCAGAATCAAAAAGAATGAAGGCAGGAAAATTTAAAATAGAAAAGATACCAGTCATGACGGGTGCTCCCTCCGGAATGTCAGCCAATGTGGTGAAGTTTAGCCTGCCTGCCTTACTTGCACCCTCTGCCTCTTGCCTGGGTTCTGATTTGCATTCTGCCCCTGCCTCTACTGGTTCCTAGGACAATTCTAGGCATAATGTCCGGTGTTGCCACAATTGAAACACGTATTATCATTGCCCTGATGGTACTGCTGTTGTGGCTGGTTGTTGTTCCTTTGAGCTAGGGGTTGAGAGCGATTGGGTGTCTGCTGCTGCTGTGGTCAGATCACCCATCGTCCCGGCTGCTGCTGAGGTCCTCTGTTCTGAGTATCGGACACAATTCTGAAGCACTGAGGCTGAGCTGATGGTCCTACCATAGGGGTCTTTCTCTTCTTCTCTACTTGGCGGGCTATAATGCAATCCTCCTGAGAGATGGCCATGTTGACCAACTCATTGTAGCTATTGGCCCTGACTGTGTTGAGACGGTCACAGAGCTTAGTGCTGAGGCCCCTCCTGAATCTGTCTCTCTTCTCATCAGTGTTAGCATGGTAGCCTGCGTACTGACATAGGTCATTGAAAGCTTGGGCGTACTGCAGCACGGTACGACTCCCCTGATGAGTGCCAGAAACTCATTGAGCTTGCGGTCCATGATGCCTGCTGGTACGTGATGCCCTCGGAATGATGCTTTGAATTCTCCCCACTCAACCACGTGGTCAGCCGGCTGCATGGCGAGGAAATGGTCCCACCATGTCCTAGCGGGCCCACGAAGCTGCTGGGCGGCAAAACGAACCTTGGCCGCATCTGAACAATCTCCATTAAGTAGTGGGAACTTTGATTCCACCACCCTGAGCCAAACATCAGCATTGAGCGGATCTTTCGCCCTGGTGAACAATGGCGGCTAAGTAATGAGAAACTCCTAGTAGGTGGCCGCTGCCGGGGCACGCTGCTGGTGATCACCACCCGCATAGTGCTGAGGCGGTGGCTGACGCTGAGCGAGCTACCGCAGAATCTCATTCTGCAGAGCCATCAGCTCCTGCATGGTAGGAGGCTGTGGTGGAGGTGGAGGAATGCGCTCGTTCTGTCCACGGCGTGCTCTTCCTGCCATCTGATATTTAGGAGGTTCTTATTATCATATTTGAAATCCGTGATTGCACATGATAAAAGAACTTAATTAGAGAGGTTTTCAAGGATCTAAAATTGCCTCGCCTTTCACAACTGACACCAATAGGATATAATTTCATTCATAAACTTAAATAATCCTAAAACCATTCATCATTCATTTTGCCAAAAGAGTTTTCACAGGTTATAGTAGTGCACAAAATACTCAACTCTCTAGAATATTACCTCCAAAAGCTAGGCTAGTTTCGAGGAAAGCTACTGCTAATCACTTCTACCCTAACTCTAAAATCTAACGAGCAAACGAGGCAACGCTAGACTCGGGGGAAGGTGGTCTTCCTGAGCCAGCAGTGTCTAAGCTAGATGCAGGCTCCGGCTCCTCGCCTCCTTCGATATCTACATCCTCATCGGCCCCTTCTGCCTCCATGTCCTCAATCTCTTGATGGTGCAGATCCAAATGTTGGTTGGCTTCCTCAACTGTTGCTGGGTGGTCTGTAGCTGATCTTCCAGAACCTCAATGGTGTTATCCCTGGCTTCCACCTGATCCTCAAGCTCTTGTATGTGGTTGGCCATCTGCTCCATCTAGAGATCCTTCTCCACCAGCTCAATGGACAAGTCGACAACAAGGTCCTCCCGGTTATCTAGGGTGATCTTGGTAGACTTCACTAGGCCCATAAGTTGGGACATCGCCTCACCTCGCAAGGCCTTTAGACGATACAAGGCACTCATGCACCGAACCGTTAGGTGAGCGGTATGCCCAGGGTAGAGAGCCCACAAATCCTTGGCGTGCTCAACCCGATCCTTCCACATCGGGTCGTCCTCCTTTTCAGCAGGGAACAAGCCAATGGGGTGGGTTGACAGCTCCAAGGGATGAAATCCACAGAAGGTCGTCAGCACGTGCAGAGCCATGGACTCAATAGTATCCTCGGCTCTAAAACCGAAAGACTCTGAGTCCAAGGAACGCTAGTATGGCTGTAGGGGATGAGGCTCCAAGGTCATCCTCACCCAACAGCGAGGTACCCGGTGCTCCTCGAACAGCTGCACCGCGTACTGGGGAGGCGTAGCGTAACCTGCTCCCTACAGTACCAACACAAAATGCGGGGAAAGCCCTCTTGTGCAAGACCGTCTGTGTGGGAATGTGCATTCCCTCCATCCGTGGGTACGTGAGAAATCATCTGTGCAAGGGCAAGTGTAAGCGAAAGGAAAAAGAATCCCAAAAATAAAAGGAACTAGTGCAAAAGACTAGAAAATTTCTACAGACTTGGCTTTTCTAGGGTTAAGTGGAAATCTTCGCTATAGCTTTTAATTCTTGTTATGGATGTTTCTTTATTTATGTATCTTACTGTTGACAATGACATTTTACTAAGATGACAAAACAAGAAAAGGATGCATGCATGCTCGTCCTAAGCATCCTCACATCAAACATGGGGTACAGAATCCCCTATTTATAACGTAGTAGCCTGTACGACATATTTAAATAGCCACCTAGCTACCCATCTAATATCCTAAGGCTTCACGTCCTAGGTCTATCCTTATCGTCCTGACATCTATCCAACATAGTTTCTAAGCAAGTTTTACTGTTGAAAAGGTCGGTAATTATGATTTATTGATTCCTCTGAGGTGGTACAAGCTCAGATACCAGCTGTGGGGGAACCACTCGAATTATTCCAAATTAAGTGCCTAAGTCCCGCCTTAGAGACTAGACCACACTCAAATAGGAATAAAACCATCTGTCCCTCGGATCTAGTCCGACAAGGCCACTAACAGGATCAAGTACCACGTACTCACTCAAAGGTGAGGCACAGAGAAAATACAATAAAGCATAAAACCATAAATTAAAGAAGTACTTAATGTTATTACATCGTCATCGGAGTTTTGCAAAAGTAATAACCATTATTCTCAGTGCAGCGGAAATTAACTAACTGTAAATAAAAGGGAGAATGGGGAAGCCTGGCCCATCACTCCTCATGCTCCTCTCCTGCTGAGATAGGGTCCCACTCGACTGTCCAACCCGGTGGCAAGGTGGACGGCCAAGTCACTCTAGCAACCATATCCTCCAGAGAACTTGTAAAAATTATGCCATAAGCAAGGCTGAGTATACTAATACTCAGCTAGACTTACCCGGTGTGAGGAGTCTACTCCTCTACCTCTAGACATGCAGATGTTTGGCTGAGGGGTTTGGTTTGCCAAAAGCACTAGCTGAGTCTAAAATCAATTTTTAGCTTTTCAAGTTTTAGTATGCTCCTTTTAAGCTAGATGAGTACCTAGCTATTCATACATGGTATCAAACATTATATCAATCAACATCTTTTGCCAGTCATCTCATTTCCACTTATTACTCAATGCAGTACAATGGATCAAGTAGTCTCATTTTCTGCGAGAAGCAGACGATTCGAATCAAGTTTTTAACCTTGCAAGGTAAACCTAAACACACGACGTGGCGAGGCACTCCGTCCCCACACACATCAACCATCCCCATCGATTCCCTGGCAACAAAAGAGGCCCACCATAGAAACCATTAAGAGAACGCCCAATAACTTATTGGGTACTATACGGAGTATTTGAAATACGGGAAAGAAGTACCACTCGGGTAATATTTCCAAGGAGTTGCAAAAGGATCCGCCGGTTCACCAATCATTGATGGCTCTAGAACCGCTAAACCTACATTACACGCAATAGTACCTAGAATTACTACTGGAAAAATGTATAAAAGATCATTGGGCCACGCGGGTTTCCCATAATAATTATGTCCCATCCCTTTAGCTAATTTTGCTCTTAATACAGGATCATTTACGTCAGGTTTCTTTGTTATTGGGATAGGTGAACTTATAATGTGATGATCAAGTCGATTCCATGATTATAAGTTCATAACCTTGGTGTACAATGCCTCACTGACCCCAACTGTCGTCGTGTAGTGACTGCACTTGTACCCACCATAACCAGAATGGGAGACCATGTCTCAGGTCGCGTGAGGAGATCAATCCACGGGCAGGTTCACTCAGGTACTAGGCTTGCCGATTTACCATATTTCTCGGCATGTGTTTAGTAAGTTCAAACGCTTGACATAGGTATCCGCACGTTAATCCTTATTCCAATTTCGTCTCGTAGACAGCGCATCCCCATGGATTCGTGCCCACAGACCATCATCATTCCGTTATCAAAATAGATACACCCAATTCCTGACCTCGCGCGAGTGCTAGAAAAATCACTCGACTTCTACCGAAATCCCTGATTAGTAAAGTAGCTACTCGACCTAGCATACTAGTATCCATCTCAAAAGAAATCCTGAGTTCATGCAACTATAGTTTTCAGACAACTCCTACACTTAAGTGCACAGTACAAACCTATAAACATTAAGTGTAGTAAAATAGCATATATAAATGGTTATGCATAAAACCGGGGCTTGCCTTCAAAAGCTAGGGTAGGTAGATCTTCGATGGCAGGCTCTGGTGCTGGCTCCTGGACTACCTCTTGAGCAACTCCTTGCTCTAGAATAAGGACATACTCTCCGTCAGCGAGATTACAATATATCGAATGCAATGAATAAGAGACATGCATATTAATGAGAGGCAAAATTTTGTGAACATGATGCAGGCGAGATAATATCAGGCAGTGGTACTAGGATTTCTTTATTGGATGGTGCTCTTAGTGTTTTATACTCTCCTATTTTAGAGCCTTAAGTGCAATTAAGAATTTAATCATCTCCTTATGTTTTATTGTCCACTTAGAGGGATCGAGTTGCGTAATAGTAATTCCTTCCACAATTCCCTTTTTACCTTCTATTTATGTTTTCTAGAGTGATTTTCGAACTACCATAGTGACTTAGAATTTTCCAAATAATGTTGCAAAAATTTCAGTGGATAAACACTGGTCTCTGTAGTCAAATCTAAATTTTTGAGGTCAAAAATAATTAAGATAAACTTTGGGCAAAAATAACAAAAGTGAGGGTAGGTGGTCACTTTGTACTACAGCTCTGATTTAAGTGAGGGTTTTATACTAAACATTATTTTTGCTAACATCTATGGGTAATAACCTACTTCTATGCCAAAAATAACAGAAATTGACTTAATAGTTATTTAGTTGGGATTTTCTAAAGTTTAATGTTAAAACGGCACTTATAACTAACTTGCCATTTAAAAAATATCAAACAATAGAACTTGTATTTTTCCTAGATTCATACTAGCATAATAGTAGTTATCCCAAGGATTGGGATGGTTCTTATCTAGGGTTATTTTTCTAGGATTTTTCTAAGTTCTTACTGTTTTTATAAAATAAAATATGGTGCATTTCCTTTGCACTAACAGAGGGCTCAACAAAATTTTCTTATGAACTATATCACCTAAGTAAGCTAGAAAAAATGGGGTTGCCCTCTGGTTCTTATTTTAAATTCCCTTTTTTGTTTTCTTAAGGTCTGGGCCAATAAAAGTTTTAATGGTTAATCCCTCCTTAACCTAGTATACTGAGGAGTTTAACATTTTTAAACAGGATAGTTAGTAGTTAAGTATGTCTCTAATTTTTCTTACCTTCAGTCCAAAAGTATTTCTACTTTTTCCTTTATTTATTCAGTTTTTGGTAGTATACTTATTTAAATTAAAACTCTAAAAGTATTGCAAGAATCAGAGTGTCTATAATTTTTGCTGAATAGTTCACAATATTTGGGATCTAGCAAAATTGGTCTGACCAAATTTGGTTGAATAAAACTCAAGTTATGAATTTTTCAAGTTCTCTACTTATTTAAAAGAATAAATCTTAAAGGTTTAAGGAAAACATCTTTGCACCGGGGCCCCTGGGGTTTTCTTTATCTAAACTGTTTAAACTGTGCCCCTGCGGAACTGTTTCACTGAGACACTAACATTGTGAATACCCCCCTCGCTTTTCCCTCTCTTAACCTGAGCTCCCTCCTCACTAGAATAGTAGCCGCACAGAGGAAAAAGGGTGGCGTGGCTTACCGGCGGCGGGAGAGGTACGGTGTAGGGCTGGGTGAGGTCCGGGAGGTCCTGGCGGCCACATCGAGGGACAGATCACCGACGGTGATGGCCAGAATAGGGTTGGCCGCATGCCCAGGCGGTCGGGCTCATCGGCGGCGTGTGCTCCAGCCTGCTCACGGCGGTAGAGTTTAATTAAATAGCACGGGGAGCTTCACTGGAGGTCAAGGATGTTGTAGGCGCAAGGAATCGACGAGTGGCTTACCGTGTAGCTAGGTCTACATGCGACGGTGGCCGGTTGAAGTCCGGCGGTGTCAATCCGGCGTCTCCGGTGAGGTGGTGTTCGGTTTGCGGGCTCGGGGAGCTTCACTGAGCTCCGCAGAAGCTAGCCGAGGGGTCAGACGGGGTAGAGGAGGGCTGGAGTAGCCGGTCTACGGTGGCCGGGGCTCGGGCGGCCGCTGGCACGCCATGCGCAGGGCAAACGCCGGTGAACTTGTGCTCGAGCAGGGTTGAGAGCGTGCGGGGGCGTACGGTCGAGACTGGGGTTGGCTTTATAGCCGTGGGCACGAAGCCAAGCGTCGGGGCGTGCTCTAGCATTGCCAGGGCGCGTCGAACACGTGGCCATGTTATTCTGCCCAAGTTCTTGCGCCGGCTGAGCACCCAAACGTGTGAATCTTGCCATATGACTTGTGTAAGATTTCTTCCCTACACCTAGAACTATCTAGTTCATGTGAGTTCCAAGGGGAGATCGGGTCTGGCTTGGAAGATATGTTGGCGCCAAGTCTTGTCTGTCTGCCCTGTTCATCTTGCGACAAAATAGATGCCAAACCGTGTCAAACAACCCTGGTTTTGTTTCAAACTTTTTAGGGGTGCCTTGGGTAGTTTGGCTACTTTTTGTTATTTGGACCATGTGGTTTTGGTGCCAGCAAATAAGTGATCACTTCTGATCTTTAGATTAGGGCTGATTTTTGACTTAGAGAAAAATGGATTGCTCTAGGGTGCTCTCCACTTGGGGGCTTGATTTGGGGTTCTTATGCGGTCTTTTTGTAATACTTCCCTTACTACATTTTGTAGATATATTCATGTACTTCAACTTTGGTAAAGGGTTCAAGTCATGAAATGATCATTTGCTTCCCCTTCTCACTAATCCAATGCTTGGGGGTTTAATGGCTCAAAAGGGGGGACTAGGGTTTTAGAGCCTTTTTCATAGGTGAAGATACATGAAAAGCTAGGGTATCCCCCCATCATGATCATCACTTAGTTAAGCCATGGTTCTAAAGCTTTGGGTACCCTCTCTTCCCACTTAAACACAAGTGATAATAGGCCATAGGTGCATATATTAAGCTAGGGCCTTGGGTAACACCTGGTGTATTACAGCTGAAATTTTAGGTGGTGTAGAGGGTAAGAGAGAAGGAGAGATATCTAGCGGTGGGAGGATGAACTAGGAAGATATTTTCCCTTTTGTTTTTTTACAAACATCACACACATAAGGATGAAGCCAGGGACGATGGTTCATGAATTACGTGTCAGATAAAAAAATCGCCTGGATGCTTCACGAAGACACGCATACCAACAATGATCGAGCATGTACGACCGTGAACATGAAATGGAGAGCAACGATTAGGTAAGAAGGCAAGAAATTTCCTCTGATGTGATGTCTGGGTTGACGAGATGGGAATAAATTATTTTATATCCAGAAATTTAGTCGTTGACTTCTAATAAATTTTGTTTGAGATGAAATCAGATAAAAATTATCTAACATCTGAAGCCATTTGATTTCTCTCCTTTGAACATTTTACAGAAAAACGATGCGATTAACAATTTTTGCACAAGTAGCTGGGTTCTGGATATTGAGTCTAAAAAATGTATATAAGGGTCGAACTAAAATAAGATTGACCACAATATTCGGATAGGATTTTATTTAGTGAATATTCTGGAGTCAGATGAATTCCTACCCATTATCTATATCCAAAAATTTGGATCTGGGCGAGGAACACACGGACCGAACCAAACGAGATCGGCTTGGATATTTCAAACTATATGTCAAATCTAGTTTAAAATAGATAAACCTCATCTGTTCTGAATATTAGGATTTGGATTTAAAACGAGAAGTAAACGTGCCAATTTAAAACGCTATCGCTAATTTAAAGCGCTATCGATTAATAGATTATTTTCTCGGATTTTTAAATAGGAAAGTGAATCGGCTAACCGCTGTTCTGTTTCATTTAGTTCAAGTTTGATTTATTCTAAACAGTCCACCCTTAATATTATCGCTATAGAGTTGGTAAAGATCGCTCGAACAAGAGCAAAATAATTAGGTGACGTTTCTAATTCGCCTTAATAGATTAATTTTAATTTGCATTCGTTTCGGTTAAATTCGGACAAATTTCGCCCGCTATTCGAACATTCGAATAGAGAGCAATTTGATTAATAACTCTATGCCTTATATTTCTTGGACATGAACACTTTCAAAATTATAAACTCGAACTATTTCCGAAATCGCATTCACGCTCTCGACCAATCTAAACAGCACTAGACTCGACATTTTTGAAGGTTACTAAAGTTCGAACTTCGTGAAATATTTTGGACAGTCCCGATAGACAGAGATGAAGATGATATCAAAATTATGATAGGTTAATATTAGAACATAGAGATTGTTTTTATTACCTATCTCCCGTGCTTAACTCCATACTCGTGGTCAAACTGGAAATAAACACCTGGGGTGTTACAACCCTCCCCCCTTAAAAGAATCTCGCCCTGAGATTCGGAGTGAAAGACCTTTAAGAGTAGAGAAGCATGTAACTCCTATTCATATCAGCGATAGCATAAGGCAATTCCAAACAGAGGCGAGTATCTCAAGATGTTTATTTCTCTAGCGGATATAGCATATATCACTTATGCTAATTAGAGATGTCGACAACATGACGATATCTGCCAGAAGAATATATAAGGTTCCATGTGTGCAATTTTCTTTCTCTGACAACATGGGTTTGTTGAGCAAGTAAAAGATATGAGAACTGATTTGTACCCATACAGAACAGATGCAGCCTCTTGGGTAAAACGCATAAGAAGTTCATCAGCAAGTCGTTATGAGAAGTTTGTAACACATGAGTTGGGCGTGGATGTCGAACAACATCATGGTTAACTCATGGTTAGGTAGAGATTCCTAGTCCAAGGAAGATGATAGAAATTTGAGAAAACATCAATGTAGTGGTTCGTAGATGTTGACTTCATGATCAATCCATCTTATCAAACACTAAGCATGGCTCAACTTGATCACACATACTGCAAAAGTACACATGAAGCGATCTAGGCATGACTAGAGCGATGATTAGGTGGTTACCAGTCGACTTGACTTGATTCTTGCAAGTACTTCCTTAGGATGGGTTGAACTAAAGTGAGTTTAGACAACTCGACAAAATGATCTCTAAACTCAACTTTTGTTTGCAATGCAGGTACAAGTTAGTAAAACCAACTTGTTGAACTACTTTTGACATTGAGTAGGTCCTCTTAGTACCCATCAACAAGCCAAGGGTTGAGAGTTCACATTTGCTAGCAGGAGGTCAACTACTTGAATAGAGATCCATTCAACCATGTTGTTCATTTATCTCCTTCACAACAAACCAACTGGGTTGAAAATGCATGGATCAAACAAAGGAACAAATGAACAAACTTCTGTATCTCAGCAGCATAGGAAATAAATCTCGATTTGAGAACTAATCAGGCGTCTCTCAACACTAAAAAGCTCCAAGGCTTCACCTTTACACAGAGTATGCAAAGGAAACTTGTATGCGTGTAGTCACCACCAAAGTCAAGAGATAAGAGACCACAGATGGGAAGATGAATTTTTATCACACGGCTAGACCCAAATGGGTTCAAATTTTCGATGGAGATTTCTAAATTGGTAGTGAATTCGTTAAGAGCACATTAAAGCAGTATGCTCCTTGATTTAATAGAGATGACAGATGTTGCTTGATTATTTCACAAACAACATAGAAATTGTTTCAAGGGACAGGTTCATGAAAGATAACACATCAGTGTAGTTCTATAATGGATAATGACTAGAGACCTCGATACCAGCATGCACCAAGCAGCAAATCATGTGTGCGCATTCATAGGAGCCTATCAGTCTCGCCGCGATACCATAAGTCTTTAATCGTGACACCATTACTGGACATCACCAACAATGAATCCCATGTAGCGTAAAAAGATTCTGCCCAGATAACACATTGATATATCTTCATAATGGATTACAACTACTAACTACGATACCAGCGCGTGCCAAGCAGCACAACTGTGTGTGTACACCCACAGGAGGCCCTTGGTTTCGTCGCGGCACCGTCAATTTTAGTCATAATGCCATTACCAAACTCACCCAATGAAAACCTTATGTGGCACACATGGACCGAGCAAGGATGACAGGATACAAAAGAGACTCCACCTTTAAGAAGGATTACAAGCAAAGAGCCAAATAGATTATGGCCCGATAAAATAAACAAGACATGGCCATAACCTAAACTTGATGAAAGGGGTACGATGGGAGACCGTTATTTCAGGCCAAGCATATTTCTATTCCTATCGCAACGATTACTAAAGTGGATTATTAACATTATATCAAATACGAAGAGGAAATGATCAGGTGGTTAATTAGTAAGCCTTTGACAGATATGAGAAAACCAAAGGCATCAAGCTCAAGAAAACGATCAAACCAGTATTTTCTAGGTCAGATTGATAAAGTAACAATATGATCCTTAAGAAGAGGCAAACTAGAATTAGGGATATCAGCTTACACCAACCAAATAAGGGCATGGTTTAGGATGGAGACATGACTCGAGATTCTTGTTTTAAGTATGCGTGCCTTTTACATCCAACAAAAAGATTATCTAAGCCTTCATTTGCATGAGTTTGGTCATGGAGTGATAATGGAAAATTTAAATTCATCCATGCTTAGAGATTTGGAGGAAGTTTTGGAAAAATGACAAAGTTATGGTTTAAACCTCCTATTATTTCAAAGATTGAGATGATGAGGATACAACCTGGTTGAATTGAGAAGATTCATATATCTTGTGAAAAGGATAAGCTTAACACAAGATGACACATAGGATGAATAGTTGAGTTTAATATGGGTTTAGGTCAAGGTTCACTAAATGAGCACATGACCTAGCTTTGGGTTTAGGCAAACAAGTCACCAACATTCTATCGGCACATCAAGCACAACAGCAAACACAATTTGCACTAATAGTTACATGAAGAAAAGTTGGAAGCCATCTAAACACATATCTCTAAGACACCACATTATTTACAATCACCAAGTATTGGAATAAAGATGAGAGAAGCATTTTCGTGCACAAGTGACAAACACGATGCAACAATCAGGATGCATGCTCGTCCGATGCGTCCTCACAAATTTTTGCCAATCTAATGAGGCAATAGCGTTCTATATCGGTGGCATACTTACGACTCTCTCGGTATTTTGCTAGTCGTCAGCTACACATATGTTTTTGAGGTTACTATACCTGCAAAAAATTTCATCACAACCCAGTTTTCCCATGATGCAATTCAAACATGACAGTTTATCACAATTTATACTCCATATATTTCTATATGGAAGCTAGCTCTTCATTAAGCGCCGAGCCACGCATAGACGCCACTGCCACACTTTAACCATAGGGCAGCCCATTATGTAACTCACCTTCTTACCTGGACGTAGGTGCGTCGTTGCAAGTACATTACACTTCTCAGTATTCCCATGCATGTATACCCATACACACACATGGGGTACCGAATCCCCAGAAAAGTAATTATTCCACATCGCAGCCTACATATATACATATGTGTAACATGTATATAATCAAGCGCATTTTCACTACTACAAATCATGTTATATGAGACTGTTAATTTTCAGTTATTAAGACGCTTATGAAGTGTCCAAATTTGACGGAGTCACAAAAGATGTCCCACATTTAAGATGGTTATAAATTGTCTTAAAAGATATTATATAAGACAGTTTTTAATTTATAACCGTCTGAAAAAGGTATTTGTTTAAGTCATTTTGTCCGATAAACCGTCTGAAAAAGGTATTTGTTTAAGTCATTTTGTCCGATAAATCGTCTTGAATTAGGTTTTTTTAAGACACTGCTTCTCAAGAACCGTAGAGAATACAAACATTAAAAGTCATAAAGTATTTATCAAACTATCTCGAATATCCTACAATAATAGACGATTACAATAGGAAAACCATCTTATTTAGGTGACTAATAATGGATGTTTTAGAAACCGTCTTATTTAGGAGATTGATATTAGACATTTTGGTGACCGTCTTATTAAGATTTTAACGAAATGTCTTGCACGGCAGTACATTCTTCAATTTATAATCATTTTTTAGATATCATGTTATAATAATTTGAAAAAGAAATATACATACACATATATTGAACAACATTATAATTAATATAATATAAATAAGTACCATTCAATATATCATAAATAAGCATTGTCAAACAACGCATACGTAAGTGTACTCTAAATCTAAACTAAAATACAACTGTTTGCACTAATGTTAAGCCTAACTTTATATGAATTAAAGTCTCCACACTTTTGCGACCACCAAATTTGAATTCCATTCTATGTTTTCCTGTACAACAAATAGGAGAAAACTAGACACAGCAAAAAGCTCAAAGCAACACGTGGATGGTCTCAAAGCTGCCCTTGTGCTTCTCCCTGTTCTTTATGACTCCTACACGCCCAGTGTTCCTCCCGCCAGTCACCATGACCACGTTGCCGACGTCAAACTTGATGAAGTCCATGATCTTGTTGGTCTTCAGATCGATCTTGATGGTGTCGTTGGCCTTGATGAGCAGGTCAGGGTAGCGGATGGTGCGGCCGTCGTAGGTGTTCAGGTAGGGGATGCCTTTTTGGCCAAACTGAACAGACCTCACCTTGCAGAGCTTGAACTGCACACAAACCAATAGAAAATCAGTGAGCATTTCACATGACATTTTCAATGCAAGCAGTGAGCAACATCTATTAATAGTCCTAATGATTGTAGCACATGACATTTTCAATGCAAGACTTTCATGCACACAACATATATGGACAGTATAGCAAGGATAAGGTACACATATCTACTATTGAAAAACAGCAACCTCACACAGCTACCATGATCATCATGCTCAACTAGAACAATGAGATGATGTGTTAAATTGGCTGGCATTGCAAGCACGTTGTGCTGTTCTAAGACTTGACACAGTTTATCAGGTGATATACTTGGATCCATGACCTCAAAGAATAACTTACAAAGATTTGATATGTGCATATAAGACCCTAATTACAGTTAACAGAGGGAAAGTACAAGGATCAATTAAATGGTACAGCAGGCTAACCATATTGGTCTCGACCGAAGCTGAGTCCATTGTAATCTGCTCGATTGTCTTCAGTCCCTCTAAGAAAATGAACCCAACAAGACATACAAGCTTCAATACCCAAACTCCACAAACAGAACTAACGTTAAGTTGACAAGCAAGCCAATTTGCAATGGAGCCTAGAGCCTAGAGCCTAGATGCAATGGAGCAAACAGCAGTAAAACATTTGGAAATAAAAATACTAATCCTCTCTCTGGTACTTAGTACTTACCATCTTGTGTTAGGGAATTAAGTGTAACGAAGCCATCAACCAAGGTATATAGATCAGACTGCAAAGCAAAAATAGAAGTTTTCATTTAGACGCATAGAGAGCACATCACATACTCAATTTTATTCAGCATAGCATACAAACCTGTACTAGCTGCAAATCTGATGTCGCCTTAACTGGTAGGAAGCGGGACCTTGGAACGTTGATACCAATGGCATGGTCAAAGAACTGGTCCAATAAAACTTTATTTGTTATATTTATATATATAGTCACATAAAAGCATGGTGATGTACATAGTACTTTGGCTCAAATGCTTCCCTGATAATAATAGGCTCCATGTTTTTCCAATGCAAGATTGATAAGAATCACTTTTATTCAACTATGTGCAAGAGAGAACCAAAGCAAAAACAAACCTCTCTTCAAGCCAAAAAGTTGGGAGGTGCTGGATTTATACACTGGCGCTTTGGAGAAAGTGGTTTGGGAACCGGAGCGCATTTCCTGGTGGAGGAATTCAAATCTGGTTGATCCAAGTGAAGATGGTACCCCAGAAAATGTTGGGAGGAGTTCTAGGAATTTTGAACCGCCGTAGTGTTTGATAACCTGTTACTTGTTCTGGGATTTTGGCAGACGCGCTAGAGTATGGTTTAAACCTTGTAATAACGTTTGGTTGATAAACTTTATTTCGTGGAAATAAAGTGTGGGAAACCTTTCCGTAAAAAAATATGATGTGAACTTTTTTCCACCATGGTAACACCAAATTTCATTATGGAAGTAACAAAATTACAATGTTCAACAGTTTCAGGACACCAATGCAGCATAAACAGAATGTGTTGGCAAAATTCAAGGTACTTCCCAGACAAATTTGGCACTACACTACTGCAGTGGTGTGGGCAAATAGAGAATTAGAGATATAAATGAAAAGAGTACGCATTCCATACTTTCACATGTTTAAATGTGTACTGAGAAACAGTCAAAAAGGACTATAGTTCGCCACTGGTCTTATGTAGTCTACTTTTATTTACTCTTTTACCAACATTACCAATACACTCACAAAAACATCAAGACGACCAAACCAAAGAATGGTATAACAGAAAAATATGCAATGTGCATGCTACTAACACATCAAAACAATCATTATCATACTCTTGTTTGACAATAGTTACTTCCTTTAAAAACCACTCTATAGTACCTCTAATTTGAACACATGACCTTCCTTCAATAGAACTAATTTGCTATGTTCACTATTAAGTAATGGATCTGAACAAACATGGTGAATGGAAACCAAATTCGGTTCCCATCTTAGATCTCAAGAACACCATATAATCCATGTGACCTCATAAAAAGATTTATTTAAAAATCAGCTTATGTGCCAGCAACATTTAGGACCCATGCATTTTCAGTTATCAAAAGACAGTTATCATTGTGTATTTGTGTCATCCAAATGATTTAGCTATCTAATTTTGCAGAAGTTAAGTGGCATATTTCTGATTGACCCAACAATTTAAGGGCTCCATAGTTTATTTTGGTGAGGGGGAGTCAGGGGCTCCATTAAACACACCAGACATTCCATAAAAATCAGAAGTAGTACTAAAAACATAGTAAACGATATAGTGCTAGCACAGCTAAGGCAGATAAGTTCCAAATTAGCAACATTGCCGAAATACTTCATGGCAAGCCAATTTCATCTAAGCAAGACGAGGAGGTGCTGCCAGAAATGAAATTTTGACGTGGACACGGAGATGTTGCACTGGTCACGATGAGCAGAAGAAGCGGGGAGGGCTCACCTGCTTGTTGATGGTTGAGTAGTCAACCATGTACTCGTAGGCATCCACCTGGGCATTGACCCTGGTTTCGTTGCCCTCAACAGGGAGCGTGAATGCGTCCATAACGATGATGGCGTCGCCCTCACACTTGCCCTGCATGAGCCCCATGACCTCGATGGTGCCCCCGGTGCGGGCGTGGACGACCATCTTGAGCAGCGCGAGCGCGGAGATCTTGGTGCGACGGAAGTGGTGCGGGTCGTTGGCCCAAGACTTCTCCTGCTGCGCCCGTGCTTGAGACGTGTCGTCGTAGCGGTAGATCACGTCCATCGCGTCCGGGTCGGAGGCTACCATGGGGTTCTCCAGCTCCCACGTCTGCCGCACGATCGACGCCGATGAGGTGGGCTCCATCGCGCCGCGGCGAACAAAACCCTAGGATTTTGGGAGAGGAGGAGGAAGAGGAGAGGCCGAGGTCGAGGAGGGGTTCTCTGCTTCTCTCTCTCTCTCTTTGGTTCATTCGGCTTTGCGGGTTGCGGCGTCGCTGCCGTGCCATGCGTGGAGTAAGTGTCTGTGGGCTGTATGGGCCGAGTCGAAAGCGCGTGGTACTATGGTTTGAAGCGAGCCCACAACCTGTGCAGAAAAGCTAGTGTCGGGCTTTATGGGCCGATCAGCAATGGTTTATCAGTATAGCCCACAGGATTTTTTATCAATGGTCGTCAGTAACTACTTACTACTCTGCTCGGTGTACATAGTACTTTGGCTCAAATGCTTCCCTGATAATAATAGGCTCCGTGTTTTTCCAATGCAAGATTGATAAGAATCATTTTTATTCAACTATGTGCAAGAGAGAACCAAAGCAAAAACAAACTACTCACCACAAAGGTTAGTTGGAGGTTATTTGGCTGCGTTTCTCATTGGCCCTCTCAAACGACGTCCCCACCTCGTCGGGCGCCACAATTCGGATCGACACCTAGCCCTATGTACTACATGCTGAAACTTGGAGAAAAAACTAGATGCATATGTGGGTCCATCAAATATATGAAAGTAGGATGATATCATTCTAAATTACCATTATATATCTCATAAATAATCATTGTCAAATATTCGTTCCCCATGCAGCGTCTTTATACTGTAGTAGGGGGTAACCCTGATTCAGGGTACCGACAATCTGCAAGACTTTTTACGTATATGATATATAGAAACCGTACGAACATCGCTTATCAGGTTGCTTATACCGTACAAAGAGACGATATTATAACTATGAATATACTATTAATGAGAAAATAAAAAATAATCATAGTATAATTTTATTTGAAGAAGTTTCTTATTTAAGCAAGACTTTTTACCTATATGATATATAGAAACCGTACGAACATACAGTCAGCTAACTAGTTCATTTTAAATTCAAAAAATATTTAGTTCAATCTAATCATAATTTACTATTGACTACGTTTTTTCACAATATGTCTTATCTAAAATATCATACGAGACGGTTTTATGTTTATAAGTTTCTAGTATACTCACTAACTTCTAAGACACTTTGTATAGTCTAGATGACTCTAATAATATCTTTATTTGAGATGGTTTCATATACAGAAGTGTCTAATATACTAACCAAAATAAAAGACACTTCTTGTAAACTTTATGCCTCAAAAGGTATATTTATTTGCGACGATTTTCAAAATCAAACTGTATTAAATCAATATAAGACATTTCCAACCATATATCTGTCTCAAAAACTTTCTTCATTAAATACGGATGTCCAACAAACCGTCTTACCTTAATCAGCACCATATGATAAAAGACGCTTCTATAAAATGCACTGATATTTGACTTAAGATGTATGTCTTAAATAACCATATTTCTAGTAGTGTTTATGCTCTCCCCTAGACCGACGTTTGTTCGGTCATGCTCTCACATTTCACCTTACCTGAGCATCGATCCATTCAAAATTGAATGACCTCAAAAATAACAATACACATGTATGCAATGCCCCCCCAGGTTGTGGGTTAGTGTTTTGAACTAAGCCACCTGATAGTCTTTAATTTAGGGCTGAATAGAGGATGTCGCTAGCATTATAGTTTTTCATATCTGTTTTCCAAAACCAAACAATGTGTTTAGTTGAAAATAGGTTTTCCAAAACCAAAACATTGTTTTGAAAATAAGTTTGTGACCGTATTATACTTAATCCTGCTTCGATACCAGCTATGGCAAAACCTCCCCCTTGTCTCAAAGACCTCAGACGGCTATGCATGTGCACCAGATAACTTAACAAGATCCGTTCGAGTGTCCTAAGGACCCCGGATAAACCACTTACAACCAGGATCGCAAGATTAAGTAAACACAAATCACACACCAACATTTGCAGCGGTATTTCTTTATTACAAAAAGTTACAAGCAACAAATTTGCATTATATTTATCGAAGTGATTACAAAAGTGATTCAAAGAAATATACTTTGAAATGTTATAAATTATTTATAATTTTGAAATATATGCTAGCTCAATGACAATCCTCAATAAGCAGTATAGAAGAGCTACTTTAACCTATAAGAAGGTCGAGCCCACTAGCACTTAACACCATCAACAACAAGACAAATGTAGTACCTGCAACAACATGGGTTCGAAAACCCTGAGTAGAAGTGTACTTTCGCAAGTCTTATCCGTCTAAGGAAAAAGACTTTCAATGATATGCTGGCTTTTGGGAATCAAGGTAAAGCTTATCAAGATTCAAAGACTCTTTTTGTAGAAAAGCTTACTAGTAGTGGATCCTTATGCCAAAATTTTACTTCACAAATTAAGTACTTTTCCTGAATCTAGATTTGCCTAATCTAGAGCATTCACTTGTCCTGGTCTAGCTTTCTTTTACCAAATTCTTATTTTACTTATCAACTACGATGAGTGGTCGGAGGGTAGAGTCTCCATGACCGAGGAGCAACGACGATTCAAACCAATTATACCCAGCTGAAGATCTCTAACCACACGACATATGTAGCACTTTACCCTTGCATATGTCAATCGTTCCCACAGATCCTCCACAACATGAACCGGTCCGCGCTACCCGAAAGCATAACACTCTTCCGTCCAGCCTCTAGCCAGGAGGGTACACGCTACTCCCACCATCTCCCACGCCCAGTGCGCGGTAATCTTTTCACGTATGGAATAGCCGAGTTTAGGCTTACCAGAGCATGTGGCTAGTTGCAAAGTCTCCACCACAACAGACCTACATCGAACAGTCCTTAATCGACACAGGCGGACGAACTTTCCTGCTCAACGTCTAGTCTACATTACATATTATTTCCCAAAACTTAATACCTGAGAGAGGTACCCTACTTGAATGATGAAATCATTGCGGCCACAATGGTTTCATCATCACAAGTCCTTTTATTTCACAAACTCCAATATCCCGTGTTACACATCATATTTTTAAAACCATCCTAAATTAATAAGCAGGGCTAAGTGTTGACATGGATTTCGGCTTCATCAAGATATATACTATGCAGACTAAATAACTTCGATTAATGTGACCTTTAAATTTCAATGCATATGAAATAAGCAAATGTTCTATAAATAAATATATCAATATTTAAAGTAGCCATTGATTCGTAATGTGCTCTAAAAGTTTAGTGCACCAAGATATTGAAATATGTACTGCTTCAAATATATATCTGTACAAATATATGATCAATAAGTAGTCATCATATATTGTGATTTATGTGCATGCATTAGCTAATTGTAGATTTATTTATCTATATAAATAAATAGCAGAAAATGGCACATGATGGAAATGACTAATTGTCAACATGTCAACATAAGCAAATATAAACTTTAACTTAATCTTATCTACATTAATATATGTAGATAAATATTACAAGGTAGCGCTATCAAAAATAGCAATAACAACAATAAATAAATACAATATAGATAATTAATTAATTAATTAATTAATTAATTAACATATATAAATAAAAATTTAAAAAAGGGAAGCACATAGGGGAACCTATCGACCATGTTGCACCTTAACGCACACTTCTCGTGCACATGAGCGTCCAAATCCAAATCCAAATTATCTATTTTTTATTTCCTGCGCGCACGCCACTAGCTTGCAGTTTTTGCATGCTTCTCCCGCGTAGATGCGGCGCATGCGGCGTGCTCGCTACCACACGCGCACGTCCTCCATTTGCACTGAGCGTGATCGTGGTTCAAATCGCAACTCACCAGGCACGAACGCACGTTCTTCCTCCCGCGCGACGCTAGTGTACTACTAAACTCCTTCAGCCTATAAACACAAGGTCACATCGCTGAGTTCAGCCGATCGACAAAAAGAAAGGATGCCGTCAGGCTGCCTCGCTTGCTGCTCGACGCAAAAGTGCCATCATACACATCGCAAAAGCTACTGCTTTGAGGCTGCCGTGAGACCACCCCCGCACGAGGAGTGCGAGTAGGCTACTGAAGTTCTACATCGAGAAGAAAAAAGGAAGTGTCGCCACGCTGCCGCTTTGAGTTGCCTGCGCCGTTGGAGAAAAGAAATCTTTCGCCGTCAGGCTGCCAAGCCAAACATCCATTCCACATCCGCCCAGCTAAAAGGGCGCTCCATCGGCAACCTCCAGCGGTAAGAAAACTCTCCATCGAGCACCTCTCTAACGCATACCTTTTAGAGAGAAACCGGTTCCAAAGACCTCAAGGACATACCCTTGAGGAAGATCGTATCGCAGGGTTGTACACAGTCTCAAGGGCATACCACCCTCTTGAGAGATCATTTTATATCCATGTCTGGCATATAACCGTGTATGTTATGGAAAATTACAACTATTTGCACGCATCTTAAGTAGTGGTTTGTACCCTAAATCCATGTTAAGATAGTGTTAAGTATACATCTTCTCTATCCGACACATAACAATATACGTTATGGCAATCACAAATATCACTATACCACAACCTAGCTATAACGACTTACTTAGAGTCGGTATAAACCGTTATAGCAACGTACTATCAGTTGCTATAGAGTTATACCGGCTAACTCTTTCTGACGCTGTAAGTGGCGTCGGCATAAACTTATAGCGACAAACATGTTTATACCGACGGACGGTTAGACGTTAAAAAGATATACCGACTAACATATTTATCTCGACGGACAATCTATTAGAACTTATACCGGCACACTGTCGGATGCGATATATGTATTTTTACCGACTAACAATCAAACGCTACGGCTATATGAGCCTAGAAAAATATATTACTAGCAGTTTCCAATTATACTGCATTCATACATAAAGTTCATACATACATAAAGTTCACAAGTTCACAAGTTATACTGCATTCATACATAAAGTTTCCAATTATACTGCATTCATACATAAAGTTCATACATACATAAAGTTCATACATATGACAATAACAATTGTACTGCATTCATACATAAAGTTCACAAGTTTGCTTTTGTTGTAATAAAGATCAAAATAAGCAGCAACAACACTAAGTTTGGCTTGTGAAAGCTCAGAGATACTAGCTAGTACAACCACATGTTGGTTTCACAATTTTAAGTTCACTTGCAAATTTTTCTTTTGGAGAAAATACAAAATAAAATATCTAGCTGCATCCATCCAAAATAACTTTTGATCTTTCTTGTTGTAGCATCCATAGGCACCACCACGATCTGCTTGCTATTGTCATCATGGAGTAAACAAGTGACTTACTACCTCTAGGGCCTCCCTCCTAATAAAATTAAAACCCAAATCATTAGTAGACTACTTAGAAATCCATTCCAAAATAAACTATATAATAGATACCACCATTGCTCCATGATTAAGCTAAATATACAATAGTTGAACGCAACAGAACTGCATGATCACAACACCTTGCTGCTGCTTATTGAGCTGCATGAATTTTGGAGAGCAGCTATTTAAGTGTCCTTGCTAGGGTCCGTGCTATGTTGATCAAACAAGTGTCCTTGCTGCTACTCAAGGACACCTTGCTACTACTCAAAATATCAAACTAGAGAGCATCAACTTCTATCAATGATCCATGCAAACAACCCTTGAGTTTTTAAGGAACAAACCAGCATGCCATGGAGATCATTTGCTAGCTTAAGTTTTCAGTGACTAGTAGAGCTCGACTAATAGAGATATATCCATTCAATCATAATTAGTAGCAGCCACATACCTACTAAAATCAAGAATATCTACTGAAATCAGCCACATAGCCAGAAGCAGTCATAACCAAGAATATCTACTGAAATCAGTGGTAGATGCCACAAAATAGAATTGTGGTACAATGTCAATCATATATATACCTGTAGCACTCTGGGATGATTTTGATGTCTTGCTCACCTTTAGCTATATAATCATAGAAACCATTAGTTAGAAAATATGCAATAACCATATATGAAAAAACAACAAAGAGATAGCTTATTACTCTCTTGTATGGCCATGCGATCGACATCCGATCAGCATCACCCATCTCCTCCAAATAACCATATGGGCAAGGTAGAAGGGCATCCCTTTTCAGCACAACATTCACAACAACCTCACAATATTGCTTTACTAGAGCAACTCCTCCTAGCACTGATCTTGGATTAGTTGAAATAATTGTTCCCTTAGCCACAGGGTGATCTCTCAATATGGCATATAAGATCACAACCTTTCCAATCTGAAGCAAACAATGAAATTATAAGAATATAATAAATGTACAGAACCACTAGCAAATGAGAATTAGAAACTTTGAAGGATGGATGAAAAAATTACAAGTTCAGTGTGAAGAGGCAGATTTGCTGGGATAGCTCTAGTGTTTCCTTGATAGGGCTGCACTGCTAGGGACGCATTAGTAGGGTTGCCTTGAGATAGCTGCACTACTAGGGTTGTATTGGTCGTCTTGCTAGAGGGCTGCATTGTTGGGGTACCATTGATAGGGTTGCCTTTAGACGGATGTACTGTAGGGGTAACACTAACATGATTGCTGCCAAGCAAGTTTTCACCCTCATCAGAGATTTCATCCTCCACATAAGCTTCACCTTCATGAAACTGAGCAATATTATGTGTTTGATCAATATGTTGTCCAGACCTCATGTCCTAAAATAAATATGAGGGTAATAAGTAATAAATATTCCATAGATTTCAAAATGACTCTAAGATGTTCAACTACTTTACCGGATGGCGTCGTGTATTAGAACCATCATGCGAGATGATTTCCACATCTCTCATTTCATGAGCCATCCTTTGCTCCTGCATTTTCTCCTCCATTTCTGCTATGCGTTGTTCTAGAGCAGCTTTCTCACGTTCAGCCTTTTTGCGGGCTTGGACTTCCATTTGGAGTCTTGTGGGTGTGTACCTTCTCAAGCCCGGGGTACCAATATCTTGGGGAGTTGGTCCTAGACCCAAAACTCGGACACGTCCTCTTGGCTCTCTCTCTCCACAAACAGCAGCAAAAGCATCACCTTCTTGAATTGTTCGTTCCTTCAACTCTGGATGGGCCTCAACATATTCTTTAAGTTTGTTCTACCCAAATTGAGTTGCAAAAGAGAAAGGTTCAGTACCTACCACTATAGGAAACAGAAGCAAATGTGATGCAAAAAACACCTTACAATAAATGTCAAGTTCACAAAAACTTACAATAACTAGTTCAACAAGTCTTGTTGGAACTCCATTCTTTCTGGTATGTGTTTTGATATAGAGTTCATCTCTTCGAGGAGGGCGGCCTAGTTCCTTAGACTGTAAATTGTTAATATTAACAATTGAAAATGAAAAATCATAATGTAAATTCAACAGTCAAATTGCTTCAATACCATTTCATAGCCAGAGCGAGCAAAGCTATTGCTCCCAAATGTATGAAGTACCCCAACATTTGAACGACTAAATTTGGCTTTTTTGTCTTTCCTTCACATTCAGGAGACACCCAATATTCAGAAAGAAACTTCCAATCCTCATCACTAACCCTTCCACTATGTTTGTTCTTCATGTCCTCTTCTGTTAAATTCTCATTAAAATATTGCGCCTTTAGGGTTGACTTAAAATCCTTCCATTTCCTTCCAGCAGTGGTTAAAAACCAGTTAAAGGCAGCACCATCTACATCAAAGATTTTCTGATTTTCCAACCAAAAAAAGATAATCACAACTTAGTCTAATGGTCAGAAACAAATTCAACCTAAGAAACGATAATAATGTACTTGGGCAAATACCTTTAGGTCAGTCCAGACTTCATACTTCTTCTCACCATCCACTAGTCTCCAGTCAACACTGCTAACTGACAACTTCTTTCTCACATGACACCCAATAGCACTAGAAAACTTCCTTGAATTGTTTCCAATAGGTTGACCAAATTCATTCAGTTCTATCTTAATTTTTGCCATCTCAGATTCCCTTGCAAATATGTCCTCCAATTTTGTAATACCCCTTCCTTTTCTCTTCTTTTGTGGACTATGGGATTCTATTAATTTAAACACATTAGTTGTACTATAGCAAGGTTAAAAAGTATATGCAACAACAGAATAATTACCATCATTGTCACACAGAAAATCTCCAATTGAATCACAACCAATATTTGCATCAATATGCTCATTTGCATTCTCAGATAAATTTCTTTGTGTCCTTGGACACAAATTATGACCATCAGTTGCAGCACCACTGGTGTTGTGAGTTCTCTACAAGAATGAAACATGGTGTAAATTGACTATCTGTAAACTGTATTGTATTGAAAATGAAGGTCTTCTAAAACCCATCGCATATTAAGTGCTCACGTATTTCGCTTGCCTCTTTCCAAAACGAGTTAACACACTTTCTACAAGGGCATAAAATCTTGTTTCCTACAGCTGAATTTCTAAATGCAAAAGCCAAGAAGCTATTTACACCTTGTAAATATGTCTTGTCGTGCCTACATGCATCATCATTTCCATTCTTAGGTTAAATTCCATTTAAGCTATAGATATCACATTTATATTTGTGTTATAATGGATTTGTACCTAGCATCATCATTGATCCATGTCTTATCCACCATGGTTTAGGACTACTTTTTAGAAATCAGTGATTGCACATCAAAGTTATAGAAAAATATATTTCAGGTTATCAACTCACAACTCCCTCCTTCCCCACTAATTTACATTTAAACACTGTAGCATAATTTAGAGTTGTATGTGTGGATTACTAGTGAAGTTTTACATGAACAAAGTCCCCTTACAGTATTTTTGTGCTGAGCAACACTACTTAACATTAACCAAATAGTTTTTCTTGGTGGCCATTTCTAGATCCTAGGATCTAAATCACATAGTAGCAAAGTAGCATTACTAAACTAAAAGGTTATGAGACATAAAACTTGTCTGGGATCGGACGGCAGTACCGTAGCCGCGCCGGCGCTTCTCCGCTTGACTCGTTCCAGTGCGGTCGGCCTCGCTCCAGTAGAAGTGGGCCGCCGGCTGGGGACGGTTGTTGGCAGGGCACGTGGTTATTGGAGGACGGCTCTAGCAGGGCGCGCGGCTAGGCGGATGAAGCTACCAGGGCGCGCGGCAGGGGACGACGGTTGGCATAGCAGGGCACGCGGCTGGGCTGGGGACGGGACGGCGGACTGCGCGCGGTTGGCGGAGGAGACAGCGCGCGGCTAGGGAGGAGACAATGCGCGGTTGGCTACCGGCCTGCTTGGGCGCGCGGCTGGGAACGGGACGACGGACTGCGCGCGCGGTTGGCGGATCGGAAGAGACGACGCGCGGTTTGCGGCCGACCTGCTTGGGCGCGCGACTGGGGATGGGAACGGGACGACGGACTGCGCGCGCGGTTGGCGGATCGGAGGAGACGGCGCGCGGTTTGCGGCCGGCCTACTTGGGCGCGCGACTGGGGATGGGATGGTGCGCGGTTGGCGGCCGGCCGGCTAGGGCGCTCGGCTGGTGACGGCGGTTGGCGGCGGCGGCTGGATGTTTTGGGCGCGGCGGTGGCTCGGGAAAGGAAGATAGGGTTTTGGGCTGCTGGTATTTGGGTCATCATTTTTGCGCGCCAACAGGCCCGATAAATTGCACATGTTTTTTATGGCGACTGACAGCGCGATGCTATAAGTATGAATTGCCAACTGACAAAGTGATACTATTCATATATAAATATAACGACTAACACTCAATTAGAATATAGACATATGTCGACTCACCATCTGTGGCCATGTATACCGACTAACAATTTGATGCTAATTCTCTATTTATAGCGACGGTCGTCAGATACTAATTTGGTGTTGTGGTATAGTGTATTTGCATGTATCTCAAATAGTATGTCGCATTTTTAGAAACACGCCCAAGTATATACCAGCTAAATATAATTCTAGATGCGTCTGTTCATAACATCACCAGCACGCATGTAACTTATTGAAGTGACTTATATATCATTCATGCCTAGTCTACGGTTCCATTTGCATAGACTTCATACGAAATTAATTAGTGTGTCTCTGAAGCTTTGTCTAAATAAACAAAGGTAAGCGTAGACTCTAAATGCTATACTTATTCAAATACTTTAGAATTAAGTATGGATTTAGTCACATAAAATGTATTACTTGGCGCCATGCATACAAAAACAAACATGTGTATACGCAGGCATTTAATTATCCCTGGATCCATGGCCGACATATAACCATGCATATATAATAAAACCTTGCATCTCGATCAAATTATAACAATGTGCAGTCATCGTTTATGGCTAGTAAAGTAACCAACCATGTATGTTCGCCAGTCTACCAAGTAAAGATAATGGAAATATCAATTCCCCTGTACCCATGAAAAGCGATCTATATAGTAGATTGCAAAATAAAATAGATAATGTCTTTCTCAAACAACAATGTTTCGAATGAGATTAATCAATTTCATACACCATGATGAAGTTTGATATTGCAGCATGTTTGGCCATACCTTAGAAATAAACATGTGACATAAAATACCTCTTGCTCTTACTATAACATATATGCATTCGCATGTCGCTAATAGTAAAGAGTTACAAACAAATAAATATTAGGAAATCATGCAGAGATTCCAAGCACTCATATGCACTATGTTCCGTCCTAAATAAAAAAAAATAAGGCAATAAGAAATCCAGGAATTATTAAACATTTGCACTTCGGCTAAACTAAAGCAAGCCAGCATACATATAGTGCATTCATTTACGTTATGCATAAATACTAAAGCACAAGAAAAATGATGAAACCAAGTTTTGTTCGTTGAGTTGATGCTCATGGATAGAAAATAAATTAATAGTGCATGCCACAATTCAGTATGGTGTTATAATAAGACAAACATCCTGGACTCAACCCAAATAAAATGCTACATCACACACTAAGTATCCATAAATTATAAAATATATCGATTTATGGTCCTGCATTATTCAATAAAGACTATCAAATCCAGTCTTCAAAATAAATCACATGCATAGATGATACAATGCACTATTAGGTAAAGAGGCAAATATTAAGAGATGAATTATCTCTAGTCTGTCCATGATATAGTATATGTAGTGTCCCAAAAGGCACATATACTCAAATAATTAAAAGTGTCGCATGTTGAGTTATTAAAATTCAGCGCTATGTCAATGCTTCAACAAATGACGAGATACTCATAAAAAATATATGAGTGAATTAAAATACATCCATACTATGATCCGGCAAATAGCTCACCAAGCTAGCAAATAACCATGCAATCACGTCAAACGTGCCAAGTTTAGACAAACATATGCAACCATCCACGACTACATGAGTTGAAGACTTCTGTTTTCTTTTGTAGTTTGTAATAGGCTAGCTGTAATACTCAAGTTGTATACCAAGAGTAATAGAGAGAGCTCCTCATTTTGTGTGTCTTATTTGCATCATAAAAAGAGCACCTATGTAAATGAGAGTGACTAAATAAAACAATTATTCTAAAATAAAGAAAAAGTGCATTTGTTGGAGTTTTATGTGTTTGTGCATTAAATAAAACCATGAGGATAAAAATAATAAGGTAATAATTATTTGAAGTTTGATTAAACCCTAAATTTGAAATTAGGGTTTTGAAAATAAGGAAAAGAGAAGAGATATGAAAATATAAATAAAATGTATAAATAAATATCTTCAGGCTTAGTATTTTTAATTGCAAAAATAGAGTTTATAAATGAGGATCCACAAAAGTTTGAACTAATTCAAATTGGGTTTGAAAATGAAGAAAATAGAAAGGAAAAATAAAAAGAAAAAGGATAAAAGCTTACCTGGGCCTCGGACTCCCAATCTGGCCCAGTTGCCAATTCACCCCGCGCGGCCCAACTGACTTACCCGCGCGCGCTTGGACTCTATTACATGTGGGGCCCGGCTGCCAGCCGTCGCCCGCTCGACCTGTCCGCGCTGCTGTCTTCGCCTCGGTCGCTGACGAGTGGCCCCAACAAGTCAGCGTCTTCTTCCACGGGCTCCGTCTTCTTCGCGGGGTTGGCGCAACGACCCGGCCGAGCTCGGCGGATCTCGGCCACCAAAATCGGACCGCGCTGACCGCACAGGCGTCGCATAAAAGCCTCGGCCGTCGACCCAACCCACTCGTCCCCCTTTTCCCTGGCTCCTCCTTCCGCCTCCTCGCGCGAGCGTCGCCCGCCATAGCCATCTACCGCCGCCACCGTCAACTTCGCCCCCCTGCCTGAGTTTCGTTCCCCGATTGTGTACCGGAGCATCGCCTGAGTGTGGGGAGTGGGGTGTTGTGCTCAATTTGGGGAGAGCTTCGCTGCATCGGCGCCAATTCCTCGCTGGTGGGGCCGCACCACCGTCAATCCGCGCCGCGCCGTGGTCAGGGGCGTTCGGCCTTCAATTGTTGGTATGAACCTCCATCCCATGTTCGCCGTCGTGTCAATTTTGTTCTGCGAGTATCAGAAGCGGGGATGGTGCACCGTAGGGTAGGAATCGGGTTGCTCTGGCGATGTGCCGTCGCGTCCATCGCGGGCGCCGCCGTTCGCTCGACCGTGAGGTAGGGGAAGATCCTGGTCCGTTGATGCGGAGATGTACGGCTATGATTAGATATGAGAGTGTGAGGTTTTCAACCGTCGGATCTTTCACCAACGGTGCTGATTAGTTTATGCTTACCGATTCGGGAAGTGTAGCGGTGGCCGTCCGATCGGGATCGTGCGCGTCTGGAGCGTGTTCCCCTGTTTTAAATCGGGACCCTAGATCTTGATTCGTGCGGCTATGAGAGCATACCGGTTCGGGGCCGCTAGGATCTAATCTGTAGCGTCCAGTGGTGATCGTGCGGCTGAGATTAGAAGATACCCCTTCGCGGGTCAATTTTTCTAAAGAGACCCTCACCTCTCTGGAAATCAACCCGCAGTCCATTGGCTACTGTTCACTGAGTCTAGGATTTTATTCGCGCAGACCCCTGCATTTTCCAGAAAATGACGCCCAGTCCAGTGATCGTTTAAATTGAATAAATAAAATAGAAAATAGATTTTTAATATGAAAATAATTGCTAGAACTTTGATAATTCATAGAAAATTCATATGAGCTCCAAATTGGTCCATTCCAGTTCCTAAATTTTTGTAATAATATTGTCTATGCATTAGTGCCTCTGTTTTGGCATGAAAGGCTCATTTAAATTTATCTAATACTTAATCTTGTATTAAATACATAAAAGCTACAGAAATTCATAACTTGAAATATATAACTCCAAATTCAGTGATTCCAGTTCCTATGGTTTCATTTTAATGTCTAGTTTATTACTGTATATTATATGTGCATGTTTGGTGTGATGTTGATTTTGGCTATACTATGTATGTATTGTGTTGATGCGAGTAGACGAGCAAGCCACTGTGGAAACTGAGGTTCAACAAGTAGAAGTAGCTGAGCAGGAGCTCATTACAGGCAAGTTGTGCCCTTGATCACTTACTTTTCCCAGCCATGTTCTTATTAATTTTAATGATCTGCATAGGTTAATTTTGATGGGAGCCTTTATGTTACCCCAGTTTTGATTACCTCTATACCTTGTTCACCCCTGAAATATTTTTGGGTAGTACTTGCTATTGCTTTATGTGGATTGGGTATGGAGATACACTATTCATGATTATTCTGTTATTATCTTGTTATTATTGCTGCTCATGTTAAGATCATTAAATTAATGGGAACATGGAGCGACCACCCGGGAAAACAGTGCTACCACAAGGGTTTAATGGGACGCCCTTGGCTGACTAATTAGGAAAGCTAGTGGAAGACTACCTTACCCGAAAGGGGCAAGGGCAGTAGGGGAGTGGTCAGTGTAGGGAGGTCCCTGGTTGATTTTGCTGCGATGGCGGTCAGCTAGGAACCCTGCATTGGAACTTCCTATAAACTGTAGCGGGTTTTCGGAAGCTAGTGGAACTTTGTAAAGGCCTCGTAGTGGATCCCTAGCCATTCACCTCAGTAGTGTCTAAGGGCCTTGCAAACCCTGGCGACATGGGATACACGACTTGTGGGTAAAGATGCGCAACCTCTGCAGAGTGTAAAACTAGTATACTAGCCGTGCTCACGGTCATGAGCGGCTCGGACCCTCACATGATTAACTATGGAACTTAAGTTTAATTTGACATTTGCATCGCATTTGGGATTATTTTACTATCACTGTTCTTTATTATTATTAAGGTTTGGTATTTACTTACACTTAGTAATTGCTAATAAAATTTTGACCAACTTATAAAAGCAATGCTCAGCCTTAGCCTTTATTTCATTGATCAGCCTTACACTACATGAACTCCCACCTTTGGTGAGTTCATGCCACATTATTCCCCACGACTTGTTGAGCTATGAACGTATGTGAGCTCACTCTTGCTGTCTCACACCCCCCCCACAGGAGAAGAGCAGGTGATTGAAGAGGAGCCGCCTAACACTGAGGAGTTCGATCTGATCTAGGTGGCGTTTCTCAGTCGACATTGGCGCCGACGATCCTTAGTTCGTTTTATATTTATCTTTATTTTGTAATAAGACTTCCGCTACGTAATAAGTACTCTGATGTTTTATGACATTTATCTCTATACACTCTGTTATTATATATGTTGTCTTCTTGGCGCATGTATGAGATGCACCCGGCTTTGTTCTTTAAAACCGGGTGTTACAGAAGTGGTATCAGAGGAAATGTTGACTGTAGGACGAAACCTAGATAGAAATGGATAAAACCCTTACCTACTTACCTTACTCTGATTCTTTCTACACTTATCTTGATCCTGTCTCACCTTCTACTGTTCTACTCTGATCATTCTTACCTTTTCTACTCTGAGACAAGATGGATTTCAAACCTTGGAATCCCTACCCCTATGACATTCTTAAGAGTTAGGGAACCCAAAACAAAAGTTAAAACTATTTTCTAAAAAAAAATGTTGGTTGATTGTGCTGATGCTAAATGTCTGATTTGCTTCTTTGATTGATTGAATTATTATAGATGGACATCTTAGCATGTACCAACATAAGGTATTGAATTAGCTATAGTAGGTGAAATATTAATCTGCTTAGCTAATAAATTCCCCAAAGTAACATGATTGTAATTACTGCCTTGTCTACTACTCTTTCTTACCATATGTATCTAACTCAGATGGTCAATACCAGGAGGGGTGGTGGAATTGATTTGCCTCCTAACCGACACACTCGAAGAATTTATGGACAACCTCAGCCACAGCCTGCAGAGATGAATCCTCCTAATCCTCCACCAGGCGGAGTTGACCCACTGGTTGCTGCTCAGATGGCGGTGATGCAGCAAATGGCGGATACTATGGCTGATATGCGTGCACAGATGCAGCAAGAACGCCAAGAGATGCGTCAGGAAAGAGAAGACATACGCCAGGAGTTGCACCAAGAGAGAGATGAGATACGCCAAGAAAGGAGGGCGCAACAACAGCAACAACAACAACAAGTACCACTGCCTCCACCACCACCACCAGTTCCACCTCGTGATAAGCACCGGGAGTTCATGAGTCATAAGCCACCAACCTTCGCCAGCTCGCCAGATCCACTTGATGCAGATGATTGGCTGAAAGCAATTGAGAAGATGCTAAATATTGCACAATGCACTGACCGGGAGAAGGTTTTATATGCTTCTGGATGTCTGACGGGTCCTGCTGCTGACTGGTGGGATTCTTATACTGCTGCCCATGATGCTGCTGATACTATTACCTGGGCAGAGTTCAGTACGCAGTTCAGGAACTACCATATTCCAGCGGGTATGATAAAGATCAAGAAGAAGGAATTTCTGTCACTGAAGCAAGGAAGTATGTCAATCAGCGAGTACAGAGACAAATTTATTCAGTTGTCGAGATATGCTCCAGAGGAAGTTGCTGAGGATGAAAGGAAACAGGAGCATTTCATTGAAGGACTTAATGGACCACTGCAGTATGCTATAGTGGCACACACATTTCCATCATTTCAGAGACTGTTGGATAAGGCTCTTGCTATTGAACACAAGCGTGTTCAACTGGGCGATTTGAAGAGGAAGGCTATCTCACAGGGACAGGGTAGCAGCAGTGTTCGTCCTCGATACAGTTCTCCACAGGGTACACCGACCCGACCAGGAGGACCACGCCCAGTTCAGCAATCACCACTGAGGACTCCACCTCCTCGACAGGCTACTCCTACTGGCACCCCGACGAAGTTTGCACGACAGAGTCCGAGCACTCAATGTTTCAAGTGTGGGAAGATTGGTCATTATGCAAATGTCTGCCCACAGAGGATTGCTACTACTCCAGCTCAGAACAAGCAACAGACCCCTGGCAAGGGATATTCTATAGCCAGGGTGAATCAAGTCAGCGTTGATGATACTCCTGATGGTGGGGACCTCGTAATTGGTATGTTTTATGTTAATACAATTCCTGCAACAATATTATTTGATTCTGGTGCTACACATTCATTCATGTCTGCTAGATATGCCAACACAAATGAAATACCACTGCTAAATATGAGAAGACCCCTGATAGTAATTACACCTAAAGGGCCTGTTGAGGCGAATCAAATGACACGTAGATTGACATTAACCATTATGGGTAGAGAATTTGGAGCTACTGCTATAATATTAGAGTCAAGCAGTATAGATCTGATCCTTGGTATGTCATGGCTAAGAAAGGCAAAGGCCGTTATAGCATGTGGTAGAGGTACCATAGAACTCACTACCACTAAAGGAGAAAGGTTTCAAGTTAATATTGCAGTAACCTCCTCATCCATGTGTGCAATGTTCTTTATGCCTGAGGAGTTTGTTGGTGACAACATCTGGGTGGTTAGAGATTTTCCGGATGTCTTTCCAGAGGAGTTACCAGGGATGCCACCTGATAGAGAAGTCGAGTTTGTTATTGATCTCTTACCTGGAACCGCCCCTATTTCTAAACGGCCATATAGAATGTCCGTAGAGGAGTTGAAGGAACTGAAGAAGCAGTTAACGGAGTTACAAGAGGCTGGTTACATTCGTCCGAGTTCCTCACCTTGGGGAGCACCGGTGTTATTTGTGCAGAAGAAGGATGGATCGCAACGGATGTGTGTGGATTATAGATCTCTTAATGATGTTACGGTGAAGAACAAGTATCCGTTGCCCCGTATTGAGGATTTATTTGATCAGATGCGAGGTGCTAGAGTATTCTCGAAGATTGATCTCCGATCCGGTTACCATCAGATGAGGATTAGACCATCGGATATTCCCAAGACGGCTTTCTCGACTCGATATGGATTATATGAGTTTACTGTTATGTCATTTGGACTAACCAATGCACCAGCTTACTTCATGAATTTGATGAATAAGGTGTTTATGGAGTATTTGGACAGATTCGTCGTGGTATTCATCGACGATATTCTTATCTATTCTAAGAATGAAAGCGATCATGAACAACATCTAAGGTTGGTGCTACAGAAGTTACGAGATAATCAACTCTATGCTAAGTTCAGCAAGTGCGAGTTTTGGATTGACAAGGTGCCATTCCTTGGTCATATTATTTCTAATGGAGGAATAGCAGTGGATCCTGCTAAGGTGAAGGAGATTATGGAGTGGAGAGTGCCCACTACAGTTACGGAGATTCGGAGTTTCTTGGGACTCGCAGGATATTATCGGAGATTTATTGAAGGATTTTCTAAGATTGCTAAGCCCATGACATCGCTTTTGGAGAAAGGAAGAGAATTTAAGTGGGATGAGAAATGCCAAGAGAGTTTTGATCAATTGAAGGAGAGATTGATGTCACCTCCAGTGCTGATTATGCCAGATCTGCAGAAGGGATTTGACATTTATTGTGATGCATGTGGCCAAGGACTTGGATGTGTGCTTATGCAAGATGGTCATGTGATTGCCTATGCATCTCGTCAGTTGAGGAAGCATGAATTGAACTACCCCACCCATGACTTAGAGCTGGCTGCCGTTGTGCATGCACTTAAGATTTGGAGACACTATATTATGGGAACTAAGTGCCAAGTATACATGGACCATAAGAGTTTGAAGTATATATTCACTCAGAAGGATCTCAATCTTAGGCAACACCGTTGGTTGGAGCTCATTAAGGATTATGACTTGGAGATTCACTATCACCCAGGCAAGGCGAATTTGGTTGCGGATGCCTTGAGTCAGAAGGAGCATGTTCACTCCGCTTTCGTGGTCCAGCTACCTGATGAATTAGCAAAAGACTTTGAGAGGCTCAACCTGGGGATTGTTACACATACGGAAGGAGTGACTATTGAATTGGAACCTACCTTGGAGCAAGAAATTCGTAAAGGTCAGATTGGGGATGCTAAGATTCAGGAGATCAAGGATCTGATAACAGAGGGCAGAGGCCCAGAGTTCACGGAGGATGAGCAAGGCACGATATGGTTCAAGAATCGGATCTATGTTCCCGATATTGATAGTCTTCGGGAAACCATATTGAAGGAGGCACATGATTCAGTTTATTCTATCCACCCTGGGAGCACTAAGATGTATCAGGATTTGAAGCAAAAGTATTGGTGGTATGGACTAAAGAGAGATGTGGCTGCACATGTGGCTATGTGCGATGTATGCCAAAGAGTTAAGGCTGAACACCAGAGGCCAGCCGGACTATTGCACCCACTGAAGATACCTGAGTGGAAATGGGAAGAGATTGGCATGGACTTCATTGTTGGATTACCCCGCACGTCTGCTGGATATGATTCTATATGGGTGATTGTGGACAGGCTAACTAAGGTAGCCCACTTTATTCCAGTGAAGACCACTTATTCAGGAGCTAAGTTGGCAGAGTTGTACATGGCACGGATTGTATGCCTGCATGGTGTGCCAAAGAAGATTGTGTCAGATCGAGGATCACAGTTTACCTCTCGATATTGGAAGAAGTTGCACGAGTCATTGGATACAAGATTGAATTTTAGTTCGGCTTACCATCCCCAGACTGATGGGCAGACTGAGAGGACTAACCAAGTACTGGAAGATATGTTAAGAGCTTGTGCCCTTAAGCATGGTGGAAGTTGGGATAAGAGTCTACCGTATGCGGAGTTCTCATATAATAATAGCTATCAGGCCAGTTTGAAGATGTCACCGTTTGAGGCTTTGTATGGCAGAAAGTGCAGGACTCCCTTGTATTGGAATCAAACTGGTGAAAGGCAGTTGTTTGGGCCTGAGATTATACAAGAAGCAGAGGAACAAGTTCAGCAAATAAGGGAGAATTTGAGAACTGCACAGTCCAGGCAGAAAAGTTATGCTGATACCCGGAGAAGACTACTTGAGTTTAAGGAGGGAGATTATGTCTATTTGAAGGTGTCACCACTCCGGGGTATGAGAAGGTTCAAAGTCAAAGGAAAGTTGTCCCCTCGCTTTATTGGACCCTTCTTAATCTTAAAGCGAGTGGGAGAAGTTGCATACCAATTGGAGTTACCGGATCATCTTGCTGATGTTCATGATGTCTTTCATATATCTCAGCTGAAGAAATGCCTCAGGGTGCCTGAAGAACAGTTACCAATGGAGGACCTTAGTGTTCAAGAGGACTTGACTTATGCTGAGTACCCCATCAAGATTTTGGATACTTTGACTCGAGTTACGAGGAATAAGGTTATAAAGATGTGCAAAGTGCAATGGAGCCACCACGGTGAAGATGAAGCAACTTGGGAAAGAGAAGAAGAGCTTCGCATAGATTTTCCCCACCTTTTCCCTAGATCTTCTTAAATCTCGAGGACGAGATTATTTTTAAGGGGGGTAGGATTTGTAATACTCAAGTTGTATACCAAGAGTAATAGAGAGAGCTCCTCATTTTGTGTGTCTTATTTGCATCATAAAAAGAGCACCTATGTAAATGAGAGTGACTAAATAAAACAATTATTCTAAAATAAAGAAAAAGTGCATTTGTTGGAGTTTTATGTGTTTGTGCATTAAATAAAACCATGAGGATAAAAATAATAAGGTAATAATTATTTGAAGTTTGATTAAACCCTAAATTTGAAATTAGGGTTTTGAAAATAAGGAAAAGAGAAGAGATATGAAAATATAAATAAAATGTATAAATAAATATCTTCAGGCTTAGTATTTTTAATTGCAAAAATAGAGTTTATAAATGAGGATCCACAAAAGTTTGAACTAATTCAAATTGGGTTTGAAAATGAAGAAAATAGAAAGGAAAAATAAAAAGAAAAAGGATAAAAGCATACTTGGGCCTCGGACTCCCAATCTGGCCCAGTTGCCAATTCACCCCGCGCGGCCCAACTGACTTACCCACGCGCGCTTGGACTCTATTACATGTGGGGCCCGGCTGCCAGCCGTCGCCCGCTCGACCTGTCCGCGCTGCTGTCTTCGCCTCGGTCGCTGACGAGTGGCCCCAACAAGTCAGCGTCTTCTTCCACGGGCTCCGTCTTCTTCGCGGGGTTGGCACAACGACCCGGCCGAGCTCGGCGGATCTCGGCCACCAAAATCGGACCGCGCTGACCGCACAGGCGTCGCATAAAAGCCTCGGCCGTCGACCCAACCCACTCGTCCCCCTTTTCCCTGGCTCCTCCTTCCGCCTCCTCGCGCGAGCGTCGCCCGCCATAGCCATCTGCCGCCGCCACCGTCAACTTCGCCCCCCTGCCTGAGTTTCGTTCCCCGATTGTGTACCGGAGCATCGCCTGAGTGTGGGGAGTGGGGTGTTGTGCTCAATTTGGGGAGAGCTTCGCTGCATCGGCGCCAATTCCTCGCCGGTGGGGGCGCACCACCGTCAATCCGCGCCGCGCCGTGGTCAGGGGCGTTCGGCCTTCAATTGTTGGTATGAACCTCCATCCCATGTTCGCCGTCGTGTCAATTTTGTTCTGCGAGTATCAGAAGCGGGGATGGTGCACCGTAGGGTAGGAATCGGGTTGCTCCGGCGATGTGCCGCCGCGTCCATCGCGGGCGCCGCCGTTCGCTCGACCGTGAGGTAGGGGAAGATCCTGGTCCGTTGATGCGGAGATGTACGGCTATGATTAGATATGAGAGTGTGAGGTTTTCAACCGTCGGATCTTTCACCAACGGTGCTGATTAGTTTATGCTTACCGATTCGGGAAGTGTAGCGGTGGCCGTCCGATCGGGATCGTGCGCGTCTGGAGCGTGTTCCCCTGTTTTAAATCGGGACCCTAGATCTTGATTCGTGCGGCTATGAGAGCATACCGGTTCGGGGCCGCTAGGATCTAATCTGTAGCGTCCAGTGGTGATCGTGCGGCTGAGATTAGAAGATACCCCTTCGCGGGTCAATTTTTCTAAAGAGACCCTCACCTCTCTGGAAATCAACCCGCAGTCCATTGGCTACTGTTCACTGAGTCTAGGATTTTATTCGCGCAGACCCCTGCATTTTCCAGAAAATGACGCCCAGTCCAGTGATCGTTTAAATTGAATAAATAAAATAGAAAATAGATTTTTAATATGAAAATAATTGCTAGAACTTTGATAATTCATAGAAAATTCATATGAGCTCCAAATTGGTCCATTCCAGTTCCTAAATTTTTGTAATAATATTGTCTACGCATTAGTGCCTCTGTTTTGGCATGAAAGGCTCATTTAAATTTATCTAATACTTAATCTTGTATTAAATACATAAAAGCTACAGAAATTCATAACTTGAAATATATAACTCCAAATTCAGTGATTCCAGTTCCTATGGTTTCATTTTAATATCTAGTTTATTACTGTATATTATATGTGCATGTTTGGTGTGATGTTGATTTTGGCTATACTATGTATGTATTGTGTTGATGCGAGTAGACGAGCAAGCCACTGTGGAAACTGAGGTTCAACAAGTAGAAGTAGCTGAGCAGGAGCTCATTACAGGCAAGTTGTGCCCTTGATCACTTACTTTTCCCAGCCATGTTCTTATTAATTTTAATGATCTGCATAGGTTAATTTTGATGGGAGCCTTTATGTTACCCCAGTTTTGATTACCTCTATACCTTGTTCACCCCTGAAATATTTTTGGGTAGTACTTGCTATTGCTTTATGTGGATTGGGTATGGAGATACACTATTCATGATTATTCTGTTATTATCTTGTTATTATTGCTGCTCATGTTAAGATCATTAAATTAATGGGAACATGGAGCGACCACCCGGGAAAACAGTGCTACCACAAGGGTTTAATGGGACGCCCTTGGCTGACTAATTAGGAAAGCTAGTGGAAGACTACCTTACCCGAAAGGGGCAAGGGCAGTAGGGGAGTGGTCAGTGTAGGGAGGTCCCTGGTTGATTTTGCTGCGATGGCGGTCAGCTAGGAACCCTGCATTGGAACTTCCTATAAACTGTAGCGGGTTTTCGGAAGCTAGTGGAACTTTGTAAAGGCCTCGTAGTGGATCCCTAGCCATTCACCTCGGTAGTGTCTAAGGGCCTTGCAAACCCTGGCGACATGGGATACACGACTTGTGGGTAAAGATGTGCAACCTCTGCAGAGTGTAAAACTAGTATACTAGCCGTGCTCACGGTCATGAGCGGCTCGGACCCTCACATGATTAACTATGGAACTTAAGTTTAATTTGACATTTGCATCGCATTTGGGATTATTTTACTATCACTGTTCTTTATTATTATTAAGGTTTGGTATTTACTTACACTTAGTAATTGCTAATAAAATTTTGACCAACTTATAAAAGCAATGCTCAGCCTTAGCCTTTATTTCATTGATCAGCCTTACACTACATGAACTCCCACCTTTGGTGAGTTCATGCCACATTATTCCCCACGACTTGTTGAGCTATGAACGTATGTGAGCTCACTCTTGCTGTCTCACACCCCCCCACAGGAGAAGAGCAGGTGATTGAAGAGGAGCCGCCTAACACTGAGGAGTTCGATCTGATCTAGGTGGCGTTTCTCAGTCGACATTGGCGCCGACGATCCTTAGTTCGTTTTATATTTATCTTTATTTTGTAATAAGACTTCCGCTATGTAATAAGTACTCTGATGTTTTATGACATTTATCTCTATACACTCTGTTATTATATATGTTGTCTTCTTGGCGCATGTATGAGATGCACCCGGCTTTGTTCTTTAAAACCGGGTGTTACACTAGCCATATGATGTAATTTTATTTTTCTTTTAAGTACTCATGTTGGAACTCTTAATCAGGGGTTTTCTCTATGGAGATGTAATTAACACAATTTTTAAGTAAATGTAATAATTGTGGAAGTATGAGCCTGCAATACCTGTATTATTTGTTCTATTATATATAAATTAAAACTTGTCTCTGTTGACGTGGAGATGGCACTTTTGCCATCCGTTTTTCCGCCATCACTAAGCATCACTAAATTTTCATAAAACAGGCATAGGGTTATTTAATCAAGGAAGGAAATACATCAACTATTTGATCACACAACTCCTATCACCTAATGCATCATTCAAGGGGATAAAATTTTGTAAACATCAAGGAAAGAGGTGAATGCACTGGGGCTTGCCTGGGATAAACACTAGGTTAGTGTTGTTAGACGACGGTCACTTGACGATCATCTTCAACATGGCACTTGATCAGGTCATCCATCCTTAGGTTCATCCATCAACATCACCTTGAGATTAATCCAGTTCTTGTCTTCACATCACGTGATTAACTAGCGTACCTCAGGAGATGCACGATGCACATGTATGAATATCAAGAAAATATCGCAAGATAATATTACGATGTTACACAGTAAAGAATCAAACACTTAATGGTAAGGCATCACGACATTTCATAAGCAAATGCTAGCTATCGACATATGACCAAGTACAATAATCATGTTTTTTAGACTAATCAAATCTAACACAAACGTCACGAAACAGCAAACTATACACACCAAGCACAACACTCACGTTCCTCCTTTCTGATTGGATCTAATTCTGAAATCAAGTAAGAATAAATTATTTAACCCGCACTATCATCCTTAGTAAAATATTTCATCGGAAGTCTAATAAAACTTGGACTCGTTATTATTGAATACTAACGACTTAAAATAAATATAGGAACAATATAATTAACTCTTTAAATGGTGCGTCTTAATTAACTTAAATTACACACTTAACTAAATCAAACATCACAATATTTACTCTAACAGATACAACATTAACAGATAACATAGCGTTCGGTAAAACTAATTTCTCAACGACTTAAATATCTAGAGTACTTATGTACACTGGCCAATGACAGATCACTGAGTACAACAATCATGCTTCTCAAGATTAGTCGAATCTAACACAACAACCCTAACAAAACATGTCAGCTAGTCGATTTAGTACTATATCTATTTTTCACGTCACCAATTCACCAACACCGTATACTTGTCTACCAAAACCTCCTTCGCCTAAACCGTATTTTAAACCCAAGCATTACATGATGTGTCTACACCACAATTGCGATCACAACACTACCGGAATCTGAGGTTTTGCCGAGTGCCTTTTGTCGGGCACTCGGCAAAGAAGGCTTTGCCGAGAGCCGCACTCGGCAAAGTTCGGCTCTCGGTAACGAGACTCTTTACCGAGTGCAGGACACTCGGCACAGGACCACACTCGGCAAAGACATGTTTGCTGAGTGTTTGACACTCGGCAAAGAAGGCGCTCGGCAAACGGCCGTCAGCGACCGTCCTAAAGCTGACGGCCGTCAGCCTTTGCCGAGAGCCGAGGACTGGCACTCAGCAAAGGGGTTTCTTTGCCGAGTGCCAAATACTGGGCACTCGGCAAAGAACTCTTTATCGAGTGCCTTCTATAGACACTCGGCAAAGCATATTTTTGTTTTTTACATTTTGGCCACCAAACTTTTTGTGGTATGTTCCTACACTATGTAGACCTACATGTACCATTTTGGGACAATTATACCAGTGTTTGCAATAGCTAGTAGATTTAGTTCATTTATTTGAATTTGTTCGAAAAATTCAGATTTGAACTGCAGGTCACTCGAAACTTGGAAAACTGTGCATGCAAAAATGATATACATGCTACTTAGCACAAGTTACGACCGATTTCAGGAGCGGACCCGAAACTTCGAGCACCATGCTCACTCAACATGGATGTGAACTTGCCATCCAGGTGTTTAAAAATTGTATAAAACACAAACAAAGTCAAAAAAAATCATGAAACATGTCCACGTGTCATGATATCATATGTATAGGCTGTGATAAAAATTTGAAAAAGTTTCGAGAAAATTGTGACGCACTATGTGTACAAACCTAAGAGATCCACATTGAGACTCTATGATTTCATGTGTAGTTCTCTTAGATTTCTACACGTAATGTCTCACAACTTTCTCGAAACTTTTTCAAATTTTTATCACAGCCTCTACATATGATATCATGACACATGGACAGGTTTCATGATTTTCTGACTTTGTTTGTGTTTTATACAATTTTTAAACACCTGGATGGCAAGTTCACAGCCATGTTGAGTGAGCATGGTGCTCGAAGTTTCCGGTCCACTCCTGAAATTGGTCGTAACTTGTGCTAAGTAGCATGGATATCATTTTTGCATGCACGGTTTTCCAAGTTTCGAGTGACCTGTAGTTCAAATCTGAATTTTCCGAAGAAATCCAAATAAACGAACTAAATCTACTAGCTATTGAAAACACAGCTATAATTGTCCCAAAATGGTACATGTAGGTCTACATAGTGTAGGAACACACCACAAAAAATTTGGTTAGGAAAATAAAAAAATACAAATGTACTTTGCCGAGTGTCAGCTCGCCCAAGGGACACTCAAAGAATAGTAAAAGAATCTTTGCCGAGTGTCGCCTAGGGGACACTCGGCAAAGGAGACTTTGCCGAGTATCAGCGATCTGGCACTCGGCAAAGAATATTTTAAAATTTTAAAAAGATCTTTGCCGTCGAGTACGCCGGAGTGACGGGCCCAGCCTACATCTTCGACCACTACGCCGTCGCCCCTGATGCAGCAGATCGGGACGACAGGGAATTCAACAATAAGGCAGAGCGGGTGAAGCAAGAGCTGTGGGTAAGTCTTCCTCGCACTATATTGTTTAATAAGTCGCATTTGTTGCATATTCTTGAAATAATGTATGGATACATCGTCTTTGTATGTAGGATTTCTTCAGATGTGAGGCTGGATACGAGGCCAGGGCGGATGTGGTGGCTACCACGAGCTGTAAGAAGCTCGTCGTGGACATGCACTATGAGGCACGCATCCAGGCCATCGTCACTTACCACGGCTCCGTCCTTGGGGAGAAGGTGAGCAAGAAGGACGCCCGAACCATGTCGTTAACTCCGGACCAGTACTTGCAGGTAAATACAAAACTTTATTATTGGTACTAAATATGCTTAATTTTATCTTCTGATATGTTGTGTACTTGTATTTTTTTAGATGATTCCTTATTGGTGTGCCACGCATCCTGAGTGCTGGGAGCAGATGGTGCAGAGGTGCTGCTCGGCTGAGTGGGACGAGGCGCACAACGCTAGCCGGGAACGGCGTTTGATGATGCAAGGTCCCTCCCACCATCAAGGCAGCCGCAACCTAGGCAAATACGCAGAAGCATGGGTACGCGCTCTTTTTATTTAGGTATATAACTTTCGATTAGACATGATTTCTAACCATCTCGTTGGTTTTCTCGTAGTCGGCGTCACATGGTGGCCAGCCTTGCTCCATCTTCTCAGCATATGCTATGGCCCACAAGGGGAAGGCGATGTCCGACGTCACCTACAACCCGGATGACGGGCCCAAGGCGTACACCAACCCCGCCGTCCACAGCCGCCTCAGTGAGTACACCGCCATGGCCAAGGAGGTCCATGGGCCAGATTACGATCCGAGGACCAAGGACATCGACGGAGATGTCCTCATGAGGGTCAGAGGAGGCAAGAGGCATGGGCGATACTGGATTACCGATGGGGCAATCTACTCGTCCTCCACGCCCACTCTATCTCAGGTGCGAGCAAGGAGCACGAGCGCGAGCCCAGCCGTACGACATCGGTAGGACAGCTCACAGCATCATATCCAGCAACTCCAGGTTATTCCTTATCTATTCGTCGTTCATTGATTATTATATATCTTCTCATTGCATTATTGTAACATTAGGGCGAAATATTACAGACTCAGCTAGATGATGAGAGGAGGCAACGTGAGGAGCTGGAGAAGAGGATGGCGGAGATGTTCGCGTACATGCAGAGCCTTGGCGCCGCACAGGGTCATGCTCGACCATCTCCGTTGTTCCCTGCAGCTGACCCTGCTGAGTTCACTACTCCTGTGAGTATCAAAATTTTAGTACTGCATGACATATATTCATATGTTCTCACATATGCAATCTCTTCTCTGTGCAGGGTCAATCGGCGGCGTCGAACAACCCTCACGCTTCGTCCAGCCCTTCGCCGAACCAGTCCAGCTGCCCACCTCGTTGATGACCTATTTTGTGATGATCCAGACTTATATTTGTGAGTGTTGGTGATGTTAGTTATACTTGGTCTTGTGAGATACTTAGTGAGACTTATGTGCTGTGAAACTTGATTTATGTGGTGATATTTGTGATATATATGGTGTTGATGATAAATGTGTTTATTCTGTGATGCGAATGATATATAATGTGATGTGAATGATATATATCTTCTGTTTGTTTGGATGGAATAGCAAAAACAAATAAAAAAGGGACTTCCTGGTCACTTTGCCGAGTGTCAAGTCCATAACACTCGGCAAAGAACCAAGACCTGGGCACCGGTATAGGTTCTTTGCTAAGTGTAATGTATGTGGCACTCGGCAAAGAGGCACGCTTTGCCGAGTGTCGGGCGCAGAACTCGGCAAAGAGCCTGACATGAGGACCCTCCCTGGCGGGTCCTTTGCCGAGTGTCCCAGGTGGCACTCGGCAAAGATGGAGTCTTTGCCGAGTGCTTTTGGGAAGACACTCGGCAAAGGTAACTCCTTTGCCGAGTGTCATCCGTGCCACTCGGCAATGACGCCGTCTCCGTCACCCGTCGCTGTAACGGTCGCTTTTCTTTGCCGAGTGCCCGAGAAAAAGTACTCGGCAAAGATGGCTTTACCGATGCACTGTTTACCGAGCCTTCTTTGCCGAGTGTGACACTCGGCAAAGCCTTTGCCGAGTGTTTTTAAGGCTTTGCCGAGTGCTCTGGGCACTCGGCAAAGAGCTCGTTTCCGGTAGTGCAAGCACATCGCCAATATTAATTCAATTAAATTACCCTAGTCATTCGTATCCACCACCAAAGCACTCCTCATCTAAATTACATTGCCGCCTAAACTTTACCATATACATATAAAAATGTCTAATTAATCATTATTACCAGAAATTATATAAAAATTAATAACCTATGTTAAAATAAAAATAGCATATAATGACTATCATTACGACCAGTAATTTAATCCAACGCATCCAATCATTCCTCATACTAACGAGAAACAAATGGATCAGCTTACCATGTCCGAATCGACTTGGAGCCGTGATTTCGATGAGGCTATCCGGTTTGAACCATTCACTGAACGCCATGTGTGCGTTAATCTAGGACTTCACTGTCTTCAGCGAGCTGGGAGGATGCGACGACCATGCTGAAGGCGAGCTGGAGGCCAGGCGAGCTGCAGGAAACAAGCAGGGTGGGACACTCAGGACCTAACTGTGGAGGTGCAGCCGACGAGGTCATAGAGGGCACGATCTAACGGGGAAATAGAGACGCGGCACCATGCTCACGAATGTAGAGACGAGAGGGCGGCATCTAGGGATTTGGGTGCCAGTAGAGGCAGTGCTAGGGCAGGCTACAGACTGGAGATAGGAATAGAGGGAGACGACACCAAGGGCTTCCTTAGCTGGACTAGGGACAAGAGGGAACGAGGATGACTAAAAACACTATGACAGCCAGAGGAACGGCGAGGTGGGCTCATGTCCCATGGCTAGAAGTGAGGTTGGACGCCGATTGATGGAGGGACTTAGCTGAGAGATGGGACAGGACGCACTAGAGCTTGGGGTCGAGCTCGGAGATGGCGAACCGAGGAGGGAGCTCGACGCGGCCTGAGTGTGACACCCCAGGTGTCTATTTTGTGTTATGCCAGGAGATTTATCCTAATCTCTGATGCTCAGTAAAAATTTCTATTTCTTGATCGCATTTATCTCCATTTTTCAAGTTACTCATGAAAGTTTCACCAAGTTTGGAATCATTCAATCTCAAGAACAGCCAAATTTGGAGCCTGTAAAACTTTTGTTTCTCGAAGCAAATGCAAATTCGAACGTCAATCTCATCTTGACAATCCTCATATCAGGTTCATTTATCCAAACTCTCGATAGTTGTTATGTTATCCGATCTATGTCTGAATCCACTTTCTCGATAGTCGGTCTATGTCCAAACACGTAGTCTGAATCCACATTCTCCAGTGAAATCTCTGTTGTGCGAACCTATAATTAATTCTTATGCAACTCTACTTGTTTTCTCTACATCATAATTTATCTCCATCTATCATGTGTAGTCTAAAGACTTCTAGAAGTTTGAACCAAATACTCACATGAAAAGATAAATCCTATATATGCTTGAAGCTGCTCGTTTGAACAAATGCAAATTTTGAAATTCGACCAAACCTTACCATCTTGGTCAAACAACTCTATGTTAACTCTACAACAAAAGTTATTAAGGGTTCATGCCAAGAAAATGTCGAGAAAATACCCTGATTGCATTAAAAGTATAATTTGAAGCTTTATAATGATGCTACCTTGACCAAAGTAAAACATTAAATTATATTCAAGATATAAGGTTTGACCTTTAATAAAAGTTATAGAACATGTGTTATACAACAAATTTTATATTTAAACCAAGCCTTGATTCAATCTCTATGTATCTCAAACAGTGCCATCAAGGCATAATAAAAATCTGATTTCAGGATTCGAATTCTTCTAAGTCTGAAATCAGCGTCGTTCGGGTCGACGTCTCGTGTTCCCAAATTTTTGTTGAACAACTCAAGTTTCCCCAAATATAAAAGTTATTAATAACTAATAGAGGCACAACATATTAAAAGATGGCATTCATCCGATTTTGTTTGACATGCTTTGACACTCAGTTTTCACAAGTTTCCACTGATTTCTGAGCCACTGACAAACCAATTTTCGTGGGTCCATAACTCTCTAACCAGTGCCCAAATCACCTCAAGTCTTATACAAGATTTGTAGAGTGTACATCAAGGAAGATATCTTCTACAGTGACCAAGGTCTGATTCTAAGCACAAACAGCCAAAAACGGGCAGCCAAAGTCGCTCTGCCACATGCTGCAGCTGGCTGACGTGACCAGAGCTCCGCAGCAGCCACCCATACCCACCAATGGACGAAGCATGCATCCTCTATTTATACCCTTGCCCCTCCCTGTTGCTGCCATGGCCAAGCACATACCCCTCTCCACGGCGCCCTCTCCCTCCTCTCTCCCTCTCTAGCGTAGGGAGCTCTCTCCTATGGCTGCAGCGCCCCTCCCCAGTAGCTTCCTGTTGTTCACGTGAAGAAGACCCCCTTGAGACTATGACAGGTGGGCCCAAGGCGAGATGTGAGTACATAAAGTTGTAAATTTCTGTGTTGTGTTCTAAAATTCATATCTCGAGTTTTAGAGCTCCTAAAATTGTGAAATTTGTTTTGTTGGCTTCCTTATGAAATGCTCGAACTATTGAATCTATAGGTTGGCATGTTTTAGTGGAAAAGTTTTTCGATATAAATTTGTCTTTAAAAACAGGTTTACAAAACAAATGAACTTGCTTCTCTCCGTAGTTTTAATTATAAAAATCCAAAAATGATGAAACATGTTTTGTTAGTTAGATGTTGTCATACTCTAGCTTAGAAAAATATAAAACTTATATGTTGTTCACTGTTTTCTTGGTATGTTAATTAAATCTTGTTAAATATGAAAAAGATGATTGTTTTGCTTGTTGTTTTTGGATCTGTAGCTCCATTTCTCCAAATAGATTGAAATTTTTACAATAGACCCTCTGTGTAATGCTTAGTGTCTGGTAAAATTTCATGATTTATGGTCAATGTATCACTGAGTTAGTGATTTAACTTGTTTGATGCATATTAAGTAGTTTTAAATGGTTTATAAATAATATATGGATGTAAAAATAGAAAATAGTGTTCCACTGTCCTTGCATGATATTATAGTAGCCTAAGAAAACTTAATATGGTCATGCATCCACAGAAAATAATTAATTTTAGAATTAACTTGCTCTCACAAGCTTTATTGCATTAACAATTTGTTACTTTTGTATTAAATAAAATATAAAACCTGGGCATGTGAAATATATACATTGGTCATGATTTGTTATTACCTATGCCTCATAAAAATTCCAGCCCCAAATTAGATAGTTTCATATGGTGCTAAAATGACACACGTTTTATAATTATAAGAAGAATTAGAGACAAATTAGAAGTAAACAAAAGAGTGCATGTTTCTTAAAATGACACACATTTTATAATGATTCGAATTTGAGAAATTGGTGGTAGTATCTCTCTATTAGTTTACTTGGTGATTTAGTTAAGTGCTCTTGTGCTAGCAAACTGAAATTCCTGCGTGTACAGTTTTGGTTATGCGTGTAATCTAATCAAGTAAAATATGTTTTCTGTAGAAACGTCATATAGAAAAGTTGTACATAACTTTATTATCTTGCTCGTTTTAAAATTTGACAGTCATAAGTCTGATCGTTTAGAAGCTATGCTTTTCACAAGTTCAGTAACTGAATCTGTCCGATTTCTGTACAGATTTCAGAGATTGCAATATTTGCTTAAGTTAATATTACAATAAGTTCATGGTGGTCATAAGAAAGTTGTAGATTACTTTCTTATCTTGTTTGTGTTAAATTTTCATAACCATAGGCCTGATAGTTTAAGAGTTACGAATTTTACAGAATGGTTACTGTGTTCTGTCCACTGACAGAACAGATTTCAAAAACTGAATTGTTTGATTTAGTTAAACATATAATCACTTTTTGATGATTATAAAAGTTATGTAGTACATTTGCTAAGATTTCCAAAAAGTCTTGGATCACTCTTTTGGGTGGTTTGAAGGTTAAGTTACAGGTGTTTAAAGTGTGAAGACTGAATCTGTCCAAAATCTAGACAGCAAAGCCTTCGTAGTGTATTTTACCCTTGATACATATTAAACCAACTAGAGATGTTTATAAATAATTTGTACAAAATTTAATTAGCTTTTCAGAAAGTCTAGGATCAATTGATTTGGATGCCTGAGTCTCTAGTTATGAATTTTTGAAGTCGCAAGTCTGAATCTGTCCAAATCTGAATAGAGCTGTCGTTTGTCACTATTTAACCTTGTTAAGTGTCTAATCAGATTGAGATAACAATACCAAAATTGTAGAGCGTTTCTTAAGCTTTCCAAAAAGTATATGTTCACTATTTTTGGATAAATATCTTGTATGTTATAACTGAAACAATCAGCGGTTGTGCTGTTGTCCCAAACATGTTGAATGCGATTGATCGCTCTACTCTGTTGTAGCTGTCTTGAGTTGACTGCTTGTTTGTTTTGGGATTTGACTGAACATGAGTAATAATAATAGTGACTAGTATAATTGGGGTTATATATAAGTAAGTAGTACACATCTCACTAAGTTAGTGAACTAATTTGGTTAAGGCCTAATAAGTAGCTTAGCTTAATCAACAGTTAGCAAGTGCAGTTATATATTAGGGAAACAAAATGAATAATGTCCTGTCTTTGGCTTTCTGTTAATACTACTAAGTAGCCAACGTCATTAAAGTAGTATAATATGTAATTGTGATTAAACTATCTCCTCCTGTGTGTTCTCTGGGGTGTATACTTGCAGTAGAATGTTGTGAGTGATTGTCAAACACGATTAAGTAACTATTCCTTTTTAACTAAGTCTGTCTATGTGTAAGTCATCGTAAATTTATGTGTAGTTTAATAATAAGTAACCAATGGATGATTAAAGTGAACGTGGTGAATGCTTGTACTTATGATGTCGTGTTTGCTATGGATAAGTATAGGAAGTGTTGTTGTTTTCCAGTGATGATTGCTTACGCATGTCCGATGACGTGTAGATAGCTAGCGCTAGTGTGTGTGGTTGTTCACGATGTCTTGTTGTTTAGTGTTTAGTTCGCTACAGTCTATTTTGGGATTGTCTTGTCATATATTTCATCATATTCATACATATGCACCCTGCATCTCATTTAGGGCCGAGAGATGATGATCGTGCAAGTGATATGATGCCAACCCCAAGATGCAGTTGATGAACGACCCAAAGAAGGATGGACTTAACCAGTGGATGCTCGCCAAGCGAGTTTCATCTAGCAAACACTATCTAAGTGTTGAATTCCAGGCAAGCCCCGGTTCTATGCATAACCGTTATATATGCTATTTTACTGCACTTAATTTTGTAGGCTTATACCGTGCACTTAAGTGTAGGAGTTGCCTGAAACCCTAGTTGCATGAACTCAGGATTCCTTTTGAGATGGATACTAGTATGCTAGGTCGAGTAGCTGCTATGCTAAATCAGGATCTTGGTAGAAGTCGAGTGATTTTTCTAGCACTAGCGCGAGGTCAGGAATTGGTTGTATCCATTTTTTATAACGGAACGATGATGGTCTGTGGACATGAATCCATGGGGATGCATTGTCTACGAGACGAAATTGGAATAAGGATTAACGTGCGGATACCTATGTCAAGCATTTGAACGTACTAAAGACATGTCGGAAAATATGGTAACCGGTAAGCCTAGTACCTGAGTGAAGCCGGGCGCGAACTTTCCTCCTCACTTGTCCTGAGACGTGGTCTCCCATTCTGGATATGGTGGGTACAAGTGTGGTCACTGCACGACGGCAGCCGGGGTCTGTGGAGCATTGTATGCCAAGGCGGTGAGCCCTGGCCGTGAACGGGGGATCGATGGGGACGATTGACGTGTATGGGGATGGAGTGCCCTGACATGTCGTGTGTTTAGGTTTACCTTGCAAGGTTAAAACTCAATTCGAATCGTCTGCTTCTCGCAGCTAATGCGACTGCTTGATCCATTGTACTGCATTGAGTAATAAGTGGAATTGAGGATACTGGCAAAAGATGTTGGTTGACTAAATTGCTTGATACCATGTATGGATAGTTAGGTGCTCATCTAGTCTAAATTATTATTCTAGAACTTGAAAATCTAAAGCTTAATTTTAGACTCAGCTAGTGCTTTTGGCAAACTAAACCCCTTAGCCAAACAGCTTCATGGTCTAGAGGTAGAGGAGTAGACTCCTCACACCGGGTAAGTCCAGCTGAGTATTAGTATACTCAGCCTTGTTTGTGGCATAATTTTTGCAGGTACCTCCTTGATTTGGTTGATGGTGTGACTTGGCCTCCATCCTTGCCACTGGGATAGACGGTCAAGTGGGTTACTACTTACGCAGGAGAGGACCGAGAGGAGTAGCGTGGCCAGGCTTCGCCATGTTACTCGGTTTTCTCCATTAGTTATTTCCGCTGCATTGAAAATTATGGTTACTGTTTCTAAAACTACGATAATATAATCACTAATGATACTTTCTTAATTTATGGTATTATGCTTTATTGTATTTCTCTGTGCCTCACCTTCGAGTGAGCTAGTGGTATTCAATCCTTGGTAAGTGGCTTTATCGGACTAGATCCAAGGGGCTGATGAGTTATTCCGATTTAAGTGTGTTGCTGCCTTTAAGGGTGTGACTTGGGCAATTAAGCTGGAATAATTTGGGTATTTCCGCCACACTGGGCGCGACTCGCCGGACGAGCTCGAGGGGCGCACGTCCATGACTGCTGGAGGGAGTGAGCCGAGGGACAACCGGCGGCACCAGTTGGAGCTTAGCAGGGGCGTGTGCGCTGTGTGAAGGTCGAGCAGGGGAGATGGCGCACGATGAAGGGAGCAAGCAGGGAGAATGCCTGAGAGGCAACCATGGAAGAGAGCTGGAGCTTGGACGTGGGGAGGGACTCATCTGGTGATCCACAGGACGGCCAGAGACGAGGCAGCTTGGGATCGAAGATAGGAAGAGGCTGGGCGTCGGCTGTGAGAGGATGACGACGGCTGAAACTTTAGGCGGTGGAGAGGATAAGAGAGAAGGAGAGATATCGAGGGGTGGGTGGACGAGCTGGGAAGATATTTTCCCTTTTGTTTTCTTTTTACAAACATCACACACATAAGGATGAAGCCAGGGACGATGGTTCATGAATTATGTGTCAGATAAAAAAATCACCTGGATGCTTCACGAAGACACACATAACGGAGCTGGTGAGAGGAAAGAGGAAATCCGTTATACCTGTAATCGAGGGCCACCGTGGTCCCGATCCCGGCGGTCAAGGGTAGGGCATCATCCGTACAAGTGGAGGTCGACCGTGTAACACCCCTAGTGTTACTACCACTAAAACTTGAGCCTAACATCATGAACATTAGCATATCATGTGATTGTTACACTTAGAGTGCATTCACTAGGCAAAAATTTCAAACAAGTTGTATTGATGTGACTAGTCATGGGTGAAACTGAGAGCACCTAGAGGGGGGTGAATAGGTGATCCTGTAAAAACTTGAAACTTAATGCACAAAACTTGATTAGGAGTTAGCACAATAAAGCCAAGTGGCTAGAGAGGAGTTCTTGCAAAACACAATAACCACAAGGAGATCAACACAGAGAGGCATAGTGGTTTATCCCGCGGTTCGGCCAAGTCCAACACTTGCCTACTCCACGTTGTGGCATCCCAACGGACGAGGGTTGCACTCAACCCCTCTCAAGCGGTCCAAAGACCCACTTGAATACCACGGTGTTTTGCTTTGTTTCACTATATCCCGCTTGCGAGGAATCTCCACAACTTGGAGCCTCTCGCCCTTACAATTTGATTATCACAAAGAAGCATGGAAGTAAGGTTGGGATGAGAAACACACACGAGACACAAAATCAGAGCAACAATACGCACACAAGTCACAACACGAGCTCTCAACAAAATTCAAAGAGTTCTCTACTCAAATGGAGCTCTAGTTGCTATCACAAAGAATCGAATGCGCGAATATGAAGTCTTGGTGCTTAGGAATGCTCAAGGGATGCTTGGTGTTCTCCTCCATGTGCCTAGGGGTCCCTTTTATAGCCCCAAGGCAGCTAGGAGCCGTTGAGAGCAATCCAGGAAGGCAATTCTTGCCTTCTGTCGACTGGCGCACCGGACAGTCCAGTGCACCACCGGACACTGTCCGGTGCAGATTTCTTTCCTATTCTGGCGCAGCCGACCGTTGGAGACTTGGAGCCGTTGGCACACCGGACAGTCCGGTGCCCCCATCCGACCGTTGGCTTGGCCACGCGTCACGCGAGGATTGCGCGGCCGACCGTTGGCGCGCCCGACCATTGGCTCACCGGACAGTCCGGTGACTCACCGGACAGTCCAGTTAATTATAGCCGTACGCTGTTGACTTGGTTCCCGAGAGCGGCGACTTCGCCTCAGCCGACTCACCGGACACTGTCCGGTGCACCACCGGACAGTCCGGTGATTTATAGTCGTACACCGCCGTCGAGACCCGAGAGCAGCTAGTTGACCAGACGCCAGCCTGGCACACCGGACACTGTCCGGTGCACCCAGACTGAGCAGAGTCTTGGCTGCTCGAGCCAAGTCTTTTCCAATTGTATTTTCTCTGATTCTAGCACTTAGACAAATATGTTAGTACACTAAAACCAATGTACTAAGTCTAGAATCATACCTTTGTGTTGACTTTGCACTTCTTCCACCATTTGGCATAGTTTCACATTAAACCACTTGTGTTGGCACTTGATCACCAAAATACTTAGAAATGGCCCAAGGGCACATTTCCCTTTCAATCTCCCCTTTTTTGGTGATTTATGCCAACACAACAAAAAGCAACTAAAGGAAGTGCAACAACAATGCAAATGAGAACACAAATTTGTTTTGATTCAAATTTGACATATTTGGATCATTCTTTGCCACCACTTGGTTTGTTTTTGCAAATCAAACTCAATTTCCTATCTCTAAGTCAAAATCACTTGTTGAGGCATAGAGAGAGGTATTCCAAGAGAAATTGATCGAGAATTCAAAAACTCCCCCTTTTTCCCATAATCAAGCATTCTCCCCACAAGAGATAGACTTTTAGCACTAAGAGACAATAAGAGTATTTTGACAAAACAAAACTCTACTCTACTATTTTCAAAATTCTCAAGTGGTAGCTAATCCATTTCTTGCTTTGGCCTTATTTTCTCCCCCTTTGGCATCAAGCACCAAAACGGGATCAATCTTGGCCCTTAAACCCCATTGCCTCACCAAAATCTTCAAATAAGAGTACAAAGGCAATAAGAATATGGAGATGAACTTGGAATGAGTTACCCTCTCATCAGAGTGCAGTGGAAGTCTTGCATGGTCCAAGTTCACCTTTTCCCTTTCAATCCACCTTTGAGACTAAATCAAGCAAGCTCAAACATATGGTTTGTCTCAAAGGGTCAAGTTGTAGCACATCTCCCCCTAAGTATGTGCATCACTCACACATGGACTTTTGAGGTCCGGGGAGAGTTTGTACAACTTGAGCACCATAAATAACCAACAATATGCATAAGGGAACATGATCAAAGCATAATACACATGTATGCTACACATCAATCCAAGTTCCGCGAATCTAAGACATTTAGCTCACTATGCAGCCTGCAAAAGGTCTTCTCATCTAAAGGCTTGGTAAAGATATCGGCTAGCTGGTTCTTGGTGCTAATATAAAACACTTCAATATCTCCCTTTTGCTGGTGGTCTCTCAAAAAGTGATGTCGGATGTCAGTGTGCTTTGTGCGGCTATGCTCAACAGGATTGTCCGCCATGTGGATAGCACTCTCATTGTCACATAGGAGTGGGACTTTGCTCAGATTGTAGCCAAAGTCCCAGAGAGTTTGCCTCATCCAAAGTAGTTGCACGCAACACTGTCCTGCGGCAACGTACTCGGCCTCAGCGGTGGATAGGGCAACGAAGGTTTGTTTCTTAGAACTCCACGACACCAGGGACCTTCCTAGAAATTGGCACGTCCCTGATGTACTCTTCCTATCGATCTTACATCTAGCATAATCGGAGTCTGAATATCCAATTAAGTCAAAGGTAGACCCCTTTGGATACCAGATCCCGAAGCAAGGCGTAGCGACTAAATATCTAAGAATTCGCTTCACAGCCACTAAGTGACACTCCCTTGGATCGGATTGAAATCTAGCACACATGCATACACTAAGCATAATATCCTGTCTACTAGCACATAAATAAAGCAAGGAACCTATCATGGACCGGTATGCTTTTTGATCAACAGACTTACCTCCTTTGTTGAGGTCGACGTGTCTGTCAGTTCCCATTGGAGTCTTTGCGGGCTTGGCGTCCTTCATCCCAAATCGCTTGAGCAAGTCTTGCGTATACTTCGTTTGGGAGATGAAAGTGCCGTCCTTGAGTTGCTTCACTTGGAACCCAAGGAAGTAGTTCAACTCGCCCATCATCGACATCTCAAACTTTTGAGTCATCACCCTGCTAAACTCTTCACAAGACTGTTGGTTAGTAGAACCAAATATTATGTCATCGACATAAATTTGGCACACAAATAAGTCACCATCACATGTCTTAGTGAAAAGAGTTGGATCGGCTTTCCCAACCTTGAAAGCATTAGCAATTAAAAAGTCTCTAAGGCATTCATACCATGCTCTTGGGGCTTGCTTAAGTCCATAGAGCGCCTTAGAGAGCTTGCACACGTGGTCGGGGTACCGTTCATCCTCAAAGCCAGGGGGTTGCTCCATGTACACCTCCTCCTTGATTGGCCCGTTGAGGAAAGCGCTCTTCACATCCATTTGGTACAACCTGAAAGAATGGTGAGCGGCATAGGCTAACAAAATACGAATCGACTCTAACCTAGCCACAGGAGCAAAAGTCTCCTCAAAGTCCAAACCTGCGACTTGGGCATAACCTTTTGCCACAAGTCGGGCCTTGTTCCTTGTCACCACCCCGTGCTCGTACTGTTTGTTGTGGAACACCCACTTGGTTCCCACAACATTTTTCTTGGGACGCGGCACCAGTGTCCAAACTTCATTACGCTTGAAGTTGTTGAGCTCTTCCTGCATGGCCAACAACCAGTCCGGATCTAGCAAGGCCTCTTCTACCCTGAAAGGCTCAATAGAAGAGACAAAAGAGTAGTGCTCACAGAAATTAGCTAATCTAGAGCGAGTGGTTACTCCCTTGCTAATGTCACCCAAAATCTGGTCGACGGGATGGTTCCTTTGAATCATCACTCGAACTTGAGTTGGAGGGGCCTGTGGTGCTTCTTCCTCTTCAACTTGGACATCCTATGCTCCCCCTTGATCACACGCCTCTTCTTGAGGAACCTGTTTATCATCTTGAGTTGGGGGGTGCACCATCATTGAGGAAGAAGGTTGATCTTGCTCCTTGAGTTCCTACGGTCGCACGTCTCCAAGCGCCATGGTACGAATCGCGTCCGTTGGAACATCATCCTCATCTTCATCATCAAGCTCAACTTGCTCTCTTGGAGAGCCATTAGTCTCATCAAATACAACGTCGCTAGAGACTTCAACCAAACCCGATGATTTGTTGAAGACTCTATACGCCTTTGTATTTGAGTCATAACCTAACACAAACCCCTCTACAGCTTTGTGAGCAAATTTTGCATTTCTACCTTTCTTCACCAGAATGTAGCATTTACTCCCAAAAACTCAAAAATACGAAACGTTGGGTTTGTTACCGGTTAGAAGCTCGTATGATGTCTTCTTGGGGAGGCGATGGAGATAGACTCGGTTTATGGCGTGGCAAGCCGTGTTCACAGCTTCCGACCAAAACCACTCGGGCGTCTTGAATTCTCCAAGCATCGTCCTCGCCATGTCTATGAGCGTCCAGTTCTTCCTCTCTACCACACCATTTTGCTGTGGTGTGTAAGGAGCGGAGAACTCGTGCTTGATTCCTTCCTCAAGGTACTCCTCCACTTGAAGGTTCTTGAACTCAGACCTGTTGTCGCTCCTTATCTTCTTCACCTTGAGCTCAAACTCATTTTGAGCTCTCCTTAGGAAGCGCTTGAGGGTTCCCTGGGTTTCAGATTTATCCTACAAAAAGAATACCCAAGTGAAGCGGGAAAAATCATCAACAATTACTAAACCATACTTACTTCCCCTGATGCTGAGGTAGGCGACGGGTCCGAAGAGGTCCATATGCAGCAACTCCAGGGGTCTTGATGTAGTCATCACGTTCTTGATGTGATGAGCACTTCCCACTTGTTTACCTTCTTGACAAGCTACACAAGGTCTATCTTTTTTGAAATGCACATTTGTTAGACCTAACAGAAGTTTGTGAAGGTTCTTCATCCCCACATGTGCTAGACGGCGATGCCACAGCCAGCCCATGCTAGTCTTAGCGATTAAGCATGCATCTAGACCGGCCTCCTCCTTTGCAAAATCAACTAAATAGAGTTTGCCATCTAGTACACCCTTAAAAGCTAATGAACCATCACTCCTTCTAAAGACAGACACATCTACATTTGTGAATAAGCAATTATATCCCATATTACATAATTGACTAACCGACAAAAGATTATAACCTAGCGACTCTACTAAAAATACATTGGAGATAGAGTGCTCATTTGAGATGGCAATCTTGCCTAAGCCTTTAACCTTGCATTGATTCCCATCACCGAATGTGATTGAATCTTGGGAATCTTTATTCTTGACGTAGGAGGTGAACATCTTCTTCTCCCCCGTCATGTGGTTTGTGCATCCGCTGTCGATAATCCAGCTTGATCCCCCGGATGCATAAACCTGCAAGGCAAATTAGGCTTGGGTCTTAGGTACCCAACTCTTGTTGGGTCCTACAAGGTTAGTGACAATAGTCTTAGGAACCCAAATGCAAGTTTTATCTCCCCTACATTTGGCTCCCACCTTTTTAGCAATCACCTTTTTTATTTTTACATGAAAGAATAAACTTAGCATTGCAAGCATGAAAGACAGTGGTATATCCATTATATACTTTTCTAGGAGCATGAGACATAACATTCTTCCTAGATCTACCATTAAAGTTTGAACTCGAAGCAATCATGGCATGAGAGTCGAATGCATTACAACTCCTATCATAATGAATATTTCTAGCCATATTTCTACCATGCATATAGGAACTAGAAGCAGTCATAGCATGTGAATCATAAGAATAATTCCTACAAACATTTCTAGAGAATTTTCTATCGCTATAAATGAAGGCATGATTCTTTTGATTGCTACTAGTCATAGGAGCCTTCCCTTTCTCCTTAGCGGGAATGGAAGCCTTATGACTTGTTAAGTTCTTGGCTTCCCTCTTAAAGCCAAGCCCATCCTTAATTGAGGGGTGTCTACCAATAGTGTAGGCATCCCTTGCAAATTTTAGTTTATCAAATTCATCTTTGCTAGTCTTAAGTTGAGCATTAAGACTAGCCACTTCATCATTTAATTTAGAAATGGAAACTAGGTGTTCACTACAAGCATCAACGTTAAAATCTTTACACCTATTGCAAATCACAGCATGTTCTACACAAGAGGTTGATTTATTAGCTATTTCTATCTTAGCACTCAAGTCATCATTAATACTTTTTAAGCTAGAGATAGATTCATGGCATGTAGACAATTCACATGAAAGCACTTCATTTCTTTTAACTTCTAGAGCAAGAGAATTTTGCGCATTAACAAATTTATCATGCTCTTCATATAAAAGGTCTTCTTGCTTTTCTAACAATCTATTCTTCTCATTCAAAGCATCAATTAATTCATTGATTTTATCAATTTTGGTTCTATCTAAACCTTTGAATAAACATGCATAGTCTATTTCATCATCACTAGATTCATCATCACTTGAAGAGGCATATGTAATAGCATTTCGAGTACTTACCTTCTTCTCCTTTGCCATGAGGCAGGTGTGATGCTCGTCGGGGGAAGAGAGACGATTTGTTGAAAGCGGTGGTGGCGAGTCCTTCATCGTCGGAGTCGGACGAAGAGCAATCCGAATCCCACTCCTTTCCAAGGTGTGCCTCGCCTTTAGCCTTCTTGTAAACCTTCTTGTTCTCTCTTTTCCCATTCTTTCCTTGATCCTAGTCACTATCATTATCAGGACAGTTACCAATAAAGTGACCAATCTTACCGCACTTGAAGCAGGAGTGCTTTCCCTTCGTCTTGTTCTTTTTGAGATGCTCCTTGCGGCCCTTTAGCGCCGTCTTGAAGCGCTTGATGATAAGGGCCATTTCTTCCTCATTGAGCCCCGCCGCCTCAACTTGTGCTACCTTGCTAGGTAGCGCCTCCTTGCTATTTGTTGCCTTGAGAGCAATGGCTTGAGGCTCATGAATTGGACCATTCAACGCCTCATCGACGTATCTTGCCTCCTTGATCATCATCCGCCCGCTTACGAACTTTCCAAGTATTTCTTCGGGCGACATCTTGGTGTACCTAGGATTTTCACGAATATTGTTTACAAGATGTGGATCAAGGACAGTGAAAGACCTTAGCATTAGGCGGACGACGTCGTGGTCCGTCCATCGCGTGCTTCCATAGCTCCTAATTTTGTTGACGAGGGTCTTGAGCCTGTTATATGTTTGGGTTGGCTCCTCTCCCCTGATCATTGCGAATCTCCCAAGTTCACCCTCCACCAACTCCATCTTGGTGAGCATGGTAACGTCATTTCCCTCATGAGAGATCCTGAGGGTGTCCCAAATCTGCTTGACGTTATCCAAGCCGCTCACCTTATGGTATTCATCCCTACACAATGACGCTAAAAGAACAGTAGTAGCTTGTGCATTTTTATGAATTTGTTCATTGATGAACATGGGACTATCCATACTATCAAAGTGCATTCCATTTTCTACTATCTCCCATATACTTGGATGGAGAGAGAACAAGTGGCTACGCATTTTGTGACTCCAAAATCCGTAGTCCTCTCCATCAAAGTGAGGGGGTTTACCGAGGGGAATGGAAAGCAAATGAGCATTGGAACTTTGCGGAATACGAGAATAATCAAAGGAAAAGTTTGAATTAACCGTCTTCTTTTTCTCGTAGTCGTCCTTTTGGGAAGAAGAAGACTCGTCGCTGTCGTCGTAGTAGACAATCTTCTTGATACGCCTCTTCTTCTTCCCGTCCTTCTTCTTTTGACTTGAGCCCAAGTCAGTGGGCTTGTCGTCTTTCGGCTCATTGATGAAGGACTCCTTCTCCTTGTCGTTGATCACTATTTCCTTTCCCGTAGGATCCATCCCTTCTGGCGATTAGTCCCTTTCTTGAAGAGAATGGCTCCGATACCAATTGAGAGCACCAAGAGGGGGGTGAATAGGTGATCCTATAAAAACTTGAAACTTAATGCCACAAAACTTGATTAGGAGTTAGCACAATAAAGCCAAGTGGCTAGAGAGGAGTTCTTGCAAAACACAATAACCACAAGGAGATCAACACAGAGAGGCACAGTGGTTTATCTCGTGGTTCGGCCAAGTCCAACACTTGCCTACTCCATGTTGTGGCATCCCAACGGACGAGGGTTTCACTCAACCCCTCTCAAGCGGTCCAAAGACCCAGTTGAATACCATAGTGTTTTGCTTTGTTTCACTATATCCCGCTTGTGAGGAATCTCCACAACTTGGAGCCTCTCGCCCTAACAATTTGATTATCACAAAGAAGCACGGAAGTAAGGTTGGGATGAGCAACACACACAAGACACAAATTCAAAGCAACAATATGCACACAAGTCACAACACGAGCTCTCAACACAACTCAAAGTGTTCTCTACTCAAATGGAGCTCTAGTTGCTATCACAAAGAATCGAATGCGCGAATATGAAGTCTTGGTGATTAGGAATGCTCAAGGGATGCTTGGTGTTCTCCTCCATGCACCTAGGGGTCCCTTTTATAGCCCCAAGGCAGCTAGGAGCCGTTGAGAGCAATCCAGGAAGGCAATTCTTGCCTTCTGTTGACTGGCGCACCGGACAGTCCGGTGCACCACCGGACACTGTCCGGTACAGATTTCTTTCCTATTCTGGTGCAGCCGACCATTGGAGACTTGGAGCCGTTGGCGCACCGGACAGTCTGTTGCCCCCATCCGACCGTTGGCTTGGCCACGCGTCACGCGCGGATTGCGCGGCCGACCGTTGGCTCACCGGACAGTCCGGTGACTCACTGGACAGTCAGGTGAATTATAGTCGTACGCTGTTGACTTGGTTCCTGAGAGCGGTGACTTCGCCGCAGCCGACTCACCGGACACTGTCCGGTGCACCACCGAACAGTCCGGTGATTTATAGCCGTACATCGCCGTCGAGACCTGAGAGCAGCTAGTTGACCAGACGCCAGCCTGGCACACCGGACACTGTCCGATGCACCACCGAACAGTCCGGTGCACCCAAACTTAGCAGAGTCTTGGCTGCTCAAGCCGTCTTTTCCAATTGTATTTTCTCTGATTCTAGCACTTAGACAAATATGTTAGTACACAAAAACCAATGTATTAAGTCTAGAATCATACCTTTGTGTTGACTTTGCACTTCTTCCACCATTTGGCATAGTTTCACATTAAACCACTTGTGTTGGCACTTGATCACCAAAATACATAGAAATGACCCAAGGGCACATTTCCCTTTCAGAAACCATAAGGTACGGTACTTAACCCTAAACTGGACTTGAGAGTGCCAATAAAGTACAAGTGAGATAAAATTTTAAAACTCATGAGAAATAATCATAAGATATCCCCCTTAATGGACTTGAGTGGCATTCAAACCCTAAACATGCTAGAAACCCTAAATAGACCCCTGGAAAACCTTGGACTGAAACCCTAGGGGGTTATATGTAAATGTTGCACACTTTTGGACCTAAGTGCAAAAACCAAGGAATTAGGGTACCCTAAAGCATATGGTTCACACATGTGAGGATTTCCATGTCAAAAGATGTGAAATGGGCTTATTTGCAAAAGGCCACTCAATTCCTCTCATATGCCTAAGTCTGAAATTCAGTGCACAAGGCTGACTTTGGAGCTCTGTAGTTCTAAAAATATTAGGAATTTGCCTAGGGTCAACACATCAAAAGTCTAGAGCTATAATAAGAGAACAACTTTGGTTAAGTAACTAAGCTTTGTTTACATACAAAGTTTGGAGAAAAATAAGCTCAAAGTTGTGCTGTCAGTTAGCCTTAAGTCTGAACTTTCAGTAACAGTGAAGTTGGATGAACTTAGAGCTTGATTTTGAGTAAGATCTATTGCTCGATTGAGGGTAGTTGCTATTGCAGAATTGTAGCTGGTATGAAGGGCTACAAGTTTGCTACAGATGTATTGGCAAGTTGTTGCACAAAAATTTGAGATCTAGGTATTGCAATTCGGTCTGTCAGGCGCTCTGAATCGGGTTTCAATGGTACAGTGACCAGATCAGAATGCCAGCATAGAGAACTCCCCACCAGCGACCATGCGCCTGGATTCGCACTCGTCGAGGTGATTCATGCTCGGCGCATTTAGATAACGCAGAGGGGTAAGGAAATATCACGCTGTGGATGAACTCCGGCCACTATTCTACTCTAGCCATCGTACCCGCCTAAGTCACAACCGCTGTGGATAAGTTCACCGGAGTTAGCCGTCTGCCACTCGGATGACACGTGCATAGACGTTGTACTTCGTCGTAGTGACTCGCTCTAGCACGTCTGGTCATCGCCGGTGAGACCGCCATGGTAAATGCCACCCATCGCTTGCACTAGTGCTCTTCCCCCTCTCTGGCCGCCGCGTGTCTCCTTCAAATTCACAAGCCACCGCTCAAGAGTCCTATAAATTGAGCACACCCTCGGCTCCGTTAGGTAATCCAGCATCCAATCCAACCGCTTGTGCCTTCAATTACTCACCAGAGCCCACGAATTGCTCATTTCCCCCAAATCGGTTTCTGCCACCGTGAAAGAGTCCTCGCCGTGGCTAGCTTGTTCCAGGTCCGTTCATGCTCTCTGCTCTCCCGTTTTAGTGTCCTTAGGTTCTCCTAATGCTCCTCGACCCATTCAATTAAACTAAATTGCCCTAGATCGCCAGGGACACGTTTGTTCATCCATAGTTCGCACTGTCTCCATGGGCAGGATGATTTAGAGCTTGAGCTATGAAATTGATCGAGGGGAAACACTCGTTAGGTGTTGAATTAGGTTTTAGCCAAGTTAGGGCACCGACCATTGCTTATCTTGGCCGGTACGTGTTCGCCAGAGCTCGGTTCTTTGCTGTGCGACGTCGTGGACCTCGGGTCATGAAGAATTAGAACTTGGAGGGCTTCGGTGTAAATGTCACTGAATGAAGCAACAGTGTCGCGGGCTCTATCAGGTTGTTTAAAAGCCAGGGTCTTCGGTGTAAAACCGCCACACAGGCACGCGCAGGCGCGTTATGTCTTGGCTGGGCTGGCTCGGGCCAGATTCAGCCCAGAACTGTTGACTCTTTTTCTTTTTCTGCCCGGATTAAAGGATTTCTAGAAAATTGTAGAAAAATGCTAAAAATGCAAGACTAATTTTGCTAGGTTCCTAATTTTATATTGTATTTAATAAAAATAGTAGCATTATTTTTAGTCCAAATAGGAAATTATAGAGTATTTATAATAGCCAAAACTTATACTCCTGGAATTTTAGAAATTGTTTAATAACTCCAAAAATCACTAAACTTTTTTAGAAAAGCTTAAATGTTATTTAGAAGCCTTGGGTAAAGTTTGGTATGATTTGGATAATGTTTGCTACCTAGAACCCAAAACCCTAGTCTTCTAGTAATACCTGCCTTATGAACTTCACTACTGACTCCAGAAACCCTAGTTTCCTGGAGATCCGTGAAGGAAAATTGTATTCAAGTCATTAGATAATATACTTTTATTATCTTTGCATTTTCATGAGCATTACATGAGCATTCATGATTATATATGGTTATATAAAGAAAACAAAGAAGAAGTAGAAGTTGAAGAAGCAAGAGCTACACCACCACCACCTGAGGAACCTCCGGCCGGGTTTTGACATCTATGGAGCAGAGCCCGACTCACCTACAACACAAGGCAAGCCCCGGTGCATCTGCCACCTCCTTGCAATTTTAAATTCTTTCTCACTTGCTTGATGCATTAGGTGACAGGAGTTGTGTGCTAAACAAATTACTGCATTTCCTTCCTTGAGAAATTGATTACCTTTCCTTGATCCCCTGTTTTACAAAAAGGTTTTTCTTATGGTTAGCCTTACTCTAGGAAAACAAAATGTTTTGTTTTGACAAAAGATGATGCTTCAAGTGGGTGGGATGTTTTCAAAATAAAACTTGATGGTGGATCCATCATGGCCGTGATGGGTTCAACATCGGAAAAGATGTACCTCTGCTAGGTACCAAATTTTGGGTTCAAAATTATAAAGCTGAGACCGAGCGGTGGCCTTGCACGAGAAAGGAGTATCGGTGAAGTGTCTCCGTCCAAGTCAATTAAGGACCATCTCGATGTAGGCTTGCTGATCGATGACCTTTTAACTGGTCACATGCCTCATCATGGGTAAACTTTGCCTCGGGCAGACTAATACCAGAATAAGATAACACGCAATGGCAGTGGAGAGATGGCAAGAGTAGCGTGTACCCTCTATGGTAAGAGGCTGGACGGTGGTGTATCTGTGCTCTCGGTTGGCGTGGACCTGATATGATCTTAAGAACCCCGGTGGCGAGTTGACATATGCAAGGGTTAAGTGCTACATATGTCGTGTGATTGGAGATCCTCAGCTGAGTATTAATCGATTTGGATCGTCGTTACTTCTCAGACATGAAGACTTGGTCACTGCCCTACACTTAGCAATCCAGTGAACAAGAAGGGTTGATAAGAAATTGGCTAGTATAGGTCAAGTGCTTGAACTAGGGTAGAAAGAACTCTAGAACTCAGGTAATGACTTAACTTGCTAACAAAACTGGACTTTTAAGGATCCACTATTAGTAAGCATTTTTGGCAAACAAGAGTCTTGATTATTGATTAAGCCTTACCTTGACTCCCTTAAGCCAGCATATCCTTGAGAGTCTTTTATTTTGACGGGTAAGACTTGCGAAAGTACACTCCGTACTAAGGGTTTTCGAACCCATGTTGTTGTAGGTGAGGAAGCAGCAAATTTTTGTTGCTTTTGTTCCAAGGTGGTGCCTAAGGAATAAAACCTAGACTGAAGCCTCGGGAGGAAGTGTCCTCCTTTTAAAACTTTTTACTGTTAATCGGGAGGGGTTTTGCCTCCCAGGGTTGTAATAATATTACTCTAGCACTCTTATATTTTTTGGTCTGTAATAATACTATGATTTCTATACTTTAATATAACATAAGTTGTTATAACCGCTTCCGCATACTCGTTCCTCCGATGTGTTGTAATATCTGCGTGACGGGTGAAACGCTCTTGGGCAAGGTAAAGAATACAGATACCGAACTTGTCAAAAAAAATCAGGTGCACCTGCAGGGTTGTCTGAGGTCCGATGGACAAGGACAACTGTAGGTGGGCCTAATGACTTGGGAGGTTCTGTCACAGCTGGTATCGGAGCGAAGCCCATCTCTGAAGATGTTATGAGGCATTTTTAAAAAGAATTTTCAAAGACTTATCTACAAAAATTTATTTCCTTCTTATCTAACTACCTTCTGAAGTACTTATTTTAAGACCAGATAGTAGAGTGCAATGTATAGAAGGTTGTGAATCAACTAAGGTTGATTATGTAATTATACATGCATCATGTTAAAAACTATATTAATAAAGTTTTCCCCTTATGGAGATATGCCGCCACGCATAAGGAAAACCGCGCGCAAGTCCACTGGACCGATTGGCGTGCCTCGCCACCAGCTGGCTCCAAGGCATGAGGATAGCAGCAGTGGCAGCAATGATCCTATTGGAGATTTAGAAGCCCAGGTGGAGCAGCTTCAAACAGAGCTACGTCACAGAAACAGTGTGTAGGTCGAGGATGGTCAGCGCATAAATGAATTAAGAACTGACATCCGACATCTGCAAGACGAGCTTGCTGAACGAGATTTGGCACTCGATTGGGCCGTCAACTCATGTTCCATTGCTTGGGACCGAGAAGCCAAAGCTCGAGCCCATGTGGAGGAGCTTATCACGACCGTTGATAACTTGCAGGTGTACTGCAATACATTACATGAGGAAGTTCATGAATTGTATTCACGACTGCACCCTGACATACCTGCCGACCCTGTCGGAATGGGAACTGGACCTTCTAGAACAGCAGGTGAAGCATTTGGTGGGGAACTGGATTTTTCAAGCCCCTCCTTCAATGAACCTGGCTGATGAATGGACCCCTACACTCGACAACGAAGCTGCTAAGGATAATAAATACTAGTAGTAGTATAGTTTAGAAATAATACTAATGTAAAATAGGAAGTGAAGTCATGTTGTACATTGAGTTTGTAACATTACATTTTAAGTAATGTAAAATGATGGTATGTATCAGCATGTGATATTTTTCAAATATTTCTTTGCTTTAGATGCCATCTCGAACTCGTGCACATGACGGCGCGGGAACATCCTGTGGTCAAGAAGATACACCCAATCCACCGCCGGTACCGCCCACGCTGGCCGAGGCTATCGCTGCCTTGGTCACCGTGACCGCTAACAACACCCGTTTCTTGCGTGAAATGGCGGGACAGCAACTTCAACAACAAGGCGGGAGGGCTTATCCGCAAGGACCCTGCGAAACATCATACTTGGATTTTTCGGAAACCCATCCCCCATTATTCGTCAAAGCCGAAGATCCCCTCGAAGCTGATGAATGGGTGCGGGTCATTGAGCAGAAGTTTGGACTTATCCGATGCACGGAGACCTAGAAGCCATTGTTTGCGGCTCAGCAGTTAAGAGGCCCTGCCAGCACCTGGTGGGGAAATTATGTGGCCATTCAGCCCGCCGGACATCAAGTCACCTCGGACGAATTTAACTTGGCATTTCGGGAGCACTACATTCCAGAAGGAGTGCTCCATATGAAGCAAGAAGAATTTATGAAACTCAAACAAGGTTATCACAACAAGTTCAATCATTTGTCCTAGTACGCAATTGACCAGGTCAATACTGACCTGAAAAAGAGGAATTGTTTTATGAGAGGCCTTACTGACCGGCTACAACGAAAGATGGCCACCTGCCTCGACCTCTCCAACAGCAGAGCTGTCAGCACAGCGCTGGCAGTAGAAGCTAAGTATGCAGGCCTAGGCAAACCAAAGGGATATGGAGGTGACAGGTCCAACCAAGGGCCTAAAAAGCAACAAAGGTTGGTGATTCGATCTTTCAATCAAAACTGTTCTTCACCTCGTCCACCCTCCTACCCCTTCAAACAACCTATATTCATCCGCCCTGCCACTGCCCCCACCTCAACAACTCAGTCGAGTGCCCCTGGTGCTTGTTTCCCTGCACACTCGAGTTCATCAACTGGCTACTTCAATTGTGGGAAGTCTGGACATTTCATCAAAGACTGCCCATATTCGAGGCGGAACAACTCCAATAATCAGTAGAACCCAGTGAGTTCAAGCCAAGGCAAGGGAAACACGGCAAATAATGCAGCGGGCAAGAATATGAAGAAGACTGGGCGAATCTATTATACACAAGTGGCCACTACACCGGAGGGAGAGCCGGTCATGATGGGTACGTTTCTCGTGGCCAATCACCCTGCAGTCATTTTCTTTGATTCTGGTGCTTCACATACATTCATAAGCAAGAAGTTTATGGAGAAATATTGCATTCCTTGTATTGAATCAAGGGAAGGGTTTATTATTCATTCGCCTGGGGGACAAATATTCACTAAAAAAGTGGCTTTCCATGTGCCCGTAACATTGACTGACCGGGACTTTCCTACAAATATGATTGTTCTGCAAGGCCAAGATATAAATGTAATTCTAGGCATGAATTGGTTAGCCCAACACAAAGCTATCCTCAACACTGATCTGAGAACCATCAGGTTGAGCTATGGCCAGGAAGAGGTTCTCTTGTCCATTCCCGTAGCTACTACAGCTAAACCATTTGGTAGAGTTTATGAAGCCATCATACCAGAGATCCAAGATATTCTGGTAGTATGTGAATTCTTGGACGTCTTTCCAGAAGATCTGTCTGGATTGCCTCCAGAGAGAGATGTAGAATTTGTGATTGAGCTGAAGCTCGGTATGGCTCCTGTTTCTAGAAGGTCGTACCGAATGCCTCCGAATGAGTTAGCAGAACTCAAGACCCAGTTACAAGATCTGGTAGAAAAAGGATTCATCCGACCAAGTTCATCACCTTGGGGTTGTCCAGCCATCTTTGTTAAGAAGAAGGACCAAACGCTTTGGATGTGCGTGGATTATAGACCCTGAGGTCACCATCAAGAATAAGTACCGTCTTCCCCAGATTGATATCTTATTTGATCAACTTACCGGAGCTCGGGTATTTTCCAAGATTGACCTCCGTCGGGTGACCATCAGATCCGTATCTGACCCAAAGATATACCCAAGACCGCATTCACTATGCGGTATGGATTATTTGAATATCTGGTTATGTCTTTCGGATTAACAAATGCTCCTGCCCACTTCACATATCTGATGAACTCGATATTCATGCCCGAGTTGGATAAGTTCGTGGTGGTCTTCATTGATGATATTTTGATATATTCCAAGAATGAAGAGGAGCATGCTCGACATTTACAGATCATATTAACGCGCTTAAGGGAGCATCAACTCTATGCTAAATTCAGTAAGTGCGCAATTTAGCTGGAGGAGATCCAATTTTTGGGACACGTATTGTCTGCCAAGGGGATTGCTGTTGATCCCAGCAAAGTCCAGGATATTTTGGAGTGGAAACCGCCAACTACTATACATCAAGTCCGAAGTTTCCTTGGACTGGCTGGTTATTACCGCTGATTTATTCCTAATTTTTCCAAGCTTGTGAACCCAATCACAAGTTTATTGAAGAATGATACGAAATTTAACTGGTCTTCAAGATGCAATGAAGCCTTCGAGCAGCTGAAGGTGTTATTGACCACTGCTCCGGTATTAGCTCAACCGGACATTGAAAAGCCTTTTGATGTGTATTGTGACGCATTAGGCAGTGGTTTAGGTTGTGTCTTGATGCAAGAATGCCGCGTTATAGCATATGCCTCAAGACAGTTACGCCGGCATGAGGAACATTATCCAACTCATGACCTGGAATTAGCTGTTGTGGTTTATGCCCTGAAAATATGGCGTCATTATCTACTGGGGAATATCTGTCATATCTATACAGATCATAAAAGCTTGAAGTACATCTTTACCCAGTCAGAGCTGAATATGAGGCAGAGGAGATGGCTTGAGCTGATTAAGGACTATGAATTGGAAATTCACTATCACCCAGGCAAGGCCAATGTAGTGGTAGACGCGCTAAGTCGCAAGGCTTCCTGTCATTGTCTTACAATGAAGACGTCTAACATTACATTATGCCAAGAAATGGAAAAGTTGAATCTGGGAATGATTCAATATGGAACTTTAAATCACTTGAAGCTTGAGTCGATTCTTCTGCAAAGAATAATTGATGCACAAAGAAATGATGAGGGTATGAAACACATTCATGAGAAAATGGAGGTCGGTAAAGATAACTGTTTCAGAAAAGATGATCAAGGCATGGTATGGTTTAACAACCGCATAGTTGTGCCCAAGAGTGATGAAATTCACCAGCAAATTTTAGATGAAGCACATCTTAGTCGCTATTCTATTCATCTCAGAAGCACTAAGATGTATCATGATCTAAAGCAGCATTATTGGTGGATGAAGATGAAGATTGAAATTGCATGCTATGTGGCGAGATGCGACACTTGCAGACGTGTCAAGGCCATACATATGAAAACTGCTGGCCCATTGCAATCTTTACCTATTCCAACATGGAAATGAGAGGATATTAGTATGGACTTCATTGTAGGGTTACCCAGGACAGCAAAAGGGTATGATTCCATCTGGGTTATCATTGATCAACTTACAAAGATCGCCCACTTTCTCCCAGTTAGGGTAAAGTATACAGTGGCCACATATGCGGACCTGTATATTGCTCGTGTTCTCAGTTTGCACAGTGTTCCAAAGACAATAGTGTCGGATCGTGGACCTCAATTTATATCCAAATTCTGGGAAGAACTTCACAAATCCTTGGGTACTAAGTTGCTCCACAGTTCGGCCTATCATCCACAAACTAGTGGGCAGACTGAGAGAGTAAATCAGATCCTTGAAGACATGTTGCGAGCACGTGTTCTGGAGTTTCCATAGAAATAGGATGATTGCTTACCATTAGTGAAGTTCTCATACAATAACAGCTATCAAGAGAGCATCAAAATGGCACCTTTTGAGGCTTTATATGGGCGACGATGTCGTACTCCGTTAAACTGGTCTGAACCAGGAGAAAAGATGGTTTTTAGGCCTGATATGGTAAAAGAAATGGAAGAGAAGGTTCAATGAATAATACATAATTTGAAAGAGGCCCAAGCTCACCAAAAGAGTTATGCAGACAAACGACACCAACCCCTGTACTTTCAAATTGAAGATTATGTCTACCTAAAAGTCTCACCAATGAAGGGGGTATCTCGTTTCGAAGTAAAAGGAAAACTTGCACCCTGGTACATTGGTCCTTTTCCTATCCTTGAAAGATATGGACCAGTGGCATACCGACTCCAATTACCCGAAACATTGTCTGCCATGCACAATGTGTTCGATGTATCCCAATTGAACAAATGTCTTCGTGTTCCAAATCGAACCATTGAAGTGACGGATGTTGCCTTAGAACCAGACTTGATATATTCAGAACATCCTATTCGAATCTTGGATCAAAAGGACAGGATTACCTGAAGGAGAACTCTCAAGTTTTATAAGATACAATGGAACCAACACACGAAAGATGAAGCTACTTGGGAGACTCAAAACTTTTTAGAAAAGAATTTCCCAGGCTTTTTAGCTTCATGTAAAGTGTGAGATATGTACAATTATTGTAATAAAGAAGTAGACCCCATGCCACCCCCTGATTTGTACAAGAAATAAGGAAATAAAAATATGACACATTTCCTTTTCCATTACTTGCCCTAGAACTTTTAAATCTCGGGACGAGATTCTTTTATGGGGGGAAGGATGTAACACCCCTGGTGTTACTACCACTAAAACTTGAGCATAACATCATGAACATTAGCATATCATGTGATTGTTATACTTAGAGTGCATTCACTAGGCAAAAATTTCAAACAAGTTGTATTGATGTGACTAGTCATGGGTGAAACCCTAGGGTAGGGTACTTAACCCTAAACTGGACTTGGGAGTGCCAATAAAGTCCAAGTGAGAGAAAATTTTAAAACTCATGAGAAATAATCATAATATATCCCCCTTAATGGACTTGAGTGGCATTCAAACCCTAAAAGTGCCAGAAACCCTAAATAGACCCCTAGAAAACCCTAGACTCAAACCCTAGGGGTTATATGTAAATGTTGCACACTTTTGGACCTAAGTGCAAAAACCAAGGAATTAGGGTACCCTAAAGCATATGGTTCACACATGTGAGGATTTCCAAGTCAAAAGATGTGAAATGGGCTTATTTGCAAAAAGCCACTCAATTCCTCTCATATGGCTAAGTCTGAAATTTAGTGCACAAGGCTGACTTTGGAGCTCTGTAGTTCTAAAAATATTAGGAATTTGCCTAGGGTCAACACATCAAAAGTCTAGAGCTATAATAAGAGAACAACTTTGCTTAAGTAACTAAGCTTTGTTTACATACAAAGTTTGGAGAAAAATAAGCTCAAAGTTGTGCTGTCAGTCAGCCTTAAGTCTGAACTTTCAGTAACAGTGAAGTTGGATGAACTTAGAGCTTGATTTTGAGTAAGCTCTATTGCTCGATTGAGGGTAGTTGCTATAGCAGAATAGTAGCTGGTATGAAGGGCTACAAGTTTTCTACAAATGTATTGGCAAGTTGTTGCACAAAAATTCGAGATCTAGGCATTGCAATTCGGTCTGTCAGGTGCTCTGAATCGGGTTTCAATGGTATAGTGACCATATCAGAACGCCAGCACAGAGAACTCCTCGCCCGCGACCATGCGCCTGGATTCATGCTCGCTGAGGTGATTCGTGATCAGCGCAGTTAGATAACGCAGAGGGTAAGGAAATATCGCGTCGTGGATGAACTCCGGCCACTATTCTACTCCGGCCGCCGTACCCGCCTGAGTCACAGCCGCTGTGGATAAGTTCACCAGAGTTAGCCGTCTGTCGCTCGGATGACACTTGCCTAGACGCTGTACTTTGTCGTAGTGACTCGCTCAAGCACGTTCGGTCATCGCCGGTGAGCCTGCCACGGTAAATGCCACCCATCGCTTGCGCCAGTGCTCTTCCCCTCTCCTGCCACCGCACGTCTCCTTCAAATTTGTGAGCCACCGCTCAAGAGTCCTATAAATTGAGCACACCCTCAGCTCCATTAGGTAATCCAGCATCCAATCCAACCACTTGTGCCTTCAATTACTCACCAGAGCCCACTGTTGGGGACCTTCGGCTTCCGAAGGTCCTCAAAAACATGATTTAACAGTGTTTCTGGAAGTATAATGCATTAACAGGTACCTTCGGACTTGAACTAAACCCACAGTGTGAAGAAGCACAAAAGGAATACGAAGAATGGCGTAGGGCCGAAGCTGTACGCAGGAAAGCTTTGGCAAGATGGTGGAAAAGGAAACCGACTTAAAGATGAAAAGGCTATCCAGACCCCGGCGGATTACTATAGAGTTATTAGCAAATACGAAATGCCGAAGCTACCACTTGTGAAGCTTCGGAGTCATAGCGTGCTCGAATGCGAAGGATTGAACCGACTCAAAGATAGAATGACCCTTTAGTCCATAAGGGCCTGAGTCATTATTGTAAACTTTTGTAAAGGGCATGAATGTAATTCTGCATGGGCTGCGTCCCTTGCCTATAAATAGATGAACAGTACTCCCGTACTGTTCACGCTGACTTGGCATTTGCTTTTGCGTCACGCTTGTACTTTTGCCTTCCTCAAGACCGAAGGTACATTTGTAATTTGAAATCATTTCTATTTTTCCATGATAATAAAATAGAAATGATTCTGTGATGATGTTTAAATATCCATATTATATCTCATGCTTTATATGAATCCTTCGTCATTACTTGTTGTATTTACGAAGGTATGTCTCTCGTGACCTTCGTCCGAAACTCATTATTTCCCTAAGGGGCATAATGTTTCGAAGGACGAAGGGCTTTAACATTTAATACTTTTTATGTTGCCTTGTTCTTAACTCTTAGCATTTGAGAACAAGTCCCCAACACCCACGAATTGCTCATTTCCCCCAAATCAGTTTCCGCCACTGTGAAAGAGTCCTCGCCATGGCTACCTTGTTCCAGGTCCGTTCATGCTCTCAGCTCTCCTGTTTTAGTGTCCTTAGGTTCTCCTAATGCTCCTCGACCCATTCAATTAAACTAAATTGCTCTAGATCGCCGGGGACACATTTGTTCATCCATAGTTCGCACTGTCTTCGTGGGCAGGATGATTTAGAGCTCGAGCTGTGAAATTGATCAAGGGGAACGCTCATTAGGTGTTGAATTAGGTTTCAGCCAAGTTAGGGCACCGACCATTGCTTATCTTGGCCGGTACGTGTTCGCTGGAGCTCGGTTCTTCGCCGTGCGATGTCGTGGACCTCGGGTCGTGAAGAATTAGAACTTGGAGGGCTTCGGTGTAAATGTCAGTGACTGAAGCAACAGTGTCGTGGGCTCTTTCGGGTTGTTTAAAAATCCAGGGTCTTTGGTGCAAAACAGCCGCGCGGGCGTGCGCGCGGGCGCGCGCGCGTGCGTGTTATGTCTTGGCTGGGCCGGCTCGGGCCAGATTCAGCCTAGAACTGTTGACTCTTTTTCTTTTTCTTTTTCTGCCAGGATTAAAGGATTTCTAGAAAATTGTAGAAAAATTCTAAAAATGCAAGACCAATTTTGCTAGGTTCCTAATTTTCTATTGTATTTAATAAAAATAGTAGCATTATTTTTAGTCCAAATAGGAAATTATAGAGTATTTATAATAGCCAAAACTTATACTCCTAGAATTTTAGAAATTGTTTAATAACTCCAAAAATCACTAAACTTTTTAGAAAAGCTTTAAATGTTATTTAGAAGCCTTAGGGAAAGTTTGGTATGATTTGGATAAAGTTTGCTATCTAGAACCCAAAACCCTAGTCTTCTAGTAATATCTGCCCTATGAACTTCACTACTGACTCTAGAAACCCTAGTTTCCTGGAGATCCGTGAAGGAAAATTGTATTCATGTCATTAGATAATATACTTTTATTATCTTTGCATTTTCATGAGCATTACATTAGCATTCATGATTATATATGGTTATATATAGAAAACGAAGAGGAAGTAGAAGTTGAAGAAGCAAGAGCTACACCACCACCACCTGAGGAACCTCCGGCTGGGAACTGCTTTTATTTTGAAATCTGTGGAGCAGAGCCCGACTCTCCTATAACACAAGGCAAGCCCCGGTGCATTTGCCACCTCCTTGCTATTTTAAAATCTTTCTCACTTGCTTGATGCATTAGGTGATAGGAGTTGTTTGCTAAACAAATTACTGCATTTCCTTCCTTGAGAAATCGATTACCTTTCCTTGATCCCCTATTTTACAAAAAGGTTTTTCTTATGCTTAGCCTTGCTCTAGGAAAACAAAATATTTTGTTTTGACAAAAGATGATGCTTCAAGTGGGTGGGATGTTTTCAAAATAAAACTTGATGGTGGATCCATCATGGCCATGATGGGTTCAACATCGGAAAAGATGTACCTTGGCCAGGTACCAATTTTTGGTTGAAAATAATAAAGCTAAGACCGGGTGGTGGACTTGCACGAGAAAGGAGTCTTGGTGTAGTGTCTCTGTTCGAGTCGATTAAGGACCGTCTCGATGTAGGCTTGCTGATCGAGGACCTTTTAACTGGTCACATGCCTCATCATGGGTAAGCTTTGCCTCGGCAGACTAATACCAGAATAAGATAACACGCAATGGAAGTGGAGAGATGGTGAGAGTAGCGTGTACCCTCTGTGGCAAGAGGCTGGACGGTGGTGTATCTATGCTCTCGGTTGGCATGAACCTGATCTGGTCTTAAGAACTCCAGTGGCGAGTTGACATATGCAAGGGTTAAGTGCTACATATGTCGTTTGATTGGAGATCCTCAGCTAAGTATTAATCGATTCGGATCACCGTTACTTCTCGGACATGAAGACTTGGTCACTGCCCTACACGTAGCAATCCAGTGAACAAGAAGGGTTGATAAGAAATTGGCTAGTATAGGTCAAGTGCTTGAACTTGGGTAGAAAGAACTCTAGAACTCAGGTAATGACTTAACTTGCTAACAAAACTGGACTTTTAAGGATCCACTATTAGTAAGCATTTTTGGCAAACAAGAGTCTTGATTATTGATTAAGCCTTACCTTGACTCCCTTAAGCCAGCATATCCTTGAGAGTCTTTTATTTTGACGGGTAAGACTTGTGAAAGTACACTCCGTACTAAGGGTTTTCGAACCCATGTTGTTGTATGTGAGGAAGCAGCAAATTTTTGTTGCTTTTGTTCCAAGGTGGTGCCTAAGGAAGAAAACCAAGACTGAAGCCTCGGGAGGAAGTGTCCTCCTTTTAAAACTATTTACTGTTAATCGGGAGGGGGTTTTGCCTCCCAGGGTTGTAATAATATTACTCCAGCACTCTTATATTTTTTCTGGTCTGTAATAATACTACGCTTTCTATACTTTAATATAACATAAGTTGTTGTAACCACTTCTGCATACTCGTTCCTCCGATGTGTTGTAATATCTGCGTGACGGGTGAAACGCTCTTGGGCAAGATAAAGAATACAGATACCAAACTTGTCAAGAAATTAGGTGCTCCTGTAGGGTTGTCTGAGGTCCGATGGACAAGGACAACTTTAGGTGGGCCTAATGACTTAGGAGGTTCTGTCACAGGCCGTGGCGTCACTCGGCTTTTTGGGCGCGCAGCGTCACCACAATTCCTCACTAGATTTCCGTCGTGGTCGTAGATCCGCACCGCTTCATGAACCGGAAGCTGCAGACGATAATACTCCCCGATAAGTCTTCAATCTGGTTCGCTTTCTCCTCCTCCTTAGAATAGCATGAGATTCGCTAGAGTTGTGCCGGTAGATGGCCGGAATTGTCAAACTCCGGCGAGGGAGCTGCCCTGGTCGCGTCCGCACCACCACGCTGGTGACGGAGGAAGAAGACGCTTCGTGAACCAGTGATCTAGAAATGGACGAAGTAGATTAGATCGGGGCGTACCACTTCTATGGTACTCGCCTTGACGTTGATCAGCAATCGTATGGACCAGGATTGATCACGCCCTTTATAAATCCGGACCGCTGATTGGCAATCGGACGGTCATTACTGCTTACCGATTCACTATCTAGATGGGTCTAATTTTAACCGCGGATTTATAATCACGCGGCTCAGATTCAACGACACCGCTTCGCCGCGCAGTTTTATAAAGAAACCCCCTGAAGAATTATGAATCAACCCGCGGTCCATCTAGGTGGAAAACTAAGTCTAAGGAATTTTTATAGAACGGCCCCGAAGCTTTTTAATAATTGGCGCGCGGTCCAGGAAATAAAGAAAATAGGAATAAGATTTAGAAATTGACTTTTAAGTATAAAAATAATTTCAGAACTTGTATAAATCGTAGAAAATTCATATTTAATCCTTTTTGATCCATTCTAGTGACATTTATTTCATATCAATATTGTCTATACACTAGTAACTATGTTTAATCATGAACTTTGGAGTAAAATTATTCTCTTGAATTATTCTATTCCAGATACTTAATAACTTCAGAAATTTATAACTTAATAACCGTAACTCTGAATTTAGTGATTCTTGTTCCTACGGTCTTGTTACACTGCATAGATTATTATCATGCATTCTAATCTATTATTTGGTGTGATGTTAATTTCTGTTATACTATGTTTGTTTGTATTATTGCGAGTAGACGAGCAAGCCACTGAGGATCCTGGGGTTTAGCAGGTGGAGACTGCTGAGCAGGAGCTTGTTGAAGGCAAGTTGTGCCCTTGATCACTTCTTTTTACCCAATCATGTTCTTATTAATCATAATGATCTGCATAGGTTAATTTTGATGGGACCCAATAGGTTACCCTAGTTTGGCTATCTTTATACCTTGTTTTACCACTGAATTTTGAGTAATACCTGCTATTGCTTTATGTGGTTTTGGGTATGGAGATATACATTATTCATGATCACACTTTTATTATCAATTTATTATTTACTGTTCATGATAAGATCATTATGTTAATTGAAACATGGAGAACCACTCGGGAAAATAATGCTACCACAAGGGTGGTATGTGACGCCCTTGGTTGACTAACTACAAAGCTAGTGTAGGACTACCTTACCCGATAGGGCAAGGGCAGTAGGGGAGTGGTCAGTGTGGGGAGGCCCTTGGGTTGATTTTGCTGCGATGGCGGTCAGGTGAGGGGTCCCTGCATTGGAGCTTCCTAGAAATTGTAGCGGGTTTTCTGAAGCTAGTGGAACTTTGTAAAGGCCTCGTAGTGGTAACCTACATTGCTTCCTTAGTAGAGGTGTATGGGGTCCGATCAACCCCGTGGCAAATGGGTAACATGACTTGTGGGTAAAGATGCGCAACCTCTGCAGAGTGTAAAACTGGTATACTAGTCGTGCTCACGGTCATGAGCGGCTCAGACACTCACATGATTAATTTATGGAATTAAATTCAATTTGTCATTTGCATCGTATTGGAATTTATTATTATTTTGACTTACTATTACTATGGTTTAGTATTTACTTACATTTAGTACCTGCTAATAAAATTTTGACCAACTTATAAAAGCAATGCTTAGCTTTAACCTTTATTTATTGACTAGCCTTACACTTCACATGAGCTCCCACCTTTGGTGAGTTCATGCACATTATTCCCCACAACTTGTTGAGCTATGATCTTTTGTGAGCTCACTCTTGCGATATATAAACCCCCCCCCATAGGTGAAGAGCAAGTGGTTGAAGAGGAGCCGCCCTACAATAAAGCATACGAGTTGATCTAGGTGGCGTCTCTCAATCAGCTTTGTGACACTAGGGAAATAATATTTAGTTCGCTTTATTAGTATCATTTATTTTTGTAAGACTTTCGCTATGTAATAATTACATTTATGATATTTATGACATTTATCTCTATGCACTTTGTCATTATATGTGATGTTCTTCCTTGGCACACATATGAGCGCACCCAGCTTTATCCTTTAAATCTGGGTGTGACAGATCTTTATGCACTTTGTCATTATATGTGATGTTCTTCCTTGGCACACATATGAGCGCACCCAGCTTTATCCTTTAAATCTAGGTGTGACAGATCTTGACACTACACATAAGGAGATAGTTTGGTATATCAAGTAGTGCCTAGGAAGGGCACCTTTAGATATTTAGGATCAATTCTATAGAGATACATGGGTATTGAGAAAGATGTTATCCATAGAATCAAAGTAGGTTGGTTGAAGTGGCATCAAGCATATGACGTTCTATATGACAAGAGGGTACCACATATGCTGAAACCCAAGTTTTATAGGACAACAGTTAGGCCTGCTATGTTGTATGATGCAGAATGTTTGCTTATAAGAAGACAACATGTTGAACAGATAAGTTTGTAGAAATGCTTAAGCTATGTTGGATTTGTGGCCATACAAGAAGGGTCGAGTCTAGAATGATGATATAAGTGATAGGCTACGGGTAGCACCAATTAGAGAAAAGCTTTTCCAACATCATTTGAGATGGTTTGGATATGTTTGACGAAGATCACCAAAGGTGTTAGTGTGTAGTAGGATCCTAAGGCACGATATCAATGAAAAGAGAAAAAAAGGAAGACCAAAGTTGATATAGAAAGAAGAAGTAAATGGAGAGTTGAAAGGATAAGATATACCCGAAGATTTAGTCTTAAATGGGAGTGCATGGAAAACAACTATCCATGTGGCCAAACCTTGACTTTGGGGTTCCATTGGGTTTTTAACTCTAGCCTACCCCAAATTGCTTGGGGATAAAAGGCTTTGTTGTTGCTTGTTGTTGTCATTGTATTTTATGAAGCCATCTAAGATATCTAATATCTTGAGTGTTATCTCTGGACTAGAACCACTAATTGGCTCCATTTTTCCTTAGAGGGAGAAAATAGACATGACATTGACTTTGACAGATATAGACTACGTCATGAACAATTCTAGGCCTGGTAGCCTTGTGTTGGCAACAGAAGGAATGCCTGAGGAAGCCAATAATGCTTCCTTGATTATGGCATGTGATCTCGAACACATAAATTAGGAGAGATCGAATAGGAAACATATGATGGTCATTAAGAGCTCTATCATACAGTTCATTAGAAGGGTAATCCCAAAATATTAAAGTACCATCCAGTACCCTAACAAGATCCATTAGCAATTTAGTAGTTCTTCAAAGGCATATGTTGGGACTATGATTAAGAAAATTGTTACTAGAAAAGTGTAGAGATTCTAGATTAAGGGAGTGCACATTTAAGATGACCAAGTTTACCAATAAGCTTAAGAGTTTTGACATGGAATTAAAGAATGATTTTATTGTTCACCTAATATTAGTGTCTCTACCCAAAAGTTTGAGACTTTTGTTATGAACTACAACATGGGTTCATAAAGATGGACAATTGAAAAGCTCATTGCCATGTATGTCTAAGAACAGGATAGGCTTAAGGGCATGATAAGTGACAATGTGAATCTGGTTAAGCAGTCACCCCATAAGAAATAATACTCTAAGAAGCCTTTCAAACCTTAAAAACTAGGGCGAGAAATTCGTGCCTCATCTAGAAGGCTCAAATTCAAGTGAGGAGAAGTCCTTTCAAAAGCCACAACATAAGGAAGGAAGTTCTAGTGGAAGAAACGACATTCTCCATAGCTCAGCCAATCACCAAGAGATGTGGATGATGACACCAATACATGATGCTGCCAGAAAGGGCACCACGTGAAGGATTGTGTTCTACTCCTCAAATGGTTGAATAAGAACATGATTTCATATGAAAAGGGCCATTCTAAAAGGATAAAGAAGTATTAGAGTCACCAACATACATGAACTTGATGTTGAAGCTATTTTATGTATTTTATTGGAATTAGGTAATGGCATCACTTTGCACTTAAACATTGTTTTATTTATGCCTTCTATGAGAAGGAATTTGATTTCAATTTCATGTTTGAATGACAGTAACATTCACTGTTATTTTGGGAACATAAAGTGCATTATCAAATTCAATAATAATGATGTAGGTCTTATCATCTGACAAGATAAGTTATATTTACTTCCTAATTGTGATCATGTGAATGAGTTTATGTCCTCTTCTACTATAATTGTATGTGATGTAAGTAGTAAGTATAAGCGATATGAGAATCAATTGTGGTTGGAATTGTGGCACAATCGTTTAGACCATATTTCAAGGGGCGGGATTAATTAATTAATTAAAGAACAAATTCTCCACACACTAGACATCTCAAATTATGATCAATGCATAGAATGCAGGAAGGGAAAGTATGTGAAGCAAATGAAGACATGAAGTGAAGAGAAATAGTTCTCAAAATAATTCATATGGACATTTGTGGTCATTCTCCTATAAACACAGTAGATAATTTTGATTCCTTCATTATATTCTGATGAATTTTCACAATATAGGTATATTTATCAAATTAAAGAACAATCAAAAGCATTATATAAGTTTAATATATTCAAATATGAAGTTGAGAATCAACATGAAAATACTAAGATAGCAAAGTCAAACCATGGTGGTGTGAATACTACAAGCCATTTATAGCCAAGTTCCTGACCATTCGTAAGGGCATAATTGCCTATTATTTAATGCCAAATGGCCCTTAGTAGAATAGAGTAGCTAAAAGGTGCAATAATACCTTAATGGATATGGTAAGAAACATGATAATTTACTCTACTTTGCTGATTAATTTATGGATGGAGGCACTAAAACCGCTACGCATATCCTTAATAGAGTTTCGATTAAGTCAATGTCTAAAACACCATATGAGTTATTGATTGGGAGGAAGCCCTCGTTGAATTATTTGTATGTGGGGTTGTTCAATGGAAGCTAAGTTATTTAACCCAAATATTGGAAAGTTGGAGTCTAAGACAATAAGCTGCCATTTTATTGTCTATCCAAAAAATTTAAAGGAATGTCGTTTCTACCGTCCTGATAGACATATACTCCCTCCATTTTTGTATTTGACGTTTTTAGTTCAAAAATGAACTATGCAGCATCAAATATTTATGAATGGAGGTAGTACTAAGTTTGTTAAAATGAGGCACTGTGTTTTTAGAATACAATATGGCAAGAGAGCATGGTACTCTACGAGATTGACCTTGATGAGAAGAGGTTGTGTCCTAATTTTAATAATTTTTAGCCCTTTTCTTGGTACCTATTCTAGCCACAACACCTACTGTTTCCACACCTATTTATGGGTCTTCAAATACAAACATGGATGTCCCTAGGTCTCTAGTAATGGTACCCTAGATCACAAGCCATTTAGATGTGAAGATATAATAACCTTAGATAGTAAGTGATGAACCTATTCAAAAAAATCTTTGAAGATCTCAAAGGAATAAGAAATCTGTTATTCCCAATGATTTTGAACTTTATAAAAGCAAAGATGTGGTTTACATAAGTGAGGATATATGCACAGAGGGTGATCCTACCCCTTTTGAGGAAGCTATGAGAAGTGTTGACTGATCCAAGTGACTTATGGCCATGAAGGATGAAATAAAGTCAATGTCTACCAACCAGGTTTGGGATTTAGTAGAGATTCTTAGAGAAGCCAAGATAGTAGGTTATAAATGGGTCCACAAGATGAAACATGACTAAAAATGGAATGTAGAAAGATTTAAAGCAATGCTAGTAGCAAAAGGCTTCACTCAAAGAGAAGAAATCGTTTATAATGACACCTTCTCGTTTGACCTTTAGAATAATAATAGAACTTGTTGCACATTATGATTTAGAATTGCATCAGATGAATGTAAAGACAATATTCCTTAACGAAAAACTAGTCAAAAATGTCTATATGGCAAAACACAAAGGTTTTGTCATGAAGGACAAAGAAAATTTAGGATATCCTCTAAAGAAATGTATTTATGGATTAAACCAAGCATCGAGGTTGTGCCACCTTAAGTTTGACAAGACAATTTGTAATTTTAGGTTTTGTATTCATGCAAAGTTTAAGAGTGGGAGAGGCATTTTTCTAACGTTATGTGTGGAAAATATCCTGTTAGCAAATAGTGATAAAAATCTGATATTAGCGACTAAAAATTAATAGTCCTGAGACTTTTGAAATACCTCAGGGGGAATCGTATGTCTTAGAAATTGAAATTCATCGAGATAGACAAAAATGGTATTAGGTCTATCATAAAATACATACATACAAAATATTTTTTTAAGAAATTTAGTCTGCATGTGTGTAACCATATGCTCCAGTAGTCAAGAGCGATAAGTTGGGGATGGAAAAGGCCCAAAGAACCAATATGAGGTAGATTGAATGAAATTAGTTTCACATGATTTAGCTGTCGAAAGCATAATACATGGTCAAATATGTACTCGCCCTGACTTAGCATTTATAACCAGGATGCTTAGCAGATTTCAGAAGAATAAAACACTGGAAAGCTATTAAAAATGCCTTGCGATATTTGAAAGGAATAAATGGCCTCATGTTACCATATAAAAAATCAAGTAGACTTAAGATTATAGGTTACTCAGATTCAGATTATACATAGTGTGATAGAAAGTCCATGTTAGATTAAATATCCGCACTTGCATGAGTTGTATCAAGAAAAAGCTTAAAGAATATATTTTCTGCATCATCGACAATGTATACTGAGTTTATTGCATGTTATAAGGCAATGAGTCAGGTTACATGACTTAAGAGATTTGTACTCAGTTTAAGAGTGGTTACAACATATCAAACCCACTAAAGTTATACCATGACAATGAACTAGCAATATGTTACTTCTATAACGATAAGTCAAATACTACTGCTAAGCACATTGACATTAAGTATTATGTTGTAAAGAAGAAAGTTTAGAATCAAACAATTGACCTTGAGCATATACATACAGAGAAAATGTTTGTGGATCCGCTTACTAAAGGGATTCAATCTAACATGTTCAGAAAACACAGAGACTGTAAGGGTTTAATAGTGCCTATAATTCTGGATTAAGGGGTCATAAAATGCAACCATCTCCTTCAAGACTAAGTTCTCTGCTTTGAGATAAAAAAAGATATATTGTAGTCTTTGAGTTCAGTAGCGTATAACAAGTTGTTGTAACGCCTTGGTCTAGGTGTGTCTATTTATCAAAGAGTGAGAATTGTAAGGTACAAAATCAAGCAATTAAGAAAGTAAGTTCTAAGTATAAGTAACAAACTCACTACAGCATTGAAGCGTGAGTTTCATCGTGTGTCTCTCCTCCCCCGAGCGTGTCCTCGCATCGTGCTATCCTCCACGTATAATGCGTGTGCTCTCTCGCAAAAAATGGGACATGGAGGATTTGAACCCTGCCCACATGAAACAAAGCACTCTACTTCTAACACTGTAGTTTGTGTATGTCTGTGTTATACAAATGAGAGATATTATAAATATATATACTAATAATTTTAAAATAATAAATATAATTATGTTTGAATAAATATTTTATTTAAGGTCTATCTATATGATATATAGAAACTGTATTAATGTACGTGCAACTAACTAGTATGAGATTAAGGGGGATTGTTGGGGTTGATCTTGTCCGACTCGATCAACGAAACGAGCTGGACTCTTTCTTCACGGGGGCACAACAACCTATATGGTTGTGGCCCCTTCGCACTGCATAAATTGAGAGAGAGCCGGCACGAACCAACATTTGCTCTCCCATATGCGCCTAGAGATATCCGATCTACTATAATGCAGACAGAGAAGAAAAAGACCATAGCCATCGTTTATCCTCACCTTCTCCGGTCAAAAAATCATCGCTTTAATGGCTTCCACATCTAATGTCGAAGGTTCTACTGTATCTATTGGCAAGTATTTGAGCTTTCGTAGTCCTTAGGCTATCTCCAACAGCTTACTTATTCCCATACTCATATTTAAACTACACTCTGCGAACAGTGCAGTGTACAATATAAAACAATGTTTTAGATAACTATATAGGTGAACTACCGGACACGGTCTTACAGAAATGTCAGCCCAATGCACCACCGAATACATTGTTTTCCCCTATTATATTTTTGCACTTTCTAGCATAGTTGAGATGATATTGATATCCTTGCAAATAATGTAAATGACGTATTCTGTCACGAAGTAGTATGGGGACTGTGTAATATGGTGTTGAGTGCTTGGACAATCTTATATTCTATTTGGAAAAAAGGGGAAAGGACACATGTTTGTTTTAGGATACAACAAAAATATGCTTTGTAATATTTGTGAGTTAAACAAAGGCAACTAGAACCCTCACCCTTTCTATTTTCTATGAGGTTTGAAATGTATCCAGTGAAGGTTGCGTATTTGGAGAAACAAAGCATATGACAAATACAAAATTGTTACTTATGAAGCTCCTGCATTCCAAGTAGGGCTCATATGGGATTTATATTTTAGCAGTATTTAGATTTGTTAATAACAACACCATGGGATAACCAAACTGTTATGAAAAAAATTAATATTTTAAAATAGATATATATGAAATTTGATGGTGACCTTTTCTTATGTTATCAAACATATTATTACAAGAAAAAGTTATAAATTGGTTTATGCATTATTTGGTCACTACAACAGGTGAAAAATATCCGAATTTGTATCTAAATCTTATATCTATCATTTATTCATTTGAGAAGATATAAGCTAAATTTGAGGTTTATCTTTTATGAATCTTTACAAGGTCAATACTAAAAACAAGAATATAAATTTAAGTTGCAGATTCTATATCCTATTTTTTCGCAATCATAGAAAAAAGATAACCCGAATAAGTATCTGTTTCGATTGTTTTCATCCCTCATATTCGTAGAGGTTTGATCCATGTAATGTTATTTTACTTGACCTGGTTTGTGTTCTACCAATAGTTCTGCTTGTCATGAACTAGACGAAAGTTTATATTCAAACCATCATATTTGATTCAACATAAACTTTTGTTCTCAAAACGATGAAATAAATCTTAGCATGCTGTTTTTTAGGAAAAAACATCATCTATCAAACAAGGAGACCTGTGTGTCAGTACATTAAGAAGAAAAAAGTGGTGACAACCTTATAGGGGTGAAAACGGGTCGGGTATACCCGTCGGGTATCGGATACGAGTAGTATAAATACCCGTTTTTTCGGATACAGATTCAGGTAGTTTTATATTCGGAACAGATACAGGTAATATCCGGATACTGTAGCTTCGGATTCGGGTCGGATACGGAGCAATGACTACCCGGATATTCGGGTCGGATACGGCTACCCGAAATTTGGGTATCGTTTTTTCTTTTTCTGCATAATATACTTATAAAATCATAACTTTTATATATGAAATCAGATGAAGATAAAGTTTATATAAAAATTGTAGAGCTTGGAGAGATATATAACTTTGTAATACATCAATTTTTTGTTTAAACATATCTTTTAGACCAAAATTATTGAAATAATATCCAAATTTATATTAAATCAATAGACTTTATCATTTTTATGTGGGGACTTAAGGTTATCTCCACATGGGAACTTAAGGTTATCTTTTTATAGATTATTTATTAGTATTGGTAACTTATTTGTATTTTTCGGTCGTTACTACAATATTTTAAGGATTTAATTGTATTTTAATGATTTTCTATGACAAGAAATTAATAATATATAAATAGCCTAAAAAATTGTGAAACTTTACGGAGACACAACATATGTCCATATATAACAAAAAATGTTTGGATCATAGGATCTATAAGATGCTCGCGTTTCATCCATTTCACTTTCACTTATTTGTATGAGTTACATGTGAAATCAGTGTAAGTATCCAAGTTTCAACATAATCAGTACTTTACTTTGTCATTTTCATATGAGGACTTGAGTTATCTTCGTATAAAATGTTTATTAGTCTTTGTAACTTATTTGCAATTTTTTAGTGAAACTAGAATATTTTATGAATTTTAAATATTGCGGTGTTGGTTCTACAATGTCCTTATGATAAGTAACTTTGAACTGCATGATGCCAATTTTATCAGTTTCCGTTCTTACATTTGATCTATCATATACATGATTATGTATTGCTTAACTTATGGATGGTTGGACAATTAATATCATCGGATGAACTACCCGTCAATTATCCAGTACCTACCCAAGTAGTATCCGTTATCCGTTTCTTACCCGTCCGGATTATTACCCGGTCTCGTCTTGTATATATCCCGAATCTTAACTAACCGTATCCGGTCCCGTATCCGAGAGAAATACATTAGGGTAGGATACATGATGACCCTGTATCCAACTGTCTCCGTCCCGTTTTCATCCCTACAACTTTAGGAACAAAAAAATCTAATTTGCAGTTTGATTGTACATGTAATTCAATCATGTTGTTGTGGTGCTATGATCTACATAGGCATTGTGCTTGTGCAGACGACGTCAAAGCTCAAGGTTGGACCAGTCAATTGATTTTGCCGCCACAAATAGAAATATATCAATAACAACATGTATGAGCAATCACTGGTGGGCACCGGAGTATTTAGCTCAAGATAAGTGTGAAATTGTGTGTGATGAAAATATTGTCTTAGTTGGTGGAGCATTATGATTATTTGTTATTCGTCACTGTAAAGTGATTTACATGCTTTGGATATAATGCATGTGTGTGTTAACAAGTGTCTATTATAAGGTCATATATTTATACTTGGGTTGAAATTTGTATTATTGCTTATAATCATTTACAACTCCGATGTTTCATTAAATCCAATAGACTATGTATCACCCTGGTCATTTTTTCTCCAGAACTATTTTTGCTCGGCTGCTATTATATGATCAACTGATGCTATTGATTCCAGGCCCATGGCCCAATACTGGCCTTCTTAGTATGACTTCTCTCTATATGCTTAAGCAGCAATTTTTTTTTTTGGTCCATGTTAATGCACTTTCCATGAACATAAACATTTAGCCAAGTGCCACCAAGCCCATTCAGCAATTCAGTATATTTCGTTTCAAAACATAAACATTTAGCCAAGTGCTCCATGCGTTCAACCTTATCCTATGTAATTATTTAGCTAGTGTTATGAATAGGGAATAGAAGTCATATCTTTTGGTCTAAGACTTGTCATCAAATATGCTTGTTCTTAGAATAAGTCTTCAGATGATACAGTCGCCTTCTTGGAAATTTGTCTACTTTTCTTTAGCTACACATGGCATCATCTCTCTGCAGCTGATCCATAGTATTGAGTTCATTTAAACCCAAACCTTTCTGCATAAGCTTCTGTGCCAATAAGCATATATCTCTGACACACTTTTGTTCTGCATTAACAATTCAATTTTTTAGTCTCGAACTAGGCAAATTTCGTAAATCACTCATGCCTCGTTTGGATATTTAGGACACAAATGACTATATTAATTAAGTAGATGGTATTCTGGAACAACAGAAATGTGACAGATACCTTTGTTTTTTTTTCTAAAATGTTTTTTTAGTATGTCCTGGAAATGGAAGTTGGACAGGGACAGCGGTTCAATGAATTAATACCAGAGAGAGGTTCTAGTAATAGTGATGTCATTCCAGAAAATATGAAAGAATACTTCTTGTATGTGTGCATGTTAGGTGGCCGGGTGATGAAATGACAAAGATCTATAGAAGCTTCCAATCCATCGAGCCTACCATGCATATCATCACACCTTTTTATCAACTGGAGTGGCCTGGCCTGGTGGGTGTGCACTGGATGTCGTTGTGGTATCTTTTTACTCACTTCTCTTGTTAGGTGCTGGTTCTGATGCAATGACAAAGATTTGAATGTAGTATGTTTTTGCACCTGACCTACCTCATTCTAGAAGGGGTCATTGCACTCGTTATCATTGATATTACTGATAAATCGCTTACACCATCTTTCAGTTGCTGAAACGGTGGTGTTAGGTAAAGCTATCCAAGGCTTGGGCATCATATCCGCATGCATCATCCACACTATCCTGCCCTCTTTATTTTCTTTGTTTGTTTCTTTCTTATATGTTGTGTTTTGTGGAGTCCTCATAGTCATAGATAGAACCTTCACTAGACCTAGCTAGCTAACTCATCCTCTATGTAGTATGAATGTCAAAAACATCTTTACATCTTTTCTTCTCTTTTCCTTTGGAAAGCATATTCATATCCAAAAAAGCTTATGTGACTTCCAAATTTCATCAGAAAAAAAAGTAGTTGCGCATGCACTTATCTGCTCCGCCCATGCCATGTGTGCTGCACGTCGATCGGAAAAAGGTTGAGGAGCAACTTGGCATGCAGTCAAACCAACAAGCTGCGCATTTTGCCTTGTCGATTGGGGGGAATCTCACCAGTGGTTCTGGTGCTCCATGATGGAGTGTGCTGTGCCTATTGCCAGGTCTTTAGAGCGCGGCAGCGATGAATAAAGCTGCATTTTGACTTTAGAAGAAAACAACATGCTCCACACATGCCTTGTGCTTTACATGTTCTGTTGCTTGGGGGTACTAGAAAGAAGCTACCTTTTGTTGCGAGACTGCTAGCTCAACAGTCAACAGTTGCAGAAAAAGTAACGTTAGATGTTACACTCTGCTAGTGCCAATACATCATGGCTTACACTATTCTGTTAAACACAAATGGAGGTCACTCTGTGACAGGTCTTCATCGCAGGGGGGGGGGGGGGCACTAAAATGAGAGGCAAGCGTAAAGGTAAGATCAGCCGCAATGGGTTGGCGGGGTTCTGTCTCAGTGCAGACAAGAATATGTGTGGTGGATAGATTACAGTTGGTTTTGCAATAAGTATTCTGACGACCGACTAGATGTGCACTTTTTATAACTGAAGTGTTTTCAGCAGAATCATTAAGCTCACGCAATTCCTTTCGTTTCTTTTTTTGCAAAGGTAAGTGCACCCTGATGTATTCTTGATGTGATTAGGAGGTAGCGCATGCAAAAGTGTTTATGGTGTCTTAATATTCACATTTCTTTTGTTCGGCCTTCCAGAGTACTGTAACCTGTGGTTGCTTCTTTCAGAACATACATCAGAGTTCACCGAATGGTCCTGAACAGCTTGAATGAACATACAGTCCTGGAAAGCTGCGTTGTAAGGTATTGTTTTCTTAGCAATTTTCAACTTCCAAGCCACCTTCAAGAAAGTGACAGCCTGAACAAACTATATGTAATAACAACTTCATGGTTTACATTTTGCTAAAAAAATAACTTTATGGTTTACAACCTTTGCACAGGTTACATATGCCAATACGAGCGGATGTATTCGTGTCGCTGGACTGTCTGCGCATACTCAAAGATCCCATGGTGTCTTCTTCTGCATAACCAGGTGTGTGCACAGCACACTCATTTAGATACATGGCGGGCAAGATGAATGACCAAGCTCTCAAGTAGATTGAGCATGTGAGGATTGGACTGTTTGGGAGGAAGATAAGATTGCTTTAATTTTATTCTCAAACAAAAAAGACCAGCATGTTCGCCAGCAGTTACAATTCACTGGATATTGTACCATGCGAAGTTGTTTGGGCCATGGCGATCTGAAACCGTGTAGCTAGCTTAACAGAAAAGGTTATGTGTGTGTATATATACACACACACTGGAGCTCCACCAAAGTTAGTAATCGATAGCGTGTTGGATTTTTTTTTTGTTGCCTCGGCTAATTAAACTACGAAATGGCCCCGGTGGACAGTAGCAGCTGGTGCTCCTTTTCCTGAAAAAAAAAAGAAATTAGGTGACCCGCAATATCAGCTGCCTTTTTTTTTCTCATCAAACGCTGCTCTGCTAGTAGATCGCTGATAGAGATAGCTTGCAAAACATATATATGCTGCAGCCACTCTTGGGAGTGGTGGGATGTTGGGGTCACCTCACTTGAGCTTCTAGAAGCTGAGACCCAGCAACAACGGAGAGCGCCTTTTCCCAAATTAATACCATACCAAAAAAAAAAGCTCGCTGAGCCATTGGAAAACGATGCTTGAAAAGGATGGTTGAGGTCGCAGATGGAGATGGAAGGCAATTGGCAACTGAGGGTGCACGCAGAAGCACAGGCCGCCGGGGGGAGGGGAGGGGATTCGGGTGCTGTCTTTTCTGGGTGATGTGATGTCATGTAGCCTACCAACTACTACCAACTACCACCGCCCCAAGTTTCTTCCCCTTGCCTTGGTTGAAAACCAAAGCTTATTCGATTCCCGACCTCTCCCTGTCCATCCATTGCTTTTGGTATTCTGCGTACGTACCGGCAGGAAGATTCGGAATTCTTTTCTTCAATTCTTCTTCTTCTTGCTCATTTTGAGTGGTCGACAAGACAGATCGATGCAAATTCAGAGGGGACGACCATAAACGCGTGATCGCCATTTTGTTAGAAATTTAGATATTTCTTGTTTTAATTTAATCCAGAAAAACAGTGTGGTATATGTCATGACATATATGTACATGTGTATATAACTACTAGTATAAGTAGTAAACAACAATAAAACATGCACAAATAAGAAAGACCAGAATGTAACCTGCGGAGGGACCGATACTCAAGGCATCAGTGACTCTATTCACATGAGACATCCCGTGTGTATGTTCGATGTAGCTATACAAAGTCGATGCAAGAAGATGTCGTGCAGTCTCTCGAACGGTCGTCGGAGCAGCGCTGCGTCGAACGGATCACGCGAGCAGTCGCGAATACGATCCCCAAAAATCTAATTGCCCGCATACCCGTGCAAGTGTATCTCTGCAGACGATGATTTCGGATGCCTGCTCTTCCACTCTACGCTCACAAAATATGGGACGAGGACAGGGACGTGATGTTTGCAACGTGTGTGAGAGGTATCGCGCGTACATGGAAGAGTCTTCATTCTCCATTCTTATAGGTAGACAGAAGGAGGGAGAAGGGCAACAGATAGAAACGGTCGTGCATTAGAACTGGAAACCGACGACAGTAACTGATGTCCGTTATCATAGTAACTGACGTCCGTTACCAGCCAAAAAATAGAAAATGGACGGCCATCACACTAGGCAAAATGTGCAACCATTTGAAAGGAATATTCGGACCAAGGTCCGATCTACCACGGCCACGAGGCCCGGCCCAGACGACGGCGGTGCGCGCGCGTGCGACAGTCCTTCATCCTTCTCTCGACTTCCCAATAGATGCAACAATGGTCCACCTATTTAAGTTGATTGATTTGTCCCTTGAACTTCCAATACGATGCTAATTTATTAGTACACCATAGCAATTAAAGTGGTCACTAGCATTGACTATTATTGAATATTAATTGGGCCAAGCCCACATTTATCCGACAATCCCCACCAAATGCTAAGTCACACGAAAATACTCTCATCATCTCAAACATTTGATATACTGATGTTTCGATGAAGATTGTTAAGTTGAACATCCACCTAGAGCTTAGACTACACTTAACCACAACTACACAATGGACTAGGCCTTGAACTAGCAGTTTTGTGTGGAATGAGTTTCATCTAAACTCTTTACCAGTACTAGATTGCCAAACGTATCCCCTGTGGTTGGAGCATATAAATCAAACTCCATGGCCTTTCATGAGTATGTAGAGACCACCCAGATCTCAAACTGTGACTACCAGTTAACCATATATGTATGTTCCTTCAAATATGTTATGTAGGACAACATATTTACTTCACAAAGCCACTTGGAACATATTAAGGTGTAAACACCAACCTACCTTACAGTAAGAAAAGATATGCATATAAAATGAGCCTTATTAAGGGTCTTTTCTCTCGGTCTACCACTAGCTTGTTTCACCATTCTAATTCACGGGATCTCCGATCACATAGAATAGTTTACCACTATGATAAACTTTAGGTGGGGCCTTAGGCCCATCTCACTTGATGCACTATCTATCACACTACGTGATAGCCCCTTAGTAAATTAATCTGCCAGATTTTTAGACGTATGGACATAATCAACGCTATGTCTCTAGAGTTTCTCAATTTCTCGATAGATTTCAAACGCCTCTTAATATGCCTTGTCGACTTCATATTATTCTTAGAATTGTTAATCTTAATTATCACAGTCTGATTATCACAGTTCATGGAAATAGCTGGCGCAGGTTTTTCAACCACTTGTAAGTCCATAAGGAGTTCACGAAGCCACTCAGCCTCAACTGAAGTGGTATCTAATGCTATGAGTTCTGGTTCTAAAGTCGACCTCATTAAGATGGTTTGCTTACAAGACTTCTATGAAATAGTGCCACCTCCAAGTGAAAACACATACCCACTTGTGGCATATATCTTATCAGCATCAGATATCTAGTTTGCATCACAATAACCCTCCAGTACTGTTGGGTACTCGATATAATAGATGCCTAAACTCATAGTACCTTTTAGATAGCCAAAACTCTCTCAAGAGCACGCCAGTGATCATCTCCCAGATTTGAAACAAATCGGCTAAGTTTGCTCACAGCAAACGAGTTGTCAGGCCTTGTAGCGCTAGCTAAATACATGAGTGAACCAATTATTTGGGAATATCTCAATTGATCCCTTGCTTTTCTTCGATTTCTCTTTAATAGCTTACTAGGATCATAAGGCATTAGACCAGGTTCACATTCGCTAAAACCAAAGTGGCTCAAAACCTTTTCCACATAATGGGATTACACAAGTGTGATCCCACCATTGCCTTCTCTAAGTTGCTTAATGTTAAGAATAACATCAGCTTCTCCCAAATCTTTCATTTCAAAATTATTAGATAGAAAGTCTTTTGTCTCTTTAATTACATCAAAACTTGTACTCAAGATTATAATGTCATCAACATATAGATATAAATTACTCCCTCGCCCCCACCATACCGTTAGTATACACATTTATCTACTTCGTTTACAACAGAGCTGACAGATGTCAAAGCTTTATCGAACTTTTCATGCCATATAAAGATTTCAATAATTTACACACCATGCCTTCTTGACCATTTGCTACAAACCCAGCTGGCTGCTTCATGTAAATTTCCTCATCTAGTTCTCCATTTAGGAATGTTGTCTTAACATCCATTTGATGGACAAGAAGACCATGAGAGTCAGCCAATGAAAGTAGCACATGAATTGTGGTCAATCGAGCCATAGGTGAGTAAATATCAAAGAAATCATTACCTTCCTTCTGTGAATAGCCTTTAATTATAAGCCTCGCCGTGTACCTTTCAATAGTACCATCAAGACTAAGCTTTTTCTTGAACACCCATTTACTCCCAATGGGCTTAAACCCATAACGACGCTCAACGACCTCCCAAGTTGCATTAGACATAATAGAATCCATCTCACTCCTTATTGTTCCCTTTCAAAAGTCAGCATCAGGAGAGGAATATGCCTCTTCAATGGTATTCGGTGTGTCATCCACAAGATATGTAATGTAATCATCACCAAAGGACTTTTGTAGTCCTTGGTCTCTTACTCTTTCGAGTTGTTACATTGTCATCTTCCATATGATTTTGTATATGGGATTCCTCGATTTGTTCTACTGGAATAAAATGCTCATGGGGTATCGTTGGTTCATTATTAGACGCATCATGTGTAATTTTCTTAGGAAATTCGTCCTATAAAATGTAGCATATCTGATCTCCATAATTGTACCAATCAACATGTCCGGTACTCTAGAGTTTATGATTAAAAACCTATATCCAATGTTGCGGAAAGCATACACAAGGAAAACACAATCAACAGTTTTCGTCCTAATTTGCGCTTCTTGTTAATTGGCACATTCACTTTAGCCAAACAACCCCAGGTGCACAAATAGGAGGTATTTAATTTCTTCTTTTCCCATTTCTCGAATGGTGTGATTTCTATGTTTTTTGTGGTAACTTTATTCATGACATGACACGCAGTTAAGGTCGCCTCACCCCACCATTCCGTAGATAGTCCCGAAGTCTCTAACATGTCATTAACCAAATCAGTTAGCGTATGGTTCTTTCATTCAGCAACCTCATTGGATTGTGGTGAGTATGGTGGTGTCCTCTCATGAATAATACCATGTTCCACAAAAAAAAATCACCCAAAAAATATTCTCCACCACGATCAGACCTTAACCGTTTAAGTTTCCTCTCGAGTTGATTTTCAGCTTCAGCTTTATAGGTCTTAAAATAATGCAAGTCTTCATCTTTTGATTTTAAAAGATATACATAATAGAATCTAGTAGAATCATCGATAAATGTAATAAAATATCTATTGCCTCCTTTAGTCAATATTACGTTCATCTCACATAAATCGAAACGTATTAAGTCTAGTGGTGCCTGAGAGAACCTAGAGGGGGGGGTGAATAGGTGATCCTGTAAAAACTTGAAACTTAATCCCACAAAACTTGATTAGGAGTTAGCACAATAAAGCCAAGTGGCTAGAGAGGAGTTCTAGCAAAACACAATAACCACAAAGATATCAACACAGAGATGGCACAGTGGTTTATCCCGTGGTTCGGCCAAGTCCAACACTTGCCTACTCCACGTTGTGGTGTCCCAACGGACGAGGGTTGCACTCAACCCCTCTCAAGTGGTCCAAAGACCTACTTGAATACCACGGTGTTTTGCTTTCTGTAACACCTACTTTGTAAGTGCTAGGAATAATATCAATAGAGAAACATTTTCTCTTTATGTGAGTTTGATCTTTATGCATCATCATATGAGAACACCATGTCCAAGAACAAATAATAAAAAGATATACTACTAAATTGTTGCATCATGCTGGATATTTTATTTTGTGTGCATTTTGTGACAAGAAAAATATTAAAGACCAAAAAGGGAATTTAAAACCTAAAAGAAATTCTTGAGATTAGAGAAGAGGAAGGAATATTATTCAATACAAATAAAGTTATCATTAAAATCACTTCATCACAGTTGATATGATCAAAATAAATAATTAGCCAGTATATAAAGTGCCACAAAGTTTGAATTTGGATTGAAGTTTGAATTTGAAAAAGAAATGAAAAAGAAAAACAGAAAATAAAAAGGAAAAGGCCAAACCTGGCAGCTGGGCCGACTTCACCACTTTCGGCCCAACTTGAGTTCCCCTCCGCGCGGCCCAGTCCTGTTCCTTCCGCGCTCACCCGCAACCTGGCGCCGACACAGCGGGGCCATCGGACAGACTCTACACTCGCGCTCGCTCTCGCTTATCCCTTTGACGCGTGGGCCCGGGGTGTAAGAACTCGCCTTCAACCACCGCGCGCAGCTAACGCCGTGGGGATCGGACACCATCTTCCTCGCGTCTTCAATCCCGGGCGGATTTAAGGCAGCCGCATGCCCCCCCTTACCTAACCCTCTGACCCCGCCGCCATCTTCCCCCGTTCTTGCGCGTTATGTGCTGCTGTCGCCGGTGACCTGAAGGGAGAAGCGAAGGCGACAGCCGTAGCGGCGGGTCAGCGCCACCTTCACTTCGTAATCAGGTGAGGAAGCCTTCTTTTGTGCTCGAATTGATCTCAGTGCACATCGGGAGAGCGGAATTAGAGAATGGGTGTGAGGCTCGGTGGCGAATTGCGTGTGGCGGAGTCCGCGCCGCCGTGAATCGGGCGTCCGCCGTGGGCAGGGGTCTGGGAACTTCGTTGCGTGGTCGTGGTTTAGTCATGTGATTCCTTGTGGTCGATCGATCGTGAAAGACGAGTTGGGTGCGTGAATCGGCCGGAGTTCACCTATGGCGCATGCGCCGGTGTTGGGTTTCCGCCGTGCGCCGTGGGCAGGGCCCTGTGTTCGACTACAATAGAAATTGGTTGGGGGGTTGAGTTCGTCACATCGTCGATTAGGCGGGGAACAACGGAATTTGGAAATGGTGTTCGGGTGGCCGGAATTGCCGCTCGCCGGTGGAGCGCCGTCGCGGGCGGGTCGCGCGTCATCGTCGTCTGTCGCGTTTGGGGGAGAAGCATTTCGGCCGTTGATTGTTCTATGGACGGCTGTGATTAGAACAGGAAGATACCCCTTTGCCAGACCGATCCGGGCCGTAGGATCAAATCGGAGGGCTGCAGTGAGAGCTCGGGTTCATAACATTCGTACCGTTGGATCTCGATCCAAGGGCGCCGGTGGAATACCCATTCGAAGATAGTAAGATCTAATCTGGTTCGTGCGTTTCGGATCGGACGGCCCAGGACTCACCATACCCCTTCGCGGGTAATTTTTGTTAAAGAGTCCCTGTAGTTTATAGAAATCAACCCGCCGTCCTGGAGTCCTGTTACGTGTGCCTTAGAAAACTTACGCCGTGGCCCCTGACTTTTCTAGTAATTGAGGCCCGGTCCAGAACATAATAAAACCAGAGAAAATGATTATTAAATAGATTTTTAATAGGAAAATAATTGCTAGAACTTTATAAATTCATAGAAAATTTATACTAACTCCAAATTAATCCATTCCAGTTCCTAAAATTTTGTAATTTTATTCTCTAGCATTTAGTGTCTCTGTTTTGGCATAAAAACAGTAAGAAATTTATTTATCACTTAATCCTATTTAAAGCACATAAAACCTTTGAAAATCCATAACTTAAAATTTATAACTCCAAAAATTATGATTCCTGTTCCTAGGATTTTATTTTAACATGAAGATTATTACTGTGTATTTTGTTTACATGCTTGGTGTAATGTTAATCTTCCCTATATCTTGTGCTTGTTTGTATTGTGGCGAGTAGAAGAGCCCGTTGCTGAGGATCCTGGTGAGCAGCAGGTTGAAGTAGCTGAGCAGGAGCTCATTGAAGGCAAGTTGTGCCCTTGACCACTTTTTACCCAATAATGTTCTTTAATATCACATACTCATGCATAGGTTAATTTTGATGGGACCCAATAGGTCACCCTAGATTGTTTATCTCATTACCTTGTGTACCCCTGAATCACCTGGGTAGTTTGCTATTGCTTTACATGGTTTTGGGATAATCATTTATTATATCTATGTTCCAATTATTCTTGTTATTCTGTTTATGTTCATGTTGAGATCATTAATGTTAATTGGAACATAGAGCTTAACTTGAGAACCACGTGCCACCACAAGGGAGGAATGGGACCCCTTGGCTGACTAATTAGGAAAGCTAGTGGAAGACTACCTTACCCGAAAGGGGCAAGGGCAGTAGGGGAGTGGTCAGTGTAGGGAGGTCCCTGGTTGATTTTGCTGCGATGGCGGTCAGCCAGGAACCCTGCATTGGAACTTCCTATAAACTGTAGCGGGTTTTCGGAAGCTAGTGGAACTTTGTAAAGGCCTCGTAGTGTTGCCCTGCCGCGCTTCCTAGGTAGAGGTGTATGGGACTCGCGACCCCTTGGTAGATGGGTAACATGACTTGTGGGTAAAGGGTACAACCTCTGCAGAGTGTAAAACTGGTATACTAGCCGAGCTCACGGTCATGAGCGGCTCAGGACTCTCTGATGTTTAAATTATGGAACTTAAATTCAATTTTGTCATTTGCATTGCATGGGTTTATTATTAATTTTGTTCTATTACTTTACTTATGGTTTGGTATTTACTTACACTTAGTAACTGCTAATAAAATTTGGACCAACTACTTAAAAGCAATGCTCAGCTTTAACCCCTGTCATTGATTAAGCCTTACACATCACATGAACTCACACCTTTGTGAGTTTATGTCCACTGGTTCCCCACAACTTGTTGAGCTATGATCATGTGTGAGCTCACCCTTGCTGTCTCACACCCCCCGCCCACAGGAGAAGATCAGGTAGTTCAGGAGGAGCCGCCTAACACTGAGGAGTATGATCTGATCTAGGTGGCGTTTCCCAGTCGACATTGGCGCCGACGATCCTTAGTTCGTTTTATCTTTATTATTTTATTTTGTAATAAGTCTTCCGCTATGTAATAAATACTCTGATGTTTTATGACATTTATCTCTATACACTCTGTTATTATATATGTTGTCCTCTTGGCGCATGTATGAGATGCACTTGGCTTTGTTCCTTAAAGCCGGGTGTGACAGAAGTGGTATCAGAGGAAATGTTGACTGTAGGACGAAACCTAGATAGAAATGGACAAAACCCTTACCTACTTATCTTACTCTGATTCTTTCTATACTCATCTTGTCTTGATCCTGTCTCACCTTTTGCTATTCTACTCTGATTATTCTTACCTTTACTACTCTAAGACAAGATGGATTTCAAATCTTGGAATCCCTACCCCTATGACATTTTTAAGAGATAGGAGGCCTAAGACCAAACCAAAACTATTTTCTCTATTAAGAAAAATATTGGTTGATTGTTCTGATGATCAATGCCTGATTTGCTTCTTTGATTGATTGAATTACTATAGATGGACATCTTAGCATGTACCAACATAAGGTATTGAATTAGCTATAGTAGGTGAAATATTAAACTGCTTAGCTAATAAATCCCCCAAAGTGACATGATTGTAATTACTGCCTTGTCTACTGCTCTTTCTTACCTTATGTATCTAACTCAGATGGTCAATACCAGGAAAGGAAAGATTATCACGCAACAGCAAACAGAAATGAATCCTCCAAATCCTTCACCTGTTGAAACGGAGCAAGTGATCGCAACCCAAAGGCTGGTAATACAGCAATTGACAGACATGATGACCGAAATGCAAAACCAGATAAGACAAGAACGCGAGGAAATACGTCAGGCCCGTCTGGAGATACAGCAAGAAATAAGGCAATCACGGTTGGAGAGACAACGACAAGAGCAACCACCATCTTCACCACCACCAGCTCCACCAAGCTACATAAACATATATGTAAATTACTACTATTTGTAGGATCTACAGGTTCCTTTAGTTAGTACTCGGTATGATACTATTTTAGGAGGAATAAAAAGGTCTATTTGACCCCATGAGTTGCTAATAAAATTATGCGTCATGCTGAGATTTTGGTTTGGGCATATGTGTTGGACAATATGAGAAAACCCATGAGAGTAATTACACCTAAAGGGCCTGTTGTGGCGAATCAAATGACACGTAGATTGGCATTGACCATTATGGGTAGAGAATTTGGAGTTACTGCTGTAATATTGGAGCCAAGCAGTATAGATCAGATCCTTGGTATGTCACGGTTAAGAAAAGTAAAGACAGTTTATACACTCTGCTAAAGGAACCGTAGGACTCACCAGTTCTAAAGGGCAAAGTTTTGAAGTTGAAGATTGCAGTAACTACCACCATCAGACTAGCGGCATTCTTAGTAGATGAGAAGTTTTTGGGTGACAACATCCGGGTGGTTAAGGATTTTTCGGAATGTCTTTCTAGAAGAGTTACCAGGAATGCCACCAGATACGGAAGTTGAGGTTGTCATAGATCCCTTACGTGGAACTGCTCCTATTTCTAAACGGCCATATAGGATGTCTGTAGAAGAGTTAAAAGAACTCAAGAAGCACTTAACGGAATTGCAAGAGGCTGAGTACATTCGTCCGAGTCTTCACCTTGGAGAGCACCAGATTTGTTTATACAAAAGAAAGATGGATCGCAAGGGATGTGCGTGGATGATAGGACCCTTAATGGTGTCACTATGAAGAACAAGTATCCATTACCCCGCATTGAAGAATTATATAATCGGATAAGAGGTGCAAGGGTATTCTCGAAGATTGATCTCCGATCGGGTTATCATCAAATGAAGATTAGGCCATCGGATATTCCCAAGATGGATTTCTCGACTCGATATGGATTATATGAGTTCATCGTTATGTCGTTTGGATTAACTATTGCACCAGCTTATTTTATGGATTTGATGAGTAAGATGTTTTTGGAGTATTTGGACAGATTCGTCGTGGTGTTCATCGACGATATTCTTATCTATTCTAAGAATGAGAGTGACCATGAAGAACCTCTAAGGTTGGTGCTACAGAAGTTACGAGATAATCAACTCTACGCTAAGTTTAGCAAGTGCGAGTTTTGGATTGACAAGGTGCCATTCCTTGGTCATATTACTTCTAATGGAGCAATAGCAGTGGATCCTGCTAAAGTGAAGGAGATAATGGAGTGGAGAGTGCCCACTACAGTCACTGAGATTCGGAGTTTCTTGGGACTTGCAGGACCTCACTTCTGGAGAAGGGAAGAGAATTTAAGTGGGAACTAAGTGCCAAGTATATACGGATCATGAGAGTTTGAAGTATATATTCACTCAAAAGGATCTCAACCTTAGGCAACGCCGTTGGTTGGAGCTTATTAAGGATTATGATTTGGAAATTCACTATCGCCCGGGCAAGGCAAATTTGGTTACAGAAGCCTTGAGTCGAAAGGAGCATGTTCATTTAGCTGTTGTTGCCCAGCTACTCGATGAGATTGTTGAGAATTTCAGGAGACTTAACCCGGGGATAGTTACTCACACTAAAGGAGTTATTATTGATGTGGAAACTACTTTGGAGCAAGAGATCCACAAAGGATAAATTGGTGATGCTAAGACACAAGAGATTAAGGATCTGATTACCGAAGATCGAGTTCCGGAATTCACGGAAGATGAGCAAGGCACAATATGGTTCAAGGATCAGATATGAGTTCCCAAAATTAAAAGCCTTCGTGAGACTATATTGAAGAAAGCCCATGACTTGGATTATTCTATTCATCCTGGGAGTACCAAGATGTATCAGGATTTGAAGCGGAAGTATTGGTGGTATGGATTGAAGAGAGTTGTGGCTGCACATGTGGCTATGTGCGATGTATGTCAAAGTGTTAAGGCTGAACACCAGAGGCCAGCCGGATTATTGCATCCACTGAAGATACCCGAGTGGAAATGGGAAGAGATCGGTATGGATTTCATTGCTGGATTGCCTCGCACCCAGAAAGGATATGATGCTATATGGGTGATTGTGGATAGATTGACCAAAGTGGCTCATTTCATTCCGGTCAAGACTACTTATAAGGTATCTCAATTGGTAGAGTTATATATGGCTCGGAATATGTCTATACACGGTGTATCGAAGAAGATCATTTTGGATAGAGGATCACAGTTACCTCCAGATTTTGGAAAAGTTTTCATGAGAATGTGGATACGAAGTTGAATTTTAGTTCAGCCTACCATCGTCAGAGTGATGGACAAACTAAAAGGACTAATCAAGTATTGGAAGACATGTTGAGAGCTTGTGCCCTTCAGCATGGTAGTAGTTGGGACAAGAGTCTACCTTATGCTGAGATCTCACATAATAATAGTTACCAGGCCAGTTTGAAGATGTCATCGTTCGAAACTCTGTATGACGGGAAATGCAGGACCCCTCTATTTTGGACCAAACTAGAGGAAGACAATTCTTTGGGCCTGGACTGATTCAAGAAGCAGAAGAACAAGTCCATATAATTTGAGAGAATTTGAGGGTAGCTCTGACCAGGCAAAAGAGCTACGCAAATAATAGAAGAAGACCACTGGAATTTGAGGAAGGGGATCTTGTGTACTTCAAGGTGTCACCACTTCGTGGAATGAGGAGTTTTAAAGTCGAGAGTAAATTATTCCCTCACTTTATTGGATCATTCTGAGTTTTTTTTAGGCAAGTTGGAGAGATGACCTATCAACTTGAGCTACCTGATAATCTATCTTATGTACATAGTGTATTTCATGTGTCTCAACTTAAGAAGTGTCTCCGTGTTTCCGAGGAACAGTTACCAATGGAAGAGCTCAGTGTTCAAGGTGATTTGACTTACACGGAGTACCCCATCAAGATATTGGATACTTTGACTCGAGTCACGAAGAATAAGGTTGTAAAGATGTGCAAAGTGCAATGGAGTCACCATGGCGAAGATAAAGCAACATGGGAAAAAGCAGAGCTTCACATAGATTTTTCCCACCTTTTCCCTAGATCTTCTTAAATCTCGAGGACGAGATTATTTTTAAGGGGGGTAGGATTTGTAACACCTACTTTGTAAGTGCTAGGAATAATATCAATAGAGAAACATTTTCTCTTTATGTGAGTTTGATCTTTATGCATCATCATATGAGAACACCATGTCCAAGAACAAATAATAAAAAGATATACTACTAAATTGTTGCATCATGCTGGATATTTTATTTTGTGTGCATTTTGTGACAAGAAAAATATTAAAGACCAAAAAGGGAATTTAAAACCTAAAAGAAATTCTTGAGATTAGAGAAGAGGAAGGAATATTATTCAATACAAATAAAGTTATCATTAAAATCACTTCATCACAGTTGATATGATCAAATTAAATAATTAGCCAGTATATAAAGTGCCACAAAGTTTGAATTTGGATTGAAGTTTGAATTTGAAAAAGAAATGAAAAAGAAAAACAGAAAATAAAAAGGAAAAGGCCAAACCTGGCAGCTGGGCCGACTTCACCACTTTCGGCCCAACTTGAGTTCCCCTCCGCGCGGCCCAGTCCTGTTCCTTCCGCGCTCACCCGCAACCTGGCGCCGACACAGCGGGGCCATCGGACAGACTCTACACTCGCGCTCGCTCTCGCTTATCCCTTTGACGCGTGGGCCCGGGGTGTAAGAACTCGCCTTCAACCACCGCGCGCAGCTAACGCCGTGGGGATCGGACACCATCTTCCTCGTGTCTTCAATCCCGGGCGGATTTAAGGCAGCCGCATGCCCCCCCTTACCTAACCCTCTGACCCCGCCGCCATCTTCCCCCGTTCTTGCGCGTTATGTGCTGCTGTCGCCGGTGACCTGAAGGGAGAAGCGAAGGCGACAGCCGTAGCGGCGGGTCAGCGCCACCTTCACTTCGTAATCAGGTGAGGAAGCCTTCTTTTGTGCTCAAATTGATCTCAGTGCACATCGGGAGAGCGGAATTAGAGAATGGGTGTGAGGCTCGGTGGCGAATCGCGTGTGGCGGAGTCCGCGCCGCCGTGAATCGGGCGTCCGCCGTGGGCAGGGGTCTGGGAACTTCGTTGCGTGGTCGTGGTTTAGTCATGTGATTCCTTGTGGTCGATCGATCGTGAAAGACGAGTTGGGTGCGTGAATCGGCCGGAGTTCACCGTATGGCGCATGCGCCGGTGTTGGGTTTCCGTCGTGCGCCGTGGGCAGGGCCCTGTGTTCGACTACAATAGAAATTGGTTGGGGGGTTGAGTTCGTCACATCGTCGATTAGGCGGGGAACAACGGAATTTGGAAATGGTGTTCGGGTGGCCGGAATTGCCGCTCACCGGTGGAGCGCCGTCGCGGGCGGGTCGCGCGTCATCGTCGTCTGTCGCGTTTGGGGGAGAAGCATTTCGGCCGTTGATTGTTCTATGGACGGCTGTGATTAGAACAGGAAGATACCCCTTTGCCAGACCGATCCGGGCCGTAGGATCAAATCGGAGGGCTGCAGTGAGAGCTCGGGTTCATAACATTCGTACCGTTGGATCTCGATCCAAGGGCGCCGGTGGAATACCCATTCGAAGATAGTAAGATCTAATCTGGTTTGTGCGTTTCGGATCGGACGGCCCAGGACTCACCATACCCCTTCGCGGGTAATTTTTGTTAAAGAGTCCCTGTAGTTTATAGAAATCAACCCGCCGTCCTGGAGTCCTGTTACGTGTGCCTTAGAAAACTTACGCCGTGGCCCCTGACTTTTCTAGTAATTGAGGCCCGGTCCAGAACATAATAAAACCAGAGAAAATGATTATTAAATAGATTTTTAATAGGAAAATAATTGCTAGAACTTTATAAATTCATAGAAAATTTATACTAACTCCAAATTAATCCATTCCAGTTCCTAAAATTTTGTAATTTTATTCTCTAGCATTTAGTGTCTCTCTTTTGGCATAAAAACAGTAAGAAATTTATTTATCACTTAATCCTATTTAAAGCACATAAAACCTTTGAAAATCCATAACTTAAAATTTATAACTCCAAAAATTATGATTCCTGTTCCTAGGATTTTATTTTAACATGAAGATTATTATTGTGTATTTTGTTTACATGCTTGGTGTAATGTTAATCTTCCCTATATCCTGTGCTTGTTTGTATTGTGGCGAGTAGAAGAGCCCGTTGCTGAGGATCCTGGTGAGCAGCAGGTTGAAGTAGCTGAGCAGGAGCTCATTGAAGGCAAGTTGTGCCCTTGACCACTTTTTACCCAATAATGTTCTTTAATATCACATACTCATGCATAGGTTAATTTTGATGGGACCCAATAGGTCACCCTAGATTGTTTATCTCATTACCTTGTGTACCCCTGAATCACCTGGGTAGTTTGCTATTGCTTTACATGGTTTTGGGATAATCATTTATTATATCTATGTTCCAATTATTCTTGTTATTCTGTTTATGTTCATGTTGAGATCATTAATGTTAATTGGAACATAGAGCTTAACTTGAGAACCACGTGCCACCACAAGGGAGGAATGGGACCCCTTGGCTGACTAATTAGGAAAGCTAGTGGAAGACTACCTTACCCGAAAGGGGCAAGGGCAGTAGGGGAGTGGTCAGTGTAGGGAGGTCCCTGGTTGATTTTGCTGCGATGGCGGTCAGCCAGGAACCCTGCATTGGAACTTCCTATAAACTGTAGCGGGTTTTCGGAAGCTAGTGGAACTTTGTAAAGGCCTCGTAGTGTTGCCCTGCCGCGCTTCCTAGGTAGAGGTGTATGGGACTCGCGACCCCTTGGCAGATGGGTAACATGACTTGTGGGTAAAGGGTACAACCTCTGCAGAGTGTAAAACTGGTATACTAGCCGAGCTCACGGTCATGAGCGGCTCAGGACTCTCTGATGTTTAAATTATGGAACTTAAATTCAATTTTGTCATTTGCATTGCATGGGTTTATTATTAATTTTGTTCTATTACTTTACTTATGGTTTGGTATTTACTTACACTTAGTAACTGCTAATAAAATTTGGACCAACTACTTAAAAGCAATGCTCAGCTTTAACCCCTGTCATTGATTAAGCCTTACACATCACATGAACTCACACCTTTGTGAGTTTATGTCCACTGGTTCCCCACAACTTGTTGAGCTATGATCATGTGTGAGCTCACCCTTGCTGTCTCACACCCCCCCCCACAGGAGAAGATCAGGTGGTTCAGGAGGAGCCGCCTAACACTGAGGAGTATGATCTGATCTAGGTGGCGTTTCCCAGTCGACATTGGCGCCGACGATCCTTAGTTCGTTTTATCTTTATTATTTTATTTTGTAATAAGTCTTCCGCTATGTAATAAATACTCTGATGTTTTATGACATTTATCTCTATACACTCTGTTATTATATATGTTGTCCTCTTGGCGCATGTATGAGATGCACTTGGCTTTGTTCCTTAAAGCCGGGTGTGACACTTTCGCTTTACTATATCCCGCTTGCGAGGAGTCTCCACAACTTGGAGCCTCTCGCCCTTACAAAGATGTTCACAAAGAAGCACGGAAGTAAGGATGGGATGAGCAACGCACATAAGACACAAAATCAGAGCAACACACGCACACAAGTCACAACACGAGCTCTCAACACAACTTAAAGAGTTCTCTACTCAAATGGAGCTCTAGTTGTTATCACAAAGAATCGAATGCGCGGAATTGGAGTCTTGGTGCTTAGGAATGCTTAGAGAATGCTTGGTGTACTCCTCCATGCGCCTAGGGGTCCCTTTTATAGCCCCAAGGCAGCTAGGAGCTGTTGAGAGCATTCCAGGAAGGCAATTCTTGCCTTCTGTCGCCTAGCGCACCGGACAGTCCGGTGCACCACCGGACACTGTCCGGTGCGGATTTATTTCCTTTTGTGGCGCAGCCGACCATTGATGATCCAGAGCCGTTGGCGCACCGGACACTGTCCGGTGCACACCGGATAGTCCGGTGCCCCCTTCTGACCGTTGGCTCGGCCACGCGTCGCGCGTGGATTACGTGGCCGACCGTTGGCTCACCGGACAGTCCGGTGAATTATAGTCGTACGCCGTTAATCGCTTCCCGAGAGCGATGACTTTGCTTGTGAATGGCTCACTAGACAGTCCGGTGATTTATAGCCGTACGCTGTTGATCGCTTCCCGAGAGCAGCCAGGTGATAGTCGCCAGCTTGGCGCACCGGACACTATCCGGTGCACCACCGGACAGTCCGGTGCACCCAGACTGCGCAGAGTCTTGGCTGCTTAGCCAAGTCCTTTCCAAATTGGTTTTTTCCTGTCTCTAGCACTTAGACACAATACATTAGTCTCCAAAACAATGTACTAAGTCTTAGAAACATACCTTTACTCTTGATTTGCACTTTGTCCATCAATTGGCATAGATTATCACTTAAGCACTTGTGTTGGCACTCAATCACCAAAATACTTAGAAATGGCCCAAGGGCACATTTCCCTTTCAATCTCCCCCTTTTTGGTGATTTATGCCAACACAACAAAAAGCAACTAAAGAAGTGCAACATCAATGCAAATGAGAACACAAATTTGTTTTGATTCAAATTTGGCATATTTGGATCATTCTTTGCCACCACTTGGTTTTGTTTTTGCAAATCAACCTCAATTTCCTATATCTAAGTCAAACACACTTGTTGAGACATAAAGAGAGTTGTTCCAAGAGAAATTGATCAAAGATTTCAAAAACTCCCCCTTTTTCCCATAATCAACTATTCTCCCCACAAGAGGCCAACTTTTGGCAAAGAGACAACAAGAGAGTTTTGACAAACCAAAAGCTCTATTCTACTATTTTCAAAATTCTCAAGTGGTAGCTGATCCATTTATTGCTTTGGCCTTATTTTCTCCCCCTTTGGCATCAAGCACCAAAATAGGATCAATCTTGGCCCTTAAACCCCATTGCCTCACCAAAATCTTCAAACAAGTGTACAAAGGCAATAAGAATATGGAGATGAACTTGGATTAAGTTACCCTCTCATCGGAGTGCAGTGGAAGTCTTGCATGGTCCAAGTTCACCTTTTCCCTTTCAATCCTCCTTTGAGGCTAAATCAAGCAAGCTCAAACACATGGTTAGTCTCAAAAGGGTCAAGTTGTAGCACATCTCCCCCTAAATATGTGCATCACTCACACATGGACTTTTGAGGTCCGGGGAGAGTTTGTACAACTTGAGCACCATAAATAAACAAAATGCATAAGAGAACATGATCAAAGCATAAGACACATGTATGCTATAAATCAATCCAGGTTCTGTGAATCTAAGACATTTAGCTCACTACGCAGCCTGCAAAAGGTCTTCTCATCTAAAGGCTTGGTAAAGATATCGGCTAGCTGGTTCTCGGTGCTAATATAGAACACTTTGATATCTCCCTTTTGCTGGTGGTCTCTCAAAAAGTGATGTCGGATGTCAATGTGCTTTGTGCGGCTATGGTCAACCTGATTGTCCGCTATGCGGATAGCACTCTCATTGTCACATAGGAGTGGGACTTTGCTCAGATTGTAGCCAAAGTCCCGGAGGGTTTGCCTCATCCAAAGTAGTTACGCGCAACACTGTCCTGCGGCAATGTACTCGGCCTTAGCGGTGGATAGGGCAACAGAAGTTTGTTTCTTAGAACTCCATGACACCAGGGACCTTCCTAAGAATTGGCACGTCCCCGATGTACTCTTCCTATCGACCTTACATCCAGCATAATCGGAGTCTGAATATCCAATTAAGTCAAAGGTAGACCCCTTTGGATACCAGACCCGAAGCAAGGCGTAGCGACTAAATATCTAAGAATTCGCTTCACGGCCACTAAGTGACACTCCCTTGGATCGGATTGAAATCTAGCACATATGCATACGCTAAGCATAATATCCGGTCTACTAGCACATAAGTAAAGCAAGGAACCTATCATAGACCGGTATACTTTTTGATCAACGGAGTTACCTCCCTTGTTGATGTCGACGTGTTCGTCAGTTCCCATCGGAGTCTTTGCGGGCTTGGCGTCCTTCATCCCAAACCGCTTTAGCAAGTCTTGTGTGTACTTCGTTTGGGAGATGAAGGTGCCGACCTTGAGTTGCTTCACTTGGAACCCAAGGAAGTAGTTCAACTCGCCCATCATCGACATCTCAAACTTTTTGAGTCATCACCCTGCTAAACTCTTCACAAGACTTTTGGTTAGTAGAACCAAATATTATGTCATCGACATAAATTTGGCACACAAATAAGTCACCATCACAAGTCTTAGTGAATAAAGTCAGATCGGCTTTCCCAACATTGAAAGCATTAGCAATTAAGAAGTCTCTAAGGCATTCATACCATGCTCTTGGGGCTTGCTTAAGTCCATAGAGCACCTTAGAGAGCTTACAAACGTGGTCGGGGTACCGTTCATCCTCGAAGCCAGGGGGTTGCTCCACGTACACCTCCTCCTTGATTGGCCCGTTGAGGAAAGCGCTCTTCACATCCATTTGGAACAACCTGAAAGAATGGTGAGCGGCATATGCTAGCAAAATACGAATGGACTCTAGCCTAGCCACAGGAGCAAAAGTCTCCTCAAAGTCCAAACCTGCGACTTGGGCATAACCTTTTGCCACAAGTCGAGCCTTGTTCCTTGTCACCACCCCATGCTTGTCTTGTTTGTTGCGGAACACCCACTTGGTTCCCACAACATTTTGCTTGGGACGAGGCACCAGTGTCCAGACTTCATTTCTCTTGAAATTATTGAGCTCCTCTTGCATAGCCAACACCCAGTCTGGATCTAGCAAGGCCTCTTCTACCCTGAAAGGCTCAATAGAAGAGACAAAGGAGTAATGCTCACAAAAATTAACTAATCTAGAGCGAGTAGTTACTCCCTTGCTAATATCACCCAAAATTTGGTCGACGGGATGATTCCTTTGAATCGTCGCTCGAACTTGGGTTGGAGGTGCCGGTTGTGCTTCTTCCTCCATCACATGATCATTTTGTGCTCCCCCTTGATCGCACGCCTCTTTTTGATGAACCTGTTCATCGTCTTGAGTTGGGGGATGCACCATTGTTGAGGAAGAAGGTTGATCTTGCTCCTTTTGTTCCTGTGGCCGCACATCTCCAATCGCCATGGTGCGTATTGCGGCCGTTGGAACGTCTTCTTCATCTACATCATCAAGATCAACAACTTGCTCTCTTGGAGAGCCATTAGTCTCATCAAATACAACGTCGCTAGAGACTTCAACCAAACCCGATGATTTGTTGAAGACTCTATACGCCTTTGTATTTGAGTCATAACCTAACAAAAACCCTTCTACAGCTTTTGGAGCAAACTTAGAATTTCTACCCTTCTTTACTAGAATATAGCATTTGCTCCCAAATACACGAAAGTAAGACACATTGGGTTTGTTACCGGTTAGAAGCGCATACGAAGTCTTCTTGAGGAGGCGGTGAAGGTAGACCCGGTTGATGGCGTGGCAAGCCGTGTTCATGGCTTCCGACCAAAACCGCTCGGGGGTCTTGAACTCTCCAAGCATCATCCTCGCCATGTCAGTGAGCGTCCTGTTCTTCCTCTCTACCACACCGTTTTGCTGTGGTGTGTAGGGAGCGGAGAACTCGTGCTTGATCCCTTCCTCCTCAAGGTACTCCTCCACTTGAAGGTTCTTGAACTCGGACCCGTTGTCGCTCCTTATCTTCTTCACCTTGAGCTCAAACTCATTTTGAGCTCTTCTTAGGAAGCGCTTGAGGGTCCCTTGGGTTTCAGATTTATCCTGCAAAAAGAATACCCAAGTGAAGCGGGAAAAATCATCAACAATTACTAAACCATACTTCCCCCGATGCTTAGGTAGGCGACGGGTCCGAAGAGGTCCATATGCAGCAGCTCCAGGGGTCTTGATGTAGTCATCACGTTCTTGATGTGATGAGCATTTCCCACTTGTTTACCTGCTTGACAAGCTGCACAAGGTCTATCTTTTTCAAAATGCACATTTGTTAGACCTAACACATGTTCTCCCTTTAGAAGTTTGTGAAGGTTCTTCATCCCCACATGTGCTAGACGGCGATGCCACAGCCAGCCCATGTTAGTCTTAGCGATTAAGCATGCATCTAGACCGACCTCCTCCTTTGCAAAATCAACTAAATAGAGTTTGTCGTCTAGTACACCCTTAAACGCTAATGAACCATCACTCCTTCTAAAGACAGACACATCTACATTTGTGAATAAGCAATTATATCCCATATTACATAATTGACTAACCGACAAAAGATTATAACCTAGCGACTCTACTAAAAATACATTGGAGATAGAGTGCCCATTTGAGATGGCAATCTTGCCTAGGCCTTTAACCTTGCCTTGATTCCCGTCACCGAATATGATTGAATCTTAGGAATCTTTATTCTTGACGTAGGAGGTGAACATCTTCTTCTCCCCCGTCATGTGGTTTGTGCATCCGCTGTCGGTAATCCAGCTTGATCCCCCGGATGCATAAACCTGCAAGGCAAATTAGGCTTGGGTCTTAGGTACCCAACTTTTGTTGGGTCCCATAATGTTAGTGACAATAGTCTTAGGAACCCAAATGCAAGTTTTATCTCCCTTGCATTTTGCCCCTAATTTTCTAGCAATCACCTTTCTATCCTTTCTACAAATTTAAAAGGAAGCATTGCAAGCATGATATATTGTAGAAGGTTCATTATTTACTTTCCTAGGAACATGAACAACATCTCTTCTAGGCATAGCATTTTTCCTAGTCAAATTTTTACCATGCATAATAGAGGAACTTGAAGCAATCATGGCATGAGAATCATAACTTCTATAAACATTCCTAGAATGTCTCCTATCATGGTACACGAAAGCATGGTTCTTATGAGCACTATTAGCCATAGGAGCTTTCCCTTTCTCCTTGGCGGAGATGGAAGCCTTATGGCTTGTTAAGTTCTTGACTTCGCTCTTTGTCACACCCGGTTTTTAGAAGGCAAACCGAATGCGAACCATGTACGTGCCAGGATCAGTTATTCACGTACACAGCAGTTACATAACATGGACATCATCACACAGTGCTCAAATAGTATTAAAAGGGGAAATAATAGTCGATTACATCATACGTCTGAGACGTCCATATAGTTCTTACAATAAATCAAAGTGCGGAAAAGAAACGTAGATAACACGGCCCTCACAGGCAGCCGACTGGGGGTTGCCGCTAACCCACACCTAGAACTCGTCGTAGTCCTGGAACTCCTGGAAGTCTCCTTCCACAGCTTCATCTTCTCCTGAGCAGTGGTTGCAATGCTGACAACCTGGGGGGGGGGGGGTTTGGTGTGTAGAGCAAGGGTGAGTACACATCAACATACTCAGCAAGCATCCCGTTTGGCTGTAGTGGACTAGCTTTATGTGGGGATAAGTCAAGCAGTTGCTTTTAGTTGGTCAGGTTATTACTTACTAGTAGAAAGCCAGGTTTTAACATTAACCCAAGTTATTAGCCCAATGTATCCTTTCCAAACGGAAAGAATACCACTTACCAGCACCATAATCATAACCAGAACCATCAATCTCATTGCCACCTGTACCAAAATGTCTCTGATCAAGTATCACTAATCTCTGGAGCTCCCTTGGCCGCTCATAACCGTGAGCACGGCTGATATATCAGTTTCATAACACTCTGCAGAGGTTGCGCACTTTACCCACAAGCCGTGATTCCCTCTTGCCTCGGGCCGATCAAACCCTTAAACACTACCAAGGTGAATAGGCAGGGTCTCACTACGTAGCCTTTACAAAGATTCCCCGGGGCTGTAGCCACCCGTTAGGTTTCCTAAATGTACCGCACTCCTCCCCAAGGGACAAATCAACCTTGGCAGAGCGAGCCGCATACACCGAGCCCCATTGACGGCACGACGGCTAAGCGATCTACACCCCGGTTCCTCCAATTATTCAGCTAAGGGCGTCCCATTCCACCCTCATGGTTGCACTGTTTTCCCGGGCGGTCATCCATTGAACAGGTCCTTACGGAGAGGCACTCGAGAAACCGCTCGAGTCCCCTTGAAGGTCACAAATATAATCATAAATAAGAAGGGAAAACAGCGTATCATAGATAATCACGTCATGTTCATTGATTAGAGTTGAGCAATAACATCAGACTAAGCAGTAATAATCCGACCCAAATAGGTAAACAAGGACATGGGTAACAAAAGCTAGTCAATCCTTAGGTATAAACGTGTAATGCGGGAGGTGAATTAAAGAATGAATAGGACAGAGATAGGTCAAAGGACACTTGCCTCCACCAACCGACTGCTGCTCAGGGGCTTCTCCTGCGAATTCCTCGGGCTCTTCGACCGGATCGTTCTCTATGCGAGCGCAAACATACATACATCCACATATTTAATACAAAAGAACAGTACACCATACAAGGGAACAAGTAAAGCGAATATGCATCAAGTATGACATTCGATATCGCATTTGTTATGGTTAGAAAGAAACGGGGAAAGGTCTCGCAGGGGGGGATTAAAGCTTATGCACTAATGATTAGTTACAATTGGTTCTTAACAAAAGAATTCTGTTATATGCACCAGTGGAAACCTAGTCATTTTTAGTTGATCAACATTGAATGCAATAAACAATTAATTACGTGAATCAACTAGCGTAAGGGAATTTTAAATTGAGCTTCCTATTTCAATAGCATGAACAATGATTAGCCTACCTAAAATAAAATAGCTATGATAACAGAAAGTAAAACAAAATAAAATAAAATAAAAAAAATAAAAACAGGGGGGGGGCGGTTGAACCGGCCGGGGGCAGGGCGGCCGAACTGGGGCGGCCGAGCGCGGGGGGGGGGGGGGGGCGGCTGAGCCGGGACGGGCGGCCGAGGGCGCGCAGGGGCGGCCGAGCCGGGGCGGCTGAGCCGGCCGAGCGGCCAGGGGGCGCGCGGCCAGGGGGCCAGGGGCCAGGCGGGCGCGCGGCCAGGCGGGCACGCGGCCAGGGGGCGCGCGGCCAGGGCGGCCAGGCGGCCGGGGCCAGGCGGCCAAGGGCGGCCAAGGGGAGAGGAGGGGGGAGGAGGGGAGAGGGAGGGAGGAGGGAGGAGGGGGCTCACCGGGGTCGGGCGGCCGAACCGGCAGGGGGCGGCCGAGCAGGGGACGGCGGCGAGCTAGGGGGTAGGGGCGGCGGCTAGGGTGGGGAGGGAGAAAATGAGAGGGAGGGAGAGAGGGTTGGGGGAAAAGGGGAGGGGGTGGGGGGCGGTTGGGCCAACCAGGGCCCAAGAGGGGGCGCACAGGGGGCGGCTGGGCCGGCCAGGGGGCCCACGGCGCGGGAGAGAGAGAAGGGAAGAGGGAGAGAGAAAGAAAGAAAAAGAAAAAGAAAAAGAAAAAGGTTATCTCCTTTTCGAAATTCGTTTTTCCTAGATGAATGCATTTGCACTTTCAAACAATCAAAGAATGCATAGTTCGGCATGGTGCATCAAACAACATAAAACAGTTTAGAGTTTTCTTTACACGGGAATTCCAAACCGAATCCCGCTAACTTTGGAAAAGATCAAGGTCTAGCGAGGGGAAAAAGAAAAAGAAAAGGTAACGCCCGAATTTGGCGAGTGAAGAAAAGAAAAAAAACTCAACAGCAAAATTCGGGGCGTTACACTCTTGAAGCCAAGTCCATCCTTAATTGAGGGGTGTCTACCAATTGTGTAGGCATCCCTTGCAAATTTTAGCTTATCAAATTCACTTTTGCAAGTCTTAAGTTGGGCATTAAGACTAGCCACTTCATCATTCAATTTAGAAATTGAAGCTAGGTGTTCGCTACAAGCATCAATATTGAAATCTTTACACCTATTGCAAATTGTAACATGTTCTACACAAGATGTTGATTTATTAGCTATTTCTAACTTAGCATACAAATCATCATTTATGCTCTTTAAGCTAGAAATAGAGTCATGGCATGTAGACAATTCACAAGAAAGCATTTCATTCCTTTTAATTTCTAAAGCAAGGGATTTTTGAGCCTCTACAAACTTATCATGTTCTTCATACAAAAGATCCTCTTGCTTTTCTAATAATCTATTCTTATCATTCAAAGCATCAATCAATTCATTAATCTTATCAACCTTAGTTCTATCTAAGCCCTTGAATAAACATTAATAGTCTATTTCATCATCGCTAGATTCTTCATCACTTGAGGAAGTGTAAGTACTAGTATTACGAGTGCTTACCTTCTTTTCCCTTGCCATGAGGCAAGTGTGATGCTCGTTGGGGAAGAGGGATGACTTGTTGAAGGCGGTGGCGGCGAGTCCTTCATTGTCGAGTCGGATGACGAACAATCCGAGTCCCACTCCTTGCCAAGGTGTGCCTCACCCTTAACCTTCTTGTACGCCTTTTTCTTTTCCCTCTTGTTCCCTTGTTCCTGGTCACTATCATTATCGGGACAATTAGCGATAAAATGACCAATCTTACCGCACTTGAAGCATGAGCGCTTCCCCTTTGTCTTGTTCTTGTTGGGATGCCCCTTGTGACCCTTTAGCGCCGTCTTGAAACGCTTGATGATGAGGGCCATTTCTTCATCATTAAGCCCGGCCGCCTCAACTTGCGCCAGTGCGCCACCTTGCTAGGTAGCGCCTCCTTGCTCCTCGTTGCTTTGAGAGCAATCGTTTGAGGTTCTTGGATTGGGCCATTCAATGCATCATCAACGTATGTAGCCTCCTTGATCATCATCCGCCCTCTTATGAACTTTCCAAGTATCTCCTCGGGCAACATCTTGGTGTACCTAGGATTCTCACGAATATTGTTCACAAGATGTGGATCAAGGACAGTAAAAGACCTTAGCATTAGGCGGACGACGTCGTGGTTTGTCCATCGCGTGCTTCCATAGCTCCTTATTTTGTTGACGAGGGTCTTGAGCCGGTTGTACGTTTGGGTTGGCTCCTCGCCCCTGATCATTGCGAATCTTTCATGTTCGCCCTCCACCAACTCCATCTTGGTGAGCATGGTGACGTCGTTCCCCTCATGTGAGATCTTGAGGGTGTCCCAAATCTGCTTGGCGTTATCCAAGCCGCTCACCTTATGGTATTCGTCCCTGCACAATGAAGCTAGAAGAACAGTAGTAGCTTGTGCATTTTTGTGAATTTTCTCATTAATGAACATGGGACTATCAGTACTATCAAATTTCATTCCACTCTCTACTATCTCCCATATGCTTGGATGGAGAGAGAGAACAAGTGACTACGCATTTTGTGACTCCAAAATCCGTAGTCCTCTCCATCAAAGTGAGGAGGTTTACCAAGTGGAATGGAGAGTAAATGTGCATTGATACTTTGCGGAATACGAGAGTAATCAAAAGAAAAGTTCGGATTGACCGTTTTATTTTTCTCATAGTCGTTGTCGTCGTCATTTTGGGAAGAGGAAGATTCGTCGCTGTCGTAGTAGACTATCTCCTTGATGCGCCTTGTTTTCTTCTTCTTCCTGTCTTTTCTTTTGTGGCCCGAGCCCGAGTCAGTAGGCTTGTCATCTTTCGGCTCGTTGACGAAGGACTCCTTCTCCTTATCATTGATCACAATCCCCTTGCCCTTAGGATCCATCTCTTCGGGCGATTAGTCCCTTCGTGAAGAGAACGACTTTGATACCAATTGAGAGCACCTAGAGGGGGGGTGAATAGGTGATCCTATAAAAACTTGAAACTTAATCCCACAAAACTTGATTAGGAGTTTGCACAATAAAGCCAAGTGGCTAGAGAGGAGTTCTAGCAAAACACAATAACCACGAAGATATCAACACAGAGATGGCACAGTGGTTTATCCCGTGGTTCGGCCAAGTCCAACACTTGCCTACTCCACGTTGTGGCATCCCAACAGACGAGGGTTGCACTCAACCCCTCTCAAGTGGTACAAAGACCTACTTGAATACCACGGTGTTTTGCTTTCGCTTTACTATATCTCGCTTGCGAGGAATCTCCACAACTTGGAGCCTCTCGCCCTTACAAAGATGTTCACAAAGAAGCACGGAAGTAAGGATGAATTGAGCAACGCACACAAGACACAAAATCAGAGCAACACACGCACACAAGTCACAACACGAGCTCTCAACACAACTTAAAGAGTTCTCTACTCAAATGGAGCTCTAGTTGCTATCACAAAGAATCGAATGCGCGGAATTGGAGTCTTGGTGCTTAGGAATGCTTAGAGAATGCTTGGTGTCCTCCTGCATGCACCTAGGGGTCCCTTTATAGCCCCAAGGAAGCTAGGAGCCGTTAAGAGCATTCCAGGAAGGCAATTCTTGCCTTCTGTCGCCTGGCGCATCGGACAGTCCGGTGCACCACCGGACACTGTCCGGTGTGAATTTCTTTCCTTCTGTGGTGCAGCCGACCGTTGAAGATCCAGAGCCGTTGGCGCACCGGACACTGTCCGGTGCACATCGGACAGTCCGGTAGCCCCTTCTCACCGTTGGCTCGGCCACGCGTCGCGCGCGGATTACGCGGCCGACCGTTGGCCCGGCCGACCGTTGGCTCGCCGGACAGTCCGGTGCCTCACCGGACAGTCCGGTGAATTTTAGCCGTACGCCGTTAATCGCTTCCCGAGAGCGATGACATCGCCTGTGAATGGCTCACCGGACAGTCCGGTGCACCACCGGACAGTCCGGTGATTTATAGCCGTACGCCGTTGATCGCTTCCCGAGAGCAGCCAGGTGATAGTCGCCAGCCTGGCGCACCGGACACTGTCTGGTGCACCACCGGACAGTCCGGTGCACCCAGACTGCGTAGAGTCTTGGCTGCTTAGCCAAGTCCTTTCTAAATTGGTCTTTTCCTGTCTCTAGCACTTAGACACAATACATTAGTCTCCAAAACAATGTTCTAAGTCTTAGAAACATACCTTTACTCTTGATTTGCACTTTGTCCATCAATTGGCATAGATTATCACTTAAGCACTTGTGTTGGCACTCAATCACCAAAATACTTATAAATGGCCCAAGGGCACATTTCCCTTTCAGTGCCAAATTCCTCGCATTCGCAGCCTTATGAGGCTTGCGTGGTTGCTTAGATTGCACGCACACTTGGCATGTAGAACCTTTGACTAATAAATCAAATTTTGGGATTAAATTTAAATTTGCTAACCGCGAGACACAACCAAAATTGATATGACAAAGTCGTGAATGTCAAACATTCGACTCATTCGAAACAATATTGTTCACATACTTATTACATGTATCATGCAAAGATAAGCGGAACAAGTCTCCACTTTCATAGCCTTTTCCAACAAATATTACATACTTAGACAGTATACAATTATTAGACTAAAAACAAGTAAACTTCAATAATCTCAACATAATTGTGAGCCACTAACTAGATACTTTTTTATGGACCGGACATGCTGCATGTTCTTCAATAGCACCGTCTTTCCTGAAGTAAACTTCAGATTGACTGTTCCAACACCAAGAACACGTGCATGTGATTTGTTCCTCATTAGCAAGGCTCCAGTCCCTTTGCACTACTAAGAAGAAAACAAAGAAATATTAGCACACACATGAATATTAGCACCAGTATTAGCCCATCAATCAGGGGAATGACACACTGAAAGAATAGTAGGTAAAAGATTACCATACCCCGATGTTCCTTCTCTAGTCTTGCTAATAACCATGTTTAATGTTTTCTTCTCTTGAGTTGGTTTTTTCTCTTGCTTAAATTTGTGGTATGGACAAGCGCTTGCCCATTGATCAGTACTCCCGCAAACTTTGTAGAACCTTTGTTCTTCTTTTTGAACATGGCTGCCTGCTTGGGCTTCATGGCATTTTGTTGCTTGTTCTTCTTTTTATTATTACATGATGCATTGGAATTCTTCTTTTGTACCATATTGGCACTAGAAGTCTCAATTCCTTTTCCACGAGTGTATTTTGCTCTCGCCCTCTCCTCAACATCAAGAGAACCAATAAGCTCAGCCACGCTAAACTCTTGTCGCTTGTGTTTTAGAGTGGTAGCAAAGTCCATCCAAGAAGGCAGCAACTTAGCGATAATACCGTCGGTCATGAACTTGTCAGGCAAGACACATGGGAATTGTTCCAGTTCCTTGGCTAGTGCCTGATTTCATGAGCCTGTTCAACTACAGGACGGTTTTCCACCATCTTATAGTCAAACTGCTGCCTCATGATGTACAGCTCGCTACCAGCATCAGAAACACCGAATTTCTCATCTAATGCATCCCATAATTCTTTTGCAGTTGTGCATGTTAGATAAGAATCAACATACTTGTTGGCAAGAGCGCTAATCATGGTGCCTTGAAATAGGTTAGCGGCAACATCGAACATTCTTTCCTCTTCAGGAGTGAACTATTCGGGTTTCCCCTGTGCAGCGTGATAGCAGTTCATTGCTGTCAACCACAGTATCATCTTACTATGCCACGTCCCATCAAATGGTTCACTTGGTTTTAACGCAACAACAAAACCCCTAACAAAAAATGCCTAATATCATATTTTTGGATTGTTAGAAATTTAGGCATTTTCAATTTTAATTTAATCTAGAAAACTGTGTGATATATGTGATGACATGTATGTGCATGTGTTTATAACTACTCGCATAAGCAGTAAATAACAATAAAACATGCACAAATAAGAATAGAATGTACCCTGCAGAGGGACCGATGCTCAAGGCATCAGTGACTCCATTCACATGAGACATCTCGTGTGTATGTTTGATTTAGCTGTACAAAGTCGATGCACAAAGATGTACGCCGTGCAGTCCCTCGAACGGTCGCCGGAAGAAGAACAGCAGCACGCGTCGCCCGGGGAAGACGATGAAGAACATGATGTAGACAAAGCAACGCTAGGTCGAACGGATCATGTGAGCAGTCGCGAATACGATTCCCAAAAATCTGATCGCCGCACACCTGTGCAAGTGTATCTCTGCGGACGATGATTTCAGAGGCTTGCTCTCCCACTCTCTCTCAGTTCTCGTAGAAGATGGGAGGGGGACGTGATGTTTCAACGCGTGTGAGAGATATCGCGCGTAAATGGAAGTCTTCCCTCTCCATTCTTATAGGAATTCAGAAGGAGGGAGAAGGGCAACAGACAGAAATGGTCGTGCATTAGAATTGGAAACCGACGATAGTATCAGACGTCTGTTATCACAGTTGTTGGCCACTTGTTCTCAAATGCTAAGAGTTAAGAACAAGGCAACACAAATGTTAATGGTTAAAGACCTTCGTCCTTCGGAGCATTATCTCCCTTAAGATATAATGATCTTCAGACAAAGGTCATGAAGGCATATCTTCATTATTTCAATATGTAAGAATATAAACAGGATTATATGAAACATAGAAAAAGTATGAATAACTATATCAAATCATCAGATTATTCATATTACCATTATATAATCATGAACAAATATTAATGATATCAAATTACATTTGTACCTTCGGCTTGATAGAAGGTAAAGGTCCGAGAGTGACGTGCGAGTGATTACAAGTCAGCGTGAACAGTACGGTGTTACTGTTCATCTATTTATAGACACAGGACGCAGCCTAGGCGAAATTACACTCATGTCCTTGACATTTACTATTAGCCAAAAGGTAGGCTATCGAGGGTTAAGCAGTCTTTTCCCCCTTTAGGTCGGTTCCATTCTTCACCACCATCCTTGTGCTAAGCCGAAGCTTCTCCATCCACAGCTTCGGAACTGGTTCATCCTTCTTCTAGATCACGCCTTTCATAACATATACATCTTCATCTCAAAGCCGAAGCCTCTTGTAATAGTATACTTATTCTGGAAAACATATTAGTCATGTTTTTGAGGACCTTCGGAAGACGAAGGCCCCCCAACAATAGCCCCTCACAGTGCTAATTTGTTCTTGCATCTAACAAATTCAAACTGCGAAGTGGACGAAGGCTTTTAGCCGATGGTCCAAAAAACACCTTCCCTTCGCTAGAATAGCGAAAGTCAATAACAAATGGGGCCCGCCAAGTTGCAATGTACTGGGCATATAAATGGAAACTCGTAGCGATAGCATTTGCTGCGCCATTTCGATTGCTTGTGTTGTTTTCTCAAGTTTTAAATTTCCTGCTGTCAGATTTCACTTGTTTTACGAGCTTCGGCATTTGTTCGATTTTCCACCAAATGGCTGATGAGAAGAAGGTTGTTGATCCTGTCCTGGCTGGTTTTTTCGAGGCCATGGAAAAAACAAACACAGAGAAGATTACAAACAAAATACTAGCTGATTTCTCTGAAGATTCTAACGATAGTGATGACTTTGATGTGGAAAGTGGGGGATGAAGATGTCGAAGATCAGCCCTGGTGACCAAGCCATACCATCTTTGGAAAGTCGACCATTAAACAGAGTCAGATTGATGCCATGAAGGGAAGATACTTTCGTGACATGTCTATTGTGAGGGTTGAGGGAGACAGCGCCGCCCCGGCACCCAAAGAAGATGAAGTTGTCGTTTACAGAAGCTTTATGAAGGTAGGCCTTCGATTCCCCCTGAGCAGATTTTTGGTTGAAGTTTTGAAGACATTTGAAATCTTCCTTCATCAAATCACTCCTGAAGCTATAATCAGAATGGGTATTTTTGTTTGGGACGTGAGGAGCCGAGGGCTGGAGCCGAGCGTGAAGTGCTTCTGCAACATGCATGAATTACTATACGAGATGAAGGCCACTGGCAAAGAGCAATATCACAACAACTTCGGTTGTTATGGCTTCGTTCCTCGCTCCGATGTGAGTTATCCTATTCCAACCTTTCGAAAAATGTGGCCTGGAGCCTGGATGGAGGAATGGTTTTATTTTAAGAATAATTTGATTGAAAGGGAAGACATAAAGGGGATTGTCCAACGCCCCATCTGGTCTCGCTTCGGCCTTCGAAGGCCGACTACTGCGCTTGACAATGATGCCGAAGCATGTCAGAAGGCTTTCACAATGTTTGTGCCTTCATTGGCATGAGAGACCTGGTTCAAGAGCACATAGCCTACCGGGTATGGCCACTTGTGGATAATTGGGAGATGCCGAAGGAAACTGCTGCTGGGTCCAGTCGAGGTGGATTGGTTTACTTGAAATACACCTTCAGATACAGAGACCAATTTGACGAACCGAATGACGACTGACTGAAATGTGTTGAGGCGACTAGCGATGAGTTACTTGGAGCATACACACGAGCCGAAGATGATGCCTTGACCTTAGCCTTCGGAGGGCGAGGCAAGAAAAGGTTGAACAGAGTTTTTGATGTTATCCGCTTCATGTATCTAGACTACATTTACCCCACGTGAAAGTAGGGGAAGAAAAGAAAAAACTGCTGCCTCGGCTATCTCTGTTGTGTCGAAGGGCAAAAAGATTAAGGTCCTAACACACCGGTCGAGATACATCGAGACGGCCACAGTGCCGAAACTTGGTGAAGGGACATCTTCTACTGCCAAGGCAAGATAGATTGAATTGTCAAAGGTGCCTATAGCCGAGCCAGCCGAACCAGCCGAAGCCAAAGAAGGGGCGACCAAAAAGTCAGAGCTAGAAAAAGCAATGGCGCTACCAGAAATCTTGAGCCTGCCGGCAGAAGCAGAATTGCCGAAGGTTGCAAAGGCTCCCGCAACAACTCCCAAGAGGAGAAGAATGGCTAGCGTACTAGACGCTATTATGGAGACGGCAAGGGTATTAACTCCTACCTCTGTAAAAAAGGTTGCCGAGGATGCTACAGCTGGCGCTGAAACTAAAGTTGAGTCCTCAGCGCCCGTCGAGACTGATCCTGCTACATCTGAGCCGAAGGCTGTGCAAGAATCTCCAGATACTGGCATAGCCCTGGAAAAGAAGGATGCACTTGAAAAAGTTAAATCTCCTGCTCCTGAAGCATCGTCTGAAGATCTTGATTTATCATTTGACATGCTTCGGGAAAATAGTTATCTGAAGAAGAAATCGCGGAAGCCAAACACTACGCTCGGGAACTGAAATACCCGAAGGGGCCTCAGTGTACAGTGGCACGGATGAAGATGATTTCTTATACTATCTCCCAGACAATAAGGAGATATTCGTCTGCCGGGAGATGGCCAAGAATATGGGATTTTTGAAGCTTGAAGCTGGCCTGTCCGTGATGTCAAAAGATGACCTCGCAGACATCCTTGCATACAACAGTCTAAAGGTACGAAAGTGAAGAATTTAAAAATAGATTATATCGTCTTGTATTCTCGGGCTGATTCTATCTTTTTATAGGGCTTAATTCTTAGCAACGCTTTGAGGGCGCAAAAGAATGCTGAAGATGAAAGCTGCCAGATGGCTCTCGGCAACCTTTAGTCAGAAGTTATCAAGTTGAGAAATGAAGCCTTGGAGAAAGATAAAATTCTACTTTCATTGGTAAACAAAATGAAGGAAAATGAAGCGAAATTCAACGCCCAATACGAAGCTCATAAAGTCGAAATTGAAGATCTTCGGAAAAAGCTTGCCGAAGCTAGTGAGAATTTTGAAGTTGCAAAAGTGAGTCAAGAAATAAGTGAATGGAAGAACACAAGATTGGGAAAGAATGTTAAGGAGCTTCATGAGTCCAAGGAGAAATGCTTTGAAAAATCTTTGGATTGTGTGAGAAAATTGAAAATCAGCTTTGCCAAAGTTGGTGTGTATTCTTCTGAGGAGAATTTCATTCGAGGTGACCCCGAGGGTGTTATTGATTGGATAAGCGGGGAAGCCAAAGCTTTTGAAGAGATCCTCAGTGATCGCGGGGACTTTTGCGCCTTCGCTGGCACTCGAGGGGTTGCAGCAATTCTAGAGAAGGCTGGTTGTGAACATGTTAAAGCTACAGCCCAGGCCGAAGCCTCCTTCTCCACAGACGACATGAGAGATCCCTCGGCCGAAGCTACTCAAGTGGGCGGGAAATTTTATTCCGACGTCTGGGCAAATGGTGGCCGAGAAGTGGCCAACGAAATTATAAACAAAAATGAAAAAGATACCCACAACGCTCGAGAAGAAGCTAAGCGAGCTGAAGAAGCTGCCGAGCGCGCGAGGCGTATAGGTATTATTATTGAATTTTTAGCTTTGGTGTTTGTTTTCTAGCTTCAGACTAACGATTCTTTATTACAGCTGAACTCTCTTTGTTGCCGGAGCCATACGACCCCTAGGCCGATCCCATTATGAAGGAGGCACTGGATGTAATGAGCGTCGCTAATTCCATCATCGACGAAGTTGTCGATAGACTACTAAATGAAGCTGCAGAGAAAATCCTTAAAGAAGACTAAGCTTTTATTGTGATGATACAATGTAATATTTTACGTATGCAACAATTATGAAATAATGTAACATTTGTGTATAAAACAATTGTGGAACAATGTAACATTTATGTATGTTGATGTAATACATTTCTTTCCGATGCATGGAATTTACACACATACTGTTTTTTAAGCCTTCAGCGAAAAAACACCTTCCCTTCTTTTCATGCTTCGTAAAGAAAGAAACCTCTTTTTTATGGCGAATCTGTTGTATGATACTGTTAACAGATTTCCCTAATAGAATCAAATTGGTCGAAGGTTTGATTTATGCCTCAACACATTTTCATTCAAATTGTTGCCGAAGGTCTGTTTCGTGCTTAACCTTTTGCTGTTGATGCAATATGATGTATGATGTAATGCTATGCGGAATGATGCGATGATATGATGCAACATGATGTTTATGCCGAAGTCACACGCCCACTCTGAAACACCCGAGACTCTGCATCCCCTTGGGGTTGACTTTGGAGTCTTTAAGCTCTGCATCCCCTTAGGAACGACTTTGGAGCTTCTTCGCCTTGTATTTCGACGGTATCCAAGCTCTGCATCCCCTTAGGAATGACTTTGGAGCTTCTTCACCTTCTATTTCGGTGGTATCTAAGCTCTGCATCCCCTTAGGAACGACTTTGGAGCTTCTTCACCTTCTATTTCAGTGGTATTTTGGCTCTGCATTCCCTTAGGAACGACTTTTGAGCTCTGAAACTTACTCTACGCTCCCTTAGGAACGACTTGTAGTTTTGGAACTTACTTTGTGCTCCCTTAGGAACGACTTTTGTAGTTTCGGAACTTACTCTGCGCTCCCTCAGGAACGACTTTTGTAGCTTCGGAACTTTGTTAAAAAGAAGCATTCCACTCAACAATATGAGTACTGTTATTACATATCATAATTCAGTCCTTCGTGAAGTGTTTTCCATACAAGAAAAAAAGATTACAAAAAAGATAAAGGTACATCAGAAGTAGGATATTCTTCAATAAATATGCTTGGATTCAGGCACAGTGCTATTGACTGTGCGAGCTTTGGACTCTTCCCGAAAGTCGCGTTGCTTTTGGTGCCCTTCTTGCTGCTGGCCACGGGTCAGAGTAGGTGGAAGTGGTGGTGGTGGTAGCTAGGCCTAGAATGCTTGAGAGTGGCTTGCCGAAGCGACAGAGGCCGTAGGCTGTTGATTACCTACATATTTTGGGACATAAGGAGAATAACATGAAGTAGTACGTAGGACCTGCTTCGGCTGATTCTACCATGTCTCAGCTTCGGTAATCTCTTTTTTCTTCTGGATTGTGATTTGGCATGTTCTTGTGGTGTGGCCCTTATCTTCACCGCAGAATAAGCAATACAGTCTTCTGGGCTGATCTCCGTACATGCCTCCGAAGCCCCTGCCACCTCTGCCCCTTGGGGCTGGTGGCCTGAAGGAGCTTTGCTGTCACCCCAAAGACTTGGAGCTGTGTTGCTGCCTTTGAGGTGGACCTCTTTTGTCATCACTTGGGTTGGAATTATAGATTGATCTGACGTGTCTAGGATGAATTCTTCCTCTGAAGCCCCTGGTCATCTCAGAAAACCTGTACGCTTCTTCCCTTCTTTGGCGGAAATCATTTTCCGCTCGGATATACTCATCCATCTTCTGAAGAAGCTTCTCCAGGGTTTATGGGGGTTTCCTGGCAAAATACTGAGTCGTAGGTCCTAGCCGAAGCCCTTTAATCATGGCCTCAATGACAATTTCATTAGGCACTATAGGCGCTTGCGCTCTTAGACGCAGGAACCTTCAGACATATGCCTGAAGGTACTCCTCATGGTCCTGCGTGCACTGAAACAAAGCCAGAGCAGTGACTGGCTTCGTCTCAAAGCCTTGGAAGCTAGTGATTAGCATATCCTCGAGCTTCTGTCGTGATGTGATTGTCCCTGGCTGGAGAGAAGAGTATCATGTCTAGGCCACGCTTCGTACTGCCATGACGAAGGATTTCGCCATGACTGCTGTTGGGGGCCTTCGTCTTCTGAAGGTCCTCAAAAACATGATTTAACAATTGTTGGGGACTTGTTCTCGAATACTAAGAGTTAAGAACAAGGCAACATAAAAAATGTTAAATGATAAAGTCCTTCGTCCTTCGAAGCATTATCTCCCTTCGGATATAATGAATCCTGGACGAAGGTTATGAAGGACAAGCCTTCATAAGCACAATAAATGATGGAGAAGGATTCATACACAAGATATGAATAAACAATATAAAAACTCTAAACATTGTTATCAATTTATTTTCATCTATGTTACTATATTAACAATAACAAATTACAAATGTACCTTCGACTTGAAGGAAAGCAAGGGTACAAACGTGAAGCGAGAGCAAAATGCCAAGTCAGCGTGAACAGTACGGGAGTACTGTTCTTCTATTTATAGGCAAGGGACGCAGCCCATGTGAAATTACATTCATGCCCTTTATATTTGCTAATAACTCTATAGTAATTCTTCGAGGTCTAATTTGCCTTTTCATCTTTAAGTCGGTTCCTCTTTTCTACTGTCATGCCGAAGCTTTCCTGTGCACAGCTTCGTGATCACTTTGTCCTTCGTCATAATCACCTTTCGCCTCGCTCAGGCTTCGTCCTGACCATGCTCTGTATGCTCATGATCTGAATCTGAAGATATCTGTTCACATATTTCACTTGGAAAACATTGTCAAATCATGTTTTTGAGGACCTTCGGAAGCCGAAGGCCCCCAACAGTAGCCCCTCGCAATATTAATTTGCTAGAATAATAAATTCAGATTGCGATATAGACGAAGGCCTTAAGCCGAAGGTCCGAAAAAACACCTTCCCTTTGCTAGAATAGCAATAGTCAATGACAAGTGGGGCCCTACCACTTGCAACGTACTGGGCGTATAAATAAGAACGCACCGCGAGCACATTTAGCACGCTTTCTTGCCGTCGGCTCTTACCTTCCTAATTTTTAGGTCTTTGCACACCAACGCTTGCCTGGCTTTTAAATTTTTAAGCTTCGTCTTTGAGAGAACTTTCCTAGCATTTTTGAAGATGTCTAAAGACAAGAAAGCTGTCGCTGAGTCGAAGCTAAGCCTTTCCGAAGAGATGAATCTTGGCTTCCTTGAATCAATAGGAAAGACAAATATAGAGAAGATTACTAGGGAGATTTTAGAGGGTTTGTCTGATGACACTGGTGACAGTGACAGCTATGATGTGGAAAGTGGTGGTGAAGATTCTGAAGATCGACCTTGGCGACCAAGCCATTCAGTTTTTGGAAAATCAAGCATTAAACAAAGCCATCTTGTCAATATGAGGGGTAGATATTTTCGGGATTTATCTTTTGTAAGGGCTGACGAAGGAGAGAAAACTTGTCCGACTCCCGAGGAAAATGAAGTCGTGATATTCCAAAGCTTCTTTAAGGCTGGACTTCGGTTTCCTTTGAGCAGTTTCGTGGTAGAAGTTTTGAAGATATTTGAAATCTGCCTCCATCAAATTACTCTCGAAGCAATCATAAGGATGGGAATCTTCGTATGGGCCGTGAAGAGCCAAGGTTTGGAACCAAATGCAAAAAGTTTCTGCAGTATGCATGAGTTATTGTATGAGACGAAACCATGGGGTAAGGAGCAATATCACATCAATTTTGGCTGTTATAGCTTCGGTGCCCGTTCTGGGTCAAGCTGTCCCGTGCCAACTTTTCGAAGAAGATGGCCTGGGGACTGGATGAAGGAATGGTTCTATGTGAAAAACGACTTGAAAACACGAGAAGATATTAAAGATATCATTATGCGCCCTATCTGGCAGCGCTTCGGCCTTCGGAAACCGAAGGTGGAAATTGACGAAGCAGCCGAAGAATGCTGGAGAGCCTTCGGTGTAGTTTGCTCTTTCATCGGGACAAGGGATTTGATCCAAGAACACATTGCCATCAGAGTATGGCCACTTCAAGAAAAGTGGGAAATGCCAAAGGAAACCGTCAGCGAACCTAACGAAGGTGGACTAGTTAGGTTAAAATTCACCTTCAAATATGGAGATAAGTTCGTCGAGCCAGATGATGACTGGCTGAAAAGTATTGAGGCCATAAGCGATGAGCTGCTTGGGCCATACTCGAAGGCAGAAGATACTGCACTGTCCGTAGCCTTCGGAGGCCGGAAGAAGAAAAGGCTCAACCGAGTATTTGATGCCATTGGGTTCGTGTATCCTGACTACCGTTACCCAACACGGGGTCAAAAAAGGAAAGATACGGCATCTGCGAAGGAAGCCGCTTCAGCCGCTCTTAGTGAGCCAGCGCCGAAGAGGAAAAAGATAAAGGTTCTTACGCACCGTCCACGCTATATTGAACCGGCCACAGTGCCCGAGTTTGTCGGTGAATCCTCTTCGGCCCCCGAAGCCAAGGAGCCGACTCCCCTGACGAATATTGAAGAGCCGGTCACAATGCCGGAGATAAAGAAAATAGAAGAACCGAAGGCTAAAGAAACAAGGACATCTGAAATTTTAAGTCCTTCAGCAAAAGTTGAAGTACCAAAAAGCCAAAAGGGTCCAGCATTGACCCGCAAAAGAAAAAGGATGGTTAATGTACTGGATGTATTGGAGACAATAAAGTCTTCAAGCACTACTCCAAAGAAAATTGCCGAAACTCCCGAAGTGTAAATCGAAGCCTTTGGTGCCGAAGCTTCAAAGCACCAAGCTGGGACTAAAGCTGGGCCTTTAGAGCCCGCCAAGGTAAAATCCTTGGAAACCAAAGAAACAAAAACAGTAGAACAAATTTTTGTTGAAGAAAATGGCACTGCCGCCCCTGAAGCCTTTTCCGAAGCTTCCAATTATATTTTACGACATGCTTCGGGGAAGGAGTTGACTGAAAAAGAAAAGCAGGAGGCTCAGTTCTATGCCCAAAAACTGAAATATCCCAAGGGGCGTTGATATTCAACGGCAGCGGAGAAGAAGACTTCTTGTATTGTCTCCCTGACAGCAAGGAGATTTTAGTCTGTCGGGAGATGAGCAAAAGCTTCGGATTCCCAACACTAGAAGACGGGCTCTCAGTGTTGTCAAAGAACGAGCTGGCCGACAGCTTAGCATACAATAGTTTAAAGGTGAAAAAAATGAGATCTTTGTATTATTTCTTGAAACCAAAATTTTTCATTTGCTTAAACTTATTAACACACATTTTTTCCCAGGGCCTTATACTTAGCAATGCCCTCAGGGCACAAAAAGATGTCGAAGACGAAGGGTGTACCATAGCCTTGAGCAACCTTCGTTCTGAAGTAATTGAACTAAGGAACGAAGGTCTCGAAAAAGATAAAACATTACACTCGTTATTGAATAAAATAAAAGAAGACGAAGCTACTTTCAAAGCTCAAGCTGAAGCTCAGAAGCGCGAAATTGAGGATCTTCGGAAACAGCTAGTCAGAGCTAAAGAAGAGTGCACACTTGAAGAAACAAAACGAGAAATTAGTGAACAATGGGCCAATCATTTAGAAAAAAAAGTTGAAGAGCTTCGTGCATCCAAGAAAAAATGTTATGAAAAATCTATAGAATGCGTTAAGAAAATAAGAACCAGCTTCGCCAGCGTCGGTGCATTCTCAAGTGAGGAGAACTTCATAAGGGGTGACCCCGAAGGCCCAATTGGATGGATCAGCCACGAAGCTGAAGCTTTTGAAGAAGTTTTGAATAGTCGTGGAGACATATGTGCCTTTTCGGGTGCCAGGGGGGTTGCCACTATTTTGGAGAGGAAAGGCTGTGACCATGTGAAATTTTTGGCACAATCCAAAGCCGCCTTATCTTCTGAAGATATAAAAGACCCCTCGGCCGAAGCGAGCCTGGTCGGTGGAAAATTTTTCACCGACATCTGGGACAATGGTGGCCGGGAGATGGCCCAAGAAATTATACGAAAGAGCGAGAATGGTATTCATGACGCTAGAAAAGTAGCAGAGGCCGCTGAGAAAACTGCGGATCTCGAAGTGCAAATAGGTATTGACTAGCAGTTTTTGGCTTTGTTGTAATTTTTTGATCTCGAACTTGTTTACGCTTTGTAACACAGCTGCACTTTCTCCTCCCCTAGAGCCTGCCAAGCCATCGGTGGACCCCCACGTGAAGGGGGACAACGAAATTAGAAAAATGGCTGAAGCTATCATGGATAAAGTTGTTGATCAACTACTAAACAAAGCTGCAGAAGTAGTTCTAAGGGAAGACTAGTTGTTATTGTAAAAACATTTGGAATGTAATATTTATTGAACATGTGTAATATTTTGTAACTTTGAATGTAATATATAAGCTATTTATGGTTCAATTCTTTACGATGCATGAAACTTTACATACATACCGTTTTTTGAGCCTTCAGTGAAAAAACACCTTCCATTCTTTTCATGCTTCATAAATAATATCCGTATTTTCATAAAAACATCCAATCTTCGTAAAATCAATAACCGATAGATCTTTCCATTTCAGAGTTTGACGAAGGTATGCTTCTTCAATATTTACTTTTTTGTGCCTTGGCATTGTTTCTTTGAAACAATCTCCAAATATCAACATTGATCCCCTTCTTGCGTCATTGATGCAATATGATGTATGGTGTTATGCTATGCAAATGATGTGATGATGTGATGTTATGCAAAATGATATTTGCCAAAGATCGACGTTTATTTTTCACTCTAAGCCTCCCTTAGGAGCTTCTTCGCCTTTTACTTCAGTGGAATCAGCGTTTATTTTTCGCTATAAGCCTCCCTTAGGAGCTTCTTCGCCTTTTACTTTCAGCGGTATCAGCGTTTATTTTTCGCTGTAAGCCTCCCTTAGGAGCTTCTTCGCCTTTTACTTTTAGCGGTATCAGCGTTTATTTTTCGCTGTAGGCTCTGCATTCCCTTCGGAATGACTTTTGAGCAGAAAACTTACGCTGCGCTCCCTTAGGAACGACTTTTTGTTATTTCGGAAATTCTCCTTGTAACCATAAGTTCTTATGCTTCGGCAACTCCGCTATTCTGTGGAGAAGGTATATTTTTACTGTGGCGAAAACGAAGCTATTACAAGAAATTGAAAAACGACAAAAACACTTAGGCTTTCAATAATTGTTCCTTATTAAAGAGAAAATGATACTGAATGTAAAAACTGCTGCCGAGGTAGGATATTTGTTAGTAAATATGCTTCGATTCTGGCACAGTACTATTGACTATGCGAGCTTCGGACTCTTCTCTGAAGTCCCGTTGGAGGTGGGTATGCTGACTCCCTTCTGGCTGCTGGCCTCGTTGCATTGGTGGTGGAGGAGGAGGCTGTTGCCAGGATGCCTGAGGTTGGCTTGCCGAAGCGACAGAAGCTGCAGGGTGGTTGCCTACATACTCTGGAATGTAAGGCGAATGGTACGAAGCAGTGTGCATAACTTGCTTCGGCTGGTTCTGTTGGGCTGCAGCTTCTGCTATCTCCTTTTGTTTCTGGATGGTAACATGGCACATCCTGGTGGTATGGCCCTTGTCCTCACCGCAGAATAGGCAATAAATCTTCCTGGGCTGATCCCCAAATCTCCCTCCGAAGTCCTTGGCACCTCTGCCCCTTGGAGCTAGAGGCCGAGGATAGCTCTGCTGCTGCCCCGAAGCCTGGGAGGAATATTGCGGCCTCTACTGCTGGCTTCCCCTGTCATCATTCTGAGTGGAATGAATCGATCTGACATGTCTGGGATGAATTCTCCCTCCGAAGCCCTGGCTATTTCGGAGAACCTGTAAGCTTCCTCCCTTCTCTGTCGAAAATCATTGTCAGCGCGGATGTATTCATCCATCTTCTGAAGCAATTTCTCCAGAGTCTGAGGGGGCTTTCTGGTGAAGTATTGGGCTGAAGGTCCCGGCCGAAGCCCCTTAATCATGGCCTCAATGACAATTTCATTGGGCACTATTGGCACTTGTGCCCTCAGGCGTAAGAATCTTCGGACATACGCCTGAAGATATTCTTCGTGATCTTGGGTGCACTGGAATAAAGCTTGAGCGGTGACCGGCTTCGTTTGAAACCCTTGGAAACTGGTGATCAGCATATCCTTCAGCTTCTGCCATGATGTGATTATTCCTGGCCGAAGGGAGGAGTACTAGGTTTGTGCAACATTCTTGACAGCCATGACGAAAGACTTCGCCATGACTGCAGTATTGCCACCATAGGAAGATATTGTTGCTTCATAGCTCATCAGAAACTGCTTTGGATCTGAGTGGCCATCGTACATGGGGAGTTGAGGTGGCTTGTAGGACGGAGGCCAAGGTGTAGCCTGCAGTTCTACTGATAGAGGAGAAGCATCATCGAAAGCAAAATTTCCATGATGGAAATTCTCATACCAGTCATCTTCGTTGAAGAAGCCCTCTTGATGAAGCTCTCTATGCTGAGGCCTTCGGTTCTGCTCATCTTGAGTAAGATGGCGAACTTCTTCAGAGGCTTCGTCTATCTGCCTTTGCAGGTCAGCTAGCCTAGCCATCTTTTCCTTCTTCCTTTGCACCTACTGATGGAGCATCTCCATATATTTGATCTCTTGATCCAATTCGTCCTCCTGAGGCGTTGGACTGGTGGCCTTCCTCTTCTGGCTTCGGGCCTCCCAAAGAGAGAGGGTCTCCTGGTTGGGGTCCAGCGGTTGTAGAGCTGCAGCCCCTGTTGCTGAAGCTTTCTTTGGCGGCATGACGAAGGTATGCTTGCCGAAGGTGTTCGAAACTCAAAAAAGTGGAAGTGAGTTGGTCGTGGGTTCGAGCCCCACGGTGGGCGCCAATGTTGGGGACTTGTTCTCGAATACTAAGAGTTAAGAACAAGGCAACATAAAAATTGTCAAATGATAAAGTCCTTCGTCCTTCGAAGCATTATCTCCCTTCGGATATAATGAATCCCGGACGAAGGTTATGAAGGACAAGCCTTCATAAGCACAATAAATGATTGAGAAGGATTCATACACAAGATATGAATAAATAATATAAAAACTCTAAACATTGTTATCAATTTATTTTCATCTGTGTTACTATATTAACAATAACAAATTACAAGTGTACCTTCGACTTGAAGGAAAGCAAGGGTACAAACGTGAAGCGAGAGCAAAATGCCAAGTCAGCGTGAACAGTACGTGGGTACTGTTCATCTATTTATAGACAAGGGACGCAGCCCATGTAAAATTACATTCATGCCCTTTATATTTGCTAATAACTCTATAGTAATTCTTCGAGGTCTAATTTGCCTTTTCATCTTTAAGTCGGTTCCCCTTTTCTACTGTCATGCCGAAGCTTTCCTGTGCACAGCTTCGTGATCACTTTGTCCTTCGTCATAATCACCTTTCGCCTCGCTCAGGCTTCGTCCTGACCATGCTCTGTATGCTCATGATCCGAATCCGAAGATACCTGTTCACATATTTCACTTGGAAAACATTGTCAAATCATGTTTTTGAGGACCTTCGGAAGCCCAAGGCCCCCAACAACAATGTTTCCAGAGTTGTAATACATGAACAGGTACCTTCGGATTCGAATCAGGACCACAGTGGGAGAAGCACGAACAATACGAAGATTGATGCAGCGTCGAAGCTACGCGCAAGGCAGGTTCGGCATGACAACAGAAAAGGGAACCGACTTAAAGGGGAAAAGACTATTTAGACCCCGATGAGTTACCTTATATTCATTAGCAAATGTAAAGGGCATGAATGTAATTTCACGTGGGCTGCGTCCCATGTCTATAAATAGATGAACAGTACCCCCGTACTGTTCACGCTGACTTGCATTGTTCTTTTGCATCACGCTCGTACCTTTGCCGTCTATCAAGTCGAAGGTATCAAATGTAATTCGATATTGTTTTTATTTTCTCATGATAACATAATGGAGATGAATTTATAATGCTATATGATTGTTCTTGTTATCTTTTGTATTTTATACGCTTCTTCTATTACCATTTTACCTTCGATATTCGAAGGTATGTCCTTCTTGACCTTCGTCTGAAGATCATTATATCCTAAGGGAAATAATGTTTCAAAGGACGAAGGGCGTTAATATTTAACATTTTATGTTGCCTTGTTCTTGATTCATAGCATTTGAGAACAAGTCACCAACATTGGCGCCCACCTCCGGTGAATCCATTTTGAACACCTTTGGCAAGCACTGACCTTCGTCATGCCACCGAAGAAAGCTTCAGCGACAGGGGCTGCCGCTCTGCAGCCACTGGACCCAAACCAGGAGACCCTTTCTCTTCGAGAGGCCCGAAGCCAGAAGAGGAAGGCCACTAGTCCAACACTCCAGGAGGAGGAGTTGGACCAAGAAATCAGAAACATGGAGATGCCTCATCAACAAGTACAAAGGAAGAAGGAGAAGATGGCTCGACTAGCCGATCTTCAAAGGCAGATTGATGAAGCCACTCAAGAAGTACGCCATCTTGCCCAAGACGAACAAGAGCGAAGGCCCCAACATAGGGAGCTTCACCAAGATGGCTTCTTCAATGAGGATGGAGGGTATGATGATTTTAATCATGATACCTTTACCTTTGACGATGCTTCCCCCTTGGCAGCAGAATTGCAGGCTATCCCATGGCCTCCATCATACAAGCCACCTTAGCTCCCCATGTATGATGGACATTCAGATCCGAAGCAGTTTTTGATGAGTTATGAAGCAACTATATCTTCATACGGAGGCAATGCAGCTGCCATGGCCAAGTCCTTCGTCATGGTAGTTAAGAATGTGGCCCAAACGTGGTATTCTTCTCTTCGGCCAGGAACTATTACTTCATGGCAGAAGCTTAAGGATATGCTAGTGACAAGTTTCCAGGGCTTTTAGACGAAGCTAGTCACAGCTCAGGCTCTCTTTCAATGTACACATGATCATGAGGAGTATCTCCAAGCATACGTCCGAAGGTTCTTGCGCCTGAGAGCACAAGTGCCTATAGTGCCCAATGAAATTGTCATTGAGGCCATGATTAAGTGGCTTCGTCCAGGACCTACTACCTAGTATTTTGCTAGAAAGCCTCCACAGACTTTGGAGAAGCTGCTTCAAAAGATGGATGAATACATTCGGGCTGACAATGACTTCCGCCAAAGAAGAGAGGAAGCCTACAGGTTCTCTGAGATGATCAGGGGCTTCAGAGGAAGAATCCACCCAAGACATGTTAGGTCAATTCACTCCACCCAGAGTGACGATAGAGGAAGTCAACAATAGAGGCCACAGTATTCCTCGCACGCTTCAGGGCAGCAACAAAGCTCTTTCCGACCGCCAGCTCCAAGAGGTAGAGGCGCCAGGGGCTTCGGAGGAAGGTTTGGGGACCATCCTAGAAAAATTTATTGCTTATTCTGTGGTGAGGACAAGGGCCATGCTACAAGGATGTGCCATGTCACCATTCAGAAATAAAAAGAAATAGCAGAAGCCGCAGCTCAGCAAAACCAGCCGAAGCAGGTCATGCATACTGCTACGTATCACTCAGCCTACATACCAGAGTATGTGGGTAACCATCCTGCAGCGTCTGTTGCTTCGGCTATTCAGCCACAGGCATCTTGGCCATAGCCTCCACCTCCGCCACCACTACAGCCTGTGTATTCACGAGGCCAGCAGCCAGAAGGGAGCCAACAGACCCATCAGCAGCGAGATTTCAGGGAGGAGTCCGAAGCTCGCACAGTCAACAATACTGTGCTAGAATCGAAGCATATCTATTGAGAGATATCCTACCCCTGAAATAGTTTTTACATTCATTGTCATTTTCTTTTTTAATAAGGAACAATTATTGGAAACATGGTTCTCTTGTCATTTTCAATTTCCTGTAATAGCTTCGTTCTTGTCATAGCGAAATATATCTTCTCCACAGACTCACGAAGTCCAAAAAGTCGCTGAAGCACAAAAGTCGTTCCTAAGGGAACGCAAGGCTAAAAATCACATTACAAGTATCACCAAAGCTACAAAAAGTCGTTCTAAGGAACGCAGCGTAAGTTTGCCGAAGATACAAAAAGTCGTTCTAAGGAACGCAACGTAAGTTTGCCAAAGATACAAAAAGTCGTTCCTAAGGGAGCGCAGTGTAAGTTTTCTGCTCAAAAGTCGTTCCAAAGGGAATGCAGAGCCAAATACCGCCGAAATATAAGGCGAAGCGCAAAAAGTCAACGCGAATACCACCGAAATAGAAGGCGAAGAAGTTCAAAAGACGTTCCTAAGGGAATGCAGAACTTACAACGAAAAGTCAGTGCTGATACACCGAAAAATAAGCGGCAAAGAGATTGTGTATTCCACTATGGGGGTGTGAGTGTGTGTCTTCGGCATAAATATCATTTTGCATAACATAACATCATCACATCATTTCGCATAACTTAACATCATACATCATATTGTATCAATGGCACAAGAAGGGGATACAATGTTGACCTTCGGAGAATGCTTCGAAAAAATGAAATTGTGCTAAGGCACAAAATAAGTTTTAAAGAAATACAGCTTCATCAGCTCTGATGTGGAGGAACAAATCTATTGTTGACGAAGCATTAATGTTTTTGCGACGCTTGGAGGATTTTTTATGAAGCATAGAAGCTCTTCTTTACGAAGCATGAAAATAAGGGAAGGTGTTTTTTGCCAAAGGCTCAAAAACGGTATGTACATAAAAGTTTCATGCATCGCAAAGAAATAAATTGCAAAACCATTCATATATTACATTCAAAACCTACGATCACCGAATATTACAAGCATGTTCCAGCAAATGTTACATTAATATTCTAGCAATATTTTTACAAATAGTTATTCTTTTTCCTTCAGGACTTCTTCTGCAGCTTCGGTTAATAATTTCGTGACAACTTCGTCCACAATAGCTTCAGCCATATTAATAATTTCTACTGTCTTCTTTGTCTCTAGGTCGGCCAGCGGGTCGAAGGGCTCTGAGAGAGGAGATAGTTCAGCTGCAATAAAAGATATAAATTAGTTCGAAATCACAAAAATAAGCAATAAAGTTAAAGGCCATTAAGTAATACCTATCCGTTTTTCAAGTTCCACAGCTTTTTCAGCTGCTTTTGTTGCTTCTCGAGCGTCATGAATGTCTTTTTCACTCTTTTTCATTATTTCATGCACCATTCCTCGGCCGCCATTTTCCCAAATATCAGTGAAAAATTTTCCACCTATTAAGCTTGCTTCGGCCGAGGGGTCCTTCGTATCATCAATAGACAAAGCAGCTTCGGCCTGGACCAAAGTTTTAACATGATCGCACCCTGCTTTCTCCAAAATAACTGCAACTCCCCTCGCACCAGAGAACGCACATACGTCCCCGCGGTTGCTCAAAATTTCTTCAAAAACTTTGGCTTCGCTGCTAATCCACTTAATTACGCCCTCAGGGTCGCCTCTTATGAAGTTGTCTTCGCTTGAGTATGCGCCCATGTTGGCGAAGCTAGTTTTTATCTTTTTGACGCATTCTACAAATTTTTCAAAACATCTTTCTTTCGATGAGCGAAGCTCTGCAACTGTTTTTTCAAAATAATTTTTCCAGTACTCACTGGCATCTCGGTCAGCTTCGGCAATAGCGCATTTCAATTTGGCTTCGGCCAGTTGTTTTTGAAGGTTTTCAATCTCATTCCTTTGGATTTCAGATTGAGCCTTGAAGTTAGCTTCATCCCCCTTTACTTTGTCCACCAATGTAAGTAGAATTTTGTCTTTCTCTAAAGCTTCGTTCCTCAGCTTGATAACCTCTATTCGAAGGTTGTTGAGAGCAATAGTGCAACTCTCGTCTTCGGCATTCTTTTGCGCACTTAAGGCGTTGCTAAGTATTAAACCCTATATGAAAAAATGAATGGGTTAATATAAGAATAATTCAAAAATTCATAAACTTCCAAATACACAATTTTTGTACCTTCAGACTGTTATATGCAAGGCTATCCGCAAGATCCTCCTTCGTCATGGCGCAGAGGCCAGCTTCAAGCTTCGGGAACCCCATACTTCTGGCCATCTCCAGGCAGACAGATAATTCTTTGTTCTCTGGGAGGCAGTACAAGAAGTCATCTTCATCTGTGCCATTAAACACTAAGGCCCATTTCGGTACTTTAGTTCTCAGGCATAGTGTTTAGCTTCAAAAATTTCTTCTTCAGATAATCTTTTTCCTGAAGCATGTAAAATAATATAATCAAGGTCTTCGGAAGACGCTTCAGGAGTAGGTGCGATAGCTTTTTCAAGCAAAATCTGTTTTATAGCTTCTTCTCCCGCCGCCTTTTCTCCAGTTTTCGAGGATTTTCCTTGACGGGCTCTAAAGGCCCAGCTTCGGCATCGGCCTGGCTCATTGTAGCTTCGGCTTCGATTACCTTTGCCTCGGTTTCAATCTGCGCCTTCAAAGCCTTGGCAATTTTCCCTAGAGTAGAGCTTGAAGCTTTTATTGTCTCCAGCACATCTAGTACACTAGCTATCCTTTTTATCTTGGGGGTCGCTGCCAGACCTTTTTGTGTCTTCGGCACCTCCACTCCTGCCGAAGGGCTTAGAACTTCTAATGTTTTCGTCTCTTTGATTCTTGGTTCTTTAATTTTGTCAGTCTTCGGCATTGCAGCCGGCTCTTCAATCCTCTGCGTAAGAGCAGGTTCTTTGGCTTCAATAGCTGAAGAAGTCTCACCGCCAAATTCAGGCACCATGGCCGGTTCAATGTAGCGCGGTCGGTGAGTAAGGACCTTCAACTTTTTCCTCTTCGGTGCCGACTCGCTTGAGGTAGCCGAAGCAGCAGCCTTCCTAGAAGTTGCACCCTTTCTTTTCTACCCCCGTGGTGGGTAGCGATAGTCAGGGTACACAAATTCGATAGCATCAAAAACTCTATTTAGCCTTTTCTTTTTTCGGCTCCTGAAGGCCGCAGATAGTGCATTATCTTCAGACTTGGAGTATGCTCCAAGTAGTTCATCACTAGTATTTTCAACACACTTCAGCCAGTCATTGTCTAGTTTCATAAATTGGTCTCCAAACCTAAAAGTATATTTCAATCGAACCAAACCACCTTCGCTAGGGTTAGTGATGGTTTCCCTTGGCATTTCCTAGCTGTCTATCAGTGGCCATATTCTGAAGGCTATATGCTCTTGAAGCATGTCCCTTGTCCCAACAAAAGAGCAAACTGTGCTGAAAGCCCTTCGGCATGCTTCGGCTGCCTCATCAATTTCAACCTTCGGCTTCCGGAGGCCGAAGCGGGACCAAATGGGGCGCATGACGATCTCTTTAATATCTTCTCTCACCTTTAAATCATTCTTTACATAGAACCATTCTTTCATCCAGTCTCCGGGTCACCTCTTCTGGAATGTTGGCACTGGGTAACTTGCGCCGGAGCGGGCAACAAAGCTGTAGCAGCCAAAATTGTTGTGATATTGTTCTTTACCCCAGGCCTTCGTCTCATACGAGAGCTCGTGCATACTGTAAAAACATCTTGCGCTTGGCTCCAGACCTTGACTTTTCACAGCCCAGACAAAAATCCCCATCCTAATAATCACTTCGAGAGTAATCTGATGAAGGTAGATCTGGTATGTCTTCAAAACTTCAACCACAAATCTACTCAACGAGAACCGAATTCTAGCTTTAAAGAAGCTTCAGAAGATCACAACTTCATTTTCTTCGGGAGCAGGAACGGCCCTGTCAACGTTAGCCCTCATAATAGAAATATCTCGAAAGTACCTTCCTCTCATATTATCAAGATGACTCTGTTTTATAGTTGATTTCCTGAAGACTGTGTGACTTGGTCGCCAAGGACGATCCTCCGAGTCTTCGCCTCCACTCTCCATATCATAGATGTCGCTATCATCAGTATCTTCAGACAAGCTTTCTAATATTTCTTTAGTTATCTTCTCTGTGTTTGTTTTTGCAATTGACTCAATAAATCTAGCAATCTTCTCCTCAAGGAGCTTCTCCTCCTCGCTCAGCTTCGTCTCAGCAGCAACTTTTTTGTCTTGAGACATCTCTTCTTCGGAAATGGCGAAAATGTGTCCTTAGAACCGAAACTTAGAAAATCTAAGAAACTAAGCAACTGTTGGTAAGCAAGGGCTAAGAAATTGAGCAAAGCAAAGCAGGTGGCAAGTAACGTACAAAATGTGCTCGGGGTGAGTTCTTATTTATATGCCCAGCGCGCTCCAAGTTGGAGGGCCCCGTCTATCATTGATTGTTGCTATTCTAGCAAAGGGAAGGTGTTTTTTCGGACCTTCGGCTTAGGGCTTTCGTCTGTATCGCAATCTGAATTCGTTATTCTAACAAATTAACCTTGTGAGGGGCTACTGTTGGGGGCCTTCGTCTTCCGAAGATCCTCAAAAACATGATTTAACAATGTTTCCAGAGTTGTAATACATGAACAGGTACCTTCGAATTCGAATCAGAACCACAGTGGGAGAAGCACGAACAATACGAAGATTGATGCAGCGCCGAAGCTACGCGCAAGGGAGCTTTGGCATGACAACAGGAAAGGGAACCGACTTAAAGGGGAAAAGACTATTTAGACCTCGATGAGTTACCTTATAGTCATTAGCAAATGTAAAGGGCATGAATGTAATTTCACGTGGGCTGCGTCCCATGCCTATAAATAGATGAACAGTACCCCCGTACTGTTCACACTGACTTGCCTTGTTCTTTTGCATCACGCTCGTACTTTTGCCGTCTATCAAGTCGAAGGTATCAAATGTAATTCGATATTGTTTTTATTTTCTCATGATAACATAATGGAGATGAATTTATAATGCTATATGATTATTCATGTTATCTTTTGTATTTTATACGCTTCTTCTATTACCATCTTACCTTCGATATTCAAAGGTATGTCCTTCTTGACCTTCGTCTGAAGATCATTATATCCTATGGGAAATAATGTTTCGAAGGACGAAGGGCGTTAATATTTAACATTTTATGTTGCCTTGTTCTTGATTCATAGCATTTGAGAACAAGTCACCAACAACTGCAGTATTGCCTCCATATGAAGATATAGTTGCTTCATAGCTCATCAAAAACTGCTTAGGATCTGAGTGTCCATCATACATAGGAAGCTGAGGTGCCTTGTACGAAGGAGGCCATGGAGTAGCCTGCAACTCTTCTCCTAAAGGAGAAGCATCATCAAAAGCAAAATTGCCATGATGAAAGTCATCGTACCATTCATCGTCGTTGAGTGAACTCTCTTGATGAAGCTCCCTATGCTGGGGCCTTCAGTCCTGGTCATCTTGAGTAAGATGACGCATTTCCTCAACAGCTTCATCAATCTTCTTCTTTAAATCGGTCAGACGGGCCATCTTCTCCTTCTTCCTTTGTACTTGCTGGTGAATGATTTCCAGGTCCCTGATCTCCTGGTCTAGCTCCTCCTCATAAAGTGTTGGGCTAGTAGCCTTTCTCTTCTGGTTCCTGGCTTCACGCAGTGTCTCCTGATTAACGTTCAGTGGCTGCAATGCAGCCCCTAGCGCTCCTGTCTTCTTCGGCGGCATGACGAAGGTCGATGCTTGCCGAAGGTGGTCAAATGAGTTCACCGGAGGTGGGCGCCAATTTTGGCCACTTGTTCTCAAATGCTAAGAGTTAAGAACAAGCCAACACAAATGTTAATGGTTAAAGATCTTCGTCCTTCGAAGCATTATCTCCCTTAGGATATTATGATCTTCAGACGAAGGTCATAAAGGACATATCTTCATTATTTCAATATGTAAGAATATAAACAGGATTATATGAAACATAGAAAAAGCATGAATAACTATATCAAATCATCAGATTATTCATATTACCATTATATAATTATGAACAAACATTAATGATATCAAATTATATTTGTACCTTCAGCTTGACAGAAGGTGAAGGTCCGAGAGTGACGTGCGAGTGATTACAAGTTAGAGTGAACAATACGGTGTTACTGTTCATCTATTTATAGACACAGGACGCAGCCTGAGCGAAATTACATTCATGTCCTTGACATTTACTATTAGCCAAAAGGTAAGCTGTCGAGGGTTAAGCAGTCTTTTTCCCTTTAGGTTGGTTCCATTCTTCACCACAATCCTTTTGCTAAGCCGAAGTTTCTCCATCCACAGCTTCGGAACCGGTTCATCCTTCTTCTAGATCGCGCCTTTCATACCATATACTTTTTCTCAAAGCCGAAGCCTCCTGTAACAGTATACTTATTCTGAAAAACATATTAGTCGTGTTTTTGAGGACCTCTGGAAGACGAAGGCCCCCAACAGTAAAATGTGCAATCATTTGAAAGGAATATTCGGACCAGAGTCCGTTGAGCCACGGCCGGCGGGGGCAGTGCGCGTGTGGCGGTACTTCATCTTTTTTCAATTTTTCAGTAGATGCACCAACGGTCCATCTATTTAAGTTGATTGATTTGTCTCTTAAACTTTTAATACGGTGTTAATTTATTAGTACACCGTAGCAAATAAAGTAAGTCATTAACATTGAATATTATTTTATATTAATTAGGCCAAACCCACGTTTATCCAACACGATTCATATACTTCTGCATGCTCATAGGCGCAGGACGTTGTGGTTTTGAAAATTCGCGCGCGCCTATCCGGCCGGGAGCAAAGGAACCCAACACCCAATACTGAATCCTCATCGGCTAAGAATATATGGATGGATGCATGGAGGTCCACACTTGGTGGATTGAGCCACTGTATAGCTCTGGCCGGGTCAGCACCGTACCAAGGGGAAAATATAATGCTTCATGGGTGCAATTGTTTTTGTCCTTCGTGTCGATGGATTGAAAATATTTAGGGCCTGTTTTTTTTTGGCTTCTGGCAGCTTCTGGCCAATAAAAGCTGTTGTGTACTGCCAAACGCTCAGCTTTTTAGTCAGCTTCTATAAAATTTGTTGTTGCAAAAACCATTCAAAATCAACATAAACACATAATCGGTTGAGTCGTTGTAATTGTAGGAATCCGTCACTTTCTAGATCCTAAGTCCTATGAATAACTTTATCTTACTCCACACGTAATCGTAATGATACTCAGATTCTCCCTACAGCCAGATTCTCTCTACAGCCAAATTTTCAGAAAAACTGGTCAGAAAAAAGTTGAACCAAACAGACCCTTATATGCGCGCCACCGCGACCATGCACACAGGTGTGTGGTCAAATGGAAAGGATCTACTTTTCCAGTCACAGAGATTCCTTGCCACTTTTTTCTTTTCTTTTCTAAAAAATGCTCTGAAATCTTGGGCAGTTCAAAAGATTTAAATTTTCGGACATGCCTACAAAAATCTGTAGATAAATCTTAATGGCATATATTGCTACTGTCTCGCTACCTGTTGCCTAAAGGGCGTGCGATTTGACTTGACAAGATGAGCTAGTTCTTTTGATCCCACTTGAGTGTGATAAAGTCAACGTTCAGCTATGTTCAATGAACAGGAGTGTTTTTCTTTTGGCGCGTGTTTTTCATATGAACAGGAATTCTTGTAGCAACAACTACTCGACTGGGTGTCCCAGTTTAAACTGCTCTCATTTAGACATATTAGGAACATCCAGTATCATGTATACAGAAAACCATTGAGATCTTATGAGGGAATTGTTGGTCACCTGCTTTAATTGTCAGTGGAGACTAAAATAGGATAACCCAGTAGTATACATGATAGGGTTTAATTTTTACGGACCGTTTCGGTTATCAAACGTTAGTGGTATTTTTTGTGGTGGTTTCTTAAAAAACGGCCACTAAAAATCATATTTCTATAGGCGGTTTCTTAAAAAAGTTGTCAATTTTTAATGGCGGGTTTCTTAAGGAACAACCTACAAAAATCGATTTCTACTTTCTAGTGACGGTTTTCTTAAGAAAGCGTCACTAGAAATTATTTTTATCCTGAATTTTTTTTGAGTTTTTTCAAATGACTTTGTATAAAAAAACCACCAACATAAAAGTTAAAGATATCTAAAAGTTATGAAACTTTATAGTTGACAATTTTTTTATTTGAAATCATTTTGGCTCTCAAAATTGCATCTAAATTTGCCATATTTAAAATACAAATTTTGCAAACGACCTCGAAGGGAAAAGTATCAAAATAAAAGTTGCAGAACTTCAAATGTTATAAAACTTTGTAGTTGACAACTTTTTTGTTTGAATTCATTTATAGCCTCAAATAGACTCCAATGGTTCTAATATGTGGGCAACAAAACTACAAATATCGACACAAAGTAAGTGATAGATGTAGCATGCGAATTTTGCGCGAAAAGTATCGCGACCTGCTAATTCGACGAAGACGGGCGGGGCCTAATTAAAATACTTTTTTTTGCTATTTTTAGAACCCATTTTTTTTCTTAGAAATGGTTTTTATTGGTGGTTTTATTACCTCGACTGCCAGTAGAAATTGTGGTTTTCTTAGTCCAACCATTAGTGGAAATCGATGTCCATGGACAGTTCTTAGTACCCGGCTATACAAGTAATTATTTTTACTGACCCCTAGCACTGACAGTTCTAAAAATGCTAGTGCAAATAGGTTCTCAACCATCTCTATAGAGCTTCTCTTCATATTATTTTCAAAGGCTTTAGAGCCCGTCGTCGAATATTAACCTAACGTCCGACGACTGTTAACAAAATTAGAAATAAAATACCTTCATTCCTCTATTCTATTGATGGGACAAAATAAAGGAAGAAGATTGTTATCATGAAAGATCTTCAAAATATAAAATGGAAATGCTCGAGAAAAACTATTACTGCTATGTCTTCTTTGTTATTTTTTCCTAGTTACAAATGGTTATGGGAATACCTTCAGAAGTACAGATAGTGATATGAAGGTAAAAGTCACAGCTTCTAAGTCAGAGCAATCTAAATCCTTCCCAAAAAGGTGATCCGTCCGAACGAAGGTTTCGAACGAAAGCTAACTTTATTATTGCTTTGAAGCACCTAAATAAACAAAACAATTATCAACATAATGTTTTGAAGAGCTTCGGCATGACAAGGCCCCAGATAGTAGCCTCTCACGGTATTAGTTCGTTTTTCATAACGAGCTCAGACAGTGGAATTAACGAAGGGGGTCTTATGTCGAAGATTCGAAAAAACACTTTGCCCATAGCTCATTATTAAAAAAGAATTCTTAAAAATACGCTTTCATGCCTCTACATCTTCCATTGAGCATGTTACAATTTGTACTAGATGTAGAGATATTAATGTTGATTAAGAGCTTGAATGATCATGTTGCTAAACTTGAAGCTAAAATTGCCAAACATGAACTTGAGTATAAAAAGCATAAATTTGCTAGAAGTATTCTTTTAGTGGGAGGCACCCTAGAATTAAGGATGGTGCTAGCTTCCAAACCAGAGGCAAAGAGAACACCAAAATCAGAGTTAGTGAGCAAGAATTCTCAAACTTTGTTAAGGGCAAGGCTCTAATTGTTCATCATGATCATACCCATATTTCTCATGCTCATACTTCTCGTGCTAGAAATGTTCATGCTCATCATGCTCATGTTTCATATGCAAAAGCATCTCACTCTAGGCACAATGATTCTTATGTTAAAATTGATGTTGTGCCTAAGAGTAATGCTAAGAATGCATCAAATGGTCCTTATATGTCTTATCATACTTTTGATGCTTCTTATGTTGTTACACATAAATCTGGTAAGGTAGTTGCCAAATTTGTTGGGCCAAGGCATAAGAACACCAAATCTTGTGTCTTTGTTCCAAAGGTGCTTGTTACTAATTTCAAAGACCCCAAATCAGTTTAGTTACCTAAGAACAAAGCCTAAATCTATGTTATAGGTTTATGCATCCAAAGGCACATGCTGGGTAATCGATAGCGGATGCACAAACCATATCACAGGTGAGAAGAAGATGTTCTCATCTTATAAAATTCAAAGAGACTCCTAGGATTCAATCACTTTTGGTGATGGGAGTCAAGGTCAGGTAAAGGGTTTAGGTAAAATTGCTATTTCTCCTGACCATTCTATTTCAAATGTGTTGTTGGTTGATTCCTTAGATTATAACTTGCTATTTGTCCCTCGATTATGCCAAATGGGCTACAATTGTTTATTTGCTAATGTTGGTGTCATAGTCTTTAGAAGATACGACGACCCAGATGCTTTTAAGGGTGTGTTAGCGGGAAAGCTTTATCTAGTAGATTTTTCGAATGATAAAGCCAAGCTTTATCTATGCCCATGTTAGGATGAAGAATCTTCATAAGCTTCTAAAGGGTGAACAAGTTTTAGGACTAACCAATGTTTGCTTTGAGAAGGACAGACCATGTGGGGCATAGAGATGCAAACTCCTATTGATGTGTTGGTATTTTTATCGAGGTATCAAGAAATAAGCAACCTTGTTACTAATCCTTGTTAGAGCCCCTATGCAAAAGGTAGCCCATGCGAGGGCTAAGCTCTCGGTCACGTAACTCCTTAGATAGTCATGGGCCTTCTCCACACACAAGTGATGCTATGCTTCTAATCTCTCTCTGATGCTTTCCATTGTATCCATCATAGAGCTTCTGCTTAAGCACCGTGGACCTCATTCCCTCTGGTACATGGTGGCAGCCACACCACAAATGCGAGCTGTGTGATCTCACAAGGCTCTTTTCCCACTTTGTACAATTACAACGACACACACAAGCATCAAGGGATTTGAGGGTTTCTAACCTCACTCTAATCAACTAGGCATAACCTAGAGCAAGCGCTAAATAAGCAATCTAACCAACTTAAGTACATCATAGAGCACCTAAGCTAATCACTTAGTGATCTTTAAGCGCTTAGGTGTCTAAGAACTATTAGATTAGAGTCTCAACTCCTTGCTATATTTATCAACTCTAGAACTTGAGAAATAGCTTGCTGAGGTGGTATTTATAGCACCAAACCCAAAAGAGCCATTGTAAGGGAGCAGTAGAATCTACACAGCACCAAACACGTCTAATGCCTTTCATGTGTACTAGTTGTTGTGAGTTAGCCGTTGCGGACTGTTGAGCCTCTAGGTATCCAATGTTCCACTAGTGCTATATCTGGCTCAGTTACATTTTGCATCCTCTTTGACTGTCATATCTAGTGTAGGATCTGATGCTGCAGTAGACATGTTTAGTGCATTGTAGCCATCTATGTACGTGTTGTAGGGTTCTCTGCAAGCTTTTTCCATTGTGACCTATCTATTTCACATTGAGGAGTTTGATGCTGGCCGAGGGATGTGAACAAATGAAGAGGAGAGGGTGGGCGACTGGGGGAGGGGAGGAGGATATTTTCTCCTGAACAGCACCGGGCCGGGTGTCATGCCTAATCTTTAAACGGGTCGTGCTCGGGCTCAGCACGACATGCCACGACTCAGGCCCAAGCATGGCCCAGGTGTCGTGCTGGGCCAGCCCAAGCCCGTCAAGGAGCATGCCGTGTCGGGTACGGTTCGGGCCAAACCCGTGCCGGGCTTCGGGCTACCCTTTAAGCCTGACCCGTTTGGACATGTCTACGTGTGGCAACGCTGCAGCAGTAATCGCGGGAGCAGTTAACCCTGCATGCAGCCGCCCATTGAGATTTAATTTCCATCAGTTGCACGCAAGGGCAAGGACATCCAAAATTCTCTTTAAACGTGCCAGCGTCTTACTTTTAGATTCTTTTGAAAAACGGCAGAATAACTAGTAACAGGAACCGAAGGGAGTATCTTATATCATGTCACAAATGCTCATTTATTATCTTTTATTTAAAACCTCATGCAAAGAGCTTATTTATTCATGTACTTAGGCTTAGCCTTTCTCTCTTATGGTACATGACTCTAGACTTTGATTATATGAAATTATGAACTTGTAATAACACTTCATGTTTTAGCACCAAAAGTTCATGTAAACAAGGTTCCTTTTGTAAGGAAAATGGACCTCGGCCCATTTGACTAAATGGTTTTGGTGTTTGATGATTAACATAGCCTATGGACTAATGTGTTTGCTAGTGATTGTATTTGTAGTTCGCAGGATGCTAAAGTGACTTGGACTGAGGCATTGAGGAAGCAACATCTTAAAAGAAGACATTATGAAGACCATAAGTGAAGATCAACAAGTATCAAGCAAAGTACAAGACATGAAGAAAGTGTTGCCACTGGCAAACTGTCCGGCTGAGAGCACCGGACTATCCGGTGCCACACCGCTGGACTGTCTGGTGCACCAGGGAATGCTTCTACTTCTTTCTTTGATTTAATTGATGATTCTAATCCCTTCAATCAAGTTCTTGTTAAGAATGTTGTTATAGAAACATGTTTGGATGAGATTGCAATGGATAATGAGCAATTAAAGCAAGAGGTGGCTCGCCTAGGCAAAGCTTTGTATGACAAGAAAGGCAAAGCCAAACAATCCCAACCTCCATAGGATAACACCACTGCAGGAGTGAACATACTTGGAGAGGGAGAAACCGTGGTTTGTAGGGTATGCCGCAAGGAAGGCCACAAGTCTTACCAATGCAAGGCAAAGATCAGGGAGAAGCAAAAGAAAAGGCCAACAAGCAAAATCTCCAACGCCTACATCAACAAGGTGGACAAAAAGGGCGCTACACCATATTTGATCAAGAAGAAAAATAATGGAAAGGTGATAGCAATCAAGGCCAACAAGCAAGCCAACAAAGGAAAGGGGACAAAATGCATCTGGGTGCCAAAGGAGATTATCTCAACCATGAAAAGCACTAAGAAGGTTTGGGTCCCACAAGGAAAGTGAGAAGTCCGAAGGACTTCATGGAATTTGGAGACTTAGCAAAATGGGGATGTATATCATGGGGTGCATCACACCGGATCAAGTTTATTCCCAAGTGGGTTAGTGAAAATTTTGGACCCAAATTCTCCACCCATGGCTAAGGTAACTAGATTTATTGTATCTATTTTCTTGTATCTAGTTTTTACCTTACATGCGTAGTTTTACATTGTAACACCCGGGCTTTAAGGAACAAAGCCGGGTGCATCTCATACATGCGCCAAAGAAGACAACATATATAATAACAGAGTGTATAGAGATAAATGTCATAAAACATCAGAGTATTTATTACATAGCGGAAGACTTATTACAGAATAAAATAATGAATATAAAACGAACTAAGGATCGTCGGCGCGAATGTCGACTGAGAAACGCCACCTAGATCAGATCATACTCCTCGCTTTGAGGCTCCTCCTGAACCACCTGCTCTTCTCCTGTGGGGGGGGTGTGAGACAGCAAGAGTGAGCTCACATACGTTCATAGCTCAACAAGTCGTGGGGAATAATGTGGCATGAACTCACCAAAGGTGGGAGTTCATGTAGTGTAAGGCTGATCAATGAAATAAAGGCTGAAGCTGAGCATTGCTTTTATAAGTTGGTCAAAATTTTATTAGCAATTACTAAGTGTAAGTGAATACCAATCCATAGTAATAATAAATAAAAGTAATAATAAAATAATCCCAAATGCAATGAAATGACAGGTTAAGTTTAAGTTCCATATATTAATCATGTGAGTGTCCGAGCCGCTCATGACCGTGAGCACGGCTAGTATACCAGTTTTACACTTTGCAGAGGTTGCGCATCTTTACCCACAAGTCGTGTTACCCATTTGCCACAGAGTTGATCAGACTCCATACACCTCTACCTAGGAAGCGAGGCAGGGTACCACTACGAGGCCTTTACAAAGTTCCACTAGCTTTAGACTACCCGCTACAGTTTATAGGAAGCTCCAGTGCAGGGTTCCTGGCTGACCGCCATCGCAGCAAAATCAACCAGGGACCTCCCTACACTGACCTCTCCCCTACTGCCCTTGCCCCTTTCGGGTAAGGTAGCCCTCCCCTAGCTTTCCTAGTTAATCAGCCAAGGGCGTCCCATTAAACCCTTGTGGTAGCACTGTTTTCCCGGGTGGTTCTCCATGTTCCCATTAACATAATGATCTTAACATGAACAAGGAAGAATAAAACAGATAACAATAAATAGTATAACAATGAGTGATGAATATCTCTATACCCAATCCACATAAAGCAATAGCATGTACTACCCAAAACTTTAGTAATAAAACCAGTGGTGAAGCAAGGTATAAAGATAGTCAAAATCTAGGGCATCCTATTGGGTCCCAGCAAAATTATCCTATGCAGATCATTATGAATAATAAGAACATGAATGGGTAAAAGAAGTGATCAAGGGCACAACTTGCCTTCAACGAGCTCCTGCTCAGCTATCTCTACTTGCTGAACCTCAGAATCCTCTGTAGCTTCCTCGTCTACTCGCATTAACACAATACATACATAGTATAGCAAAAATTAACATTACACCAAACATGTAAATAAATTACACAGTAATAATCTAGACATTAAAATAGGATCCTAGGAACTGGAATCACTAAATTTGGAGTTATATATTTTAAGTTATGAATTTTCTAAGGTTTTATGTATTTAATACAAGATTAAGTGATAGATAAATTTTAATGAGTCTTTCATGCCAAAACAGAGGCACTATTTGATAGAGAATAATATTACAAAAATTTAGGAACTGGAATGGACCAATTTGGAGTTCATATGCATTTTCTACAATTTAAACAAGTTTCAGCAATTATTTTTGTATTAAAAATACATTTCTGATTTATTTTCTCTGGTTTTATAATTCCCTGGAGTGGGCCTCAAATCCTAGAACACGCAGGGGTCCTAGCGCAAAGTATCCCGAGACACAGCAGAACCAGGCCGTGGACTGCGGGTTTATTAACAGCTTTTCCAGGGGCCTAATAGCTAAACCGACCAGCCGAAGGGCTATGGACAAACACTGGCCGTTGGATTAGAATCAAAGGGCTACGATTAGATCTATCCACCAATCACTCGGCCTTCGACGAGGGCCCTCGGATCTCGATCCAAAGGTCTTGATTCAATGAACGCTTAACGCCACCCGACCGCCAGATTGAACATCGACGGCGACGATCTCGCGATTGAAACGGTATCCGATCCTCTAATCCGAGCCGCCCGTTGAGGATCGGACGGTGCTCGGGTATCGTCTCCCTCACGTGGTCTCTAACGGCGGCGATGCGCCCGCACGGCGGCGTAAACGCCGACGAACATCGCGCCCGACCTCACGGCGATAATCCTATGTTCTAACAGCGTTGACCCAATGCGCAGATTAAGGTGAATTCGCGGGTGGGAGACATACCGACCTTGACGCCGTAGAGGCACCCGGTCGCGGAGCGAGGTTGTTCACGGCGGAACATCAGTCGACGGCGAGAAATTGCCACGGTTCCGCAGCCTCTCCTTCCGATTGCGGGCATGGAACGCAATCCCGAGTGCAGACGACCCTCCCTGGTTCAACACCGAAGCCATACGACACTCCCTATGCCGAGATTCGCAGGCGGCGGCGTTCTTCCTGCCCTTGCCGTTATAGATGGGTGCGGACCGGCAGGGAAGATTCTCTCTCTCACCCTCTCGCGACTCACTCTTTCTTGGTGTCGAAATTGTTGAGCAGGAGGCGGGCCCGATTGAAGGTTTATGGGGAACCCAATCCGACCATGCCGCAGCAATCGGGCGAGCTCGCCCACGACCGCGCTGAATTCGCGAGTTAGGTGACGGGTCTGAGCGAGCGGGCCCACACGGCAGCGGTTCAGCGATAAAGTGCCAAGGTGCGCGTGGGAGACTGACCGGGCGGTCCCGCCAGCAGCAACACAGGAGCGCGCGTGCGCGCGAGGGCAAGCGGCTGCCCAGCGGCCCCAAATTGTCAGTCCGTGCGCGCGAGATTGCAAACACGCGAAGCATCAGCAGTGGGCTGCGCGCAAGTGGAAATGCTCCATGGGCCGGAATTGGGGTGCGAGGCCCATTTAGCTAGTTTGTTTCATTTTTTTTCAATTCCTTTTCTTTTTTTTTCTATTTTCAAGTCCAAATTTGAATTCCAATTCAAACTTTGTGCAGAATTTGTGCTCAAATTATATTGTGAACTTAAGGAGCGCCAATTTGGGAAATATAAAGTTTATTTATGTTTTATATACTCTCTTTCCCAATTTCCGAGTTTTAAATTAGGTCAAAACCTCATTTTCATTATTAACGTGTTTTTATTATGATTGTTTTTATAACTAAATGCACAAGCAAAAATCCAAAATGATGCAATGGTTTATTTGTGTCGTAGTGAAGTTTTACTCATTTTTAAACATGATCAGTCACATGTGATGGAGATGCACATATATTCAAAGGAGACAATTCCTCCTTTTATCCTCCCTTACAATTTGAGCATTACAAATCCTACCCCCCTTAAAAATAATCTCGTCCTCGAGATTTAGGAAGATCTAGGGAAAAGGTGGGGAAAATCTATACGAAGCTCTTCTTCTCTTTCCCAAGTTGCTTCATCTTCAACGTGGTGGCTCCATTGAACTTTGCATATCTTTATAACCTTATTCCTCGTAACTCGAGTCAAAGTATCCAAAATCTTGATGGGGTACTCCGTGTAAGTCAAATCACCTTGAACACTGAGCTCTTCCATGGGTAACTGTTCCTCAGGAACACAGAGACACTTCTTAAGTTGAGACACATGGAACACATTATGCACATCAGATAGATTATCAGGTAACTCGAGTTGGTATGCTATCTCCCCAACTCGCCTAAAAACTCAGAATGGTCCAATAAAGCGAGGGGACAATTTGCCCGTGGCTTTGAATCTCCTCATTCCACGAAGTGGTGAAACCTTGAGGTACACATGATCACCTTCCTCAAATTCCAGTGGTCTTCTTCTATCATCTGCGTAGCTCTTTTGTCTGGTTTGAGCTACCCTCAAGTCCTCCCGGATTATACAGACTTGTTCTTCTGCCTCTTGAATAAGTTCAGGTCCAAAGAACTGTCTTCCCCTAGTCTGATCCAATGTAGAGGAGTACTGCATTTCCTGCCATATAGATCCCCAAACGATGACATCTTCAGACTAGCCTGGTAACTATTATTATATGAGAACTCAGCATAAGGTAGCCTCTTGTCCCAACTACTACCATGCTGAAGGGCACAAGCTCTCAACATGTCCTCCAGTACTTGATTAGTCCTTTCAGTCTGTCCATCAGTCTGAGGATGGTAGGACGAACTATATTTCAACTTCGTATCCATATTCTCATGAAAACTTTTCCAAAACCTGGAGGTAAACTGTGATCCTCTATCCAAAATGATCTTTTTCGGTACACCGTGTTGAGACACAATCCGAGCTATATATAACTCTACCAATTGAGATCCCTTATAAGTAGTCTTGACTGGAATGAAGTGAGCTAATTTAGTCAATATATCCACAATCACCCATATAGCATCATATCCTTTCTGGGTGCAAGGCAATCCAGTAATGAAATCCATACCAATTTCTTCCCATTTCCACTCGGGTATCTTCAATGGGTGCAATAATCCAGCGGGTCTTTGATGTTCGGCCTTAACTCTTTGACACACATCACACTTAGCCACATGAGCAGCAACATCTCTTTTCAGTCCATACCACCAATACTTTTGCTTCAAATCTTGATACATCTTAGTGCTTCCAGGGTGGATGGAGTAATCAGAATCATGAGCTTCTTTCAATATAGCCCCACGGAGGCTATCGATCTCTGGAACACATATCCGATCTTTGAACCATATAGTACCTTTCTCATCCTCCGTGAATTCCGGAACTCGACCTTCCGTAATCAGATCTTTAATCTCTTGAATCTTAGCGTCACCAACCTGACCTTTACGAATCTCTTGCTCCAAGGTAGGTTCCAACTCAATGGTAACTCCTTCAGTATGAGTAACAATTCCCAAATTGAGTCTCTCAAAGTCTTTTGCTAATTCATCGGGCAGTTGGACAACGAAAGTGGAGTGAACATGCTCTTTCCGACTCAAGGCATCTGCGACCAAATTCGCCTTGCCTGGATGATAGTGAATCTCCAAATCATAATCCTTAATAAGCTCCAACCAACGACGTTGTCTGAGGTTGAGATCCTTCTGAGTGAATATGTACTTCAAACTCTTATGATCCGTGTATACTTGGCACTTAGTTCCTATAATGTAGTGTCTCCAAATCTTAAGTGCATGCACAACTGCTGCCAATTCCAAGTCATGAGTGGGGTAGTTCAATTCATGCTTCCGCAACTGGCGAGATGCATAGGCAATCACATGACCTTCTTGCATAAGCACACATCCAAGTCCTTGGCCACATGCATCACAGTAAATGTCAAATCCCTTCTGCAGATCTGGCATAATCAATACTGGTGGCGACATTAGTCTCTCCTTCAATTGGTCAAAGCTCTCTTGACACTTCTCGTCCCACTTAAATTCTCTTCCTTTCTCCAAAAGCGAGGTCATAGGCTTGGCAATCTTGGAGAAACCTTCAATAAATCTCCGATAATATCCTGCAAGTCCCAAGAAACTTCGGACCTCAGTAACTATAGTGGGTATGCTTCACACCACTATCTCCTTGACTTCAGCAGAATCCACTGATATTCCTCCATGATATATCCAAGGAATGACACCTCGTCAATCCAGAACTCGCATTTACTGTACTTGGCGTAGAGTTGACTATCTCGTTGCTTTTGTAGCACCAATCTCAGATATTTCTTATGATCACTATCACTCTTAGAATAAATAAGAGTATCGTCGATGAAAACCACGACGAATCTGTCCAAATCATGAACACCTTATTCTTCAGATCCATAAAATAGGCTGGTGCATTAGTTATCCAAATGACATAACGGTGAACTCATATAATCCATATCGAGTCGAGAACGCTGTTTTGGGAATATCCGATGGTCTAATCCTCATCTGATGGTATCCCGATCGGAGATCAATCTTTGAGAATACTCTAGCTCCTCTCATCTGATCAAATAAATCCTCAATACGGGGTAATGGATACTTGTTCTTCACCGTAACATCATTAAGAGATCTATAATCCACACACATTCTTTGTGATCCATCCTTCTTTTGTACAAATAGAATCAACGCTCCACAAGGTGAAGAATCCGAACGAATGTACCCAGCTTCTTGTAACTCCGTTAACTGCTTCTTAAGTTCTTTTAACTCTTCTACAGACATCTCGTATGGCCGTTTAGAAATAGGAGCAGTCTCAGGTAAGAGATCAATGACCAACTCAACTTCCTTATCTGGTGGCATCCCTAATAACTCCTCTGGAAAAATATCCAGAAAATCTCTAACCACACGGATATTGACACCAATAAACTTCCCATCTACTAAGAATGCCGCAAGTCTGATGGTGGTAGTTACTACAACTTCAACTTCAAATCTTTGTCCTTTGGAACTGGTGAGTTCTACGGTTCCTTTAGCATAGTGTATAATCCGCCTTTGCCTTTCTTAACCATGACATACCAAGTATCACATCTATAGTGCTCTCTTCTAACACTATAGGGGTAGCCCATCTGGGTTAGAAACACAGGGTACGAAAGAAAGGATTGTAGACAAGGCATATAATTACGAGGCATGTTACTTTGGGGGGGATTTATTAGCTAAGCAGTGTAATGTTTTACCTACCATAGCTAATTTATTACCTTATGCTGGCACATACTAAGATGTCCATATATAATACTTCAATCAATCAAAGAAGCAAATCAGGCATTGATCATCAGAACAATCAACCAACATTTTTAATAGAGAAAATAATTTTATTTTTGTCTTAGGTATCCTATCTCTTAAGAATGTCATAGGGGTAGGGATTCCAAGGTGTGAAATCCATCTTGTCTCAGAGTAGAAAAGGTAAGAATGATCAGAGTAGAACAGTAGAAGATGAGACAGGAACAAGATAAGTGTAGAAAGAATCAGAGTAAGGTAAGTATAGAATGAATCAGAATGAGGTAAGTAGGTAAGGGTTTTGTCCATTTCTATCTAGGTTTCGTCCTACAGTCAACATTTCCTCTGATACCACTTCTGTAACACCCGGGCTTTAAGGAACAAAGCCGGGTGCATCTCATACATGCGCCAAAGAAGACAACATATATAATAACAGAGTGTATAGAGATAAATGTCATAAAACATCAGAGTATTTATTACATAGCGGAAGACTTATTACAGAATAAAATAATGAATATAAAACGAACTAAGGATCGTCGGCGCGAATGTCGACTGAGAAACGCCACCTAGATCAGATCATACTCCTTGCTTTGAGGCTCCTCCTGAACCACCTGCTCTTCTCCTGTGGGTGGGGGTGTGAGACAGCAAGAGTGAGCTCACATACGTTCATAGCTCAACAAGTCGTGGGGAATAATGTGGCATGAACTCACCAAAGGTGGGAGTTCATGTAGTGTAAGGCTGATCAATGAAATAAAGGCTGAAGCTGAGCATTGCTTTTATAAGTTGGTCAAAATTTTATTAGCAATTACTAAGTGTAAGTGAATACCAATCCATAGTAATAATAAATAAAAGTAATAATAAAATAATCCCAAATGCAATGAAATGACAGGTTAAGTTTAAGTTCCATATATTAATCATGTGAGTGTCCGAGCCGCTCATGACCGTGAGCACGGCTAGTATACCAGTTTTACACTCTGCAGAGGTTGCGCATCTTTACCCACAAGTCGTGTTACCCATTTGCCACAGAGTTGATCAGACTCCATACACCTCTACCTAGGAAGCGAGGCAGGGTACCACTACGAGGCCTTTACAAAGTTCCACTAGCTTTAGACTACCCGCTACAGTTTATAGGAAGCTCCAGTGCAGGGTTCCTGGCTGACCGCCATCGCAGCAAAATCAACCAGGGACCTCCCTACACTGACCTCTCCCCTACTGCCCTTGCCCCTTTCGGGTAAGGTAGCCCTCCCCTAGCTTTCCTAGTTAATCAGCCAAGGGCGTCCCATTAAACCCTTGTGGTAGCACTGTTTTCCCGGGTGGTTCTCCATGTTCCCATTAACATAATGATCTTAACATGAACAAGGAAGAATAAAACAGATAACAATAAATAGTATAACAATGAGTGATGAATATCTCTATACCCAATCCACATAAAGCAATAGCATGTACTACCCAAAACTTTAGTAATAAAACCAGTGGTGAAGCAAGGTATAAAGATAGTCAAAATCTAGGGCATCCTATTGGGTCCCAGCAAAATTATCCTATGCAGATCATTATGAATAATAAGAACATGAATGGGTAAAAGAAGTGATCAAGGGCACAACTTGCCTTCAACGAGCTCCTGCTCAGCTATCTCTACTTGCTGAACCTCAGAATCCTCTGTAGCTTCCTCGTCTACTCGCATTAACACAATACATACATAGTATAGCAAAAATTAACATTACACCAAACATGTAAATAAATTACACAGTAATAATCTAGACATTAAAATAGGATCCTAGGAACTGGAATCACTAAATTTGGAGTTATATATTTTAAGTTAAGAATTTTCCAAGGTTTTATGTATTTAATACAAGATTAAGTGATAGATAAATTTTAATGAGTCTTTCATGCCAAAACAGAGGCACTATTTGATAGAGAATAATATTACAAAAATTTAGGAACTAGAATGGACCAATTTGGAGTTCATATGCATTTTCTACAATTTAAACAAGTTTCAGCAATTATTTTTGTATTAAAAATACATTTCTGATTTATTTTCTCTGGTTTTATAATTCCCTGGAGTGGGCCTCAAATCCTAGAACACGCAGGGGTCCTAGCGCAAAGTATCCCGAGACACAGCAGAACCAGGCCGTGGACTGCGGGTTTATTAACAGCTTTTCCAGGGGCCTAATAGCTAAACCGACCAGCCGAAGGGCTATGGACAAACACTGGCCGTTGGATTAGAATCGAAGGGCTACGATTAGATCTATCCACCAATCACTCGGCCTTCGACGAGGGCCCTCGGATCTCGATCCAAAGGTCTTGATTCAATGAACGCTTAACGCCACCCGACCGCCAGATTGAACATCGACGGCGACGATCTCGCGATTGAAACGGTATCCGATCCTCTAATCCGAGCCGCCCGTTGAGGATCGGACGGTGCTCGGGTATCGTCTCCCTCACGTGGTCTCTAACGGCGGCGATGCGCCCGCACGGCGGCGTAAACACCGACGAACATCGCGCCCGACCTCACGGCGATAATCCTATGTTCTAACAGCGTTGACCCAATGCGCAGATTAAGGTGAATTCGCGGGTGGGAGACATACCGACCTTGACGCCGTAGAGGCACCCGGTCTCGGAGCGAGGCTGTTCACGGCGGAACATCAGTCGACGGCGAGAAATTGCCACGGTTCCGCAGCCTCTCCTTCCGATTGCGGGCATGGAACGCAATCCCGAGTGCAGACGACCCTCCCTGGTTCAACACCGAAGCCATACGACACTCCCTATGCCGAGATTCGCAGGCGGCGGCGTTCTTCCTGCCCTTGCCGTTACAGATGGGTGCGGACCGGCAGGGAAGATTCTCTCTCTCACCCTCTCGCGACTCACTCTTTCTTGGTGTCGAAATTGTTGAGCAGGAGGCGGGCCCGATTGAAGGTTTATGGGGAACCCAATCCGACCATGCCGCAGCAATCGGGCGAGCTCGCCCACGACCGCGCTGAATTCGCGAGTTAGGTGACGGGTCTGAGCGAGCGGGCCCACACGGCAGCGGTTCAGCGATAAAGTGCCAAGGTGCGCGTGGGAGACTGACCGGGCGGTCCCGCCAGCAGCAACACAGGAGCACGCGTGCGCGCGAGGGCAAGCGGCTTCCCAGCGGCCCCAAATTGTCAGTCCGTGCGCGCGAGATTGCAAACACGCGAAGCATCAGCAGTGGGCTGCGCGCAAGTGGAAATGCTCCATGGGCCGGAATTGGGGTGCGAGGCCCATTTAGCTAGGTTTGTTTCATTTTTTTTCAATTCCTTTTCTTTTTTTTCTATTTTCAAGTCCAAATTTGAATTCCAATTCAAACTTTGTGCAGAATTTGTGCTCAAATTATATTGTGAACTTAAGGAGCGCCAATTTGGGAAATATAAAGTTTATTTATGTTTTATATACTCTCTTTCCCAATTTCCGAGTTTTAAATTAGGTCAAAACCTCATTTTCATTATTAACGTGTTTTTATTATGATTGTTTTTATAACTAAATGCACAAGCAAAAATCCAAAATGATGCAATGGTTTATTTGTGTCGTAGTGAAGTTTTACTCATTTTTAAACATGATCAGTCACATGTGATGGAGATGCACATATATTCAAAGGAGACAATTCCTCCTTTTATCCTCCCTTACAATTTGAGCATTACATACATGCAGTATTTTTCTTGTGAATTAGAATTGCATGCACACTAGGTTAATCATATGGTAGAAATGCTCATTTTCAATTCATATTCTTGAGCAAACCTACATGGTTTAAAATGCTTAGTTAAGCACGTCACATAGCTTATTTAACATTCCTAAGTAATTGACACTAATGCTTCATAGTTTATATCCCATGATATCCTACTAGTGGTATTCTCCAAGTGGTGTCATTTTGACTTATAGTGCCAAAACTTGGATTATAGATAATTTTCCCTCTTGATGTCATAATAAAAGTGCATGTCTCCTACAAGTATTCAAAACTTGTATGCACACTTTCAGGGGGGGAAGTTACTTGATAATCTAAGTCTTTGAGACTAATACTTGTTTTCAAGTCTATTATGTGTAGTAGTCTCATTGAAGGAAAATGGAATCCTTAGGAGAAAGACAATAAGCTTCCATTACAAATCTACAAGAACTTTTGCAAGTAGTTTCATTCCACTATCGGTATCATTTACATGTCTTCTCTAGATTTTGATTAGACTATATTACACATCTTATGCTTCCCATGTTGCTATAAATGCATATGTTGTTAAAATATATATTTTATCTATGCATAGAGGGTTAGTATATTCTATCATGAATTGTCCCTCTCTTTCTCATGTGCTTTTCCTAAGTAGAGGATCTTCGACATGGGGAGTATGTCTTCTTTCATACAAAGGAAAGAATATTCTTTTAAAGGGGGAGAACACTCTTTTAGGGGGAATAGTCTTTTAGAGCTACATGTTATAAATGTTTTAGAGGGCAAGTCTTTTTATTGCTTCCTATATTCTTTTACCGTCTTCCTTTTTGGTGCTTGATTCCAAAGGGGGAGAAGGTTTAGGGACCAAAGCAATTCAAAATATATCAATCACCAAACACCACTCAATTTAAAGTTTTGAAATCTAGAATTTACAAGTGGTTTTGGCTCTTCAAGTGTTTTTGGTCTAAAATAGGAAGTATGTGGATTATGGAGTTAGGGGGAGGCTTAAGTCCATAATCTCACATTGTGGGGACATTCATGCATCCTAGCAAGTGAACTACATATTTTCATCAAAATGTTTGTTATATTTGCTTCCTTTGGTTGTGTTATCATCAATCACGAAAAGGGGGAGATTGTAATAAAAATAGACCTCATCCCATTTGACTAAATGATTTTGGTGTTTGATGATCAACATAGCCTATGGACTAATGTGTTTGCTAGTGATTGTATTTGTAGTTCACAGGATGCTAAAGTGACTTGGACTAAGACATTGAGGAAGTAACACCTCAAAAGAAGACATTATGCAAACCATAAGTGAAGATCAACAAGTATCAAACAAAGTCCAAGACATGAAGAAAGTGTTACCACTAGCGAACTGTCCAGCTGAGAGCACCAAACTGTCTGGTGCCACATCACCGAACTGCCTGGTGCACCAAGGAATAGTAGCTCAATGGCTAGTTCCTGGTGGCATTGTGGAGGAGAGCCACCAAATTGTCTGGTGCGAGGCTAACAGCTGCAACAGTCACATGCACCAGTCAGATCTAATGGCTAATGGCGCACCAAACATGGCACCGGACTGTCCAGTGTGCCACAGAGAAGCAGCAGCTTTTCTCCAACAGCTAGTTTCAAGTTGGGACCTGTATATACTTTACCCAACTGGGCATTTGAAGGTGTGGAAGCCCAAGCAACATATGAACACAAGCTATAGACATTTCCATGTGCTCAAACACCCAAGTGCTTAATAGAATCACTCGTTGATTAGCGTAGGTGCTTTACGAAGTGCTTAGGTTAGTTAGACAGCTTATGTGCTTGCTCAAGGTGAATCCTAGTTAGTTGAGTGAGTTTAGAAAAACCCATATAACCTCTCGGTTCTTGTGTGAGTCATTGTAATATTGTACCGAGTGGGGCGAGAATCTTGCGAGACCGTGATAATCGAGTTTGTGTCACAACCGCCACTGTGTACTGGAGGGAAGGATGCCTGCGGTGTTTCGACCAAAAGATTGATACTGGAGACAAGAGGGAGCGTCCTAGAGGAGCTAGAAGCAAAGCATCACTTGTGCATGGAGAAGGCTTGCGGCTCTCTACGGAGTTACTCATTCGTGGTGCTTGGCCCTCGCATTGGCTACACTTTGCTTAGGGGCACCAACGAGGATTAGTCGGGACCTTGCGTGATTCCAGATACCTCGGTAAAAATACCGGTGTCGTCCATGAGAGTTTGCTTTCTCTACTAGCTCTTTAATCTTCCGCATTTACTCTCTCTACTTAAGTTGCAATCTTTACTAGTATTAGTGTAAATTATATAGGATTAGAACTTAGGTTGCATAACTCCTTTTGCGGTAGAGATATCAACACATAGACAAAACCTAGTTTGCACATTTTAGTTAACTTATTTGCATAGGTTTTGTTCTAGGGATCACTCTAGAGTTTCTCAACTTTCTAACAGACTTAAATCATCTTTTAACATGTCTTGATGACTTCCCATTATCCTTAGAACTTGTCACTTTACCAATCACAATCTGATTGTCACAGTTCATAAGAATAGCCGGTATTGGTTTCTCAACCACCGGCAAGTCGATCAACAGTTCACACAATCATTCTGCCTCAACAGTTATTGTGTCAAGTGAAGTGAGCTCAACTTTTATGGTTGACCTCATCAATATGGTCTGCTTGCATGACCTCCATGATACTGCACCTCCACCAATAGTAAAGACATAACCATTGGTGGCATAAAGCTCATTTGAATCAGATATCTAGTTCGAATCGCTATATCCTTCAAGTATTGCATGCTAACCAGAATAGTGAATTCCATAGCTCATTGTATCATGCAAGTAGCGCATAACCCACTCAAGTGCATGCTAATGATCAGTATCGGGGTTTCACATGAACCTACTCAATTTCCTCACAGCAAATGAGATATCATGCCTTGTTGCACTAACAAGATACATGAGTGAACCAATGATCTTAGAATACCTCAATTAGTCTAAACTAATTCTCTTATTCTTTCACAGTGTCATACTAGGATCATGAGGTGTTGGAGAAGCTTTGCAATCAGAGAAGCCAAATTGCTTCAAAATCTTTTCAACATAGTGAGGTTGCGAGAGTAATCCCACCATCTACATTAATCAGCTTGATGTTTAGAATCACATCAGCTTCTCCCAATTCTTTCATATCAAAACTCTTTGATGAAAAGAATTGACTTCATTGATCACATCAATGTTTGTGCCAAATATCAATAGATCATCAACATATAGGCACAATATAACTCCTTCACGCCCACCATAGCGATAATACACACACCTGTTTGCCTCATTAATGGCAAAGCCGGATGACATTAGAGTCACGTCAAACTTCCCATGCCACTGTGTAACACCCCACTGATCCCACACAATGGATGTTACCAAATACCCTTCCCACTAAACTTATGCAACACAAGAAAAGAAATAGAGAAAGAAAGTATTGCAAAAATCCGGTAGCACCTCCCTTGAAAGAAGCATAACAAGGGGGAACATAGAGTTTATACAGGATATAAAATAAAGATAATTCACGTAGTATAATCAAAATGCAAAAGTAGTAATGAACATTCATGACCAAATAAAAGATAGGTAACTCAGCCCACCCCAAAATTAGCTCAACTACCATGAAAGGCTAGAACATAATTATTCCCTAGACTTGACCCTCCCTGTTTAACAACATTATTAAGCAGTGGTTCCTTTATTTAAAGGTGTAGTGGCCGTGCTGCTACATCCCTTCTTTCCTGTGGGGGACTTGTTCTCAAATGCTATGAGATAAGAACAAGGCAACACAAAGTATTAATGGTTAAAGACCTTCGTCCTTCGAAGCATTATCTCTGTTAGAATATAATGATCTTCAAACGAAGGTTATGAAGGATGTACCTTCATATTAGTGTTATAACAATGAAAGTAAAAGCATATGAAACATGGAAAATAACATGAATAATTACATGACATCATTGAGATATTTTTATTATATCATCATGAACAAATATGAACAATATCGAGTTACATTTGTACCTTCGGCTTGATAGAAGGTGAAAATCCAGATGACGTGCGAGTGAATGCCAGTCAGCGTGAACAGTACAAGGGTACTGGTCATCTATTTATAGGCAAGGGACGCAGCCCAAACAAAATTACATTTGTGCCCTTGATAACTAATCATAACCATGACACAAGTTATCATGGACTAAACGGTCTTTTACTCTTTAAGTCGGTGCTGCCCTTCGTCTCAAGGTGCGTCGTCATGCCGAAGCACCCTGGATTGTAGCTTTGGCACCGCTTCTGTTTTGATCTTCCAAAGGTGTTTCTTCTCACAGGACCTTCGGCGACGAAGCAGACCCCCAACAGTAGCCCCTTTACGGTGCCAGATCGTTTTGCGTAACGAGCTCGACCCGTGAAAAATTCTCTTAGGCTTTGGAATGCCGAAGGTCCAAAAAACACCTTCCCTGAGCTCAATGTCGAGAAACAATTAAATATTCTAAGTACGAGATGGTCCCACCATACGACGGGTACGCATGATTTGGTGATTCACCTTCTCACGCACCATGGTCCACCGTTCAGTGGTTGCGGGTGACTGTTCAGCGTGTGCGAGCGGCTTGGCGATTCACCTTCCCACCTGTAGACTATATAAACAGACGGGTAAGTGTGAAGTTACCACAACATTTATTACTATTGCACTGTTGTGCTGCTGAAAAATTTGACCATAGCCGAAGCTTATTCATCGTATTCTCAATCAAAGCATCGTCTCGTTTTAGCTTCGTCATAAGAGGCAGCTTCAGCAAAATTGCAAAAAGTCATTAACTTTGTCAAAACCGTGAGAAATTCAGCATCAAATGGCTAGAGTGCGTTCAACAGCTAGAATTATGCGCGACGGAAGGGAGGCCAAAGCTGCTAAAACTACCCCAATCTCCAAAGTAATGAGGCAATCGGAACTGGTTATAACAGAGGGTGCCTCTGACTAAGGTGCACCTGCTTCCGAAGCTGAACAGCCTGACATTGAAGAGGGTAATGCTGATGAAGAAGAGATAGATTATAACACCATCATGCCATCCAAACCCAGCCATTTGGACTTTGGAAAGTCTACTGTCTCTACGGCTGATATGCCCATGATGTTAAAGCTAAGCTACTTTGGGGAAGCCGAGAAGAAGCTGATTTGTTTTGGCGGGAAAGAAACTACTCCGAAGCCAGAAAATGATGATAGTTTTCAGAAGTTCCTTCAAAGCAGTATTGAGGTTTCCTTTGCATGAAATGATTGGGGATGTTTTGGAAGATTTCGAAATTTATCTTCATCAGCTGACTCCTAACGCCATCGTTAGGCTCAGCGTCTTTATCTGGGCTCTTCAAAGCCAAGGAGTGGAGCCGCTTGCCGAAGCTTTCTGCGGGGTGCACGAGCTTCATTATCAGACGAAGGCTAGAGAAGATGGGCTTCACGAGAATTTTGGCTGTTACAACTTTGCTTATCGCAAAGATATGAAGATTTCGGTGGTCAGCTATCGCACCAAATGGCCAACCGGTTGAAAGAATGAGTGGTTTTATGTTAATGTTGATGAGAAGAAGGAGAAGATAGTTTAGAGCCCACTGGTCCTAACCTTCAGGTTAACTAGGCCCCTGTGCGAAATGCTGCAAGGGTCACCATGCCGAGAAGCTGTGGGTGAATTCCGAGTTGTGTCTGAGCATATCGGTACTAGAGATTTGGTGCAGGAATACTTAGCAAATAGAGTATTTCTGACGTTAAAGGAATGGAATATGCCGAAGCTTAAAGGAGAAAAGAAAAAGAATGAGCTTGCTCGACTGTCCTATCACTTCAAGTTCAAGAAACATTTCAAAGAGCCTTGCCAAGAATGGTTGGAAATGATTGAAACTATGTGCAATGAAAGTTTGGGCAACTATACTAAGAAAGAAGATCAATTGATTACCGCGGCCTTTGGCACCCGACCAAAACGAAGGCTGAACCGAGTAATGGATGCCCTAAAATTTGAATACCCTGACTATGAACGATTAAGACAGGGTGCCAAAGGGCCAAAGCGAAAAAGAATTGTCAGTGTTATGAAGAGACAAGCTGCTAGAATGATAGAAGAAGATGAGGAAGCTTTAAAGAAGAAAAAATCCAGCCCTGAGCCAAAGGTGGCTGTTCCGAAGAAAAGAAAAGTTGTGGCTGCGAACAACTGATATAGAGGAAGAAATTCCTTCAACGCCTCCTGCTGCTGACGGGGAGGAAATTTTAAAGGTAATGACCGAATCTTTACCTCTCAAGCTAAGTCCACTAGGGCCACAACTGATGAAGCTTTTACAGAAGAAGGAGAAGCCTGCGGAAATCAAGAAGCCTGCTGGAAAAAGGCGAAGGATTATTACTATTATTGATGCTATTGAAGAAATGCCACCATCGGCTTCGGCGTCAAAAACACCGGTTGCCGAAGACACTGCAGCTACCGAGGCTGCCCCCGCCGAAGCTGCAACTGTCGAAGCTGAGACGGCTGAAGGTACAAATCTAGAGAGCACTTTTTCTGATATTGATAAGATGCTTTTGAACATGGCTGCGGAAGAAGCTGCTGCAGCTGCCGAAGAGACTCTGGCCCCAGCGCCCGAGAAAGAGAAGGGGAACGAGAAGGAGATTGCCGAAGATACTTCAGAGGAAAAGGATTTTAATTTTCAAAACATACTTGGGCAAAAGCTGTCTAAGGCTGAGAAGGAAGAGCTGAGGGATTATGCAATATCATGCGGCTATCAACCAGGAGCATTGCTCTTCGGTGGCGTTGACGAAGAGAGCTTAGGATGTCTCCGGGATCGGACTGGAGCAAAGGTTGTCAACACTCTATCGAAGAGTGTTGGCTTTCCGAAGCTTGAGGCCGACCTCAGCAGATACCGGCGGCAACATATCGCCGGTAGCTTGTTTTATTCTAATTTTAAGGTAAAATTCCTACCTTAACTTTTTTATTATTTTTGAGATGAATGTTGCTTCTGATGAAGGTTATTTTTTTAGAATCTACTACTAAGTAAAACCTTGAGGATGCAACAAGACCTCGAGGACAAGAAAAATGAGATTATAATTGAGGGCTTAGAGGCCAAAATTAAAGATCACGAAGCTGCTGTGGAGAAGAAAGATTTTGTGATTCAAACAATGGAGGGTTCGCTGGCAGAAGCCCAAGCCGAGATTGCTAAATTAAACAGTGAACTCTCCACGAAATCAAAAAGCTTCGAACAAGAGAAGAAGGATTTTGATGCAAAGCTTGAAGCTGAAGTTGCAAAGAGTTCGAACTTGCAAAAGTCATTGAAGGAACTTCAAGATAAATGTCTGAACTTCGGCAACCGTTGCGTGCAACGGCTGAAGCAGGTCTTCAACTCAGTTGGAGCCAGTTCTGAAAAGTTTAAACCTTCAACTGAAGACTTGCCAGGCATCTTCGATCATATTGAAGGCGAAGTTGATGCCCTTGATGAAGTCATAGCTGGGCATGGTGACTTCTGCGCTCTGCTAGCTTCTCGTGGCACAGCTGTTGCTTTTATGAAGGCTGGTTGCACACACAGGAATATTGTAAACATGCCGAACTTCAGCTTATCACCAGCGGACTTGAATGTCATCCTCGGCCTGGCCTGAAGCATTGGGAACATATTCGTAACTCAAATTTGGGCGAAGGGTGGACGAAGCTTGGCTGGTGACGAAGCTCGACGTCACCTCAAACTGGTAATAAACTCATACCTTGTGCTTAACTTTTCCTTGAAACTTGAATTTACCTTATAACACTTTGTTATTTACAGGATGACGAAGCCGAAGAGCAATGATCCGAAGCTTGGTGGATGATCTGAAGCTTAGCGGATGGTGTTGAAGCCGAAGACATTGCTATGAAAAAACTTTAGAGAAACTTTTGAATTATTCTTGTAAAAAATATTGTAATTTAAGAATCAGATACTACTTTGTAAATTTGTCCATACCTTGTAATATATTTTTACCTTTCTGTCCATGTATGAACTGCTTTGATGTGGACGAAACTTGTATTTTTTGAGCCGAAGGCGAAAACACCTTCCCTTCTTTTCGTACACAATGAAGCATAAATCTGCTTCTTTTCCTTTCGCCGAAGCCTTATCATTAGAGCTGAAGGAATTGTCTGTATTTGTATGATATGATGATGATCCTATGTATGTCTAAATGAATGTATATGAATGCAATGAATGATGTGATGTATTGTGCAAATGAATATCTAGACACATGCTTACGAAGCCACATCAAAACTCTTCATTCCCTTAGGAATAGCTGAAATCTCTTTGCCGTTTATTTTTCAGCTGCACCGCTTATTTTTCTATGTAAGTTCTGCATCCCCTTAGGAACGTCTTTTGAACTTCTTCGCCTTCTATTTCGGCGGTATCACTGTTGACTTTTCGGTGTAAGTTCTGCATTCCCTTTTGAACGTCTTTTGAACTTCTTCGCCTTATATTTCAGCGGTATTTGGCTCTGCATTCCCTTAGGAACGACTTTTGAGCAGAAAACTTACGCTGCGCTCCCTTAGGAACGACTTTTTGTAGCTTCGTCGTGCTCTGCATCTTCTTAGGGACGACTTTCGAGCTTCTCCCTGTTTTTTCTCTATGCACTCGATGGTGCATGCTCAGATTTTACATTTTATATATTTTTGGGGGATTTTGCTCTCGTAGAGCTGGTTAAGAAAGGAAAAATTACAAACTATGGCCCCATTAAAAACCTTTCTCCCCCTTTGGAAAGGAAAAGGGTACCATAGGAAAAATGAAAAAAGATTACATCAAGTTACACATAATATCGTCGAAGCTCATCCGCATTCCAAGATCTAGGAATGTCGTTGTCGTCCATATCCTTCAATCTGTAAGAACCGGGTCTTGACGAAGATACCACCAGAAATAGTCCTTCCCACTTCAGCTGTAGCTTGCCTACTGTGTCTGGATTGGCCACTCTCTGAAGTACCAAATGTCCTGCCTTAATGTTTTTCAGCCGAACTTTTCTGTCACGCCATTTTATTGTTTCGGCTTGATATTTATTGATATTCTCCATAGCCTAAAGTCTAGTCTCTTCTATAGCATCTTTTGCCACAGAATAATCAGCTTCGTCCTCTGCCGAAGCTACTGTTCTAATTGACCCTGCCTTGGCTTCTTTTGGGGTTATAGCTTCGTCACCAAACAATAACTTGAACGATGTAAAACTTGTTGAAAGTCGCCTAGAGGGGGGGTGAATAGGGCAAAACTGAAATTCTCAAAAAATAAACACAACTACGAGACGGGTTAGCGTTAGAAATATATTTGAGTCCACGAGAGAGGGTGCAAAACAAATCGCAAGCGAAAAGAGTGAGACACGTGGATTTGTTTTACCGAGGTTCGGTTCTCGCAAACCTACTCCCCGTTGAGGAGGCCACAAAGGCCGGGTCTCTTTCAACCCTTACCCTCTCTCAAACGGTCCCTCGGACCGAGTGAGCTTTCTCTTCTCAATCACTTGGAACACAAAGTTCCCACAAGGACCACCACAAGATTGGTGTCTCTTGCCTCAATTACAAGTGAGTTTGATCACAATAAAGAATCAAGAAAGAAGAAAGCAATCCAAGCGCAAGAGCTCAAAAGAACACAAGCAAATCTCTCTCACTAATCACTAGGTCGTTGTGTGGAGTTGGAGAGGATTTGATCTCTTCGGTGTGTCTAGAATTAAATACTAGAGCTCTTGTAAATAGTTGGGAAGTGGAAAACTTGGATGACATGAATGTGAGGTGGTTGGGGGTATTTATAGCCCCAACCACCAAACTAGCCGTTTGGTGAGGCTGTCTGTCGAATGGTGCACCGGACAGTCCGGTGCACACCGGACATGTCCGGTGCGACAGCCACGTCACCAGGCCGTTGGGGTTTCGACCGTTGGAGCTCTGACTTCTGGGCCCGCCTGGATGTCCGGTGGCGCACCGGACATGCACTGTAGAGTGTCCGGTGCGCCATGACGCGCGTGCCTGACTTCTACGCACGCTGGCGCGCATTTAATGCGCTGCAGGTAGCCGTTGGCGCCAAAATAGCCGTTGCCCCGCTGTTACACCGGATAGTCCGGTGCACACCGGACATGTCCGGTGAATTATAGCGGAGAAATAAATTCCCGAGGCTGGCGAGTTCCGGAGGCCGTTCTTCGTTGGAGCACCGGACATGTCCGGTGTACACCGGACAGTCCGGTGAATTATAGCGGAGCTGTCTCTGGAATTTCCCGAAGGTGACGAGTTGGAGTTTGGAGTCCTCTGGTGCACCGGACATGTCCGGTGGCACACCGGACAGTCCGGTGCGCCAGACCAGAGGTGCCTTCGGTTGTCCCTTTGCTCTTTTGTCGAACCCAAAACTTGGTCTTTTTATTGGCTAAGTATGAACCTTTGGCACCTGTATAACTTATACACTAGGGCAAACTAGTTAGTCCAATTATTTGTGTTGGGCAATTCAACCACCAAAATTAATTAGGAACTAGGTGTAAGCCTAATTCCCTTTCAATCTCCCCCTTTTTGGTGATTGATGCCAACACAAACCAAAGCAAATGTAAAAGTGCATAATTGAACTAGTTTGCATAATGTAAGCGCAAAGGTTGCTTGGAATTGAGCAAATATAAATACTTACAAGATATGCATGGATTGTTTCTTTATAATTAACATTTTGGACCACGCTTGTACCACATGTTTTGTTTTGCAAATTCTTTTGTAAATTCTTTTCAAAGTCCTTTTGAAAGATAGTCAAGGGTAAATGAATAAGATTTTGTGAAGCATTTTCAAGATTTGAAATTTTCTCCCTTTGTTTCAAATGCTTTTCCTTTGACTAAACAAAATTCCCCCTCAAATAAATTCTCCTCTTAGTGTTCAAGAGGGTTTTAATATATCAAGTTTTGAAAATACTACTTGCTCCCCCTTTAGAACACAAAGAGATGCCAATTTGAAATTTACCAATTGAAAATCATTAATTTTAAAAATTAGGGTGGTGGTGCGGTCCTTTTGCTTTGGGCTCATACTTTCTCCCCCTTTAGCATGAATCGCCAAAAACGGATACTTTGAGTGAGATATAAGCCCTTTAAGTACTTTCTCCCCCTTTGGTCATAAATAAATGAGTGAAGATTATACCAAAGTTGGAGAGTGATGCGGAGCGACGGCGAAGGATGAGTAGTAGAGTGGAGTGGAAGCCTTTGTCTTCACCGAAGACTCCAATTCCCTTTCAATATACCTATGACTTGGTTTGAAATACACTTGAAAAACACAATAGTCATAGCATATATAAAAGAGACTTGATCAAAGGTATACTTGTGTGCTATGTGTGCAAACTTAGCAAAGGAAATTCCTAGAATCAAGAATATTGAGCTCATGCCTAAGTTTGGTAAAAGTTTGTTCATCAAGTGGCTTGGTAAAGATATCGGCTAATTGATCTTTAGTGTTAATGTATGAAATCTCGATATCCCCCTTTTGTTGGTGATCCCTAAGAAAATGATACCGAATGGCTATGTGTTTAGTGCGGCTATGCTCAACGGGATTATCCGCCATGCGGATTGCACTCTCATTATCACATAGAAGGGGAACTTTGGTTAGTTTGTAACCGTAGTCCCGCAGGGTTTGCCTCATCCAAAGCAATTGCGCGCAACAGTGGCCTGCGGCAATATACTCGGCTTCGGCGGTAGAAAGAGCGACCGAATTTTGCTTCTTTGAAGCCCAAGACACCAAGGATCTTCCCAAGAACTGACAAGTCCCCGATGTGCTCTTTCTATTAATCTTACACCCTGCCCAATCGGCATCCGAATAACCAATCAAATCAAATGTGGATCCCCGAGGGTACCAAAGCCCAAACTTAGGTGTATAAGCGAAATATCTCAAGATTCGTTTTACGGCCGTAAGGTGGGATTCCTTAGGGTCGGATTGGAATCTTGCACACATGCAAATGGAAAGCATAATGTCCGGTCGAGATGCACATAAATAGAGTAATGAACCAATCATCGACCGATATACCTTTTGATCCACGGACTTACCTCCCGTGTCGAGGTCGAGATGCCCATTTGTTCCCATGGGTGTCTTGATGGGCTTGGCATCCTTCATTCCAAACTTGGTTAGAATGTCTTGAGTGTACTTTGTTTGGCAAATGAAGGTACCCTCTTGGAGTTGCTTGACTTGAAATCCTAGAAAATACTTCAACTCCCCCATCATAGACATCTCGAATTTCTGTGTCATGATCCTACTAAATTCTTCACATGTAGATTCGTTAGTAGACCCAAATATAATATCATCAACATAGATTTGGCATACAAACAAATCATTGTCAAAAGTTTTAGTGAATAAAGTAGGATCAGCCTTGCCGACTTTGAAGCCATTAGCAATGAGGAAATCTCTAAGGCATTCATATCATGCTCTTGGGGCTTGCTTGAGCCCATAAAGCGCCTTAGAGAGCCTATAAACATGGTTAGGGTACTCACTGTCTTCAAAGCCGGGAGGTTGCTCAACATAGACCTCTTCCTTGATTGGTCCATTGAGGAAGGCACTCTTCACGTCCATTTGATAAAGCTTGAAGCCATGGTAAGTAGCATAGGCTAATAATATACGAATTGACTCAAACCTAGCTACGGGTGCATAGGTTTCACCGAAATCCAAACCTTCGACTTGGGAGTATCCCTTGGCCACAAGTCGAGCTTTGTTCCTAGTCACCACACCATGCTCGTCTTGCTTGTTGCGGAAGACCCACTTGGTTCCTACAACATTTTGGTTAGGACGTGGAACTAAATGCCATACCTCGTTCCTCGTGAAATTGTTGAGCTCCTCTTGCATCGCCATCACCCAATCCGAATCTTGAAGTGCTTCCTCTACCCTGTGTGGCTCAATAGAGGAAACAAAAGAGTAATGCTCACAAAAATGTGCAACACGAGATCGAGTGGTTACCCCCTTATGAATGTCGCCGAGGATGGTGTCGACGGGGTGATCTCGTTGTATTGCTTGGTGGACTCTTGGGTGTGGCGGCCTTGGTTGTTCATCCTCCTTGTCTTGATCATTTGCATCTCCCCCTTGATCATTGCCGTCATCTTGAGGTGGCTCATCTCTTTGATCTTCTCCTTCATCAACTTGAGCCTCGTCCTCATTTTGGGTTGGTGGAGATGCTTGTGTAGAGGAGGATGGTTGATCTTGTGCATGTGGAGGCTCTTCGGATTCCTTAAGACACACATCCCCAATGGACATGTTCCTTAGCGCTATGCATGGAGCCTGTTCTTCACCTATCTCATCAAGATCAACTTGCTCTACTTGAGAGCCGTTAGTTTCATCAAACACAACGTCACAAGAAACTTCAACAAGTCCTGAGGACTTGTTAAAGACTCTATATGCCCTTGTGTTTGAGTCATATCCTAGTAAAAAGCCTTCTACAGTTTTAGGAGCAAATTTAGATCTTCTACTTCTTTTGACAAGAATAAAACATTTGCTACCAAAAACTCTAAAATATGAAATATTTGGCTTTTTACCGGTTAGGAGTTCATAGGATGTCTTCTTGAGGATTCGGTGTAGATATAACCGGTTGATGGCGTAGCAGGCGGTGTTGACCGCCTCGGCCCAAAACCGTTCCGGTGTTTTGTACTCATCAAGCATGGTTCTTGCCATGTCCAATAGAGTTCGATTCTTCCTCTCCACTACACCATTTTGTTGTGGGGTGTAGGGAGAAGAGAACTCATGCTTGATGCCCTCCTCCTCAAGAAAGCCTTCTATTTGTGAGTTCGTGAACTCCGTCCCGTTGTCGCTTCTAATTTTCTTGATCCTCAAGCCAAACTCATTTTGAGCCCGTCTTAAGAATCCCTTTAAAGTTTCTTGGGTTTGTGATTTTTCCTGCAAAAAGAATACCCAAGTGAAGCGAGAATAATCATCCACAATAACCAGACAGTACTTACTCCCGCCGATGCTTATGTAAGCGATCGGGCTGAATAAATCCATGTGTAGGAGCTCCAGTGGCCTGTCACTTGTCATGATGTTCTTGTGTGGATGATGAGTGCCAACTTGCTTCCCGGCTTGGCATGCGCTACAGACCCTGTCTTTCTCAAAATGAACATTGGTTAATCCTAAAATGTGTTCTCCCTTTAGAAGCTTATGAAGATTCTTCATCCCAACGTGGGCTAGTCGGCGATGCCAGAGCCAACCCATATTAGTCTTAGCAATTAAGCATGTATCGAGTTCAGCTCTATCAAAATCTACCAAGTATAGCTGACCCTCTAACACACCCTTAAATGCTATTGAATCATCACTCCTTCTAAAGACAGTGACACCTATATCAGTGAATAGACAGTTGTAGCCCATTTGACATAATTGAGATACGGAAAGCAAATTGTAATCTAAAGAATCTATGAGAAAAACATTGGAAATAGTATGGTCAGGTGATATAGCAATTTTACCCAGTCCTTTGACCAAACCTTGATTTCCATCCCCGAATGTGATAGCTCGTTGGGGATCTTGGTTTTTCTCGTAGGAGGAGAACATCTTTTTCTCCCCTGTCATGTGGTTTGTGCACCCGCTATCGAGTATTCAACTTGAGCCCCCGAATGCATAAACCTACAAAACAATTTTAGTTCTTGACTTTAGGTACCCAAACGGTTTTGGGTCCTTTGGCATTAGAAACGAGAACTTTGGGTACCCAAACACAAGTTTTGGAGCCCTTGTGTTTGCCCCCAACAAACTTGGCAACTACCTTGACGGATTTGTTAGTCAGCACATAAGATGCATCAAAAGTTTTAAATGAAATGCTATGATCATTTGATGCATTAGGAGTTTTCTTTCTAGGCAACTTGGCACGGGTTGGTTGCCTAGAGCTAGATGTCTCACCCTTATACATAAAAGCATGATTAGGGCCAGAGTGAGATTTCCTAGAATGAGTTCTCCTAATTTTGCTCTCAGGATAACCGGCAGGGTACAAAATGTAACCCTCGTTATCCTGAGGCATGGGAGCCTTGCCCTTAACAAAGTTAGACAAATTTCTAGGAGGGGCATTAAGTTTGACATTGTCTCCCCTTTGGAAGCCAACGCCATCCTTGATGCCAGGGCGTCTCCCATTATAGAGCATACTTCTAGCAAATTTAAACTTTTCATTTTCTAAGTTATGCTCGGCAATTTTAGCATCTAATATAGCTATATGATCATTTTGTTGTTTAATTAAAGCCATATGATCATGAATAGCATTAATATCAACATCTCTACATCTAGTGCAAATAGAAATATGCTCAACGTTAGATGTAGAGGGTTTGCAAGATTTTAATTCTACAACCTTAGCATGTAATATATCATTCTCACTTCTAAGGTTGGAAATAGTAACATTGCAAACATCTAAATCTTTAGCCTTAGCAATCAAATTTTCATTTTCTACTCTAAGGCTAGCAAGAGAATCATTCAATTCCTTAATCTTAGCAAGCAAATCATCATTATCATTTCTAAGATTGGGAATTGAAACATCATAAACATGATAATCAACCTTAGCAATTAATCTAGCATTTTCATTTCTAAGGTTGTCAATAGTTTTATGGCATGTGCTTAGCTCACTAGATAATTTCTCACATTTTTCTAACTCAAGAGCATAAGCATTCTTAACCTTAACATGTTTCTTGTTTTCCTTAATTAGGAAGTCCTCTTGGGAATCCAAAAGGTCATCCTTTTCATGAATAGCACTAATTAATTCATTCAATTTTTCTTTTTGTTTCATGTTAAGGTTGGCAAAAAGGGTACGCAAATTATTTTCCTCATCACTAGCATTATCATCACTAGAGGATTCATATTTAGTGGAGGAATTAGATTTAACCTTCTTCTTTTTGCCGTCCTTTGCCATGAGGCACTTGTGGCCGACGTTGGGGAAGAGGAGTCCCTTGGTGACGGCGATGTTGGCGGCCTCCTCATCGTCGGAGGAGGAGTCGGTGGAGCTCTCGTCCGAGTCCCACTCCCGGCAAACATGGGCATCGCCGCCCTTCTTCTTGTAGTACCTCTTCTTTTCTCTCCTCTTTCCCTTCTTGTCGTTGCCCCTGTCACTGTCACTAGATATAGGACATTTTGCAATGAAGTGACCGGGCTTACCACACTTGTAGCAAACCTTCTTGGAACGGGATTTGTAGTCCTTCCCCTTCCGTTGCTTGAGGATTTGGCGAAAGCTTTTGATGATTAAAGCAATCTCCTCATTGTCGAGCTTGGAGGCGTCAATTGGTTGTCTACTCGGTGTAGACTCCTCCTTCTTCTCCTCCGTCGCCTTAAATGCCACCGGTTGTGCTTCGGACGTGGAGGGTTCATCAAGCTCGTTGATCTTCTTTGAGCCCTTGATCATACATTCAAAGCTCACAAAATTCCCGATTACTTCCTCGGGAGTCATTAGTGTATATCTTGGATTACCACGAATTAATTGTACTTGAGTAGGGTTAAGGAAAATGAGTGATCTTAAAATAACCTTAACCACCTCGTGGTCATCCCATTTCTTGCTCCCGAGGTTGCGCACTTGGTTCACCAAGGTTTTGAGCTGGTTGTACATATCTTGTGGCTCCTCCCCTTGGCGAAGACGAAAACAACCGAGCTCCCCCTCGATCGTTTCCCGCTTGGTGATTTTGGTGAGTTCGTCACCCTCGTGCGCGGTCTTGAGAAGGTCCCAAATCTCCTTTGCATTCTTCAACCCTTGCACCTTGTTGTATTCCTCCTTGCTTAGAGAAGCGAGGAGTATGGTTGTAGCTTGAGAGTTGAAGTGCTCGATTTGGGCCACTTCGTCCGTATCGTAGTCTTCATCCCCTACGGATGGTACCTGCGCTCCAAACTCAACAACATTCCATATACTTTTGTGGAGTGAGGTTAGATGAAATTTCATTAAATCACTCCACCTAGCGTAATCTTTGCCATCAAAAGTTGGCGGTTTGCCTAATAGAACGGAAAGTAATGGAGTATGTCTAGATGTACGAGGATAGTGTAAGGGGATCTTACTAAACTTCTTGCGCTCTTGGCGCTTAGAAGTTACGGATGGCACATCGGAGTCGGAGGTCGATGTTGATGAAGTGTCGGTCTCGTAGTGGACACCTTCCTCATCTTCTTGTGCTTGTCGCCTTTCCGATGCGACTTGTGAGAAGAAGATTTCTCCTTCTTCTCCTTGTGGTGTGAAGAAGAAGATCTTTTCTCCTTCCGTTTGGAGAAGTCCTTCTTCTTCTCCTTCCTCTTGGTGCGGGACTCTTCCGATGAAGTGCTCCCGTGACTCGTAGTGGGCTTGTCGCCGGTCTCCATCTCCCTCTTGGTGTGATCTCCCGACATCACTTCGAGCGGTTAGGCTCTAATTAAGCACCGGGCTCCGATACCAATTGAAAGTCGCCTAGAGGGGGGGTGAATAGGGCGAAACTGAAATTCTCAAAAAATAAACACAACTACGAGACGGGTTAGCGTTAGAAATATATTTGAGTCCGTGAGAGAGGGTGCAAAACAAATCGCAAGCGAAAAGAGTGAGACACGTGGATTTGTTTTACCGAGGTTCGGTTCTCGCAAACCTACTCCCCGTTGAGGAGGCCACAAAGGCCGGGTCTCTTTCAACCCTTACCCTCTCTCAAACGGTCCCTCGGACCGAGTGAGCTTTCTCTTCTCAATCACTTGGAACACAAAGTTCCCACAAGGACCACCACAAGATTGATGTCTCTTGCCTCAATTACAAGTGAGTTTGATCGCAATAAAGAATCAAGAAAGAAGAAAGCAATCCAAGCGCAAGAGCTCAAAAGAACACAAGCAAATCTCTCTCACTAATAACTAGGTCGTTGTGTGGAGTTGGAGAGGATTTGATCTCTTTGGTGTGTCTAGAATTAAATACTAGAGCTCTTGTAAATAGTTGGGAAGTGGAAAACTTGGATGACATGAATGTGAGGTGGTTGGGGGTATTTATAGCCCCAACCACCAAACTAGCCGTTTGGTGAGGCTGTCTGTCGAATGGTGCACCGGACAGTCCGGTGCACACCGGACATGTCCGGTGCGACAGCCACGTCACCAGGCCATTGGGGTTTCGACCGTTGGAGCTCTGACTTCTGGCCCGCCTGGATGTCCGGTGGCGCACCGGACATGCACTGTAGAGTGTCCAGTGCGCCATGACGCGCGTGCCTGACTTCTGCGCGCACTGGCGCGCATTTAATGCGTTGCAGGTAGCCGTTGGTGCCGAAATAGCCGTTGCCCCGCTGTTACACCAGACAGTCCGGTGCACACCGGACATGTCCGGTGAATTATAGCGGAGAAATAAATTCCCGAGGCTGGCGAGTTCCGGAGGCCGTTCTTCGTTGGAGCACCGGACATGTCCGGTGTACATCGGACAGTCCGGTGAATTATAGCGGAGCTGCCTCTGGAATTTCCCGAAGGTGACGAGTTGGAGTTTGGAGTCCTCTGGTGCACCGGACATGTCCGGTGGCACACCGGACAGTCCGGTGCGCCAGACCAGAGGTTCCTTCGGTTGTCCCTTTGCTCTTTTGTCGAACCCAAAACTTGGTCTTTTTATTGGCTAAGTATGAACCTTTGACACCTGTATAACTTATACAATAGGGCAAACTAGTTAGTCCAATTATTTGTGTTGGGCAATTCAACCACCAAAATTATTTAGGAACTAGGTGTAAGCCTAATTCCCTTTCACTTGTTGACCTTGATAGTTGTATTGTAGCTCCACACCACTTTAATCAACTCATCTGGCCACTTTCCTCTGGGTTGATTGAAGATTAACTTCATTATTCCCGTCATTATAATACCATTTGCTCTTTTGACCAGCCCATTTGACTCCGGGTGCCTGACTGATGCAAAATGAATCTTTGTGCCAATCTGGTTGCAAAATTTTTTGAAAGTTTCGGCATCAAACTGTGTTCCATTGTCCACAGTTATAGCCTTTGGCACGCCGAAGTGACAAACGATATTTTGCCAGAAGAATTTCTGGACTGTAACCGAAGTTGTTGTAGCCAAAGGCTTTGCTTCAATCCACTTAGAAAAATATTCTACAGCCACCATGACATATTTCAAATTACCTTGCGCTGGTGGAAGTGGTCCTAACAAGTCCAGGCCTCATCTTTACAATGGCCATGTTGGTTGTATTAACTGAGTTAATGACGAAGGTTGTTTTTGGTCTCTTGCACATTTTTGACAATTTTCGCACTTTTGTACCAGATCTGCTGCATCCGAAGCTACCTTCGGCCAGTAAAATCCCTGTCTAAATATCTTTCCCCAGCAAAGGCCTAGACCCAATATGAGATCCACACAATCCTGCATGTATCTCCTTCATTAGTTCTATACCTTCGGTTCTGGATAAACACTTGAGAAGGGGGGAGCAAACTCCATGTTTGTATAATTCCCCTTCTATTATGATATACGGTCTTGTTCTTGCTTCCATTCTTTTATTATAAACTTCGTCGTCCGAGAGGCAGTTACCTTGGAGGAAAGATATGATTTCATTCCTCCAATCTTCACTATGTACTGGAGAAATGGCGAGCACTGCTCTCTCCATGAGTTCAACCGAAGGTGCCTTTATTTTTTCAAAAAATACTTCCGAAGGTAGAGGGAGCCCTTGAGCCGCTGATTTGGCTAACAGATCTGCATGCTCATTTTCGCCTCTTGGAATGTTCTTGATAGAGAAACCTTCGAAGGAAGTCTCCAACCTTCGGACTGTATCCAGATATTTTTCAAGTTTCGGATCTCTTGCCTTGCTACTTTTATCTATATGGCCAGAAATGACTTGAGAATCAGTTTTCAGAATAGCCCTTCTTATTCACATTGCCCTTAACATCCGAAGCCCCAACAGGAGTGCTTCGTATTCGGCAATATTATTTGTACAACTGAAGTCTAGCTTGGCTGCATAACATGTTCTGACTTTCGAAGGTGCTACTAGAACAGCAGCTGCTCCTGCGCCGAAGGCTCCCCAAGAACCATCGCAGAACACTGTCCAAGCTTCGGCATCTTTATTTATCTCTTCTTCCTGAGCCCCTGTCGTCCAGTCAGCGATGAAGTCTGCTAACACCTGGGACTGAATTGAAGATCTATGCACATAATCAATGGTGAATTCATTAAGCTCTGCAGCCCATTTTCCAATCCTTCCAGTAGCCTCTCTGTTCCTCATGATGTCCTTTAGAGGTTGTGACGAAGGAACAATTATGTGGTATGCTTGAAAATAATGCCGAAGCTTTCTGGAAGCCATTAACACATCATATAATACCTTCTCCAATTCTGTGTAATTTTTCTTTGATGGACTTAGAACTTCAGAGACGAAGTATATTGGAGCTTGCTTTTAAGCCTGACCATCTAGCTTCTCCTGTACCAGTGCCGCACTCACTGCAGAATGCGAAGCTACCACATATAAGAGCAATGGAGCCCCTAGCGCGGGTGGAGTTAATGTTGTTAAATCAATCAAATATTGTTTCAACTCTTCAAAAGCTTTTTGTTGCGCCGAGCCCTATTGAAAGACTTTAGCTGACTTTAGTATTTCAAAAAATGGCAGATTTCTTTCCGCTGATCTAGATATGAATCTGTTTAATGATGCTAATCTTCCTGCCAGCCGTTGAGCCCCTTTCTTCGTGCTTGGTGGTTCCATCCAAAGGATAACTTCGATCTTGCTTGGGTTAGCTTCAATTCCTTTTGTTGATACCAGACAGCTAAGGAACTTGCCTTTCTTCACTCCAAAAACACAATTTTCTGGATTTAATTTTAGGCCAGCTTGCCTGAAATTGGCAAATGTTTCTTGCAAATCAGCAATATGATTTTCTTGCTTCGTGCTTTTCACTATGATATCATCAACATAGGTCAGCACATTTCTGCCTATCTGAGAACGAAGGACCTTGGCTGTCATTCTGCTGAAGCTTCCTCCAGCATTATTGAGCCCCTCAGGCATCCAAAGATAGCAATAGGTGCCATTGGGAGTTATGAAGCTAGTCTTCGGCTCATCTTCCTTCTTCATCCAAATTTGATGATAGCCTAAATAACAATCCAATAGACTCATGAGCCCTGAAGATACTGCTGCGTCTACAAGAGAGTCTATTCTTGGTAGTGGGAATTCGTCTTTTGGGCATGCCTTGTTAAGATCTGTGAAATCAATGCATATTCTCCATTTGCCATTGGCCTTCTTCACCATGACAGTATTGGCTAACCACTCTAGGTATTTTACCTCTCTAATGACACCAGCACTAAGAAGCCTTTTCACTTCATTCCGAGCACCTTCGGCTTTATCATCAGACATTTTTCGAAGCCTTTGCTTTCTTGGCCTGAAGGATGGGTCCACATTGAGTGAATGTTCAATGGCATCTCTGTTGACACCGCAGAGATCATTGGCTGACCAAGCAAATACATCTTTATTATTGAATAAAAATCTTATCAAAGTTTTCTCTTGCTCTTCAGATAGCTGAGACCCCAGCAGTACTTTTTGCTCCACTATGTCTTCACATAGAAGCATAGGCTTCGGCTTATGCGCCGAAGCAGCCTTCTCTCTTTTGTATTTGTATTATTCACAGACTTTGGCTCCATCTATATTGTGAATTGCTTTTGAGTCTGTCCAATTTCTTTCAGCTTTTCTGGCAGCTTCTTGACTCCCATGAACAACAATGGGCCCTTGTTTCGAAGATATCTTCATGCATAAATATGCTGGATGATGTATTGCTTCAAAGGCATTCAGTGTTCCATGACCAATGATTACATTGTAAGGATATTCCATGTCAACAATGTCAAAGATGATCTGCTCGGTTCTTGTGTTATGAACGAAGCCGAAGGTAACTGGCATTGTGATTTTGCCGAGGGCTGTAATCTGTCTTCCTCCGAAACCACATAGAGGATGTGTAGCATCATGAATCTTGTCTTCTGGCTCTTGCATTTGTCTGAAGGACTTAGCAAATATGATATCCGCCGCCCTTCATCTCAAGGCGCGTCGTCATGCTGAAGCACCCTGGATTGTAGCTTCGGCACCGCTTCTATTTTGATCTTCCGAAGGTGTTTCTTCTCACAGGACCTTCGACGACGAAGCAGACCCCCAACATTTCCCAAAGCAAAAATCAGGAGCCTGCATCAGACAATGCAAGAGTGAGATGACACATCTCAGCAAGTAAAAAGAGCAAACAACAATTGGACAATGTAAACCAACCGTGCTTAAACAACCACGTAGTTCATAACTTCCTTCTTGAATACTAATTTGCAACAAGTAAGCAAGTAACCAATTACTTAATGCCAAGATGAATCACAATGTAAAGATCCACACTATCCACATCCACATAATAGGTTCCACACTTCTCCCATGAATGCACATGGCTACAGATACAGTAATGACTTCTGCCTTCATACCTCTAAGGATATGAAGCTGCATCATACCCCTCCTTGGGAAACATATGATGCTCATTATACCGGTACGGTCGGACCATAAGATCGCGACGAAACTTCCATGCAATGGATGATGAATGCATTATGCATGTCAACAACATGAGGTCTTCCCAAATATAATGTGCTAGACATATACTTCCACCCATTCCTCATAATAAACCACTTGGGTAACATGATCAAACCACAACCTCAACATATGTAATCAATAAAACATGAATATCTTCAAACGATGGTACCCAATTAAGAATATGAATACGAACACAAATAGCACAAACATAGTCAAGTATAAGACTCTTCAATCGACGGACGGAATAACCATCACTGTTTTACTTGCCTTCACCGGAAGTTTGGGCAAATCCCTAAGTATGATCCGGAAGTCCACCACCTATTTTTGACACACAACTTAGTGTACCAATTTCACATAATAAGGCTCATAAACGACGTCGCACCTACGCACAATCTCAAACCCCGCCGCGGGTAACAACTCTCTCCACACCCACCAAACTGCAGTGGCGCTGCTTAATTATTTCATAACTTTAAAATTATGACAGCAGTGGTAACAAACAAAAACTCCAAAGGCATCTACATAAAATTCCCCACAAGTTTTGTATACAATTTATAATTAAATTCCAACATCTAATTAGCCCAAAATAGTCCACAAGATAAACCCTGTAATCTGTTTTTTTTCTTTTGGGCAGCGACATACTCGGATTCAAACAGCGACATCTTCTAAAATATAATTCCAAATCGAGCACATAAGTACTCATTGGAAAGATAAGACAAGGCCCTACATGATTCTTATACTGGTTATCACTAATTACCCACAAAAAATTCCCAGCAACTACTAATACTACTGCTGTTCGCCCACCTGAAAAATCTGTTTTTTTTTTGACAGGAACATACCCAGATTCAAACAACGATATCTCGTAAATTATAACTCCGAATCGAGTGTATAAGTACTCGTTGGAAAGGTATGACAAAGATATACATGATTCTCCCACTGATTTACACTAAGTAACCCACGAAAATTCCCAGAAATCACTAGAACTACTGCTGTTCGCCCACCCACAAAATTTCTGGACAGCACCTCTACAGATTCGCATGGATAAACACATAATCAAATTGATTGCAGCACAAAAACAACAAAAGTTAATCACAAATTCACCTTGGGTTATTCCCTTCCTCCTTCCTTCTTTCTCCCTCCAAACTCCAATTGAGATCGCAGCCACTCGACAGAGAACCACGCGGGAGGGCTGCACCTTGGAGGGGGGGGTGGCTAGGGTTTTGGGTGGTGATGGCTGCAAGGGTTTGAGGAGGAAGAAGATGGGAGAGGGGAAGGGGGGCGGCGGCCAAGGGCAAGGGGAAATGGGGGGGCGGCTGCACAAGAGGGAATTAGGGGGAGGCGGCTAGGGTTATGGGGAGGCTAATGGGTCGGATCAAGATTCATGGCCCAACTCGCCCACATGACAGCTCCCGACCCCGTCGCAAGCGTCTAACCAAAGAAATTCTACTGTGTTACTGGTGAATGTTTTCCACAAATTCAAAATCCCCAAAGCGCATCACCCGAATGAGAAAAAAACAAAAAGAATAACCTCCAACTTCTCTTCTTTACAAACCGGGTATCACACTCTACCCCCCTTAAAAAGAATTCGACCTCGAATTCTGACGCTTCTATTGGAACGACAAAAGGAAAGATTAATGAATCAACAACACTTACCACAACGAAAAGTTCCGAATATTTCTGCCGCATCAGCTCCTCAAGTTCCCACGTAGCCTCACGCTCAGACTGATTAGTCCATAAGACCTTGACATACTTAATTGATCTCTTCCTCAAAGATACGCACCGGACGACACTCCAAAGTCAGATCCTGCTACACAGCAATTGGTTCCATCTCAATCTGATGGTCCGGATCCCGTAAGAACTTCCTGAGCATAGAGACATGAAAAACCAGGTGTACCCCTACCATGGAATCTGGCAATTGCAAGCGATAAGCCAAGTTGCCCACCCGGGCCAAGATAGTGAACGGTCCAATATATCTCTGGCTAAGCTTTCCGGAGACACCGAACCGAACAACTACTTTAGTGGGTGATACCCTGAGAAGGACTTGGTCACCCACTGCAAATTCCAAATCTCGCCTCCTCACATCAGCATAACTCTTCTGACGGCTCTGAGCGGCCAAAATATTCTGATGAATTTCCCAAACCTTCTCAAAAGTCTGCTGAACCCAATCAGGACCAACCAGGGATCTCTCTCCCAATGTCTCCCAGCACAAAGGGGAGATACATCGCCTGCCATATAAAGCCTCAAATGGTGCCATCTTGATGCTAGCCTGGTAGCTGTTGTTATAAGCAAACTCTGCCAATGCAAGATGATCTTCCCAGCTACCCTTCCAAGACAGAACACAAGCACGCAACATATCTTCCAAGGTTTGGATCGTTCGCTCTGACTGACCATGAGTTTGGGGATGAAAAGCGACACTAAGAGAAAGCTTGGTGCCCAATGCACTGTGAAGACTCTCCCAGAATTTGGATACAAATTTGGAGTCTCGATCAGAAACAATGGACTTAGGTACCCCGTGGAGCCTGATTACTTCCTTCATATACAAGGGGACCAATTCTGAAGCTGAATTAGTGGTCTTCATGGGAATAAAGTGCGCAGACTTAGTCAATCGATCCATTACCACCCAAATAGCATCCCTGCCCCGAGGAGAACGAGGTAAGCCCACCACAAAATCCATGGTGATATGCTCCTACTTCCACTCCGGAATTTCCAATGGCTTCAACAAACCTGCAGACCTCTTATGCTCAGCCTTCACGTGCTGACATACTTCACAGGCGTCCACGTACTTAGAAACGTCAACCTTCATCCGCTTCCGCCAGAAGTTTTGCTTCAGATCTCGATACATTTTGGTTTCACCAGGGTGAACGGTGTAAGGCGTTTTATGAGCTTCTCTCAAGATATCCATCTTCACCCCTGATTTCTGAGGCACACAAAGGCGGCCCCTAAAACGAACCAAATCATTCTCATCAATGGAGAACTCCCGGGGTTTACCATCGCCAACCCTCTTTCGAGCTTCCTGCAATAAACGATCCTGCTGCTGAGCCGCACGCACTCTCTCCATGAGGGAAGATTGAATAAGCATACGAGTCTCCTCACTAGCGGTGCCGACATAGCACAAAGCGATCCCCAAACGGTCCAGATCAGCGATCAATGGCAAGGCCACTTTTGGAACCCCAGACCTGCTAAGGGCATCAGCCACCACATTTGCCTTCCCCGGGTGATAATGAATGGACAAATCATAATCTTTAATCAATTCGAGCCACCGATGCTGCCTCAAATTCAGCTCCTTCTGAGTGAAAATATACTTGAGACTTCTATGATCGGTGTAAATGTCACAAGCCTCGCCATAAAGATAATGCATCCACGACTTTAGAGCAAAAACCACCGCGACCAATTCAAGATCATGAGTTGGATAATTCCCCTCATGCTTCCTCAACTGCCTTGAGCCATAAGCAATCACTCTGCCTTCCTGCATCAACACACAACCAAGACCAATTCGCGAAGCATCCGTATAAACTGTGAAACGCTTACCGCTCTCAGGCAAAGCTAGGATAGGGGCATCCACCAACTTGTTCTTCAATGTCTGATAACTGACCTCACAATCGCTGGACCAGACAAAGAGAACACACTTCTCCAAGAGTCTAGTCAAAGGCTTAGCAATGCTGGAAAAATTTGGTACGAAGCGTCGATAATATCCAGCGAGCCCCAAGAAACTTCGAATTTCAGAGACACTAGAGGGTCTCTTCCACTCCACCACAGCCGCAACATTCTTGGGATCAACCGCAATGCCTTGCTGATTAATCACATGCCCCAGGAAAGCCACTTCGGACAGCCAAAAGGCACACTTCTTCAACTTGCCAAAGAATTGATTCTTCCTAAGGGCACCTAGAACGAGACGGAGATGCTGCTCATGCTCAGCCTCAGTCTTCGAATAAATAAGAATATCATCTAGGAACACGACCACAAAGTCATCCAAGAACTCATGCAACATCCTATTCATTGCTTCCATAAAAGCAGCAGGGGCATTAGTTAAGCCAAAAGACATGACTATGAACTCATAATGCCCATACCTGGTGCAAAAAGCGGTCTTCTCAATATCCTCCTCACGAATCCTCAATTGATGATAACCAGAGTTCAAATCAATTTTGGAGAACACTTGGGCACCCCTCAACTAATCAAAGAGAACCTCAATACGGGGTAGCGGATATTTATTCTTGATTGTCACTTGATTCAAAGCGCGATAATCCACACATAGCCTCTTGCTTTTATCCTTCTTCTCAACAAACAATACTGGGGAAGCCCATGGAGACCTGCTAGGCCTAATGAAACCCTTCACCAGCAGATCATCCAATTGCCGCTTCAATTCAACCTGCTCCTTTGGGGCCATCTGATACGGGGCCTTATGAATAGGCTGCGTACCCGGAATCAGCTTGATCTCAAAAGCTGCATCACGCTCCGGAGGAATGCCTTGAAGCTCAGCCAGAAACACGTCGGCAGAGTCACACACCACACGGATGTCCTGCACCCACAAGGCAGCCTCACCCTCCACCACCATGGAGAAAAAGATTCCTGACTTCCTTGACCGGCGATCCGGAAACAATTGCGCCAACAAGGATAACGTGTACTTTGGGAACTTCCCAAGAATACCACCTCTCTACCCGACGGCGCCTGCAATAACACTGTCTTCCAAAAACAGGATATAACTGCGCGATATTGAGACAACCAATCCATACCCAAGATAACATCGAATGCCCCCAAGGAAATCACAACAAGATTGGACGAAAAGACCTCATCAGCAAGAATGACGGAACACCCCTGACAAACTAAACAGCTACTAATGGAGCCATTAGCAGAACTAACCAAAATTGGGTGACCCAACCTCTGCACCGAAAGACCAGCCCATGACACAAAATTCTCCGAAACAAACGAATAGCTAGTGCTAGAGTCAAAAAGAGCATGGGCCACAAACGAATCAACTAAAATCGTACCTGTCACCACGTCTCCTTGCTCTCTGCCATCCGCAGCGGGTAGCACATAAGCTCTGGAAATACCTATAGAAGAGGAAGCTCCTGGAGTGAAATTAACAGAAGAACCCCACTGAGCCGTCGGGTGAGGCAGACACGGAGCTCCAAACTGAGACGACATAGGAGTAGTTGGTGTAGGAGTAGGCGCAGCCAGATACTGAGGAAAACACTGCATCGGCACGAACTGAGAAGTCTTAGGCACATAAAACTGCTGCGGAGGAAGTGGAACTAAAAATTGCTGCTCAGCGCTTGACATCATGTTGACAGTGCCCTGAGAAGAGGAGGAAGTCACTGGCTCCCATCTGAGCTTCCCATTGGGATTCCTCCTACACACCACATCCTTGTGGTCTTGACTACAGATTGAACACCTGCCATTCCACTGGCACTCTGCACGGCGATGCGCATCACCACAACAAAAACATACCAGCCCCAGCCCGGGCTTAGGTACAGCCCAAAACCTCTGAGTACTTCCTCCCGAAGTACCCGAGTCAGAGGATTTGCCATGGTAGGGATGGTGGCGCTGATGTTGAGACTTGCCCCTCTTGTGGGCTGGGCCTCCAGTGTTGCCCCTCCTCGCGTCCTGGCCACGAGGCTGATCAACACCCGAAGACTTCTGCGACTCCATGGTATACTGGTGTTGCATCTCCACACCCAGTGCCTGCTCCACTGTAGTATGGAAGTCCACCAACAGAAAGGCTCCTAGGGCATGCTTGATAGAAGGTTTCAGGCCCTGACGGAACGGGCTCGCCTTCTCCATCTCATTATAAGCCACATGAGGGACAAAGCGGACCATCTTGTTGAAGCCCACTTCATACTCTATGACAGACTTCTTCTCTTGCTTGTAGGACTGCAAATCAATCTTCATTTTCTCCAGGAAGGTGACCGGGTAGAACCTCCTTTCAAACTACCTGATGAATATATCCTAAGACAGGACTCCTGGTGAGGAGGAGTGCGCTGCCTGCATGCCTCTCCACCAAATTTGAGCCTCTCCCTTCAGCAGCTGTGTGCCAAAGCAAACACGATCACCATACACAATCTCAAAGACATTCATCTTATCCTCCACGTAAGTTAGCCTATCTGCCGCCTCGACCGGAGTACCACTGCCATCAAAAGTATCCAACTTCATGCCCATCCACTGCATCAGAGAAAGACCACTGACTGGAAGAGGCACCTCGGCCCCGCCACCTGGAGCAGCACCCGCAGGGACAGCGCCCCTGGGCACTCCTCCACCACCAGCACCCTGAGCAGCACCCGCAGGGGCAACAGGAATAGCTTGCTTCAGAATGGACAACTCCTGCTGCATGGCCTGCATCGCGGCTAACATTGCCGCCGAACTCATCGAGTCCCCACTGGGAACTTGCAGACTGCCCTGAGCCCTACGAGGTGGCATAGTTGCAGCCACAGGGGTGAGAATAATAAGTAAATAAGATTGGCATAGCACCTCTTCAGATAATGTCAAACTAGCACAGACAATAACATAACATATCAATAGTAAAGCAGAAAACCCATCCTACATGTGCAGTGTGTCAATTTATTATTATTCCACTTGCTAGGACCTACAGCGTACGCTTTGATACCAACTGTAACACCCCACTGATCCCACACAATGAATGTTACCAAATACCCTTCCCACTAAACTTATGCAACACAAGAAAAGAAATAGTGAAAGAAAGTACTACAAAAATCCGGCAGCACCTCCCTTGAAAGAAGCATAACAAGGGGGAACATAGAGTTTATACAGGATATAAAAGAAAGATAATTCACGTAGTATAATCAAAATGCAAAAGTAGTAATGAACATTCATGACCAAATAAAAGATAGGTAACTCTGCCCACCCAAAATCAGCTCAACTACCATGAAAGGCTAGAACATAATAATTCCCTAGACTTGACCCTCCCTGTATAACAACATTATTAAGCAGTGGTTCCTTTATTTAAAGGTGTAGTGGCCGTGCTGCTACATCCCTTCTTTCCCAAAGCAAAAATCAGGGGCCTGCATGAGATAATGCAAGAGTGAGATGACACATCTCAGCAAGTAAAAAGAGCAAACAACAATTGGATAATGTAAACAAACCGTGCTTAAACAACCACGTAGTTCACAACTTCCTTCTTGAATACTAATTTGCAACAAGTAAGCAAGTAACCAATTACTTAATGCCAAGATGAATCACAATGTAAAGATCCACACTATCCACATCCACATAATAGGTTCCACACTTCTCCCATGAATGCACATGGCTACAGATGCAGTAATGACTTCTGCCTTCATACCTCTAAGGATATGAAGCTGCATCATACCCCTCCTCGGGCAACATATGATGCTCATTGTACCGGTACGGTCGGACCATAAGATCGCGACGAAAGTTCCATGCAAACATAGTCAATATGAATACGAATAAGAACCACAATCTCAATATATGTAATCAATAAAACATGAATATCTTCAAACGATGGTACCCAATTAAGAATATGAATACAAACACAAATAACACAAACATAGTCAAGTATAAGACTCTTCAATCGACAAACGGAATAATCATCACTGTTTTACTTGCCTTCACCGGAAGTTTGGGCAAATCCCTAAGTATGATCCGGAAGTCCACCACCTGTTTTGACACACAACTTAGTGCACCAATTTCACATAATAAGGCTCATAAATGACGCCGCACCTACGCACAATCTCAAACCCCGCCGCGGGTAACAACTCTCCCCACACCCACCAAACTGCAGCAGTGCTGCTTAATTATTTCATAAATTTAAAATTATGACAGCAGTGGTAACAAACAAAAACTCCAGAGGAATTCACATAAAATTCCCCACAAATTTTGTATATAATTTATAATTAAATTGTAACATATAATTAGCCCAAAACAGTCCACAAGATAAACCCTGTAATCTATTTTTTTTCTTTTGGGCAGCGACATACCCGGATTCAAACAGCGATATCTTTTAAAATATAATTCCAAATCGAGCACATAAGTACTCATTGGAAAGATAAGACAAGGCCCTACATGATTCTCATACTGGTTATCACTAATTACCCACGAAAAATTCCCAGAAACTGCTGTTCGCCCACCTAAAAAATCTGTTTTTTTGGACAGCAACATACCCAGATTCAAACAACGATATCTCCTAAATTATAACTCCGAATCGAGCATATAAGTACTCGTTGGAAAGGTATGATAAAGCTCTACATGATTCTCTCACTGATTTTCACTAATTAACCCACAAAAATTCACAGAAATCACTAGAACTACTGCTGTTCGCCCACCCACAAAATTTCTGGACAGCACCTCTACCGATTCGCATGGATAAACACATAATCAAATTGATTGCAGCACAAAAACAACAAAAGTTAATGACAAATTCACCTTGGGTTATTCCCTTTCTCCTTCCTTCTTCCTCCCTCGAAACTCCAATTGAGATCGCAGCCACTCGACGGAAAACCACGCGGGAGGGCTGCACCTTGGAGGGGGGGAATGGGGGGGCGGCTAGGGTTTTGGGTGGTGATGGCTGCAAGGGTTTGAGAAGGAAGAAGATGGGAGAGGGGAGGGGGGCGACGGCCAAGGGCTAGGGGAAATGGGGGGCGGCTGCACAAGGGGGAATTAGCGGGAGGCGGCTAGGGTTAAGGGGAGGCTAATGGGCCGGATCAAGATTCATGGCCCAACTCGCCCACGTGACAGCTCCCGACCCCGTCGCAAGCGTCTAACTAAAGAAATTCTACTGTCTTACTGGTGAATGTTTTCCACAAATTCCAAATCCCCAAAGCGCATCACCCGAATGAGAAAAAACAAAAAGAATAACCTCCAACTTCTCTTCTTTGCAAACCGGGTATCACACACTGCTTTGGTGCTTGCTTTAGGCCATACAAAGATTTGAATAACTTGCACACCTTGCTTTCTTAACCCTTAGCTGCAAATTCATCAGGTTGTTCCATATAGATTTTCTTATCTAGCTCTTCATTAAGAAAAGTTGTCTTCACATCCATCTGATGGACGAGAAGACTGTATGAGGCAGCCAAGAAAAGTAGTACTCGTATAGTAGTCATTCTAGCAACTGGTAAGTTTCAAAATAAGTCTTCTCCTTCTTTCTAGGCATAGGCTTTAGCCACAAGCCTTGCCTTGTACTTCACGATTGTACCATCAGGCTTGAGCTTCATTTTAAACACCTACTTAAAACCCTTAGGTTTATAGCCATAGGGTCAATTAGTGACATCCCACGTACCATTCAAAAGAATTGAGTCCATCTCATTCTGAATTGCTTCGTTCCAATCATCTGCATCTGGAGATGCAAAAGCTTTTGCAATGGTAGTAGGATTATCGTCCATAAGGTACATAATAAAATCATCAACAAAGGCTTTTTCAATCCTCTGTTTCTTCCTCTTTATGTGAGCATCATTGTCATCCTCCTCAAGGACAATCTCATGTGGTTGTTCAAAAATCTCAGTAGGTGTATCATGTGGAGTTATCTTAGAAGAGTATCTAGAATTGCTATGAATGTCTTTCATTGGAAATATATGTTCAAAGAATGTAGCATCATGTGATTCCATAATAGTATCTACATACACATCGGGAACTTCAGATTTAACTACTACTAATCTATAAGCTATGCTACATGAAGCATATCCAAGAAAGACATAATCCACTACCCTTGGTCCAAACTTGCACTTTTTATTAATTAGTACATTGACTTTTGCCATGCACCCCCAAGTGCGCAAGTATGAAATTGATAGTTTTCTCCCAACCCACTTCTCATAAGTGGTTTTCTCTTCTTTGCCCATAGGAATTCTATTTAGAAACATGCCATGAAGTCAGGACTGCCTCCCCCATCATGCCTTAGATAAACCATATGTGTCTAACATGGCATTCACCAAGTCAGTCAACGTACAGTTTTTCCTCTTAGCAATCCTGTTTGATTTGGGTGAATAGAGAAGTCTCCTCGCATTAATAATGCCATGTTCTACACAGAAATCATCAAAGACTTTGGGTAAGTATTCACCACCACGATATGACCTTAAGATGTTTGATCTTTCTCTCTAGGTGGTTTTCAACTTCAGCCTTATAGATTTTAAAGTAGTCTAAAGCCTCATCTTTAGTTTTTAGCAAGTATACATAGCAAAGTCTAGACGCATCATCAATCAATGTCATGAAGTATCTTTGTCCACCTTTTGTCAACACACCATTCATCTCACAGAGATAAGAATGTACGAGTTCTAGAGGTGTCAGGTGTCTCTCCTTAGCAGCATTATGAGGCTTTCAAGGTTGCTTCGACTACACATAACTATGGCACTTAGATCCTTTGATGATGATGAAATTAGGAATTCAACTCATGGTGGAAAGCCGAGACATAGAACCAAAATTAATATGACACAAACAAGAATGCCAAATACTCACAAGATCATCAACATTAGTGCAAATATGGTTCATAGACATAATTGAAATCTAACAGAGAAAAGCCAAACAAGCCTCTGCAGCCTCTGCAGTCATAGCCTTTGCCAATGAATAGTCTAGACTTAGACACTACTACTTTATTGGACTCGAAAGCAACCTTGAATCCATCTCTACATAGAAGGGTACCACTAAAGAGATTCTTGTTCATAGAAGGGACATGATGCACGTTCCTCATCTACACAATCTTCCCTGTTGGGGACCTTCTTCTTCCGAAGGTCCTCAAAAACATATTTTAACAATGTCTTCCAAGTATGATTCGTGGACAGGTATCTTCGGATTATGATAAAAGCATACACAATGAGAAGCTTGATCGTGACGAAGGTTGTCGTCGCTCCGAAGCTGCGCGGAAGGGAGCTTCGGCTAAATTGCAGAAAAGGGAACCGACTTAAAGGGGAAAAGGGTGTTCAGTCCTCATAGATTTTTCTATAAGCCAATAGTAAATGTAAAGGGCATAATTGTAATTTCTCATGGGCTACATCCCGTGCCTATAAATAGGTGAACATTACTCCCGTACTGTTCACGCTGACTTGGCATTGGGTTTCGCGTCACGCTTGTATCATCACTTTCTGTCAAGCCGAAGGTATAAATGTAATTCAATATTGTTCATACTTATTCATGATTATGCAATAAGAAATATATATATATATTGATATCATATAATTATTCATGTTGTTTCTCATGTCTCATATGCTTCGTCTTTTATACAAGTGTGTTATGATTATGAAGGTATGTCCTTCATAACCTTCGTCTGAAGATCATTATATCCTAAGGGAAATAATGCTTCGAAGGACGGAGGGCTGTAACATTTAATATTTTGTGTTACCTTGTTCTTAATTCATAGCACTTGAGAACAAGTCCCCAGCATTGGCGCCCACCTCCGGTGAATCCTTTTCGACCACCTTCGGCAAGCACTGACCTTCGTCATGCTACCAAAGAAAGCTTCAGCGATAGGGGCTACTGTTCTGCAGCCACTGGACCCGAATCAGGAAACCCTTTCTCTTCGAGAGGCACGAAGCCAGAAGAGGAAGGCCACTAGTCCAACACCCTAGGAGGACGAGTTGGACCAACAAATCAGAAACATGGAGATGCTTCATCAACAGGTACAAAGGAAGAAGGAGAAGATGGCTCGACTAGCCGACCTTCAAAGGCAGATTGACGAAGCCACTGAAGAAGTACGCCATCTTGCTCAAGATGAACAAGAACGAAGGCCCCAGCATAGGGAGTTTCATCAAGAGGACTTGTTCAATGATGAAGGATGGTATGATGATTTTAATCGTGATACCTTTACTTTTGATGATGCTTCTCCCTTGGCAGCAGAACTGGAGGCTATCCCGTGGCCCCATCATACAAGCCACCTCAGCTTCCAATGTATGATGGACATTCAAACCCGAAGCAGTTTTTGATGAGTTATGAAGCAACCATATCTTCATATGGAGGCAATGCAGCTGTCATGGCCAAATCCTTCATCATGGCAGTTAAGAATGTGGCCGAGACATGGTATTCTTCTCTTCGGCCAGGAACTATCACCTCATGGCAGAAGCTCAAGGACATGCTGGTGACAAGCTTCCAGGGCTTCCAGACGAAGCCAGTTACAGCTCAGGCTCTGTTTCAATGCACACAAGATCATGAGGAGTATCTTCAGGCATACGTCCGAAGGTTCTTGCGTCTGAGAGCATAGGCGCCTACAGTGCCCAATGAAATTGTCATTGAGGCCATGATCAAGGGGCTTCGTCTAGGACCTACTTCCCAATATTTCACTAGAAAACCTCCATAGACTTTGGAGAGGCTGCTTCAAAAGAGGGATGAATACATCCACGCTGACAACGATTTTCGTCAGAGAAGGGAGGAAGCTTATAGGTTCTCTGAGATGACCAGGGGCTTCGGAGGGAGAATTCACCCAAGACATGTCAGGTCCATCCACTCCACCCAGAGTGACGACAGAGGAAGTCAACAACAGAAGCCACAATATCCCTCGCAAGCTTCGGGGCAGCAACAAAGCTATCTTCGACCGCCAGCTCCAAGGGGCAGAGGCACCAGGGGCTTTGGAGGAAGGTTTGGGGATCAACCTAGGAAAATTTATTGCTTATTCTGTGGTGAGGACAAAGGCCATACTACAAGAATGTGCCGTGTCACCATACAGAAACAAAAAGAAATAGCAAAAGCTGCAGCTCAGCAGAACCAGCCGAAGCAAGTCATGCATACTGCATCGAATCACTCACCCTACATACCAGAGTATGTGGGTAACCATCCTGCAGCGTCTGTTGCTTCGACTAGTCAGCCGCAGGCATCCTGGCCATAACCTCCACCTCCGCCACCGCTACAACCTGCGTATCCATGAGGTCAGCAGCCAGAAGGGAGCCAACAGACCCACCAGCAGCGAGATTTCAGGGAGGAGTCTGAAGCTCGCACAGCCAACAGTACTGTGCCAGAATCGAAGCATATCTACTGAGAGATATCCTACCCCTGAAACAGTTTTTACATTCATTATCATTTTCTTTATTACTAAGGAACAATTATCAAAAACCTAGTTGTCTTGTCATTTTCAATTCCTTGTAATAGCCTCGTTTTTGCCATAGTGAAAATACATCTTTTCCACATACTCAAAGAGTCTAACAAAGTTGCTGAAGCATAAAAAGTTGTTTCTAAGAGAACGCGTGGCTAAAAATTACATCATAAGTATCTTCGAAGCTATAGAAAGTTGTTCTACAGAACGTAGAGTAGGTTTGCCGAAGCTACAAAAAGTCGTTCCTAAGGGAGCGCAGAGTAAGTTTTATGCTCAAAAGTCATTCCAAAGAGAATGCAGAGCCAAATACCGCCAAAATATAAGGCGAAGCGTGAAAAGTCAACGCGAATACCGCAGAAATAGAAGGCGAAGAAGTTCAAAAGACGTTCCTAAGGGAATGCAGAACTTACAGTGAAAAGTTAGCGCTGATACACCGAAAAATAAGCGGTGAAGCCGAAAAATAAACGGCAAAAAGATTGAGTATTCCACTATGGGGATATGTGTGTGACTTCAGCACAAATATCATTTTGCATAGCATAACATCATTCGCATAACATGACATCATACATCACATTGCATGAATGGCACAAGAGAGGGATACAATGTTGACCTTCGGAGAATACTTCCAAAAAATGAGATTGTGCTAAGGCACAAAAGAAGTCTTGAAGAAATACAGCTTCATCAGCCTTGATATGGAGGCAAAAATCCATTATTAACGAAGCATTAATGTTTCTGCGACGATTGGAGGATTTCTCACGAAGCATAAAAGATCTCCTTTACGAAGCATGAAAAGAAGGGAAGGTGTTTTTTTCGCCAAAGGCTAAAAAATGGTATGTACACAAAAGTTTCATGCATCGTAAAGAAATAAATTACAAAACCATTCATATATTACATTCAAAACACATGAACACCGAGTATTACAAACATAGTTCAGCAAATGTTGCATTAACATTCCAGCAATGTTTTTACAACAGCTATTCTTCTTTCAAAACTTCATCTGCAGCTTCGGTCAGCAGTTGGGTAACGACTTCGTCTACAATAGCTTCAGCCATCCTAACAATTTCTGCTGATGCCTTTGCCTCTGGGTTGGCCAACGACTCGGAGGGTTCGGGGGGAGGAGATAGTTCAGCTATGGTAGAAAACGTTAATCAATTTGAAGTCACAAAAATAAACAATAAAGTTAAAATCCATTAAGCAATACCTATCCGCCTTTCGAGTGCCGCAACTTTATCAGCTGCCTTCGTTGCTTCCCTAGCATCATGAGTATCTTTCTCGCTCTTCTTTATTATTTCATGGACCATCCCTCGGCCGCCATTCTCCCAGATGTCAGTGAAGAATTTTACGCCCACTAAGCTTGCTTCGGCTGAGGGGTCCTTTGTATCATTAACCAATAGAGCAGCTTCGACTTGGGCCAAAGTTTTCACATGTTCACACCCTGCTCTTTCCAGAATAGCTGCAACTCCTCTTGCGCCAGAGAAGGCACAGACGTCCCCACGGTCGTTTAAAATTTCTTCAAAAGCTTCGGCTTCGTTGCTGATCCACTCAATTGGGCCTTCGGGGTCGCCTCGTAAGAAGTTATCTTAACTTGAATATGTGCCAACATTGGAAAAGCTAGTTTTTATCTTTTTTACACATTCTATAGATTTTCAAAGCATTTTTATTTTGATGCCCGAAGTTCTGCAACTGTTTTTTCCCAGTAATTTTTCCAGTAATCACTGGCATCTCGTTCAGCTTCGGCAACAACGGATTTTAATTTTGCTTCAGCCAGCTGTTTCCGAAGGTCTTCGATTTCACATTTCTGGGCTTCAGCTTGGGCTCTAGAAGTAGCTTCCTCTTCTTTTATTTTGCTCACTAATGAATTTAATATTTTATCTTTTTCAAGACCTTCGTTCCTTAGTTCAATTACTTCGGAACGAAGGTTGTTCAGAGCTATAGTGCATCCTTCGTCTTTGGCATTTTTCTGCGCCCTGAGAGCATTGCTAAGAATCAGGCCCTACAAAAGAAGTGTGGTATTAAGCATAAGAAAATAGACAAAAATTTTCGTTTTTAAAGTGCAAAAAATTCATTCTCACACCTTTAAACTATTATATGCTAAGCTATCCGCTAATTCGTCTTTCGATAGCGCCGAAAGCCCGACTTCTAGTGTCGGGAATCCGAAGCTTCTGCTCATCTCCCGGCACACAGAAATCTCCTTGCTGTCTGGGAGACAATATAAGAAATCTTCTTCCCCGCTACCGTTGAATACCAATGCCCCCTTTGGATATTTCAGTTTTTGGGCATAGTGATGAGCTTCTCGTTTTTCTTCTGTAGAGAGATTTTTCCCAAAGCATGACGGATAATATATTCAGTATTCTCTTTCAAAGCTTCAGGAATAGGAACGGCACATTTTTTAGGCAAAATTTGTTCTATAACTTCTTCCTCCGCCGCCTTCTCTCCAATCTCCGAGGATTTCTCTTTGATGGGCTTTGCAGGCCCAGTTTCAGCATCGGCCCGGCTAATTGTAGCTTCGGCTTCGGCCAGCTTTGTCTCGGTTTCAACCTGTCCTTTTGAAACCTTAACAATTTTTCCTGGAGTAGAACTTGAAGTTTTTATCATCTCCAGCACATCTAACACACTAGCCATCCTTTTTCTCTTTGGCGTTGCTGTTGGATCTTTTTGTATCTTTGGCACCTCCACTCTTACCGAAGGGCTTAGAATTTCTGATGTTTTTGCCTCTTTGGGTATTGGTTCTTCAATTTTGTCAGCCGTCGGCATTGCAGCCGGCTCTTCAACCCTCTGCATAAGGGCAGGCCCTTTGGCTTCATTAGCCGAAGAGGTCTCACCACCAAAGTAAAGCACTATGGCCGGCTCAATGTAGCGTGGACGGTGAGTAAAAACCTTCACCTTTTTCCTCTTCGGCGCGGGCTCGCTTGAGGCGGCTGAAGCAACATCCTTCCCAGAAGGTCCACTCTTTCTCTTCTGCCCCCATGGCGGGTAATGGTAGTCAGGGTACATAAATCCAATAGCATCAAAAACCCTATTTAGCCTCTTGTTTTTTCGGCTCCCGAAGGCTGCAGATAGCGCATTATCTTCAGATTTGGAGTAGGCTCCAAGTAGTTCATCACTGGTATTTTCAACACATTTCAGCCAGTCATCGTCTGGTTCGATAAATTGGTCTCCAAACCTGAAGGTATATTTCAATCGAACCAAACCACCTTCGTTAGGATTGCTGATGGTCTCTTTTGGCATCTCCCAGTTGTCTATCAAAGGCCATATCCTATAGGCCACATGTTCTTGAACCAAATCCCTCGTCCTGATGAAAGAGCAAACTATGCCAAAGGCCCTTCGGCATTCTTCAGCTGCTTCATTAGTTTCTACCTTCGGTTTCCGGAGGCTGAAGCGGGACCAAATGGGGCATAATGGTCTTTGTAATATCTTCTCTTGCTTTTAAATCATTCTTCACATAGAACCATTCTTTCATCCAGTCTCCGGGCCATTTTTTTCGAAATGTTGGCACTGGGAAACTTGAGCCCGAGCGAGCAACGAAGCTATAGCAACCAAAATTGTTATGATACTGTTCCTTACCCCAGGGCTTCGTCTCATACGAAAGTTCGTGCATGCTGCAGAAACATTTTGCACTTAGCTCCAAACCCTGACTCCTCACAGCCCAGACAAAGATCCCCATTCTGATAATTGCTTCGGGAGTAATCTAGTGAAGGAAAATCTTGTATAACTTTAAAACTTCAACAACAAATCTGCTTAAGGGGAACTGAAGCCCAGCCTTGAAGAAGCTTTGGAAGATTACAACTTCATTCTCTTCAGGAGCGGGAATAGTCCTGTCTCCGTTGTCAGCCCTCACAATAGATGTCTCAAAAATACCTTCCTCTCATGTTATCAAGATGACTCTGTCTGATAGTCAATTTCCCGAAGACTGTGTGACTTGGTCGCCAGGGCCGATCTTTGGAGTCTTCGCCCCCACTTTCCGCATCATAACTATCGTTGTCATCGGTATCTTCAGATAAGCCTTCTAGAATTTCTTTTGTAATCTTTTCTGTATTTGTCTTTGCAATTGACTCAATGAATCCAGCAGTCTTTTCCTCAAGAAGCTTCTCCTCTTCGGTTAGCTTCGATCCAGCAACTGTCTTCTTGTCGTGAGACATCTTCGGAACTGACGAAAATATGACCTTAAATTCTAAGCTTAGAAAATTTAAGAAGCTAAGCAACTGATGGAAAGCAAGAGCTAAGAAATAAAGCAAAGCAAGGCATGTGTACCAAATGTGCTCGGGGTGAGTTCTTATTTATACGCCCAGCGCGCTCCAAGTTGGAGGGCCCCATTTGTCATTAACTGTTGCTATTCTAGCAAAGGGAAGGTGTTTTTTCGGACCTTTGGCTTAAGGCCTTCATCCATATCGCAGTCTGAATTTGTTATCTTAAACAAATTAATACTGCGAGAGGCTACTATTGGGGGCCTTCGTCTTCCGAAGGTCCTCATAAACATATTTTAACAATGTCTTCCAAGTATGATTCATGGACAGGTATCTTCGGATTATGATAAAAGCATACACGATGAGAAGCTTGATTGTGACGAAGGTTATCGTCACTCCGAAGCTGCGCGGAAGGGAGCTTCGGCTAAATTGCAGAAAAGGGAACCGACTTAAAGGGGAAAGGCTGTTCAGTCCTCATAGATTTTTCTATAAGCCAATAGTAAATGTAAAGGGCATAATTGTAATTTCTCATGGGCTACGTCCCGTGCCTATAAATAGGTGAACAGTACTCCCGTACTGTTCACGCTGACTTGGCATTAGGTTTCGCGTCACGCTTGTATGATCACTTTCTGTCAAGCCGAAGGTATAAATGTAATTCAATATTGTTCATACTTATTCATGATTATGCAATAAGAAATATATATATATATATATATATATATATATATATATATATATATATATATATATATATATATATATATATATTGATATCATATAATTATTCATGTTGTTTCTCATGTCTCATATGCTTCGTCTTTTATACAAGTGTGTTATGATTATGAAGGTATGTCCTTCATAACCTTCGTCTGAAGATCATTATATCCTAAGGGAACTAATGCTTCGAAGGACGGAGGGCTGCAACATTTAATATTTTGTGTTGCCTTGTTCTTAATTCATAGCACTTGAGAACAAGTCCCCAACATTCCCCAAAGTAAACTTTAGATCCACTGTGGCAGTGCCATGAATACAAGCATTTGACCATTCCCCATTAGGACGAAGGAATCCTGGGTGACCTAATAAGAAGAGAACCTATTAATGTTAGAACACATATGAACATTAGCACCAGTATCAAGCCACCAACTAGGTGATTGAAATACCGAGAAGATGAAAGGTAGATTACCATACCCTTTGTCTTCCGTGTTTCTAGTGATCACTGTGTTGACATTGCCCTTTTTGCCACGGTGATCTGCTCAATCAGGGCAGTCGTTGGTGAAATGACCCATCTCACCACATGCAAAACTGGTCACTTCATCCTTCATCCTTCTTCTTCTTCTTCTTGAAGTTGGTAGTTTTCTTTGGCTAGTTAGATTTTGCCTTCCCTTTGCCCTTGTTGTAGTTCTTTTGTACCATGTTGGCACTAGAGTGGCCCTCGCCTCCATTTGAACTCATGTCCTTAACCTGAGCTTTCTCCTCAACATCCAGAGATACTATCAAATTTTCAACTGATATCTCATGTCTCTTATGTTTCAGAGATGTGGCGAAGTTCGTCCATGTAGAAGGCAACTATGCAATAATGCACCCAGCCACAAATCGGTTAGAAAGGACAATCTTAAGGTGGTCGAGCTCCTTGGCAATACACTATATTTCATGAGCTTGCTCTACAATAGAGCAATTATCAACCATCTTATAATCATCAAAGCTTGCCATGACATACAGGTCATGCCAGCATCTGATGCAACATACTTAGTAGTAAGTGCATCCCACAACTCTTTCAAGTCTGTGTATTTCATATTCGCATCAACCAGACGGTCAAAAAGGGGCTAAGAATTACTCCTGTAAAGATAGTATTGGCATCATCGTTGTTGGTCACTTGTTCTCGAATGCTACGAATCAAAAACAAGGCAACACAATCGTTAAAGACAAATGACCTTCATCCTACGAAGCATTGTTTCCCCTCAGGATCAATGGTCATTGGACGAAGGTCATGAAGGACGTGCCTTCATCATCTTATGAACAAATGAAAATACATGAATATAAATGTTATGAATATGAATCATTTTTCCATTCATGTTGACAATGATTATAAGACATTGAACAGAATTCATATTACATTGATACCTTCGGCTTGCTCGAAGGTGTTGATGCGAGAGAGATTACAATCCAGCGTGAACAGTACGATGCTACTGTTCATCTATTTATATGCATGGGACGCAGCCTAGGTAAAATTACATCATGACCTCAACATCTGCTTATTGGCATAACCTAGATTACTAGGGTCTATCTAGTCTTTTCATCCTTTGCTCGATTTGAACCAAAGCTGATGGTAGCTTTAGCACTTGGTGTCGTTGCTTCTGAGCGCGGTCTTCGTCTTGAGAACGTTCGACAGAAGGAGAGAAGACTTCGGTGTTACTTAGCCAAAGGTGTTTTTGTCTTAAGGGCCTTCGGCAGAGAAGAAGACCCCCAACAGTAGCCCCTTCACAGTGCTAGATCGTTTTTTTCATGATGAACTCGATCCACGAAAAACACGAAGGCTTCGGAATGCTGAAGTTCTAAAAAACATCTTCCCTGAGCTTGTTATCAAAAAACGATTAAAATATTTCGAGCGCTGGCCGGTCCACCGTTCAGCCAGCATAGACGCTTTGGCAGTTCGCCTTCTTCTCCTGCAGTGCTATACAAACAGATAGGTTAGTGAGAAGTTACCACAGGATTCATTGCTATTGTCATTGTATTGTTGAAAATTTTAACCGAAGTCTAAGTTGTCTGCATTGTGCTTTGAAACAAGCTCTTCATCACTTCAGATCAACTTCGTCTAAAAGAAGCTGAACATTGAAATGGCCAGAGTAAGATCCACTGCTAGGGTGTCCCGTGAGGGAGATGAGACTGAATCAACTGAGACAGCACCCATATCAGACATGATGAGGCGATCAGGGCTAGTTGTGCAAGAAGAATCTATTGCCGAAGGTACCTCTAACGCCGAAACTGAACAAGCTGTGGCCGAAGTTGAGAGTGATAACGAAAGTGAAGAGGACGATAGTATTCTATGTCCAACCAAGCCTAGTCATGTTGAATTTGGAAAATCCATAGTAAAGGCAGAGGATTTGGTTGTGATGAAGAAACTAGGTTATTTTGGAGAGAATGAAGATAAATTGATTAGCTTTGCTGGAGAAGAAGTAATTCTAGACCCAAAGGTAGATGAAGTTGTTGTGTTCATGAGCTTCGTCAGGGTAGGGCTTCGGTTCCCCCTTTTCGAGATGGTAGAGAAAGTTTTAAAGAGATTTGAAATATATCTCCATCAGCTAACCCCGAAAGCTTTTGCCGGGTTCATGAACTTCATTATCAGACAAAGTCAAGGACTAACGGTTTGCACAAAATTTTCGGATGCTACAACTTTGCATATCAAAAGGATACGATGGCCCCCGTGATCGGCTACCGGACCAAGTGGCCCACTGGTTGGACAAGTGAATGGTTCTACGTTAAGGCAGACGAGAAGAAAAGGGAAAAGCTTATGGGCATGGTGATGAGTCCATTGTGACTAAACTTTGGCATGACTCGGCTCCTGTGCAACATGCAGCTAGGTTCTCCTTGCCAGCTAGCTGAGGTGGAATTTCGGGTAGTGGCTGAGCATATCATCACAAGAGATTTGGTACAAGAATATCTTGCAAACCAAACATTCCCAACTTCTAGTGGCTAGGGAATGCTGAAGAAGAAAGAAGAAGGGAAGAAATATGAACTTTTTTGTCTGTCATACCGCTTCAAGTTTTAGAAAAGGTTTAAAGAACCATGCACTGAATGGTTAGAACTAATAGAAACCATGTGCAACAAAATTTATGGAAACTATACAAGAAAAGAAGATCAGCTAATGACTGCTGCCTTCAGCACTCGGCCAAAGCGAAGGTTGAACCGTGTAATGGATGCTCTTAACTTTGAATACCATGACTATGAAAGGCTTGATGAAGGGACCGAAGGGGTCAAGAGGAAAAGAATTGTTAGTATTCTAAGTAAGTAGGCTATTCGGTCTATCCAAGAAGACCAAGAGACTTCGAGGAAGAGAAAAACTGTGCCGGAGCCGAAAGTATCGGCTCCCAAAAAATGGAAGCTTGCTAAGAAATCCTCAGAGAAGACAAAGATGCAAGATATGTCAAAGCAGACTACAAGCCCTTCTTCATCTTCTGTTGTCGAGGTCTCAGAAATATTGAAGGTAATGACTGAGTCTTTCCCATTTGCACCGCTAAGTCCTCTAGGGTTGGAACTGACTAGCCTCTTATAGAAAAAGGAAGTCTCTTTGGCTACTGAGGGGAGAGATGGGGGGCAGAAGAAACGACATATGATGAATAAACTAGAAGCCATTAAATAGACCCCACCCTCAGCCTTAGCAAAATCTGCTAAATCGATTGATGCCGAAGCCACCACTGCAACGAAAGACGAAAATCTCACAACCACTCTATCCAAAATTGACAAACTTATATCAGACGTGGTTGTGGAGAAAGAGGTACCCACAGTAGTTTCTAATAAGGGGAAGAAGATTGAACAAACCTCTTCGAAGGGGTGAATTTCGACCTACGGCACTTGGGTGGCCAACAGCTCTCAGAAGAGGACATATCAGAGCTAAAAGAATTTGCAATCTCCTGCTGCTACCAGCTGGGGTCAATGCTCTTCGGCGGGGTCGATGAAGAAGTTGTGGGATGCATCCGCGACCGCGCCGGTGCTAAAATTATAGACACCCTATCAAAGAGCATTGGTTTCCCGAAGCTTGAGAAAGACATCAGCTACTACAGACGGCAACACATCATAGGTAGCTTGTTTTACTCGAACTTCAAAGTAAGGTCCCTTTTGCAAGTTACCGTTGATATCTTCGTGTTGACTTATGTATTCTAACTTTAATTCATTTTCACAGAGTTTATAATTAAGCAAAGCTTTGAAAATGCAACAAGATGATGAAGGCTGAAAAAACGAAATTGTTGTGAAAGGTTTCGAAGACAAAATCAAAAAACTTGAAGATTCCTTAAAAGAAAAGGATGATTTACTGCATTCAGCCTAAGGATTGCTTGCCAAAGCGCAGGCTCAGAATAAGGAAATGAGCGAGAATTTGAAAAAGGCTCAAATGCTTTTGGTAGAGAACTTCGGCCGATTCGACCATGAAACCGAAGCTTTGAAAATGACAATCAAGGTTGAGGCTGAGAGGAACCTGAAGCTTAATGAAGCACTCAAAACTCTTAAGGATAGATGTTTCAATTTTGCAAGCCGATGCACTGCCCGATTAAAGAGTATATTCAATTCTGTTGGGGCTGCATCCGAGGAGGCTAGCCTCTCTGCCGAAGATGTGCCCGGAGCACTTGAATGTGTCGAGAAAGAGGTTGACGTCCTCGACGAAGTCATTACTGGCCACAATGATTTCTGTGCATTAGTGGCTTCTCATGGTATGGCTGCCACTTTCATAAAAGCCGGGTGCAACCATGCAAGGGCCGTTAACAGGTCAAATTTCAACCTTTCGGCATGGGACCTAGTTAATATTCTAGCCGAAGCTCAAAGCATAGGCAACAGGTTTATCACCCAAATTTGGGCAAAGGGTGGACGAGAGTTGGCTAGAAATGAAGCTCGAAATCTGCTCAACAAAGTATAGTCCTTTACCTCTATTTTTTATTTTACATTTTTTCTTACTGTATTCCTCATTACCCTTTCCTTCGTCATTCTTCTGGGTGATGGTGCCGAAGGTTTATGAGCCAAAGATGGTTTGAACCCTTGGAGAGGACTTTAGAGGCTCCCTTTTGCAATATCTATAGCACCACTTCTTGGAAATTCTTTGTGCAAGAAAAGTATAATATTTGAAAAAGGATTGTAATTGAATATGATCGGATAGTTGTAAATATTTGTAAATGCTTTGAAATATTATTTTACCTTTCATTCATGTGCTATTTGCTTTGTTGTGGATGAAACCATGCTCGTAGCTTTTTGAGCTGAAGGCGAAAAACATCTTCCCTTCTTTTCGTTCACATGGAAGCACCTCTTGAGAAAAATCAAAGATCGCTCGCACGACCGTAGATCAGTGAATAGGAAGAGATCGGACTTCATAAAATCTATGCCGTAGATCTTTAATCCTATGGACTCCGCTGCATACTGGTTCGAGATGTGCGGGGTCTAATCCTGATTGAAGACATAAGATCAAACGGCTAGATTACATCCATACCCCATCGGCCATGGTGTTTTTAGTAAAAATACCCCTGAAACCTAGAAAATCAACCAACAGTACACTTCTATGAAAAGATCATTAACGAAAGGTCCATATTTTTATTAATCAGCCCCTGACCTTTCCAGTAATAGAAGCCGCATTCCAGATCTTATTAATTTAAATCTAAATAGTTGATTTAATATAAAACAATATTAAAATGAGTTGGAAACATAGATAATTTATATCTTGCTCATTTTAACTCCGATTTGATCTGTTCTAGTTGCATTAGCTTCGTAATAAAATTACCTATGTAGTAATAACATTATTTATACCTGTTGGGGGCTTTGATTTGTTCTAGTCGGAAAATTACCTACGACGGTACAATCCTTATGTCCGACGGCTTTGGCCGTCGGAAATTGTTCCTTTTACTGTAGTGCTTCCTCTTCTAAAGGTCCTCAAAAACACAACTAACCATTTGTTTCTAGCATAATGTTGATTATTATAGGAGCTTTGTCACAAACAAAGATTCATGATGTGAGTCTTCTCCTCCGTCGAAGGTCTTCAAAACTAAGACATAGCCTGAAAATGTCAACAATGAACGTCGAAGCTATAGCCGAAGAGTAACAGCTTTGTCTTAAAGTGGTGTCGAAGATCAAGCATGATGTTGAGCCGAAGAGAAAAAGACTAGCTAATCCCTAATGATTTATGTTACAATTATGAACAAATGTTAAGGTCATAAATGTATTTTTACCCGGGCTGCGTCCTGTGCTTATAAATAGGTGAACAGTACCACCGTACTGTTCACGCTGGATTGTAATCACTCTCGTGTCAACATTTTCAAACAAGCCAAAGGTATCAATGTAATATAAGTTCTATTAATGACCATATGTTTATCATGAAACAAATATATGGATGAATGATATATATATTATCTCTATGAACTCCCATTCTTCCTAATGATGAAGATATGTCCTTCATAACTTTCGTATGATCATTATATCCGAAGGGAGATAATGATTCGAAGGACGAAGGTCCCTAATATTTAACAGCCATGTTGCCTTGTTCTTGATTCACAGCATTTTAGAATAAGTGATCAACATTGGTGCCCACCTCCGGTGAACTCAAACGACCACTTTCGGCAACAGCTCGAGCAACCACCTTCGTCATGCTGCCAAAGAAGGCAATAGTGATAGGGGCTACCCTTGCACCGCTAGACATCAACCAAGAGGGGCTCCCTCTGAGAGAAGCCCAAAACCAGAAAAGGAAGGCCATCAGCCCAACACCACAAGAGGAGGAGCTAGACCAAGAGATCAGAAACCTAGAGACCATCCACCAACAAGTGGAGAGAAAGAGGGAGAAAATGCTTTGGCTAGCTAAACTTCAGAAGAAGATTGATGAGGCTACTGAAGAAATGTGCCATATCATGCAAGACGAGCAAGGATGAAGGTCACAGCAGAGAGAGCTTCGGCAAGAAATTCCAAACTGTGATGATGTATGGTATGATGATTTCCACCATGGTAACTTCGCTTTTGATGATGCTTCTCCTCTAGCAGCAAAATTGTAGGCTACCCTATGGCCACCATCCTACAAACCACCACAACTACCCATGTATGATGGGCATTCTGATCCGAAGCAGTTCCTTATGAGCTACGAAGTGACCATATCATCATATGGTCGCAACACGACTGTCATGGCAAAATCCTTCGTCATGGCAATCAGGAGCGTGGCTCAAACGTGGTATTCCTCCCTTCGCTCGGGAACGATCACATCATGGCAGAAGCTGAAGGACATGCTTGTAACCAGTTTCTAGGGTTTTTAGATGAAGCCAGTAACTGACGAAGCTCTGTTCCAGTGCACAGAAGACCATGAGGAATACTTGCAACCATATGTCCGAAGGTTTCTACGTCTCAAGGCCCAAGCATCAATGGTGCCAAATGAGATTGTTATTGAGGCTATGATCAAAGGGCTCCAACCAGGACTGATGACAAAGTATTTCGCTAGGAAGCCACCACAAACTCTTCAAAAGCTTCTGTAGAAGATGGACGAGTACATCAGGGTCAACAATGACTTTCGGCAGAGAAGGGAAAGGCCTATAGATACTCCAAGATGACCATGGGCTTTGGAGGGAGACTCCACCCTAGGCATGTTAGGACAATCCATAATCCCAACTCAAGCGACGATAGGGGAAATCACACTCAAGGCCATTAGCAAAGCTCCCAATTATCAGGGACGCAACAAAGTTTTTATAAGCCGCCAGCTCCAAGAGGCAGAGGAGGAAGAAGCTTCAGTGGAAGATTCAACTCCCAACCAAGAAGGTTGTTTTGTTTATTTTGTGGAGAAGATAAGGGACATACAACAAGGACGTGCCAAGTCACGATCCAGAAGCAGAAAGAAATAGCTAAAGCCGAAGCACGGCAAAATCAGCCAAAGCAGGTCCTGCATACCGCTATGTGCTATTCCCCATACATCCCCGAGTATGTAGGCAACCAGCATTCCACAACATCAGTTGCTTCGGCAAGCCACTCACAAGCTGCATGGACCCCTCTACCACCACCCCCACCCATGGCTCCAATCTTGTCTCACAATCAGCAGCCAGAAGGGCACCACCAGGCACAACGACGAGATACACGTGAAGAGTCCGAAGCTCGGACAGTCAACAACATTGTGCCAGAGTCGAGACACATTTACTAAAACAATATAGGGGCTCAATCAAAATATTTCATATTCAATGTAATCTTTGCTTTTCTTATCTTTATGATTTTCCCTAAAGACAATATAAGAAGGTACAACCTTCGGTTTATTGTAATGAATCTAGGTTTACACCATCGAGTGTAATATAAAAGGTGAAGAAGCTTCAAAGTTGTTCCTACGGGGATGCAGAGCTAAAATACCACCTAAGTAAGAGGTGAAGAAGCTCCAAAGTCGTTCCTAAGGGGATGCAGAGCTTAGTTCCAAAGTCGTTCCTACGGGGATGCCGAGCTAAAATTCCACCTAAGTAAAAGGTGAAGAAGCTCCAAAGTCGTTCCTAAGGGGATGCAGAGCTTAGCTCCAAAGTCGTTCCTACGGGAACGCAGAGCTAAAATACCACCTAAGTAAAAGGTGAAGAGACTCCAAAGTCGTTCCTAAGGGGATGTAGATTCTTATTTTTATGATTCATGCATTAACATCATCTACATCATATTATCACATCATATTCCATAACATCGCAACATACATCATACATCATTTTACATCAACAGAATCAATAGAAAAAGAAGGAAAATTGCTCCTTCAAACATACCGGCTAAACCATGAGGTTAAGTCTATCTTCGGCTAAGAGTCACGAAAGAACGTATCAATAATACAAGACCTATGCCTTGGGCAGAGGTGTCTTTATACAGGGTTTGTACCTTCGACAACGGTATTCTTATGCAACATCCACGGTGAGACCTTCAAAGTTGCTTCGGCAAAGAAGGGGGATTTCTTTCTCTCTTTATGAAGCGTGAAAAGAAGGGAAGGTGTTTTTGCCTGCGGCTCAAAAACGGTACGTATGAGGATTTCACGCCTCACAAAGAAATATATAACATCATTAAACATATAGATAGCTGATAATTGTTTCTTACAAAAAGAAGGTGCATACAAAAATTCTAAAGTCTAAATAGAAAGGTCTAGCCACTTCTTTCAAAACTTTATCAGCAGCTTCGTTTAGTAGCCTATTAACAACTTCGTCAACGGCTTTGTTAGCTATTCTAATTACATCAAGTGCTCCCTTTAGAGATGGATCGGCTTCTGGGTCATATGGCCCCGGAGGGGGAGAGAGTTAAGCTGCACAATAGTACAAGTGTTTGTTAGTTCTTAAGCTAAAATAATTTACAAAGCTAGGTCATGATAGATATACCTATAAGTCTTGCATGTTTTGCAGCTTCTTCAGTTTTCTTGGCCTCTTCCAAGGCAGCATGAGACACTTTCTCATTTTTCTGATAGCTTCTTCAGCTACCTCTCGGCCACCCCTCAACCAGACTTTGGAATAAAACTTTCCACTTAGCACAGCGACTTCGACCGAAGGGTTCTTATTGTAGTTGGCTGAGATCGAGAATCCTGGCTGAACCACAGCCTTTGCATGCTCGCAGCCAACCTTCTCAAGGAGTGACACAGCTCCGCGGGCGCCGTCGAAGCCACAGAAGTCTCCCCTATCACTAAGAATCTCCTCAAAAGCTTCGGCTTCGCCGCTGATCCACCGAATAACTCCATCACGATCGCCACGGATAAAATTTTGCTCTGTAGAGAACGCGCCAACTTTGGCAAAGCTATCTTTCAATTTATTACAACATTCCATGGCAACATTGTAGCATTCCTCTTTTGCTTGACGAAGCTCCTCGACATTTTTCTAAACTCTCAGCTGTTCAGTATCAGATATTTTGCGCTTTATTTGCTGGACATTAAAATTTTTAGTCACTTCATCTGGTTTATTTTCTAATCCTTGCACTTCAAATCTGTGCAATTCTACTTGAACAGATAGCGCATACTCCAAGTCAGCAATGCGCTACACATCTTTTTGTTGCTTCTCTTCAAACTCCTTTACCCTCTGCTTTGGAAAGGCTAGAAAGCCTAGCTTCACTAGATTTTAATCTTTCCAACAAAGATAGCAGGATCTTATCCTTCTCAAGAGCTTCGTTTCTCAAAGTTATGACCTCCGAATGAAGGTTTCCAATTGCTATCAGATTACTCTCATCTTCTGCATCTTTCTGAGCCTTTAAAGCTTTGCTAAGAATTATACCCTGGGAAACAAAGAACGTACAAATAACAATAATAAGTATCACCAAAAAATCATTCATCATAATAAAAATTACCAAATACGAAAGCAAAATAAACAAACCTTTAGGCTGTTATAAGCGAGACTATCTGCAAGTTGGTCCTTCGTCATTACAGACAGACCAAGCTCAAGCTTCAGGTATCCCATGTTGTCCATCATTTCTCGGCAAACATCAATCTCCTTGCTGTCTGGTAGGCAGTAAAGGAAGTCATCTTTGTCGCTCCCTCCATAAACTAAGGATCCCCGAGGGTATTTAAGATCCCTTGCAAAATGTTGCACTTCAACAATTTGATCTTCAGATAGTTCCTTCCCCAAAGCATGACAAACAATATATTCTGAATCAACTTGGGAAGGTGCTTCGGGAGTAGGCAATGTTGGTTTTTCATGAAGACTTTCCTTCGCTAGTTCTGCTAGCTTAACCCTCGAAGCTTCAGCCTCAGTGTAAGTGGGAGAAGCACTTGCAGTGGGTACTTCTCTCGACTCTTCAACGTTATTTTTGAGAGCTTCAATAGAAGCAAGAGTTAGAATATTTGTAGACTTCAAAACAGCATCCAAAACACTGGCCATCCTCCTTTTTTTAGAAGTCATTGTTACAGTAGTTATTAGCATCGGCAACCTAGTTGTGGTTGGGGGACTCAACAGTTTTGAATGCTCTTCTTCCTCTGAGCTCTTTATCGTAGACTCTTCTACTGGACCGACACTAGCTTCGATCGTCACAACAGGAATCATTTCCGAAGCTAAGGGGATAGCTTCGGCCTGTTCAGCAATCTCTATCCTCTTTGTATCAGGTACTGTAGCTATCCTTTTTTATAGAATGTGGCCTCGGCCTGTGAGTTAAAACTTTAACCTTCTTCAGCTTAGGCGCGGTGGAAGAGGATGAGGCTGCCATTTTCCTTTTCCACCCTTGTTTTTGGGCAGGAAAGCAGTATTTAGGATAAAAATCCAATCACATCGAAAACTCTATTCAACCTCCTTTTTCCACAAGCGTCGAAGGCAGTGGTCATAGCTTCATCCTCTGCCTTCATGTAAGCTTCCATCAGCTCGTCACTGGTAGCTTTGATAGCCTCAAGCCAGTCATCATTCGGCTCATCAAACTGATTTCTGAAATGGTAAGTATATCTTAGGTAAACCAAGCCACCTTCGCTAGAACTGGCAGCAATCTCCTTTAGCATTTCCTAGTCATTAACGAGCGGCCACACCTTTAAGCAATATGCTCTTGTACCAAATCCCTGGTATCGATGTAAGTACACACAATGTTGAAAGCCATCAAACATGCTTGCACTTCGTTTCCACTTGCAATTGACGGTCGTTTGAAGCTGAAGTGTGACCATATGGGATGTTGTATAATACCCTTCACATCTTCCCTCTCACTCAGATCATTCTTCACATAGAACCATTGTTTCATCCAAGAGCCCAGCCACTTCTTTCGGAATGTCGGCATGGGATACCTCGCATTAAAGCGGTGCACAAAGCTATAACACCGGAAGTTGTGTGATACTGTTCCTTCCTAGTTGCTTTTGTCTGGCAGGATAATTCATGAATGTTGAAGAAACACTTGGCATTTGGCTCCAGCCCTTAGCTCCTCATGGCCCAAATAAACCCCCCTTTAGTTAAAGCTTCGGGAGTAAGCTGATGAAGTATATCTCAAATGTCTTTAACACTTCAACCAGCATCTTGTGCAAGGGAAAATGAAGCCCAGTGTTGGTCACTTGTTCTCAAATGCTGTGAATCAAGAATAAGGCAACACAATTGTTAAAGGTCAGAGCCCTTCATCTTTCAAAGTATTACATTCTCTCGGATATAATAATATTCAGACAAAGGTCATGAAGGACATGCCTTCATGATTCATAAGAATTGAGATATGTAAAGACAATGAATGTAATCTATTGGCTCATACACATATGTATTTCATAATACGCATATGGACATTAACAGAATTTATATTACATTGATACCTTCGTCTTATTCGAAGGTGCTGATGCGAGAGCGATTACAAATTAGCGTGAACAGTACGGTGCTACTGTTCATCTATTTATAGACACGGGACACAACCCGAGTAAAATTACATTTGTGTCCTCAACATTTACTCATAACTATAACATAGATCATTAGGGACTAGCTAGTCTTTTTCTCTTCGAGTCAACATCATGTTTGGTCTTCATCATCACTTTAAGCCGAAGTTGTTACTCTTTGGCTATAGCTTCAGCATTCATTCTTATCATCTTCGGGCTATACCTTCGTCTTGTATACCTTTGCTATGGGAGAAGACCTCCATCCTGAAGCCAAAGCTCACTGCAGCAATTCATGTTATACTAAAAGCAGATGGTTAGTCATGTTTTTGAGGACCTTCAAAAGAGGAAGACCCCCAGCAGTAGCCCCTCGCAGTAGTAATTTGTTTCTTTGTAACAAATTCAGACTACAACGTGAACGAAGGCCATCAGTCGAAGGTCTAAAAAAATACCTTCCCTTCGCAAGAGTAGTCAATCATTCTGAATTGTGGGACCCACCGAGCGATGGAGCTCTGAGTATATACATAGAAGCCTGTGCCGAATATTTTTCGTGCCATTTAGCTGTTTGTGTTGTGATTGCTATCTTAGCCTTCTTCTCTTTGTGAGCTCAATTGATTTCTGAGCTTCGGTATTTGTCGTAACCATCATCCAAATGGCTGAGGACAAGAAGACTGTAGACCCCATAATTGCTAGTGTTGGTCATGTTCTCAAATGCTATGAATCAAGAACAAGGCAACACAATCGTTAAAGATGAGGGACCTTTGTCCTCCAAAGCATTTTTTTCTCCTCGGAATCAATGAACATCGGACGAAGGTCATGAAGGATGTGCCGTCATCATCTTATGAACAAATTAGAATACATAAACATAAATGTTACGAATACAAGTTATTTATCCATTCATATCGACATTGTTTATAATAGTATGAACAAAATTCATATTACATTGATACCTTTGGCTTGCTCGAAGGTGTTGACACAAGAAAGAGATTACAGCTAGCCTGCACAGTATGGTGCTACTATTCATCTATTTATAGGCACGGGACGCAGCCCGGGTGAAAGTACATTTATGTCCCTGACATTCACTTATGATCGTAATATAAGTCATTATGGACTAAGTAGTCTTTTTCCCCTTCGATCAACATTATCATCATACTTCATCTCCATCATGAGCCGAAGCTGTCAATCTGGTGATAGCTTCGGCATTTATTCTTATCATCTTTAGATCATATCTTCATCTCGTGTACCTTCATCGTGAGAAAAAAGACTTGCATCTTGAAGACGAAGCTCCCTTTAATAGCTTATGCTGAAAACAAATGGTTAATTATGTTTTTGAGGACCTTCGGAAGAGGAAGGCCCCCAACAGTAGCCCCTCGCAGTATTAATTTGTTTCTATGTAACAAATTTAGACTGCGACGTGAACGAAGGCCTTTAGCCGAAGGTCCGAGAAAACACCTTCCCTTCGTTAGAATAGTGAATCATCTTGAACCGTGGGACCCACCTAGCTGTGGGGCTGTGAGTATATATATAAAGGGATGTGTCACGATATTTTTTGTGCAATCTAGCTTTCGTGCTGTAACTGTCATTTTAATTTTCCTGCTTTCCTGCTCTGTGAATGCAATTGTTTGCGAGCTTCGGCTTTCTGCCATAACCATCACTGAAATGGCAGAGGATACGAAGAGCGCTGATCCCACACTCGCTGGCTTCTACAAAGCCATGGAAAGGACTAACATAGAGAAGATCACCAACTAAATGTTAGCTGGACTATTTAGTAATTCAAGCGACAGTGAAAGCTTCGATGTTGAGAGTGAGAATGAAAATGCCGAAGATCGGCCTTGGAGACCAAGCCATGTTGTTTTTGGGAAATCCACAATCAGACAAGGTCAAATTGAAGCGATGAAAGGCAAATACTTCCATGATGTGTCTATAGTGAGGGCTGGAGAAGAAGACACTGTTCCCCTGCCAGAACGTGATGAAGTGGTAGTCTTCAGGAGCTTCATGAAAGTCGGGCTTCGCTTTCCGCTCCACAAGATGTTGGTTGAAGTTTTGAAGACGTTTGAGATATACGTTCATCATATTACCCCCGAAGCTCTTATTAGAGTGGCAGTTTTTATCTAGGCCATGAGGAGCCAAGGACTGGAACCAGATGCAAGATGTTTCTACAATATTCATGAATTGTCTTATCAGACGAAGGCAACTGGAAAGGAATAGTATCATAATAATTTTGGTTGTTACACCTTCGTGCCTCGATCTGAGGCAAATTACCATGTGCCCACATTTCAGAAGAAGTGGCCAGGTTCTTGGATGAAAGAATGGTTTTATGTGAAAAATGACCTGAATCAGAGGAAGGATGTGAAAGGCGTTATCCAACATCCTATATGGTCATGCTTCGGCATTAGAACGCCATCCATCACACTTGGAAATGATGTGTAAGCATGTCGAGCTGCTTTCAACACCATATGCACCTATATTGGCACAAGAGACTTAATTCAAGAGCATATTGCCTATAAAGTATGGCCTCTTGCAAGCGAGTGGGAAATGCCAAAGGAAATCACCATTGGCTCTAGCCAGGGTGGCCTGGTTTATCTGAAGTATACTTTTCGGTTTAGAAACCAATTTGATGAGCCAAAGGATGATTGGTTGGACGCTATTGAGGCAACAAGTGATGAACTTCTTGGAGCGTACTCGAGGGCAGAAGACGAAGCTATGACGGCTGCCTTCGGCGATCACGGCAAAAAGAGGTTGAATAGAGTATTCGATGTTATTGGGTTCGTTTACCCAGACTACTACTATCCCATGCAAAAGCAAGGGAGAAAAAGGAAAATCGCTGCTTCGACATCTATTAGCACGTTGAAGACAAAGAAAATCAAGGTCTTGACATGTAGACCGAGGCGCATCGAGACGACTGATGTGCCAAAGCTAATTGAAAGGGCGGAAACTACCCCTAGTTGTAGGGACTGCTCCTGCTATGCGTGTTGAAGCCATTGCAGTCCCGGCTAGAGAGCTGGAACCAGAAAAGGTAGCAGAAAGGTACCAGAGTAGCCTAAGATGAAGATGGCAGCACTGCCGAAGCTGCCAGCTACCACAGGAACTCCGAGGAAGAGGAGGATGGCTAGTGTTTTTGAAGCTGTTTTAGAATCTGTGAAAATTCCGTCGCCTTCTTCTGCCGAAGCTACTGGCAGAAAAACTAAAGATGTCGCAGAGATAATCACTGCCAGCACTTCTGCTCATGCCGAGGCGGGACCTTCAGAAACTGCAGCAGAAAGTCTTGTTAAAGAGAGCCTTCCAGAGAGACCCTCGGTAACTGTCACACCCGGGTTTAAGGGATAAAGTCGGGTGCATCTCATATATGCGCCAAAGAAGACAACACATATAATAACAGAGTGTATAGAGATAAATATCACAATAACATCAGAGTACTTATTACATAGCGGAAGTCTTACAAAATAAATTATAAATATAAATCGAACTAAAGTCCATCCTTGGCGCCACAAAGTCAACTGGGAGACGCCACCTAGATCAAGTCGAACGCCTTGTTGTGTGGATCCTCTTGAACCACCTGTTCTTCTCCTATGGGTGGGGTGTGAGACAGCAAGGGTGAGCTCACACATGTTCATCGCTCAATAAGTTGTGGGGAATAATGTTGCATGAACTCGCTAAAGGTGGGAGCTCATGAAGTGTAAGGCTTACCAAATGGAATGGTTAAAGCTGAGCTTTGCTTTTAAAGTTGGTCAAAATTTTATTAGCAATTACTAGATGTAAGTAAATACCAAACCATAATAATAATAGAACAAAATTAATAATAAATCCCATGCAATGCATATGACAAATTGAGTTTAAGTTTCATAGTTTAATCATGTGAGAGTCCTGAGCTGCTCTTGACCATGAGCTCGGCTAATATACCAGTTTTACACTCTGTAGAGGTTGTACCCTATACCCACAAGTCATGTTACCCATCTGCCAAGGGCTCATGAATCCCATACACCTCTACCATGGAAGCGCGGCAGGGTAACACTACGAGGCCTTTATAAAGTTCCACTAGCTTCCGAAAACCCACTACAGTTTATGGGAAGAGCACTTGCAAGAATCTCTCGTCTGACCGCCATCGCAGCAAAATCAACCCGAGAACCTCCCTGCATGCAACTCCCCTACTGCCCTTGCCCCTTTCGGGTAAGGTAGTCTTCCACTAGCTTTCCTAATTAGTCAACCAAGGGCGTCCCATTCCACCCTTGTGGTGGCACGTGTTTCTCAAGTTAAGCTCCATGTTCCAATTAAAATAATGATCTTGACCTGAACATAAATAACATAACAGAATAATTAGAACATGGATATAATGAAATATTAACCCAAAACCATATGAAGCAATAGCAAAAGTACCCAAGTGATTCAGGGTTCAACAAGGTAAAAGATAATCAGACTAGGGTGACCTATTGGGTCCCATCAAAATTAACTTATGCATGAATAAGTGATATTAAAGAACATTATTGGGTAATAAATGTGGTAAAGGGCACAACTTGCCTGGCACTTGAGATTCCAGGTACTAGGATGATTCTTCATATCCTCGTGACCTCACTGCTAGTCGTAGCAATACAAACAGACATGGTATAGACAAAATTAACATCACACCAAACATAAGAACATACTGCATAATAATAATATACGCGTTGCTACGAGCTCGTGGGAACGAGAATTACTAGGGTCGGAGTTACGATTAAGGAGTTATGATTTATGGTAGATCTATGTGCTGAAGCAATTACAACTAGGCCTTGAGTTGGCTTTATAAAGATAATCTAATGAAATAATCAATTCACCTTTAATCTTAATTGTAACTTGACTAGAGATTATATTTTAATCAAATTATAATTATGGTCAGGTTAGTTTTGATTTAGAAGAGCTAATCTAGTAGACATAGGATAGATAAATATCTAACCATTAAATTATGCAATATGGTATAATAAATTTGTTACTGCATAGTAAATACTTATACGAAACTAACGCAACTAGAACGAGTCAATTCAGAATTAAAACGAAAGAGATATGAATTTCTGAAGGTTTTATGTATTTGATACAAGATTAATTAAGAGATTAATTTTAATACAGTTTTCATGTCAAAACAGAGACATTATGTGCTGGACAATATCATTACAAAATTACAGGAACCGGAATGGATCAATTTGGAGTTCATATGAATTTTCTATGATTTAATCAAGTTTCTAAATTTATTTTTGCACTAAAATTCAATTTCTATAATTATTTATATGATTTTCCCTGCCCTCTGGACTGGGTGAGCTAAAACAGATAAGCACAGGGACTAATTTGAATAATTCACCAAACTCAGACTACAGCGAAATGCACTACGGGTTGATATCAGTGAAATGTAGGGGCTCTTTAGCAAATGTTCTCGGGCGAAGGGGTACGGGCGTATCTGAACCGCACGATCCAAATTGGACGTGTGAGAATAGATCTAGGTTTAACGAAACGGTATGAAACCTTAGCCACCCGATCCTAGATCTACGGCCAAGATTTAAAAATGACCCACTCCGGTCCTACGCGTACGATCCAGCATCAACGGTCGTGCTTTGATCTGGTCTAGTTGCTGTTGTCGTCCAATCCCCACCGTACAGCACGGGATCAACGGACGCCGGCCTTCTTGTACCTCACGCCGTCCAGACACAGCCGACCGCGCTCCATGGCGGAAACTCCATAGCTCGCCGCCGATCTCTACTAAAATACCGGTGACCCCCAGGCTCCATCCGCTCCATACCCCGCCCCTATCGGGTAACAAAACTGGCAGGTTGATTGCTTCATAGCGGAAGAAAAAAGCGGAGCCCACCAGAGGTTAGCGCGCCAGGGAAAACTGCTCGCCACCGGTGACCCGCGCCCTGCGACGCAACAGACACCGCCGGTGGAGACCTTTCTTCACTCTCTCTCTCTCTCTCTCTCTTCCCGATCTATTTGCGCCGGGTTGAAAAAGTGAGGGCAGAGGCACACCTTTTATTTTCCCCGAGAGGCGCACGTGACATGGGCGAGCTGACGCCGGAAAGAAAGGAAGGAGTCCGCGCGACGCGGTCGCGGATGGTTAGGTGGAGGGCGCATTCGGCTGACAGGTTGGGTCCCACACTGGCAGCGGCTATCCTCACACGCGCTCGCGGAGAGATTTTACCGGGAGGTATGCGCCGACGCCTCGGGTCCACATGTCACACACTCCGGCCTGCTCACCGCTCCACTGTTTGGGCCCGCTTGTCGGCGCCGCAGCGAACGCGGGTGTGTGAGCGCGAGTTAGTGGGCCGCCGGGAGCACAATCGGCCCAGTGGCCGAATTGGTTTATTATTTCGTTTTTCTGTTTTTGATTTCCCTTATTATTATTTTCTTTTGAATTCCAAACTTGAATTCAAGCTTTTGTGGCGAATTTTGTACTCAACTTTTAAGTGTATAATTTGAACATACTACTTATAGAATAAATTTATTTATTTAGAAATTGATTTGGTATTGTGTAGTATTTTCTTCTTTATTTTCTGTTTTATTTCTTTCTTTTCCAAATTCAAGTATGCGAACTAAATTAAACTTTTATGTTTTGAATTTCAAATTTCTCATCTCAAATATAATCCTAATGTAAATCCAAAATCCTATTATTTTCAGTATTATTATTTATTCTCCTCCCCATTATTTAATTTTAATACTAAATTAATCTATTACAGATCTCTTTTCTCATTCTACACTTTAGGTTTTCATTTAAAATTTTGAGGCCAAATTTAAGTTAGGTTTTCAATAACATGCCTCACACAAAATTTATAAGCAAGGAATGCATCATTGCATTATTTATTTATTGTCAGCTTAACTAATTTAATATTTTTAATCGATTATGAATAGGAAGGGTCCCAATATTTCCCCGAGGGTTTCAATAATTCTCAAAACACCATCAATATTATATTTGTTTATTTATTTTATTTGTTTTTTATACAAATTTTGGGCCTTACAGTACCTGCTCCCGAAGCACCTTCTAGGAGTGATTTGAATTTTATTATTCGACATGCTTTGGGAAAACAACTATCAGCAGAGCAAGTCTCAGAAACGGAAAATTATGCGAAAGAGCTGAAGTACCCCAGAGATCCTTGGTATATGGAGGAGATAACGATGATGATTTCCTCTACTGTCTACCTGATGGTAATGCGATCAATGTTTGCCGAGAAATGATGGATAACATGGGGTATCCGAAGCTTGAACTCGGCTTGTCTGCGATGACCAAGGGTCAACTTACAGACTGCCTAGCCAAGAACAGCCTAAAGGTGTGTATACTTTGATTTTTCATTTTGCAACTTGTATTACGATAAACTATTTTTGTGGTAATTCTTATCGTCATTATGTGTTCACTCTTTGTTTTCCAGGGCTTGATTTTAAGCAAGGCTTTGAAGGCCTAGAAAGATGCAGAGGATGAGAATTGCCGAATAGCGCTTGGAAACATTCGTTCAGAAGTTATTACATTACGAAATGAGGCTCTTGAGAAGGATAAAATCCTAGTTTCTTTAGTGGAAAGATTGAAATCTAGTGAAGCCAGGCTTGCTGCTCAAGCCAAAGCTCATGAAGCCGAAGTGCAAGAGCTAAAAAAGAAAGTTGCCAAAGAAACTGATAACTTTAATGTTGAAGTGGTGAAGCACGAAATATGTGAAATTGAAAGATCAAGAGCACAGAAGAATGTTGATGAGCTTCGTGTCGCTAAGGAGAAATGCTATGAAATATCCATGGAATGTGCTAAAATTTTAAAGGATAGCTTTTCTAAAGTTGGAGCATATTCCTCCAAGCAGAAATTTATTCAGGAAATCCTAATGAAGTCATTCAATGGATAAACGGCAAAGTTGAAGCCTTCGAGGAAGTTCTTAGCGACAGAGGGGACTTTTGTGCCTTCGCCGGTGCTCGTGGGGCTACGTCCATCTTGGAGAAGGCCATGCTAAGGCTGTAGCTCAGCCAGACTTCACCTTCTCAGTTAATGATATTAGAAACCCTTCAGCCGAAGCTACTACCCTCGGTGGGAAATTTTATTCCAAAGTTTGGCTAAAGGGTGGACGAGAAATTGCTGATGAAGCTATCAAAAGAAATGAGAAAGAATCTCATGACGCTTTAGAAGAAGCAAAAAGAGCTGAGGAAGCTGCCGAGCGAGCTAGACTTATAGGTATGCACTTTTTAACTCATCTTCATAAGTTTTTCAGCTTCGACTCATAGATATTTGTGTTTTAATGCAGTTGAGCTTTCTCCACCTCCTGAACCATATAACCCCGAAGTTGACCCATCCGTCAAAGAGGCGCTTGACATAATTAAAATTGCTAATGATGCTATTGATGAACCTGTGGACAGGCTTTTGAACGAAGCTGCCAACAAAGTCCTTTGGGAAGACTAAAATTTTGTGTTTTTGCTAGTTTGACGTCCTTGGACATGATTCCTGGTTTTTGTAAGAAACACTTGTAAACAATTTATATGTATATTGTTGTAATATATTTCTTTATGGAGCGTGGAACCTTCGTACATATCGTTTTTGAGCCGGCGGCGAAAAAACACCTTCCCTTCTTTTCACGCTTCAGAAAGAAATCTCGTTTCTTCGCTGAAGCTACTGTATGATATTTGATTCTTACTGTAGACGTTGCGTAGGAATAGTATTGTCGGAAGCCCAAACTTCGCATAGCAGTTCTATCACAAGCATGAACCATGCATCTTTAATACTCTTTCATGAGTCTTTGCCGAAGCTGAAGGAGGAACCCTCATTTTTCACTGCTTTTGTTGATGTAAAATGATGTATGATGCGATGTTATGATGCAATATGATATGATGACGTAATGCAAATGTTGTTGGCGCGTGAAACATAAAAGATAAGACTCTGTGTCCCCTTAGGAACGACTTTGGAGTCTCTTCACCTTTGACTTATGTGGTATTTCAGCTCTGCATTCTCTAAGGAACAACTTTGGAGCTAAGCTCTGCATCCCCTTAGGAACAACTTTGGAGCTTCTTCACCTTTGACTTAGTTGGCATTTAAGCTCTACATCCCCTTAGAAATGACTTTGGAGCTTCTTCACCTTTGACTTAGGTGGTAACTTAGCTCTGCATTCCCTTAGGAACGACTTTGGAGCTTCTTGATCCTTTTTTGTTATGCTCGATGGCATAACCACAGACTTATTACATTAAGCTGAACGTTAAATCTCCTTGTATTGTCTTTTGAGGAGAAAATATAAAGGCAAAAAGGTAAAAATACATTAGATTAGAACACTCTCTAGTCGAAGCGTTATGCTACCTTCAGCAGATATGCCTTGACTCGGGCACAATGTTGTTGACTATGCGAGCTTCGGACTCTTCCCAAGTATCATGTTGTTGCTGCGCCTAGCGATGCCCTTCTAGCTGTTGGTTATGGACCAATGTAGGTGCCATTGGTGGTGGTGGTGGCAACTGAGCCCAGGAAGCTTGGGAATGACTCGCCGAAGCAATGGATGCTGTAGGTTGCTGATTGCCCACATATTTAGGGATATATGGGGAATAGCATGAAGAAGTATGTAAGACCTGCTTTGGCTGGTTCTGTCGTGCTTTGGCTTCAGCAATCTCCTTTTCCTTTTGGATCGTGACTTGGCACGTCCTTGTTGTGTGTCCCTTATCCTCCCCACAGAATAAGCAGAACACTCCTAGGTTGAGTACCAAACCTTCCTCCAAAGTTCCTCCCCCCTCTGCCTCTTAGGGCTGGTGGCCTGTAGGAAGTTGGTTGTGATCTTTGCTGGCTGCTTTGGGTATGATTTGCCCTATCATCATTTGTGTTGGGGTTGTGGATCGTTCTGACATGCCTGGGGTGGAGTCTTCCTCCGAAACCCCTAGCCATCTCAAAATACATGTACGCTTCCTCCCATCTCTAGCGGAAATCATTGTCAGCTCGGATGTATTCATCCATCTTCTGGAGAAGCTTCTCCAAGGTCTGTGGTGGCTTCCTTGCAAAATATTGTGATGTTGGTCCTGGTCGGAGCCCCTTGATCATGGCCTCTATGATGATTTCATTAGGCACCATTGGCGCCAAGGCTCTTAGTCGCAAGAACCTTTAGACGTACGCCTACAAGTACTCCTCATGGTCTTACGTGCACTGGAATAGAGCTTGACCAGTCACTGGCTTCGTTTGGAAGCTCTAGAAGCTTGTGACTAGCATATCCTTTAGTGTCTAACATGATGTAATTGTTTTTGGCTGAAGAGAAGAATACAAAGTCTGAGCCACGCTCTTGCCTGCCATGACGAAGGACTTTGCCATGACAGCAGTGTTGCCACCATATGATGATATGGTTGCTTTATAGCTCATGAGTAATTGCTTTGGGTCGGAGTGCCCATCATACATGGGGAGTTGTGGTGGCTTGTATGAAGGTGGCCATGGGGTAGCCTACAACTCTGCTGCTAGGGAGAAGCATCATCAAAAGCAAAATTGTCGTGGTAAAGGTCATCATACCATCCATCGTCGTTGATTGGAGTTTCTTGATGACGCTCTCTGTGTTGAGGTCCTCATCTTTGATCATCCTGATTGATGTGGCGCATTTCTTTAGCGGCTTCGTCGATCTTCCTTTGAAGTTCAGCTAGCCGAAGCATCTTCTCCCTTTTCTTTTGTACTTGCTGATGTATTGCTTCTAGGTCTCTGATTTTCTGGTCCAACTCCTCCTCCTGAGGTGTTGGGCTGGTAGCCTTTCTCTTCTGTCTCCTTGCTTCTCTAAGTGAGAGCATCTCCTGGTTAGTGTCCAGTAGCTATAGAGCAGCCCCTGGCGCTGTTGCCTTCTTCGGCGTCATGATGAAGGCAGAAGTTTGCCAAAGGTTGTGGAAGTGAGTTCACCAGAGGTGGGCGACAATGTTGGTCACTTGTTCTCAAAGGATGTGAATCAAGAACAAGGCAACACAATCGTTAAATATGAGGGACCTTCATCCTCCAAAGCATTGTTTCTCCTCGAAATTAATGAACATCGGAAGAAGGTCATGAAGGATGTGCCTTCATCATCTTATGAAAAAATTAGAATACATAAACATAAATGTTACAAATACAAGTTATTTATCCATTCATATCGACTTTGTTTATAAGAGTATGAACAGAATTCATATTACATTGATACCTTTGGCTTGCTCGAAGGTGATGACGCGAGAAAGAGATTACAGCCAGCCTGAACAGTACAGTGCTACTGTTCATCTATTTATAGGCACGGGATGCAGCCCGAGTGAAAGTACATTTATGTCCCTGACATTCACTTATGATCGTATTATAAGTCATTAAGGACTAAGTAGTCTTTTTCCCCTTCGGTCAGCATTATCATCATACTTCATCTCCATCATGAGCTGAAGCTATCAATCTGGTGATGGCTTTGGCATTTATTCTTATCATCTTTAGATCATATCTTCTGTTGGAGACTTGTTCTCAAATGCTATGAGTTAAGAACAAGGCAACACAAAAATGTTAAATGTCAATACCCTTCATCCTTCAAAACATTATTCCCTTCAGGGTATAATGATCTTCAAATGAAGGTTACAAAGGGTATTGACATTTAACATTTTTGTATTGCCTTGTTCTTAACTCATAGCATTTGAGAACAAGTTTCCAACATTGGCGCCCACCTCCGGTGAACTCATTCAACCACCTTCAGCAAGCACTGACCTTCGTCATGCCGCCGAAAAAGATAACTACACCAGGGGTTGCTGCACTGCAGCCACTGGACATAAATCAGGAGATTCTCTCTCTTTGAGAGGCTCGAAGCCAGAAGAGAAAGGCCACCAGTCCAACACTCCAGGAGGAGGAGTTGGACCAAGAGATTAGGGACATGGAAATCATCCATCAACAAGTGCAAAGGAAGGAGAAAATGGCCCGGCTGGCCGATCTTCGAAGGAAGATTGACGAAGCTACTGAAGAAGTGCGTCATCTTGTCCAAGATGAACAAGACCGAAGGCCCCAGCACAGGGAGCTTCGTCAAGAGGGCCTATTCAACGAAGATGGATGGTATGATGATTTCAGTCATGATACTTTTACTTTTGATGATGCTTCTCCCTTGGCAGCAGAACTGTAGGCTACTCCATGGCCCCCATCATACAAGCCACCCTAGCTTCCCATGTATGATGGGCATTCAGATCCGAAGCAATTTCTGATGAGTTACGAAGCAACTATATCTTCATACGGGGGCAACACCGCAGTCATGGCAAAGTCTTTCGTCATGGTAGTCCGGAGTGTAGCCCAGACATGGTATTCTTCTCTTCGGTCAGGGACTATCACGTCATGGCAGAAGCTCAAAGACATGCTGGTTACTAGTTTCCAAGGCTTTCAAATGAAGCCAGTCACAGCTCAGGCCCTGTTCCAATGCACGCAAGACCACAAAGAATACCTTCAGGCATATGTCCGAAGGTTCTTGCGACTGAGGGCATAAGCACCTACAGTGCCCAATGAAATTGTCATTGAGGCCATGATCAAGGGTCTTTGGCCAGGACCTACTACTCAATATTTCGTAAGAAAGCCTCCACAGACTCTGGAGAAGCTACTTCAGAAGATGGATGAGTACATCAGGGCTGACAACGACTTCTGCCAAAGAAGGGAGGAAGCTTACAGGTTCTCTGAGATGACCAGGGGCTTCGGAGGACGAATTCACCCAAGGCATGTCAGGTCGATCCACAGCTCCAGCCAGAGCGATGACAAGGGAAGTCAGCCTCAGAGGTCACAGTACACCTCACAACCTTCGGGGCAACAGCAAAGCTCTTTTAGGCTGCCAGCTCCAAGGGGCAGAGGCGCCAGGGCTTTGGAGGAAGGTATGGAGATCAGCCGAGGAAGATCTACTTTTTATTCTATGGTGAGGACAAGGGCTATACTACAAGAATGTGCCAAATCACTATTCAGAAGCAAAAGGAAATCACAGAAGCCGAAGATCGGCAGAATCCGCCGAAGCAGGTCTTGCACACTGCTTCGTGCCACTCTCCTTACATACCAGAGTATGTGGGCAATCATCCTGCAGCTTCTGTCGCTTCGGCTAGCCATTCACAGGCTTCCTGGCCACAACTCCCACCCCCACCACCACTACAACCGACCTACTCCCGAAGCCAACAGCCAGAAGGGCGCCAGCACACCCAACAACAACGGGAGTTCAGGGAGGAATCCGAAGCTCACACAGTCAACAGTATTGTGCCAGAATCAAAGCACATTTATTGAGCGATATCCTACCCCTAAAATACTTTTATGTTCTATGTCATTTTGTTTTTCAATAAGGAACAAACAATGTAAAACTAGTTTTAATTCCTTGTAATAGTTTCGCTTCTATCAGAATGAAATATATCTTCTTCGCAGACTTACGAAGCTCAAAAACTGCCGAAGCTCGAAAGTCATTCCTAAGGAAATGCAGAGCTAAAAATCGCCGAAACTACAAAAAGTCGTTCCTAAGGGAGCGCAGTGTAAGTTTTATGCTCAAAAGTCGTTCTAAAGGGAATGCCGAGCCAAATACCGCCAAAATATAAGGCGAAAAAGTTCAAAAGACGTTCCTAAGGGGATACAGAACTTATACCGTCGAAATAGAAGGCGAAGAAGTTCAAAAGACGTTCCTAAGGGGATGCAGAACTTACACTAAAAAAATAAGCGGTGAAACCGAAAAATAAACGGCAAAGAGATCGTTCCTAAGGGGACGTAGAGAATGTGTGTTTCAACGTGGGTGTGTGAGTGTGTGTCTTCGGCATTAGCATCATTCTTTGCATCATATCATCACATCATCTCGCATAGCATCATATCATACATCATATCGTACCAATGACACGAATTGAATACGAAGTCGATCTTTGGAGAATGCTTTATAAAAGTGAAAATATGCTAAGGCACAAAGTATACAGCTTCATCAGCTCTGTTGCAAAAAGAAGGGATCCTTTGTCTTTGCGAAGCATGGATATTCTCACGAAGCATGGATCTTTTTCTTTACGAAGCATGAAAAGAAGGGAAGGTGTTTTTTTCGCCGAAGGCTCAAAAACGGTATGTACATAAAAGTTTCATGCATCTCAAAGAAGTGAATTATACATAATTTACATAATAGATTCAAAGATATACATATTGAATATTACAGTCTTTTTACAACAAAGCTACATTGACCATCTAAAAATGTTTTTTCAATAACAACTAGTCTTCCTTTAGGACCTTCTCCGCAACCTCATTCAGCAATTTATTGATGACTTCGTCAACAATAGATTCGACTATATTGATGATCTCCAGTGCTTCCTTTGTCTCTGGGTCGGCTAGGGGGTCGAACGGTTCCGGTGGCGGAGATAATTCAGCTACAGTAAAAATTAATTAGTCCGAAGCTACAAAAACAAATACTGAAGCTAGATGCTGCAAAAGCAATACCTATGCGTCTCTCGCGCTCTGAAGCTTCTTCAGCCTGTTTTGCTTGTACTCGGGCGTCATGGATGTCTTTCTCACTTTTCTTCATGATTTCGTGAGCCATCTCTTGGCCACCATTTACCTAGATGTCATTATAAAATTTCCCGCCCATTAAGCTTGCTTCAGTCGAGGGATCCTTTGTGTCATCCATAGAGAAGGCAGCCTCGGCCTAGGCCAGGGTCTTGACATGGTCGCATCCCGCCTTCTATAGAATGGCTGAGATTCCCCTTGCACCGGAGAACGCACAGACATCCCCGGGATCACTTAAGATTTCTTCGAAAGCTTCAGCCTCTCCACTTATCCATTCGATCACACCTTCAGGGTCGCCTCGTATGAAGTTATCTTCGTTAGAATAAGCGCCCACGTTAGGTTCTCAAATGCTATGAGTTAAGAACAAGGCAACACAAAAATGTTAAATGTCAATACCCTTTGTCCTTCGAAACATTATTCCCTTCAGGGTATAATGATCTTCAGACGAAGGTTATGAAGGACATACCTTCATCACCATAGTATATGATAATAGAAGAAGAAGCATACAGAATGTAGAAGATAACATAAGCAATCATATAACATTATTAATTCATTCTCATTATATTATTACGGAAATACAGAAACAATATTGAATTACAAATGTACCTTCGGCTTGATGGAAGACAAAAGTACAAGTGTGACGCACAAATGAATACAAGTCAGCCTGAATAGTACGGGGTACTATTCATCTATTTATAGGCACAGGGTGCAGCCTGTGCAAAATTACATTCATACCCTTCATGTTTACTATTGACATTAGGACAATCTATTGAGGACTAAAAAGCATTTTCCTCTTTAAGTCGGTTCCTTTTCTTCTACTGAACCGAAGCTTCCTTGCGCATAGCTTCAGAACTGATTCGACCTTCGTCCCAACCATGATTTTCATATTGTGGACAGCTTCATTCCAATTCTGAAGACTTCTATACATATATTACACTTGGGAAAACATTGTTAATCATGTTTTTGAGGACCTTCGGAAGACGAAGGCCCCCAACATCTTCATCTCATGTACCTTCATCATGAGAAAAATACTTGCATCTTGAAGACGAAGCTCCTTGTAATAGCTTATGCTGAAAACAAATGGTTAATTATGTTTTTGAGGACCTTCGGAAGACGAAGGCCCCCAACAGCTAGGTTTTTCGAAGCAATGGAAAAGTCCAACATGGAAAATATCACTAATGAGATGCTTGCTGGGTTGTCTGGGGATTCCAGCATGAGTGACATGTTTGATGTGGAGAGTGGAAATGAAGATGCCAAAGATTGGCTGTGGAGGCCGAGCCATGTTGTTTTTTGGGAAGTCAATTGTTAGGCAATGTCAAATCGAAGCGATGAAGGGCAGATATTTTCATGATATTTCTATAGTGAGGGTCGGGGGAGAAAGCACTGTTCCTCTATCCGAAGCTGATGAGGTGGTAGTTTTTAAAAGCTTCATGAAAGCTGGGCTTCGCTTCCCACTGCACAAGATGTTGGTTGAAGTTCTGAAGACATTTGAAATATACCTTCATCAACACCCCCAAAGCCTTTATTGAAGTGGGGGTCTTTATATGGGCTATGAGGAGTCAAGGGCTAGAGCCGGATGCTAGGTGTTTCTGCAATATTCATGAGTTATCCTACCAGACAAAGGCAACCGGAAAGGAACAAAACCATAACAACTTTGAATGCTATAGCTTCATGCCCCGTTCTGAGGCAAATTATCCCATGCCAATATTTTGGAAGAAGTGGCCGGGCTCTTGGATGAAGCAATGGTTCTATGTAAAGAATGATCTGAATCAGAGGGAGGTTGTGAAGGGCATCATTCAACATCCCATATGGTCGCGCTTCGGCATTAGAAGACCATCAATTGCAATTAGGAATGAGGTGCAAGTGTGCCTAATGGCTTTCAACACCGTATGTACCTACATCGGTACCAGGGATTTGATACAAGAACACATTGCTTTCAAAGTATGGCCTCTTGTGAATAAATGGAAAATGCTAAAGGAAACTGTTGTTAGCTCCAGCCAAGGTGGTTTGGTTTATCTTAGGTACACCTTCTGGTATAGAAACCAATTTGATGAGTCAAATGATGATTGGCTAGATGCTATAGAGGCAACCAGTGATGAGCTCCTGGGAGCCTACTCGAAGGCAGAGGATGAGGCCATGACTGTTGCCTTTGGCGCTCGAGGGAAAAGAAGATTGAACAGAGTTTTTGATGTAATTGGGTTTGTTTATCCTGATTACTGTTTTCTTGCAAGAAGGCAAGAAGGAAAAAGGAAAATTGCTGCTTTGACCTCTTCTGGTGCGTCAAACCCGAAGATAGCCAAGGTCCTGACCCGCAGGTCAAAACCTATTGGGATGGCTAAAGTGCCGAAGCTTATTGAAAGTGCCGAGGCTGCCCCCTCAGCCATGGAATCAGCTCCTGCCATGTCAATCGAAGCTAGTGCAGATCCAGTAAAAGAGCCGAAATCAGAGAAAACAGCGGAACAACCAAAGGTGCTGAGCCTTCCAACTGTGATAGGGTTGTTGAAGCTGTCGACCACTACAACAGCGAATCCGAGGAAAAGAAGGATGACTAGCGTTTTAGATGCTGTTTTAGAATCCATGAAAGCGTCAACTCCTGCTTCTACCGAAACATCTGGCGAAAAATCTGAAGATGCAAGAGAAGTGATTACTGCAAGCACGGCTACTGCTCTCGCCGAAGCCGGACCTTCAAAAGCTGCGCCAGTAAGGCTGGTGGAAGAGAGTCTTCTAGAAAAGTCTACATCACCTGCTCCCAAAACACTTTCCCATGGTGATTTGGAATACATTGTTCGACACGCTTCGGGAAAGCAGTTATCATTAGAACAAATTGCCGAAGTGCACACTATGCTAAGGACTTGAAATACCCCCGAGGGTCCTTGGTATATGGAGGAAATGATGAAGATGACTTCCTCTACTGTCTGCTAGACAGTAAGGAGATTAATGTTTACCGCGAGATGATGGACAACATGGGGTTTTCGAAGCTTGAGCTTGGTTTGTCCATTATCACGAAGGATCAGCTTGAGGATAGCCTCGCTTACAATAACTTGAAGGTTTGCACATTTTGGCTTCGTATTTGGTACTTTTCGTTATAGTGGACTATTTTTGTGGTAATTCTTATTGTTATTGTTTGTTCGTTCTTTTGTTTGGTAGGGTCTAATCCTTAGTAAGGCTCTGAAAGCTCAAAAAGATGCAGAGGACGAAAGCTGCCAGATAGCACTTGGAAACCTCCGATCAGAGGTTATAACTTTGAGGAACGAAGCCCTTGAAAAAGATAAGATCTTACTTTCTTTGGTTGAGAGGCTAAAATCTAGCGAAGCTAAGTTATCTACTCAAGTTGAGCTACATAGATCTGAGATTCAAGAATTAGAGAAGAAACTAAACAAAGCAACTGAAAGTTTTAATGTGGAGCTGACAAAATGTGAAATATCTGATATTGAACGATCAAGGGTACGGAAAAATGTTGAAGAGCTTTGTGAAGCTAAAGAAAAATGCTACAATGTAGCTATAGAATGCGCCAAGAATTTGAAGAATAGCTTTTCTAAAGTTGATGCATTTTCCTCAGAGCAGAATTTCATCCACGGTGACCCCGATGGAGTTATCTAGTGGATTAATGGTGAAGCTGAAGCCTTTGAAGAGATCCTTAGTGACAGAGGGGATTTTAGTGCCTTCGTCGGTGCCTTTGTGGCCGTATCAGTCCTAGAAAAAGTTGGCTGCAAACATGCCAAGGTTGTAGTTCAGCCAGGATTTCCACTCTCAGCCAACGATATCAAGAATCCTTCGGCCGAAGCCATTACGCTAGGTGGAAAATTTTATTCCGAAGTATGGCTGCAGGGTGGTTGAAAATTAACTGACGAAGCTGTTAGAAAAAATAAGGAGAAAGAAACCCATGATGCCTTGGAGGAGGCTAGAAGAACTGAAGAAGATGTTGAACGTGCTAGACTTATAGGTACATTTTTCATGTCCTAGCTTCGTAAATTATTTTAGCTTCAAACTAATCAAATACTTGTATTTTGGTGTAGCTGAGCTCTGTCCCCCTCTAGAGCCATATAATCCTGAAGCTGATCCTTCTCTGAAGGGGGTGCTTGACATTATTAGGATAGCAAACGAAGCTGTTGATGAAGCTGTCCAAAGGCTTTTAGACGAAGCTGCTGAGAAAGTGTTGAAAGATGACTAGAGCTTGTTTCTTTGGGAGCTTAAAAATCTTTGTATATGGTTTCACTTTTTGTAAGAAACTATTATTGATTATTTGCATAGTTTTTATTGTAATATATTTCTTTGTGATGCGTGAAATTTTCGTACATACCATTTTTGAGTCGTTGGCGAAAAACACCTTCCCTTCTTTTCATGCTTCACAAAGAAAGAAATCCCCCTTCTTTGCTGAGACAATACTGAATATCTTGCCATGGCTGTTGTATAGTAATACTGTTGACGAAGGTACCATCCCTGTATAAATCATCTCTGCCAAAGGTATGTCTTGTGTTATTGGTACATTATTTCGTGGTTCCTTGCCGGAGGTATACTTGACCTCATGGGTTGGCTGGTATTTTTGAAGGAGCAATTTTCCTTCTTTTCCACTGCTTCTGTTGATGCAAAATGATGTATGATGCGATATTATGCAATATGATATGATGGTATGATGCAAATGATATTTATGCACGAATCATCAAAGAAAACCAAGACTCTGCATCCCCTTAGTAACGACTTTGGAGTCTCTTCACCTTTTACTTAGGTGGTATTTCAGATCTGCATTCCCTTAGGAACGACTTTGGAGCTAAGCTCTGCATCCCCTTAGGAACGACTTTGGAGCTTCTTCACCTTTTACTTAGTTGGTATTTTAGCTCTGCATCCTCTTAGGAACAACTTTGGAGCTTCTTCACCTTTTACTTAGGTGGTATTTTAGCTCCGCATCCCCTTAGGAACGACTTTGGAGCTTCATCACCCTTCTTGTTACACTCGATGGTGTAACCACAAATTTATTACAACAGGCTGAAGGTTGAACCTTCTTATATTGTCTTCGGAGGGAAAAAATAAAGGCAGAAAAGTAAAAAAAATACATTGATCTTCGAAACTTTCTGGTCGAGCCCTTGTATTGCTTTAGTAAATATGTCTCGATTCGGGCACAGTGTTGTTGACTGTGCGAGCTTTGGACTCCTCTCATGTGTCATGCTATTGTTGCACTTGGCGATGCTCTTCTGGCTGCTGATTGTGAATCAAGGTTGGTGCCATAGGTGGTGGTGGTAGCTGAGCCCATGCAGCTTGAGAGTGACTTACCGAAGCAACTAATGTTGTGGGTTTCTAGTTGCCCACATACTCAGGGATTTATGGCGAACATCATGTAGTGTGTAGGACCTGCTTCGGTTGATTCTGTCGTGCTTCGGCTTCAACTATCTATTTTTGCTTTTGGATCGTGACTTGGCACATCCTTGTTGTATGTCCCTTATCTTCCCCGTAGAATAAACAAAACAACCTTCTGGGTTGGGAGCTGAACCTTCCTCTAAAGCTTCTTCCTTCTCTGTCCCTTGGAGCTGGTGGCCTATAAGAGCTTTGTTGCATCCCTGAAGATTGGGAGCTTTGCTAGTTGCCTTGAGTGTGGTTTGCTCTATCATCACTTGAGCTCGGATTGTGGATTGTTCTGACATGCCTAGAGTGGAGCCTTCCTCCAAAGCCCTTAGTCATCTTAGAATAACTATTGGCCTCCTCCCTTCTCTGTCGAAAGTCATTATCAACCCTGATGTACTCATCCATCTTCTGGAGGAGCTTTTCTAGAGTTTGTGGTGGCTTCCTAGCAAAATACTTTGTTGTCGGTCCTGGTCGGAGCCCCTTGATCATAGCTTCGATGACAATCTCATTTGGCACCGTTGGTGCCTGGGCCCTGAGTCGCAGAAATCTTCGAACATATGCCTGCAAGTACTTGTCATGGTCTTGCGTACACTGGAACAAGGCTTGGGCAATTACTGGATTTGTCTTGAAACCCTGAAAGCTAGTTACCAGCATATCCTTCAGCTTTTGCCATGGCATGATCGTTCCCGGGCGAAGGGAAGAATACCACGTCTGAGCTACACTCCTGACTGTCATGACGAAGGATTTCGCCATGACAGCCGTGCTACCACCATATGAGGATATGGTTGCTTCGTAACTCATGAGAAACTTCTTCAGATCTGAATGCCCATCGCACATGGGAAGCTGCGGTGGCTTGTAAGATGGTGCCCATGGGGTAGCCTACAATTCTACTGCTAGAGGAGAAGCATCATCAAAAGCAAAGTTACCATGGTGAAAGTCATCATATCATTCATCATCATTGATTGGATTTTCTTGACAAATCTCTCTCTATTGAGGCCTTTGTCCTTAGTCATCTTGGGTGATGTGACGCATTTCTTCAGCAGCTTCATCGATCTCCCTCTGAAGGTTAGCTAGCCGAAGGATCTTCTCTCTCTTCCTCTGCACTTGTTGGTGTATGGCTTCTATGACTCTAATTTCTTAGTCTAACTCCTCCTGTGGTGTTGGGCTAGTAGCCTTCCTTTTCTAGCTCCGGGCTTCTCTCAGCGAGAGAGTCTCTTGGTTGGTGTCCTGTGGCTACAGGGCAGCCCCTGGCGCTGTTATCTTCTTCGGAGGCATGATGAAGGTGAATGCTTGCCGAAAGTGGTCGTTTGAGTTCACCCACGGTGGGTGCCAATGTTGGTCACTTGTTCTCAAATGTTGTGAATCAAGAACAAGGCAACACAATTGTTAAAGGTCATTGACCTTCATCCTCCAAAGTATTATCTGCTCTCGGATATAATAATCTTCAGACGAAGGTCATGAAGGACATGTCTTCATGATTCATAAGAATTGAGATATGTAAAGACAATGAATGTAATCTATTGGCTCAAACACATATGTATTTCATAATACGCATATGGACATTAACAGAATTTATATTATACTAGTACCTTTGGCTTGTTCGAAGGTGTTGATGCGAGAGCGAATACAAATTAGCGTGAACAGTTTGGTGCTACTGTTCATCAATTTATAGGCACAGGACGTAGCCCGAGTAAAATTACAGTTGTGTCCTCAACATTTACTCATAACTATAACATAGATTATTAGGGACTAGCTAGTCTTTTTCTCTTCGGGTCAACATCATGTTTGGTCTTCATCATCACTTTAAGCTAAAGTTGTTACTCTTTGGCTATAGCTTCAACATTCATTCTTATCATCTTCAGTATATACCTTTGTCTTGTATACCTTTGCTATGGGAGAAAACCTCCATCCTGAAGCCGAAGCTCCTTGTAGCAATTCATGTTATACTAAAAGCAGATTGTTAGTCATGTTTTTGAGGACCTTCGGAAGAGGAAGGCACCAACACCCAGCCTTCATAAAACTCTTAAAAACCACTACTTCGTCTACTTCAGGAAGAGGAACGGTACTCTCTCCCACATCCCTCATAATGGATATATCATGGAAATATTTTCCCTTCATCGCTTCAATCTGTCCTTGCTTAACAGTGGATTTTCCAAAAACAACATGACTCGGCCTCCATGGCCGATCTTTGGCATCTTCGTTATCTCTCTCCACATCGAAACTATCACTGTCGCTGGAATCCCTAGATAGCCCAGCCAACATTTCATCAGTGATTTTTTCAACGTTGGTCCTTTCCATAGCTTCGTAAAAACTAGCAAGTGTGGGGTCTACAATATTCTTATCTTTAGGCATTTCGATGATGATCATAGCAAAATCCAAAGCTCAAAAAAACAGTTGTGCTTACTGAAAGTCGCCTAGAGGGGGGGTGAATAGGGCGAAACTGAAATTCTCAAAAATAAACACAACTACGAGACGGGTTAGCGTTAGAAATATAATTGAGTCCGCGAGAGAGGGTGCAAAACAAATTGCAAGCGAATAAAGAGTGAGACACGTGGATTTGTTTTACCGAGGTTCGGTTCTCGCAAACCTACTCCCCGTTGAGGAGGCCACAAAGGCCGGGTCTCTTTCAACTCTTACCCTCTCTCAAACGGTCCCCGGACCGAGTGAGCTTTCTCTTCTCCATCACTTGGAACACAAAGTTCCCACAAGGACCACCACAAGATTGGTGTCTCTTGCCTCAATTACAAGTGAGTTTGATCGCAATAAAGAATCAAGAAAGAAGAAAGCAATCCAAGCGCAAGAGCTCAAAAGAACACAAGCAAATCTCTCTCACTAATCACTAGGGCGTTGTGTGGAGTTGGAGAGGATTTGATCTCTTTGGTGTGTCTAGAATTGAATGCTAGAGCTCTTGTAAATAGTTGGGAAGTGGAAAACTTGGATGATTTGAATGTGGGGTGGTTGGGGGTATTTATAGCCCCAACCACCAAACTAGCCGTTTGGTGAGGCTGTCTGTCGAATGGCGCACCGGACAGTCCGGTGCACACCGGACATGTCTGGTGCGACAGCCACGTCACCAAAGCCGTTGGGTTCCGACCGTTGGAGCTCTGACTTCTGGGCCCGCCTGGATGTCCGGTGGCGCACCGGACATGTACTGTAGAGTGTCCGGTGCGCCAGCATGGGCATGCCTGACTTCTACGCGCGCTGGCACGCAATAAATGCGCTGCAGGTAGCCGTTGGCGCCGAAATAGCCGTTGCACCGATGTCACACCGGACAGTCCGGTGAACACCGGACATGTCCGGTGAATTATAGCGGACTAGCCGTTGGACGATCCCGAGGCTGGCGAGTTCCTGAGGCCGCTCTTCCCTGGAGCACCGGACACTGTCCGGTGTACACCGGACAGTCCGGTGAATTATAGCGGAGTCGCCTCTGGAATTTCCCGAAGATGACGAGTTTGAGTTCGGAGTCCTCTGGTGCACCGGACATGTCCGGTGGCACACCGGACAGTCCGGTGCGCCAGACCAGAGGTGCCTTCGGTTGTCCCTTTGCTCTTTTGTCGAACCCAATACTTGGTCTTTTTATTGGCTAAGTGTGAACCTTTGGCACCTGTATAACTTATACACTAGAGCAAACTAGTTAGTCCAAATATTTGTGTTGGGCAATTCAACCACCAAAATTAATTAGGGACTAGGTGTAAGCCTAATTCCCTTTCAATCTCCCCCTTTTTGGTGATTGATGCCAACACAAACCAAAGCAAATATAAAAGTGCATAAATGAACTAGCTTGCATAATGTAAGTGCAAAGGTTGCTTGGAATTGAGCCAATAAATGTTACTTACTAGATGTGCATGGATTGTTTCTTTATTTTTAACATTTTGGACCGCGCTTGCACCACATGTTTTGTTTTTGCAAATTCTTTTTGTAAATCCTTTTCAAAGTCCTTTTGCAACATAGTCAAAGGTAGATGAATAAGATTTTTGAAAAGCATTTTCAAGTTTGAAATTTTCTCCCCTTGTTTCAAATGCTTTTTCCTTTGACTAGAAACAAAACTCCCCCTCAAATAAATTCTCCTCTTAGTGTTCAAGAGGGTTTTAAGATATCAATTTTGAAAATACTACTTGCTCCCCCTTTAGAACACAAAGAGATACCAATTTGAGATTTTCCAATTGAAAACCATTAATTTTAAAATGAGGGTGGTGGTGCGGTCCTTTTGCTTTGGGCTCATACTTTCTCCCCTTTGGCATGAATCGCCAAAAACGGATACTTTGAGTGAGATATAAGCCCTTTAAGTACTTTCTCCCCCCTTTGGTCATAAATAAATGAGTGAAGATTATACCAAAGCCGAAGAGTGATGCGGAGCGACGGCGAAGGATGAGTAGTAGAGTGGAGTGGAAGCCTTTGTTTTCGCCGAGGACTCCAATTCCCTTTCAATATACCTATGACTTGGTTTGAAATGTACTTGAAAACATATTAGTCATAGCATATATAAAAGAGACATGATCAAAGGTATACTTATGAGCTATGTGTGCAAATTAGCAAAAGAAATTCCTAGAATCAAGAATATTGAGCTCATGCCTAAGTTTGGTAAAAGTTTGTTCATCGAGGGGCTTGGTAAAGATATCGGCTAATTGATCTTTAGTATTAATATATGCAATCTCGATATCCCCCTTTTGTTGGTGATCCCTAAGAAAATGATACCGAATGGCTATGTGTTTAGTGCGGCTATGCTCAACGGGATTATCCGCCATGCGGATTGCACTCTCATTATCACATAGAAGAGGAACTTTGGTTAGTTTGTAACTGTAGTCCCGCAGGGTTTGCCTCATCCAAAGCAATTGCGCGCAACAGTGACCTGCGGCAATATGCTCGGCTTCGGTGGTAGAAAGAGCGACCGAATTTTGCTTCTTTGAAGCCTAAGACACCAAGGATCTTCCCAAGAACTGGCAAGTCCCCGATGTGCTCTTTCTACTAATCTTACACCCTGCCCAATCGGCATCCGAATAACCAATCAAATCAAATGTGGATCCCCGAGGGTACCAAAGCCCAAACTTAGGAGTATAAGCCAAGTATCTCAAGATTCGTTTTACGGCCGTAAGGTGTGATTCCTTAGGGTCGGCTTGGAATCTTGCACACATGCAAACAGAAAGCATAATGTCCGGTCGAGATGCACATAAATAGAGTAATGAACCAATCATCGACTGGTATACCTTTTGATCCACGGACTTACCTCCCGTGTCGAGGTCGAGATGCCCATTTGTTCCCATGGGTGTCTTGATGGGCTTGGCATCCTTCATTCCAAACTTGGTTAGAATGTCTTGAGTGTACTTTGTTTGGCAAATGAAGGTGCCCTCTTGGAGTTGCTTGACTTGAAATCCTAGAAAATACTTCAACTCCCCCATCATAGACATCTCGAATTTCTGTGTCATGATCCTACTAAATTCTTCACATGTAGATTCGTTAGTAGACCCAAATATAATATCATCAACATAAATTTGGCATACAAACAAATCATTGTCAAGAGTTTTAGTGAATAAAGTAGGATCGGCCTTGCCGACTTTGAAGCCATTAGCAATAAGGAAATCTCTAAGGCATTCATACCATGCTCTTGGGGCTTGCTTGAGCCCATAAAGCGCCTTAGAGAGCCTATAGACATGGTTAGGGTACTCACTATCTTCAAAGCCGGGAGGTTGCTCAACATAGACCTCCTCCTTGATTGGTCCGTTGAGGAAGGCACTCTTCACGTCCATTTGGTAAAGCTTGAAGCCATGGTAAGTAGCATAGGCTAATAATATGCGAATTGACTCAAGCCTAGCTACGGGTGCATAGGTTTCACCGAAATCCAAACCTTCGACTTGGGAGTATCCCTTGGCCACAAGTCGAGCTTTGTTCCTAGTCACCACACCATGCTCGTCTTGCTTGTTGCGGAAGACCCACTTGGTTCCTACAACATTTTGGTTAGGACGTGGAACTAAATGCCATACCTCGTTCCTCGTGAAATTGTTGAGCTCCTCTTGCATCACCATCACCCAATCCGAATCTTGAAGTGCTTCCTCTACCCTGTGTGGCTCAATAGAGGAGACAAAAGAGTAATGCTCACAAAAATGTGCAACACAAGATCGAGTAGTTACCCCCTTATGAATGTCGCCGAGGATGGTGTCGACGGGGTGATCTCGTTGGATTGCTTGGTGGAATCTTGGGTGTGGCGGCCTTGGCTCTTCATCCTCCTTGTCTTGATCATTTGCATCTCCCCCTTGATTATTGTCGTTATCTTGAGGTGGCTCATCTCTTTGATCTTCTTCTTGATCAACTTGAGCTTCATCCTAATTTTGAGTCGGTGGAGATGCTTGCGTGGAGGAGGATGGTTGATCTTGTGCATGTGGAGGCTCTTCGGATTCCTTAGGACACACATCCCCAATGGACATGTTCCTTAGCGCGATGCACGGAGCCTGTTCTTCACCTAACTCATCAAGATCAACTTGCTCTACTTGAGAGCCGTTAGTTTCATCAAACACAGCGTCACAAGAAACTTCAACAAGTCCTTAGGACTTGTTAAAGACTCTATATGCCCTTGTGTTTGAGTCATATCCTAGTAAAAAGCCTTCTACAGTTTTAGGAGCAAATTTAGATTTTCTACCTCTCTTAACAAGAATAAAGCATTTGCTACCAAAAACTCTAAAATATGAAATATTTGGCTTTTATCGGTTAGGAGTTCATATGATGTCTTCTTGAGGATTCGGTGTAGATATAACCGGTTGATGGCGTAGCAGGCGGTGTTGACCGCCTCGGCCCAAAACCGATCCGGTGTCTTGTACTCATCAAGCATGGTTCTTGCCATGTCCAATAGAGTTCGATTCTTCCTCTCCACTACACCATTTTGTTGTGGAGTGTAGGGAGAAGAGAACTCATGCTTGATGCCCTCCTCCTCAAGGAAGCCTTCTATTTGTGAGTTCTTGAACTTCGTCCCGTTGTCGCTTCTAATTTTCTTGATCCTTAAGCCGAACTCATTTTGAGCCCGTCTCAAGAATCCCTTTAAGGTCTCTTGGGTATGGGATTTTTCCTGCAAAAAGAACACCCAAGTGAAGCGAGAATAATCATCCACAATAACTAGACAGTACTTACTCCCGCCGATGCTTATGTAAGCGATCGGGCCGAATAAATCCATGTGTAGAAGCTCCAGTGGTCTGTCACTTGTCATGATGTTCTTGTGTGGATGATGAGTGCCAACTTGCTTCCCGGCTTGGCATGCGCTACAAATCCTGTCTTTCTCAAAATGAACATTTGTTAGTCCAAAAATGTGCTCTCCCTTTAGAAGCTTATGAAGATTCTTCATTCCAACATGAGCTAGTCGGCGGTGCCAGAGCCAACCCATGTTAGTCTTAGCAATTAAGCAAGTGTCGAGTTCAGCTCTATCAAAATCTACCAAGTATAGCTGACCCTCTAACACTCCCTTAAATGCTATTGAATCATCACTTCTTCTAAAGACAGTGACACCTACATCAGTAAATAGACAGTTGTAGCCCATTTGACATAATTGGGATACGGAAAGCAAATTGTAATCTAAAGAATCTACAAGAAAAACATTGGAAATAGTATGGTCAGGTGATATAGCAATTTTACCCAATCCTTTGACCAAACCTTGATTTCCATCCCCGAATGTGATAGCTCGTTGGGGATCTTGGTTTTTCTCATATGAGGAGAACATCTTCTTCTCCCCTGTCATGTGGTTTGTGCACCCGCTGTCGAGTATCCAACTTGAGCCCCCGGATGCATAAACCTACAAAACAATTTTAGTTCTTGACTTTAGGTACCCAAACGGTTTTGGGTCCTTTGGCATTAGAAACAAGAACCTTGGGTACCCAAACACAAGTCTTGGAACCCTTGTGTTTGCCCCCAACAAACTTGGCAACTACCTTGCCGGATTTGTTAGTCGGCACATAAGATGCATCAAAAGTTTTAAATGAAATATTATGATCATTTGATGCATTAGGAGTTTTCTTTCTAGGCAACTTGGCACGGGTTGGTTGCCTAGAGCTAGATGTCTCACCCTTATATATAAAAGCATGGTTAGGGCCAGAGTGAGACTTCCTAGAATGAGTTCTCCTAATTTTGCTCTCGGGATAACCGGCAGGGTACAAAACGTAACCCTCGTTATCCTGAGGCATGGGAGCCTTGCCCTTAACAAAGTTAGACAAATTTTTAGGAGGGGCATTAATTTTGACATTGTCTCCCCTTTGGAAGCCAATGCCATCCTTGATGCCAGGGCGTCTCCCATTGTAGAGCATACTTCTAGCAAATTTAAACTTTTCATTTTCCAAGTTATGCTCGGCAATTTTAGCATCTAATTTTGCTATATGATCATTTTGTTGTTTAATTAAGACCATATGATCATGAATAGCATCAATATTAACATCTCTACATCTAGTGCAAATAGAAACATGCTCAACAGTAGATGTAGAGGGTTTGCAAGATTTTAATTCTACAACCTTAGCATGTAGTATATCATTCTCATTTCTAAGGTTAGAAATAGTAACATTGCAAACATCAGAATTTTTAGCCTTAGCAATTAATTTTTCATTTTCAATCCTAAGACTAGCAAGAGAGATATTCAATTCATCAATCCTAGCAAGTAAATCAACATTATCATTTCTAGGATTGGAAATTGAAACATTACAAACATGTGAATCAACCTTAGCCAATAAATTAGCATTCTCATTTCTAAGGTTATCAATGGTCTCATGGCAAGTGCTTAGCTCACTAGACAATTTTTCACATTTTTCAACTTCAAGAGCGTAAGCATTTTTAACCTTAACATGCTTCTTATTTTCCTTGATTAGGAAGTCCTCTTGGGAGTCCAAGAGATCATCCTTTTCATGGATGGCACTAATTAGCTCATTTAGTTTTTCCTTTTGTTGCATGTTTAGGTCGGCAAAAAGGGTACGCAAATTATTCTCCTCATCACTAGCATTATCATCACTAGAGGATTCATATTTAGTGGAGGATTTAGATTTAACCTTCTTCCTTTTGCCGTCCTTTGCCATGAGGCACTTGTGGCCGACGTTGGGGAAGAGGAGTCCCTTGGTGACGGTGATGTTGGCGGCGTCCTCGTCGGAGGAGGAGTCGGTGGAGCTCTCGTCCGAGTCCCACTCCCGGCAAACATGGGCATCGCCGCCCTTCTTCTTGTAGTACCTCTTCTTTTCTCTCCTCTTTCCCTTCTTGTCATCGCCCCTGTCACTGTCACTAGATATAGGACATTTTGCAATAAAATGACCGGGCTTACCACATTTGTAGCACACTTTCTTGGAGCGGGGTTTGTAGTCTTTCCCCTTCCTTTGTTTGAGGATTTGGCGAAAGCTCTTGATGACAAGCGTCATTTCCTCATTGTCGAGCTTTGAGGCGTCGATTGGTTGTCTACTTGGTGTAGATTCCTCCTTCTTCTCCTCCGTCGCCTTGAATGCGATCGGTAGTGCCGCGGATGTGGAGGGATCATCTAGCTCGTTGATTTTCTTCGAGCCCTTGATCATATACTCAAAGCTTACAAAATTCCCGATTACTTCCTCGGGAGTCATTAGTGTATATCTTGGATTACCACGAATTAATTGTACTTGAGTAGGGTTAAGGAAAATAAGTGATCTTAAAATAACCTTAACCACCTCGTGGTCATCCCATTTCTTGCTCCCGAGATTGCGCACTTGGTTCACCAAGGTTTTGAGCCGGTTGTACATATCTTGTGGCTCCTCCCCTTGGCGAAGACGAAAACGACCGAGCTCCCCCTCGATCGTTTCCCGCTTGGTGATCTTGGTGAGTTCATCACCCTCGTGCGCGGTCTTGAGAAGGTCCCAAATCTCCTTTGCATTCTTCAACCCTTGCACCTTGTTGTATTCCTCCTTACTTAGAGAGGCGAGGAGTATGGTTGTAGCTTGAGAGTTGAAGTGCTCGATTTGGGCCACTTCGTCCGTATCGTAGTCTTCATCCCCTACGGATGGTACCTGCGCTCCAAACTTAACAACATTCCATATACTTTTGTGGAGTGAGGTTAGATGAAATTTCATTAAATCACTCCACCTAGCGTAGTCTTCGCCATCAAAAGTTGGCGGTTTGCCTAATGGAACGGAAAGTAATGGAGTATGTCTAGATGTACGAGGATAGTGTAAGGGGATCTTACTAAACTTCTTGCGCTCTTGGCGCTTAGAAGTTACGGACGCCGCATCGGAGTCGGAGGTTGATGTTGATGAAGTGTCGATCTCATAGTAGACCACCTTCCTCATCTTTTTGTGCTTGTCGCCTTTCCGATGCGACTTGTGAGAAGAAGATTTCTCCTTCTTCTCCTTGTGGTGTGAAGAAGAGGATCTTTTCTCCTTCCGTTTGGAGAAGTCCTTCTTCTTCTCCTTCCTCTTGGTGCGGGACTCTTCCGATGAAGTGCTCCCATGACTCGTAGTGGGCTTGTCGCCGGTCTCCATCTCCCTCATGGTGTGATCTCCCGACATCACTTCGAGCGGTTAGGCTCTAATGAAGCACCGGGCTCTGATACCAATTGAAAGTCGCCTAGAGGGGGGTGAATAGGGCGAAACTGAAATTCTCAAAAATAAACACAACTACGAGATGGGTTAGCGTTAGAAATATAATTGAGTCCGCGAGAGAGGGTGCAAAACAAATTGCAAGCGAATAAAGAGTGAGACACGTGGATTTGTTTTACCGAGGTTCGGTTCTCGCAAACCTACTCCTCGTTGAGGAGGCCACAAAGGCCGGGTCTCTTTCAACCCTTACCCTCTCTCAAACGGTCCCCGGACCGAGTGAGCTTTCTCTTCTCAATCACTTGGAACACAAAGTTCCCACAAGGACCACCACAAGATTGGTGTCTCTTGCCTCAATTACAAGTGAGTTTGATCGCAATAAAGAATCAAGAAAGAAGAAAGCAATCCAAGCGCAAGAGCTCAAAAGAACACAAGCAAATCTCTCTCACTAATCACTAGGGCGTTGTGTGGAGTTGGAGAGGATTTGATCTCTTTGGTGTGTCTAGAATTGAATGCTAGAGCTCTTGTAAATAGTTGGGAAGTGGAAAACTTGGATGATTTGAATGTGGGGTGGTTGGGGGTATTTATAGCCCCAACCACCAAACTAGCCGTTTGGTGAGGCTGTCTGTCAAATGGCGCACCGGACAGTCCGGTGCACACCGGACATGTCCGGTGCGACAGCCACGTCACCAAAGCCATTGGGTTCCGACCGTTGGAGCTCTGACTTCTGGGCCCGCCTGGATGTCCGGTGGCGCACCGGACATGTACTGTAGAGTGTCCGGTGCGCCAGCATGGGCGTGCCTGACTTCTGCGCGCGCTGGCGCGCAATAAATGCGCTGCAGGTAGCCGTTGGCGCCGAAATAGCCGTTGCACCAATGTCACACCGGACAGTCCGGTGAACACCGGACATGTTCGGTGAATTATAGCGGACTAGCCGTTGGACGATCCCGAGGCTGGCGAGTTCCTGAGGCCGCTCTTCCCTGGAGCACCGGACACTGTCCGGTGTACACCGGACAGTCCGGTGAATTATAGCGGAGTCGCCTCTGGAATTTCCCGAAGATGACGAGTTTGAGTTCGGAGTCCTCTGGTGCACCGGACATGTCCGGTGGCACACCGGACAGTCTGGTGCGCCAGACCAGAGGTGCCTTCGGTTGTCCCTTTGCTCTTTTGTCGAACCCAATACTTGGTCTTTTTATTGGCTAAGTGTGAACCTTTGGCACCTGTATAACTTATACACTAGAGCAAACTAGTTAGTCCAAATATTTGTGTTGGGCAATTCAACCACCAAAATTAATTAGGGACTAGGTGTAAGCCTAATTCCCTTTCACTTACAGAAGAAGAAAGCTAAAATGACAATCACAGCACAAAAAGCTAGATAGCATGAAAAATATTCATAGCGCAAGCCTCTGTATATATACACAAAGCACCACTGAGCGGTGGGTCCCACGATTCAGAACGATTCGCTATTCTAGCGAAGGGAAGGTGTTTTTTCGAACCTTCGGCTAAAGGCCTTCGTTCAGGTCGCAGTTTGAATTTGTTACAAAGAAACAAACTAATACTGTGAGGGGCTACTGTTGGGGGCCTTCCTCTTCCAAAGGTCCTCAAAAACACAACTAACCATTTGTTTCTAGCATATGTTGATTATTACAGGATCTTCGTTACAAACAAAGATTCATGATGGGAATCTTCTCCTCCGCCGAAGGTCTTCAAAACGAAGACATAGCCCGAAAATGACAACAATGAACGTCGAAGCTATAGCCGAAGAGTAACAGCTTCGGCTTAAAGTGGTGTCGAAGATCAAGCATGATGTTGAGCCGAAGAGGAAAAGACTAGCTAGTCCCTAATGATTTATGTTACAGTTATGAACAAATGTTAAGGTCATAAATAACCTGTGTTGCGTCCCGTGCCTATAAATAGGTGAACAGTATCACCATACTGTTCACGCTGGATTGTAATCGCTCTCGCGTCAACACTTTTGAACAAGCCAAAGGTATCAATGTAATATAAATTCTATTAATGATCATATATTTATCATGAAACAAATATATGGATGAATGACATATATATTATCTCTATGAACTCCCATTCTTGCTAATGATGAAGATATATGTCCTTCATAACTTTTGTTTGAAGATCATTATATCCGAAGGGAGATAATGATTTGAAGCACGAAGGTCCCTAATGTTTAACAACCATGTTGCCTTATTCTTGATTCATAGCATTTGAGAACAAGTGTTCAACAATACCATGTCACATATTTTTATAAATAGATATTTATTTAACCTATGTTTCGTAGATTAATCTCTCTAATCAAAGTTAATTTGTCCACAAATATAATCTGACTAAAATATGATGTCTAATCAAGTTATAACTTAGATTAAAATTGAATTAGCTATCTCTTTGTAATCTTTTTTCACATGATTTATGTTAATCAACATAGGATATAGTTTTATTATTTAAACACCTAAAACTTCTGAAAATTATATCTTTTAAACTGTAGCTCTGATTTTAGTGGTTCTCGAACCTACGATCTCGTAGCAATAGTAGAATATTCTTACGTAGTTTGTTCTTATGCTTTGGTGTAATGTTACCATATCCATTATTTGCTTGATTGTATGTATTGCTACGAGTAGAGGCGAGGTGACGAGGAATCTGAAGCCCAACTTTTGGGGCAACATCTGGACTACAAGGTTATTGTAAGTATAAGGCAAGTTGTGCCCTTGATCAGTTTCTTTACCTAATAATGTTCATGATAATCACTATGGCATGCTTAGGTTAACTTAATGAAACCTAATAGGTTACCTAGTTTTTTCTACCCTACACCTTGCCTACAAATGAAATATTGGGTAGTGTTGCTATTGCTCTACCTGGTTTTGGGATTAATGCTATATATGAATTATGATCATGCTCTATTATTATTGTCAATGGATTCTTTATTGTTCATGATAAGATTATTTGGTTAATTGGAACATGGAGAACCACCCAAGAAAATAGTGCTACCACAAGGGTGGAATGAGACACCCTTGGCCAAGTAATTAGGAAAGCTAGGGAGATATTACATTACCCGAAAGGGGCAAGCAAGGAGTGCGTCGCTGCAGAGTATAGTGACATGCTCGGGTCGAACTATCTGTAATAGCTTTTTGAATGAGGGATTCCTATGCTTCCTCAAACTAGTGGATCTTTGGAAAGGCCTCATAGTGCTACCCTGCCTCGTCTCCTCGGTAGAGATGAATGGGAATTCTAGACCCCTTGGCAAATGGGTAACACGACTTATGGGTAAAGATGTGCAACATATGAAGAGTGTAAAGCTGGTATATCAGCCATGCTCACATAATTAATTTATGTAATTAAAACTTAATCTATTATTTGCATTGTTGTGTGTGATTTATTATTCATTGTGATCAATTATTTAATTGGGTTGGTATCTACTTATGCTTAGTAACTGCTAATAAAAATTTGACCAAATTATTAAAATCAATACTCAGCCTTAACCATTTTTCTTGGTAAGCGTTACACTACACATGAGCCCCATAGTAAGTGAGCTAATGTACATTATTCCCCATAACTTGTTGAGCGATGAACGTATGTGAGCTCCTCTTGCATAAAGGATCTACGATGAGTTCGAGAGAGGCTTAGACCATTGTCTCCCAGTTAACTATGGTTGTGAAGGATCATTGTTGTCATATGGTGTATTTATTTAGTTATTTTGTACAAAACTTCTATTATATATTAAAGATGTGACATTAATTTTTGTACCATGAGTCATCATATGTGTGAGACTTGATCCTAGCACACATTTGAGACGCACCTGTATTTGTCCTTAAATTCGAGTGTGACAGACCTGCTCTACCGATCACAGATGCACGTTGGAGCTCGGGATGAAGAGAACTACGATGGTGCCACAGCTGTGAGCAGAGGCAAAAACCTAACTCAGGTTAGATTAGGATGGTGTCTGGCAAGGGCTAGCAGGTGCCTTATATAGGGCGACGTCCATGAACCGATAAGCTCGTGATCCGATCTAATTGTTATCCTACAAGGTCACGATTAGATAGCTATCTCCCTTGCCACACATGGGATTTTGTGATTTTACTAGGATTTAATTGAATTTCTCAATTGGGTCAAGCTCATAAATCCAACATTTTACATGGGCATGGAGATGGCTTGTAGTCGCTATGAGTCATGCATGCGCAACTCTTTCTAGGAAGATCCTCTAGTCCTGAGGAGAGATGTTTTGTTAGAGCAACACCTAGAGAAGAGGCAGGCTATTCGTTTGGCTTTAACCTGTACCGGCTACGACGGCTTCTATAGTTGCAGCAGTCTAGTGGGTTTACTATATTGATAGGGGAAAAATATCGGAGGTTGGTGATAAACAGGATTATCAGGTTTTTCGGATTTCTATCGGTGATAAGTAATATTTTTCAGCGCAAATTTGAAAAAAAATGCCAGTTTATCTAGAATATCATGTAGACTGTATCTAGACATTTAACAAAATAAAACAACACATTAACACATTCATAGTCTATTCATAGTTCACACATTAGCACATTATATAGTATCACATACAAGCACATGAATCAAAAGTCTGAAATAAGGCAATGGCATGTGCTGAAAATATGACAATGAAATGCTCCACAATCCTTGCAGAGGCTTTGATCACTTGTCACTATAAATGTTGACATGTTTATAGTCAGTCACTAAATTGTAATTCAATGTTCATATACAAGAACTAGATGCTTGTCTAACCTTATAATGTTCCTTCATAGGGACTTTCTTTAGCCTCGCTGATCTTGGACGAAGTGGAGGATTTGGAGCTGCTTGCTCATGCATAGCACCTACAAACATAAATACAAGTCTCAACATGTTTTCTTTCCACCTTTTGTAATTCAATATGTTATAGTTCAATCTAAATGGAAAACCCACTCACCATCCCTTGATCCATCACCACAAACTCCAACATCACATTCTCCACCAAAAGTAGGTCCTCTAAATTCCCATTCGTCACCAAACTCATCACCTACTTTGAGACTATAAAGATTACAATAGTTATATGCTTCCACTTCATCTGGAGCATACTGTGATAGCTGAATAAATTTATCACGGTATTCGCTGACTGATATATTGCTCTGTTTTAGTGATAGAAATTTCTTCTTCTTAATCTTCATCAGTCCAGCAGGAATGTGGTAATTTCTGAAATGTGTAGTAAATTCTGCCAAGGTGATAGTATTAGCATCATTATGGGCAGCAGTGTAAGAATCCCACCAATTAGCAGCAGGACCAGTAAGACGACCAGAAGCATAGAGTACCTTCTCCTGGTCAGAGCACTGAGCAATATTTAACATCTTCTCCACTGACTTTAACCAATCGTCTACATGTAATGGATCTAGAGAGCTGGTGAAGGTAGGTGGCTTGTGGCTCATGAACTCCCGGTGCTTGTCCCGAGGTTGAACTGGTGGTGGTGGAGGCATTGGTGCTTGCTGCTGTCGCACCATTCTCTCTTGTAGCATTTATTCCCGCATCTCTTGCCTCTCCTGGCACATCTCTTGATGTTCGTGTCGCATCTGAGCCTGCATATCTGTCATAGTATTTGTCATTTGTTGCAGCATCTGCATCTAGGCTGCAACCCTTTGATCAGTCCCGGTCGGTGGAGGATTTGGAGGATTCATCTCTGCTTACTGTTGTCTACCAATCCTCTGGTTGTGGGGGTTGGCAGGTAGATCGATTTTGCCTCCCTTCCTGGTATTGACCATCTTGGTTAGAAATACATGGTAAGGTAGAATTGTAGATAAGACGAGTAATTGCGAAGTAGAATCTTTTGGGGGTTTTATTAGCTAAGTAGATTAGTGTGTCACTTATTCATACTAATTACCTTATGGTGGTACATGCTAGAATGCTCTGCTATACTATTTCAATCAATCAAAGAAGCAAATCAAGCATTTACCATCAGAACAAACATCCAATTACTTTAAGTAGAGAAAATAATTTTAATTTTGTCTTGGGTCCCCTATCTCTTTAGAGGGTCATGGGTGTAGGATTCCAAAGTGTGAAATCCTCCTTGTCTTAGAATAGAAAAGGTAAGAGTAATCAGAGTAGAACAGTAGAAGGTGAGACAGGATCAAGAAAAGTATAGAAAGAATCAGAGTAAGGTAAGTAGGTAAGGGTTTTGTCCAGGTCTATCTAGGTTTCGTCCTACAGTCAACATTTGCTCTGATACCATTTCTGTCACATCTAGATTTAAGGGATAAAGCCAGGTGCGTCTCATATGTGCGCCAAAGAAGAACATCTCATATAATGACAAAGCGTATAGAGATAATGTCACAAGTATCATTATTACATAGCGGAAGTCTTATAGAAATAAATGATAATAATAAAACAAACTAAATAGTTATTCCTTAGCGCCAATAAGCTGACTGAGAGACGTCACCTAGATCAACTCGTACTCCTTATTATAGGGTGGCTCCTCTTGGACCACCTGCTCTTCACCTGTGGGGGGTTTATATATCGTAAGAGTGAGCTCACAAAAGATCATAGCTCAACAAGTTGTTGGGAATAATGTGCATGAACTCACCAAAGGTGAGAGTTCATGTGAAGTGTAAGGCTGATCAACAAATAATGGTTAAAGTTGAGCATTGCTTTTAATAAGTTGATCAAATTTTATTAGCAGTTACTAAATGTAAGTAAATACCAAACCAGGGTAATAATAGATAATAAACCATAATGCGATGCAAATGACCAATTGAATTTAATTCCATAAATTAATCATGTGAGGGTCCGAGCCGCTCATGACCGTGAGAACGGCTGATATACTAGTTTTACACTCTGCAGAGGTTGCACATCTTTACCCACAAGTCATGTTACCCATCTGTCAAGGGATCGTGACTCCCATACACCTCTACCAAGGAAGCGATGCAGGATAACACTACGAGGCCTTTACAAAGTTCCACTAGCTTTAGAAAACTCGCTACAGTTTCTAGGAAGCTCCAATGTAGGGATCCCTCGCTTGACCGCTATCACAGCAAAATCAATCCAAGGACCTCCCTACACTGACCACTCCCCTACTGATCTTGCCCCTTTTAGGTAAGGTAGTTCTCCACTAGCTTTCCTAATTAGTCAGCCAAGGGCGTCCCATACCACCCTTATGGTAGCACTGTTTTCTCGGGTGGTCGCTCCATGTTCCAATTAACATAATGATCTTATCATGAACGGTAATAACTGATAATAAAAGTATGATCATGAATAATGTGTATCTCCATACCCAAAATCACATAAAGCAATAGCAGGTACTACCCAAAAATTCAGTGGTAAACAAGGTATAAAGACAGCCAAACTAGGGTAACATATTGGGTCCCATCAAAATTAACTTATGTAGATCATTATAATTAATAAGAACATTATTGGAAAAATAGAAGTGATCAAGAGCACAACTTGCCTTCAACGAGCTCCTGCTCATAAATCTCCACCTACTGAACACCCGGATCCTTTGTAGCTGGCTCGTCTACTCGCAACAATACAAACAAACATGGTATAGCAGAAATTAGCATCACACCAAACAGCAGAACAGAATGCATGATAATATTCTACGCGTCGTAACGAGGTCATAGGAACAAGAATCACTAAATTCGGAGTTACGGTTATCGAGTTATGAATTTCCGAAGTTATTATGTGCCTAGTATAGAATAATTCAAGTGAATAATTTTAGTCCTAGTTTCATGGCTAAACAAAGTTACTAAGTGATGAACAATATTAAAACAAAATTAATGCAACTAGGATGGATTAAAAAGAAGCTAAAATAAATTTTCTAGGGATTAAACATGATTCTAGAAATATTTTTATACTAAAAATCATTTCCTATATTCTTTTTCCCATTTTCTCTTACCTCTGGACTGCGCATCCTATTAACAGAAAGCTCGGGGGCTAATTCATAATTTTTCCAAGACCCAGGCTACACCTGCACTGGATTGCGGGTTTAATTCCAAAATCCGTAAGGACTCTTTTGCAAATGGTGCTGGCTGAAAGGGTATGCGTGAATCTCGGCCGTCGGATTAGATCCGAGGGCCGACAACAGATTGCCCTCTCAACGAAATGACGCGCTACGGCTACCCTTGGATCAGGATCCAGTGAACCAGAGTTAATGAAGTCCAAAACTCCCACAGCCCCACGATCCGATATCTATGATCTCACTTGACTCAGCCGAAATGGTATCCATTTTCTAATCCCAGGCATCCCTCAGTAGATCGACATCCCAGGAACCTTCTTCCCCCTTTCGACCGACGACGGCGATGTACGGCGGCGTGCGCCCCCATCAGGAGGACCAGCGCCAAAGATGTTCCCCCGTCGGACCATGCCACACCCCGCTACATGCCTCAAGAACTAGGGAGACCAATTTCTACAGTTAGCACATGCAGGCACACGCGGTGTATCCCACATCTCACCGTCGACGAGAAATTCCAGGCAATCCCGTGCCCGGCACCTCGATTCAGCTCCAATACTCAAAGAGGAGACCAACGCGGACCAGGGGAACGAAATTTTACCAGGGATAAGGACATGGTGATGCCCAGCCACGGCGCAGGGTGGATTTGGTGGCGGAAATCCATGCCGACGAGGAATTCCAGGCCCTTCACTTGGTAGTGCTCCCGGTGACCCCTTGTACACGATCGATGCCCTCGGGTGTATGCCTTCAACCACTCCGAGACCTCCAAAGGTTGGTAGAGCCGAGGAGCGATGACAGCGGCGATCTCTCCCTCAATAGTCCACGGTGGAACTCGATTCACTCACCCACCCGGACCCGACCGAGCATGCGATGTGTGCCGGAACAGTTCCCCTGGGGTTTTATGCGCGCCCCGCCTCACGACTCGCCCACAGGGTTATGCCAGGCTAGAGAAAGCAACGATCCCGGCGATGATCTCGGGAGGTCAGCGTTAGCTAGAGAACGTGATAGACAAGTGGAGCCCACTCGTCAGAGGGGCTCCCGAACCAGCACAGTTTCAAGACACTACGCCGCGGGGCCTGTTTGGTAGGGAGAGCGGAGGCGCCATCGTGCGGGAGCAAGAATTGGGCTGCACTCGTGTTAAGTGGGCCAAGCAGGCCGAATTCGGGCTAAGCACAGATTACCTATTTCCTTTTCTTTTTCATTTTCTTTTCTTTCTATTTCCAAATTCAAAACTCCAATTCCAATTTAAATTCAAATTTTTGTGACAAATTTGTCCACATATTAACTGTTCAATTCGATCATACCAGTATGGTATGAATTTTATTTATTTATAAATTTTATTTTGTATTTTATAGTATTTCTTTCTTTCTTCTTTTTCCCATTTCCAAACCCAATTTTCAATTTAGGGGCTAGTCCCAATTTCAAATCATTATTATATTCTTATTAATATTATTGTTATCATTCCTAAATGCACAAATAAACAAAACTCCAACATGATGTCTAGTGTGTTTTATTAGTTATTTGTTCATTTAAATAAAGGTATTCCCATGTTGAACTGAGTAGATAGCAAAATATTCAAGGGAATCAACTCACTTCATTTTATTTATATTTTGGGTATTACAATTAACCAGTAAGTAAGTATCTACTTTTAATTTTTTTGTTTACCAAAAAAATGACAATAACCTATGCATTTAAAGAAGTTAACGACCAAAAGTGTTTGCTTTATTTAGTTTGTCTCATGGACAACATATAGTCAAATCTAGGAGCATTACGTGCTGCACTGTATAGCTAATAGAAAATAGCGATGCTGGCTGTGTGCCAAGTGCAGGCGTAGAAAGTAACGAGGAGCTAGCGGGTGGCAGCGAAGAGCGCGCGGCTGTGGGCGGTGGGTCATCCTACTCTATCATGCATCTTCACTTGCAGGTGGCGATGAGGACCCTGCGCAGCGGAAGCGAGGGGCGGCGGCCGTAGGTCGTCCTGTCCTGCTCGTGAGAGAAAAGCTATAGAGGATGCGTACTAATGGCGGCGGCGGGAAACAGGTTTGACTAGAGATGTTAATGAAGACCCGATACCTGTTAATCTGTGAAGAATTCCTCTATTAGGGTACGGCTATGAGACAAAAATTATCCCATGGATATGGATATAGGATAAAAACTTCACACATTGGATACACGGGTATGGGTTTGGAAAACAATAATCCGAACCTAATTACACATGGGTATTTCATGTGTGGACACCTGTTATGTTTGTATGAATAAGTTGAGGCCGAGCCGGCCACCAAGACCAGCACGGCAGTGCACCAGACCCCAGGTCTTAGCCCAACAATGCAACTAGCAGACTAGAAAAAAAACAAAACCCTAAAATAACCAGCCATACACTATGCCAACTGCTAGGAGCCTAGGACGACAGTGACGACAATGGATTCTCCGGCGCCAACGAACTTGGATGGTGACCAAGGAAGGTAAGGAGACTCCATTTCTCCATTTCTTCTATTGGTCTCGAAGTACTGATTTCTTTTTTGATGGATAGATGAATGGATCATGATTCATAGATGAGTACTTGCCGATGTGGTGATGTATGAAATCTAGATAGTTTGTACTAGATGTTAGTACCTAGTTATCCCTTAATTGGGGATGGGGACCCAAAACCTGAATGGGGATGGGTATGTGATATGTTTTGCACCCATGATGAGTATGAGGATGGTATGGGATGGATCAAATATGATGGAATGGGTCTGGGATGCTATAACTCGGTGGGAAATTCCCCATTGACATCTCTAGGTGCACCGAGTCTCGAGGCTGAGCCGCCGAGGATATGCTTCTTGGACTTGACGACGGCCGCTGTGTCCGGTGGGGAAGATCAGAAGATATTTGAATGTGATTGACTCTCTGGCAACTGCGACGAAAAAAACCAAGCTCACGTCCAGGGGCGGATCCAGAATTTTACTATGACCCGAGCTAAATCTACCAAATTTTCTTCTTTTCATTTTATCTTAACTATTTTATACCGTATTAAATAGAGACTTATATAAATTTACATGCATGAAGCCACGGATCTACATCCGCCATTGCTCACGTCCTCACGCCTGGGCCTGACACCCGTGTCTCATTTGGGCCCAATTTCAAAAAGGGCCGAAATTTTGGTTGATAGGTAAAAAATGGGGTCCAATGATAAACAGAAAAATCGGGTTTATCGGGTCGTGTATCGGCGGTAAAATTTTCGCTACTCCAGCCCAGACCGCTGTTTGGTGCTGTGCTTAAACTGAAGATCACCATTGCTGGCCCCCACTCTGCTCGAAATTAAAAGCCTGAAAGCTTGCTTGGATCTTGTCGTGAGTTCCTGACACTACCTGCCAATAGACTACCAACCACCACCATCCGCCGTCCCCATGCATGCATGCTCAACTCAAATGCTCATGCTCCGACCAGTTACAGTCGGCCATTAATAATAAGAAACCAAACAAAAGCGGCCCCCAACCAATCCATGCCGCTGCTCCGTGGCACTTTTCGTCCCTTGCATTCACATCCCTTCCGCCCCTTGTACCTACCTACCTACTGTACCTAACCAACCAACAGAGTCCAGAGGAAGGAAGGGCATCTCTCATCTCATCAATCCCATTCGCGGATCCCAACTGGCCAGAGCCCAGTTCCCCTTCCCTCGCTCTACAAGCTAGACAAGCTTTTTCCAAGCCAAAAACCGGCACCCAGCTTTTCTGTTTCTGTGAGTGAGCAGCGTCCAAGTGGTCATGTGTGGCTGCAGACATCCAGTAACCTGGCTGGCTTGTCCATAGCCACCAGCGAAGCACCGTCCAAGTGGTCACTGCGCTCTGCTTTTCATCAGCATCTCAGGCAGGAAGATGGCAGGCCATTATCAGCCATGCATGCACATGACTACTGATCCGTTTTTTTTTTTTTTTTTTGCCGCAAGAAGAGAACATCTGCTCTAGCTATAGGTGATGGAAGAAGATCATCAAACTACTCTAAAGCATGATTTGTTGAGGAGGCATGGGCATAGCATGATTCACTTTGTCTCCGAAACGACAAGACGAGCGAGAGCACAACTCATAACCCATGATGCGTGTTTCAGAGAGCTGTTAAAGCCTAAACATGTGTGGCTTTTACGTACTATACTCTACTACTAGCTGTAGTTAACTACTATCCCTGCTCTGCCCCTCTCCCTCACCCTCAGTCTCGATCGTAATAACGCTCCCACTTTAATGATGTCACTGATCGCTCTTACTACACTATTGGCCTCTGTAGCAGGGCGCCGCCGCCTGTAAAAAATTCAGAGCCCATTTGTGGGAGTGGGAGTGGGAGTGCGAGGAGGAGGAGCTGCCGTCGCCGCAGACGCACTCGACGCCCGGCCGGTACCCGAGGCTGTTGAGGCACAGGCACACCGCCGCGGCATTGGTGCCGCCCGCCGCCGTTTCCTGCTCCTGCTTCATCACCAGTGGCTGCTTGATGATGCCGGTTTCCTCCGGCGGCTGGTAGGCCGCTAGGCTGATGGACAGGTTGAGGTCGATGTCGAGGTGGCGCCGCGGCGGCGTGGCGGACCGCGGCTCGTCGTCGCTGCTACGGCTGCTGTAGGCCTCGTCCGGCGAGTTGGAGATGACGACGACCTCCAAGTGGTCCTGGTGCGGATGGCCTGCTGGACCGCCGCCGGCCGCTCGCTTCTGCGGCTCCAGCTGGTAATGCTGCTGCCCCGCCGTCGCGCTGGCGGCGCTGGCGAGCGGGCGGTGCGTCTGCGGGTCCATGCCGCGGGCGAGGAGCTTGCGCTTGATGTGCGTGTTCCAGTAGTTCTTGATCTCGTTGTCTGTCCTGCCCGGCAGCCTCCCGGCGATGAGCGACCACCTGCATACACACACACACACACGATCAGGAACGGTTCTTTTTTTTTTAAATTTCATCTCTATGGACATGCATGGCATGACAGCCTACTTGTTGCCGAAGAGCTCGTGGAACTTGATGATGAGGTCGTCCTCCTCCTCGGTGAAGTTGCCGCGCTTGAGGTCCGGGCGCAGGTAGTTGATCCACCGCAGCCGGCAGCTCTTCCCGCAGCGCAGCAGACCTGCACAGCCGTCCATCCGCCCCGCACATCTATCAAACTCACCCCATCTTGGAAACATATGGCTTGCATATATCTTGATCCGCATCCTACGCACCTGCGGCTTTTGGTAGCGATCTCCAGCAGCCCTCGCCGTGGGCCTTGATGTAGGCGACGAGGCGCTGGTCCTCCTCCTTGGTCCACGCGCCCTTGTTGGTGTGCGCCTGCTCGCAGCACGGGGACCTCCCCATGCCGGCCGCCCGCCAGGCAGAGATCGACGACAGCCACGCGCACAGACAGAGAGGCCTCGCTGCTGCCGGAGTGGGGAGTACGTAGTCGATCGGAGGATGCTGGACTGGTGGCGGCGATCGATGGCGTGGTTACTTTTGCTGCGAGCCTTTCGCGAATGGACAACAGAACAAAGGCAAGGAGCCGGGGTGGAGCGGGGGAGGAGTGGTTGGTTTTATACGAAAGAGGGGTCGAGGTGGAGAGCGTGGAGGAGCGAGGGCCGAGGGTGCCCGCCCCATTGACCCGGATCCCTGTGAGTGAGCCATGGCCCGTGCCCATGCATTTGACCGAGTTGGTGTGGTGGTGTGATGGGGTGGGAGGTGGACCACCCGGTCGAGTGGTTGGTTGGCTGCGAAGCAGAGCCGCAGCGAGGGGAGAGGAGGGGAGGGGCGCTGCCTGTATTTGGTAGGTGTAGGTAGTTAGGTAGGTGCGCTTCACTTGAGTGCCCGTTGTCCTATTTCCTTTGGGATTTTGCTAAATTCAGGTATATGGAATTTAGTTTTTTTAGATAATAGTTATTATATATTTTTAATACTATAAATTGTATTTTATATCGATATAATCTGTAATTTGTAGTTTCTAGAATAAAGAATTTATAAGACAGCATTATAAACCTAACAAATATAATTACGTGTTGGCACGATAATAATAGAAAATTATTTGTATAGTTAAGCGAAGACAAAAAAATGATTTGTTATAATACAAAGACAAATCATATAAGCAACATTTCAAACTAATCAGGTTATACATGCGTGTTGACTTAAATTATCTAAAATTCAGACACTTTTATGCAGTTTTTTCTTTGTGCTTTTTATTATTTTTTTTTCCATTTGATGGTCACCATCCTTCCTCCCATGCTGCTTTTACATTTTTTTATTCCAGTTTGTTCTGGGGAGGGAAGCTTGCTAGCTGTACGCTGCGACTGTACCCAGCTGCAGCTACAGGCTAGCCTGGTAGACGAGGACGGCATGTTTAATAATTGATCCTATAGTAGTGGTGTATAATTTTAGCTAGTCGTAATCAGAGATTAATGCTGCAAATAATTGATCACTTACTAGTAGCTTCTCATATTTTGAGATGAAACCTACCACGGCCTCTTCTGTTATTTTTGTTTTTCCTCAGCTTTTATCTCTACTAATATATATCACCAATTATCTGTTGGCTAAGAGTGCATATATATATATATATATATATATATATATATATATATATATATATATATATATATATATATATATATATCGTTTTATATGTAATTGTTGTGTCTTAAAATTTTATCGAATATTTATTCGCCGTCACAATGCACGGTACTAAGGCTCCGTTTGGTTTGAGTGACTAAAGATTAGTCCTTTCATTTTAGTCTCATTTAGTCTCTATTATGGCCGGTTTGGTTGGCTTCTCCCCGTAGCCTGGTTGCATGAGCCAGGCCGGCGGGAGCCTGATTCCAAAGATGCGACCAATTTGCTCGCGCCTGTAGATCCTGACCTAGGGTGCTTTGAGTATCGTGCGAGCCTGGCTCCACATCTGCATGCAGGTAACCAAACACACACCTCGCACGCGTAGATCCTGATTGACAACAACCAAATACCAGCTCATTGTATCCCGCGATGCAAGCACCAGCAAATACAGGCAACCAAACACATGGTAAATGTCAAACGGTGGGACTAAAATAAGAACTAAACTACTTTAGTCTCTAGTCCCTCGAGGGGTGACTAAAATGGACTAAACCATATTAATTTCACTTTTTGCCCCTTATTTATTTTAGTTCCACTAATTGAGGGAGAATGTTAAGTGGTATTTTGGTCTTCTTATGATTCATTTAATATGCTCTAAATACTTTTAGCTATTACAACCAAACAGGATAATGACTAAATTTTAGTTCCCTAACTAAACTTTAGTCTTTGACTAAAGGAACCAAACATGCCCTAATACATGTGTATATATTCTTATTGTAATGTTGTTGTAACTGTGCTCTGTATTAGAATATAATCTTGGTGTCATATATATGCATAGGTATGAAATAGAAGATCAATTAACTGGGGCAGTCATGTGAACAAGCATAACATCATAATGATGGAAACTAAAAACATGTGTTTGGCATGTTGACGTAGTTGTACTTGTACCGTACCATCGCGAGCCTCATCACGCACCCCGTACGAGCCAAAATTGCTAATTTGTTAAACCTAATAATCCATACGAATTCCAAATGTTTCTTTCTTTCAAATGGTGTACGAGCCAAAATTGCTAATTTGTTAAACCTAATAATCCATACGAATTCCAAATGTTTCTTTCTTTCAAATGGTACTTTTCTTCCCTTTTTAGTTAGTTTCTAGTTAAATGCGCAATTGGTGTGTACGATTGTGCTCCGGACCCGTTTGATCTAAGGGGTTATTTTTTAGTCCCGTTCCATCCGTAGTTTGAATACTAATTAGAAGTATTAAATATAGTTTAATTATAAAATTAATTACACTAAAGAAAACTAAATTAAGACAAGTCTATTAAACTTAATTAGTCTATGATTCGCTCATATAATACTACAGTAAACATGTGTTAATCATGAATTCTTTATTAGGTTTAATAAATATATCTCGTAGTTTAGTCTTTATCTAAATAACTAAACTATATTTAATATTCCTAATTGATAGTTAAACATCTGATGTGACATGAACTAAACTTTAGTAAGGGATTGATACTTTTAGTGGAGTCAACCAGGTGAAAGGAACACAAACGCCTAAGAGGGGTTTTGAATTAGGAGAGGACTACTATTTTTCTCGCTAATCTAGTCCACAAATAATTCTCCTAAACAAAATTTATGCAAATAACTAAGCAATAATGTGCAAACTAGGTTTTATCTAAGTGTTGCTATCTCTACTGCAAAAAGAGTTATGCAACCTAAGTTCTAATCCTAAATATTCTAAACCAAGAATAGTAAAGATTGCAACTTAAGTAATCAATGTAAAAGTGGAAGCTTAAAAGCAAAGATAGAGAAAGCAAACTCTCGTGGACACGTCAGTATTTTTAGCGAGGTATTTAGAACCGCGCAAGGTTCTGACTGATCCTCGTTGGTGCGCCTATACAAAGGTAAGCCCACGTGAGGGCCAAGCACCTCAGATAGGTAACTCCGTAGAGATTCGTGGGCCTTTTCCTTGCGCAAGTGGTGCTCCGCTTCTAGCCTCCCCTCGGACGCTCCGATTCCCGCCGTCTTCACTATCAAGGTTCCGGCCAAAACATCGTGGGCCTTGTTGGGGGCCTTCCTCTTCCGAAGGTCCTCAAAAACGTGACTAACCATATGTTTTCAGTATGACATAGATCATTACAGGGGGACTTCGGCTTAAGGATGAAGGTTTTCTCTCGTGGTAGGGTGAAGATGTAGCCCAAAGATAGTAAGAATGGGCGACGAAGCTATAACCGAAGAGCTTCGACTTGATGCGATGACGAAGACCAAGTATGATGATAACCGAAAAGGGACAAAGACTATTCAATCCTTAATGATTCGTGTTATGCCTATAGGTGAATGTCAAGGGCATAAATGTACTATTACTCGAGCTGTGTCCCGTGCCTATAAATAGATGAACAGTAGCACCATACTGTTCATGTTGAATTGTATTCACTCTTTCACGTCTTCACCTTCCAACAAAGCCGAAGGTACCAATGTAATATAAATTCTGATAATTTTTATATGTTTATCATGAAATAAATGTATGAATGGACAACATATCTCATGTGTATAAACTCTTATTTTTATGAATGATGAAGACGTGTTCTTCATGACCTTCGTCTGAAGATCATTATATCTAATAGGAAATAATGCTTCAAAGGACGAATGTCCTTAATGTTTAACAACTATGTTACCTTGTTCTTGATTCACAACAATTAAGAACAAGTGAACAACATTGGCGCCCACCATGGGTGAACTCAAACGACCACCTTCGGCAAGCATCCACCTTCACCATGCCACCGAAGAAGACAATAGCGCCAGCAGCTGCCCTGCAGCCACTGGACACAAACCAGGAGACACTCTACCTGCGAGAAGCTAGGAGCCAAAAGAGAAAGGCTACTAGCCCACCACCTCAGGAGGAGGGGCTGCACCAGGAGATTAGGGACTTGGAAGCTATTCACCAACAGGTGCAAAGGAAGAGGGAGAAGATGCTTCGGCTCGCCGATCTTCAGAGAAAAAATCGACGAAGCTGCCGAAGAAATGCATCACCTCACTCAGGATGACCAAGACCGAAGGCCTCAACACAGGGAGCTTCATCAAGAAAGCCCAATCAATGATGATGAATGGTACGATGACTTTCATCACGGTAACTGCGTTTTTTATGATGCTTATTCTCTAGCAGCAAAGTTGCAGGCTACCCCGTGGCCACCATCTTACAAGCCACCTCAGCTCCTAATGTATGATGGACACTCATATCTGAAGCAGTTCCTGATGAGCTACGAAGCAATCATATCTTCATATGGGGGCAATTCTGCTGTCATGGCGAAATCCTTCGTCATGGCAGTCAGAAGTGTTACTCAAACATGGTATTCTTCTCTTCGGTCGGGAACAATTACATCATGGCAGAAGTTAAAGGATATGCTAGTCACAAGCTTCTAGGGTTTTCAGACGAAGCCAATCACTGCCCAAGCCCTGTTCCAGTGCATGCAGGACCATGAGGAGTACCTATAGGCGTACGTCCGAAGGTTCTTGCGACTGAGAGCTTAGGCGCCTACAGTGCCCAATGAGATTGTCATTGAGGCTATGATCAAGGGGCTCAGACCAGGACCAACAGCGCAATATTTTGCAAGAAAGCCACCGCAAACCTTGGAGAAGCTTCTCCAGAAAATGGATGAGTACATCAGAGCCGACAATGACTTTCGGCAAAGAAGGGAAGAAGCCTATAGATACTCCAAGGTGACTAGGGGCTTCGAAGGAAGACTCCACCCTAGACATGTCAGGACGATCCATAACCCCAGCTCAAGCAATGACAGGGGGAATCATACCCAAGGGCAACATCACAACTTTCAATCATCAGGGGCATAGCAAAGTTCTTTCAGGCCACCAACTCCGAGAGGTAGAGGGGGCAGAAGCTTTGGAGGAAGATATGGTAATTAGCCCAGGGGACTGTTCTGCCTACTTTGTGGCGAAGACAAGGGACACACCACAAGGATGTGCCAAGTCACGATCCAGAAGTAGAAGGAAATCGCTGAAGCCAAAGCACGACAAAATCCATCAAAGCAGGTCTTACATACTGCTTCATGCTACTCTCCATATATCCCGGAGTATGTGGGCAATCAACAGCCTACAACTTCCGTTGCTTCGGCGAGTCACTCCCAAGCTTCCTGGGCTCAGTTGCCACCACCGCCACCGCTGGCGCCTACCCTGGTTCATAATCAACAGCTAGAAGGGCATCGTCAGGGACAACAATAGCGTGACCTTCGAGAAGAGTATGAAGCTCGCACAGTCAACAACATTGTGCTGTGCTCGAGTCAAGACATATCTACTGAAGGTGGCACATCGTTTTGGCCAAAGAGTGCCTTGATCCAATGTATTTTTACTCTTTTTTGCCTTTACATTTTCCCTTAAAAAGACAATACAAGAAGGTCTAACCTTCAGTTGATGTAATAAGCCCCATTCCCTCCGGTACACGATGGCAGCCACACCGTAAACGGAGTTGGTATGGTCTCGCAAGACTATCGCCCTAGTCAGTACAAACAACGACTCATGTAAGGAATTTAGACTCTTATATTCACCCCCAATCTAATAGCATAGTTAGAATTTTCCTATTAAACTTCCTCTCAAGAAGACTCTAAAAGTTCTAAAACACTTGAAATACATCTAATTTGTTCATGAGAATATATCAATGTAAATTAAATAAAATCATCAACAAAAGTCGCATAATATTTATGTCTTCCAACATACTTAGGAGCGGGACCTATACATCAGAAAAATTAAGTTCTAAAGGATGAGAAGACACACTATATGATTTCTTATAAGGAAGATGATGACTCTTTGCCTTTTAACATGCATCACACATCAACATACTTTTCCCTTTTAACAAAGGACAACTCATTATTTTAAGAATATGATCTACTATGCTAAAGGAAGGATGACCTAATTTGATGTACCATAACTTTCTTAGTAAGCTTCATTATTCTTGTTGTGATCTAGTTTTTAATCTTGTGCATCGACTTGATTGGATAGAGGTCGTTCATACATTTTAATTCAAGAATCATTTTCTTCGTGTCTTGATCCTTGATAAAAAATAAAATAGGATGACATTGAAATAATATGTTATTTTCTTTGCAAATAATATGCACATGATGAGGATTCATCTTAGCAGTTAGCACATGTAGTGCATCTTTGACTTGAAGAGATCGAAATAGAGAAAAAAATAGATGAACCATCAACATATTTTATTCATACTTGTACCATTGTCCACAAGCTCCTGATCCTAACCTTGATACTTCTCTCGAGTTGTTAGCTTGTTGAGTTCTCTAGTGATATGACCTGTGGCTTCTGTGTCTCCATACCAATTTGTATCAACATCATATAATGATGATGTAGTGACTCCATCAAATGTGTCTTCTAGCTGATAATACTTGTCATACTAGTACCAGCACTCAGAAGCTTGATGATTGGGCTTGTTACAAATTTGACACCTTATACAATCTCTTCTCTGACTGGTGTCTCCAAGGCCATGACTACTGCCTCGACCACATCTAGAGCTCGAGCACCCCCTTTAGTTTCCCTACCTCGACATTGTCCTCGTGTAGCCGATTTAGCAGAGGACATATATTACGGGTCTGATTGATGAAGCATTGCTTGCTTACTATTAAAACTAAGAGCTTGTGCATACAACTCATTAACAGATATATATTTTAGTCGTGACATAATTGAAGAAGCAAGTGGGACATAATTTGAATCTAACTCGTGCAGAATAGTGGATACAAGTTCTTCATCATCTAACACCTTATCAGATGCAGCGAGCTCATCGACAAATCCATCCATCTTGATGGACTACTGAGACATGGTCATCGATCTCTTATTTGAGTTTGTTAGAGGACACTAAAGGTTTGTGACATTGGCCCATGATTGTGATGCATATATATCTCTTATATCTTTCCAAGCCAACACTGAAGTTTCCTTCCTGGCAACATGTGCAAAGATCTCCTTCGAGAAGGAGTTGAGGAGGTACGATATGACATGTTGATCTTGTGCCATTCATGCTACATACTCTAAATTGAGCATCTTTGTTTCCTTCTTATCATTGGTTGTGACGATAGTCTTCTCGTCGAGATACTTCATGAGCTACGCGCCATAAAGAGGGGGGACTATGCCTTCCACAAGATCTAAGGGTCCATTTCATAGGGCTCCAGCTTGCCCAAAAATAGCTCTATCTTTTCCTTAAAAGCAACCTTTTTGGTAGAGCTGAAGCCATTTCACAAATCGTTTGCCAGAAACGGCTTATCCTAGAGCCAGAGTCATTTCCCTAAATTAAAGTCCTAGAGCCAAAGCTAGAGCCGCTGAAGCTACTATCTGTGGCTTCTTCTATGTATTACAGAACGCACTCTGGCTTTTAGGTGTTTTTCACAATAAACCGTTTTAAAAAAGGTGTTTGGCAGGGCTCCATTTTTTCGAGAGAAAAGCTAGAGCCGAAGCCCTGCGAAATGGGCTCTAATTATCCCGGGTAAGTTTGTTGTCAGCTGTGTTCTATTACCGATAACGATGATGATGATGATGTCATTTCTGTTATTCTCTTTCTCGCTAGGCGCCTTTGGAGAATGTGTCTCTAAATACCACAAAATTTTCGCTCGAATCATTGTACCATTCATTAAGGCTGATGTTGGTCACTTGTTCTAAAATGTTGTGAATGAAGAACAAGGCAACACAATTGTTAAACATTAAGGACCTTCATCCTTCGAAGCATTATCTCCTCTCGTATATAATGATCTTCATACGAAGGTCATGAAGGACACGTCTTCATGGTTCATAAGAAATAAGAGTTTATACACACAAGATGTATTATCCATTCATATATTTATTCCATGATAAACATATAAATATTATCAGAATTTATATTACATTGATACCTTCAGCTTGTTTGAAGGTGATGACATGAGAGCAATTACAATCCAGCGTGAACAGTACGAGGGTACTGTTCATCTGTTTATAGGCAACCATAAGGGTTCGTGCGCTATTACATTTATGCCCTCAACAATTACATATAGAGTTTACAAAATGTTACAAGGGCATTATCGCCATTTGTGTTTACTAACTTGAGCAACATCTTCTCCTCACGTTGTCTTTCCATTTCTCCATGATGAAGCCTATTGGACGAAGCTCACTTCGCTCATCTTGTGTTATGTCGAAGCTTTTATGGTGATGAAGCTCCTGTAATATTCAATAGTATGCTAAAAGCAAATGGTTAGTCGTGTTTTTTGAGGACCTTCGGAAGGGGAAGGCCCCTAACTGTAGCCCCTCGTAGTATTAGTTCGTTCCTTTGTGACTAATTAAGACTGCAAAATGAATGAAGGCCTTTAGCCGAAGGTCCAAAAAACACATTCCCTTCGCTAGAATAGCGAAACATTCTGCATAGTAGGCCCCACCGCTCAGTGGTGTTTTGCGTATATATACGAGGGTTCAGATTGGAAATATTTTTCGTGTTATCAAGCTTTGTGCTGGGTTATTGTTTTAGCTTTCTAACTCTACAACCGCATTTGTTTTTGAGCTTCGGCTTCTTGGCCGAAGAGAAGAAAAGTGTGGACCCCGCACTTGCTAGTTTCTACGAAGCCATGGAAAGGACCAATGTTGAGAAGATTACTGATGAGATGCTAGCTGGGTTGTCTGGAGACTCAAGTGACAACAAAAGTTTTGATATTGAGAGTGACAACGATGATGCCGAAGATCGACCATGGAGGCCGAGTCTTGTTGTTTTTGAGAAATCCACTATTAAGAAAGGGTAGATTGAAGCAATGAAGATCAAATATTTTCATGATATATCTATTGTGAGGGTTGGAGAAGAGAACACTATTCCTCTTCCTGAGGCAGACAAAATGGTGGCATTCAAAAGTTTTATGAAGGCTGAGCTTCGCTTTCCCTTGCATAAGATGCTAGTCGAAGTGTTGAAAACATTTGAAATATACCTTCATCAGCTTACTCCTGAAGCTTTGATTAAAGTTGGAGTTTTCATTTGGGCTATGAGGAGCCAAGGGCTAGAGCCAAACACCAATTGCTTCTACAATGTTCACAAATTGTCCTACCAGACGAAGGCGGCTGGGAAAGAGCAATATCATAACAACTTCAGATGTTATAGCTTCGTTTACCGGTCTGATGTGAGGTGTCCTGTGCCAACGTTTTGGAAAAAATTGCCGAGCTCATGGATGAAACAGTGGTTTTATGTTAAAAATGCTCTAAATGAAAGGGATGATGTGAAGAGCATAATTCAGTGCCCCATACGATCATGCTTCGGCATCAGGAGACCTTCGATCGCAGGTGGACATGAAGCACAAGCATGTTTGATGGCCTTCAACAAAGTGTGCACCTACATTGGCACCGGAGATTTGGTTCAGGAGCACATTGGTTTTAAGGTATTGCCTCTTGTTAATGATTGGGAGATGCCGAAGGAGACCTCTGCTGGTTCCAGTGAAGGTGGCCTGATTTACCTGAAGTACAGTTATCGCTATAAAAGTCAGTTTGGTGAGGCAAATGACGAATGGCTTGAAGCCGTTGAGGTGACCAGTGATGAGCTGTTGGGGGCTTATACAAAGGCAGAGGACGAAGCCATGAACACTACCTTTGGTGCTCGAGGCAAAAGGAGACTAAATAGAGTTTTTGATGTGATTGGATTTATTTATCCTCACTACTGCTTTCCCGCATAGAAACAAGGAACAAAGAGGAAATCGCAACTACGAACTCTTCCACGGTGTCGAAGCCAAAAAGGGCTAAAGTTTTGACTCACTGGTCGAAACTGCACTCTTTAGAGAAAGTTGCTGCTTTGCCTGCTATAGAAAAGATGGAAGTTGTTGAATATACTGAAGCTTCCCCCTTGACTTCGAAGACAATACCTGTTGTGACTGCCGAAGGTACTATCGCTCTGGTAGAAGAAATATAACCAAAGAGTTCAAAGACAGAGCAACAACCGAAGCTGCAGAGTCCCCCAACCATGACGGCGTTGTCAAAATTATCATATGCTCCAGCAGTAACTCCTAAGAAAGGGAGGAGAATGGCCAGCGTTCTGGACGCTGTTCTGAAATCTTCGAAGGTGCCAATTCCTGCTCCTACTAAGGTTTCTGAGGACAGAATTGAAGAATTGGGAAAAGCAGCTGCTGCAAGTGCTTCTCCTACCTGCGCTGAAGTCGGGCCTTCGGGGTTTAACCCAGCGGAGCAAATAAAAGAAGGTCTCCCGAAGAAGCTAACATTGCCGATACCCGAAGCATTTTCTCGTGGGGACTTTTGATACATTGTTCACCATGCTTCAGGGAAACAATTGTCGAAAGAGCAAATTGTCGAAGCTCAATACTATGAAAAGGACCCAAAATATCCCCGAGGGTCCTTAGTATATGGAGGAAATGACGAAGATGATTACCTTTATTGCCTGCCGGACAACAAAGGGTTAGATGTTTGCGAGGAAATAATGGATAAGATGGGTTATCCGAAGCTTGAACTTGGTCTATCTGCAATACCGAAGGATCAACTTGTAGACATCCTTGCTTATAACAGCTTGAAGGTTTGCATATTTTTATTTTTGGTATTTTGTTAATTTATGTTAGGAAGGCTTGTGGTGATACTTATTATAATTTATTTGTATGTTTTTTGTTTGTCAGAGTCTTATTCTTAGCAAGGCTTTAAAGGCCCAAAAAGATGTTGAAGATGAAGGCACACGAATAGCCTTCGAAAATATGCGCTCAGAAGTCATATCACTTCAGAATGAAGCCATTGAAAAAGACAAAATCCTGCTGTCTTTAGTCGACAGGCTAAATACCAATGAAGCTAAGTTGGCTAGATTTTCTGAAGTGGAACAAAAATGGAGAAATTTGAGAAGGAGAAAGAAGCATATGCAAAGCGTATTGCTGATTTAGAATATGCTCTATCTATTCAAGTGGGATTACATAGATCCGAAGTAGAAGGACTGGAGAAGAAGTTTGATGAAATCACTGAAACCTTCAACGTCGAACAAACAAAACATGGATTATCTGATACCGAACAGTTGAGAGTTCAAAAGAATGTTGAGGAGCTTCGTTAGGCGAAGGAGGAATGCTACAACGTTGCTATGAAATGTTGCAACAAGCTGAAGAGTACTTTTGCTAAGGTTCCGCATCCACTATTGAACAAGACTTTATTCGTGGCGATCCTAACGAAGTTATCAGATGGATTGAAGGCGAAGCCAAAGCTTTTGATGAAATCCTTAGCGATAGAGGAGATTTTTGTGCCTGTATTGGCGCTCGAGGAGCCGTCTCATTGCTTGAAAAAGCTAGCTGCGAGCATGCAAAGACTGTAATTCAGCTAGAATTCTCAGCCTTAGTGAGTGACGTTAAGGATCCTTCAGCCGAAGTTATTGCCCTTAGCGGAAAATTTTATTCTAAAGTTTGGTTGAATGGTGGCCGAGAAATAGAAGACGAGGCTATTAGACAGTATGAAAAAGATTCTCATACAGTTTTAGAAAAAAACAAGGAAAGTTGAAGAAGTCGCAGAACATGAAAGGTTTATAGGTATGTTTGTCATGATTTAGCTTCATAAATTCTTTTAGCTTTGTAATTAATGAAAATGTATACTTTGGTGCAGCCGAACTTTCTCCTCCTCCAGAGTCGTACGACCCTGAGGCTGAACCAGCCCTGAAGGGCGCTCTTGATGTGATCAGGATAACAAATGAAGTGGTTGACGAAGCTCTGAATAGGCTCCTGAACGAAGCTGCTGACAAAATCTTGAAGAAGGATGATTAGACCTTGTACATTAAAGCACTTGCAGAATTTTTGTGTGTTGTTCTCTTATGTATAAAACAATTGTTAACTATATATATCTCATGATGTAATATATTTCTTTGTGGAGCATGAAATTTTCGTACGTACCATTTTGAGCCAAAGGCGAACAACACATTCCCTTCTTTTCACGCTTCATAAAGAAAAATCCCCTTTTCGACCAAAGCAACATTATTAGACTTGAAGGTCTTGTCGTAGATCTTGCATAAGAAATACCGTTGCCGAAGGTTTTGCTGTAGGTCTTGTATTGTTGAAGTATCCTTTCATAATTCTTTGCCAAAGATAAACCTATTGAGTTAGCCATCATGGTTGGGGAGCAATGTCTCTTCTATTTCCATTGAATGATGCGAGATGATGAATGATGCGATGCTATGTAGTATGATGCGATGATATGATGCAACAAATGTTAATGAACAAACACTTCGTAAAGTAAGACTCTGCATTCCCTTAGGAATGACTTTGGAGTCTCTTCACCTTTTACTTTGGTGCTATTTTAGCTCTGCATCCCCATAGGAACGACTTTGGAGCTAAGCTCTACATCACCTTAGGAACGACTTTGGAGCTTCTTCACTTTTTACTTAGGTGATATTTGAGCTCTGCATCCCCGTAGGATGACTTTGGAGCTAAGCTCTACATCCCCTTAGGAACGACTTTAGAGCTTCTTTACCTTTTACTTAGGTGGTATTTGATCTCTGCATCACCTGTAGGAACGACTTTGGAGCTTTTTCACTCTCTCTATTACACTCGATGGTGTAACTCCAAATTTATTACAACAGGTTGAAGGTTGTACCTTCTCAAATTGTCTTTGAGGTAGAAACATAAAACCAAGAGAAATGAAAATTACATTGAGTGTGTATGAAAGATTTTTGATTGAGCCTCTCTGTTGCTTCAGTAAATGTGTCTTGATTCTGGTACAGTGTTGTTGACTGTCCGAGATTTGGACTCTTTGCGTGCGCCACGTTGTTACTGAATTTGGTGGTGCCCTTCTGGATGTTGATTGTGAGATGAAGTTGGAGCCATGACTGGTGGTGGTGGTAGCAGGGCCATGCAGCTGGGGAGTGGCTTGCCGAAGCTACTGATACTGTGGGTTGTAAAAATGGTTGTTGATTGCCCACATACTGAGGAATGTACGGGAAATAGCACGAAGCAGTATGCAAAACTTGCTTCGGCTGATTCTGCCATGCTTCGGCCTTAGCTATTTCCTTTTGCTTCTGTATCGTGACTTGGCATGTCCTAGTTGTATGCCCCTTATCTTCTCCACAGAACAAGAAAAACAACTTTCTTAGTTGTGAGCTAAATCTTCCACTGAAGCTTTGTCCTCCTCTGCCTCTTGGGGCTGGTGGCCTGAAAGAGCTTTGTTGTGTCCCTGATGATTGGGAGCTATGTTGATGCCCTTGAGTATAATTTCCGTAGTCTTCGCTTGAGTTGGGATTGTGGATCGTCCTGACATGCCTTGGGTGAAGCCTTCCTCCGAAGCCACTGGTCATCTTAGAGTATCTGTAGGATTCTTCCCTTCTTTGCCGGAAATCATTGTCGGCTCTGATGTACTCATCCATCTTCTATAGAAGCTTCTCTAGAGTTTGTGGAGGCTTCCTAGCGAAATACTGCGCTATTGGTCCTAGATGAAGACTTTTAATCATTGCTTCAATAACAATCTCATTCGGCACCATTGGCGCCTGAGCTCTAAGACGCAGAAACCTTCGGACATACGCCTGCAAGTACTCCTCATGGTCCTGCATGCACTGGAATAGAGCTTGAGCAGCCACTGGCTTCGTCTGAAAGCCCTGGAAGCTAGTGACTAGCATATCCTTCAGCTTCTGCCACGATGTGATTATTCCTGGCCAAAGAGAAGAATACCATATTTGAGCCACACTCCTTACTGCCATGACGAAGGACTTCGCCATGAGAGCGGTGTTGCCACCATATGATGATATGGTTGCTTTGTAACTCATGATAAACTGCTTCGGGTCAGAATGCCCGTCATACATGGGAAGCTGTGGCAGTTTGTACGAAGGTGGCCATGGGGTAGCCTGCAACTCTGCTGCTAGGGGGAAGAATCATCAAAAGCAAAGTTACCATGATTGAAATCGTCATACCATACATCATCATAGCTTGGGCTTTCCTGACGAAGCTCTCTCTGTTGTGGCCTTCGTCCTTGCTCGTTGTCTTGTGTGATATGGCGCGTCACTTCGGTAGCTTCATCAATTTCTTCTGGAGTTCAGACAGCCAAAGCATTTTCTCCCTTCCTCTCTTCACTTGTTGGTGGATAGCCTCTAGATCTCTGATCTCTTGATATAGCTCTTCTTCCTGTGGTGTTGGGCTAATGGCCTTCCTTTTCTGGTTTCGGGCCTCCCTTAGAGGGAGTCCCTCTTGGTTGATGTCCAGCGGTGCAAGGGCAGCCCCTGGCGCTATTGCCTTCTTCGGCGACATGATGAAGGTAGTTGTTCGAGCTCTTGGTATCGAAGGTGGTCGTTTGAGTTCACCAGAGGTGGGCGCCAATGTTGGTCACTTATTCTCAAATGCTGTGAATCAAGAACAAGGCAACACAATTGTCAAACATTAAGGACCTTCGCCCTTCGAAGCATTATCTGCTCTCGGATATAATGATCTTCAGACGAAGGTCATAAAAGGACACGTCTTCATGGTTCATAAGAAATAAGAGTTTACACACACAAGATGTATTATCCATTCATATATTTATTCCATGATAAACATATAAACATTATCAGAATTTATATTACATTGATACCTTCGGCTTGTTTGAAGGTGATGACGCGAAAACAATTACAATCCAGCGTGAACAGTATGGGGGTACTGTTCATCTATTTATAGGCAATTGTAAGGGTTCGTGCGTATTACATTTATGCCCTCAACAAGTACATACAGAGTTTACAAAATGTTACAAGGCCAGTACCGCCATTTATATTTACTAACTTGAGCAACACCTTCTCCTCACGTTGTCTATCTGTTTATCCGTGATGAAGCCTGTTGGACGAAGCTCACTTCGCTCCTCTTGTGTTATGTCGAAGCTTTTTTGGTGACGAAGCTCCTGTAATATTCAATAGTATGTTAAAATCAAATGGTTAGCCATATTTTTGAGGACCTTCAGAAGGAGAAGGTCCCCAACAGCCGACGATCTATGTTTATATGTGTGATAAGTACAAAAATTGATCAGATTATAACTAGATTAACTGACCTCGATATAAATTAGAATATATAGACTTATTCCTCGCCATAGTCTTACACAACGTAGTTTTCTTTCTAACAAATAAAACTCGAATAAAAACTACAACTGAGACTGGTCTTATCAATCCAACCACCATAGCAAGCTCAAAAAATAGTAGTTCCCATAAGATTAGAGTGTTGTTTGGTTTAGACCTTGTTAAGGGAACGATAATAGAATATCTTATCGACGGTAATAGTTACTAGTTATAAATGGATTAGATAGTAGTACATAGTACTAATAGAAATAGGTCAACTAAACAAAAGTATCGATATCTATATAAACTGTTTGCGTTACATGTTGGGGAACCAAACACCATCTAAAAGAGTACTATGACAGACGCCATTTGTTTTATCATGTACTACAACAGTTCGTAAGGTGCCTTATATTTAGGAGCGATGAAATATGTATGTTGGTCGTGGCCAGATTTTTTTTTTGATGCATCGGAGCCGTTGCTTCACGGAAAGAGCAAGAGCAAAGCCCCTCTAGCTGGAAATAATACAGATCTTTCAATGGCTCCCCATCCATTGGGTTTCTTTTCTAGAGGACACATCAGCGGCACATGGCGATGATGCTTAATGTATGTGGAAAGTGTTTATTCCCTCCCTACTCTGACTCAAGGTACTTGGCTTGCTGCTGTTGTTAATGAATATTATATATATATATATATATATATATATATATATATATATATATATATTACTATTATATTACCTGGTATATATTGCTATTAGACGCCGGCATTTTCTATCGCCACGTAATGCAAGCTCTCCAGATTTTATACCGCTGGATCGAGGATCTTTGTGCAGCAGCAACTAGCAAGCATGTGGTATATCATGGTGTACGAGACGAAAGAAAGGAGAGAATTTGGTGAGCTCCCACTCCTCCCTCTTGTTGTGGAGCAAGAAGATGCCGGGGCGTCGTTTTACAATAAAACACCCACCTGCAGCTTTGTCTTAAGAGAAAGAGGCTAGTAGGAGGAGGATGTATAACCTGGGTATAAAAAAAAAAGACATGATCGGTTTTTAAAATCCAGAAGCATAGTAGCACACAACACGGTACGGAGTACATGATTTTCTCGACAGTGGTGGTGGTTGGACTAGCTACCTCAGTGCCGGACTGCCGGTCGGGGTCCTAGCCCTCGAGATCCGGTGTACCGTACCTCAGCAACCCCAACTATTGTTGGTCCGACATATGAAGTTTTTTCTCCAACTCGCTACTTACAAACATAGCTGAGACTTAGAATTTAGATGCCCACACATATATAGCCATGGTTTCTATATATCATATATCTACACTTCATTTTAATAAAAACTTCTATTGGTTAGATATATGTGAATGTGGAGTTAACAATCAAGATTTTAGCGACAGCCGACACATGGACACATAGACGAGCGTGCAGGCCTATAACGCCCTAGTGTTGCTAACTAGAGTGTTACTCAAGTTCTCCTCACTTAACCCATTATCACATTTGGATAACTTGGAGTAAAAGCCACCTAAATTAGGGATCATACTTCTAATAAGGTAATAAACACTCTAGAGGACTAAATTTAACCATCCCATGAGAAACAAGGGGGGGGGGGGGAGTGAACCAAAACCCTAAGTTCACACTTAAGAGCATAGGGGTAGAGTTAAGCCAAAGAGGTCAAGAAAACTAACCAAATCACCTAATTACAAGTGGGCACTTAACAAAAGTTGTAGCTAACTAAATACTTAACAAAAGTTGTTTAGGATTAAGCACCAAAAAGGGGTGGCAAAGGTCACCCACCAGACGGTCCGGTGACTGTCCGACCATAGTGGCCACTCTCGGGCTCAGCCAAGCTTCCTCGGCTAAAAATCACCAGACAATCCGCGTGGAGCACCAGACAGTCCGCAGTGAAGACAACGAATGGCTCTCTGCCACGTCAGCCACAACCAACGGTCAGATGGCGCACCAGACAGTCCGGTGCCGACTAAAATAGAAAGTGACCAATCAGGGATCAGTTGACCATTGCACTGTGCAGTGTCCGGTGCGCCGCTGAACAGTCTGGTGCACCCACAGACAGGGAAGGTTGGGAGCGTCCAAATGAAGCTCCAATGGCTCGTAGGTCCCTTGGGGCTATAAAAGGACCCCTAGGTGGCTTGGAGCAGTACCCCAAGCATATTTTGAGCACACTACAACTTTGAACCTCTGCGACCATGCTATTGATTTGTTAGAGAGAGTTTTGAGCGCGTTCTTGAGCTGTGACTCTGTCGTTTTGATTTGTGCGCTCTCTATTTTACTTGTGTGTGTTGTTGTTGGTGCGTTGTGCTCTTGTGTGCATCTCTACTCCCCTCCTTACTCTGGATTTGATTGTAATCATTTGTGTAAGGCATGAGAGACTCCAATTTGTGGAGATTCCTCACAACAGGATATTGATATAAGGAAGACAACTGTGACACTCAAGTTTGATCTTTGGATGATTTGAGAAGGGATGAGTACAACCCTTGACCAAAGGAGGTCACCACAACATGGAGTAGGCATTGACCAAATCATGATAAAATCATTGTGTCTCTTGTCCATTTTACTTATTGTGATTACTGTCTTCTAGAGTTCTCTACTCACTTGCAATATTACTCCTAAGTTTAATACTCATCTTAAAGGATCAATCAAGTGAAGAGTTCTCCTTTCTTATATCTTCTCATCCTAACTTGGTTTTAGTTCTCACTAACACTTTGTATAAACCAAGTTTGTGTTGTTTCGAGTTAATTTTCGCAGGATCACCTATCCACCCCCCCCCCTCTAGGGGCTCTCAATTGTTATCGGAGCCATTCTCTTCATCAAGGGTAAGGGGATTGTGATCGATGACAAGGAGAAGGAGACCATCAACAATAATGAGCCAAAGGGAGATAAGCCTATCGACTCAGGCTCAAACAACAAGAAGAAGGACGGGAAGAAGAAGAGGCGCATCAAGAAGATATTCTACTACGATAGCGATGCCTCCTCATCTTCGCCGAAGGACGACGATGGTAACTCTTCCTCAAAGAAAAAGATGGTTAACCAAAATTACTCTTTTGATTATTCCTGCATTCCGTACAACTTCGATGCTCATTTGTTGTCTATTCCTCTTGGCAAGCCCCCTCACTTTGATGGGAAGATTATTCTTTTTAGAGTCATAAAATGCATAGTCATCTATTTTCTCTTCATCCTAGCATTTGGGAAGTAGTAGAAAATGGAATGCATTTTGATAGTAATGATAATGCTATATTCATCCATGAACAAATTCATAAAAATGCCTAGGCTACTACTGTCCTTTTAGCATCTCTATGCAGGGATGAATACAACAAGGTTAGTGGCTTAGACAATGCCAAGGAAATATGGGACACCCTCAAAATCGCTCATGAGGGAAATGACGACACAATGATCACCAAGATGGAGTTGGTGGAAGAGGAGCTAGGGAGGTTTGCCATGAAGAGGGGTGAGGAGCCAACAAATATGTACAACAGGCTCAAGACCCTGGTGAACAAGATTCGAAGCTATGAAAGTACAAGATGGATGAATCATGACGTCATGCACCTCATGTTAAGGTCATTTACTGTTATTGATCCTCATCTTGTTAATATTATTCGTGATAACCCCAGGTATACCAAAATGTTGCCCAAAGAAATTCTTGGTAAGTTTGTAAGCGGATGCATGATGGTAAAAGATGCAAGGTACGTCGGCGACATCGCCAACGGACCTCTTCCTCAATACGAGCCGCAACCCGTTGCACTCAAAGCAATGACCAACAAGGAGGCGCTCCCAAACAAGGTGGTGCAAGTTGAGGCGGCCGGGCTTAATGAGGAAGAAATGGTGCTTGTAATCAATCACTTCAAGACCGCTTTGAAGGGACGCAAGGACTACCCCAATAAGAACAAATCAAGGGGAAAGCGCTTATGCTTTAAGTGCGGTAAAGTTGGTCATTTTATTGCTCAATGTCCTGATAATGAAAATGACTAGGATCAAGACAAGAAAGGGAAGAAGGAGAAAATGAAGTTCTATAGAAAGAAGAAGGGTGAGGCGCACATCGGCGAGGAATGGGACTCAGACTGCTCTTCATCCAACTCCTACGACGAAGGACTTGCCACCTTTGCCTTCAACAAACCTCCCTCTTCCCCAACGAGCATCATATTTGCCTCATGGCAAAAGAGAAGAAGGTATGTACATGATACTCCTAAGTATACTTCTTCTAGTGTGAGGAACTTGATGATGATGTAGCCTATAGCAATCTTTAAGGGCTTGGATAGATCTAAGGTAGACAAAATTAATGAATTGATTGATGCTCTTAATGAAAATGATAGATTGCTAGAAAAGCAAGAGGATCTACTTTATGAAGAACATGATAAAGTAGTAGAAGTAGAAAAATCCCTTGCTTTAGAGATAAAGAAGAATGAAATGCTCACTTTTGAAATGTCTTCTTACCATTCCTCCATTACTAGCCTTAAGAGTTTAAATGATGATTAAATGATAGAATAGAAAAATTAAGTGTTGCTAGTTCATCCATGGAGCATGTTTTAATTTGTGCTAAATGTAAAGATCATGATTTTGATGCTTGTAGTAATCATGCCTCTACTATTGCAAAGTTGAATGATGAAATTGTTCAATTAAATGTACAACTTAAATCTTGCAAAAAATGAAGGATAGAAAGTTAAATTTGCTAGGGATGCCTTCACCATTGGTAGACATCCCTCCATTAAGGATGGACTTGGTTTCCAAAAGGGAGCCAAGGACACTAAAATCCAAAAGGCTCTCAACTTCACAAAGGAGAAGGGGAAGGCACCTATGGCTAGTAGCTCGCATTCTTTTCATGATAAGAAGAACCAAGCTTATTTGTATTCTCTTGTTAAGAATGTTTCTCATAATGCTTATCATGATATTTGTTATGATAGTTTTGCTTTTCCAAAGCGTCATGATGGTGTCTTTACTTCTCGTACTATGTTTGCTTCATCTAGTGGGAGTAGAACTAGGCGCCATGCATCTCATGTTATCTCTCATGCGCCTAAGGATAGGAATGCATCTCATGGACCTTCCATTCTATTTCGTACTTTTGATGCATCCTATGTAATTTATTGCAAGAAAGATAGAATTATTGCTACAAATGTGGGACCGAAATGCAAGAAAGGCAAGACTTGCATTTGGGTTCCAAAATCTTATGTAACTAACCTGACAGGAACCAACACAAGTTGGGGACCTAAACCCCAAGCCTAAATTCCTTGCAGGTTTATGCATCGAGAGCCTCAAGCTGAATTATTGATAGTGGATGCACAAACCACATGACGGGGTAGAAGAAGATGTTCACCTCCTACGTTAAGAATAAGGATTCCCATGACATCATTATCTTTGGAGATGCAAGGAAAGGTAAAGGGGATATGTAAAACAACAATTACTACCGAGCATTCCATTTCTAATGTCTTTTTGGTAGAATCGCTTGGATATAATTTGCTTTCTATCAGCCAGTTATGTCACATGGGATATAATTGTCTATTTACAAATGTTGATGTAAATGTCTTTAGAAGAAGTGGTGATTCATTAGCATTTAAAGGTGTATCTGACGACAAGCTTTATTTAGTAGATTTTACTAAATAAAATGCTGATCTAGACACATGTTTACTAGCTAAGACTAACATGGTGTCACACTCGGTTTTAAGGGACAAAGCCAGGTGCATTTCATACATGCGCAAAAGAAGACAACACATATAATAACAGGTGTATAGAGATAAATGTCACAATATAATCAGAGTAATTATTACATAGCAGAAGTCTTACAAAATAAAAGATAAATATAAAATTAACTAATGTCCATCCTTGGCGTCATAAAGTCGACTGGGAGACGCCACCTAGATCAAATCGAACTCCTCGTGGTGTGGCTCCTTTTGAACCACCTATTCTTCTCCTGTGTGGGGGGGTGTGAGACAGCAAGGGTGCGCTCACACATGTTCATCGCTCAACAAGTTGTGGGGAATAATGTGCATGAACTCACCAAAGGTGGGAGTTCATACGATGTGTAAGGCTAATCAACAATAGGGGTTAAAGCTGAGCATTGCTTTTAATAAGTTGGTCAAATTTTATTAGCAATTACTAAATGTAAGTAAATACCAAACCATAATAAGAATAGAACAAAATTAACAATAAATCCCATGCAATGCAAATGACAAATTGAATTTAGTTCCATAATTTAATCATGCGAGAGTCCTGAGCTGCTCTTGACCGTGAGCTCGGCTAGTATACCAGTTTTACACTCTGTAGAGGTTGTACCCTGTATCCACAAGTCATGTTACCCATCTGCCAAGAGGTCATGAATCCCATACACCTCTACCAAGGAAGCGAGGCAGGGTAACACTATGAGGCCTTTACAAAGTTCCACTAGCTTCCGAAAACCCGCTACAGTTTATGTGAAGAGCACTTGCAAGAATCCCTGGTCTGACCGCCATCGCAGCAAAATCAACCCGAGAACCTCCCTGCATGCAACTCCCCTACTGCCCTTACCCCTTTCGGGTAAGGTAGTCTTCCACTAGCTTTCCTAATTAGTCAGCCAAGGGCGTCCCATTCCACCCTTGTGGTGGCACGTGTTTCTCAAGTTAAGCTCCATGTTCCAATTAAAGATAATGATGATCTTGACATGAACATAAATAACATAATAGAATAATTGGAACACGGATATAATGAAATATTAACGCAAAACCATATAAAGCAATAGCAAAACTACCCAAGTGATTCAGGGGTAAACAAGGTAAAAGATAATCAGATTAGGGTGACCTATTGGGTCCCATAAAAATTAAACCTATGCATTGAGTAGTGATAATAAAGAACATTATTGGGTAACAAAAGTGGTCAAGAGCACAACTTGCTTGGAACTTGAGATTCTAGGTACCAGGATGATTCTTCAAATCCTCGTGACCTCACTGCTAGTCGTAGGAATACAAACAAACATGGTATAGACAAAATTAATATCACACCAAACATAAGAACAAACTGCATAATAATAATCTACGCGTTGCTATGAGATCGGGGGCTCAAGAATCACTAAAATCGGAGTTATGGTTAAGGAGTTATGATCTATGGAAGATCTACGTGTTTGGAATATTAGATTATAAATTGATTATTGTACATCATATGAGAAAATATACTCTAAATAATCAATTCAACTTTAATCTAGATTATACTTGACTAGAGATCATGTTTTAACCACATTATAATTATGGTCAGGTTTAGTTTTGATTTAGAAGAGCTAATCTAGTAGACATAGGATAATTAAATATCTAACTATAAAATTATGCAATATGGTATAATTAATGTTGTTACTACGTAATAAATACTTATATAAAACTAATGCAACTCGAACGAGTCAATTCGAAATTAAAACGAAGGAGTTATGATTTTCTGAAGGTTCTATGTATTTGATACAAGATTAATTAAGAGATTAATTTTAATGGGGCTTTCAAGTCAAAACAATGCTACCAAATAATAGACAATATTAATACAACTGGAATGGACTAAAAGGAGTTAGTATGAATTTTCTATGAATTAAATGAGTTTCTGGAAGTATTTATATACTAAATATCAATTTCTATATTTATTTATTTATTTTCTCTGCTCCCTGGACTTTGTGCACGAATAAATGAAAACTCAGGGACCTCGGCGCAAAGAGCCCTAAGACACAGGCTGACAGTAGGATGGACTGCGGGTTATTTTTAGTAATTCCCAGGGGCCCATACGCAATTGAGCCACGACGAAGGGGTATGCAAGGATCCCATCCATCAGATCACAGTTGAACGGCCCAGATCATAACCCCATACATCCGAACAGGTACACGTTGACACCCCTTGGATCAAAATCCCATGGCCTGGATCTTACGTTCCTACATTAAATCTCATCCGCACACATGGTGATCAATGGCCCAGGTTCACCCAGCGAACCGGTACGCAACCCATTTAATCGCGGCCGCAGATCCATTAATCAACAGTCCACGCGCGCCGCCTCCAAATCCTTTCACCCCGATGGACACAGACAGTAGCGGCGAGCATCCAGCGGTGGCGGCATCGCTGGAGAATGCCTGATTCGCATGCTGAGCCCTCAAACTCCGATTGGACACAATCTACACAAAGCTACGACTTCACCCAACCCGAGCGACCACCATATGGGTTCAATCGCCACGAGCCGACGCCAACCCGTCACCCATGGCGACCCCGCGGCGTAGACGAAATCCGGTGAGCAATCCCCGGCTACCTGCCAACACATCTGCCCTCTCTATCGGTGACATATGCTCCTACGGGTGTAACGGAATCGCTAGAGCACTTACCCGAGATCGGGATGAGGTTGGTGAACTTGGCCGTGACGCGGTCGACGGCCCGCGCCCATGGTCGGCGAAATCCGCCCCGACGAGGCTTCCCCTGTGCACACCGCTACACTAGTGAGCGACACTGCTACTCCCTGCCACCGTGCAGCGAGTCACCAACACCGAACACACCCCAATTCCGCGCGCCCGCGACGGGTGGATCTCTACTCCGCGATTGATCCGAGTTCCTACGGCGTCAGCGGTCGAAAGGGTTGGAGCATGGGAGAAATTAGAGTGGGTGACGATCCTAGGGGAGACAGCAGTAGTTATGCGCCCCGCGACCCCGGAATCCCCGGCTCGATCGCGAGCTTGCGCGGTCAAAGCGGAGCTCCGGTGCGCGCGAGATCTCTGGAGGAGAAGCACCTGTCAGCTTGGGTTCATCAGCCAGCGAACCAGCGCACGGCGCGGCGTGGAGAGTAAGGCTGCTAGGTGGGACCGTGGTGTCGGCGCAAGGTTGCTAACGGCTTCGTGCGTGGGAGAGCTGACGCGTATGGCCCACCTGGAAGTGTTAGCGGGCGAGCAGCGCATAGGAACTAACGGAAGGGGCCCGCGTGTCGGGATTCAGCGTTTGGCTTGGCCGGCTGACGGGGTGGCCCCACGTGGCGGCGACAGACTCCATTTCCCACAGGTTGCGCGGACGTGAAGTGCTAATGGGCCGAAATAGGTGCAGGGAGCCTAGCTAGGTTTTCTCGTTTTCTTTTATGTTTTTATTTTGTCTTCTTTTATTTTTAAATCCTAATTTGAATTTGAATATTTTTATGAGTTTAACATGAGTCAAATGTACACATTCAAATCCTAGTATAGAAATAATATATTTATTATATATTATACTTATTTTTACTCATATAATATTTACTTTCTCCTCTTTTCTCAAATTCTAAAATTTCCTTTTCTATTTTCAGTTTACAATATTCAATTCAAATTCAAAATCATGTTTGAATTCTATGATCTCAAATATAATTCTAATGTAAAGATAAATCCTCTTTTCATTATATCATTTTTTGTTTTTGAATTTAGGTTTCCATTCAAACCAAAGATAAAGTTTAAGAATTTCAAATTTAATACACACTCAAAATTATTCATGATGCGATATATTTATTCTAATTAATTTATTTGTTTGATAAATGTTTGAAATATGAAACCATTCATATTGTTCTTTTATTTTTAGGAAAATAGTATTTAATGATATGCATAATCATTTAGTTGAACAAAAAACTTTTCTATTACATCTTTTCTAAGATAATTCTTGGTTTTCAAAATTCAGTCCTCAAATTTTCAACACTCAAGTATAATTTGAGATATCTGAATTTTACTCTTTTATGTCTTATTTTATTTTATTATTATTTTATTTTTTATACAAATTTTGGGCCTTACACATGGGATGGCTTTGGCATCATCGTCTAGAACATGTTGGGATGAAGAACCTTCATATGCTTCTAAAGGGAGAACATGTGTTAGGACTAACTGATGCCTATTTTGAGAAAGACAAACTTGTGTAGCGTTTCAAGTAGGGAAACAGGTGGGAACAAGTCATCCACACAAGAACGTGATGACGACGTTAAGACCATTGGAGCTTCTCCATATGGATCTCTTCGGGCCCGTTGCTTATCTTAGCATCGGGAGAAGTATGGTCTCGTAATTGTTGATGACTATTCCTGCTTCACTTGAGTATTCTTTTTGTAGGATAAATCTGAAACACAGGAAACCCTCAAGCGCTTCCTAAGACAGGCTCAAAACGAGTTTGAGCTAAAAGGAAAGAAGATAAGGAGCGGCAATGGGTCTAAGTTTAAAAATCATCAAGTGGAGAAATATCTTGAGGAGGAAGGCATCAAGCATGAGTTCTCCGCTCCCTACACTCCACAGCAAAATGATGTAGTGGAGAGGAAGGAATAGACACTCATTGATATGGCAAGGATAATGCTAGGAGAATACAAGGCACCAGAACAGTTTTGGTCAGAAGCTGTAAATACGGCCTGCCATGCCATAAACCGCCTCTATCTTCAACGCCTCCTCAACAAGACAACATATGAGCTGCTAACCGGTAACGGACCCAATGTTTCTTATTTTTGTGTATTTGGGAGCAAATGCTACATCTTGGTTAAGAAAGGTAGTCGTTCAAAATTTGCCCCCAAAGCCGTTGAAGGGGTTTTTACTTGGTTATGATTCAAATACAAAGGCATATAGGGTCTTCAACAAATCTTCGGGTTTAGTTGAAGTCACTAGTGATGTTGTATTTGATGAGACTAATGGCTTTCCAAGAGAGCTAGATGATCTTGATGACATTGATGAAAACGAGGTTCTGATGGCCGCAATGAGAACTATGGTGGTAGGCGATGTGCGACCACATGAACAACAAGTGCAAGATCAACCTTCTTCCTCAACAATGGTGCAACCCCCAACTCAAGATGAGGAACAGATACCTCAAGATGATGGCATAAATCAAAGGGGAACACAAGAACAAGAAGGCAAGGAGGAGAAAGAAGTACCACATGCAACTCCAACCCAAGTTCGCATCAATATTCGAAGGGATCATCCGGTGGATCAAATCCTTGGTGACATTAGCAAGGGAGTTACTACGTTTTCACGTATTGCTAATTTTTGTGAGCACTACTCCTTTATTTCTTCTATTGAGCCTTTTAGGGTAGAAGAAGCCTTGCAGGATCCAGACTAGGTGTTGGCCATGCAGGAGGAGCTCAACAATTTTAAGAAAAATGAAGTATGGAGTTTGGTGCCACGTACAAAGCAAAATGTTGTGGGAACCAAGTGGGTGTTTCGCAACAAACAAGACGAGTATGAGGTGGTGACAAGAAACAAGGCGAGATTTGTGGCAAAAGGTTATGCCCAAGTCACAGGTTTGGATTTTGAGGAGACTTTTGCTCCTATATCTAGACTTGAGTCTATTCTCATAATATTAGCCTATGCTGCTCACCATTATTTTAAGCTCTATCAAATGGACGTGAAGAGCACTTTCCTCAACGGGGCAATCAAGGAGGTGTACATGGAGCAACCCCCTGGCTTCGAGGATGACAGGTACCCCAACCATGTGTATAAGCTCTCTAAGGCGCTCTATGGACTTAAGTATGCCCCAAGAGCATGGTATGAATGCCTTAGGGATTTCTTTATTTCTAATGCTTTCAAGGTTTGGAAAGCTGATCCTACTCTTTTCACTAAGACTTGCAACAGTGATTTGTTTATATACCAAATATATGTCGATGGCATAATATTTGGTTCTACTAATCAAAAGTCATGTGAGGAGTTTAGCAGGGTGATAACATAGAAATTCGAGATGTCCATGATGGGAAAGTTGACTTACTTCCTCAGATTTCAAGTGAAGCAACTCAAGGAAGGGACAATGCTCTCTCAAACAAAGTATACACAAGACATCCTAAAGAAGTTTGGGATGAACGACACAAAACCTACTAAAACACCAATGGGAACTGACGAACATTTGGACCTTAATGCATAAGGTAAGTTCGTAGATCAAAAGGTATACCAGTATATAATAGGATCCTTGCTTTATCTTTGTGCAAGTAGATCGGATATTATGTTTTCTATTTGCATATGTGCTAGATTTCAATCCAATCTTAAGGAATGTCACCTTGTGGCTGTGAAGCGTATTCTTCGATATTTAGTTCATACGCCTTATATTGGGCTTTGGTATCCTAAGGGTTCTACCTTTGACTTGATTGGATACTCAGACTCCGACTATGTTGGGTGCAATGTTGATAGGAAGAGCACATCAGGGACTTGTGAGTTTCTGAGAAGGTCCCTGGTGTCTTGGAGTTCAAAGAAACAAACCTCTGTTGCCCTATCCATCGCTAAGGCCTAGTATGTTGCCGCAGCTCAGTATTGCACATAACTATTTTGGATGAGGCAAACCCTCTGAGACTTTGGCTACAATTTGAGCAAAGTCCCACTCCTATGTGATAATGAGAGTGCAATCCGCTTGGCGGATAATCCCGTTGAACACAGCTACACTAAGCACATAGACATCCGACATCACTTTCTGAGAGATCACCAGCTAGTTGATATCTTCACCAATCCTTTAGACTAGAAAAGGTTTTGTAAGCTACGTAGTGAGCTAAATGTCTTAGATTCGCAGAACTTGGATTGGTTTATAGCATATTATGTCTTTTTAAGTTTTTGATCATGGTCTTTTAGCTCAATTATGTATTTTGGTGTTTGAGTAGTAAGACATCATCCCTGAACCTCACAAGTCCTTGTGCAAATGATGCATATGTTTAGGGGGAGGATATGTTACAACTTGACCTTTTGAGACTAATGTGTTTTTCTTAAGTGATTTTGGTGTAGTCTCAAAGGTGTATTGAAAGGGAAATGGTGGACTTGAACAACAAAAAAAGCTTCCACTACATAACGGTATCATTGTACCATGTTCAAGTTGCCCTTGGTGTTCATTACCATCTTGCTCTTAATTTGCAATTTTTAGTGAGGCAATGAGGTTTTCAGGCCACTAGTTTCTCCATTTTTGTGCTTAATGCCAAAGGGTGAGAAATTAAAGCAACTGGATCAACTGCCACTTGTGAATTTCAAAAATTATTGTGTTTAGTACTCATGTTTTGATCGAAACCCTCTTAATGCAAAAATGCTCTCTTATGGGGGAGAAATCTCTTTATGTGAAAAGGGGGAGATTTTGGTTCTTGATCAAACTAGTCTTGAAAAAGGCCTTGATTTGCAAGACTAAAATGTTTTTGACTTAGAAGTAAGAAAATGAATTTGTTTTGTGAAAATAAACCAAGTGGTGGCAAAATGATCCAAATATACCAAATCCTATACTTATTCTATTGATGGTTGATTTGACTTCAATTTGAAAAAGGCTCATATTTGATTATGTTAGTACCTCTTTAAGTTACTTTTGGTGTGTTGGCATAAATCACCAAAAAGGGGAGATTGAAAGGGAAATGTGCCCTAGGGCCATTTCTAGTTGTTTTGGTGATTAGATGTTCAACACATTACTATGAACTAACAACTCCACATATGAGCATGAGTACATGTGTTTGTAAAGCAAATTGAGGATTACAAAAAAACATCCCTTAGGCTTGAAAATGGGCATACTAAAATCTATGGATTAAAGTGAAAAGGTATGCTTCTAGTACTTAGTCAATTGTTTTATGTACTAACCATGTGTTGTGTAAGTTCTAGGGACCATATGAAGTCAAGCCAAAAGGAACAAAAGAAAGTTGGAAACAAAAAGAACAAGTTGGGCTAGACTGGGAAGCACCGGACAGTCCAGTCCGGTGCCACCCACCGGATAGTCCAGTGACCATCCGACCGTATTAGCCACTCTCGGGCTCAGCGAGGCTCCCTCAGCTAAAAATCACCGGACAGTCCATGCGGAGCACCGGACAGTCCAGTGTGAAGACAGCCAACGGTCTCTACCACGTCAGCCACAGCCAACGATCAGATGGCGCACCGGACAATCCGGTGCCATCCTAAAACAGAAAGTGACCAATCAAGGATTTGTTGGTCGTTGCACTATGCAGCGTCCGGTGCGCCACCGGACAGTTCGGTCCACCTACAAACAGGGAAGGCTGGGAGCTTCCAAATAAAGCTCCAACGGATCCTAGGTCCCTTGGGACTATAAAAGAACCCCCTAGGCGCCTTGGAGAAGTACGCCAAGCATACTTTGAGCCCACTAAAATTCTGAACCTTTGTGACTACGTTGTTGATTTGTTAGAGAGAGTTTTGAGCGTGTTCTTGAGCTGTGACTCTGTCATTTTGATTTGTGCGCTCTCTCTTTTGCTTATGTGTGTTGTTGATGTGTTGTGCTCTTGTGTGTGTGTCTCTACTCTCCTCCTTACTCCGGATTTGATTGTAATCATTTGTGTAAGGTGTGAGAGACTCCAATTTGTGGAGATTCCTTAGTCCTCACAACAGGATATTGATATAAGGAAGGCAACTATGGCACTCAAGTTTGATCTTTGGATCACTTGAGAAGGGTTGAGTGCAACCCTTGACCAAAGGAGGTCACCACAATGTGGAGTAGGCATTGGCCGAACCATGGTAAAAATCGTCGTGTCTCTTGTCCATTTTATTTATTGCGATTTCTGTAATTTGAGTTCTCTACTCACTTGCAATATTGCTCCTGTCGGCACACGAAACTAGGGTACCCCCTGCTACTATACAAAGGCAAGGAACCCACACGGCTATCCCTTAGTTGTGTGGTAGAAGGGCCATGCGGGGGCCCAAGCACGGCTCGCCCTAGGCACGGGCGGCTGCTTAGGGCCCACGGCAACACCCGACTCCGCCATGTGGACGGCCCCAAGGATGGCACGTGGGCAGAAGAAGTGGTATACTCCAGAATACCATCAGTGGGTCCGGACCTCCATGAGAAAGCGCCGGACCCCTGTACGCACAACCTGGACCTCCGAGTATGGTCCAGGATCCCCAAGTAAGTAAGCCGGACACCTTGGATGGGATCTGGACCCCCCCGAGTGAGGTCCGGGCCACCCACAGCAAGGTCTCGAGACAGGGAATACCCTGGCCTAGGTCAAGGATAGGCAAGGGTCCGGTATTAACACGTGTCTAGGCTTTATCCTGTGTGCTTCCGCTACCCGCTCAGGCGGAGGCCCGATGCTGCCACGTGGCCTATCGCCCGTGATGTAAGCCAGCGGGCGGAGCCTGACGTAAGGCCTCTGGGCCGCGCTGCCTCTGCATTTATTGCGGAGAAGACGTGCCGCCTGTCTATCCCGCTGACAGGCGATGTGCCCCTTCAGCATTTAATGTGCCCTGTCCACTCTGCTGGTAGGCAGCGACCTAGCCGTTTCGTAGGCGGCATGCCTGTCCGTTCTGCTGGCTCGTAAACAACGCATCCCCATGGATCCGTGTCCACAGACCACCATCATTCTGTTATCAAAGTGGATACAACCAATTCTTGACCTCGCGCGAGTGCTAGAAAAATCACTCGACTTCTACCAAGATCCCTAATTAGTAAAGCAGCTACTCGACTTAGGTAATTTGGCTCCCTTTTGTCAATTGGACCTCATGGATTTGGCTCCAGCAACTAGGTGAACATCCCTGATCTTTGGAAGAAGGCTGGTTTTTGACTTAGAGAAAAATTGGTTGCCCTAGGGTGTTCTTCTCTTGGGGGATGAATTTGAGCATTTTGTGGGGGCTTTTTGGAACACCCTCTTTACTATTTCTTGTAGATATATAAATGTACTTCAACTTTGGTAAATGGTTTAAGTCATGAAATGGTCATTTGCATAGCTTTCCCACTAATCCCATGCTTGGAGGTCTAATGGCTCAAGAGGGGGTCTAGGGTTTGAGCCTCTTTTGTCCGAGGTGAGAAATGCATAAAATTCTTGGGTATTGCTTTTGTCATGAACATTCCTTAATTAATCCATGGTTTCCAAAGTTTTGGTGCTCCTTCTCCTCCACTTACACACATGTGATAACAGGTCATGAGTGCATGTATTGAGCCAGGGCCTTGGGTAACACCTAGGGTGTTATAGCCCTCTCCCCTTAAAGGAATCTTGTCCCGAGATTGGGTAGGGATCCTTTAGTGGGGTACTAAGAAGGTGTAAGTTGGTGTGTTGCAGTTTCCTTTAACTAAGCTTCTCTAGTTAACTGCTCTTTGAATGTCATCCTCTTTTCAACTTCAGAAGGAAGTCCTTCTAGATTTCTTTCCTCAACTTACTCTACTCTTATGAACTAGGTTTTTCTTATATTTAGATTCAAAGGGCAGGTGGGGTGGGTGTTTTGGGTTACGTACCGACTCCTTTAGGCAGAAAGTCGGGGAAGCGAGAACGTAGAAAATCCTCAATCTCCCATGTAGCTTCTTCTTTTGAATGGTTGCTCCACTGAACCTTATACATTTGGATTGACCTAGCTCGAGTTGATCTTTCCTTCCGGTCCAATACCTTGACGGGGTGCTCTTGATAAGACAAGTCCGGCTCTATCTCTAATTCTGGTTCAGGTAGCACTTCCGTGGGTAAGCAGACACACTTTCGTAGCTGAGATATGTGGAACACATCATGAACTGCTGACATATGAGGTGGCAACTTCAACTGGTATGCTACAGGTCCACAAGTCTCTTTGATTTCATAGGGCCCAATATAGCGAGGAGCTAACTTGCCCTTGATTCCAAATCTCTAAACACCTTTGGTGGGTGACACTTTAAGATATACGTGATCTCCCACTTCGAATTGTAGAGGCTTCCTTCTCTTATCATGATAGCTCTTTTGTCTGGCCTGAGCAGCCTCCAAGTTCTTAATGATTCTGACTTTATCCTTTGCTTCAAGTACTAGGTCAGGTCCAAATATTTCCCTCTCTCTAGCTTGTGACCAATTTAGCGGTGTTCTACACCTTCTCCCATACAAGGCCTCAAAAGGTGCCATCTTTAGGCTGGACTGGTAGCTGTTGTTATATGAGAATTCTGCCAAGGAAAGGCACTTATCCCAATTCTTACCATAGTGTAACACACATGCCCTTAACATGTCTTCCAGAATCTGATGTATTCTTTCTGTCTAACCATCTGTTTGGGGATGGTATGCTGAGCTCCTTATCACCTGAGTTCCCAATGACTCTTGCAGCTGCTCCCAAAAACGTGCCACAAACAGTGCCCCTCTATCAGACACGATAGTCTTCGGAATTCCATGCAAACGCACTATCTGGTCAATATAGATCTCTGCATATTTCTCTGTCTTGTGGGTGGTATGTACTGGCAAGAAATGAGTTGTCTTGGTTAATCTATCCATAATGACCCAGATAGAATCATGATGTCGGGAAGTGTTGGGCAATCCCACAACAAAATCCATGCAAATATCCTCCCATTTCCAAGATGGTATGGGAAGAGGCTGTAAGGTACCTGCTACCTTCTAATGACTAGCCTTGATTCTTTGGCAAGTGTCGCATTCAGATACATACTTAGCAATTTCCCTCTTCATTCTGGTCCACCAATACAAAGGTCTGAGATCATGATACATCTTGTTACTGCCGGGGTGCATGGAAAATTTGGAAAGATGAGCTTCATCCAATATTTTCTTCCTGAGTTCGGGATCCTTAGGAACAACCAATCGGTCTTCAAACCATAGAACTCCCTTGCTGTCCTGACGAAAGCATTTGTACTTATCCACCTTTTGTTCGAGCATATCCTTAATGACTTGAACACCCTTGTCACCAATCTGGGCCATGATTATCTATTCATGTAAAGTGGGCTCCACTGAGATATAACTCAAGGTACCTGAGGAAACAACTTCCATGTTCAACTTGCACAACTTGTCGCACAGAGTGGTGATCTTAGAGTCCATCGTTGCACAGTTGCACTGGGCCTTTCGACTTAAGGCATCTGCCACAACATTGGCCTTGCCCGGATGGTAATGCACTTCTAAATCATAGTCTTTGATCAATTCTAACCATCTTCTCTGCCTCATATTAAGATCAGCCTGAGTGAAAATATACTTGAGACTCTTGTGGTCAGTATAAATATTACAATGTGCTCCCATCAAATAATGTCTCCAAATCTTCAGAGCATGAACTACGACTGCTAACTCTAGATCATGTGTGGGGTAGTTCTGCTCATGAGGCTTGAGTGCTCGGGATGCATAAGCAATAACTCTGTTGTCCTGCATCAAGACACATCCCAATCCAGTGCCTGAAGCATCGCAATAAACATCAAAGGATTTGGTGTAGTTAGGCTGTGCTAGCACGGGTGCTGTTGTCAAATGCTGCCTCAATGTATGAAAGGCATCTTCACATTTCTGACTCCATTCATACTTTACTCCTATTGGCTTTGCAATCCTAGAGAAATCCAGAATAAATCACCTATAATATCCTGCCAATCCCAGAAAACTCTGAATCTGTCGTACAGTGGTAGGGGGCTTCCAATCCATCACTTCTTGTACTTTCTCATGATCAACCGATATCCCATCCTGAGAAATGGCGTGACCCAAAAATTTAATTTCCCTCAGCCAGAAATCACATTTGGACAACTTAGCATATAAGCGATGATCGCGCAGTCGCTGAAGTACGATGTGTAGATGCTCAGTATGCTCATCTTCATTCTTGGAATAAACCAGAATATCATCAATGAAGACCACCAGAAACTTATCCAGCTCCGGCATAAATACTGAGTTTATCAAATACATGAAATAAGTCGGGGCATTGGTCAGCCCGAAAGACATCACCAAGTACTCATAAAGTCCATATCTGGTAGAGAAAGCTGTCTTCGCAATATCACTGGCCTTGATCTTGATCTGATGATAGCCAGAGCGAAGGTCTATCTTGGAAAACACCTTGGCTCCCACCAACTGATCAAATAATACATCAATGCGGGGCAACAGATACTTATTTTTGATTGTCATTGCATTGAGACGGAGGTAATCAACACACAATTTCAGACTCTCATCATTCTTTTTCACGAACAAGGCCGGACATCCCCATGGTGAAGTACTTGGTCGAATGAATCCCTTGTCCAGCAACTCTTGTAACTGCTTTTTCAATTCTGCCAACTCTGCTGGAGGCATCCTGTAGGGTCTCTTGGATATAGGGGCAGTTCCGGGTTGTAGCTCAATTGCAAACTCTATGTCTCTGTCGGGTGGCATCCCTAGCAATAAATCTAGAAAAACATCGAGGTACTCACAGACCATCGGAATCCTCTCGATAGGTGACTCTTTCAGGGCAAAGGCACAGGAACGGGTACAGCCCTGGTTAGGCAAATATAACGTAATTTCACCACAAGTAGGTGAGTGTACCTCAATGGCCCTTGCTGCGACATCAATCACTGCCTGATGCCTTGATAGCCAGTCAGTTCCTAATATGATATCCACACTATCCAATCCCAAGATGAGGAGGGTGGTTTTAATTACAAGACTACCAAATTTTATAGGCACATGCCTATTGATTTGATAGGTGGCAACCCTACCTCCTGGTGTTGAAATTGTAATGCCCCCATTTGTGTGATGGAAAGGCAACTGGCATTTGACACTAAATTTTGCACTGATAAAACTGTGCGATGCACCGGAATCAAAAAGAATGACTGCAGGATAATTCAAAACGAAAAAGATACCAGTCATGACGGGTGCACCTCTGGAATGTCAGCCATAGTGGTGAAGTTCAGCCTGCCTTGTCTCACTTGCACTTTCTGCCTCTTGCCTTGGGTCTGATTCGAATTCAGCCCCTACCTCTGCTGGTTCTTAGGGCAATTCTTGGCATAATGTCCAGTGCTACCACAAGTGAAACATCTATTATCATTGGTCTGACGGTACTGCTGTTAAGGCTGGTTGTTGTTCCTCTGAACTGGGGGCTGAGAGCGGTTGGGTGCCTGCTGCTGCTGTTGTGGTCGGATCACCCACCGTCCTTGCTGCTGAGGTCCCCTACTCTGAGTGTCGGACACAATCCTAAAACGCTGAGGCTGAGCTGAAGGTCCTGCCATAGGGGTCTTCCTCTCTCTTTTCTGCCTGACGAGCTGTGATGCAGTCCTCCTGAGAAATGGCCATGTTGACTAACTCATTATAGTTGTTGGCCCTGACTGTGTTGAGACAATCGCGGAGCTTAGTACTGAGGCCCCTCCTGAACCTGTCCCTCTTCTTCTCATCTGTGTCAGCATGATAGCCTGCGTACTGACACAGGTCATTAAAAGCTTGAGCGTACTGCAACACTGTACGAATCCCCTGAGTAAGTGCCAGAAACTCATTGAGCTTGCGGTCCATGATGCCTGCCGGTATGTGATGCCCTCTGAATGCTGCCTTGAACTCTCCCCATTCCACCACGTGGTTTGCTGGCTGCATAGCGAGGAAGTGGTCCCACCATGTCCGCGCGGGTCTATGAAGCTATTGGGTGGCAAACCGGACCTTAGCCACATCTGAACAAACTCCATTAAGCAGTGGGAACTTAGATTCCACCACTCTGAGCCACACATCAGCATCAAGTGGATCCTCTGCCCGAGTAAACAATGGCGGCTGAGTGCTGAGGAACTCCTGATAGGTGGCCGCTGCTGGGGGACGCTGATGGTGATCACCACCACCATAGTGCTGAGGTGGTGGCTGACGCTGAGCCAACTGTCGCAGAATCTCATTCCACTGAGCCATCAGTTCTTGCATGGTTGGAGGCGGCGGCGGTGGTGGAGGAATGCGCTCATTCTGTCCATGGCGCGCTCTTCCTGCCATCTGAAAATTTAGGATGCTCTTAATATCATACTTTTGTCATCAGGTTTCGCATATGGTAAAAGATTTGAAAGGACAAAGTTTGTAAAAATGCCAAACATTTCCTTGCATTTTTCATAAAATATACCACATGACCTAAATCTTCTTCATAACTTAAAATTGACATCATCCATCATTCATAAATCCAAAAGAGTTTTCTAATGGTTACAGCAGTGCTCAAAAGACTCAACTCTTTCTAGCCTAGTACCCCAAAGGTGCAAAAGCTAAGCTAGCTTCGAGGAGTTATACTGCCACATACTTTTATCCCCATTTCTGAAACCTAATGGTCAAACAAGGCAACACTAGACTCGGGGGAAGGTGGTCTTCCTGAGCCAGCAGTGTCTAAACTGGATGCAGGCTCCGGCTCCTCTCCTCCCTCGATGTCGACATCCTCGTTGGCCCCTTCGGCCTCCATGTCCTGAATCTCTTGATGGTGCATATCCAAGTGTTGGTTGGCTTCCTTAAGTTGCTGCTGAGTGGTCAGGAGCTGATCCTAGAGAACCTCGATGGTTTTCTCCCTGGCTCCTACTCGCTCCTCAAGCTCTTGGATCTGGGTGGCCATCTGCTCCACCTAGAGGTCCTTCTCCACCAGCTCAGTGGACAGGTCTACCACAAGGTCCTCCCTGTTATCCAGGGTGATCTTGGTAGCCTCCACCAGGCCCATCAGCTGGGACATTGCTTCACCTCGCACTGCTTGCAGACAGTATAGAGCATTCATGCATCGCACCATCAGGTGAGCAGTCTGCCCTGGGTAAAGAGCCCACACATCCTTGGCATGCTCCACTCGATCCTTCCACATTGGGTCATCCTCCTTTTCAGCGGGGAACAAGCCAATGGGATGAGTGGACAGCTCCAAGGGGTCAAAGCCACAAAAGGTCGTCAGCCCGTGGAGAGCAATGGCCTCAATCGTGTCTTCAGCCTGGTATCCGAAAGATTCGGAGTCCAACGAACACCAGCCCGGCTGCAAGGGATGAGGCTCCAAGGTCATCCTCACCCTACAGCAGGGTACCCGGTGCTCCTCGAACAACTGCACCGCATACTTGGGAGGCGTCGTATAACCGGCTCCCTGCAGCATCTCCCACAAAATGCGGGGAAAACCCTCTCGCGCAAGTCTGTCTGTGTGGGAATGTGCGTTCCCTCCTTCAGAGGATTCGTGAGAAGTCATCTGTGTAAGGGTAAGCGTAAGCAAAAAAGAAAAAGAATTAAGAAAATAAAAGGGAACTAGGGCTTGGCTTTCCTAGGGTTAGGTGGAGATCTTGGAGATACACTTAATCTTTTATTACCGTGTCGCATAGTTTTTTAAACTTTTTGACCACTTACTAAGTAGTTTGACTAAAATGATGCATGCATGCTCGTCCCAAGCGACCTCACATCAAACATATAGGGGTAGAGAAATCTCCATCCCTTACTACATTAGCCCGGAGGGCACATTCAAACAGCCACCTAGCTACCCATCTAGTATCCTAAGGCTCCGCGCTCTATGTCCATCCCAATCGCCTTACCGATCTATCCAACATTGGTTTCTAACAAGTTTTACTTTTTGAAAAGGATAGTAATTACGGTTTATTGATTCCTCTGTGGTGGTACAAGCTCCGATACCAGCTATGGCGGAACCGTCCGAATTATTCCAACTTAAGTGCCTAAGTCCCACCTTAAAGGCTAGACCACACTTAAATAGGAATAAAACGTCAGTCCCTTGGGTCTAGTCCGACGAGGCCACTAACATGATCAAGTACCATGTACTCACTCAAAGGTGAGGCACAGAGCAAATACAATAAAGCATAAAACCATATATTAAGGAGTACTTAATTTATTACAACATTATCGGAGTTTCTCAAAAGTAGTGATCATTGTTCGAAATGCAGCGGAATATAACTAACGGTAAATAAACGAAGGGATGGGGAAGCCTGGCCCATCACTCCTCATGCTCCTCCTCTGCTGAGGTAGGGTCCCACTCGACTGTCCACCCCGGTGGCAAGATGGACGGCCAAGTCACTCCCACGACCATGTCCTCCAGAGAACCTGTAAAAAATTATGCCACAAGCAAGGTTGAGTATACTAATACTCAGCTAGACTTACCCGGTGTGAGGAGTCTACTCCTCTACCTCTAGACATGCAGCTGTTTGGCTGAGGGGTTTGGTTTGCCAAAAGCACTAGCTGAGTCTAAAATCAAGTTTTAGCTTTTCAAGTTTTAGTGTGACTCTCTTAAGACTAAATGTGTACCTATCTAATCATAAATGGTATCAAGCATTTAGCAATCAACATCTTTTGCCATAACAACACATTTCCACTTCTTACTCAATGCAGTACAATGGATTAAGTAGTCTCATTAGCTGCGAGAAGCAGACGATTCGAATCGAGTTTTTAAACCTTGCAAGGTAAACCTAAACATATGACATGGTGAGGCACTCCGTCCCCACACACATCAACCGTCCCCATCGATTCCCCGTCAGCAGATCAGGGCTCACCGCCTTGGCGTACAATGCCTCACTGACCCCGACTGCCATCGTGCAGTGACCGTACTTGTACCCACCATAACCAAAATGGGAGACCACGTCTCAGGTCGCGTGAGGGGTAAAGTCTGCTGCCAGGTTCACTCAGGTACTAGGCTTACCGATTTACCATATTTCTCGGCATGTGCTTAGTACGTTCAAACGCTTGACACATGTATCCACACGTTAATCCTTATTCCAATTTCTGTCTCGTAAACAACGCATCTCCATGGATCCGTGTCCATAGACCACCATCATTCTGTTATCAAAGTGGATACAACCAATTCCTAACCTCGCGCGAGTGCTAGAAAAATCACTCGACTTCTACCGAGATCCCTAATTAGTAAAGCAGCTACTCGACTTAGCATACTAGTATCCATCACAAAAGGAATCATGGGTTCATGCAACTAGGGTTTCAGACAACTCCTACACTTATGTGCACAGTACAAGCCTACAAACATTAAGTTTAGTAAAATAGCATATATAAAATGGTCATGCATAAGACCGGGGCTTGCCTTCCAAAGCTGGGGCAGGCAGATCCTCGATGGCAGGCACTGGTGCTGGCTCCTGGACTACCTCCTGAGCAACTCCTTGCTCCAGAATGAGGATGTACTCCCCGTCAGTGAGATTACAGTCTATCGAATGCAATGAATAAGATATATGCATATTAATCATAAGGCAATTTGTAAATGCTATGCATAGCAAAACAGTACTAAATTAATGGTACTCTAGGGTTTTCTTTGGTTATCCTTAAGGGTTTTATACCTTCATTTTTGGGGTTTTGAATGAACCCACAATCTTTAATTACATCCTTAGGTTTCATGGGATTCTTAGAAGGTTTTAGTTGTACATTATCTGGTTCTCCCAAAATTCCCATTTTTCTTCCTATTGTACTCCTTATTAAGTATTTTTGAACTATCATGGCAAGTTAACATGTTCCAAAAATGCTATAAAAATTACAGTGGGTGAACATTGACCTCTGTGGGTTATTCTAAATATTTGAGGTTGAAATCAATTCAGATATTCCTTGTGCAAAAATTAACAAAAGCAAGGGAAAAGGGGCACTTTACACTATAGCTCTGATTTAGGTGAGGTCTCTGTACTAAATTTTATTTTTGTCAAGATTCATAGTTGATAGTAGGACTTTGTGTTAAAAATCATAGAAAAAGACCTACTGGATATTTAGTTGTGATTTTTCTAAAGTTTAATGCCAAAAAGGTACTTATAACTAACTTGTTATTTGAAAAATATCAAACAACAGAACTTACATTTTTCCTAGGTTCGTAATAACATATTATTAGTTATCCCAAGGTTTGGGGTGGGTTCTCCTCAGGATTATTTTTCTAAGGTTTTTCTAAGTTTTCCTTGTTTTCATGAAATAAAAGGTAGTCCATTTCTTTTGTACTAACAGAGGGTCTAACAAAAATTTTCCAGTGAACTATGTTAAATAAGTGAGCTAGCAAAAATGTGGTTGCCCCCTGGTTCTTATTTTAAACTCCCTTTTCTATTTTCTTTAACTTTGAGTCAAAATGAGTTTAAATGGTAAACCCTTCCCTAATCTAGTGTACTGAGGGGTTTATTATTTTTAAACAGGCTAGGTAGTGGTTAAGTACTTCCCTATTTTTTCTTAACCCTAGTCTAAGAGTGTAGCTATTTTTTCCTTCTTTGTTTAGCTTTTGGTCAGTTTGCTATTTAAATCAAAACTTTAAAATTTTCTGCAATACTTAGGGTGTTTTGTATTTTTCCTAAGTAGTTCATATTATTTAGAACCTAGAAAAATTAGTTTGACCAAAATTGGTTGAATAGAACTGAAGTTATGAATTTTACAAGCTCTGATTACATTTAAATGAATAAAGTTTAAAAGGTTAAGAAAAACCAGTTTACACCGAGACCCCTGGGCTTTTCCTAAACCAAGTCTTCAACTTATGCCCCTGCGGAACTATTCCTATGAGTCTCTAACTGTTCAAACCCCCCCCCCCCCAACTCCTTCTTCTTTCTCCCCGAGATCCCTCCCCCCTTGAAACAGTAACCGCGGAAGTAAACAGGGCGACGCGGCTTACCGGCGGCGAGGGAGGTTCGGCGAAGGGTGGGGTTAGCTTTGGGAGGTCCTAGCGGTCACGTCGAGGTAAGGCTTGTCGACGGTGATGGCCAGAATCGGTCAGGCCACACGCGCAAGCGGGCGGGCTCGTCGGCGGCGTGTGCTCCGGCCTGCTCACGGCGGTAGAGTTCAATCCAAGGGCACAGGGAGCTTCACGTGGTGCTAAGGAAACTACCCGTGCAAGGAATTGAAGGAAGACTCACCGTGGAGCTCGGTCTACGTGCGCCGGCGGTCGGGTGAAGTCCGGTGACGTCGATCCGGTGTCTCCGGTGAGGTATAGCTCGATTCCTGGCTCTAGAAGCTTCATCGAGGCACGCAGAGGCTCTCCCGAGGGTCAGACGGGGCGGGGAATGGCTAGGGTGGCCGGTCTATGGTGGTCGGGTCTCAGGCGGCCGCTGGCACGCGTGCGCAGAGCGATCGCCGGTGAACTTGCGCTCCGGCGGGGTTGAGAGCGAGCGGGGGCGTACGGTCGAGGCCTCGGTCGGCTTTATAGGCGCGGGCGTGGGCGTGGGCACGGGTCCGGCTTGGCATGGCGTGGCACGCGCGGGGCCGAGCACCGAGGCGTGCTCTAGCGTCGCCAAGGCGCGTCGAACACGTGGCTATTTCTTTCTGCCCGTGTTCTAGCCCTTGCTGAGCATCCAAACGTGCGAATCTCGCCATAAGACTTTTGTGAGATCTCTTCTATGCACCTAGGGCTACCTAGTTCATGTGAGTTCCAAGGGGAGATATGCCCTGGCTTGGGAGATATGGAGGCACCAAGTCAGTGCTGTTGGCACTATTCAACCCGAGACAAAACTCGTGTCAAACCGTGTCAAAAGGTCTTGGCTTCGGTTCAAACTTTTCCAGTGTGTTCCTTAGGTAATTTGGCTCCCTTTTGTCAATTGGACCTAATGGATTTGGCACCAACAACTAGGTGAACATCCCTGATCTTTGGAAGAAGGCTGGTTTTTGACTTAGAGAAAAATTGGTTGCCCTAGGGTGTTCTTCTCTTGGGGGCTGAATTTGAGCATTTTGTGGGGGCTTTTTTGTAACACCCTAAATCTCATTTTGAGAATATAGTAAATGTTTTTATAGAAAGATTAATAATTAAAATATATATAATAATGATTTTTTTTTCAAGTGGGATAAATGGTAATTTAGAAGTTGTATTTAACCCCTGAAATTAAGTTTTATTCCCAAAGCAATAAAGTAGGAATGTTTATAATTAATAAATGATGAATTGTGTAGCTAGAGAGCCTTCTCTGATATGATTAAATCGAAAACACCTCTTGAGTGGAGAATTTATATCTACTACAAACAATTATTGTGTCTTGGATAAACCATTAATTGAATATAAGTTTAAAACAATATTCCTTTAGAAGTGAAAATGGTTGTATTTCATATTTCAAAGCATGTTGATTAAAAAAAAGGGGGGGTTAAACAACTACTAATATATATGAATAGGGATATGCATCGTATGGAGTATTTCCTTGATTGTGAATTTAGTTAGATTCTAGATCTCCACTCAAATATAAATTGAGGTTGAAATTTGAATTTGAGACTTGAAAACAAAACAAAATAAAATAAAGGGAAAAAAAGAAGTTTTTCTGGTGCATGCTGGGCTTAAAACCCTTCTCTGGCCCAACTCCTTGACTCTGCGCGGCCCGTTTCGGCTTCAGTCCTCGGCCCATCCGGATTTCACGTGACCACGCACCCAGACCGCGCTGACCAGCATGCCTCCTCTCTTTTCTCGCCGACTTGTGGGGCCGTATGTCAGGTCCACCGTCTATCTCGCGCCGAAATCGGAACTAACATTGCTTGGGTTGCGCGGACCCCGGAAATCCTGAACCCGACCCTCGGCCATCCGCCAGCATAAAAGCAAACCACGACCGGCGTATCCGTCCAGCGAACACCGAATCCTATCCCTATCGAATCTGGGGTCTTAACACCATTGTCGTGCTTGCGGAGTGAGAGTCGAGAGCACAGAGAGAAGAACTTCCGCCATTGTCAACCTGATGCTATTCATCACCGTGCCCCTGGTGTCGTGCGGGGAGAGCATCCATGGGCGGGGGGAAATCACCTACCAGAGCTGCTGGGCGCGCCGCCGCACTTCGTCGTCCAGAACCCCGTCGTGGCTCGCTTCCACCCTTGTTCCGCGCGCCGGTAAGATTTCCACCAGCCGCTTCGCGTCCGCCCGCACATCTTGCATCGCCTCGCCGTAGTCCGCCTAGTACACCTGGTTGCGGGTTGGCCGTGCGGTGATGAACTCACCGCTGCGAGCAGCTCGACACCGCGGTTGGTGCCGCTAGGAAGGAGAAGGTCGTGCTAACCATTGATTTGGTAACGGACGTCTAAGATTAGAGCCTGGGTTTCCGCCGCCACCATTAGAACCGAGGGAGTAGGGAACATGAGTGTTGGGCGCTGCTGCCCTGGGAATCGAGCTGGGCTGCGTCCCTGTCCGCAAATGGGTGCCCCAGGGCATCGCGGGTGTTCACCGCACCCATGCAGGGTCTTCCCTGATGCAGTGGGATTTCATCGAGGGCGGAATTCATCGCCGGAGTTCAATGCCCTAGCGGATCGATCTGTTCGCGTGGTCAAGGTCCTCTGCGCCACCTCCGTCGGTAAAATGCTTCCCCTCGAGTTCGTCGTGTTATATAGCTCTAGAATCTCTGGTTCGAATTGGGTTTGGGGGTGTCTCTGCCGGTGTTGGGTTCGCCGGTGGGCTGCACCGCCGCGGAACCGAGCACCAGTGCCTATTGCGCCACCGGGAGGTTGAAGAAGATGGCCCCTGGCCGTCTGATTGTCAGTGGGTGGTTTAGATCCAATGGAGTATCCCTGTGCTCCAAACAAAATCCGAGCCCTTGGATCGTAGATGCGTGGCCAGGATTAGGTCGGACACCATGGAAATCTAGACCATCGGATCTCGGATGGATGGACTAGATTAGAATAGATCATACCCCTTTGGCGGATTTAATCGGTGCCGCATATCGGAGATCTGACGGCCCTGATTTGAGAATACCCCTTCGTCGTGCGCTTCTTTCAAAAGAGACCTTATGTTTTACAGGAATAAACCCGCCGTCCCCTCGGGGTGTTTACTGTGTCATAGGAATTCTTGCGCTGGGGCCCCTGCCTTCTAGATAAATTGAGGCGCAGTCCGGGAATTAAATAAAACCAGAAAATAGATTTAGAAATTGATTTTTGAGTATAAAAATAATTGTAAAACTTGGGTAATTCATAGAAAATTCATATTAAGCCCAAATTAATCCATTCCAATTCCTATAGTTTTGTAATATTATTGTCTATCATCTAATACCACTGTTTTCACATGAAAGTCACATTAAAATTTATATCCTATTTAATCTTATATCAAATACATAAAACCTTAGAAAAGTCATAACTCCTTCGTTTTAACTCCGATTTGATCCGTTCAAGTTGCGTTAGTCTCGTACGAATGCGTAGACTATTATTACGCAATTTATTCTTATGTTTGGTGTAATGTTAATTTTGCCTATACACTGCTAGTTTGTATTGCTACGACTAGCGTGAGGTCACGAGTCACCTGAAGATCATCCTGGTACCTGGAATCTCAAGTCCCAGGCAAGTTGTGCCCTTGATCACTTCTTTTTACCCACTCATGTTCTAATTAATCATAATGATCTGCATAGGTTAATTTTGATGGGACCCAATAGGTTACCCTAGTTTGACTATCTTTATACCTTGATTACCACCACACTTGTTGGGTAGTACCTGCTATTGCTTTATGTGGTTATGGGTATGGAGATACATTTTATTCATGATTATACTTTTATTATCAGTTGTTATTTACTGTTCATGATAAGATCATTATGTTAATTGGAACATGGAGAACCACCCGGGAAAACAGTGCTACCACAAGGGAGGAATGGGACCCCTTGGCTGATTAATTAGGAAAGCTAGTGGAAGACTACCTTACCCGAAAGGGGCAAGGGCAGTAGGGGAGTGGTCAGTGTAGGGAGGCCCTCGGGAGGATTTTGCTGCGATGGCGGTCCTGCAAGGGATTCCTGCATTGGAGCTTCCTATAAACTGTAGCGGGTTTTCTGAAGCTAGTGGAACTTTGTAAAGGCCTCGTAGTGTTACCCTGCCGCGCCTCCTCGGTAGAGGTGTATGGGAAGTCGCGATCCCTTGGCAGATGGGTAACATGACTTGTGGGTAAAGATGCGCAACCTCTGCAGAGTGTAAAACTGGTATACTAGCCGTGCTCACGGTCATGAGCAGCTCGGACCCTCACATGATTAAATTATGGAACTTAAACTCAATTTGTCATATGCATTGCATAGCAGGTGATGTTGTTACTTTTGGTTCGGCTATTTAATTGGGTTGGTATTTACTTATACTTAGTAACTGCTAATAAAATTTTGACCAACTTTAAAAGCAATGCTCAGCTTCAACCATCCTCTTTGGTAAGCCTTACACTTCACGTGAACTCCCACCTTTGGCGAGTTCATGCACATTATTCCCCACAACTTGTTGAGCGATGAACGTATGTGAGCTCACTCTTGCTGTCTCACACCCCCACAGGTCAAGAGCAGGTACCGCAGGATGAGGCGCTTGGAGGATGCTGTGATGTGTTCGTGAGAGATCTAGGCCATCGTCTCCCAGTCAACTTTGGGTTGCTGGACCGTTGTCTCCTTATAATGTAATTATTTATTTTGTATAGAACTCCTGTTATGTAGTAAAGATGTGACATTCGATCCTGTGCCATGATTCATCATATGTGTGAGACTTGGTCCCAGCACACCTGGTGATTATGTTCGCGCCCGGGCTTTGGACCCCTAAAACCCGGGTGTGACAGAAGTGGTATCAGAGGAATGTTGACTGTAGGACGAAACCTAGATAGAACCGGACAACCATTATCTACTTACCTTTGCTACTCTGATTCTTTTCTAAATTTTTTTCTTAATATTTTCTCATCTAATTCCGCTTACTCTGATTATTCTTATCTTTTCTTTCTAAAGACAAATGTGGATTTCACACTTTGAAATCCTGTACCTAAAGTGACCTTTAGGAATAGGAGACCTACTCTTAGGAACAAAAAAAAATAAAAACTATTTTTGTAAATATTTGTGTACTCGAGTGTTTGTTCTTATGATACTTGTCTGATTTGGATCTTTGATTGAGTGTGATGCGTTGTGGAGTAATATCCACAATTACATCTGCATATACATATAGGCATAAATATAATTCATAAAATAACTAAATAATCTAGATTATCCTTCATTAAAGATCTATCTCATCTCAATAGATCCATATTATCTTAAAAGACTTCTCTTATCTTAATAGATTTATCTTATCTAGAAGGATTCACCTTATGCTAACCACTCTACTCATCTCATCCTAAAGTAACAACCATGATCTAATTAATGAGATCTTGTCTAGTCTATCTAGTCATCACAATTTAACCTAGATCTGATCTAATGTGATAGGTCAACCTAACCTAACGAAGTCTAACCTTAAGTTGAGTTAACCTAAGGTCAGTCACTTAGCCAGTTAATAGTGGTAAAATAAACGAGACTCTACTCTTATAGAACATATTTTATCTTAGTTCACTCTGTACTAAATAAAGCACGACAGACCAACCCAACCAATAGAGTCATGATGGATTGCATAATCTGTCTATCATCACCTAGCATCAAACAAACTTTTGACCTACATCATGTAGTCTATTTCATCCATATCTATCTTAACCATATTCTCTAACCCCGATAATATACACTAACCTCGAATCAATGAGACCAAGACCGGAGGAGAAAAGATCAACATCAACAAGGAAGGGTATAACAATCAAGCGAATCTCGAGATGAATTAGAACCTAAACATTTTGGATAAAGTCTTTTCCTTGCCATAATTTTTTTTACCTCAACCTGTTCAGTTTATATCCCACATAAATAGTAGCTAGATACCTATGCTCTCTCAATCTTCCACAACCTCCACCGCCACCACCAGCTCCATCAAGCTACATAAATATATATCTACTACTATTTGTAAGATCCAAGTGTTACATTAGTTAGTAATTGGTATGATACTACTTTAGGAGGAATAGTAAGGTCTAATTGACCCCATGTGTTGCTAATAAGTTATGCATCATGCCGAGATTTTGTTTGTGCATATGTTCTTAGACAATATGAGTATACACCCTTTCCTTACAAATCTCGAGGACGAGATTTCTGTTAAGGGGGTAGGAATTGTAACACCCTAAATCTCATTTTGAGAATATAGTAAATGTTTTTATAGAAAGATTAATAATTAAAATATATATAATAATGATTTTTTTTTCAAGTGGGATAAATGGTAATTTAGAAGTTGTATTTAACCCCTGAAATTAAGTTTTATTCCCAAAGCAATAAAGTAGGAATGTTTATAATTAATAAATGATGAATTGTGTAGCTAGAGAGCCTTCTCTGATATGATTAAATCGAAAACACCTCTTGAGTGGAGAATTTATATCTACTACAAACAATTATTGTGTCTTGGCTAAACCATTAATTGAATATAAGTTTAAAACAATATTCCTTTAGAAGTGAAAATGGTTGTATTTCATATTTCAAAGCATGTTGATTAAAAAAAAGGGGGGGGGTTAAACAACTACTAATATATATGAATAGGGATATGCATCGTATGGAGTATTTCCTTGATTGTGAATTTAGTTAGATTCTAGATCTCCACTCAAATATAAATTGAGGTTGAAATTTGAATTTGAGACTTGAAAACAAAACAAAATAAAATAAAGGGAAAAAAGAAAGAAGTTTTTCTGGTGCATGCTGGGCTTAAAACCCTTCTCTGGCCCAACTCCTTGACTCTGTGCGGCCCGTTTCGGCTTCAGTCCTCGGCCCATCCGGATTTCACGTGACCACGCACCCAGACCGCGCTGACCAGCATGCCTCCTCTCTTTTCTCGCCGACTTGTGGGGCCGTATGTCAGGTCCACCGTCTATCTCGCGCCGAAATCGGAACTAACATTGCTTGGGTTGCGCGGACCCCGAAAATCCTGAACCCGACCCTCGGCCATCCGCCAGCATAAAAGCAAACCACGACCGGCGTATCCGTCCAGCGAACACCGAATCCTATCCCTATCGAATCTGGGGTCTTAACACCATTGTCGTGCTTGCGGAGTGAGAGTCGAGAGCACAGAGAGAAGAACTTCCGCCATTGTCAACCTGATGCTATTCATCACCGCGCCCCTGGTGTCGTGCGGGGAGAGCATCCATGGGCGGGGGGAAATCACCTACCAGAGCTGCTGGGCGCGCCGCCGCACTTCGTCGTCCAGAACCCCGTCGTGGCTCGCTTCCACCCTTGTTTCGCGCGCCGGTAAGATTTCCACCAGCCGCTTCGCGTCCGCCCGCACATCTTGCATCGCCTCGCCGTAGTCCGCCTAGTACACCTGGTTGCGGGTTGGCCGTGCGGTGATGAACTCACCGCTGCGAGCAGCTCGACACCGCGGTTGGTGCCGCTAGGAAGGAGAAGGTCGTGCTAACCATTGATTTGGTAACGGACGTCTAAGATTAGAGCCTGGGTTTCCGCCGCCACCATTAGAACCGAGGGAGTAGGGAACATGAGTGTTGGGCGCTGCTGCCCTGGGAATCGAGCTGGGCTGCGTCCCTGTCCGCAAATGGGTGCCCCAGGGCATCACGGGTGTTCACCGCACCCATGCAGGGTCTTCCCTGATGCAGTGGGATTTCATCGAGGGCGGAATTCATCGCCGGAGTTCAATGCCCTAGCGGATCGATCTGTTCGCGTGGTCAAGGGCCTCTGCGCCACCTCCGTCGGTAAAATGCTTCCCCTCGAGTTCGTCGTGTTATATAGCTCTAGAATCTCTGGTTCGAATTGGGTTTGGGGGTGTCTCTGCCGGTGTTGGGTTCGCCGGTGGGCTGCACCGCCGCGGAACCGAGCACCAGTGCCTATTGCGCCACCGGGAGGTTGAAGAAGATGGCCCCTGGCCGTCCGATTGTCAGTGGGTGGTTTAGATCCAATGGAGTATCCCTGTGCTCCAAACAAAATCCGAGCCCTTGGATCGTAGACGCGTGGCCAGGATTAGGTCGGACACCATGGAAATCTAGACTATCGGATCTCGGATGGATGGACTAGATTAGAATAGATCATACCCCTTTGGCGGATTTAATCGGTGCCGCATATCGGAGATCTGACGGCCCTGATTTGAGAATACCCCTTCGTCGTGCGCTTCTTTCAAAAGAGACCTTATGTTTTACAGGAATAAACCCGCCGTCCCCTCGGGGTGTTTACTGTGTCATAGGAATTCTTGCGCTGGGGCCCCTGCCTTCTAGATAAATTGAGGCGCAGTCCGGGAATTAAATAAAACCAGAAAATAGATTTAGAAATTGATTTTTGAGTATAAAAATAATTGTAAAACTTGGGTAATTCATAGAAAATTCATATTAAGCCCAAATTAATCCATTCCAATTCCTATAGTTTTGTAATATTATTGTCTATCATCTAATACCACTGTTTTCACATGAAAGTCACATTAAAATTTATATCCTATTTAATCTTATATCAAATACATAAAACCTTAGAAAAGTCATAACTCCTTCGTTTTAACTCCGATTTGATCCGTTCAAGTTGCGTTAGTCTCGTACGAATGCGTAGACTATTATTACGCAATTTATTCTTATGTTTGGTGTAATGTTAATTTTGCCTATACACTGCTAGTTTGTATTGCTACGACTAGCGTGAGGTCACGAGTCACCTGAAGATCATCCTGGTACCTGGAATCTCAAGTCCCAGGCAAGTTGTGCCCTTGATCACTTCTTTTTACCCACTCATGTTCTAATTAATCATAATGATCTGCATAGGTTAATTTTGATGGGACCCAATAGGTTACCCTAGTTTGACTATCTTTATACCTTGATTACCACCACACTTGTTGGGTAGTACCTGCTATTGCTTTATGTGGTTATGGGTATGGAGATACATTTTATTCATGATTATACTTTTATTATCAGTTGTTATTTACTGTTCATGATAAGATCATTATGTTAATTGGAACATGGAGAACCACCCGGGAAAACAGTGCTACCACAAGGGAGGAATGGGACCCCTTGGCTGATTAATTAGGAAAGCTAGTGGAAGACTACCTTACCCGAAAGGGGCAAGGGCAGTAGGGGAGTGGTCAGTGTAGGGAGGCCCTCGGGAGGATTTTGCTGCGATGGCGGTCCTGCAAGGGATTCCTGCATTGGAGCTTCCTATAAACTGTAGCGGGTTTTCTGAAGCTAGTGGAACTTTGTAAAGGCCTCGTAGTGTTACCCTGCCGCGCCTCCTCGGTAGAGGTGTATGGGAAGTCGCGATCCCTTGGCAGATGGGTAACATGACTTGTGGGTAAAGATGCGCAACCTCTGCAGAGTGTAAAACTGGTATACTAGCCGTGCTCACGGTCATGAGCAGCTCGGACCCTCACATGATTAAATTATGGAACTTAAACTCAATTTGTCATATGCATTGCATAGCAGGTGATGTTGTTACTTTTGGTTCGGCTATTTAATTGGGTTGGTATTTACTTATACTTAGTAACTGCTAATAAAATTTTGACCAACTTTAAAAGCAATGCTCAGCTTCAACCATCCTCTTTGGTAAGCCTTACACTTCACGTGAACTCCCACCTTTGGCGAGTTCATGCACATTATTCCCCACAACTTGTTGAGCGATGAACGTATGTGAGCTCACTCTTGCTGTCTCACACCCCCACAGGTCAAGAGCAGGTACCGCAGGATGAGGCGCTTGGAGGATGCTGTGATGTGTTCGTGAGAGATCTAGGCCGTCGTCTCCCAGTCAACTTTGGGTTGCTGGACCGTTGTCTCCTTATAATGTAATTATTTATTTTGTATAGAACTCCTGTTATGTAGTAAAGATGTGACATTCGATCCTGTGCCATGATTCATCATATGTGTGAGACTTGGTCCCAGCACACCTGGTGATTATGTTCGCGCCCGGGCTTTGGACCCCTAAAACCCGGGTGTGACATTTTTGGAACACCCTCTTTACTATTTCTTATAGATATATAAATGTACTTCAACTTTGGTAAAGGGTTTAAGCCATGAAATGGTCATTTGCATAGCTTTCCCACTAATCCCATGCTTGGAGGTCTAATGGCTCAAGAGGGGGTCTAGGGTTTGAGCCTCTTTTGTCCAAGGTGAGAAATGCATAAAATTCATGGGTATTGCTTTTGTCATGAACATTCCTTAATTAATCCATGGTTTCCAAAGTTTTGGTGCTCCTTCTCCTCCACTTACACACATGTGATAACAGGTCATGAGTGCATGTATTGATCCAGGGCCTTGGGTAACACTTAGGGTGTTATAGAAGGACCCTTCAAGGTGACGGAAATATGCCGACCCAGTGGTGACCACCTTGCTACAACTGAAGGAGTACCTCTTCCTAACCCCTGGAGCATCTCTGTAAGTTCTATCCATAAGAGCAAGTCTAAGGGGTTGAGTTTTTCTCCCTTTTGTAACTAGGTTGTGCATACGTGTACGCCAGCCCGGTGAGGTCCGCCCTCATAAGCCCGGCCTATTGGTCAGCACCCATGCATGCCAAGTTATAAAGAGTAGATTTACCCCCCCCCCCAGATGTGTTTCTATGATATTTTTGTCCTCCTGCCTCCATGGTTTTATCCTGCAGTTTCTGGATAATAATTTTTATCTAACCCACCCGTACAGTTCCCATCTATCCTGACATGGCGACATCTGAATTGAGTAGCCAGGCTTGCAGTATAGGACCCCTCTACAAAAGCAGGGGGTCCGATAGCCTAGGGGCCGGTTCTAAAGATCGGGACCTCGTTCCATGGGGTGGTCCGGAGCGGTGTAGCCGCTTAGCCTGGTTCTGTACCCAAAGCCTGCACACTCCACCACTCTGTGATGGGTACCCTAGTATTTGGAGCTATAGTCCTATGGGTCTGACAACCTGGGGTTCGGCTCTAGAGAATGGACACTTGTCTCCTAGGGTGGTCTGGAGCCGTGTAGCCGCTCAGCCTAGTCCCATACCGTGAGCCTGCACGCTCCACCACTCTGCGATGGGTGTCCTAGTATTTAGAACCGCGGTCCAGGGGGTCTGGACGCACAACTTGGCTTCCCAGACTAGATCCTGCAGGTCCCATGCATGTGTCAAAGGATGCTAATGTCAGACGAAGGGTCCTACGGGTGTGCTACTAACGCTCCCTAGCCGAAGCTGTGTACAGGTCCAGTTCCCAATCAAGGCTACCTCCTGGGGGCCGTTGTCAATTCTTTCTTAGGTATGCTGGTATCCAGCCTCGACACGTCGAGCCTTCAACCCAGGGGGGCTAGGTACCACGGAGGAGTCGGTAATGCCACACACAACAAGGACAAATAGTATACAGATAAGTGCTAGTACTGCTCGATAAATAGTACTCAAAAGCATCTCACAAAAAGCAAAAGTTATTACATCCGCCTTCAAGCGGAGCCCTAGCTCCATCTCTATAGGTGTAAACTACTCGACGCCAGCAGGGTCGCGCTGGAAGCTCGTGGCCACCGTCTTCATGGAATCAGTCCGGGCGGCTTGCTAGCAGCGGTGGCCACCTCAACGCGTGCGCCATAGCGAAGAGGCCCTCGCCCCGTCTTCCTACGGGGGTGACGACAAGGCCATTAAATCCAAAGAGTTGGAAGCACGGCGGCAGACGACGCTTGCGGTCTGGCCGTTGTGACGTAGCCGGAGCCCAACCAGTTCATGGAGGCGGGCCACCAGTTCATGCGAAAGATGGAGCCATAGCTCAGCTCGCTCTCCACCGCTGCAAGGCTAATGAAGATCCTTGATGCTAAGCACCGGCGGAAGGGCGCCACCCCCATGAGGCCGTGCACCTCCAGCAGCAAGAAGAAAGGCAAGATCGGCAGCGCCAACACACAGGAGACAAAGAGCACGAACTCCCTGGCGGCGAGTTTGCCGTGGGGGACGGCGTTGGCGCGAATCCTTCCACCAAACGCCGGTGCATTCCATCCAAGCAGGCGGCACACAATGTCGAGCACCCACTCAGTCTGGACACGCTCAGGATGAACTAACAAGGCCATGGCAAACTACGGCAGCATAGAGCAGAAGCCTTGAAGGCAAAGGGGCGCAGAGAGCTCGGAGGCGAAAGGGCACAACAAGTGGGAGAGAAGCGAGGGCATGACCGCTACTCGCGGGTTCAACCCCTTTTAAAGGCACACTCTCCCGCTTGCGCCTCAAAACGCCACGGAAAATCTCCCCCGATGCACACTGGTGCACCCAACCTATGACATGGGGGCCCGGCCCCACAAGTCATGCAACCGGTGTGCTGGTCTCTGAGTGCGGAGAAGGCGAACCGCCGCGCAAGGAGCATGCTACCAACCCGCGGTAGTGCGCCTCTCCATCTCCGCCGAAAACAGCGGCCCAGCCTCTGGCATTGGGGCCCAGGCCCACATGTCATATACCTGACGTGTCGGTTCCTGGGTGCGAAGAAGGCAAACCGCCGCGCAAGGAACGTGCTGTTGACCCATGGTAGTGCGCCTCTTCATCTCTACCGCGACCAACGACCTAGTCTCTGACGCGGGGGCCCGGGCCCATGAATCATTCTCTCTGGGCGGCGACCCTTGGGTGCAGAGAAGTCGTACCACTGATACTGCGTCTCCTCGGGGCCGCCGCAGAAGACAAAAAGGTGATTTTTTTAAAAAAAGCAGCGGGATCGAGGTGCCTCGCGCATGGCCTAGCGAAGCCATCAAGTATGGGGGCCTCACGTCCATTGACCGCAGACATGGCAGACGACGTGACCGAAGGTGGGTCAGCAATGACTACATCAGCAAGTACCCGGAAGCAGCGCGCCAGTCACTATTTAGGCTTTGGCCCCACCTGCAGGCTCGTACCCTCCCCTGAGGTGGGCCCAGGGGCCACTGTCGGTACCCAAAACTAGGGTACCCCCTGCTACTATACAAAGGCGAGGAACCCACACGACTATCCCTTAGTCATGTGGCAGAAGGGCCGTGCGGGGGCCCAAGCACGGCTCGCCCTAGGCACGGGCGGCTGCTCAGGGCCCACGACAACACCCGACTCTGCCACGTGGACGGCCCCAAGGATGCCACGTGGCCAGAAGAAGTGGTATACTCCAGGATACCATCAGTGGGTCTGGACCTCCATGAGAAAGTGTCGGACCCCTGTACGCACAACCCGGACCTCCGAGTACGGTCCAGGATCCCCAAGTAAGCAAGCCGGACCCCTTGGATGGGATCCAGACCCCCCCCCCCCCCCGAGTGAGGTCCGGGCCACCCACAGCAAGGTCCCAGGACAGGGAATACCCTGGCCTAGGTTAAGGACAGGCAAGGGTCTGGTACTGACACGTGTCCAGGCTTTATCCTGTGCGCTTCCGCTCCCCGTTCAGGCGGAGGCCCGATGCTGCCACGTGGCCTATCGCCTATGACGTAAGCCAGTGGGCGGAGCCTGACGTAAGGCCTCTGGGCCATGCTACTTATGCATTAATTGCAGAGAAGACGTGCCGCCTGTCTATCCCGCTGACATGTGATGTGCCCCTTCAGCATTTAATGTGCCCTGTCCACTCCGCTAGCAGGCAGGGACCAGGCCGTTTCGTAGGCGGCGTGCCTGTCCGTTCCGCTGGCATGCAGTACGCTCGTGCTGCGGTGCGCACTGTGCTCATCATCACTCACATGTTGCCATGAAGGCTTCCACTATACGCCAATACTACGCAGGTTGCGGATATCAGGACGCAAGGAGATTGCACTGGCGACTAGCATTAGTCGCTCCAAGTATTACATCCGTTATGTTCCTGGGCCCACATGTCGGGGCTCAGCACCCTTGTATGTGCCCCCCTTGAGCTATAAAAGGGGAGGCATGCAACGTTACAACACAGATTCACACAGGCCAACTTAGATTCTCAGCTCTCAAACTCTCACAGCAATACAAAACACAGTGGAGTAGGGTATTACACTCCGGTGGCCCGAACCACTCTAAGTCTCTAAACCCTCGCGTGTTCTTGTGTTCATCGTCCATCTAGCAACACGCAAAACGCCTAGGCCCCCTCCTCATCTTAGGATTTAGGGTGGGTGCATTCCGCCACCCGACCGGAGAATTTCCCTCTCCGACAGCTCCTAAGTTCAATACTCATCTTAAATGAGCAATCAAGTGAAGAGTTCTCCTTTCTTATCTCTTCTCATCCTAACTTGGTTTTAGTTCTCACTAACACTTTGTATAAACCAAGTTTGTATTGTTTAAAGTTAATTTTCGCAGGATCACCTATTCACCCCCTCTAGATGCTCGCAAGGGAGGCGACAAGGCGGCTTCGGGACGGTGTGTGGAGGCTCCGGTGGGGCTGCGGTGGCGATGGTGCCCAGTCTCTTGACGTGGTGGTGCTCGATGGGGCGGCTGTAACACCCAAATTCAGAAATTGGGATTGGTAGAAGGAATCTGAGCAAAGTACCCTTGATAAATAATTAGACTTTATAATTCACCATTTTAAGGTAAGTGATCATGATAAAATAACAATGGTTAAAATAAATCCTAATAAAGAGTAGACATTGGAAAATGTTCCTATCAAAACAAAGGAAGAATTTGTTTTGATATATCTTTAATCCAACTACACACTCAAAATAATAATGTGGTGTGTGTACTTCATGTTGAAAACCTAGCCTAAATAAAATAAATAAATAAATAAATAAAGTAACTGAACAATAAATATTATGTAGAAATTGTGCATCATGTGGAGTTTTTTTTTCTTATGCATAAATTTGAAATTTAGAAATTAAACATGGTTTGAATTGGATTTGAAATAAGAAAAGAAAATTAAAAAAAAAGAAAGAAGAAGACCTACCAACACCTGGGCCGAATCCCCACCCTGGCCCAGTTTTCTCAACTGGCGGCCCACGCGTGCGTGTGCTCTCCGCGCTGACCGGCGGGGCCCACTGCCCAGGACCCTTTTGGTCGCGCGAGCGCTGACCCGTGGGGTCCATTAAACCGACGTCTTCCTCCACGGACTTGGCTTATCCCCTCACTGCATGTGGGGTCCCGATGTCAGGACCTTCTCCCAGCTCCAACTACCGACCGCGATCTCCGCCTCTGCGCGACGACGGCCGAATCCATCGCTGCGAGTCCGTCGCAACCAGCCCGGAATCCGCGCATGATCGGGTTGCCACCTTCCTCACGGACTCTACCTTACTGGTGTATATAACCCGACGCCTGGCGTGCCAACACCGCGCGCCCCATCCACTACCTCCCTCGCTGTCCGGGTCCGCCGCATGGGCATCTCGTCGGGAGATTCACTCTGGGCTTGGTTGGCGGTCGAGGAGGGTCTCCAGAGCACACTGAGCACGTTCGCGACCTCATATGTCGGTATCGGGAGCTTGGGTCCATGGTGGATTGCTCACCGAGGATTGCTTCGTCCGCCACCACGGGGGCGCGTACTCCTTGCCGTTCGGTGCGCAAGCTCGGCCTTGGGAGCATTGCCGTGATCTCCGCGACTCGGATTTGGTGGCATCTGACCCGGAGGGGCCCTGGTGGTCGGTGGATTGCTCGCCGTCATACAAACTCCACCGTGCGTCGTGGCCAGAGCTGTTCGAGCTACCAACCGTGGTGAGACTTCCTTCCCCGGATTCGCCCTCTCCTCCTCTGCGCGTAGAACCTTTCGAATCGCGACTTGGGGCGCCAGGGCCGCGAGCCACCTATTCGCCGGCGAGCTTCCGCCGTGGCGGATTGGCGGCGCCACCCGTGCTGGCCGGGGGTAGAGGCGAGGCCGTTGGGCCGTCCGATCTTAGCCAACGGATAAGATTAGATCTGGGGGAGGTGGGAGAGCAACTGGCCGTTAGATCAGGATCTGGTGGACCTGGGTGTATAACGGTTGGACAAGGTGGTCCATCTAATCTGGGCCTTAGATCCTAAAATGGATGGCCCAGAATCGAGCACGTGGAAGCCGCGTGGTATTTTTGCAGTATGAGTCCTCGGGGTTTTCCAAAATTAACCCGCCATCCTGTGCGGTGTACATTGAGTCTTGAGAATTTTTGCGCCGTGAACCCTGTGCTTCCCAGTAATTGAGGCCCAGTCCAGTGATCGTTTAAATTGAATAAATAAAATAGAAAATAGATTTTTAATATGAAAATAATTGCTAGAACTTGTTTAAATCATAGAAAATCCATTTTTAGTCCAAATTAATCCATTCCACTTTCTAAAATTTTGTAATTTAATTCTCTATCACTTAGAGCCTCTGTTTTGTCATGAAAACAGTTAGAAATTTAATCTCTCACTAAATCTATTTTAAACACATAAAACCTTTGAAAATTCATAACTTAAAATCTATAACCCCAAAATTAATGATTCTTTTTCCTGTGATCTCATTTTAATATGTAGATTATTAATATGTATTTTGGCATACATGCTTGGTGTAATGTTAATTTTGCCTATACACTGTTTGTTTGTATTGCTACGACTAGAGCAAGGTCACGTGTCACCTGAAGATCATCCTGGTACCTGGAATCTCAAGTCCCAGGCAAGTTGTGCCCTTGTTCACTTCTTTTACCCACTCATGTTCTAATTAATCATAATGATCTGCATAGGTTAATTTTGATGGGACCCAATAGGATACCCCAGTTTGTCTATCTTTATACCTTGTTTACCACTGAACCTTCGGGGTAGTACTTGCTAGTGCTATATGTGGTTTTGGGTATGGAGATACATTATTCATGATTACACTTTTGTTATCAGTTGTTATTTACTGTTCATGTTAAGATCATTATGTTAATTGGAACATGGAGAACCACCCGGGAAAACAGTGCTACCACAAGGGTGGAATGGGACGCCCTTGGCTGATTAATTAGGAAAGCTAGTGGAAGACTACCTTACCCGAAAGGGGCAAGGGCAGTAGGGGAGTGGTCAGTGTAGGGAGGCCCTCGGGAGGATTTTGCTGCGATGGCGGTCCTGCAAGGGATTCCTGCACTGGAACTTCCTATAAACTGTAGCGGGTTTTCTGAAGCTAGTGGAACTTTGTAAAGGCCTCGTAGTGTTACCCTGCCTCGCCTCCTCGGTAGAGGTGTATGGGATTGGCCGTCTCTTGGCAGATGGGTAACATGACTTGTGGGTAAAGATGCGCAACCTCTGCAGAGTGTAAAACTGGTATACTAGCCGTGCTCACGGTCATGAGCAGCTCGGACACTCACATGATTAAATTATGGAACTTAAACTCAATTTGTCATATGCATTGCATCGCAGGTGAAGTTGTTACTTTTGTTCTATTACTTAATTGGGTTTGGTATTTACTTATACTTAGTAACTGCTAATAAAATTCTGACCAACTTTAAAAGCAATGCTTAGCTCTAACCATCTTCTTTGGTAAGCCTTACACTTCACATGAGCTCCCACCTTTGGCGAGTTCATGCACATTATTCCCCACAACTTGTTGAGCGATGAACGTATGTGAGCTCACTCTTGCTGTCTCACACACCCCACAGGTCAAGAACAGGTACCGCAGGATGAGGCGCATGGAGGATGCTGCGATGAGTTCGTGAGAGGTCTAGGTCGTCGTCTCCCAGTCAACTTTGGGTTGCTGGACCGTTGTCTCCTTATAATGTAATTATTTATTTTGCATAGAACTCCTGTTATATATAAAGTTGTGACATTCGATCCTGTGCCACTATACATCATATGTGTGAGACTTGGTCCCAGCATACCTGGTGTTTATGTTCGCGCCCGGGTTTTGGACCCCTAAAATCCGGGTGTTACAGAAGTGGTATCAGAGGAATGTTGACTGTAGGACGAAACCTAGATAGAACTGGACAACCATTGTCTACTTACCTTTGCTACTCTGATCTTTTCTAAACTTTTCTTAATCTATTCTCATCTATTTCCGCTTTACTCTGATTATTCTTACCTTTTTCCTTCTAAAGACAAATGTGGATTTCACACTTTGAAATCCTGTGCCTAAAGTGACCTTTAGGAATAGGAAACCTAATCTTAGGAACAAAAACAAAACTATTTTTGTCTATGCTCATGAATGCTTGTTCTTATGATATTTGTCTGATTTGGGTCTTTGATTGACTGTGATGAATTGTGGAGTAATGTCCATAATTACATATGCATATAGAAAAAAAATGCTTATAAAAATGATAAATAGGCAAACTAGATTATGCCCCATTAATGCAGCTAGCCTAACAATATATATCTCATCTTGAAAGATTCATACTCCATACTCATAGATCCATCTCATCTCAAAAGATCCCAACTTATCCCAATTGAAATATATCTCATCTTAAATAGATCCATCTTATCTTAAAAGATACTCTATTACCTTAATAGATACATTTTATCTAGAGAAGATTCTATCTTATCCTAATAGATCTAACTGACCTCAAAAGATTCTACCTTATCCTTATGGATTCATCTTGTCCTAATAAACATATTTACCCCACCCTAGTAACAACCATGATCTAATCCAAAGTAATTAGATATTATCTAGTCTAATCTAGTTATATCCAACCTAATCCAGATTCTATCTAATCTAAATATGACCCAATCTAAAGTGAGTTATTAACAAGATAGTTAAGTTGGTGATATAGGTTAGACATTGTCTCTACAAATATATCTTAACCTAAATTAATGTCTCATACCAACTCATCCTTGAAACAATGGCCTACCTATATCATATAATCCATCTTATCTTAAAAGATTCCAACATATCCAAATAATATTTATCCTACCCGGGTAGATCTAGCTAATCTTAACTAATTTAATCTAGTCATACCAACCTAATCTGGATTCTATCTAATCCAATATGATCTAAGCTAGATTGAGTTACTTAATGCTGGTACAAAAGATAAGGCCATACCCTTCATGCACTTGAAACTAAACTAGTACCTTAGACCAACTCAGCCACATGCATGAGATCTAACCCAACCAATAGAGTCATGATGGATTGTATAATCTATTTATCCCCACCTAACATCAAGCAAAATTTTGACCTACATCATGTAGTCTATCTCAACCATACCTATCTTAACCATATTCTCTAGCCCAATAATATACACTAACTCCTAACCAATAAGACAAGACCAAAGAATATGATCAACTTCATCAAGTAAGGATGAGCACCAACCCAAGTCTTCAAGGATCAAGTGAGGTCACCAAGATGAGTCAAGATCCACAATCTTGGATGGAGTCTTTTCTTATCCTACTCTTTCTTACCCAAACCTATATATGCCCTAAAGACATCTTCTATCCTACTTAATAAAGTGGACATACATATAATACCCATGCTCTCCTATCACTTACTAATAATAAAAAGAGAGACCCTTGATTTAGAAATTAAAAGCTAAATTGCAAACCAATCCTTTTGTATTCCCTTTTCTTACAAATCTCGAGGACGAGATTATTTTTAAGGGGGGTAGGATTTGTAACACCCAAATTCAGAAATTGGGATTGGTAGAAGGAATCTGAGCAAAGTACCCTTGATAAATAATTAGACTTTATAATTCACCATTTTAAGGTAAGTGATCATGATAAAATAACAATGGTTAAAATAAATCCTAATAAAGAGTAGACATTGGAAAATGTTCCTATCAAAACAAAGGAAGAATTTGTTTTGATATATCTTTAATCCAACTACACACTCAAAATAATAATGTGGTGTGTGTACTTCATGTTGAAAACCTAGCCTAAATAAAATAAATAAATAAATAAATAAAGTAACTGAACAATAAATATTATGTAGAAATTGTGCATCATGTGGAGTTTTTTTTTTCTTATGCATAAATTTGAAATTTAGAAATTAAACATGGTTTGAATTGGATTTGAAATAAGAAAAGAAAATAAAAAAAAAGAAAGAAGAAGACCTACCAACACCTGGGCCGAATCCCCACCCTGGCCCAGTTTTCTCAACTGGCGGCCCACGCGTGCGTGTGCTCTCCGCGCTGACCGGCGGGGCCCACTGCCCAGGACCCTTTTGGTCGCGCGAGCGCTGACCCGTGGGGTCCATTAAACCGACGTCTTCCTCCACGGACTTGGCTTATCCCCTCACTGCATGTGGGGTCCCGATGTCAGGACCTTCTCCCAGCTCCAACTACCGACCGCGATCTCCGGCTCTGCGCGACGACGGCCGAATCCATCGCTGCGAGTCCGTCGCAACCAGCCCGGAATCCGCGCATGATCGGGTTGCCGCCTTCCTCACGGACTCTACCTTACTGGTGTATATAACCCGACGCCTGGCGTGCCAACACCGCGCGCCCCATCCACTACCTCCCTCGCTGTCCGGGTCCGCCGCATGGGCATCTCGTCGGGAGATTCACTCTGGGCTTGGTTGGCGGTCGAGGAGGGTCTCCAGAGCACACTGAGCACGTTCGCGACCTCATATGTCGGTATCGGGAGCTTGGGTCCATGGTGGATTGCTCACCGAGGATTGCTTCGTCCGCCACCACGGGGGCGCGTACTCCTTGCCGTTCGGTGCGCAAGCTCGGCCTTGGGAGCATTGCCGTGATCTCCGCGACTCGGATTTGGTGGCATCTGACCCGGAGGGGCCCTGGTGGTCGGTGGATTGCTCGCCGTCATACAAACTCCGCCGTGCGCCGTGGCCAGAGCTGTTCGAGCTACCAACCGTGGTGAGACTTCCTTCCCCGGATTCGCCCTCTCCTCCTCTGCGCGTAGAACCTTTCGAATCGTGACTTGGGGCGCCAGGGCCGCGAGCCACCTATTCGCCGGCGAGCTTCCGCCGTGGCGGATTGGCGGCGCCACCCGTGCTGGCCGGGGGTAGAGGCGAGGCCGTTGGGCCGTCCGATCTTAGCCAACGGATAAGATTAGATCTGGGGGAGGTGGGAGAGCAACTGGCCGTTAGATCAGGATCTGGTGGACCTGGGTGTATAACGGTTGGACAAGGTGGTCCATCTAATCTGGGCCTTAGATCCTAAAATGGATGGCCCAGAATCGAGCACGTGGAAGCCGCGTGGTATTTTTGCAGTATGAGTCCTCGGGGTTTTCCAAAATTAACCCGCCATCCTGTGCGGTGTACATTGAGTCTTGAGAATTTTTGCGCCGTGAACCCTGTGCTTCCCAGTAATTGAGGCCCAGTCCAGTGATCGTTTAAATTGAATAAATAAAATAGAAAATAGATTTTTAATATAAAAATAATTGCTAGAACTTGTTTAAATCATAGAAAATCCATTTTTAGTCCAAATTAATCCATTCCACTTTCTAAAATTTTGTAATTTAATTCTCTATCACTTAGAGCCTCTGTTTTGTCATGAAAACAGTTAGAAATTTAATCTCTCACTAAATCTATTTTAAACACATAAAACCTTTGAAAATTCATAACTTAAAATCTATAACCCCAAAATTAATGATTCTTTTTCCTGTGATCTCATTTTAATATGTAGATTATTAATATGTATTTTGGCATACATGCTTGGTGTAATGTTAATTTTGCCTATACACTGTTTGTTTGTATTGCTACGACTAGAGCAAGGTCACGTGTCACCTGAAGATCATCCTGGTACCTGGAATCTCAAGTCCCAGGCAAGTTGTGCCCTTGTTCACTTCTTTTACCCACTCATGTTCTAATTAATCATAATGATCTGCATAGGTTAATTTTGATGGGACCCAATAGGATACCCCAGTTTGTCTATCTTTATACCTTGTTTACCACTGAACCTTCGGGGTAGTACTTGCTAGTGCTATATGTGGTTTTGGGTATGGAGATACATTATTCATGATTACACTTTTGTTATCAGTTGTTATTTACTGTTCATGTTAAGATCATTATGTTAATTGGAACATGGAGAACCACCCGGGAAAACAGTGCTACCACAAGGGTGGAATGGGACGCCCTTGGCTGATTAATTAGGAAAGCTAGTGGAAGACTACCTTACCCGAAAGGGGCAAGGGCAGTAGGGGAGTGGTCAGTGTAGGGAGGCCCTCGGGAGGATTTTGCTGCGATGGCGGTCCTGCAAGGGATTCCTGCACTGGAACTTCCTATAAACTGTAGCGGGTTTTCTGAAGCTAGTGGAACTTTGTAAAGGCCTCGTAGTGTTACCCTGCCTCGCCTCCTCGGTAGAGGTGTATGGGATTGGCCGTCTCTTGGCAGATGGGTAACATGACTTGTGGGTAAAGATGCGCAACCTCTGCAGAGTGTAAAACTGGTATACTAGCCGTGCTCACGGTCATGAGCAGCTCGGACACTCACATGATTAAATTATGGAACTTAAACTCAATTTGTCATATGCATTGCATCGCAGGTGAAGTTGTTACTTTTGTTCTATTACTTAATTGGGTTTGGTATTTACTTATACTTAGTAACTGCTAATAAAATTCTGACCAACTTTAAAAGCAATGCTCAGCTCTAACCATCTTCTTTGGTAAGCCTTACACTTCACATGAGCTCCCACCTTTGGCGAGTTCATGCACATTATTCCCCACAACTTGTTGAGCGATGAACGTATGTGAGCTCACTCTTGCTGTCTCACACACCCCACAGGTCAAGAACAGGTACCGCAGGATGAGGCGCATGGAGGATGCTGCGATGAGTTCGTGAGAGGTCTAGGTCGTCGTCTCCCAGTCAACTTTGGGTTGCTGGACCGTTGTCTCCTTATAATGTAATTATTTATTTTGTATAGAACTCCTGTTATATATAAAGTTGTGACATTCGATCCTGTGCCACTATACATCATATGTGTGAGACTTGGTCCCAGCATACCTGGTGTTTATGTTCGCGCCCGGGTTTTGGACCCCTAAAATCCGGGTGTTACAGCGGCGATGGTGGCTCCGATGGGGTGGCGCGGACCCAAAGCGACGTCGTGGTTCCAGGGTGGTGGCGTGGGCCTGAGGCGGTGGTGTTTGAACATAGGTGAGTGTATGGCAGTGACGCACACGGACTAAGAGAGAGAGGGAGAGAGAAAGAAAAGAAAATCGAGCTCACAAGCGGGAGAAAAGAAAGGGTCGCACGTCGCGAGTCTCATAAAAGCTGCCCGTCGATGTCCTATGGGCCGGTGGGGATAACTGCTATTCACGTCGGTTTTTATTGTGACCGACGGCGGTTATATTATTTTCGTCGGCTTTTAGTGTAGCCGACAACCTCACACCCCTGTTGACAATCACTCATCACATCCCAAACCATAATGGTACATATCAACCTTGTATTCGTAAATACTCTCGTAATCACTTCAATCCACTTCAATACATGTGGATTAAGGTGAATACGTGATTATCCAAACAAGGCCTTAGCGATTGAAGGGAAGACAGACTAATTTCCCCCTTAATCCTTTCAATCAATAAGGGTTAATTTGAAACTCAAATCTTCTTGGGTTTGTTTCTACATCAATCTCTTCCAATCCCTAAAGAGATTTGAGTTTCTGAATTAGCTCTTGATTTAAGTTTTCAAATTAGGTCTAAGAGACGTTAACTCAGTCATCAGCCATCCTGCTAAGGCACCGTTCGGTTGTTGAGGATTGATGGGTCGGAATAATTCATAGCCGGATTGTTTCTCTATTTTATATAAACTTTGATTAGCTGAAACGATTCCGGGTGCAATTCGGCACAAACAAACAAGGCCTAAAGGTTGATTCTTGGTACTCGGTCCCATCCATCCATCCATGCAGCCGGTTGCCTAAAACCTAACCTGATCAACTATAGCATGCAACTTTCATGGGATGCGTGAATACTGAACAGTTCAGTTCACCCTTCTCCACACAGGACACAGTCCGTCAACTATTAAACCTGCTCCTTGAAATAAAAAAGAGATGGCGATCGAGTACAGGAAACCCTATGGCGTCCGTGTTACCTAGATTGGTTATTATATAGTGGATCGGTGCATGCAATCAGCTTTATGTGGATTCAAAAGTACTTATTAGCACTGTTGTTGTCTGATATTGGATCGTTGTCCAGATTTAACCACCTACTGCAGGTGTATATATATGTCTCTCTTCATTTTTCCACCATATTGTTCTCTCTGGCAAGGATGCAAGCGCTCTACTCGGATTTATTATTACACTAGTTAGATGTTACTCGTGAATCGCTACATTTTCTATATAAGGGATAGTTTTTGGAGTCCAAAATCCGGAGGGAATTAGAGGGGTTAAAATCATCTTCTTATTCAAAATTGAATAAGAAGGGGATTTTAGCACCTCCAATCCCCTACGGTTTTGTGGTTCCCAAACTAGCCCTAAGAGTATTATATATATGGAACATATCTGGTGCAAACCAACTCTTCCACGCAACCGTGAAATTTTTCTAATCTAGGTCACATGATGTCGGTCCAAGAGGACGCGCGGGAGTGGATAATTTTAAACTTAACTGTCTGCTCCTAACCACACTTTTGCAAATATCCTTCTCACTCCCCCGCGCGCCCACTTGGATCAACATCATGTGGTCCAAATTAAAAGTTTGTACGATTGTACAGAGAGGTTAATTTGCACTAGATATATTTCTATCTTATTTCTCTCAAAGTTGACAAAGTCAACCGTTAATAGTCGAGTTATTTCATTAAATTTAAAAGACATACCATACATAGCTGTGAACCGAACACTGGTCGATTGCAGGCTATCTCCCAGCAGATCCCCTCTTATATTCTATCCACTATATATTTCAAATTTTCACTATAAATAGTATGAAAAAGTGTCGTGTACAGTTTTATATCCTCTATTTTACGCACCCTACGATAGTCACCATAGTAGCAGAGGGGTAGATAAAGAGATTGGGTCAAATTTTAAGGAGGATCCGTGATGGCAGGCAGAGCGACCGGTGGGGTGGGCCGGGGCGGGAGACAAGCTAGGTGACGGCGACTAGGATCTTGCCGTGCAGGCGGAACGAAGAAGACCGAGAGACAGCAGACATGGCAAGTAGGTTGGCATTGATTGGCTCAATAATAACTTTCTGGTGCTAGCTGTCGTGCTGGTGGTTACCGGCCGATCGAGGCCCTGACCGCCTGAGCTGGGCTCCATCATCCGTGGCTCCGTGCTGGAAACGAACGCAGACGACGAGAGTGGCCGGGTCCGGGGGGCTGGGGCTGGGCCTGCGGCGACATCCGCCGGCACCGGCAGGCCATGCCGGCCGTCACCCACCACTGGTGCATGCATATCGCATGAGTGCGGCGGTGGTTGTCGTCCGGCTGCGACCGGCCGTCCTCGCTCTCGGCTAGGAGCTGCGGGCAGCTGGCCCGATCGTGCTATACCTGCTGTTGCTGCTGCACTGCACCACACACCGCTCACCGCTGCAGCAGGCAGCGCACATTGATGGGAGTGACCAGCTAGGCCCATTGTGGATCGATCTGGCGTGCAGGTCTTGCTCCGGACCGACCGGAGTAATGGCGCCACGCCGTCCCGCCACCGTGGCCGCGCGGGCCCGGTTCTCGTGGACTACCACGAACACGACATAAAACGGCTAGATTGTCAGTCAACGAACCAGTGACACGATAAACGCAATGACGTACGGTTTGGTCGTACGTAGTGTGTTGAATGACGACTGCCCGTTCGGTCTACTGGCTTCTAGCGTACGTGGCCGGCCCGGTCGTTTGAGTGGCAGGACCGCATGCAGGAGAGCCATGGACCTGGTCCAGGCAGAGGCATTATTATTTTCCAGTAGGCCGTAGCAGTAGGCTTGGAGGAAGGGAAGGGAAGGGAAGGGTAAGGATAGCCGACCAAAACAAGGCCACTACTAGTACACACGTAGGCACCTGCATGCTGCATCCTCCGCTGTCCACTGCTGCCTGCCTGCTGCTAGTCGCACTCGAACGGACTGCTGTCGTTACTTCTATCAGGTATTTTTTCACACAGGGGCCATAACCAATATATAATAAATTATACTCCCTCCACCTTAAAATATAATTCGTTCTACTAACCACGTTCCATTAGAGCAACGAAAGTCATTTTCAGCAAGCCAGAAACTACCAAAAAATAAACCTTATACCGCAAAAAATAAAATATTTTCGACGACATAAATATTATTTTCGGCAGTTTTTGGTGGCCAAAAACGCAAAAAAGCCTGTCTTTGCGAAGAAAGCCGAAAATGTGGTCATTAAGTAATATATATATATATATATATATATATATATATATATATATATATATATATATATATATATATTGTATATTAGAAGCCCTGGGCTTCCAATAACTAAAGGAAGTCTAGGTCAGACAGTGCAATCCAGTCGAGCTGGACCAGGTCCAGACGTCTATAAAAGAAAATCCGTAGTGCTAGGGATCAGTTTTTCATGCCCCATCTCGATTCATTAGCGACGACGGTTGCCAGATAGCACGCGCGGCGGTGGACGCCCGGCCGGTGGCCGCGGCTCCCCGACCTCGACATGCTGTGGCGGCGGTTCCCAGACCAGCGGCGGCGGCCCCCGATCCAGAGGGCGAGCGACGACAGTGCCCTTGTGCGGTGGCGGCGGTTCCCAGGTCGGTGGCCGCAACTCCATTACCTCAACGCGCGGTGGCGAAGGTTCCTCGATCCGGAGTAGTGGTGGTGGTTCCCCGATCCAGAGGGCAACGGGGCCCTTGTACGGGCAAGCGGCGGCGTCCCCGAAGCCCCGAGGGAGGTGGAACTTCCAAGACCGGCGAGCAAGCGACGCCCGTCGACGTGCGAGTAGCGACGGCGACGCATGAGGCGTGATGTTCGAGCGAGCGACGTCAAGGAAGGCGCGAGATGCGCGCAGCGATGATCGCGCGTGACATCCTCCGATCCGGCGTAGTTTTCTTTTCGATTATTATGTTTTATGCCTACCACATGTATTATTTACGCTAAAAACTATACGATTTTATGCTTAAACATGGAGTTCGTATATCAGTTTACTGCATGCACATTGGAAATGCAATTCCTTGATTTATGTTGTTCGTAATTTACGCGCATGCAATGGAAACTCCCACGATCTTGCCATAATTTTTGAATCTGTATAAAAATAGAAACCGCATGCATGCGGCTGCCATGTTTTTCGGATCTGTCATAAAAATAGGATCGTAATAACAACCTACTAGAGCTATCAACCTCTCATTGACTCGGTATTTACGCTTATAATTGAGGGATTTTATGCTCAAAACTTAAGGTTTTTACGCTCCACCCGGAGATGCGTCCACCAGTGAACAACATGCCAGATTTTTTACGCAGTGTAACGAATTGCATAAATACCTACACCGTGTAGTATAATTTGTTTCAGTATACATCATAAACTAGTTCTAATGCGTTTAGCTGCATGGCTGTTGGAGGAATCCTATATTTATGAAGGAAATAAACCATTAAATGCGATTTTTTGTTTCAATGCATGCAATTCATTTCCTTTCATTGCATATTCTTTCCATCATAAATTCGTGTGCATGCAGCTGGTAATAGATTTTTACGCAGTATACCGAATTGCATAATTATCTACACAGTGTAGCATATTTAGTATCAGTATATATCATAAAATGGTTATTACGAGTCTAGCTGTATGGCTGTTGCAGCGATCCTAAATTTATGGAGGAAATAAAGCATTTAAAATAAAAACTGTCACACATATCTTTCCTAAATTTACGCGCATGCAAGGGAACTTGTTTGACTCATGCATGCATTTTGCCATAATTTTTGGATCTGTATAACCGCATGCATGTGGCTGCCATGTTTTTCGGATCTGCCATAAAAATAGGATCGTAATAACAACCTACTAGAGCTATCAACCTCTCACATTGTCTCGGTATATACGCTTATAATTGAGAGATTTTATGCTCAAAACTTAAGGTTATTACGCTCCAACCCGGAGATGCGTCCACCAGTGAACAACATGCCAGATTTTTTACGCAGTGTAACGAATTGCATAAATAGCTACACCATGTAGTATAATTCGTATCAGTATATATCATAAATTAGATCTAATGTGTTTAGCTGCATGGCTGTTGGAGGAATCTTATATTTATGAAGGAAATAAAACATTAAATATGATTTTTTTTTTGTTCCTATGCGTGTAATTCATTTCCTTTCATTGCACATTATTTTCATCATAAATTCGTGTGCATACAGCTGGTAACAGATTTTTACGCAGTATACCGAATTGCATAATTATCTACATAGGGTAGCATATTTAGTAGCAGTATATATCATAAAATGAACCTTACGAGTCTAGCTGCATGGCTGTTGCAGCGATCATATATATATATATATATATATATATATATATATATATATATATATATATATATATATATATTTTCATTTGATGAATGTGGATAAAAAAAAGTGAGGTGAAAAAACTATATTTTGGGACAAAACGATTATATAGTATATGCATGATTTAAGTTTAAATTATAGACCACATGTTTTATTAAAAGGAATAAGTCTATATAATCCTCTGGCATTTAAATGGTGGTCTACTTCTCACCTCACCTTTAAAATTAGTTGTTTAACCTCTTTTAACTTCAGAATACAGACAAACAACCCCTTAGACAGTTTTAGTTGATGGTTTTGATGACGTGATACTGATTTATGCGACATCAGTTTTATCTTTTTCAATTCTATCTTCTACTAGTGTCCAAATTTTATGTAATTTTACACAAAACTGGTGCTCCAAAAATTACAGAAAAACAGAGTAAATATAATATATAATTATCGATTTTTGTGTAATTATGCAACTTTGTAGTTGACAAATTTTTTATTTGAATCCATTTATTGTCTCAAACAATCAATTTACACTTGGTATGTTATAATATGTGTATGTTGACGCCTTTTCGGAGCGCCAAACACTCAACAAGAACCGTGGTGGTGCCCTCTTCACAGGGGCGGACGGTCCGCGCGCAGGGGCCGGACGGTCCGCGGCCTGGTGCGAGGCGCGGTGGTGCTCTCTGCGCAAGGGCGGACTGTCCGCGGCCTGGGGCCAGACGGTCCGCGGCCTGGTGCGCGACTAGGGCTCCTGCCTGACGGCCGAACGGTCCGCGCCCTGGGGCCGGACGGTCCGCGCGTACGCAGGGACGGCGGAAGATCGCCGACGGCGCCTGGATCTCGCTCCCGGGAGGGACCCCGTCGGGGAGTAGAGATCCTAGGTGGTGTCTAGGCTCGGGCTGGCCGACCTAGACTCCTCTAATCGACGTAGAGCCGAAGAGAGACGAAGAATTTGGGGATTGGATATCTAAACCTAAACTAGACTAGAACTACTCCTAGGATAAAATGCGAAATAGAAGTTGTATTGATTCGATTGATCATGATAAATCGGCCGTAGACCTCTCTATTTATAGAGGAGGGGGGCTGGACCCTTTACAAACTAATTTCCGAGCTTATCCCCTGATTTTAGCTAACAACCGTAGCACAAAACTCGGAACCCTAATCTGTTCTGCGCATGCGCGGACCGTCCGGCCCACAGGCGCGGACTGTCCGGACCGCGGACCGTCCGGCCTCAGGGCCGGACCGTCCGCGCGCTCAATTTGGTGCTCAACATATGCCCCCCTGCCTTTTGGTGGAGCTGAGCGAACCAAAAGCAACTAACTCGATGTTATCACATCGGTTTTCTTAGGCATCTTGCCACTTACTAGGATGGTACGCAGTGGCCTTGGTCTCGATGGTTGACTCAACGGACGTGATCCCTTTAGATTTGATCGAACCGTCAGTCCCAACATCGCCGAGCGTCATACTGGTCTTGACCAATTCGTCACCTTGCCTTCCTAATTCTCTAAGTGTTCTGGCGTAGCTCCGTAGTCGACCAGGTCTTCTCCTTGCGGGTCGTCTTCCTCCATGGGCGTCGGTACGTCGTCGGAGGTGTCTTGGTGTAGTGCGGATGGTTCGGCCTCAGAGGTCGGATGGTCCGCGTCCTGTGCAGATGATCCGGCCTTTATAGCCAGACAGTCTACCATACCTGCAGAGAGATGCACAGTTGTCGTTTTATTTACTATCTTTGTGGTCGTTTGATTTTTCTCAACGGCCTTTGGTCTCCATCTCTTTTGTGGTGGCGGATACTGCGGATGCGTGTCATTGAATATTCTTTCTGCCTCTTTTTCCTGATTCTCCTTTGCTCTGAGGCGCTGTAATTTTCGCTTTTGCGATCGTGTCAGTCCCGATGGGCACCATCGGGGCATAGAGTATTTTGGATCAGCTATTTTATTAACAATCGTACTTTTTTTTTGTTTGTGTTGGCCGATTCACCAAAAATCATCGGCCCTTCGTTGTTTTGTTGTACGACGACATCTGTCGTTCCTATTTTAATGACATCTCCCTTTTTCGTACTGTTGGAGGTTGTAGCTGTATGCCCCCCTGCCGGATTAGTCAGCCTTTGGGGCCGAGTTGTTCGGCAATCTTGCTGGGCCTGTGCTCGTGGACCAGATTGAGGGGTTCTCAATCGGTCTTGTACTGGAGGTGTCAACCTATTGAATACAGATGTTTGGGGTGCCCCCCAAGCGGGGTACTGTGGTATCCCAAATGGGTATGGTGGCATGCCCCACATTTGATTTGGGACATATGGTGAAGGTATGCATGTGTATGGATATGGCATAGGTGGATATAGTGGTGGAGGTGTCCATGCAGGTACGTTAGGTCTTAATTGAACATTATGACCTTCCGTCCTTTCCGATTGGTGTGGTGGTCCAATCGGCCTAACCTGCCATCGCACCTGGGTGGGTAAGCGAGGTCCCTTTGGTGGCCGGTCGCTGGGGCCAGCCTTCCTTTTCACATATTTAGACAATAATTGATCAAAGGTCGGGCTAGATTTTACCAACCGACCAGTGGCCTTGAACGTGTTAGTTTTCCACGTACCTATTTCTGGTCGTCGTGGTTTGAAGGTACGTGGTCGTCGTGGCTCTTCGGAGTTGCCGGATCGTCCGCTGGAATGCTCCGGACCGTCCGGTAATGTTACGGACCGTCCGCGCCTGGGCACCGGACCGTCCGTGATGCGTAGTATGGGTTCTCGCTCATGTCCCTTTATCTGCGCTTGCCCACCAGTGCTGGAGTTTGTGATGGTCACCTTCAGTGTCTCCCCTCCATCAGGAGTCTTCTCGGCCATCACTTTCCTGCAAGAAATTTTGTTGTTTTCATCGGCCTTCCGTGCGTTGCCGATGATGATTTCTTTGTCTTTGCCCTTATCGGCTGTGTTGGGCCGAATTAGTACCTTTTTGCTATTAAAGTCGATCGCATTCATTGGAAAGGGCTCCGTGTCCTCCTGAAATTTCAATCGTCCCTCGTTAATGGCCGATTGGATTTGTCGTCGAAACACATTACAATCATTAGTGGCATGGGAAAATGAGTTGTGCCACTTGCAATATGCGCGACGCTTTAGTTCGTCGGCGGGTGGGGCGGTATAATCGATCTTAATGTTACCATTTTTTAGTAATTCATCGAATATCTTATCACATTTGCCGACATTAAATGTAAACTTAACCTCCTCCTGTCGTTCCTTTTGAACCGACTGCAAGGAGGAGCAAGCCGATGATTTGGCCTGCTCGGGCCAAACTATTTTGGCAGTGTAAACTTTCTTTGGTTCATCGTCCGAACTATTTTGATTGTGTTCTACTATAGGGACATTATGATGAACCGTTCTGACTAGTTCTTTGCTTCGGCTTTCACAAAAGCCGAAGCTCTCTGATGTAATTGTGCTAGATTAAAGAACTGGATGCCTTCTAATCTCTCTTTTAAATAATAGTGCAATCCATCAAAGGCTATTCCCGCCAGTTGTTTATCTGTTAAATGAATTTGAAAGCATCGGTTTCTCGTATCCTGGAATCTCCGGATATAATCACTAACCGATTCATCCTTTTTTTGTTGTAGGGTCACTAAGTCTACTAAATCTAGCTCATAATCACCAGAGAAGAAATGTTCATGAAATTTTTGCTCTAAGTCTCCCCATGACAAAATGGAATTAGGAGGGAGCGTGGCATACCATGTGAATGCAGTCCCTGTTAAGGATAATGAAAATAAACGCACACGGAATGCTTCGGTGTCGGCCAATTCTCCTAATTGTGCTAGGAACTGGCCTATGTGCTCACACGTGCTCTTTCCTTGATCACCCGAAAACTTTGCAAACTCGGGTATCCTGGTTCCCTATGGGTATGGGTGGTGATCAAATCGGCTGTCATAAGGCTTCCGATATGATTGCCCCCCAGGGATCATGCTTACTCCGAGCTTATCTCGAAACGCCCCGGCTATTTCTTCCCTCACTATACCAATGGCAGCCGGTGCAAGACCACCGACTCTCTGGCCAAACATAGGTGGGGTTGGTTGCATGTTAGTATGTTGTCGTTCTCCCCATTGGTTTGAGCTACGTGGTGCATTGCCACTTGCCCTATATGGTTCATATGTTTGATTGTTCCTTTTCGGCCTTCTAGGTGGGGCCGAAAAGTTGTCCTGGGCTCTAGATCTCGAATTAATGGGTTGATGCATTGCATAGCACGATGGGATGTGTCGCTGGGACGGGTGAGGATTCAGGTAACAATCCTCCTCAAAAAGGTCATGCGCGGACTGTCCGGACATTGGCCCGGACCGTCCGTGATTATATGCGGACCGTCCGTCGTTGTATGCGGACGGTCCGACTTGGTAGTTTAGATTTTGTGCCGTATGTGGTGGCTCAGGCGCATATCTAGGTAACTCATTAAAAATAGGCCCGACTGTTGCTGGCCCGGACGGTCCACGCTCACGTGCGGACGGTCCGGGCATGTGCAGATCGGCTGATTTGCTGCCGATTTGCGTCTGCTCAGGGTACGTGTCCATCGGCATCCCATAAGGGGGTTGTGACTGGTCGTGACAACCTTTAACCGATGTATTACGTGTATTATCTCCTAATTCAACCTCGGGTGAAGGAAAATTTGCTATACTAGATTTATTAAATGCACGTACTAGTCTCCTACAATCGTTTTGCATAACCCCTATGATATTTTGCATCTGTTCTCGCTGTTCGTCTATGTAAGCTTTAAGAGATTGGAGTTTGTTGGTGCTACTTACATTTGGGGTAATCGTAGTAGGTCGGAGCGAAGCCAGATCTGTCGCTCGTTGCCGAACGACTTTGTTGTTCCTGTCCACTTTGAAGTCAGCCAGGAACTTCGCCTTTGCTTCTTGGATCAGCTGCTCCTGGTGCTCCTCGAACAGGAGCTATTCTTCAGCCGGCAAGGCTTCCCATGTCGGTGTGATGATATTGCTGGTGGAAACCTCAGAGCTATCTTTTGAACCGGCCATTTAGGGCCGATTTGATAGGTATATATGTGTTGTCCCCAGCGGAGTCGCCAAAAAGTATGTTGACGCCTTTTCGGAGCGCCAAACACTCAACAAGAACCGTGGCGGTGCCCTCTGCACAGGGGCGGACGGTCCGCGCGCAGGGGCCGGACGGTCCGCGGCCTGGTGCGAGGCGCGGTGGTGCTCTCTGCGCAAGGGCGGACTGTTCGCGGCCTGGGGCCGGACGGTCCGTGGCCTGGTGCGCGGCTAGGGCTCCTGCCTGACGGCCGGACGGTCCGCGCCCTGGGGCCGGACGGTCCGCGCGTACGCAGGGACGGCGGAAGATCGCCGACGGCGCCTGGATCTCGCTCCCGGGAGGGACCCCGTCGGGGAGTAGAGATCCTAGGTGGTGTCTAGGCTCGGGCTGGCCGACCTAGACTCCTCTAATCGACGTAGAGCCGAAGAGAGACGAAAAATTTGGGGATTGGATATCTAAACCTAAACTAGACTAGAACTACTCCTAGGATAAAATGCGAAATAGAAGTTGTATTTATTCGATTGATCATGATAAATCAGCCGTAGACCTCTCTATTTATAGAGGAGGGGGGCTGGACCCTTTACAAACTAATTTCCGAGCTTATCCCCTGATTTTAGCTAACAACCGTAGCACAAAACTCGGAACCCTAATCTGTTCTGCGCACGCGCGGACCGTCCGGCCCACAGGCGCGGACTGTCCGGACCGCGGACCGTCCGGCCTCAGGGCCGGACCGTCCGCGCGCTCAATTTGGTGCTCAACAGTGTAGAAGAAAAACGTAATATAAATATGATTGAGGTAGGGGGTGCAGTGGGAGAAGAGTTTGTGCGCAAAAGAGAGGTCATAAGTTTGAATCGTATATGACATGATTTGCAAAAAAACTGCTACAAAAAATATTGAGAAAATGTGAATGGGTAGGCATTGGTTGGCGTTGGCTAGTGGGGTGGTTTCCCTAATTAAAAAATATTTTGCTATTTTTGCATAATTTTTCAATTTACTTTTTGTCGAAAAAGAAGCACTCCGCAAAGAATCCTTTGCTGATAAAATGTTTGCCGAGTGCAACACTCGGTATGGCTTTGCCGAGTGTAAAAAGACCTTTGCCGGGTGTCCCAGACACCGGCAAAAAAGAGAGTCCGGTAGTGATTGGTTCACCCATTCCGTTTGCCCATCAGCCCGCGGGTGATAGGATAAGCTCATTTGAAACTATACATCAGTGAAACAAATGAGCTCTTGTCATAGCTGACGGCTAAAATATTATCCCGATAAGACACGATCAGACACAATTGACTGAGGCAATTGATGACACTTGTAAATCTGATCGTGAAAGAGGCGAGCCACTGACAGAGCTATGAAGGATGTTTTAGAGGCAATAAATTGGCATATTTGGTAAAGGAATCAACCACTAGGATACAAGTATAAGACTGAGAAGGTGGCAAGGACTCAATAAAATCCATGCTAATCAACTACCATAAACCCACAGGAACTAGAAGGGGCTGCAATAGACCAGGAAAACATGCATGGTCAACTTTTGCCTGGTTACAAATCACACATTGGCTAATAAATTCATGTACCGCACACTTCATGCCTTTCCAAGCAACCAATCGTTTGAGTATAGCTTTAAGTTACAGGCACCCCCCCAATGTCCTTCCATAGCCGAATCATGGAACACGAATTAATTTGGTTTGTAACGAAGTATCCATACCAACCTAGATACGATGTTTGTAACGTAGAAGCCCATCTTTGCCATGTGAAATGAGGCACTGCAGGTGATCCACGACAAGTTTAGTTATAAGCATTGTGGTCGCTGGATCATGATCATAAGAATTAACCACCTCTAAAATTCATTGTGGTGTGTAAGAAGACAATGTTGAACAAGAAAATGATACATCTAGATGCCGAGATAAGGCGTTAGTAGCACTGTTCTCAATGTCTTTCTTGTAGTTGATATGATATTGTAAGCCCAAGAGGTGAGTAAACATCTTCTTCTAGCATGGATTATGCATCCTTTGTTCATCCAATTGAATTAAACTATGATGGTTGGTATGAATATGGAACTCTTTTAACTGCAAGTAATTCCTCTAATGATCAACAACCACTAGGATGGCTAAGTATTCTTTTTCATAATTTGACAGACCTTGAAACATAGGCCCTAAAGCTTTTCTCAAGTATGCAATCAGATGGCTAGCCTGCATCAACACTTATGTATCCAGGTTTCTTCAGAATTGTTATCTTGATAGGTCTTATAAGTAACCTCTCTATCTTGATGTAGCTAGCTAGATTTAGAGGGACGAAGGTTGCTCTCTTCCTCCACTATAATCTCATCCTCACACCTAGAAACAATTACATTCAATTCATTGTTGTCGGCTTTGGCATGAACCTCGGCCATTTCATCTGCCTTCCTTTTCTTCGTGTTGAATTTTGTTTTAACCTCACTTTGTTGCACGAGAGCACCGTTGGCTGACTCGTACATGATCTCCGTGTCTATAACTTTCCCCAACTTTTGTAGTGCATCTGAAGATGTTAGAGTGGTTAGTCAAGAAGTCATCATAATCCTAGCCATTTGCATGTCCACGAAGGTTTGAATTTCGAAGCTAATAGAAAACAACAAAGCATATGAGCTTTGGATGCAGCAAAATTGGTGGCAACAGGTTGGCAAGGGCAGTATATGCTATGCACGGTTATTGCGGCGCTAGTCCTGTTATATTAGTGAAAAAGTGAAGTAGTTGAGGAGTTAGTCTATGCACACTCATTGGCCTATGGTGCGGTCACCGATTTCCACCACTCGCCTAGTAAAACATATTTGAGCATATATGTTTTCAATTATGCACTCAGGGAAGGTATTTTTGGACCTTCGACGTAAGGCCCCCTTCATCTTTTTTGCAGTTTGAGCCCATTATAGAAAACAAACTAATATCATGAGGGGCTACTATTGGGTATATGCCTTTTGTTGAAGGTCCTCAAACTAATGAATCTCATTTGTCTTTGAATTTGTTTTAGAAATAGCAAAGTAACCTTCACTAGGTAATAAGTAATAGCTTCCACGACAAGACTTAAATGAAGAACCACAAAGTAGCCAAACCAAGCAAGCAAGAAAGGAACGAATACTTAAGAAGCGTGCCCAACACATCTCAAGGAAGAAAACACGATAATACCCTCGATAGGTCCTATAGTTTGTATGTATAGGACTTGGAGGCACAAATGTAATTTCATATGAAGTTGTACGTCATAGTACCCCTATAAATAAAGGTACGGTGCCCACGCACAGGGGACTCTTTTTCATGGTTCACGTGCTCATACATTTTTCAAGTCGCTTTGCATTCGAAGATTTAAGATTCTAACATCTTCAGACACCCCTCAAGTGCCTCGAAAGTATAAATGTAGTTATCTATCAATGAAGAAAAATAATAAAAAACCAATCTTATAGCATGCAGTCTTCATACCTTTATACTTTAGATCATCACATGTTTTCATTCACTAAAGATCTTCTTGCCTCAATCTAGCTCTTCTCCCTAAGTAGATTAAAGGGAAGGTAACCTTATCACTTAAATTGTGTTACCCTGCTATGATTTCCTAAAGGAACCTTAATAGGTGACCAACACTCTCCATGTTTATATCATTTCTACCACTCTCACTAGCACTTTTGGTGGTCTCAATGGAAGAAGGCATTATATTTATCCTTGAATCATTAAGGAAGCCAATCGAGGACTTACAAGAAATCCTAGACCTTCTTAAAGAGTAATTCTTACTATTCGAACCTAACTCTCAATACTCTAAATGATTGAATCATGCATGCATGAAGAAGTTATAATTTTCATTTTGTAGAGCCTAGAGCCGGCTACGCAAAAAGCATGTCAGCCTAAAAGAAACTCTTAACATTAGGTCGAACTTTTAGTATGTTTCGAGCTTCCCAATCCCTCAAGTTATTTGCTAATAATAATTTATAACTTTTCTCAATTTTAGTGTTAATACAGGAAAAGGAAAACAACCTCTGTGGTTACTACGTTTGTGAATTTTATCACATATTTGTAGATAACAAGTCTGTGTCCTAAGATACATAGGTACATCAACATTTTGTACAGTATTTATGCAGGTTTCCTATTAATAGAGTATCTCCACTTTTAGTTTAATGCAATAACACTTTTTATTAATGCTATTAGCAAATGACAAGTAATAAGGATGAAGGAAGAAGTACTCACGGTGGATAGGATAGAAGCAATTCAAGAACAACTCATTGGATTTATAAATAGAGATGTCGTATCTAAAGAAGACAGTTCTATTATGGTGGATAAAATCTTCAAGACACAAACAATGAAGAAGATTCATATTAAGAACATAAAAATGAGCATATAGTTAGAAGTTAGGAAACTTCATAGACATTTGTATATATTACTATTAATGAATATATCCATTTTGTATATATGAATCTACACATGCATATAATTATTGTATCTACACAAGTATATATATGAATCTACAAATTTACACACAAACACACACACACACATATATATATATATAAGTAAACATATAATAAAATCTAGCTTCGATACTTTAGTACCAGTACCGGTTATAGCAAAAAACTTGTACTAAAGAAGAAACGTTTAGTATTTGTTTGTTGCATGAACCGGTACAAAACATGTAACCTTGTACTAACCGGGACTAAAGATTGAGGCCTTTAGTCCTGGATTCCATGTATCGATTGGGAATTTGGTACTTAGCTTGCTCCCAACCAATATAGATGGTCCTTTCTCTAAGTAGTGGGAGTATGTCGTGAGACGTATGTCGAAGCAGACATGTTCACACGATTGGGCCAACACATGTGTATGGTGTGGTTTTGAGACACACACACGATCGACACGCGTTGTACGTGCATGCATGCTTGCAGAACAAGAATTTGTTCCCACCATACAATCTACGTACTTCGTCTCTTGTTTCTACTACAATTCTTTTTGTACTCCTCGACATAATCCCATATGGCCTTAGAAATTGGCTTGCCTTTCTAGAGGGCAATACGCCAGGACAAGAAGTGCACTAGAAAAGTGGACATGGAGAGCCCCACCCTGGCGCACTCTTCAATCTTCTTCAAGACCAACTTCCAAGCATCATCTATGTTTAGGACGTCCTCCCAACAGACCTGATCGATGATAGGCTCAACCACTCTCATCTTCTTGTATGAGCTTGGCCAGATACAAACATACACCCATGAAGTCCACCAGTGCTCCCACTTCCCCAACAAGTGGGGTGGTAATGTATGAGCCCTAATACCGAAGTTTGGTGTGTGAAGCTAGAAGTGCACCTTCTCGAAGAGGTTCGAATGCTTGAAGAAAATAGAACAAAGATGCGAGAGAATAGATCCATGCACAACATCACCCCAATAAATGTGCTGCATAGAAATGTGAAGATTAATAGGGCGAGTATTGAAAGGGAAATAGGGTTTAACCTTTTCCTATAAATAATTTTTGGTGGTTGAATGCCCAACACAGATAATTGGACTAACTAGTTTGCTCAAGAGTATATGATATACAAGTGCATAAAGGTTCAACATAAACAAATAAAAGATTGAAGAAAGGGTTCAAATTCAAAAGGGGTAAGAAACCGAGTGTGTCCTGGTCTGGCACACCGGACTGTCCGGTGTGCCACCGAACAGTGTCCGGTGCACCAGGACCGTACATCATCCAACTCTCAACGCTCGGGTTTCTCAGAGCGCGCTCCGCTATAATTCACTGGACTGTCCGGTGTGCCACCGGACTGTCCAGTGCACCAGCGGAGCAACGGCTCTTCAGCGCAACGGTTGACTGCAAAAGCGCGGGGCAGAGCTACAGTGCGCAAACAGTGCGTGTAGAAGTCAGAGCAATCGCCAGAGGCGCATCGAACAGTGAACAGTACCTGTCCGATGCGGCACCAGACTGTCCGGTGCCACTAGAAGACAAAGCCTCCAATGGTCGACAGTGCCCGAACCCAACGGTTGGGTGACGTGGCTGGCGCACCGGACATTGTTCAGTGGCGCACCGAACTGTCCGGTGCGCCCATCGACAGCAGCCATCCCTAACGGCTATGTGGTGGTTGAGGGCTATAAATACCCCCCAACCACCACCACTCCAAGCATCCAAGTTTCCAGCACTTCACATTCAACTAGGTGTATGCCCGTGCGTTGCAACGGAAATACGCTAAGATGAGCATCGACACATATTTGATCGGATCTTATATTTCCTTGGGGGTCTGGAGAAAGTTTGCTCGGAAGCCAAACATGTTAAGGCTTGAGCAAGTGTTACCCGTGTGCCCCATCAGCACACTGTTCCGCGCTTGTATGAGTCTTGTTAATTTGCATGCCTCGTGCATAGTCTCTCATGTCTCGGTAGTAGTATCAGATTCCTTCAACCGTGGTCAAACTAACTGAAAGATTACAGAACAGTGGGAAAACGAACTCACTATAAGTCAAGACCTTTTTGTTCTACACTTGTCCTTTACATGAGCAACATATAATGAGGGTGTGTTCGGTTTGGCTTTTGCCCCCTAAAAGCCAAAAGCCAACCAAAGGGCTGGACTTAGAAAGCAGCTTTTTCTAAAAGCCGACTTTCTCGCAGTGCAAAACTAAAAGCACCCCTGGACCTGCTTTTAGTGGCTTTCGGATGGAACTATGAAAACATATATCGAAGAACTTTTAACGATTATTAGTGGTTTCCACCAAACGGTTTTTAGCTTTTTAACAGCTCACAGCCTACAGTAGCTTTTTCCATAGCTCACAGCCCATAGCAACTTTTTTCACAGCCACAGCCCAACCAAACAGACCCTGATTGTGCTACCAAACATGTGTCCACTAAAGGATGGTATACAATTTATGGGCCTTACATGAATCTTGGATGAAGTTTTTGGGTCAAGGAAGCCCTTCACGTTGTTCCAGATCCACTTAAATCCACTGCTAGCGTTCACAACAAACATTTGGTGGAGTGTCTGCATTCATTAACAAAAGATAAGCAGGTTCAACAACAAAAGTCAAGCTTAACTTATGTTGCATATAGATTGGTAATTTTCATGCTCATTGTGCATATGGTTTTATAGTTATGGTATTCATAAGAAAGGACAAAAACAAATATGTTTGCAGCGCATAAGGATGGGAACACACATCTTTTCTTGGCATATTGCACACAAGTCACCAACAGCAACCACATGAACACAGAACACAAAGATGTGTGTTGAAGGATCTAATCTAGAATGCATATCTTGTAATATCTCCTCCTGCAAAAAGGCAGTGACAGAAAATATCCCAACGATAAGGAACTGGTGTAAGATAGAAAAGTAACTACAAAAAGTGATTAGTTCAATTCCATCAATTCAACTTCAGCTCAAAGCAACTTTGGCATCATTGGCCAGTTCATGAGATAAAAAAAACTCAGTTGAAGGGAAAAATAGGCATGGTTAGACTAAAATAATGGCATGATTGATCACACAAACAAGAGAAATATTATTGCCAAGCAGCTCATGAAGTGTCTGGCTCTCAATTGTAATTCGAACAAGAACAAAAGACTTACGTTTGATAATAGGCAAAGATAAATCAAGCAGCCTTAAAAGAAATATGAGAAGTAATTGAAACTTGACAGATTCAAAGTAGGTTCAGTGAGCAGTAAACATTTGTCAGTTAGTTTACATGGTACAAGCGTAGTTCATGCTGGCAACTGTACATTGATTAGTAGCTTAAAAGTTAAATCCATCTTTTTTACTGATTAGTAGCTTAAAAGTTAAATCCATCGTTTTCCCTTACAAAAGATATCACTTTGTATCATGAAGCCCTATCATGAAGCATCGAAGCCCTTGCTGTGCGTCAAACAAACAAGAAGGCAATTTTAGGATACCATATCATACTAAACTAATCACATGGAAGTTTTAGGCAAAATCAATTTAAATCATCAAAGCAGAAGTTTTTTAGCAGCCTCGCAGATCTTATCGACTATATCTTTATGTAAACCTTTATTTCCCATAAGGCTTTGCAAGATGATTAGTCAAATAGAACAATATTAGCCCTATGTTTAGAATATTGAACGGAGAAAAGAAAGCAAGTGCCACAAATAAGATAAAAATTTAAGCATACTATGCAACAAAAACTTCAAACAGTTGAAATAAAAATGGAAAGCCTGGTTCATGCGTATGGAATTCATTTGTGTTAAATAGTAACATACTTTCTACAAGTTATTCCTTTTAATTTTTATTAGGCCACTAAAAATAAAAAACTAACATTTTTTATCTGGTGAAGGCATATGTGCAGCAGCTGGAGAGCAGTAAGCTGAAGCTTGCACAACTGGAGCAGTAATACCAGAAAAGCTTAGGGGTGGTGGTAATGGATCACGATCCAAATGTTTCTTCACAATTCATTTGAGCCCTTAATTAATTTTAGTTTAAGAATGAATAGAAATAGAGCAAGATCCAAATATGGTCCAATCCTTAAATTTTACAGTGTAAAATTTGGAGCCCATTACCACCCCTACATATGCCGGATCATCATGTTAACGCTTGCAAAGCTGCGGTACAGAAGTACACAGCAATACAGATACATTCCATCCTTTTATAACATGAACCAAAGTGGCATTTTTATCTAAGCCTACCATGGAATGAAGCACGCCACGCTTACAACAAACAATCACGCGAATGCACCCTCAAAGCCACTTCATTCATTCCTAATTATTTGCAAGACTATGGTCGAATTCTTCACAATAAGTAGCAGATGGGTCACTAATCAAACCAGATATTTGGTTCTCACATTACAAAGAACATTGAGAAGTAATCCGATCTTGATGTTTACACAAAACATCTGATTTGAACAACAAACATATTCTTCCTAAGCAACTCCAATAACGCACAGCAAGCAAACAGGTTTGCCTAAATTATCGTGTGAACACTTCGCAAAAACGGTAATACAATCGCTTCACGTCCGTCCAGAAGACAAATCGGGGAGACAGTGTTCAATGGCCCATCGGTGATTGCGCCGGCGTGGTCGAATCTAGCGTAGCGAATCAGCGGGCGGGAGCCAAATCAACAGGGATGGGGGAGGGTGGCCGGGGGTTCGTCTTACGGACTGCTCGGAGTGCCATGAGAGGCCACGGTAGACGTTGACGGGGAAGGTGGCGGCGAGGTAGAGCGTGGTGACGCCCAGCCCAGCCGTCAGCGCCTTGAACGCCAGGTTGCCCACTGCCATCGCGCCGCTTTTTCTCGTCCTGGGTCCAGCTGGAGCAGCAGCAAAACCCTCACTTGGAATGGGGATTTCTATCACGATTCTCGACTCTGTCGAGACGTGAGGCGAAAGCTAGCAGCACCGCTTCGCCGGCGTGGGAGGGAGCTGGGCCTGCAGGTGGGCTTCTGTGGTGGGATGGAGGTGGGCTTGACCTGTGTTCTTCTTTCCTTGATAAAGGGCCAAGGGAGGATTCAGAACCAGTGACATGAGAAAACGCATGAGGCAATGGAGTAGCAGGAAGAAGATGAACTCACATTGGAGGGCGGACCGAGGCTCTCCGATTGCGGGATTTGTTGGAGTGGCAATCGATAGTCAACCATAAAGGGAGAGGGAGGAGAGGATGATTGAGGTGGCGGTGGGATCAAGCAGTACATGCACATCTTGATGTAGCTTCCAACAGACACCACCAGCCACCATGTCATCGTCTCTGTGTCACAACAGGAAGCTACGGTGCTCCGTCGTCGCGTTGCCGTGCCACGCGAGCACCAACCGTTAGCTCCTAACGACGGCGGGATCCGGGCTTGCGATGCCTCCATGGATCCGGTCAGGAAGGAGATGCTGGAGTCAGCCTCGGGCGACAACACAAAGAAGTTCGGGCATACTCCGCTTGACCTCCTATGCACGGAGAAGTTTGCGCCTACTCCCTCTGGATCTCAATGAACTCGAGGTCGGGTAGGACAGAGGCGGCGCCAACGGGGAGGCCACCACAGGGGTTGGGGCGTCCTCCTCCTTGACGAACGCGGTGACGGTGGCGGAGACCTCAAGAGAGACGAGGTGCTGTCGGGTCGACGGCGCCAGAGATGGCGTGGACCCGCGGAGGTTGGGGTAGTCGTCGCATGCTGCGGTGCTGCCGGCCTCCAGATCCACGACGCAACAAATTCGGATCTTGAGTAGGCTGTAAAAGAGGGGATTAGGGCTTACCATCTTGTATCGGGCTACGGTGGAGGGAAGTTCGTTTGATGTGGTGGCGGCAGAGGAGCTAGCGGAGACCGGGTAGGATGGAGGCGACGCACATCGGGGGGTCAGCAACGAGTCCGTGGGCACGGGCTCGTTGTGCGGAGGGAGGGAGCGGAGTCATGGGCGTGGTCTACACTATTAACTTAATAGTTAGTAGAGATACAAGAGCTAGTGCATTCACTCCTAGACACAATTCAAAAGAATCAAAGCCTCTCCAAGTCCCAAATTCACTCCAAACACCTAGTGACTAGAGAGCGTTTTGTTCATGTTCTTTGAGCTCTTGTTTCTTGGATCCCTTTCTTCTTCCTCATTCTTGTTCTCAAGTGACTTGTAATCAAGGCAAGAGACACCAAGTGTGTGGTGGTCCTTGCGGGGTCTAGGTGACCTGTTTGATTAAGGAGAAAGCTCACTCGGTCTATGTGACCGTTTAAGAGAGGGAAAGGGTTGAAAGGGACCCGATCTTTGTGACCACCTCAACAGGGACTAGGTTCATTAGAACCGAACCTCGGTAAAACAAATCATCGTGTTCATTCGCTTGTCTTTCATTTGATTTGTTTTCGCCTCTCTTTCAGACTCGGATTTAATTCTAACGCTAACCCCGGCTTGTAGTGTGTGCTTAAGTTTATAATTTTCAGATTCCGCCTATCCACCCCCTCTAGGCGACTTTCAATTGGTATCAGAGCCCAGTACTTCATTAGAGTTTAACAACTCGAAGTGATGTCGGGAGGATCCACCAAGAGGGAGATGGAAACCGGCGAGAAGGGCCACAAGCCACGGGAAGGCTCCATCAAGGGAGTCCGGTGCCAAAGGCAAGCAGGAATCCTCTCCTCGCGTCAAGTCGCATCGGAGTGGTGACAAGAAGAAAAAGATGAAGAAAGTGGTCTACTACGAGACCGACTCTTCGTCGTCCTCCACATCCGGATCCGACGCGGCGTCCGTCACTTCCAAGCGCCATGAGCGCAAAAAGTATAGTAAGATGCCACTTCATTATCCCCGTATTTCTAAGTGCACTCCTTTACTTTCCGTTCCATTAGGCAAGCCACCATGTTTTGATGGCGAAGATTATTGTATGTGGAGTGATAAAATGAGGCATCATCAAACCTCACTCCACACAAGTATTTGGGACATTGTTGAGTTTGGAGCGCATGTACCTAACGTAGGGGACGAAGATTACGATTTGGACGAGGTTGCCGAAATCCGGCACTTTAACTCCCAAGCAACTACTATACTCCTCGCCTCCTTGTGTCGAGAGGAGTATAATAAAGTGTAAGGGCTAAATAGTGCTAAGGAGATTTGGGATGTCCTAAAGACCACGCACGAAGGGGATGAGGTGACCAAGATCACCAAGAGGGAGACAATCGAGGGGGAGCTCGGTCGATTCGTCCTCAACCAAGGAGAGGAGCCACAAGCTATGTACAATCGGCTCAAGACCTTGGTCAATCAACTACGCAATCTCGAGAGCACAAAATGGGATGACCATGAAATGGTCAAGGTTATTCTAAGATCCCTTGTTTTTTGTAACCCTACACAAGTTCAATTAATTCGTGGGGATCCTAGATACAAATTAATGTCTCCCGAGGAAGTGATAGGAAAGTTTGTGAGCTTTGAACTAATGATCAAAAGCTCCAAACATATCATCAACTTGGAGCAAGGCGGCACCTCCACACCCAAGGTGCAACCCGTTGTTGGGGCGAAGGCGAAGACGCTACCCTTCGCTCCATGCCTTCGTCAACTCGCTGTACCAATGGAGGCAAGATGACCGGCGTGGCCCACCCTTCATCCTCTTCACTGCAAGACAAAGGCCTACAACGAAGTCTCTCCATCCCGCGTCCTTGGTCCTACCTGGAGGCCCAAGTGAGATGCGGCCCATTGTAACAGGCCCCGCACGGAGAAGCGTGTTACGGGCCCAATTTGTAATGGCTTTTCTGTAATGACAGTCTGTAACCCCCCCATTATGGGAATATTCTGAGGATATTCTAGGTGTCTGAGGGCATAAGCGTCCTTACATCGGGACCTTGGGTGCTCGGGCACCTATAAATACCCCTGTACGGTGCCCTTGAGAGGCTAGATCAACAGAGCAATTGCATCTTTTTCACTCCCCCGTTGGATCAGCTTACTCAGGAGCGCAAGTTCGAACCTTGGTGCCCACCATTCTGCTACGAGCAAACCACCCGCGATGGCACCCAAAAGAGCTAGTTCGAAGGCAGCCCCATCCGTCGACGAAGCAACAAAGGTACCACTGCTAGCTGAGAAAAAGGGCAAGGCCCTCACCGACAACACCCACCAAGGAGTTGGCGAAGACAAAGCACACAGTAAGAGACAGCGCAACGATCAACACACTCCCGAAGGCACCCTCCGCACCTGCAGCTCCGGAGGGCAGCCACAAGTACCACCCCCATGCTTCGCTCCACTAGAGGGCGAGGACGCAACAAAGGACGTCAAGGTCCTCGGCATCTCCACAGAAGAACAGCTATAGCTACGGGCCCTGCGCCTCAAGAACCCGCAACCTCTAGAAGTAGAAAGAAATCCTCGAGGCCAAGCACTAACGTGTCTCTGCGCAGGCCAAGGTGCGCCAAATGATACGAGATGAGGAGCAAAGGGCTCAAGAGCTTGAGCAAGAGATTGCGCTCATGCAGCGCGAAGGCCAACATGATCTGCAGCACGGCTCGCCCCTCCAGCAGCACGCGCCAGTCGGAGACCTATTCATTCCTCAGCGCGGACCCTTCATCCCACACGCCACAACTTTCCAAGGTATCAACTACCTTGATGAGCGGAGCCCCCTGGCGCCGCAACTGCAAGTGTCACCATGGCCCACCAACTTCAGGGCAGGGACCTACCCCAAGTACAACGGCAGCAGTGACCCAGCACAGTACATCATGAGCTAGCAAGTAGCCGTCGCATCATCCGGAGGGGACGACGCCACGATGGCCATGTCTTTCATCATCGCGCTCGAGGGTCCGGCATTGACCTAGTACACCAGGTTGCCCCCACTGTCCATCGACTCCTGGAGAAGCCTCTGGGACAAGTTTCTACTCAACTTCCAAGGGTACCGCCCAGATACCGATGCCCTGGCCGAACTGTCACTCTGCAAACAGCTAGAGAAAGAAACCCTGCAGGAGTATTACCGCAAGTTCCTGACTCTCAAGTCACAACTGCCTTCGGTCGACGACCAAATTGCCATACACTACGCCATCAGTGGCCTTCGGGCTGGCGTCCTGTATAGTCACTGCATCAGGGACCCACCCAAAAACCTCCAAGAACTCTATCAGTTGTTTGAAAAGAACGCCCGGTCCGAAGAGCTCCACCAGCGCAAGGTCGAGTCTCAAAGAAAGCCCAAGGACCCTCCGCAGTCCAGCCAAACATGGACAAGACCTTCGCAGTCAGACTCCAATCGGGACAGCCGCAGTCAGCAACAGGTGCATAACATCGCCAATCAACACCTCGCCGATGAGGCCCCTCGCTGTCAAGATTATCCCCACCAGGGCCATGGCAATGGCATGCATGGTCGGGGACGGGGACGGGCGCAGCAGCCGTGCAGATATTACTGCATGTTTCACGGTGAAGACTGCACGCACCCAACCAAGGATTGCCTGGAAACTAAGGCCACCAGGGACAGGATGGCTCGGGCACAACCTGCCGACAACCCAAGAGTTGTCATGCACACATATCAACACCACCACCCACAACCATACAACCACGGCCCCACCCAGCATCTACCCAACCACGCATATCAACACCACCAGGAGGTACAAGTCCTACCACCCCCGCCCCCGCCTCCGCATCAACCAAACATCCACCACCAAAATCACCCCCAAGCACCAAAACAGGAAGACTTCGCTGATCAGCCGTATCGCGGAGTCATTCACATGATAACCGGAGGGTCCAGCGTCGACTTCGACACGAAGCGACAAAAGAGGGACCACTACCGAAGCATCAACCATGTCGCCATCACCGGTCCAGTCGTGCAAACAAAGTGGTCGCATGTGCCGCTAACCTTCGGCGCCAGAGATGTCGATCTGCGCAGCGCACCCCACTGTGACGCCATGGTAATCAACTGTAGTGTGGCAGGCTGGGACCTACACAAAGTCCTAGTCGACAACGGCAGCCAGGCGGATATCATCTTCCTCCACGCCTTTGACCGCATGGGCATCAGCCACAGCTTGCTCAAGCCTTCGGACAATCCCCTATATGGCTTCGGCGGCAAGGGCACCTTCCTTGTGGGCAAGATAGAACTACCCCTGTCCTTCGGCGTAGCACCCAATGCGCGAAGCGAGTAGGTCACCTTCGACATCGTTGACATGGTCTATCCCTATAACGCCATAATGGGTCGAGGCTCTATCAACAAATTTGAAGCGGCCATCCACGGATTATATCTCTGCATGAAAATTCTGGGTCCGTAAGGCGTAATAACGGTGTACGGGAAACAGCACACTGCGTGTAACATTGAAAGAGATTTTGTTCCGGTCAATGGAACGTACACTACCTTACAACGCAGCGTGAAGTCCCCGAGGCCACCTGCCTAGCCGCCAACGAAAATGAAAAGGCACAACTACAAAGCAACGACAGAACGAAGATAGTTCCCCTTGACCCGGCAACACCCAAGCAGACAGTCATCATAAGCAAAGACCTGACTTCGCAAGAGGAGGAGAAACTCATCTCCTGTCTCTCCAAAAATAAAGACGTCTTCGCCTGGTCTGCCCTTGACCTGGTCGGAGTCAGTCGCTCTGTCATCGAGCATAGTCTGGGCATCGACCCTTCGGTGCGCCCAAAGAAGCAGCGGCTGCGCAAAATGTCCAATGAAAAAACAGAAGCCGCCAAAGCTGAAGTACACCGCCTGCTGGAGGCCAATTTCATCGAGCCAGTCGCCTACCCTATGTGGCTATCCAACATAGTCATGGTTCAAAAGAAGAACGACAAGTGGCGGATGTGCATCGATTTCACCAGCCTCAACAAGGCCTGCCCCGAGGATAATTTCCCGCTGCCACGGATCGACAAGATAGTCGATAGTGCGGCCGGATGCGAAGTCATTTCACTCCTCGACTGCTTCTCTGGCTACCACTAAATATATATGAAGGAGGAAGACAAGGCCAGTACCAGTTTTATCACACCCTTCGGCACGTACTGCTTCATCAGGATGCCGGAGGGACTCAAGAATGCTAGATCAACCTTCTCTCGCCTCACCAAGACGGTGCTGGAGAGCCAGGCAGGTCGAAACATCTTCATGTATGTGGACGACATCGTCGTCGCCAGCAAAAATAAGGAGGATCACATGGCCGACCTCGCATAGACATTTGCAAACATGAGGGACGCACGACTTCGCCTCAACCCTGAGAAGTGCGTCTTCGGGGTCCGCTAGGGGAAGATACTGGGTTACCTGGTGTCGCACCGCAGGATCGAGGCCAACTCGACCAAGATCCAGGCAATAATCAACATGACACCCCTGCAGTCAACCAGGGACGTCCAGCGTCTAACAGGCAGATTGGCCGCTCTGAACAGATTCATCTCCAAATTTGCCAAGTGGAGTCTACCTTTCCTTAAGACACTACGTGGTGCGAAGGACTTCGTGTGGGGACCAGAGCAGGCGGCAGCCTTCGCATCATCAAACAGCACCTGTCCGACTTGGCCATTCTCACTAGTTCAGACCCTTCGCTGCCGCTTCTGCTCTACATCGCCGCCTCGCCATATGCAGTCAGTGCAGCCCTAGTCCAAGAACAAAACAGGGAGGGCACGACCCGGTAGTGTCCAGTCTATTACGTCTCCAAGGTCCTCACGGCCTCCAAGTGTAACATGACCGAGCTGGAAAAAATCTCCTACGCAGTCATCATGGCATCACAAAAGCTGCGCCATTACTTCGAAGCATTCAAGGTGCGGGTCACCTCGGACAGGGGACTGGGAGAGCTGTTCTGCAACCCGAAGGCGTCTATCCGGATTGCAAAATGGGCAGCCGAGCTCTCCGGCTACCATATCGTCTTCGAACCCAGGATAGCAATCAAGTCACAGGTCCTGGCAGACTTCATCGTTGACTGGACAAGGCTAGTAGCGCAACAAGACGAGCCTACAGATAAAGTGTGGACCATCCACTGCGACGGTGCATGGTGCCATGTGGGGGCAGGTGCAGCTGCAGTCATCACATCACCCACAGGGGTCAAACACAGATATGCAGCACGCCTCAGCTTTGCTTTGGAGTTCGACAGATGAACCAAGAACATAGCAGAGTACGAAGCCGTCATCCTGGGTCTTCGCAAGCTAAGAGCGCTTAGGGTCACCACCTGCATAATCAAGACAGATTCTAAAGTGGTTGCCAGTCAAGTCGAGAAAGAATATTCAGCAAAAGACCCCGCACTCATGCAGTACCTCACGGCTGTTCGCAGTCTTGAGAAACAATTTAAGGGCTTTACCTTGCAGCATGTGGACCGAGCAAGGAACGAGGAGGCCAACGCATTAGCCAAAGCAGCTGCCAGAGGCGAAGCCTTGCCCTCCGACGTGTTCTACCACGTCATCGGCACGCCAGCCGTCCGCAATCTAGAGGGCCTACAAATAACCAATGACGTCGAGGGCCATCGCATAGTCAACCTCATCATGACCGAAGATTGGTGAGCCCCAATAACCCTATTCCTGCAAGGATATTATCATCCAAGCGACGTCAACGAGGCCAAGCACCTCAAGCACCGAAGCCGGGACTTCGCAATCATTGAGTGCCAGTTATACAAGAAGGGGGTCAGCCAACCCATGCTTAAATGCATCACCAAAACTAAAGGCATCCAGATCCTGCGCGAAGTCCACAGCGGAACTTGTGGCTCTCACTCGGGGGCCTAGGGCCCTCGCTGCCAAGGTGATCCGTCAAGGGTTCTATTGGCCCGCTATAATTTGCGCCGCGAATCGAGTCACAAAGTCGTGCGAAGCTTGCCAGAAATTCTCTCCCCGCTCGGGCAACCCTTCGCAATTCACAAAGCTGATTGCCCACACATGGCCACTTCAACGCTGGGGGCTGGACATTGTCGGGCCACTACCCACGGCTCAAGGGAATCTCAAGTTCACCTTGGTCGCCGTCGAGTACTTTACCAAGTGGATCGAGGCAAGGGCAGTATCTACAATAACGTCGAAGACTGCCCAGAAGTTCTTCTGGCAAAACATTGTTTGCCGGTTCAGAGCCCCGTCCGAGCTCACGGTCGACAATGGCAAACAATTTGACAGCCAGGACTTCAGGGATTTCTGCTTCTCCATCGGCACCAAGCTTGCCTTCGCTTCAGTATATCACCCGTAATCTAATGGCGTCATCGAGCGCGCCAACGGCAAGATTTTCACTGCTATCAAGAAAAGACTACTCGACGACAGCAAGGGTAAATGGGCTGACCACCTACCTGAAGCAGTCTGGGCGCTAAACACGACCGAGTGCCGGGCGACTGGTTTCACTCCTTTCCGTCTACTATACAGTTCGGAGGCCATGACCCCGTAGGAAATAAAGCACGGGTCACCTCGAACAAGTGCATCAGCCACCCCCGACATAGACGAGCCAACGTCCAAAGACCTCATCGACGGAGACCGTGTCTTCGCCCTGCAGGCCCTCAATAAATACCAAGCTCAAACGAAGGCCTGGCGCGACCACGCAGTCGTCCCAAGAGAGTTCAACGAAGGAGACCTCATACTCATCCGAACCACCCGGACAGAGTCACGGGGCAAGCTGGAGCCAAAGTGGGAGGGACCGTTCATTGTCAAGTCGAAGGCGTCCCCCAGCGCATACAGGCTGACAACGCCATCCGGCGAGGACCTAGACCATTCTTGGAACATTGACAATCTCCGCAAATTTTTTGTTTAAATCCTCAGGGCTTACGCGCCCTTGTAATTCATCAAACAGTGTTATTTCGGCCCGCACTCTTTCCTCCCGGGGGTGAGGTTTTTAATGAGGCGGAGCCATGATATATACCCGCAAAAATCCCCCGCAAAAATTCAGATACCGCATGTCGAAAAAGACCGCATCGACGGTCTTCGGCATTCGACCACCCCGAAGTCACCGCGAGAGGCAGCACAGACTACCCTCGCGTGCGACACTCCGCGTAAAAGACGCCTAAGGGTAGCCGGAGCAGCACAATAAGTGCGCCTCATCAAAGTCTTTTCCTAAAAGACTCTCCGCGCAAAAGTCGCCTAAGGGTGCAGCCGGAGCAGCACAATAAGTGCGCCACATCAAAGTCTTTTCCTAAAAGACTCTCCACGCAAAAGTCACCTAAGGGTGCAGCCGGAGCAGCACAATAAGTATGCCACATCAAAGTCTTTTCCTAAAAGACTCTCCACGCAAAAGTCGCTTAAGGGTGTAGCTGGAACAGCACAATAAGTGCGCCAAATTGAAGTCTTTTTCCTAAAAGACTCTTCCGTGCAAAAGCCGCCTAAGGGTGCAGCCGGAATAGCACAATAAGTGCGCAACATCGTAGTCTTTTCCTAAAAAAACTCTCCATGCAAAAGTCGCCTAAGGGTGCAGCCGGAACAGCACAATAAGTGCGCAAAAATCAGTCTTCTCCAAAAAGACTCTCCGTGCAGAAGTCGCCCACGGGCGTAGCCGGATCAACGAAGGCGCGCAACCTCATAATACAAATCGCTGTTACATACACACAGCGAGGGCATCATATATTACATTGGCTCAACCTTCGGGATGATACCCATCTCCCTGTAATTGAACAACATTATCCTCAATTCCTCACCCTCAAAAAGATTTCGCAGCTCCCCCTCACCTATGCTCACCCCAATCGGCGAGGACAACAGTTCTCGCCTACCAGTCTGATCCATGCGAAGACGGCCACGCTCCATCCCAATACGATGACGCCTACCACTTCGCGACAATTCACTCACTCTCTATTTCGCCACCGCCCTTCGCCGCCTATACCCAGTACTCGCACCCGAGAGACCACCTGAACCTTGCACACGCGGCGAAGGCTCCGATGCAGCCACATCTAACGCTGTAAAATAATCCAAGCCTTCACCCGAAGACTCCTCCGTCCACGACACCGAACTCCCAGATTCATCAGACTCAAAACACATAGACACAGAGCCACACGAATCATCACTGGCAGGCACCACGGTCGGGGCCGCCACAAAAATAGTATTGTCAGTAGCGGTTGCGTGCGCAGGCCCAAACGTTGGAACCTGCGCAGCAACCAAGGTTCAGTATCACACAGACAAAATTTACAACCTCCCCAACACCTATTCAGCTACTCAGCCACATGCGAAGGCCCGGCCACGGCCGCGAGGTCTTCAGCAGCCGGCTTGACCACCGCCTTCAAGACGTCCTCGCCCGTCGGCGTGGGGGATGGCGCGGGGTCTTCGCTGGCTCCAGTTGGCGCGGTCGATGCAAGGACCATCGAGGTGCCCTCGCCGGCATCAGATGGCGGCGGCACCTCCACCCCTGATGTCACGGGTAGCGGACTGTCCAGATCACCGAGGTCTTCGACCTCCTCGGCATGTGCCATCTGCAGTAATAGCACACTCAGCAAAACCACCCATACACATATAACCACGCAAATAAGCCCTTACCTGATCAATCGCCCGGTCGGACCTCTCCCGGACTACATCTCGACCGTGCGGACCCCACATCCTGTCAAAGAGCGCCCCCGCCGACTGCTTAAGCACCGGGTCTTCGACCTCGAAGATTGTGCGTTCAAAGTTCTCGTCTGATTGGTCGAAGACCTCGAAATGCCCGCACCCCTCGCGGGACAAAGCATTCACGGCCCCTTCATAGGTGACGAGGGAGGCAAAGGACATGAGACCCATCGCGATGGTCGGGAGCACCGCCAACTCCTCCTGTAACCACTCTAGGAAGCGGAGGCCCACCTCTTGGCCGGGAGCATCAAAGGCGGCGGTCCGTGCACCCAGCTCCCGGTACGCGTCCACGAACTGCGCATGCGTCTGCTCGACCTCCGCACGCGTCGAGGCCTCGGCTTTATCCACGCGGTTGCGCAGGCTGTTGAGCCTCGCCTCCAGGTCCTTGGCGCATTGGCAGGCGAGACTGTTTTCTGCCCGCGCAAGCTTGGCATCGGCCTACGCAGCCTGCGCATCAGCAATGGCCTTGTTCGCCTCCCTCCTCTCCTCCACCAGCTGACGCCGGAGATCCCCCATCTCGGCCTCCATAGCGGCCAACTTCTCTGTCAGCCTTCGGTTTTTGCTTTCGGCAGCCGACTTCTCCCGAACAGCGTCCGCATGCTACGCCCGGAGACGTTCAACTTTGGCAGCAAACTCTGTAGTCAAGACACCCGACGCGACATGGTCGGTGAAGTCGGCCGCCTGACACAAAGCCATGAGACTCGCAACTTCATAAAAACAACAAACTAGCGAGGTCCAACACGACTTACATGCTGCAGCTGCTGCGACGCTCGCCTCAGCTGCTGGGACACGGAGCCCGCCACATCCTTAGCAACGGCAGCCGAGGATATTTCGCCGCTCGCGCAGAAGGTGGACCACGGGTCCCGCAGCACACCCTTCGCCCCTTCCGCCGCCGCCGACGAAGGGGCCACCACCGGAGTCGGGACAAGAGGCAGTTGCCCCATATCGGACCCAGCACCATCATATTGGTTAAAAAAACTTACCACCAAGATAATCCAACACACTGATGTTTGTGTCGAAGTCGGCCACACACGCGCCCTCCTCGCCAGCACGCGCCAGGGAGGGCACCTTTCGCCCCTTGGCGGGCTCGCCCGAGGGCGGCTTGCCTGCACCAGAGGCAGCAGCCTTCGCACCCGGCTTCGCAGCCGGCGCTAACTTGCCCGAACCAGGGGCAACCGGCTTCGCAGCCGGCGCCAGCTTGCTGCTGCCGGGGCGGCAGACTTCGCGCCCCCCGCGCCCTCTTCACCTTGCGGAAAGGATCCCTTATCCTAACGACCGCCCGACGTTTTTGTGCAGCATCTTGTCGATCCTTCTCCATCACTGCCAATACAACAGCACCAATATTCCGTCCGTAAGGAAAAATCTTCAAGTCACGAGCCATACGAGACGTAAACATGTCTTCGCCAGCCGCGCGGGGGATCGGAACATTCTTTGGCCATCGACCCCCGATAACCTTCAGCATTCGCGCCGAAGACTCCTGGAGCTCGGGCGTAGACATCCTCCCCCCGGGGGGCGCGCAAGTCCCCATCAACTCCACGGCAAAATGTTCAGAGACCCCCACTCCCCCACTGCAGTACCTATTTTCTCTTCTTAGTGGCTGGGGCAGCCTCCTGCGAAGGACCCTCCTCAGTCACGCCCACAGGCTTCTTCCCGCGACGGTCGACGTTCGCGGCAGCGTCATCCCTGGGATAGCCACCGTATGGCAAGCAATTTAATTCGAAGACCCGATTCAATCGAATATTGGACCCCCGGATGTCCCAACTCTGCAGACCTTCTGTCCTCAGCACATAGCGCCCCACTATCCTCCACTTCACGAACGAACGTGACCGGGTCTCGGCCACGCAGATCCAAGGAGAAGGCTGGACTCCATACCAACTGCTGACCCAAAGAGGGCATCTTGCGAGGGCATACTTCTTCCAGAGCCCAGCCATGCAGCAGGGGCCACACTCCATAACCAATAAACTTGTCGGTGTTTCGAAACCCGAGGGGTCCCTGGACCGACGAGTGAATTGTCGCCGCGTGCCCCAGCCCAGATGGGTCGACGCGAGGCGGAACGCGAAGGGGGGAAAGGAAGCAGCCGGAGGGAGGCAGACGTGAGAGAGCGGATCCCGCGGCCTTCGTGTTAGCCCCGCGCCTGAGTCGGGTGCGCTTGCAGTAGGGGGATACAAGCGTCCACGCGGGAGTGGGAGCGAGCGGCCTTGCGCGAGCACCGTCCGGTCCTTCTCCGCGCGGGCCAACCCTCTGTAAGAGGGACCTGGTCCTTCCTTTTATAGGCGTAAGGAGAGGATCCAGGTGTACAATGGGGGGGTGTAGCAGAGTGCTACGTGTCTAGCGGAGGAGAGCTAGCGCCCTAAGTACATGCCGTCGTGGCAGCCGGAGAGGTTTTGGCACCCGGTTCGTGTGGTGTCGTGGCCGTCGGAGGAGCGCTGGAGCCTGGCGGAAGGACCGCTGTCGGGGCTGTCGAGTCCTTGCTGACGTCCTCTTGCTTCCGTAAGGGGGCCGAGAGCCGCCGTCGTCACAGAGCGTGCGGGGCGCCATCATTGCCTATCTGGCGGAGCGAGCCAGATGGGACGCCGGTCTTGTTCCCTGTAGCCTGAGTCAGCTCGGGGTAGGGTAATGATGGCGCCTCCCGTCGACGTGGTCGGTCCACGCCCTAGGTTGGGCGATGTGGAGGCTCCTCCGAGGTCGAGGTCGAGTCTGTCTTCCGTGGCCGTGGTCGAGTCCGAGCCCCTGGGTCGGGCGAGGCGGAGACCGTCGGCTGAGGCCAGGGCTGAGTCCGAGCCCTAGGGTCGGGCGAAGCGGAGTCCGTCATCTCCTGGGGCTGAGCCCAAGTCCGAGCCTTGGGTCGGGCGGAGCGGAGTTCGTCGTCTTCTGGGGCTGAGCCCAAGTTCGAGCCTTGGGTCGGGCGGAGCGGAGTTCGTCGTCTTCTGGGGCTGAGCCCAAGTCCGAGCCCTGGGTCGGGCGGAGCGGAGTTCGTCGTCTTCTGGGGCTGAGCCCAAGTCCGAGCCCTGGGTCGGGCGGAGCGGAGTTCGTCGTCTTCTGGGGCTGAGCCCAAGTCCGAGCCCTGGGTCGGGCGGAGCGGAGTTCGCCGTCTTCCGGGGCTGAGCCCGAGTGTGAGCCCTAGGTCGGGCGGAGCGGAGTTCGCCGTCTTCCGGGGCTGAGCCCGAGTCCGAGCCCTAGGGTCGGGCGAGGCGGAGTTTCCTATGACGCCCGAGGCCGGCCTTGGCTGCTGTCAGCCTCACTCTGTCGGGTGGCTCAGCAGTCGGAGCGGCGGAGGCGACGCTGTCCTCTTGTCAGACCGGTAAGTAGGGCGGCAAAGTGACTGCGGTCACTTCGGCTCTGTCGACTGGAGGGCGTGCGTCAGGATAAAGGTGTTAGGCCACCTTTGCATTAAACGTCCCTGCGATTTGGTCGGTCGGCGTGGCGATGTGGCCAAGGTTGCTTCTCGGTGAAGACTGGGCCTCGGGCGAGCCGATAGTGTGCCCGTTGCTGGAGGGGGGTCCTCGGGCGAGACGTAGGTTCTCTGGGGTCGGCTTCCCTTGCCCGAGGCTAGGCTCGGGCAAGGCACGATCATGTCCCTTGAATGGACCGATCCTTGACTTAATCGCACCCATCAGGCCTTTGCAGCTTTGTGCTGATGGGGGTTACCAGCTGAGATTTAGGGGTCTTGAGGGTACCCCTAATTATGGTCCCCGACAGTAGCCCCCGAGCCTCCAAGGGAGTACTAATACTCGCTTGGAGGCTTTTGCCGCACTTTTTTGCAAGGGGACCAGCCTTTTTTGGTTGCATTCTGTTCCGGTGGGTGCACGCGAGCGCACCCACCGGGTGTAGCCCCCGAGGCCTCGGAGGAGTAGTTTTACTCCTTCGAGGTCTTAGTGCGTTTCGCAACACCTCGGCTGGTCTAGTGGTTCCCTCATGCGAGCTGGCCGTAGCCTGAGTGCACGGTCGGGTCCCAAGTTCTCGGGCTGGTATGTTGACGCTGTCAACAGTTTGGCCGGAGCCGGGTTTGCGAGAGCAGCCCCCGAGCCTCTGCACAGGGCAAGAGGATGGTCAAGGATAGACTCGTCTTTTTTACATACGCCCCTGCGTCGCCTTTCCGCAAGGAGGAGGGGGGAAAGCGCCATGTTGCCCTCGGAGGGCGCCGAACATGGTGTTTCCGGTGAGCTGCTGGCGGGTAATCCGAGCGGACGTCCGTGCCCCATTTGTTAGGGGTCGGCTAGAGGCCCAGAGGCGCGCCCAAAAGTACCTGCGGGTGATCTGCCGGACCCGGTCCCCTATCGACGGGGTCCGAGGGCTCGATGCCTCCCTTTGATGGGATTCCGTTACAAGATCGTTCCCGCTGGTCTCGGAAATGTCCTAGGGTACCTCGGGAGCGCAGCCCGAGCCTTGGTTATGTATCGAACGTACCCAGGGTCATCCCTCGCTCTGTGTCTAAGGCGACTGTGAACCCTTCGAGGGCCAGCCTACGAACCCCTGATCAGTAGTGGGCGCGGAGCCCGAGTGGCCTGAGGCGGCCGTTGAACCCTTCGAGGGGCCGGCCATCGAACCTCTGACCAGTAGTGGGCGCAGAACCCAATCGATCTGAGGCGGCTATTGAACCCCTCCGAGGGGCCGGCCTTCGAACCTCTGATCAGTAGGGAGGCTCGGAGCCTGTTTCCTTCACGGAGAAGGGTCCTTTTCGGGGTATCCCCCTTTCCCGGTCCCTGTTGTAAGAGAGAGAAAGAGGAAAAGGAAAAGGATGCGAAGTCGAATGACGTGGCGTACCTTTTTCGACGCGGTCATTATGGCGAAGGCGAAGCGTCGCTTGCTTCTCGCGCCTGAGGCGCCGCCTGTCCTGCCGCGGAGTTAATGCGACGGGGCGAGCGGCTCGCGAGGCGGTCGCTGCGCGCGTGCGAGCCGTTCGAGGAACGGATCATGGGCGCACCGTCTTCACGCGGTGAGAGAGGGCTCCCTCGCTGCCCCTGGATCGGACGTAAGCTTGGCTGACGACGTGACCGCTACTCCTGCCCGCCTGTCACCGCCATTACTGCCGGCCCATTTTTTACCGCATTTGACCGTCGCGCTTGGCTGGCACTGCAGGGTTGCCTCGAGTCGCGGTATTGACTCCGCAGTCGAGGAGGCGCGGTAATGGCGCGAGCAGCGGTGCAGTTGCTCGCGCGTAGCAGCCGGCGTGCCGGTTGCATGACGCGTGGGCCTGGACCTCCATGCTGGGCGCGTTGGAGTCGAAGGGGCGCGCCCACTTGGCACGGTTGCATGCCGCCTGCATCGCTGTCCGCCCTTTCGCCCGCTGGTCTGGGCGAAAGTGGAGGAGTGCTTGTAACCGCCAGGTGGTTGCATGCACCGTGCGCGTGGCGGGTTGGCTTCTTCTCCCCTGGACCGGCTTGCATGACGTGTGGGACCCAGCCCCCGCGCCGCGGGGGGGGGGGGGGGGGAGAATCTTGGAGCGTGTTGGAGAAGACTCAACCCGCAACGTTTGAGGACGCAAGTGGAGAGAGTCGCCTTTAAAAGGGGGGCGACCCCTTGGAGGGCAACCATGTCTTCGCGCTCCCCTCATGCATCGTGCCTTTCCACCTTCCGAGCCCCCGGATGGGGACGCTCGCAATCCTTCCGCCTCGTCGTCGGAGGAACGCAACTTCATGGAAGTTGGTACCTTTCGGCCATCGTTCAGCTTCAAGGATTTTCATCGTGCAGCCCGGCTGCATCCCCTCGCCGGTGGTCACCCAAGACGGTGACCTCCAGCTTGATGGCGGGGAGAAGCGAGCCGGGCTGCGGCCTCTGCCCCTCCCTCAGCTTCAAGGATGTTCATCATCAGTGCTGGGGAGGGGAGTGTGCCGAGTTGGGGTCGGCCCCTGCGTGGGCGGTGGCCCGCTCCTTCCCTCAGTGATCAGGGGGAAGGGCGTTCGCCGTCCGTGGCGCTGGCAGCTGCCGCGTGCCTGGCTCTCGGACGCGAGTGGCTTCGGAGCCGCTCCCGGTGCCGCCTTCCGCCACGGCAGCTGGAAGAGGTTCCTCCGCCGACGAGATAGCCGGAGCCGCCTACGGACCGACCTCCAACTCTATGGCCTTCTGCCCGTCCTTGCCTCACTAGTTTGGGCACGGGCGGGGGCCTCCTGGCAGCAGCATCCGCCCTGAGGTCATCGTTGCTGCTGTTCGGCCCCCCGGAGCAGAAGTCGTCGTCGCCGCCGCTGCTGGGGCGGGTGACGGCGTGCCGTTCGTCGGTCTTCTGTTGCTCCGCAGCCCCCCCCCCAGCGAGTGGGGTTGTTCGTACCTGCGGAGGTGGAATCGGAGTCCCGTTTGTAATGGCACCTTGAATGCCAGTGTTTTTGTTCAATGCGGCTGTCGAGGCCTAAACGTGTATGTATTTTCGGCACAGAGCCGTGTTTTTTCTTCATTTCGAGCACTGAGACTCGCCATGTCGATTATCTGAACCGCTTCACCGAGCGTGAGTTGCCTCGTGCAAAGGTGATGAGTGAGGTATCCGTATCCCGGAGGAGTAGGAGTCCCTCGGCTCGGTCGGCCTTGCAGTCCGAGGCCCCTCTTGCTTAGTTAAAGGAACCCCTCGGCCGCCCTTCGTTGAGCCGAAGCCGGAGGTAGCGGTGTCAGCACGGTCGAAGGCAGAGTTGGCTTCGAAAAGGAGGTGTAGTCGGCCAGAGCCTGGTCGGGTCGTCCACTGGCGGAACCGACGCCGGAGTTGAGCTGCCGAGGCCACAAGCCTAGCTGATGTCTTTGGGAGACAGCTGGCCGAGGCCTCGGGGTGGCCGGCCGAGCCGCCTGCTTGGGCCGGATTCTCGAGGAAAACCCTGGCGGCGATGGCCCGGGTGTGGTGCTGATGTCGTCCTTCAGAGTGGGGGCCCTCCGACCGCGTCGCCGTCTGAGGCTAGGTCAGACCCCGCCGAAGGTGTAGTTGATGCCGAGGGTGCTGCTGCCCCCCTTCAGCTGTCGACGTCCGAGCTTGCAGGATCAGGTTGTCTTGTAGTGTGTGTATGTTTTCTGCGGCCGCCGAGGCCTAAACACACCGTCGTCGTGTTGTAAAGCTACATTTCTTTTCCTCTTGTTTCGAGTATCCGGACTCATATGTCGGTAACAGAATTGTTTGTGCGGGCGGGAGTTGCTTTTCACGGAAGGCGATGAGTGAGGTATCCGTATCCCGGAGGCGTAGGAATCCCTCGGCTTGGTCGGCCTTGCCTCTTACGCGCGCTCTTACTCGTCCATAGGGTTCTGTTACCGACGCAGTCGAGAAGGCCCGTAAAATCATTTCGGCAGAGGAGCTCTCGAGCATGAAGACTTGTTCGGTCCGCGGAGTCACTTATCCGAGCGCGAGTTACTTATCGCAGAAGGTGATGAGTGAGGTATCCGTATCCCGGAGGCGTAGGAGTCCCTCGGTTCAGTCAGCCTTGGCTGCTTACGTGTACTCCGTCGTTTTCAGGATCCACTTTTGAAGTAGTCGAAGAGCACGAAAGGCATTCTGGCAGAAAAGATGTTTTTTCTTTTTTCGAGAAAAATTTTGACGCAGAGGGGGTTGCCCCCTTCTAGCCCCCGAGGGAGGGTCGGGCTTTGCCGAGGCAAGGCTGACCCTTCCTTGACGACCAGACTTGGTGTGTCAACGAGGTATACGAGCAACTTGAAAGCATCTTAAGGGTAGAAGCGACGTAGCTGTTGGATGTTCCAAGCGTTGCTGTGGACCTCGCCTTGGCTGTTGGCCAGCTTGTACGTTCCGGGCTTCAGGACCTTGGCGATGACGAACGGACCTTCCCAGGGAGGCGTGAGTTTGTGTCGCCCTCGGGCGTCTTGTCACAGCCGAAGCACCAGGTCGCCCACCTGGAGGTCTCGGGACCTAACCCCTCAGGCATGGTAGCGTCGCAGGGACTGCTGGTACCGCGCCGAGTGTAGTAAGGCCATGTTCCGAGCCTCCTCTAGCTGGTCCAGTGAGTCTTCTCGGTTGGCTCGGTTGCTTTGGTCGGTGTAGGCCCTCGCCCTCGGGGAACCGTATTCCAAGTCTGTGGGCAAGATGGCCTCGGCCCCATAGACTAGAAAGAACGGTGTGAAGCCCGTGGCTCGGCTCGGCGTTGTTCTCAGACTCCAGACCACCGAGGGGAGTTCCTTCATCCACCGGTTGCCGAACTTGTTGAGGTCGTTGTAGATCCGAGGCTTGAGTCCTTGCAGGATCATGCCGTTAGCCCGCTCCACTTGCCCATTCGTCATGGGGTGAGCCACGGCAGCCCAGTCCACCCGGATGTGGTGATCCTCGCAGAAGTTCAGGAACTTTCTGCCGGTGAACTGGGTGCCGTTGTCGGTGCTGATGGAGTTCGGGACCCCAAAACGATGGATGATGTTGGTGAAGAACGCCACCGCCTGTTCGGACCTGATGCTGTTTAGGGGTCGGACCTCGATCCACTTGGAGAATTTGTCGATGGCGACCAACAGGTGCGTGTAGCCCCCGGGTGCCTTCTGCAAGGGGCCAACGAGGTCCAGACCCCACACAGCAAACGGCCAGGTGATGGGTATGGTTTGCAGAGCCTGAGCGGGCAGGTGGGTCTGCCTCGCGTAGAACTGACACCCTTCGCAGGTGCGGACAATTCTAGTAGCGTCGGCCACCGCCGTCGGCCAGTAGAATCCTTGTCGGAAGGCATTTCCAACGAGGGTTCGAGGTGCTGCGTGATGGCCGCAAGCCCCCGAGTGTATCTCTTGCAAGAGCTCCTGGCCTTCGGCGATGGAAATGCATCGCTGGAGGATGCCTGAGGGGCTGTGGTGGTAGAGCTCCTTCCCATCTCCTAGCAAGACGAAAGACTTGGCGCGCCGCGCCAACCGCCGAGCTTCGGCTTGGTCGAGGGGCAGCTCCCCTCGGTGGAGATATTGCAGGTACGGGGTCTGCCAGCTTTGATTAGGCGTGACCTCGCTCGGTTCCCCCTCGACGCGCAGTGACTCACCCTCGGGGGCCAAGGGTACCTCGGACCGTGCCGAGGGTACCTCGGACTGGGCCGAGGGTACCTCGGACAGAGCCAAAGACACCTCGGACTCAGCCGAAGGTGCCTCGGGCGGAGCCGAAGGTGCCTCGGGCTCGGGCGTGTCCTCGGTCTTGACGGAGGGTTGATGCAGGTCTCTGGAGAATACGTCCGGGGGAACTGTTGTTCATCCCGAGGCTATTTTAGCCAGCTCGTCCACAGTCTCGTTGTAGTGTCGGGCGATGTGGTTGAGCTCGAGCCCGTAGAACTTGTCTTCCAGGCGCCGAACCTCATCGCAGTAGGCTTCCATCTTCGGGTCGCGGCAGTGGGAGTTCTTCATGACTTGGTCGATGACAAGCTGCGAGTCACCGCGAGCGTCGAGGCGTCGGACCCCTAGCTCAATGGCGATTCGCAATCCGTTTACCAGAGCCTCGTACTCTGCCACATTGTTGGACGCCAGGAAGTGGAGGCGTAGCACGTAGCGTAGGTGCTTTCCGAGGGGCGAGACGAAGAGGAGGCCTGCACCGGCCCCCGTCTTCATCAGCGACCCATCGAAAAACATGGTCCAGAGCTCTGGTTGGATCGGAGCCGTCGGGAGCTGGGTGTCGGCCCATTCAGCCACGAAGTCCGCCAAGACCTGGGACTTAATGGCCTTCAGAGGGGCGAACGAGATCGTCTCGCCCATGATCTCCACCGCCCACTTCACAATTCTACCCAAGGCCTCTCGGGACTGGATGATCTCTCCCAGGGGGAAGGATGACACCACAGTCACCGGATGAGACTCGAAGTAGTGTCACAACTTCCGCCGTGTCAGGATCACCGCGTACAGCAGCTTCTGGATTTGTGGGTAGCGGATCTTGGTCTCGGATAGTACCTCACTGATGAAGTAGACTGGCCTCTGGACGGGCAATGCGTGCCCTTCTTCTCGTCTCTCAACCACGATCGCGGCGCTAACCACCTGGGTGTTTGCGGCGACGTAGATCAAGAGGGCTTCTCCGGCAGCGGGGGGCACCAAGATGGGCGCGTTCGTGAGGAGCGCCTTCAGGTTCCCGAGGGCTTCCTCGGCCTCGGGAGTCCAAGCGAAGCACTCAACTTTCCTTAAGAGGCGGTACAGAGGCAGACCTCTTTCGCCGAGGCGCGAGATGAAGCGGCTCAGAGCCGCGAGACATCCCATGACCCTCTGTACACCTTTCAAGTCCTTGATTGGCCCCATGCTGGTGATGGCTGCAATCTTCTCCGGGTTGGCTTCGATGCCCCGCTCGGAGACGATGAACCCCAAGAGCATGCCTCGGGGGACCCCGAAGACACACTTTTCGGGATTAAGCTTCACGCCTTTTGCCTTGAGACATTGGAACGTCGCTTCAAGGTCGGAAAGGAGGTCGGAGGCCTTCCTCGTCTTGACTACGATGTCATCGATGTAGGCCTCGACCGTTCGGCCGATGTGTTCGCCAAACACATGGTTCATGCATCGCTGGTACGTTGCCCCCGCATTCCTCAAACCAAACGGCATTGTAACATAGCAGTACATGCCGAAGGGTGTGATGAATGAAGTTGCGAGCTAGTCGGACTCTTTCATCCTGATCTGGTGATACCCTGAGTAGGCATCGAGGAAAGACAGGGTTTCGCACCCAGCAGTGGAATCCACGATCTGATCGATGCGAGGCAGAGGGTAGGGAACCTTCGGACATGCTTTGTTTAGACCAGTGTAGTCTACACACATCCGCCATTTCCCCCCTTTCTTTCTCACAAGCACAGGGTTGGCAAGCCATTCGGGATGGAATACCTCTTTGATGAACCCTGCCGCCAGTAGCTTGTGGATCTCCTCGCCTATCGCCCTGCGCTTTTCTTCGTCGAATCGGCGCAGAGGTTGCTTCACGGGTCGGGCCCCAGCTCGGATATCCAGAGAGTGCTCGGCGACTTCCCTCGGTATGCCGGGCATGTCCGAGGAAAGTCCACGCGAAAACGTCGGCGTTTGCGCGGAGAAAGTCGACGAGCACTGCTTCCTATTTGGGGTCGAGCTCCGAACCGATCCGGATCTGCTTGGAGGCGTCGTTGCAGGGGTCAAGAGGGATGGACTTGACCGTCTCCGCTGGTTCGAAGTTGCCGGCGTGGCGCTTCACGTCGGGCGCCTCCCTAGAGAGGCTCTCCAGGTCAGCGATGAGGGCCTCGGATTCAGCGAGGGCCTCGGCGTACTCCACACACTCCACATCGCATTCATATGCGTGTCGGTACGTGGGCCTGACGGTGATGACCCTGTTGGGGCCCGACATCTTGAGCTTGAGGTAGGTGTAGTTGGGGACGGCCATGAATTTGGTGTAGCATGGCCTCCCCAGCACTGCGTGGTAGGTTCCTCGGAACCCGACCACCTCGAACGTGAGGGTCTCCTTTCGAAAGTTGGAGGGCGTCCCGAAGCAGACGGGTAGGTCGAGTTGTCCGAGGGGTTGAACGCGCTTCCCGGGGACGATCCCGTGGAAAGGCGCAGCGCCCGTCCGGACCGAGGACAAATCGATCCGCAGGAGCCCGAGGGTCTCGGCGTAGATGATGTTGAGGCTGCTGCCTCCATCCATGAGGACCTTGGTGAGCCTGACGTTGCCGATGATGGGGTCAACAACGAGTGGGTATCTCCCCGGGCTCGGCACGTAGTCTGGATGGTCGGCCTGGTCGAATGTGATGGGCTTGTCGGACCAGTCTAGGTAGACTAGCGCCACCACCTTTACCGAGCAGACCTCCCGACGCTCTTGCTTGCGGTGCCGAGCCGAGGCGTTCACCACTTGCCCGCCGTAGATCATGAAGCAGTCGCGGACCTCGGGGAACCCTCCTGCCTTGTGATCTTCCTCCTTTGCGTCGTCGAGGGCCTTGCCACCCTCCGTGGGTGGCCCGGCCTTGTGGAAGTGTCGTCGAAGCATGGCACACTCCTCAAGGGTGTGCTTGACCGGCCCCTGATGATAGGGGCACGGCTCCTTGAGCATCTTGTCGAAGAGGTTGTGACCTCCGGGAGGCTTCCGAGGGTTCTTGTACTCGGCGGCGGCGATAAGGTCCACGTCGGCGGCGTCGCGTTTCGCTTGCGACTTCTTCTTGCCTTTCTTCTTGGCGCCGCGCTGAGTTGACGCCTCGGGAGCATCTTCCGGTGGGCGGCCCTGGGGCTGCTTGTCCTTCCGGAAAATGGCCTCAACCGCCTCCTGGCCAGAGGCGAACTTGGTGGCGATGTCCATCAGCTCGCTCGCCCTGGTGGGGGTCTTGTGACCCAGCTTGCTCACCAGGTCGCGGCAGGTGGTGCCGGCGAGGAACGCGCCGATGACATCTAAATCGGTGACGTTGGGTAGCTCTGTGCGCTGCTTCGAGAATCGCCGGATGTAGTCCTGGAGAGACTCTCCCGGCTGCTGGCGGCAGCTTCGGAGATCCCAGGAGTTTCCAGGGCGCACGTACGTGCCCTGGAAATTGCCGGCGAAGGCTTGGACCAGGTCGTCCCAGTTGGAGATCTGCCCCGGGGGCAGGTGCTCCAGCCAGGCTCGAGCGGTGTCGGAGAGGAACAGGGGGAGGTTGCGGATGATGAGGTTGTCATCGTCCGTTCCACCCAGTTGGCAGGCCAGCTGATAGTCCGCGAGCCACAGTTCCGGTCTCGTCTCCCCCGAGTACTTTGTGATAGTAGTCGGGGTTCGGAACCGGGTCGGGAACGGTGCCCGCCGTATGGCGCGGCTGAAAGCCTGCGGACCGGGTGGTTTGGGCGAAGGACTCCGATCCTCCCCGCTGTCGTAGCGTCCCCCACGCCTGGGGTGGTAGCCTCGGCGCGCCCTGTCGTCGAGGTGGGCCCGACGGCTGTGATGATGGCGCTCGTTGCTGAGGCGACCCGGGGCCGCAGGCGCTGTGTTGCGCGTGCGCCCGGAGTGGACCGAGGCTTCCCGCATGAATCGGGAAGTCGCGGCGTGATGTTCCGAGGGGAAACCCTGCCTTCGGGAGGCAGAGCTTTCAGCCCGTCGGACCACGGCGTCCTCCAGGAGATTCTTGAGCTCTCCCTGGATACGCCGCCCCTCGATGGTTGATGGCTCCGGCATCGCGCGGAGGAGTATTGCCGCTGCAGCCAGGTTCTGGCCGACTCCGCTGGAATCCGGTGGCGGCCTCACCCTGATGTCGTTGGTGATGCGGTGCTGGATGTCCTGGGGGAGATGACGCGCTTCTCCGGCCGGGGGTTGGACCGCCCATTCCTGCCCGATGTCCCGGCGGATCGGCACAAGCGTTCCTGCTCCCCCGTCGAGCTTGGCCTGCCTCTCGCGGATTTGCTCGAGCTGTTGGTCAGGACCCCCCACCGGGACGGGGACCATAGCTAGCTCCTGAAGGATGTCAACGCGAGGCACGGGCCTAAGGGGATCATCGCTTTCCGGCATACCAAGATGGTTGCCTTCACCGGGACCCCCTAGATCGACGTGGAAACATTCACGACTTGTGCCGCGGTCCTCATTGTCGAGGCCGCAGCTGCCGTCGGAACAGTCGGAAAGGCAGTAGTCACATGCGGTCATGAAGTCCCGCACGGCACTAGGGTTACCAAGTCCGGAGAAATCCCAACAGAGGTCGGGCTCGCCATCTTCCTCGGACCCCGAGGGCTCGTAGGTCGAATCGGTCGTCAGTTGGTCCCAGGGCGACCACACACGATACCCCAAAGGGTTTGGACTCGCCTCTAAGGGAGTGCTCACCGAAGCGGAGTCGCTTGGTGGGTCGAGGCCGAATCCAAAAGACACGAGATGGGAATCGGTCGGTACCTTTCGATCGACGGTCGGTGATGAGGTCGCGTTTGGGACTGACTGCACCGTTGCCTCAGGTACGAGGGTGACGCCCAGCAAGTCCCTCGCGAGCGTGCTGGCGTCATGCGTTTGCTTGAGATTGGCGTGTTGCGGGGAGAAGGCGCTCGTCTTCGTCTCAGACGCGAGATCGATGCCCGATGCGCCCTCTGTTGGGGCGTCGGCGCCGTCGACTCGCTCGACAGCCAACGAGGTGCCGCTTCCCGCTTGGCCTTGGTTGCCCCGCCTCCTCCTCCGTCGGCGGGGGAGGGGACGAGACAAGCCTGAATGTCGTCCTTCCACCACGTGGGGAAGGCGTCGTCGATTTCCCCACCGGCGAGCGGGTTGTCGACCGCCATTGTCGCTGTCACACGGCGGGGGAAGGAGTATCATGTCGTAGCTGCCGTCGAGGGACATGAACTCAAGATTCCCGAAACGGAGCACCGTCCCGGGCTGGAAAGGTTGCTGGAGACTGCCCATCTGGAGCTTGACAGGAAGCTGTTCGTCAACACGCAGCAGGCCCCTACCTGGCGTGCCAACTGTCGGTGTTTCGAAACCCGGGGGGTCCCTAGATCGACGAGTGAATTGTCGCCGCGTGCCCCAGCTTAGATGGGTCGACGCGAGGCGGAACGCGAAGGGGGGAAAGGAAGCAGCCGGAGGGAGGCAGACGTGAGAGAGTGGATCCCGTGGCCTTCGTGTTAGCCCCGCGCCTGAGTCGGGTGCGCTTGCAGTAGGGGGATACAAGCGTCCACGCGGGAGTGGGAGCGAGCGGCCTTGCGCGAGCACCGTCCCGTCCTTCTCCGCGCGGGCCAACCCTCTGTAAGAGGGCCCTGGTCCATCCTTTTATAGGCGTAAGGAGAGGATCCAGGTGTACAATGGGGGGTGTAGCAGAGTGCTACGTGTCTAGCGGAGGAGAGCTAGCGCCCTAAGTACATGCCGTCGTGGCAGCCGGAGAGGTTTTGGCACCCGGTTCGTGTGGTGTCGTGGCCGTCGGAGGAGCGCTGGAGCCTGGCGGAAGGACCGCTGTCGGGGCTGTCGAGTCCTTGCTGACGTCCTCTTGCTTCCGTAAGGGGGTCGAGAGCCGCCGTCGTCACAGAGCGTGCGGGGCGCCATCATTGCCTATCTGGCGGAGCGAGCCAGATGGGACGCCGGTCTTGTTCCCCGTAGCCTGAGTCAGCTCGGGGTAGGGTAATGATGGCGCCTCCCGTCGACGTGGTTGGTCCGCGCCCTAGGTTGGGTGATGTGGAGGCTCCTCTGAGGTCGAGGTCGAGTCTGTCTTCCGTGGCCGTGGTCGAGTCCGAGCCCCTGGGTCGGGCGAGGCGGAGACCGTCGGCTGAGGCCAGGGCTGAGTCCGAGCTCTGGGGTCGAGCGAAGCGAAGTCCATCGTCTCCTAGGGCTGAGCCCAAGTCCGAGCCCTAGATCGGGCGGAGCGGAGTTCGTCGTCTTCTGGGGCTGAGCCCAAGTCCGAGCCCTGGGTCGGGCGGAGCGGAGTTCGTCGTCTTCTAGGGCTGAGCCCAAGTCCGAGCCCTGGGTCGGGCGGAGCGGAGTTCGTCGTCTTCTGGGGCTGAGCCCAAGTCCGAGCCCTGGGTCGGGCGGAGCGGAGTTCGCCGTCTTCCGGGGCTGAGCCCGAGTTCGAGCCCTGGGTCGGGCGGAGCGGAGTTCGCCGTCTTCCGGGCTAAGCCCGAGTCCGAGCCCTGGGGTCGGGCGAGGCGGAGTTTCCTATGACGCCCGAGGCCGGCCTTGGCTACTGTCTGCCTCACTCGGTCGGGTGGCTCAGCAGTCGGAGCGGCGCAGGCGCCGCTGTCCTCTTGTCAGACCGGTCAGTAGGGCGGTGAAGTGACTGCGGCCACTTCGGCTCTATCGACTGGAGGGCGTGCGTCAGGATAAAGGTGTCAGGCCACCTTTGCATTAAACGTCCCTGCGATTTGGTCGGTCGGCATGGCGATGTGGCCAAGGTTGCTTCTCGGTGAAGACTGGGCCTCGGGCGAGCCGATAGTGTGCCCGTTGCTGGAGGGGGTCCTCGGGCGAGACGTAGGTTCTCCGGGGTCGGCTTCCCTTGCCCGAGGCTAGGCTCGGGCGAGGCACGATCATGTCCCTTGAATGGATCGATCCTTGACTTAATCGCACCCATCAGGCCTTTGCAGCTTTGTGCTGATGGGGGTTACCAGCTGAGATTTAGGGGTCTTGAGGGTACCCCTAATTATGGTCCCCGACAAAACTCTTCAACCAAATCACGCCCACTGCTCATACGAGCAGCGTACCGAAGAGCCCCCTCGTCCTCATCATCCCCCGCCACCTCGAATTGTGGGTACGCCACATAATAGTGAGAGCACATCACGGGCACAGGGAGCCCTGGGAGGTCTTCGACTTCGCTCCCGGAAACATAAAACCAGAAATCCCACCAGTTGCCCCATTTATTACGAGCACAGGGAACCAACTCCATGACTTCCATCGAAGTCTTTCCGGTCCTCGGCGTAAACGTGCACGATCCAAACTGTGCAATCTTGTTTCCAATCTTTCTTTTTGTCAATGCAGACAGTAATTCTTGGCGAAGACCTCTACGGAAGGCCGGCCGCCATAAGAAGTCGTTGCCCAGACATACTTCGCCAGGGCCACCATGGTGTTCGGTGTCAATTGGTGGACATGGACCTCAAATCTCTGCAAGACCTCCACCATAAAACGATGTGCAGGCAGGCGAAGGCCAGCGGTGAAAAACGCCTCAAACACAACCATCTCACCCTCCTGCTCAGGAATCTCTTCCGCCCCCGGCACACGTCCAACTCCATTCCCAAAATAACCTAACCGCTGCATGTCTTGCACATGAACCGAGGAGATCCTCGAAACGCCGAATTCCACCGTGTGGCCCGGGTGCAGCTCCACCGCTGCTAAATCACTGAAGGTACCCTCGGACGACGATTCGCCCAACGGCGTATTCGCAGCGGATGAAGAAGGAGATGACGGCATGGCTACATACCGTTGGCGACGGCGCGCGGTTTGCTTGACGTGGGCCAGATCTCCGATGAACAGGAACAAGGAGGGCAGGCGAGCGAGCAAGCAGTTTTAAAACGCTAGGGTTTTGCGGCACACGAAAAGGTAAGACGGCCTGAGCCGCGCCGCCCCCTTTTTATACATAGGACGTGACGTGTCGGGAAGCCCGCAGTCCAATAGTACCACGTCCGTCAACGATCACATCAAAAACCCCCACGGAACCACTTCGAGCGAGGGCAGCGTCTCCACCATCTAGCGACATCTTCGGCACCAGATGACTCAATCGAACTGGTCCCTCGGAGGGCAAATGTTGGGGCGAAGGCAAAGACGCTACCCTTCGCTCCACGCCTTCATCAACTCGCTGCACCAACGGAGGCAAGATGACCGGCGTGGCCCACCCTTCGTCCTCTTCACTGCAAGACGAAGGCCTACGACGAAGTCTCTCCATCCCGCATCCTCGGTCCTACCTGGAGGCCCAAGTGGGATGCGGCCCATTGTAACAGGCCCCGCACGGAGAAGCGTGTTATGGGCCCGATTTATAATGGCTTTTCTATAATGACAGTCTATAACCCCCCATTATGGGAATATTCTGGGGATAATCCAGGTGTCTGAGGGCATAAGCGTCCTTACATCGGGACCTTGGGCGCTCGGGCACCTATAAATACCCCCATACAGTGCCCTTGAGAGGCTAGATCAACAGAGCAATTGCCATCTCGAGTTAAACCGTGTTTGCATCTTTTTCACTCCCCCGTTGGATCAGCTTACTCAGGAGCGCAAGTTCCAACACCCATCGCATTCAAAGCAAAGGAAGAGAAGAAAGAAGAGTCTACTTCAAGTAGGCTCCCCATCGACACGTCCAAACTCGATAATGAGGAGATGGCGCTCATCATCAAGAGCTTCCGTCAAATCCTCAAGCAAAGGAGGGGGAAGGACTACAAACCCCACTCCAAGAGGGTGTGCTACAAGTGTGGTAAGCCCTATCATTTTATCGCTAAATGCCTAATGTCTAGTGATAGTGACAGGGACAACGACAAGAGGGGAAAGAAGAAGGAAAAGAAGAGGTACTACAAGAAGAAGGGCGGTGATGCCCATGTGTGTCGGGAATGGGACTCCGATGAGAGCTCCACCGACTCCTCCTCCGACGAGGATGCCGCCAACATCACCGTCAACAAAGGCCTTCTCTTCCCCAGCGTCGGCCACAAGTGCTTCATGGCAAAGGACGGCAAAAAGAAGAAGGTACAATCTAGAATCACCCCCAAGTATTCTACATCTAGTGATGAGGGTAGTTCTAGTGATGATGAAGATGATTTACTTACTCTTTTTGCCAACCTTAACATGCAACAAAAAGAAAAGTTAAATGAATTAATAAGAGCCATTCATGAGAAGGATGAACTCTTGGATAGCTAAGAGGAATTCCTTATTAAGGAAAATAAAAAGCATGTTAAAGTAAAAAAATGCTTATGCTCAAGAAGTAGAGAAAAGTGAAAACTTGACTAAAGAGCTTAACATTTGCCATGATTCAATTGCCAATCTTAGAAATAAAAATGCTAGTTTAAATGCTAAGATTGATAAATTGAATGAATCAATTTCTAGCCTTAGGACCGAAAATGATATTTTAATTTTCAAGGCTAAAGATTTAAATGTTTGCAATGATTCTATTTCATGTCTTAGAGATGAAAATGCCATGCTAAAATCTAAGATAGATGAATTAAATGTTTGCAAACCCTCTACATCTATTGTTGATCACGTCTCTATTTATACTAGATGTAGAGATGTTAATATAGAAGCTATTCATGATCATCTTGCTTTAATTAAACGACAAAATGATCATATAGCTCAATTCACTGCTAAAATCAATGAGCATGAAATTGGGAATGAAAATTTTAAATTTGCTAGAAGCATGCTCTATAATGGGAGACGCCCTGGCATCAAGGATGGCATTGGATTCCAACAAGGAAGCAATGTCAAACTTAATGCCCCTAAAATATTGTCTAATTTTATTAAGGGCAAGGCTCCCATGGTTCAGGATAATGAGGGCTATATTTTTATATCCTGCTAATTATCCTGAGCACAAAATTAGGAGAATTCATGCTAAGAAATCTCATTCTGTTTCTCACCATGCTTTTATGTATAAGAATAAGGCTTCTAGCTCTAGGCAATCAACACATGTTAAATTGTCTAAAAAGAAAACTCCTACTGCATTAAATGAACCTAACATGCCATTTAAGACTTTTGATGCATCTTATGTTTTAACTAACAAATCAGGCAAAGTAGTTGCCAAATATGTTGGGGCAAACACAAGGGATCAAAGACTTGTGTTTGGGTACCCAAGGTGCTTGTTTCTAACATCAAAGGACCCAAGACTATTTGGGTACCTAAGAACAATGCCTAAATTGTTTTGCAGGTTTATGCATCTGGGGGCTCAAGTTGGATAATTGATAGTGGAAGCACAAACCACATGACAGGGGAGAAAAAAATGTTCTCCTCCTACAAGAAAAATGAAGATCCCCAAAGAGCTATCACATTCGGGGATGGAAATCAAGGTTTGGTCAAAGGACTTGGTAAAATTGCTATATCACCTGACCATTCCATTTCCAATGTTTTTCTTGTAGATTCTTTAGATTACAATTTGCTTTCTGTTTCTCAATTATGTAAAATGGGCTACAACTGCCTTTTTATGGATTTATGTGTTACTGTCTTTAGAAGAAGCGGTGATTCAATAGCATTTAAGGGAGTGTTAGAGGGTCAGCTATATTTAGTTGATTTTAATGAAAACACAACTGAACCCAACACTTGCTTAATTGCTAAGACTAATATGGGTTGGCTCTGGCATCGCCGACTAGCCCATGTTGGAATGAAGAATCTTCACAAGCTTCTAAAGGGAGAACACATTTTAGGACTAACAAATGTTCATTTTGAGAAAGACATGGTTTGTAGCACATGTCAAGCAGGAAAGCAAGTTGGCAACCACCATCCACACAAGAACATAATGACAACAGACAGGCCAATGGAGTTACTCCACATGGATCTATTCGGCTTGATAGCTTACATAAGCATTGGAGGGAGTAAGTACTGTCTTGTAATTGTGGATGATTATTCTCGCTTCACTTGGGTATTCTTTTTGCAGGAAAAATCACAGACCCAAGAGACCTTAAAGGGATTCTTGAGACGGGCTCAAAATGAGTTCGGATTAAGGATCAAGAAGATAAGAAGCGACAAAGGGACGGAGTTCAGGAACTCTCAAATTGAAAGCTTTCTTGAGGATGAGGGTATCAAGCATGAGTTCTCTTCTCCCTACACACCTCAACAAAATGGTGTAGTGGAGAGGAAGAATAGAACTCTACTGGACATGGCGAGGACCATGCTTGATGAGTACAAGACTCCGGACCGGTTTTGGGCGGAGGCGATTTAACACTGCCTACTACTCCATCAACCGGCTTTACCTTCATCGAATCCTCAAGAAGACATCTTATGAACTCCTCACCGGTAAAAAACCCAATGTTTCATATTTTAGAGTTTTTGGTAGCAAATGCTTTATTCTTGTTAAAAGAGGTAGAAAATCTAAATTTGCTCCTAAGGCTATAGAAGGCTTTTTACTTGGCTATGACTCAAACACAAGGGCATATAGAGTCTTCAACAAATCCACTGGATTAGTTGAGGTTTCTTGTACCATTGTGTTTGATGAGACTAATGGCTCCCAAGTGGAGCAAGTTGATCTTGATGAGCTAGATGATGAAGAGGCTCCATGCATCGCGCTAAGGAACATGTCCATTAGGGATGTGTGTCCTAAGGAATCCGAAGAGCCTCCAGATGCACAAGATCAACCGACATCTTCCAATCAAGCATCTCCACCAACTCAAGATGAGGACCAGGCTCAAGACAATGAAGATAAAGATCAAGAAGATGAGCCACCTCAAGAGGAGGACAATGATTAAGGGGGAGATGAAGTTGATCAAGACAAGGAAGATGATCAAGAGATTCAGGGTCAAAGACCACCACACCCAAGAGTCCACCAAGCAATTCAACGAGATCACCCTGTCAACTCAATCCTTGGTGACATACATAAGGGGGTAACTACTAGATCTCGAGTTGCTCATTTTTGTGAACATTACTCTTTTGTCTCCTCTATTGAGCCATATAGGGTAGAGGATGCACTAAGAGACTCGGATTGGGTGCTGGCAATGTAAGAGGAGCTCAACAACTTCACGAGGAATGAGGTATGGCATCTAGTTCCACGTCCTAACCAAAATGTTGTTGGAACCAAGTGGGTATTCCGCGACAAGCAAGATGAGCATGGTGTGGTGACAAGGAACAAAGCCTGACTTGTGGCCAAGGGTTATTCAAAGTCAAAGGTTTGGACTTTGGTGAAACATATGCACCCGTAGCTAGGCTTGAGTCAATTCATATATTACTTGCCTATGCTACTTACCATGGCTTTAAGCTTTATCAAATGGACGTGAAAAGTGCCTTCCTCAATGGACCAATCAAGGAAGTGGTCTATGTTGAGAAACCTCCCGGCTTTGAAGATAGTGAGTACCCTAATCATGTTTACAAACTCTCAAAGGCACTTTATGGGCTCAAGCAAGCCCCAAGAGCATGGTATGAATGCCTGCGAGACTTTCTTATCACTAATAGTTTCAAAGTCAGAAAAGCCGATCCTACACTCTTTACTAAAACTATTGCAAAAGATTTATTTGTATGCCAAATTTATGTTGATGATATCATATTTGGGTCTACTAACAAATCAACTTGTGAAGAGTTTAGTAGGATCATGATTCAGAAATTCGAGATGTCTATGATGGGGGAGTTGAAGTATTTTCTAGGATTTCAAGTCAAGCAACTCTAAGACGGCACCTTCATCAGCAAAACAAAGTGCATTCAAGATATACTTAACAAGTTTGGAATGAAGGATGCCAAGCCCATCAATACACCCATGGGAACAAATGGGCATCTCGACCTCGACACGGGAGATAAATCCGTAGATCAAAAGGTATACCGGTCCATGGTAGGATCTTTACTCTATTTATGTGCATCTCGACCGGATATTATGCTTTCCGTATGCATGTGTACAAGATTCCAAGCCGATCCTAAGGAAGTTCACCTTAGGGCCGTGAAAAGAATCATGAGATATTTAGTTTACACTCCTAAGTTTGGACTTTGGTACCCCAAGGGATCCACTTCTGATTTAATAGGATATTCAGATGCCAATTGGGCAGGGTGTAAAATTGATAGGAAGAGCACATCAGGGACTTGTCAGTTTCTAGGAAGATCCCTGGTGTCTTAGGCTTCAAAGAAACAAAACTCTGTAGCTCTTTCTACCGCCAAAGCCGAGTACATTGCCGCAGGCCATTGCTGTACGCAATTACTTTGGATGAGGCAAACCCTCAGGGACTATGGCTACAAATTGAGCGAAGTCCCTCTCCAATGTGATAATGAGAGTGCAATCCGCATGGCGGATAATCCTGTTGAACACAGCCGCACTAAGAACATAGACATTCGGTATCACTTTTTGAGGGATCACCAACAAAGGGGGGATATCGAGATTGCTTATGTTAGCACCAAAGAACAATTAGCTGATATCTTCACCAAGCCATTAGATGAGAAAACCTTTAGCAAACTTAGGAATGAGCTAAATATACTTGATTCTCGGAACTTTGATTGAAACATTGCACACATAGCTCATTTATATACCTTTGATCATATCTCTTTTATGTCTACGACTAATGTGTTTTCAAGTGTATTTCTATGCTAAGTCGTAGATTGAAAGGGAAATGGAGCCTTCGGCAAAGACAAGGCTTCCACTCCACTCTAACGGTATCATTTAGCCTTCGCCGTCACTCCACATCACTCTCGATTGGTATAATCTTTCACTCATATTTACTTATACCAATGGGGAGAAAGTAAAAGAGGGCTCTCAAAGTCTCTGTTTTTGGCGATTAATGCCAAAGGGGGAGAAAGTATTAGCCCAAAGCAAAAGGACCGCACCACCACCTTTTGAATTTTTTTATATATTTCAAATTGGTATGTTTACTTTCAATTGGTATATTTTCAAAACTATCATCTAAATATACTTCAATTTGGCATCTATTAAAACCCTCTTGAAAACTAAGAGGAGAATTTCATTAAGGGAGAGTTTTGTTTTAATCAAAGGAAAAGCATTTGAAACAAGAGGAGAAAATTTCAAATCTTGAAAATGTTTCTCGCAATCTTATTCATATACCTTTGACTATTTGCAAAAAGATTTTGAAAAGACTTTACAAAAGAATTTGCAAAAACAAAACAAGTGGTGCAAGCGTGGTCCAAAATGTTAAACAAAAGAAAGCAATTCATGCATATCTAGTGAAATCATTAATTGGTTTAATTCCAAGTAACCTATGCACTTACCTTATGCAAACTAGTTCAATTCTGCACTTATATATTTGCTTTGGTTTGTGTTGGCATCAATCACCAAAAAGGGGAAGATTGAAAGGGAAATAGGGTTTAACCTTTTCCTATAAATAATTTTGGTGGTTGAATGCCCAACACAAATAATTGGACTAACTAGTTTGCTCAAGAGTATATGATATATAGGTGCATAAAGGTTCAACATAAAACCAATAAAAGATTGAATAAAGGGTTCAAATTCAAAAGGAGCAAGAAACCGAGTGTGCCCTGGTCTGGCGCACCGGACTGTCCGGTGTGCCGCCGGACAGTGTCCGGTGCACCAAGACCGTACAACGTCCAACTCTCAACTCTTGGGTTTCTCAGAGCACGCTCCGCTATAATTCACCGGAATGTCCGATGTGCCACCGGACTATCCAGTGCACCAGCGGAGCAACGGCTCTTCGGCGCAACGGTCGACCGCAAAAGCGTGGGTCAGAGCTACAGTGCATAAACAGTGCGCGCAGAAGTCAGAGCAGTCACCAGAGGCGCACCGTACAGTGAATAGTACCTGTCCGGTGCCACTAGAAGACAAAGCCTCCAACGGTCGACAGAGCTCGAACCCTAACGGTTGGGTGACGTGGCTGGCGCACCGGACAGTGTCCGGTGGCGCACCGGACTGTCCGGTGCGCCCATCGACAGCAGCCATCCCCAACGGCTATGTGGTGGTTGAGGGCTATAAATACCCCCCAACCACCACCACTCCAAGCATCCAAGTTTCCAGCACTTCGCATTCAATACAAGAGCTAGTGCATTCACTCCTAGACACAATTCAAAAGAATCAAAGCCTCTCCAAGTCCCAAATTCACTCCAAACACCTAGTGACTAGAGAGAGCGTTTTGTTCGTGTTCTTTGAGCTCTTGTTCCTTGGATTGCTTTCTTCTTCCTCATTCTTGTTCTCAAGTGACTTGTAATCAAGGCAAGAGACACCAAGTGTGTGGTGGTCCTTGCGGGGTCTAAGTGACCCGTTTGATTAAGGAGAAAGCTCACTCGGTCTAGGTGACCGTTTGAGAGAGAGAAAGGGTTGAAAGAGACCCGATCTTTGTGACCACCTCAACGGGGACTAGGTTCATTAGAACCTAACCTCGGTAAAACAAATCATCGTGTTCATTCGCTTGTCTTTCATTTGATTTGTTTTCCCCTCTCTTTCAGACTCGGATTTAATTCTAACACTAACCCCAGCTTGTAGTGTGTGCTTAAGTTTATAATTTTCAGATTCTGCCTATCCACCCCCTCTAGGCGACTTTCAAGTATGATGCTAGGCATGAGGTACCTAACCTGCTGGCTATAGTAGTTGAGGATCCAATTGAAAAAGAGAGAAAAGGGGAAGGCGACATACACCATGACATAGAAATAGAATATAATATACTCACATCGGGGGCTTCATCGCCGAAGGTCTACAAAACAACAGTGTCAACAGCCAAGCAAGCTTTGGGTACTCATATCAAGTAATAAGATTCACCTTCATCCAAGATGATGCCCGAAGAATGGATGACGCCAAAAATCCTCAGCTCTACAAAAAGTGTTAATGTCAAGCAAGGTCGAAGGAGAGAGCTTCAGCCAACATATGACGAACTACGAAGCAGAGGAGAAGGTAAAGAATCCAGAGGACTCGATCAACAGGGCAAGTGAAGGAAAAGGATGACATTACCCTCGACAAGATTTGTAGTTGACATGTATAGGGTTTGTGGATATGTTTGTAATTTCACACGAAGTTGTACCCCGCGACTATAAATAGAGGAAAAGTGCCATGTATTCGAGAAATTTTTCTTTTGGTTAGAAAGAATTGGCTTGTTCTGCCTACAAAGCCAGCTTTTCCTTCTCTCCCTTTTCACTTTGCTACACACAAAGCCGAAGGTACAATTTTAATTATTCATATTCTAATAATAAGAAATGGAGTAAAGTGATGATCACTCAAGATGAGTAAATTTCTTTGTTTCCATATTTCATTCTCGATTATTTGTTATTCACTCTTTATGCCTTCTTCCCTTAATTAATTTCTCTAGAAGGGATTAACTAAAGGATGAAGTATTAATCTAATTTACTTGTGTTGCCTTATTTTTTATATCCCGAAGGAATCAAAAAACAAGTGACCAACATTAGCGCCCACCTCTAGTGCATTCACAACCATGACAAAGAGCATGTCAAGCCCTGAAGCTTCGACATCAATCTCGAAGAAACTTATGTTCCCTATCACTCAGGGATCAAGCTTCGAACCAAGCAACAAAAAATAGAAGAAAGAAGCCCAGAGAAGGGTGCAACATGTGGGTGTTTAAGGGCCTTACATCAAAACAAAATGGTCTCACATCCCAATAGCATTTTCTCAAGAAGACCTTCACCTCAAAGATTACCCACATAGACATGCTATGGTGATCTCATGCTTTATAAACGGCTTCGTAGTCCACAATGTGCTGGTTGACACGGGCAGTGCAACAGACATTATATTCACAAAAGCCTTCTAACATATGTAAGAACCAGGAGACAAAATCCAAGAGTCAACTTACCCACTCCGCGACTTTAGAGGGCAGCAAGTATTGGCCCTTGGGAAATTAGCTATGCCATTATCTTCGGCTATGTTAACAACATCAGAACATAAGAAGTTGTGTTTGAGATCGTTGACATGGAGTTCCTATATAATGTAATAATTGGAATAGGAATGCTCAATTCTTTCGAAGCAATCTTGCATTTAGCCTATCTCTGCATGAAAATACTAAGCAGGGCATCATATTAGTACATGGAAGTCAAGAAGCCACAAGAAGGGCCAAAGGAACCTTGAGAGAGCCCAAGATTGTCTATAATATTGATGAGGCCGAAGTTCAGACCCTAGCATTAGAACAACAAGCTAAAGAAAAAGCAACTTCGGTGGATCAACCGAAACCAGTTCTGCTTTGTGAAGATGTGGCCAACCAAAGAGTTTTCTTCAATTCACAGTTATCTTCAGAGTAAGAGGCAAATCTTAAAAGATTCATGTTTCATAATAAGGATGTCTTCGCTTGGTCAACAAATGATTTATGTGGAGTTGATAGAAGCATCATAGAGCATGCACTCAATGTTGATCCAAGCATTAAACCAAGAAAGCAGAAGCTTCAAAAGATGTCTAAAGATAAGGATGAAGGTGCAAAAGTCGAGGTCAAAAGTCTACTCAGTGCTGGCGTGATAAGAGAAGTTGCATACCCAGAATGTCTTGCCAACACAATCATGGTAAAAAAATCAAATGGCAAGTGGAGGATGTGTATAGATTTCACAGATATCAACAAGGCATGCCCGAAGGATGAATTCCCGCTACCAAGGATTGACTCCCTGATGGATGCAGCAGCTACATCGGTACTCGTGAGCCTATTGGATTATTACTCAGGGGTATCATCAGGTTTGGTTGAGGAAGGAGGATGATCTGAAGACTAGCTTCATAACTTCTAGTGACACTTATTGTTATCTTCAAATGCCCGAGGGGCTCAAGAACGCTGGTGGAAGCTTCAACATAATGACGGCTAAGGAGTTGAACACACAACTAGGCAGAAACGTCATAACATATGTTGATGATATCATCGTCAAAAGCATGAAGCAGGAAAGCCACATCTCAGACCTTCTCTATGTCTGAACATCCAAAGGGCTAGCCTAAAGCTTAACCCTGAGAAGTGTGTATTCGGAGTGAAGAAGGGCAAATTTCTTGGTTGCCATGTCTCCATAAAAGGAATTGAGGCAAACCTGCACAAATAGAGGCTATACTTCGGATGGAGCCACCAAAGTTAAGGAATGGGCTCAAAGACTAACAGGAAGACTTGCTTCTCTTAATAGATTCATTTTATGTTCTGCCGAACGAAGCCTACCATTCTTCGAATATTGAAGTCAGTGGAAGTATTTTAGTGGGGACCAACCCAACATCGAGATTTTGAAGAACTAAAACAATATCTAATTTAGTTAACAACCCTCTACCCACTATCGCCAGGGCTCCCTTATTGCTCTATGTCTCAGCTTCACAGCTCACTATAAGTGCTGCTCTTGTTCAAAAGAAGATAGAAGACATAATCAAAAGCCAAACCCTAATATATTTCGTCTCCAAAGTACTCGCCCTATCCAAAATGAATTATTTAGAAATGGAGAAGGTTCTTTACGTAGTTTTAATGGTCTCCAGAAAGCTTCAGCACTATTTCTAGTCTTACAACATCATCGTACCTTCGTCTCAGCCTTGGAAAGATATCATAAGGAACATGGAAGTTACTGGTTGAATCAAAAATGACTATCAAACTCAATGAATTTGTCATTGACTTCATTCACATATCATATATCCAATCTCAAACATTAGCAAATTTTATTGTTGATTAGACACCTTGTTCACAAGACGAAGCAAGAACACCAGAAGAAGCTATATAGACCGTTTTCTCTGATGGATCGTGGGGATCCTTCGGGGCCGGTGTTGTTGTTGTTATTTCCTCACCCTCAAAAGCGAAGACATCGTATGTAGCCAAGTTACAATACCAATGTACAAACAACATTGCAGAATATAAAGCTCTGCTGCTAGGCCTAAGGAAGCTCAAAGCAATGGATGTAAAAGACCAATCCTTAAATCTAATTCCCAGGTCATCACCGGGCATGTTGCTAAAACAAGCAAAGCAAAGAACCTGACTTTGGAGAAGTACCTTGATATGGTCCGTAGGATGGAAAGTTCCTTCGATGGATTCTCTGTAAAAAATATACCAAGGGTAGGTAATGAACATGCTGATATATTGGCCAAGTCAGCGACACAAAAGCTTCCTTTGCCTCCCGAAGTATTTTTTGAGATTCTAAAGGGACCATCGACAGAGTTAATAGAAAGAGTTATCCTAACTAGGGGTGAAAACGGGCGGATACGGACGGATAGTAGCTCATCCTGTATTCTACCATAATGTATTTAAAACGGATTCAGGATCGAATACGGATAGTTAGAAACGGGACGGATACGGATACAGGGACCGAATATTTATCCGGGCGGATAAGTTACGGATACGGATATTATTTGATCGGATATTGGATACTTGTCGGATAATGCATTAATTGGTTATCATAAAATATTCTTGTTTGACCACGAAATTGCAAGTAATTTATCAATACTAATAAACATTTAATAGAATATAATCTCAAGTTCCCAAATAAAAATGGTAAAGTGAAGTATTGATTATGTTGAAACTTGGATACTTAGAGTGATTTCACGTGTAACTCACGCAATAAGTGGAAATAAAATAGAAGAAACGTTGACGTCCTGTGGATTTTATGGTCCCATTATTTTTTATGACTATATGTGGCCATATGTTGTACCTTCGTATAATTTCATGGATTTCTAAGGTTATTTATACATTATTAATTTCTTTCTACATAAAATCATCAAAATATAATTAAAATTCATAAAATACACTAGTTTTGACCCAAAATTGCAAAAAGCTTACCAAAACAAATAAACATTCTATCCAAATATAACTTCAAGTCCTCACATGAAAATGATAAGTGAATTATTGATTATGTTGAAACTTCGATACATAAAATGATTTCACGTGTAACTCACGCAATAAGTGGGAGTGGAATGGAAGAACCAACATCTTATGGATTTTATAGTCCAAATGTTTTGAGAACTATATGTGGATATATGTTGTGTCCCCGTAAAAATTCATGAATTTTTTAGGCTATTTGGTGTATTATTAATTTCTTGTTGTAGAAAATCATCAAAATATAATTAAATTCATAAAAATATTGTAGCGTCGACCGAAAATAGCAAATAAATTACCAATATTAATAAATAGTTTATAAAAAGATAATCTTAAGTTCCCACATGGAGATAATCTTAAGTCCCCACATGAAAATGATAAAGTCTATTATTTTGATATAAATTTAGATATTATTTCAATTATTTTGGTCTAAAGATATGTTTAAACAAAAATGTGATGTACTACAAAGTTATAGATCTCTTCGAGCTCTACAATTTTCATATAAACTTTATCTTCATCCGATTTCATATGTAAAAGTTATGATTTTATAACTATTTTATTATGCAGAAAAAGAAAAAAACGGGTACCCGAATTCTGGGTACCCGTATCCGACCCGAATATCCGGGTATTTACTGGATAGTACTCGCTCCGTATCTGACCCTAATCTGAAGCTGCGCTATCCGGGTATTACCCGTATCCGTACCGAATATAAAAATACCCGAACCCGTATCCAAAAAAACGGGTATTTGCACTATCCGTATCCGGTACCCGGCGGGTATACCCGACCCATTTTCACCCCTAATCCTAACAGTCTCTACTACTTACAGCGAAGACTGGAGAACAGAATTAAGAACCTTTCTTCAAGGAAACTACCCAAATGATAACGAAGTTTATATCAAAGACTACAAGCCAAAACAAGACCTTACGAAATAAATGAAGGAGAACTCAAGTGCATCTCTAGAGACAAAGGTTAGGAATTAATAAAGGATATTCACTCTGGCATCTATGGGTCACATATTAGCCCCATAGCTTTGTTGGAAAAGGTGTTTCGACAAGGCTTCTATTGGCCAAAGGTAGCCTCGGAAGCAACATAATTGGTGCAAAAGTGTGATAATTACCAAAGATATGCAAGAAATCAGAAGCAACCTTCGTCCGTAACTCATCTAATTCAACCAACTTGGCCCCTACAGAGATGGGGAATGGATATAATTGGCTTGATGCCTCAAGCTCAAGGAAACTTAAAATATGCCATGGTAGCAATCGAATATTTTTCGAACTGGGTCGAGGCAAAAACTTTGGCCATAATAACTTCGGCAACAAGCCAAATGTTCTACTAGCAAAATATCATCTATCGCTTCGGAGTCCTGAAGTCTTTAACTGTTAATAATGGCACTCAATTTGACTTCAAAGCATTTAGGACGTTTTGTAGTCAAGTGGGCACCAACATACACTTTGCTTCAGTTAGGCATCTAGAATCCAATGGATTAATCGAAAGGCCAAATGTCATAATCCTTTCTGGAATCACGAAGTCCCTGTTCGGACTGCCGAAGGGAAAATGGATAGAAGAGCTAATCAAAGTAGTGTGGAATCACAATATTCTAGTATCAAGGTCTATAGGATTTACTCCATTCAAACTCCTCTTCGGAGATGAAGTAATGACTCAAGAAGAGGTGAAGCTAGGGTCAGCAAGAACCATGGCGTCAGTTGGAAATGAAGATAATGAAAACTTTTCCAAAGACACAATAGAGGAATCAAGACTCGAAGCCATTAAGCACATATACAAATATCAAGCTGAAACAGTAAAGTGTCGAAATAGAAAAGTAAAGCTGAAGAGTATAGCACCCGGGCACTTACTGCTTTGAAGGGTTGCTAATCCAGACACAGCGGGCAAGCTTTCGACAAAGTGGGAAGGTCCCTACCTAGTTTTAGCCTCAAACAGGCCAAGGTCATATAGGCTGAGGGATATGCAAGAAAATGAAATCCCTAGATCTTGGATTACCAAATTAACTTCCCCACCGATTATCAGTGGTAATCAAAATTATTCTATGAAATGATTGGGTTCTAGGCCCAAGATATCCACATATTATCAAAGGTTGTAGACATGAAACATGATTTTTACATATTATCAAAGGTTGTAAACATGAAACATGATTTTTACTAGTGCTTCGGCTACTAAGATAAAGAGGGCGATGTCTGATAACTGGCCTTGCATGGCACAATGGTGAGGTCTAGAGATGGAACCTAAGGAACAACTAAATCATAGTATGAATTCACTCTGACGTGATGGATCACCTCTCCGTAGCATGGTTCAATCATCCCATCATGCTTGATTGCCCCCATGGACCTAGTTGTCATGATTTCTATCATCGCCCGATGATGAGAGGTGTAGAGTTAGCCAGGAGTACTCAATATTTGTTGCATTAGGTGTCTTGCAAGAAATATAGGCTTGCCTACAGGACCCCTCTAGCAGTGGACCTAGTGGCCTTCATCAACGCTTGAGAAATGACATAGCTTGGATTGCCCCCAAGATGCGCCCAAGAATCCTGGTACATGAAGCTATTATGGGACCCACCTACTAGGACCATCGCCTCTAGGGCCCCATGACTTGAGCACCTCCCTTGGCCCCGACAAGGGTAGGGTCTTGACACTGGAAAAGTTGAAATTGGGACACCTTAAAGGAATAAGTATACTGTAAAGTCCTATAAAGTGTCAATAAGAGGGACCTAGGACCCACTAGGTCCCAAAGCACTCCAAGTCCTAGGGCACTGGTGAGTAATCTATGTACATGGGTCCCTCATGCCCTAGGACACTTATGTGTCTAAGTCCGTGGAGCCCCTCATGCCCTAAGGCGCAGAGAAGGATTCATGTGCTCGGGGTTGTTCATCCTCCGGAGCACTCGATAGTGCTAGTCGTTGGGGGCCTTTGCTTGCCTCCAGATCCCTATGGTCCTCGACCTTGCATTATGAGAATGGTCAGGTCCTAAACCTTTTGGGGCCCAAAAACTCCTATTGGAACAAGAGATTTAATGCAACTAAGTGTAATCATGTCATAAGACAGAGGGATGTGTCTAGGCCCATCTAAACTAGTACAGTCTCGGGCATGAGACCCCACATCCAAGGGCCTAGTTCATAGTGTTCGCTTAATAAATAAGTCTTAGGTACAACATATTAAATGTATGGTGTGTGATATTATGGGCCTGACAAGCATGGTGTAGTTGTGATTGAGGCTATATGGTATGTGCATGGATTCTTTAGTAATGCATGTGCACACGGGTGTACCATAAAGTATTATCAAGTACATAAGCCTAGAATAACTACTAAATATATCATACTAAACGACATGGGCCTAGACATCTATGGATACGATATATCATAACTATCCCTGCGGTAAGTATGACAGTAGACTGGTGAAGGACATCTAAGACGATGTACCACGTTAAGAGGCATGGCTTTGCGTAGACTCTAAGAACAAGAAACATAAAGGTGGATTAAGACCATTATGCTAGAACTCTTATGGTAACCAAAAGGTGGAGGGAGGTGTGGGGTGGGGGGGGGGGGGGGAGGGAGCTAGAAGGTTTTGATAGTTGTGGTTGTACTTATAATCTTATTCACCTTTCCTGTAATCATTCGACAAATAGCAAGAGAATATACGGTAGTACACACCGCAGCCTGAATTTCTTCGACTGAGCGTACGTACGCTGGCTCCTAACTATATTTAGGTTCAATACGATGGTGGCTGACATAAGCCTCACCCGCTTTTAAATCTGCGTTCTTAATTAGTACTCATGTATCTTGGTGCAAAAGGTCACACACCCTGCAGAGGGACAGGCGGCAGCTGATGATGTGGACTGCCCCTGCCACATTATTTACCCTGTCTTTTTTTTTCTCTCGTACGATACGAGTAAGTAGCTTCTTCAAACTTGCCAAGGGGCGGGACGGGACGGACCGCTGCTTGCCCGGCCGCGCAGCCGCCACCACCACCAACAACAAAAAAAAGTACAACGTCGAGGAAGACGACGATGGTGGGACTTGCTTGCTGTGGAAAACGGTAGCCACCCAAACACATACGTTATCACGCCACTAACTAGGAAATAATGTGTGCCGTGCAACAACATCTATCATCAGACCATGCATGCTATCGTTTTAAAAAGGTGCTAGTAAACGTGCGTGGATCGAGCACATGTAGAGCACGGGGGGATTTGATACAGTGGATCGAGGTGCATGCGTAGACACGGACCGCCCCTAGGGATGTTTGGATGGTTTTTTTTTTAACAATCAGGATATATATGTTGAGAAATGATATCATCTCTTCACGCCACCCCATAGGTTATCGAGACATCTCTTTGGCTTGACCCCTTAGAGGCACCTCTTGGACTTGCCTCTTTAAGGCACCTCTTTATATCTATATAAGCAAACGATCCTATCAATAAAGACAACATAGTTTTCATTCTTGTCATTTGTTCTCTCGTCTTCGCTCCATACTGAAACAACATATTAATAAGGAGAAGAATGCCTAAGGCAAGAAAGTCAATACAATTGCAAAGAGAAGTGCGTCAAGGCTTAATAAGCACCCCTCGGCTACTAAGAAAAAACAACCCACAAGAAGTACCCCAACTAACGTCCTGTTTGGAATATCTCGAGCTCAAAAAAAAATGATGAAGTTGGTAGACCAGATCATTAGATGCTATAGAAAACTGTGAAGCTAGAGCTGTAAATATTTAGAAGATATTTAAATAAATTATTTTGTTTATTATTTAGATTAAAAATATTTTTAAAACTAATTAAATTGATATTATAAACTATATGTCCATACTGAACTAGAACCTAGAGTCATCCTAAACACCCCTAAATTATAATCTAGGGTCAAAAACCTACGACGAAAAGTCATCGCGTTCCTTTTCACGCCATGTTGTACAGTTAACAAGGATCAGCAACATATATGTAGTCGCCGGCGCGTGCACGGACGACGCTTCCTTCGATCCCTCCCTAGCTCCCGGTACGGTGGCCGTGCATGCTAAGCATTCGATCCCATTGGGGACAGGTTGTACGGCACGCCGTCTCCATCTATTTATTAGAATGTAGCATCTGCTACTCCGATCAAGTCCGTACGTCTCCATGCATGGCCGCTTTTGTCAAACAGAAGCTTTGAAAACTGAACCCAACGAAGAAGAAGGGGGCAGCGGGAAATTAAAGGGAGAAAGCAGTACGGACGCACACCTCTCATCTATCGACACCTTCCCGCGCGCGCGCAGCTGGAAGATGATATATCATATCGAATCCCACCGGTCGAATGGGTCACGTACGGGAAGCAACGAACGATGCCGGTCATATGCATGTTTTCCGCCCAGACTACTTGCCACTCGTCTTAACTACATGTTTTCTTTTCCGTCGTTTTTAGTGCTTGTCATGGAATATAAGATTATATATAAGAGGCAGCTGGAAATTGGTTGGAATATTGTTGTTTATTAGTTCAAAGTAATGGTATTTTTTAGGTTGTCTACTCTAGAGCTAGCCGAGTGTTTGAAGCGTCTGACACCAAAGTGCTAGCTACAAAGCAATTTCTAGTGTTTCTTTCATGTGTTCTTAGGTACCATTTGATTTACATATTTGATAACGTTAAATTATGTTTGTCGTTTAAGTCTAACCATAATCACATAGCACACTAGAAACTAATACCGTTCTATTTAAACTCGGTAATCGAGCAGTGTTCTCCAACTCGGTAATCGAGTAGTGTTCTCGAAAGCAAGGAGCTCCCTTTTGGGAGTTTGGCACGCACGCCAGCGAGTCTAAAAGTGTAATTCGGTTTCAAGCTGTCCACGGTACGTAGTACTGCTTCTTTCAAATTTATGGTTGGTGAAGACGGACTTTCTTTAGTTTAATTTGTTATTAAGGTTTTGGTACATCCACTGCACTGTTGCTACTGAAACGATTGAACGTATTTGACGTGAGCTCGTTACTTTTCTTGCTCCCAATTAAAAGAAAAGATCGATCCAACCCCGCAGCAAACACGCACAAACTTGGACCTCTCACACTTAGCAAAGATTAATTTAATTTTTTTAAAAAAAAGATTTGCCGAAGGGTTCGTAGGCACTCGACAAAATTTTCTTTGTCGAGTGTAGACATTTGAAAAAGCATATTTTTATTTTTTATTTTTTCCTTGAAACTTTTTCTACTCTCTTTCTACAGTATATAGACCTACATATTCCATATTTGCATAATTATAAAAGTGTTTGCTATACCTTTTATATTTAATTCGTTTTATTGAATTTTTTCAGATAATTTAGATTTGAACTACAAGTAACTCGAAAAATAAAATATAGTGAATGCAAAAATGATATTTATGTTATTTAGCACAAGTTACGTCCTATTTCAGGAGCAGACCAGAATTTTCGAGCATCATGCTCACGAAACAAGACTGTGAACTTGCCATTCAATTGTTTTAAAATTGTACAAAACAAAAAAAAAGTCATAAAATCATCCAAATTGTTGACATGTCATGATATCATGTACAGACTCTCGTAAAAATTTGAAAATGATTCGTAAAAGTTGTCACGTACTATATGTAGAAACCTAGCTCCGCTTCACATGAAATCATAGAACTTCAATATAGACCGGCTAGCTTTCTACACATAGTGTGTGATAACTTTAACAAATCATTTTTTTTATTTTTTATCACAGGCAATACATATGATATCATGACATGTGGACAAGTTTCATGATTTTCTGACTTTGTTCGAGTTTTATACAATTTTAAAAAAACTAGATGGCAAGTTCATGGTCTTGTTTTGTAAGCATGGTGCTCGAAAATTCCGGTCTGCTCCTGAAATCGGCTGTAACTTGTGCTAAATGACATGAATGTCATTTTTGCATTCACAATTTTCTATTTTTCGAGTGACTTGCAGTTCAAATCAGAATTATCCCAGAAAATTCAAAGTCATAGCAAATACATTGATAATTATGCCAAAATTGAATATGTAGGTCTACATAGTGTAGGAATAAACCACAAAAAGTTTAGTTGGAAAAAAAGAAAAGAATAAGAATATACTTTACCGAGTGTCAAAGGAAGACACTCGGCAAAGCATGGTTTGTTGAGTGTCAGCCGGACGACACTCGGCAAAATAGTTTCTTTGCCGACTACCAACGCCTGACGCTCGGCAAAGGTAACGGCCATCAGCTATAGATGGCTGCTGACGGCCCTTTGCTGAGCGTCACCGTTCGCCGAGTGTTTGACACTCGGCAATGAGATCGTTGCCGAGCGTCTGTCTATGTCGAGTGTCTTACTCTCGGTAAATGTGGTCATTGTCGAGAGTGTTACTTTGACGAGTGTCGCACTCGACAAATAAATCTTTGCCGAGTGCCCGACAAAAAGCACTCGATAAACCGCCGAGCACTCGGCAAAGAGTCGGATTCCGATAGTGTCTGACGCGTGGCCGATCGAGATGTCATGACCTTGCCAAGGACGACAACAAAATTTAAAGTATGCATCATTACCTGTGGACTACACGTACACTCATGTACGTATCATTCTGGGTTTCGTGTACAACAAAATTTCTGTCTAGATTTATAGAAAAATACTAGTGATATGTATGCCTTCAAATAAATTTGTTATAAAAAGATATTCAACATTTAATCTAATAATATTTATTATACATCATAAATAATAATAGTTTTTAATACATATTTTGTTAAAGTTAATAATGTTTCAATTTTCAGAAAACAAAACGATACATATTTTAGGATAGAGTATAGATGTTCAAATAGGCCTTCTAGCCTGACCCGACATAGGTCCGTGCTAGGCATGACCTATGCTGACTAGCTAGGCAATGACATGTCGTGTCATTTCTTTCGAGTCGTTTTGTGTCACTCAAGTTGTATCGAAGAGGGCTTCATGTCTGGCCATCGGCCAGGCATGACCCTACATGCCGATTTTGGGTAGGGCTCCATCAATAAGAGTGGCCTTTAGAGCAGGTTGGGCCAATCTGAGGCCTGTATCTCTATGCAATTGAGTGTCGCTGCCACGTTGGAATGGAGGGATGGAGACCCGAGGCGTAGTGTAGCATCGTCGACACATCGCAAGGTAGGGAGGAATGGGGGCATGCGAGAGCACTGCCGTATAGCGGGGAGCGAGAGTCAGCTATCGATCCATGGTGCCTTCGATGATTGGAAGGGGAGTTACAAGCATAGAGATGCCACATAGAGAAGGGACAAGCATGCTCCTTCACTTCAATAGTCGACACTGGGTATGCGGAAGGAGGGAGGAGCAAAGCCATGACAGTCAACATTGGGGAAAGGAGTGGAGATGTGGAGCCCTCAACTTCGAAATTAGAGGAACAGAGTAAAAGTGAGGTCATGACTCACGATCGTGGATTTGTAGAGGCATGTTAGGGGCCTACCTTGCCAAAGGTCCTCAAAACATTAGCACTCCAATATAATAAAGTGTATTTCAGGTGAATGATGAAGGCTGGATGAAGCTGGCAGCTTCGGTGTGGAGAAACGCTTCATTGAAAAAAGAAAGGGAAAAGATGACAATATCCCTACATCCAAGTACGATATGGGGAAAGGCTTTGGGTGTAAGCTGACGAAGGAAAGGAAGTTCGAGACTTGCACAACAAGAAAGAAAGGGAAATGACAGCAATATCCCTACATCATTTGTACACAATGAGTGTAAAGCCTTAAGGGGTGCAATTGTAATTTTGTACAAAGACAGTTCATCTTCCCTATAAATAGATGAATAGTGCCCTACACAAATTACCTTTTTTGAGGGCTCACACTTTGTTTCACTTAGCCAATGAAGAACCTTTGTGTCATCCTGTGTGTATGAGTAGGATGTATGCTTGTACATTAATTTATGAAGAGATATGGAATAAAATGCCAGGGCACATGAGATGAATTAGATATGAAGTTCTGCTTCGTCATTTGCATATTATTTTATCATAATTCTCGATGAAAACCTTCATCCCATGCTTTAACGCTTCGAAGAAGCGCTATATAAATGGACAAAGGTATTTATAACTAACTTGTGTTGCCTTGATTTTTGGTACCTTTAGGGGAATTGAAGTCAAGTATCAACATTGGCGCCCACCTCTAGTGATCTCACGACCACAACCCATACCATGCCACCGAAGAAGGCAACAACGACTGGCCCCGTCCTCAGGACCTTAGACACCAATCAAGGGGAAGAAGCTCTCCTAAGGGAAGCAAGGAGCCAAAAAAGGAAGGCTATCAGCCTAGAACCACAAGACCAAGAGATTAACAATCTCGAAGCAATACACCAATAGTTGGAAAAGCGCAGGAGAAGGTGCTTCGTCTTTCTGAGCTTTAGAAAAAGAATGACAAAGCAACTGAAGAAATGCACAACATTGAAACAAAGGACCAAAACAACTACAGGGACTAGAATTACGAGGGTTTTAACCAAGATTTCCTCTATGACGAAGCTTCCCCACTAACACTAGACCTACATGCCACACCTTGGCCACCTTTGTACAAGCTCCCATATTGCCAATGTATGATGGCTTAACTGATCCAAAGCAATTCCTTATGAGTTATGAAGCTAACATATCTTCGTTTGGTGGTAACTCAGTAATCATGAAAAAGTCCTTCGTCATGGCAGTTAGGAATGTGGCTCAGATCTAGTACTCATCATTTCGTCCAAGAACTCTAACTTCATGGCAAAAGTTGAAGGAGATGCTCCTCACCAGCTTTCAAGGCTTCCACTCAAAGCCAGTCACTGCACAAGCCCTGTGCTAGTGTACCCAAGACCTAGATGAGTATCTTAAGGCATTTATCCAAAGATGTCTTCGACTTTGGGCCCAGGCACTAGTACTCTAGGATTACATCGTCATTGAAGACATGTTCAAGGGGCTCAGGCCAGGACCAGCAACTCAGTATTTTACAAGAAAGCCTCCCCATTCCCTTGAAAATTGCTGCAAAAGATGGACGAGTATATAAGGGCTAACAATGATTTTTGCCAAATAAGAGAGGAATTTCATAGATACACCAAAGTCGCCAGGGGCCTCGGAGGATGGTTTCATCCAAGACATGTTCAAAGCATCCACAACCCAGTGCAGGGTGAGAAAAATATGGCCCAGACTTAGGGTCAATTAGGCTAGTAGCAGGCAAGTTCTCATCAGCAACCTTTGCACATAACATTTCATCCATCTACTCCAAGGGGCGGAAGGGGAGGCAAAAAATTTGGTGTTTGATTCAATGCACCTCCAAGGAAACCATTCGGTTTGTTTTGTCGCGATGACAAAGGCCTTACCATAAGAACATGCCATCACACCATCAACAAGCAGAAGGAGCTTGCTTCATCATCCACTCAACCCTCTTAGTCAAAAGAGATGTTCAGTACATCCTAAAATTGTTCACCTTATATCCCATAGTATGTCCAGCCTCAGTTATAGGAGCCAAGGTTAAGTTTGCCTTCGACCTCAAATTCCTCAAGTACCCCAGTAATGATTGCGTGGTCACCATCTACTTACATCGTCCCAGGACCATCTCTTTATGACCAAGTGCCTGCTAGTCAACCTAAGTTCCCAAGACAAGACATGCAACAGAGGGATAGAAGGGAGGGATTTGAAACCCGTACTGTCAACAGTATGGTCCTAGAGATGAATCATATATATTAAAGGCCCCAAGGGGCTAGGTAAATAAGCCTGAAGCTATCAAGAAGTCATTACTATCTATCTACATTTACTTTTGCGGCCTTTTTCTACATCATGCAAATCAATGTAATAATGATCTGGCACCTTCAAGTGCAATGAAAAAATGTTGCAGTCAAATCTTCGGGTAAGTAACAATGAAAAAGCTCCGAAGTCGTTCCTAAGAGAATGTAAAGCTACGTTTAATTTCACATAAGTAATAGTGAAAAAGCTCTGAAGTCGTTCCTAGGGGAATGCAGGGCTACGTTTCATTTCACCTAAGTAACGGTGAAAAAGTTCTGAAGTCGTTCCTAAGGGAATGCAGAGCTATGTTTCATTTCACCTAAGTAACAGTGAAAAAGCTCCAAAGTCGTTCCTAAGGGAATGCAGAGCTATGTTTCATTTGACCTCAGTAATGATGAAAAGGCTCCAAAGTCATTCCTAAGAGAATGCAGAGCTATGTTTCATTTCACCTAAGTAACGATGAAAAACCTCTGAAGTCATTCCTAGGGGAATGCGAGCTATGTTTCATTCACCAAAAAGTAATAGCATAAAAACTCCAAAGACATTCCTAAGCGAATAGAGAACTACGGTTTTCTTTGTAATGTGTGAAAAAGGGAAGGTGTTTTTTGCCTTTGGCTCAAAAATGCATGTTGAATAAAATTTCGCACATCACAAAAGAAAGCAAATAAGCAAAAATAAAAGTAAGAAGTAATAGTATCGAAACGATCAGACACTTCGTACCACCAAAAATATTACAACAAACAATCATTGTTTCTCACATTATTTAATCAATTATCTTTGTTGCCTTGCATTACTTCGTCATAGATTTGCTCACAAATCTTGAGGACAATGTCATCTACGACTTTTTTCGTAGCTCTGGCAGAGATTGCTTCGGCTTCGCTAGTAACATCTTTTGCTTTGGCTTCAGTATGTTTCACTTCAATTATTACATGTGAAGTGGAGATTTTTCAGTAAGGGTTAGTAAAACAATTGCTAAAGCATGAGTACATGAAAATTTAACAGAAGCGAAAAGTCAAAAACCTTCACCTTTCTTGCTTTGCAGCTTCTTTCTAATATATACAGCTCTTTCAGCTGCCTGTCACGCCTATAGAGGTTTTGGAAAGTTAGTATGTGTATGCCCTATGAAGGTGAAGACGAAGGTAACAAAGTACAAACCTTCTCCCTATTCTTTATAGATTCTTCGATACTTATTTCTTTTCCACCCTTCTTTCATGTTTTAGATAAGAATTTTTTAGACACCCCGAAGCTTTGACATTCGATCTTCGGATGTGGTTAGTAGAAACTCTAAAATCAGGATCAGTGCAAACCTTCACATGATTGCACCTAGCTTTTAGCAAAAGTGATAGCTTCGGCCAGCTGCTTTGCACCCATAACTTTCCCTGCAGCATGATGCACATTGTACCTTCGACCAACCAAGTCTTGGTCAAAAGGCCCTTCTCCAAGCGGTGTGTCATCTTCAATAGCCTTCTTAGCCTCTTCAATCTTAGCAGGCCCTTTACCTTTATCCTCTGTCGATACAAGTTTGGAGGAGCCTTTCTCTTCGGCTACTATGATCGCTAGAGGTGTCACTGTTGCAGCCATCTGTCTAAGCTTCGGACCACTTGGTATAATCACATCTGCAACAGGCGATGTGGCACACTTTGGTGCTATTATCATACCAGCAGTACCCTTTTTCTCAGTTTCGTCTTCATCAATATCAAAGAATGAGCTCATTGCCAGAGCTATTCACTCCTCCTCTTCCTCTTCTTCAATCTCTGGGAGCGACTCCAAAGGTGTAACTTTTTGCACTATTAGGGCGATAACTTCTCCGATCTTCGCCTCTTCAGCTTCCGTAAAAGGGAGTTCCTCAATTTCAGCTACCACCTTAGCTTCGATTGTAGCCTAAAAATATATAAATCGATAAATTAATATAGCAAATTTCTGACTAATGTAGTAAAAATAAAAAAAGCATTTTTACTAGAATTTCCTCTGAAGCTTGAGGCGTCGACTCAACTTGCATCTTTGTGACTTTGCTCCGCTTAGTAGTCACTTTTCTCTTCCTCTTCTTTGAATCCAGAACCATGTTGGGATAGTCAGGATAGAAGAAGCCAACAACATCAAAAACACGGTTCAATCAACGCCTTTTCAAGCCACAAAAGCCTGTTGTAAAGCTTTGACTTCAGGTTTGCTATAATTGCCAAGTATTTCATTACATTTCGCCTCAATATAATCTAACCACCCGTCACTAGGTTCTCCAAATTCATCTTCAAATTTATACTTGTAACGAAGTCTGACCAACCCAGGCTCCACATCCGAAATGTCTTTTTCAAACATCTTCGACATCTCCCACTCAGCCGCTAGTGGCCATGTCTTTAAAGCTAAAAACTCCTAAATGAGATCCCTTGTTCTATTGTGTGTACAAACAGCATTGAAGGCAAATATAACAGCCAGAGCTTCAAAGCTGATGTAACATGTTGGCTTTTATAAGTGAAGCTTGTAACAATAAGAGTCTAAATAATTCCCTTTATATCAGTCCGTTCATTCAAATCATTCTTCATGTAAAACCACTCCATCGCCCAATAATTCATCCACTTGCTTCGGTATGCAAGAGCTGAAAACATAGTGCCCCTTCGATAGGTGAAGTTGTAGCAGTCAAAATTGTTGAGAAGGCCTCTAGTTGCCTTCATCTGAAAGTGTAACTCGTGGACTCTATTGAAGGCTTCACAGAAAGCTTCGCATTCAAGTTTAACCCCTTGACTCCGAACAACCCAAATGAAAATTTCTAGATGCACTATAGCGTTTGGGGTGAGCTGATGAAGTTATATCTTAAACCTTTTCAAAACTGCAACTACTGTCTTATGCAAAGGAAATCTAAGCCCAGCCTTCAGAAAGCTTCAAAATACGACGACTTCGTCCTCTCTCGGATTTGGCACTAAATCATCACCTCCTAACCGCACCCAATCAACATTGTCAATATAGCCAAAGCAGTTAAGTACCTCAATATGTCCTCCTTTGAATTTAGATTTGTCGAAGTCCACATGGCTTGGCTTCGTAGGACATATGGTAGTGCTATCCTCTTCAAGGTCAATATTGTCACTATCCTCGAATGGATTCATAGAGTTGGCTTTGGCCTGAGAGGCGGTAGCCTCTATTATTGAAACAAACCCTCAACCTTTCTCTCTTCAACGCTTGACGAAGGTGCCAAAGGCACACCAGCACCAGACTGCTCTCCTACCATTTCGTATTGGAAAAGCATACTTTTCAACTAGCTAATGTCGGTCTGGAGATAGAAATACAATCAAAGTAAGCTTCGAAGACAAAGGAGGATTGAGAAGCAACACACGCAAAAGCAGCAAATGACGTGTTAACATAGCCGAGTGTTGCTCCATTTTATACACGTAGATTTTTTGTACTTAACCATTGTGCTCACTGAGATATGGGCCCTACTAGTCAGGGTATTCATAACGAGCTTTGGGAAGGTGCTTTTCGTACCTTCGGCACAAGGTGTCCCAATTATGATTTTGCGATCTAAGCTCGTTATGAAGCAATGAACTCATCCCGCAAGGGGCTACTATTGGGGGGCCTGCCTTACCGAAGGTCCTCAAAACACCTGCACTCTGGTATAATAAAGTGTATTTCAGGTGAATGAAAAAGGCTAGACGAAGCTGGCAGCTTCGGTGTGGAGAAACGCTTCATCCAAAAATGTGTCGAAGCCATCAGCATATGGTATGGAGAAAGGCGTTGAGTGCATGCTGACGAATGAAAAGAAGTCCAAGACTTGCACAACAAGAAAGAAAGGGAAAACATGGCAATACCCCTACATCATTTGTAAAAAATGAGTGTAAAGCCTTAAGGGTGCAGTTGTAATTTTGGACAAAGATGGTTCATCTTCCCTATAAATAGACAAACATTGCCCTGCATAAAGTACCTTTTTCGAAGGCTCACACTTTGTTTCGCTTAGCCTATGAAGAACCTTCGTGTCATCATGTGTGTAGCAGCCGAAGATATGCTTGTACATTCATTTATGAAGAGAGATGGAATAAAATGCCAAGGCATATGATATGAATTAGATATAAAGTTCTGCTTGGTCATTTGCATATTATTTTATCATAATTTTCAATGAAAACCTTCGTCCCATGCTTTAACACTTCGAAGAAGCGCTAAATCAGGGGAACGAAGGTTTTTATAATTAACTTGTGTTGCCTTGATTTTTGGTACCTTTAGGGGAATTGAAATAAAGTACCAACGGCATTGATCTAAGCGTGGTGAAGGGGCGGGGAATGAAGTTAGGGTTGTGATTGGAAGGGGAAGACATAATGGGCTATTAACATGTTGTCAGGCCATAGTAGTCATCGGGCCAACATCAAGCCTTGCTTAGGTTATGGCCAGTAGATCGTATATATGACCATGCAAAACACAGTTTTGCATTGTAGATTGCACTATTTACATAGTAGAATTTGAAATAGGAGATGAAGATGAGAAAGTTGTTGGAGATAGCCTTATGATGATGGGGCGGGCCATTCTATCTGACATAACCGAGAGTAATAGTACTACAAGATTTTTTTGCAAACAACCGTTTTGGGTTAACGGAGGTGGGCAAAGTGTTTGCCTCTGCCAAAAGGCCTGCATCAACATAGTTTAATAGAGATGAACATCATAACACATCTACCATCAATAATCTCATCAACCGAAGTGGACACCTTAAAATTTCCACCTTCATTAATATTCTCTAGAAAACCCCAAAACCAAAACTTCTTTGCAAATATTCTCTAGAAAATCCAAAATAGCAAAACCTATGCAATCTTGGAGAATCAAACTCATGACCCACTACTTAACAACAACAACGTACACTTGTTCATGTCTATATATAATACTAGACTATGGGGCGCCCTTGTGGGCGCCCTATCGGGACAATTGGGTGTTCTAGAGAAATTTAATTAACCATTTTTCATAATAGACTAGAGCAGGAATAAACAATAGGAACAAATCCAAAGCTAATAAATGCACCTTTAAGTGATGGAGAATGCATGAGAGACACCTTTGAATGATTTTCATCAAGCCATACACCAAAGCATGTATGATTATGGTACAGGCAAATATGAGAGGACATAAAAAAAGTTATTGCAACAATATTGCAATGCTAAAACAGAAAAAAACAAGAAAAAATAGGAAACTGAAACTTTGTTGTCTTTCAGTTGCCATTTTACCATTCCCTCGTATTGCAGGTGTTCATGTCTTGACTATCTTATAGCTATAATTGCTACTACCCAACAGGTCGTTCAGTCTAGTGTGATGCCTGACATGTTCAAGGGCACCTATGAGGCTATCACAAAAGGCAACCCAGTATGGAACCAGTTTACTGTCCTAGAAATGTCACTCTATTCATGGGACTCCAAATCCACTTACATTCATGAGCCCCCAAACTTCAAGGACATGGCCACATCTATTGCAGTACAGTATGTACCTTCTGTAATAGAACCCGTTTATGCACATGTACCAACGGAGTTGACTTGAGCACACGGAGGCACATAACTTGAGCAAGGAGAAACAAACATCATTTTAGTTGTTTCAGTCCCACAGACAAGAAAATGGAATCCTATGTGTATACAGTCGAGTAAAGCTCTAAAAAGGTGAATACAATCAGTATCTTCTCACTCGTATGCTAATTTTTTAGTCCTATTTGCTATTGTCCAGTAAACATTTCATATACCATGTGTAAAGCTCAAACCTTGTGTGAGTTTGGCTAAAGATGAACTTAGCTAACTTTCAACGATGATATTCCTTTCTTTTTTTCAAATTCGTAGCAAACACAGCCCCACAAAAAGAGAACATATGTACATTTTGTGAGGTACAAAGTGCAGTATCTAGTATAGCCTTTGAACTATAACCAAAAAAACTCTAATACTATCCCCCCTCTATTCTTTGTTATATATCCTAAGTTAAACATTACTATCTTTGACCAGCAGTTTTAAGAATCCTTAGTTCCACAACATATAAACTATATGTTAATAAGTATTTGGGGATCTAAAAGCACAAATATATTTTTTTCTAAAAAAATCAGTAATCAAAGATATAAATATTTGCATGAGGTAGAATGGGTAAAAAAATACAGAACTAATGAGGAACTGGGAAGCTTGTTGTTACCTAGGAAAATTCAGTTAGTCGTTTCTAGAGATCCTTTCGCCTGAAGAGTTTCAAGTTCCTTTCAACGATATTCTTTCTATATAGTTGGACACAGTTAAATGGTTGAAATAAGCTCTGAAACAAACATACACCTATCTAAGTAATCATCTTCCAAGATAACTCATTATTCCTATAAGCATTTGTTAAGTTTTTTGCTAGAGAACAAACAACATCATACCCTAGGAAAGAAGCACTCAAATACTCAAAATATTAAAGTTAAGGAATAGTCACAAACTATTTTTTCTCGAACAACGTAGGAGATCTGTGTGTTACATTTTAGAAGAAGAGAAAAACGAAAGTCCAGCAAAGACAGACCGAATACAACAAGGACACACTCACACCCACACACCTAAGGACGTGCCAAGCGGTCACGACCAGAAAACATCTAACAAGGATCAACCATTGCTGGAAAGCGATCTAGCCAAGAGCTCCAGCCATGCACCATAAATTGCATTCTTCTACAATTCTTCTAAGAAGATCAGAAATGCATGGCCTGCCATTCTAAAAAACACAACTATTTCTATGTTTCCATATTTCCCAAGCTGCAAGGATGATCAGAGTGTTCAGCCCTCTACGCTTTTCCTGTGGCACCACACGAGTCACCTTACTCCACCGTTTAGGAAAAGAAAAATCAGCCACTATTTGAGTATTGCAACTACCCCTAGAGTGACCACATCTATAATGGTGCATACCAAACTAGAACTAAAAAATCTTCATTTGCAGTGGTACTTGCTAGAACTTATACATTGTATAACATGTTGCTGCTAAAAATATACCTAAAATTAACATGCCTGCTACACATGTTTTCCCTAATAGTAACATCCATCTTCTCCGCCACACACCTGGAGACCGACATTGCTGCAACCCTCCGAGGATGAGTGCAGGCAACCATGAATGAAAAGGCCACTGCCAACTCCAGACAACCAGAGATGTTCCTGGCAAGAAAAAACAATCATTAATAAGAAAAGAAGCAATTATTAGGAATAAGTTCAACCAACTCAAACTACAGGAAATGCACTTTTACCAGGGAAAATCTCGATTGTCAAAAACCACTGTAGAATACAAGTTACTAAACACAAGCTGTATATAAGAAAAAATGGTGCTGAGATAGAATAGTTTGCAGGAGCTATGCCCTGACTTGCACCGTGAGTGAAGCAAAGAGCTGTTGAAATATATTTGAGTTTGCTACCACAACAGCTTGTGCAGTCAGTTACAGGAAATAGAAAAAATAGCTTGATAGAAGAGGAAAGCAGAGAGCTCTTACTTCTTTTCAGATTTAAATCACTTTCTAGTAGAGAGCTCTTACTTCTTCTCAGATTTAAATCACTTTCTACCTGGCCCCGAAGCGACGAAGCGGGGCGAAGCTAGAGCCATCCCCAGATAGCTCGACGACGAGGGCGATCGGCCGGTCGCCACGAGAATCGCGAGTGATGCAGCGAGGTGTGCCGAGGCCGTGAGTGCCACATGGGTCGTGAAGTGGAAGACCATGAGGCGCTCGCCGGTGAGCAACGCTGCTGCTGGCGACGGGACGTGGAAGCGATGGCGCGCGCGAACACGTCCTAGCATTGGCGACAGCGTCGAGGTCGGGAGGAGGATGCAGCGGCGTGGAGGGAGGGACGGTGCGGGAAACTAGATGGGTGATGGTGTGGATCCGAGTCGGACAGGGAAGGGTGGACCACGGACATGACGAAGGTCTCTGTTGAATCGAAGAAAAATTCGCGTCTGAAGCACGGGCACGTGTCGGCACGCGCGCGGCTAGGAGCCCGCGAAGTGCGGGGAGGCGCCCAAACTGGGTGGAGTTTTAATAACTCCGATGTTACCTTTTATATTAATATTTCATAATCTTATATTTGATATTTTGAATACTAAATAAACATAAATTTGAAAACATTTAACTATGAAGGTTTAAATCTTTTCAAGTACAACAACCTGGATATAGGATGTATCTCCATTTGACACTATTTGAGAATTCAAAAAAATTTAGGACTCTCAACGACTTAAAAAAAGTTAACAACAACAAACATACAACTCATGTCGGCCACTACAACTTTGGTATTGATTATATGTAATTATTCAAGATCGTTCAGAAGTTAGAAATATTGAATTTCAAAATCTATAAACTTAGAACACATATTTGGGACTCTAAACAACTTTGATAAACTTTTGTAATATAGAGATGTCATATATAACATAGCAACAATCGAGATTGTTTAATAATTTCAAATTTCAAAATCCATAAACTTACTATTATATTTTGGGGCCCTAACTCATTTCAATTGAATCAAATTTTAACTATGAAGTTGTAGATCCTTTTTATAGCTAGAATTTTGATATAAAGTTTGTCTTTATCTATGTTCATATAACAAAGATATACATTATTTTTATACCACCATTTATAGAGACACACATCTTAAGAGACATCTGCCTTCCTAAATCCATTTTAGCAGACATTTAGAACAAACGCATCCAAAAATCATCAATTAATGGAGGTGGTCGTCTTAAGTTGTCCATATTCAAAAATCGATTTTTGGAGGTAGGCATTTTTCTGTAGCCACACTAACCATTAACGAAGGTGGCACCTAGACATCTCGTAAAATCATTTGTGTAGTAGTGCTAGCATGTCGATCCATATCTTGCTTGTGCCGAGCTAAAATAACGAGCTTATTTATGTCGAGGCTCCAGGCTTTTCTGGACAACTGTAGGATAGAGACTATGCAGCGAATATGTATACATAGATTGAGCCCACCGGTGCTAAAAAATACACCCTCCATTCTAAATTGTAAAATATTTTGATTTCTCAAGATATATAAATTTTGTAATGTATTTAAATGTACACTATGATGGTGTCTCTAAATCTTATGGTCTTAGTTACTAAACTTTAGACCACTTTTTTTTAGCTCTTAAGGCTCCAACAAAAGATCGTAAGTCATGTCTCTAAAGTCTAACCAACACTACAAAAACATTAGAGCGCACAAGTGAACCAAAATCGTCTAAAGCTTCAGACCTCAACTTTAGCAAACTAAAATTTAGACGAGAGGATCCATGCCTATATCTAAATACATAGTAAAATCGGCATATCTAGAAAAGCCAAATTATCTTAATTTAGAATTGAGAGAGTAGTATATATTTATACTGTCTCCATCTTTGAATAAACTACTTTCTTGATTTGTTTATTAAAAAATATGTTTGACTGAATTTATAGAGAAAAATGTTTATCACATCATATGAACACAACATAAAACTATATTTTATGGTGTGTCTAATAAATAACACTTCCTCTATTTTTTTATTTGTCGTCGTTTAGTTCAAAAATGAACTAGAGGACGACAAATATTTGAGAACGGATGTAGTACTAATTTGGTTTGAAGTGTCTGGATTGTCTAGTCCAAAAGCATGGACACACACCATCAGTATCCTTTCAGCACTGAATGCATATTTATGACCGACGACCGTTTCATCCATACACAGGACAGAAGTGTAAATTGAAAGCTAGCAATCCCACATGAAATGGACAACTCAGGACTAAGGAGTATCTCTCATGTGCCTGGAAAACAAATGGCCCGGATTCCAGGCTAAAATTGATGGGTCACCTAACAGTACGCAACACGAATAGTTAATAGTCTACCAAATTGAGCTTGAGATGCTTTTCGATGCTTCTGTTTTTTGTTTTGTCCTCTTTGGGAGCATTACTCCAACCCAAGAACAGGGGCAATCCTTTTTGTTTGTTGGATTCTAGAAGGGCTTTCTACCTACCTAGCTACCTATCAAACCTACCTCAACTTTATTTGGCGCATAGACTAACTAACATACTAATGTGGGACAGTATACTGGCCCTATTAGTATACTGATCACTGTTAAGGTTCGAGAGCAGATAAAAATTATAATTTATGAAGTAAAATAGAATGAAATAAATGGACTAAAAATTAGTCTTTAGAAACCAAATACCCCTAACACAAATGCACAATATATGCTCTTGCTGCAGTGTCTGGTCCTTTGATCCTTTCATCCATCGCAAGTCGCAATGCTTAAGCACGTAGAGTAGACGCGTAGAATAGATATGTTTTTTTCCACATCCCTCCTAACAAATAGATCGTTACCTTCTAGACGGATCTTAAGAAAACACCCAAACTCAATATGACACGAAGCTACAGGCAGCGTAAGGCCCCTAGATAGTAGTACCTCGCTAGCTGAATGAGGACAAACGATCGAGCGGACTATAAAAATGGGTAGTAGGTCTCTTATTTAACTCATACCTTTTTCGCGTAGAGTAGATATGTTTTTCTCCCACACGTCTCGTCTAACAACCAGGTTCTTATCCTCCAGATGAATCCTGAGAAAACAACCAAGTTCAACAACGCGGCGCTCCCGGATAGTACCACCTCAGTTGCTGAAGTAGGACGAGCTACACAACAGTATAGTACCACCTCGCTAGCTGTACGAGGACGAGAGACCGAATGAGCTATAAAAAGGGGCATATCTCCTTTTTAACCCATACCTTTCTCGGCCTTTTGGCTAAGATAAATTGTTGTATCTACAGTTTAATATCTGATATGTGTGTTATATGTCCACTTTAATTTTAAATTTGTTTTTTAGAATTGTCTATCACACTGGCTTACCACTAGACCTTCGGGTGTCGAACAACTGTTGCACTATATCTTCAAATTGAATGGGTATACTGTCGAGCGCGCGCACGAGCATGATACTAGTGTGTCTGCTGAAGTTTCGCCCTGGCACAAAACGATACAGCAGCCCACATGCAGGAGCGGTCCGCACACGCGCCGCGCCACATTGCCCGCATGAGGGGGAGCACTCGCTTTTCTCCTTTTTTTCTGTCATTGCCTGCAATGCATGCCTACATGCATGGTTAGAGTTTTTACTTTTTCCTTTTTTTGTGTGAGGCAACACATATTTCTCACATGCATGACTAGACTTTTTCCTTTTTTCGGCACCAAGCACACATTTCATTTTTTGCATGCATGCTGCTTTGCTTTTTTTATGCACAAACACTCCGTAATTTTATATAATTACTCACTAATATATTTAGTCAGTAATATTGCAGTCATCAGTAAATAATTTTATACCAGTAATCGCTTAGTAATAAATGCAGTCAGTAATATTACAGTCACTATTCAGTAATTTTAAAGTAGTAATCGCTTAGTAAAATGCAATCAGTAATTTTACTGTAGTCATCGCTCAGTAATAGATGCAGTCAGTAATATTGCAGTCATCAGTCAGTAATTTTACAGCAGTAATCACTTAGTAATAGATGCAGTCAGTAATATTGCATTCATCAGTCAGTAATTTTAGAACATTCACTTAGTAATAATACTAGTAGTGAAAAAATGTTCGGTTATTACTAACAGAACTTTGGGTTATTTACTGACAAAATGTTTGATTGTTACTGACGAAGCGTTGGGGTTATTACTCACGAAACGTTCGATTATTACATATGAAGCGTTGGGTTATTTTGACGAAACGCTCGGTTATTACCGTGAAGCGTTGGGATATTATCGACGAGTGTTGGGTTATTACCGATGAAACATTGGATTATTATCGACAAAACGTTCGATTATTAACGACGAAACGTTCGGTTATTACTGATAAACCTGAACAACCGACGAAGTGAATGCATGCAAAAAAATGTGCATGGAGTTATTTGATCTCGCAAAAAAATAATTAATGTGCATGCGGGCTGTACAGTATAAAAAAGGAAAAAAAAGATGCGCCCGAGGGAGGCGGAGCGAGACTGGTCCGGGTGAAGCTTCACCACCCTAGGTGACAAATAGCGCTAGCATATATATATAAGCCCTAGGCTTCCAATAGCTAGAGGAAGCCCAGACCAGACGTGTCATCCGGTTGAGCCAGACCAGGTCCGGGCGTCTATAAAAACACCCCAGACCCCTAGTGATTTGGATTTCGGGCCCTAGCGGCAGCTGCAACCGCGTGAGGTGCGAGTGGTGGCGATTTGCGGCCGGACGTCAACGATGACTTCCAGCGGTGCAATACGCGAGCGGCGTTGAGAGGTGCGAGCGACGGTCCTAGGCGACGTCGGCCAGTGGCGGCCCTAGGCGATGTCGGCGAGTGATGGACTAAGACGCGAGCGCCGTGGCGGCCGTGACTGCCCTAGGCACGAGCGACGGTGGTCGCGTCTGTCCGAGGCGCAAGCGGTGGCGGTGACCGTGACCTCCCGAGGCGCGATCGATGGCGGTGGCGATGACCTTTTGATGCGTGAGCGGTAATAGCTGCGGTGACCATCCGCGGTGTCATCCGAAGGCAACGATCTCCTCCGATGCGACGCAACGGAGGGCATCCTCCTCCGATGACCACCTTCATCCGATGGCGTCTGAGGCGTCCTTTGATCTGGCGGCCTCGAGATCGTTCTTCGGCGACGAACTATCTGATCCATGTTTATGCCATCGATGATTATGTTTTATGCCTAATACTTACATTATTTATGCATTCTAGTGATGATTTTTACGATGATGAATACGTTTTACGTCTGCCATAAAATTGTCCCTAATTACCGCGGGGGTTGTTAATTGAACCGATATTAGGTTTTTTAGCAATTATGCTATAAGGTGTATGTATTTATTCGACCTTGTATAAGAATTTATGCATAATGTCATCCTATTTTTTTGCATGCGTGCAGCGGAAACGAAAATATCATCTAAAATTTGCATGCATGCAAAGGAAACTCATACGATCTGTCATAATTTTTGGATCTGCATAAAAATAGAAACCGCATGCATTCGACTCCCATAATTTTTGGATCTAACATAAAAATAGGATCATGAATACAACGCACTAGAGTTATCAACTTCTCTCACATGGCTCAGTATTTATGCACATAAATGTTGGGTTTTATGTTCCAAACTTAAGGTTTTTATGCTCCAATCTGGAGATGCGACTACCAGTGTACCATGTGGCAGTTTTTATGCAGTGTTCCGTATTCCATAAATACCAAGACGTGTAGCATAATTAGTATCAGTATACATCATAAAATTGTTGTAACGAGCCTATCTGCATGGTGTTGGTCACTCGTTCTCGATTGCTATACACAATCAAAAACAAGGCAACACTATATTAAGAGAGATAATCAACCTTCGTGCACAAGTAGTCATCCCTTTAAGAAGATTTATTCAAAGACGAAGGTTATAGTTTTATCCAGTGAATTGGGGTTATCTTCATCAATAAGTAAATAAATGAATGTAATAGGTATTAAGAATCTTGAACATGACAATTAATCTTTCACATTAACCGTATCTTTCTTCTCCTTCATGTATTAAATTTACAAACATACCTTCAGTTCTAGAAAGCAAGTTAGAGCGAAGGTGAAGAGAAGATTACAAGCAACAATTGTTAGGCCCTTCCAAAAAGGTACTTTATGCAGAGCACTGTTCATCTATTTATAGGGAGTCGTACATCTTCGTATGATATTACATTTATGCCCTTAGAGATTACACACAAAGTTTATAAATATCATAGAGACAACATTGTCTTTTGCCCTTAACGACTTGGATAACACCTTCTTCTTGTATCATCTTCCCGTGTTGTTATGACGAAGCTACATTCGTTATCCTTCCAATGTTCCGCATCGAAGCTATTCTGGTTCCAAAGCTCCTGTAATACTTGACAATATGCTGATAACAAATGGTTAGCTGTGTTTTTGAGGACCTTCGGAAGACGAAGGCCCCCAACAGTAGCCCCCTCGGAGTATTAGTTTGTTTCTTTATAACAAATTCAGATTGCGAAATGAACGAAGGCCTTTTGCCAAAGGTTCAAAAAAACACCTTCCCTTCGCTAGAATAGTGAAACCTTCTCTATATATATATGGGGGTTGTGATAAAATATTTTTCGTGCTATCAAGTTTTTGCTGGCTTTGTTCTTAGTTTGTTGCCACTGTAATCGCAACTGTTTTCGAGCTTAGGCTTTTTGTTTTAATCAAAGTTGAGATGGCCGAAGATAAGAGAAGCAAAGACCCCGCACTAGCTGGGTTTTATGAAGATATGGAGAGGACCAACACGGAAAAGATAACCAGCGAAATTCTAGCTGGATTATCTGAAGATTCTAAGGGCATCGATGACTTTGATTTTGACAGTGGTGCAGAAGATGCCGAAGATCGGCCATGGAGGCCAAGCCATGTTGTTTTTGGAAAATCCATTATCAAGAAAGGACAGATTGAGGCAATGAAGGGCAAATACTTTCATGATATATCCATAGTGAGAGCCGGAGAAGAGAGCACTGTTCCTCTTCCTGAGGCAGACGAAGTAGTGGTGTTCTAGAGTTTTATGATGGCTAGGCTTTGCTTTCCCTTACACAAAATGTTAGTCGAAGTGCTGAAGAAATTCAAAATATTCCTTCACCAGCTTACTCCCAAAGCTTTGATTAAAGTTGAGTTTTTATCTGGACAATGAGGAGCCAAGGGCTGGACCCAAATGTCGACTGCTTATGCAACATCCACGAATTATCCTACTAGACGAAGGCAGTTGGGAAGGAACAATATCACAACAATTTTGGCTACTACTCATTCGTATATCGCTCTGATGCGAGACACCCTGTTCCAACTTTCCGGAAAAAATGGCCAGGATCCTGGATGAAGAAGTGGTTTTATGTTAAGAATGATTTGGCTGAGGGGCAATGTGAAGGATGTAATTCAACGACCCATACAATCACGCTTTGACATCAGAAGGCCTTCGATTGTGAACAGTGAAAAGGCTCAAGCATGCCTGGTGGCCTTCAACACTGTGAGCAGCTACATTGGTACCAGAGACTTGGTCCAAGAGCACATAGCCTTCAAAGTATAGCCCCTTGTTAATGCATGGGAGATGCCGAAGGAAACCGCTGCTAGTTCAAGTGAAGGTGGCCTAGTTTACTTGAAATATTCCTATCGCTATAGAAGTTAATTTGGTGAGCCAGATGATGAATGGCTTGAGGCCATTGAAGCAACTAGTGAGGAGTTGTTGGGGGCTTATACAAAGGATAAAGATGAATCCATGGACACTGCCTTTGGTGCCCGCAAGAAGAGAAGGCTGAATAGAGTGTTTGATGTTATTGGATTTGTCTATCCTGAGTACTCCTCTCCTGCACGAAAAAGGAGTGAAAAGGAAAATTGCAAGGACGACTTCCTCCACCACGCCGCAGCCAAAGAAAACTAAAGTTCTAACTCACCGGTCGATGTCGTACTACTTAGAAAGGGCTGCAAAACTGTCTGCTGCAGGGACCTCAAAGTCAGAAGCTACCGAAGGAGCTGAAGAGACCCTCCCAGCTTCAGAGGTAATACTTCTCTTTTTCCTTGTTTTGAATCGAGGTATTTTTAATCTAATGTTACTTGGAATTTGTGAATAGATGATCAGAGAATCTGCTGCAGTAGCCGAAATTTCCGCTATCTTATTGGAAAAACAAAAATAGAGAGCTCTAGGACGGTACAACAGCCGAAGCTACAGAGTTCTCCGATGGTGCAAGAGCTGTCGAAGATAGCGTTCGCTCTAGCAGTAACTCCTAAGAAAGGGAGAAGGATGGCCAACATGCTAGACGCTGTTCTGAGGCCCTCGAAAGTGGCTACACTTGCTCCTATAAATATTTCCAAAGATAAAGCTGAAGAATTGGAAAAGGCTATTAACGAAAGTACTGCTCCTAATTGCGCTAAGGCTGGACCTTCGAAATGCAGGCCAATAGAACAGGTAAGTGAAAGCCTACAAGAGAAAATATCACTGCCAACACTCGAAGCCACGTCTCTTGGTGATCTTGGATACATTGTTCGCCATGCTTCAGGAAAACAATTAACGGAAGAACAAATTGTTGAAGTGCAATATTATGTGAAAGACTTGAAGTACCCTCAGGGCTCTCTGGTTTACGGAGGCAATGACGAAGATGATTACCTATACTGCCTGCCAGACAATAAGGAAATTGACGTTTGTCGGGAAATGATAGACAAGATGCGTTATCCGAAGCTTGAACTTGGTCTATCTGCAATGTCGAAGGATCACCTTGCAGATTCCCTGGCCTATAACAACTTGAAGGTTTGCATATGTAACTTTCATAAAAAAATTTCCTTTTAGACTCATAAATTTTTTAGAATGCTTTTCTGTAGTACTCATTATTATTTTTTATTTTTATGGTTATTATTATTAGGGTCTTATTCTTAGCAAGGCTTTGAAAGCCCAAAAAGATGTCAAAGACGAAAACACCTAGAAAGCCTTCAGCAATCTATAGCCCGAGGTCATTGACCTTCGGCACCAGGCCATCGAGAAAGACAAAATTCTTCTTTCTTTAATTTAAAAACTGAAGAAAAGCCAGGGTGACTTGGCTGCATTCTAAGCAGACCAAAAAAATTCAAGACTTGAGAAAGAGAAGAAAGCTGACAAAAAACACATAATAGATTTGGAATATGCCTTATCTGCTCAAGTAGAGCTCCACAAATCTGAAGTGATAAGGCTAGAGAAGAAACTTGACGAAGTTACTGAGAATTTTAATGTTGAACAGGCAAAGCGTGAAATATCTGATACGGAATGATCCAGAGGGAAAAAGAATGTTGAAGAGCTTCGTCAAGGAAAGGAAGAATGTTTTTCTGTTGTTATGCAATGCTCTAACAAGTTGAAGAGTACTTTCGCTAAAATTGGAGAGTTTTCAACGGACCAAAATTTTATCTGTGGTGATCCCGAAGGTGTAATTAAATGGATCGAAGGTGAAGTCGAAGCCTTTGATGAAATCCTTATCGGCAGAGGAGATTTTTGTGCCTGTGTCGGTGCCCAAGGGGCCGCGTTGAATGATATTAAGGAACCTTCAGCTGAAGCTACTAGACTTGGTGGGAAATTTTACTCTGAAGTGTGGATGAATGGTGGAAGGGAGATAGCAGACGAAGCTATCAGACAAAATAAAGAAGAAACCCACCGAGTCTCAGAGGAAGCGAGGAGAGCTGCAAAAGCTACAGAGCGAGAAAGGCATATAGGTATGTTTGTGCCGCACTCTAACTTCGTAAGTGCTCTAGTTTCGTATCTGACAAAACTACATTTTATGTAGCAGAACTTTCTCCCCCTAGAATCGTACAATTCTGAAGCTTATTCAACTCTAAGGGAAATCCTTGATGAATTCAAGATAGTAAACGTAGCGATAGACGAAGTTGTTGATAAACTGCTAAACGAAGCTACAGAAAAAGTTCTGAAAGATGGTGATTAAATTATGTGTAAAAACATTGTAAAGTTTGTGTGTTGCTTTTATTTAAAAACAATTGTGTGTCGTGTGTAATTACATTATATACTATATTTCTTTGTGTAGCGTGAAATTAACATACATACCGTTTTTTAGCCGAAGGCGAAAAAACATCTTCCCTTCTTTTCACGCTTCATAAAGAAAATCCCCTTTTTGTCGAAGGTCTTGTAAATTCATAACGAGTAATGTTACCGAAGTAGAAGCATTGGCCTCTTCTTTGTCTTGTTTGAGGATAACTGTTGTTGAAGATATATCGTTTTTTTCCTTTGTCCCGCTTTAGTCCATAATTTCTCAGCAAGCACGTCTTTAGCTTCGCAGCTCAGCCGCATTTGTGGATGAAGGAGAAATTTACATTCTTCTCTCTTTATCGATGATGCGAAATGATGCATGGTGTTATGATGCAAAATGATGCGATGATATGACGCAAAAGATGTTTAAGTAAAAATGACGATAGAAAACATATCATAATAAGACTCTGCATCCCCTTAAGAACGACTTTGGAGTTTCTTCATCTTTACTAGGTGGCATTTTAGCTCTGCATCCCCTTAGAAACGACTTTGGAGCTTCTTCACATTTACTAGGTGGTATTTTAGCTCTGGATCCCCGTAGGAACGAATTTGGAGCTTAGCTCTACATCCGCTTAGAAACGACTTTAGAGCTTCTTCACCTTTACTAGGTGGTATTTTAGCTCTACATCCCTTAGGAACGACTTTGGAGCTTCTTCACCTTTACTAGATGGTATTTTAGCTCTACATCCCTATAGGAACAACTTTGGAGCTTTTTGCCTTTGTTGTCACACTCGATGGTGTAACCGCAGGTTTATTACATAGTGATGAAGGTTGTACCTCCTCGGATTGTTTTTAGAGCAAGAATATAATGCAAAAGAAACGGAAATTACAATAGATGTGTAACAAGTTTTTGATCTAGCCCCTCTGTTGCTCTAGTAAATATGCCTGGAATCCAGAATAGTACTATTGACTGTTCGAGCTTCAGACTCCTCTCTTGTATCACACTACTTCTGAACCTGACACTGCCCCTGAGGCTGCTGATTGTGAGATGGAGTTGGAGCCAATGCAGGTGGTTGTGGTAAGACTCACCTAGCTAAAGAGTGCCTTGCCGAAGCAATCGAAGTTGTAGGTTGTGAGAATGGTTGTCGGTTACCCACATACTCTGGGATATATGGGGAGTAGCACGAAGCAGTGTGAAGAACTTGCTTCGGTTGGCTCTGGCATGCTTCGACCTCAGCTAGTTCCTTCTATTTTTGTATCGTAACTTGGCAGGTTCTTGTTGTATGCCCTTTGTTCTCACCGTAGAATAGGCAATACAGTCTTCTTGGTTGAGAGTTATATCTTCTACCGAAGCTTCATCCTCCTCTGCCTCTTGGGGCTGGCGGTCTGAATGAGCTCTACTACGCCCCTGTTGACTGGGAGCTATGGTGCTGCCCTTGATTATGATTGTTTCTATCTTCACTTTGACTGGGATTATAAATTGTTCTGACATGCCTTGGATGAAGCCTTCCCCTGAAGCCCCTAGTCAACTCAGAGTACCTGTAGGCTTCCTCCCTTCTTTGTCGGAAATCATTGTCGGCTCTAATATACTCATCCATCTTTTGGAGAAGCTTCTCCAGGGTTTGAGGGGGTTTCCTGGCAAAATATTGTGTTGTTAGACCTAGGCGAAGTCCCTTGGTCATAGCCTCAATGACGATCCCATTTAGCACCCTTGGTGCCTGGGCTCTAAAGCGCAAGAACCTTTGGACATATGCTTGCAAATATTCTTTGTGATCCTGTGTGCACTAGAAAAAAGCTTGGGCGGTCACTAGTTTTGTTTGGAATCCTTGAAAGCTAGTGACCAACATGTCCTTCAATTTCTACCATGATGTGATTGTTCCTGGTCTAAGAGAAGAATACCAGGTTTGGGCAACGCTCCTGACTGCCATGGCGAAGGACTTTGCCATGACAGCCGCGTTGCCACCATAGGATGATATAGTTGCTTCGTAGCTCATCAAAAACTGCTTTGGGTCTGAGTGACCATCGTACATGGTTAGCTGAGGTGGCTTGCACGAAGATGGCCATGGGATAGCCTGCAACTCTGTGGCTAGGGGAGAAGCATCATAAAAAGCAATGTTATCATGGTGAAAATTATCATACCACTTATCATCGTGGCTAGGGCCCTCCTGGCAATGATCTCTTTGTTGTGGCTTATGTCCTTGCTCAGTATCCTGTGCGATATGACGCATCTCCCTGGCTGCTTCATCAATCTTCTTTTGGAGCTCAGCCAGCCGAAGCATCTTCTCCCTTCTCTTTTCCACATGTTGATGTATAGCTTCCAGGTTGCTGATTTCTTGATCTAGCTCTTCGTCTTGTGGAGTTGGGCTAGTGGCTTTCCTCTTCTAGCTTTGGGCCTCCATTAGAAGGATCCCATCTTGATTGGTGTCCAGGGGAGCAAGGACAGCCCCTAGCACCGTTGTCTTCTTTGGCGGCATGACGAAGGTGATTGCAGAGTTCACCTGATGAAGGTGGTCGTCGAGTTCACCGGAGGTGGACGCCAATGTTGGTCATTCATTCTCGATTGCTATACACAATCAAAGACAAGGCAACACGATATTAAGAGAGATAATCAACCTTCGTTCACAAGTTGTCATCCCTTTAAGAAGAGTTCTTCGTAGATAAAGGTTATAGTTTTATCCAATGAATTGTGGTTTATCTTCATCAATAAGTAAATAAATGAATGTAACATGTATTAAGAACCTTGAACATGACAATTAATCTTCCACATTAACTGTATCTTTCTTCTCCTTCGTGTATTAAATTTACAAACATACCTTCGGCTCTAGAAAGCGAGTTAGAGCGAAGATGAAGAGAAGAATACATGCAACCGTTGTTAGGCCATTCCAAAAAGGTTAGCCCTCAGAGATTACACACAAAGTTTACAAATATCACAAGGACAACATTGTATTTTGCCCTCAGCGACTTGGATAACACCTTCTTCTTATATCATTTTCTCGTGTTGTTATGACGAAACTACGTTCGTTATACTTCCAATGTTCCGCGTCGAAGCTATTCTGGTTTCGAAGCTCCTGTAATACTTGACAATATGCTGATAACAAATGGTTAGCCGTGTTTTTGAGGACCTTCGAAAGACGAAGGCCCCCAACACATGGTTGTTAGAGCGATCTTATATTTATAGAGGAAATGTAGCATTTAAAATAAGATTTTATTATTTCCATGCATATCAATCAATTTTCTTTCATTGCACATTCCTGTCATCCTAAATTTATGTGCATGCAGTAGGAAACAGATTTTTACGCAGTGTACCAAATTGCATAAATACCTACACCATGTAGAATAATTGGTATCAGCAAATATCGTAAACTAGTTCTAACGAGCCTAGTTGCATGGTTGTTAGAGCAATCCTATATTTATGGAGTCATCCAATTTTTGCGTGCATACAATGTAAACGAAAATATCATCCAAAATTTGCGTACATTCAATGAAAACTCCCATGATCTGCCATAATTATCGGATCTACTATAAAAATAGGATCTATATGCATGCACCTGCGCATGTACACGTGGTCTAGTGGCTGGGCGAGGTTTTTATGCTATCTCTGTGAACTATTTACACTATTTCTGTGGACTATTTACGCTAGCTTGCGTCCCACACGGGAGGTTGGTTGTTGGATCAGGAGTTTGACTGACACACGTGGGGGAGGTTGATATGGTGCATGGGTGGGGGACGCACCTAACAGCCTGCTGTGGGATGTAGGTGGGCACGCTGGTGCGGTCTAGCCAGGTCGAGGGTGGTCGACCAGGGCATTCTCTAACATTTGGAATCACAGGGCTCCCAATATCATATATATATATGAGCCATGGGCTTCCAAACAGTACTGGAAGCACCAACCGCCCTATCACACCTAGATTTAAGGGCAAACCCGGGCACATCTCAAATGTGTGCTAGGATCAAGTCTCACACATATGATGGCTTATGGTACAGAAATCAATGTCACGTATTTATTATATAATAGGGGTTCTATATAAAATAGCTAAATAAATACATCATATGATGACAACGATCCTTCACAACCATAGTTGACTAGGAGACAATGGCCTGGACATCTCCGAACTCATCGTAGCATCCTTCATGTTCCACATTTGTAGTACCTGTTCTTAGCGTGCAGTGGGTTTAGTAAGTGTGAGCTCACATACGTTCATCGCTCAGCAAGTGTGGGGAAAAGTGTAGTGTAAGGCTTACCGAGGAGAATGGTTAAGACTGAGCATTACTTTTAAATGGTTTGTCAAAATTTTATTAGCAATGACTAGGTGTAAGTGAATACCAACCCAATTAAATGATTGATCGTAATGAATAATAAATCCCACAATGCAATGCAAATGATAGATTAAGTTTAATTTCATAAATTACTCATGTGAGGGTCCAAGCCGCTCATGACCGTGAGCACGACTGATATACCAGTTTTACACTCTATAGAGGTGTGCATCTTTACCGAGAAGCAGTGTTACCCTTTTGCCAAGGGATTGTGACTTCCCATTCATCTCTACCAAGGAGATGAGGCATGGTCCCACTACGAGGCATTTACAAAGTTCTACTAGCTTCAGAAAACCCACTACGATTTTTGTGAAAAGGGGACGATATAGGAATCCCTCGTTCAAAAAGCCATCGTAGCATGATCAACCCGAGAACCTCCCTATACCGGAAGCTCCTCACACTGTGGTTGTCCCTTTCGGGTAAGGTAGTCCTCAACTAGCTTTCCTAATTAGTCAGACAAGGGCATCCCATACCACCCTTGTGGTACCACGATTTTCTCAAGTGGTTCTCCATGTTCCAATTAACACAATGATCTTATCATGAATAATAATAGATAACCAACAATAATAAATCATAATGGAACATGGTCATGAATCATAAGTATCATTAATCCCAAAATCAGGTAGAGCAATAGCAATACTACCCAATAGTCCATATGTTTGCAAGGTATAGGGTAAACAAACTAGGTAACCTATTAGGTCCCATCAGCTTAACCCAACTGTGCCATGGTGATTAAAAGAACATTATTAGGTTAAAGAAAGTGATCAAGTACACAACAATACTTGTGATTCCCATCAGCTTATACTTGTGATTCCAGGTGTCTCCCAAAAGTTGGGCTTCAGGTTCCTCGTCACCTCGCTTCTATGCGCAGCAATACATATAGACATGCATAGAGTAGGTAAAAATAATATTACACCAAAGATGAAAGCAAACTAAATAAGAATATTCTACACGTCGCTACGAAACTGTAGGTTCGAGAACCACTAAATTTAGAGTTAAAATGAATTAGTTATGGATTTTCTATGTTTCTTGATTTATTTTGTACTAGAAATTAATTTTCAGATTCATTTTATCTAATCTGAAGCGTATAAGTACCGCGGCTACTATTTCTAGCGAGTTCAAGGTTGTTTTTGTAAGTAAAAGGACCTATTTTTTGTAATCTTTATATTACAGTGGACTGCGGGTTAAATCTCTTAAATCCTGAGGTCTCTTTATAAAGTTTGTCGTGGACCAGCACACGCACGCGACTGCTGGCTATTGGATCACCATCCAACAGCCTAAGATAGGCCTTGAATCGATACGCACAGGTAGCCATAGGATTAGAGATTCACGGTCGAGAGACTCAGCGCGTCCTGACCGCTCATCACTTGATCAACCTCGGATTCAGTGTACCTAACCATTACTTATGATCTAACCACGGTCGTGCGTTAGCAGATCAATGGCTGACGCCCCTCCACCCCAATCGTCGGCTGGATGCGGCGATGGTACTCCGCCTGTGGTAGAGGACTCCGACGAGTACATCGGACATGCAACCTAGGGCCCCAGAAGCTAATACAAAAGTACCTACACGAAGTACATGACAATGCGAACGACATGGATGTGTATTACCAGTGTTCGTGCAGTAGTGAGCTCCATCCACAGTGAGGGCCGGTCCTGCGGTGATAGAGGAACTCCGATGAGCAATCACCGGCGTTCTAGTCGATCATTGAGGCCCAAAGCTCCACGTTCATGATCCAGGGCCCTGGTGAATCTCTATCTTTCAAACTGGCAATCTCAACTAACAAAACCTTGGCCTCATTCACTTTAGCATTAGTTGGGCCCTCTATCCAGCTGGGCACTCTCACATCTGGCTACCTTCCAGAACGAGGAGGGAGTTATTGTGGTTCCCCATGGTAAACCATTCGAATCACCACCCTTTGATGCTATCTTTCAGGGGAATATCCAAGTGTTTAGCTTTCTTGCCTCGACGAAGCTCCAGGCTAGCCCCTCCAACCACTTGATGCTGCCCACTTGCCATCCCCAGCTTACAGTAGTAGAGATATTTCCATAGTCCAACATGTGGACTAATCCCAAGAAATGCTTCGCAGAGGTGCATGAAATAGCAATTTGAAGAACAGAATTGGGGCTCAGGTGGGTCAGATTAAGAGAATAGTAATCGAGAAGACCGCAGAAGAAAGGGGAGACGTGTAAACCCTGGCCCCGAATCAAAAAGGAACAAAACAATGGACTCATGGGTGTCTTCTATGGGCACGGTGATCCCTTGCCAAATGTTCCATGAACTCAACTCTTTCGGAGGAAGAACGCCCATCTGGACAAGGTGAAGCAGATCAGATTCAGAAACGATGGAGGTGTAGTTACCGCAAAAGGGGAGTTGACTATTGGGATCAATAGGGGATGACGGCCGTTGCACCCCTGCTTCTTCTTGGGTGCCATGGGACCTCTCATGAGCGCAGAATCGGGAGCGGGGTCACTGAGGTAGGAGAATTTCAAAGGAAGAGATTATAGCGAAAGCAGCGCTTGGGTTTCTGCCAAAACTGTCAAGCATAAGCTCGTATATATAGCTACCCCTACTTATCATAGCATCAGCACCAGGGAGACAGTCTTTTAGAATCGAAAGAAAGGTGATGAATCGAACAAGTTGAATTGGACAAAGGACTCATTTTGGCGTACAAGTCGGTTGGGAGAAGTCAGTCATCAATACTAAGGCGCAAGGATACAGGAAACAGAGAAAAATGAAGAACTCAATACCAGTGATTAGACCTCAAACGCAGCATGAAAAAGAGAGAGAGAGAGCTCAGTACTCAAAAAGGTAGGAAACAATGACTTTATTATATAAGAGGGGTGTTGTTACATGAGCAAACTTAGTTCATTATGAATTGATCCTTACAAAAGACTCCTGCCCCCACTGCTACCCCTACACTACACCTACTACTACTACTTAAGCCGATGTCGCCTCACCACCGGCTCTGCCGTCGCTGTTGTTGCCCTTGCCGCCGCCGCTGCCGACCTTGCCGGCTGCACCACCTTCGTCATCGTTGTCTTACTCATCGTCGTCCTCCTCCTCGAATTCCTTGGGTTCCTTGAGTCATCGAGGCCGACGCGCTCGATGCCGTAGAGATAGGATCTCCCCTCCGTCGACATACCCATGGAGTCGTCCACGCAAATGGATGACGAGGGTCCAGGGGACGGCAGAGGAGTCCCCTCCTCGGAGAGCTCCAAATCACTAAAGTCCTCCGGTGGGGGAGTCAGAGGATGCTTCCTTTTTGCACCCTTGGCCTTCCTCCTGCCCTTGCCATCTTTCTTTCCCGCCATCAGGGTCTTTGGAGGAAGAAGTGAGAAAAGAAAATCAAAGACGAGTAAAGGAGTTGGCAGCACAAGGTGGCATATTTAAAGAGGCAAAGGAGCACCTCTTAGTCTTTCAGTCGTATAATGAACAGTATCCATCCCTCAAATGCTGCTTGGGTTTCCAAGAGATTGTATGCTTCTATCACCCTTTGGCGTAACATGGCACCAATGAGCAGTAAATTAACCGCTCAGACGCATTATTACGCCCCGTCAACTCAAGCAACTATTCTTTGGACAAGACGGTATGCACATCCATTGGGTGCACAGATTGGATTTCTAAAAAACACAATCTTTAAAATATCAAACGACAATCATGCAAAATCACAAACTTGAAGATCGGCAGAAGTATTCTGGTCAAGCCTGAGTCAACTGGACCTCTATCGGTTGAATTCAGTCGGCAGCTTTAACCAGACACGTCTCGGCTGGAGTTCAGTCAGCCAGATTTCAGTCAGGTGACCTTCAATCAACCTAGTCGCCCTAAAGGTACCATCATATTAGAAGCATGATTTACTTGTATCCAGAGAAGTCAAACAAATCCTGTGAAGATAAGATCCTAAGGACCTTCTAGTTGATTGATACTCAAATCAGCTCGAAGCTCGGGGGGCTACACCCTGCGGTGCATCCAATGGACCCGAACATGGCAAAGTCGCACTCGAAGAAATGTAATCAAATAGCATGACTCATTCTTAGAGTCTCAAGCCAATTACTCTCAAAAATTGGCTTGAGCCTCAGGGGCTTGTGGGAGATAGATATCCTCTGGGTCCTTGTAGCATGAATATGTTCAATGGGTTGTCTAGTGGGCCCCCGATAAGTTGTCCAGCAAGCATACTATTGGGCCGCACCCAGGCAAAATAGGTTTCACCAAAGAGAATGACGGTCGGAGTTGGAAGCGATCCCGAAGGATTGGCGCAAGGCTGTTATCTATACGCACCTGTCGCAGAAGGATGGGTGACATTCTGAAAGCATGTTTTGCGCACAACCGAATGGCAAGATACTCGGAAGGAAGCGATCGAACTCTAGAAGATCAGGAGCGCTCGCAACGACAAAAGATAGACTCAGATGTGATTAGATAAGCTTTCACGATCTGTAAAGAGATACCTTCCCAGCCGTCTATATAAGGTTGTGGAGGTACCCCTACAAAACTCTCTCAATATCCCTCTCTTTCGAATCACGCCCACCATTAGACTGATAGGAGATCTTATCCATCGCCAACCATGAATCATCTGTAATATGTGCACCCCAGGCAAACTCAATACTCATCACCAAACATGACGTAGGGTGTTAAGCATTCAGGTGGCCCGAATCTGTATAATCCCCTTGTGTTCCGACATGCTTCTACCGTCGAGTTGCGATCAACGACGTCGTCCTCCCAAAAGCACTACATGGGTTACCCTGTAGTGCGCAATCAGAACCTAAACACCGATAGATACCAACAGGCTAGAACTGCAATAACCAAGTGAAAAAGAGGGTCTAAGAGGTTGTGATGCTCAGTTAGATTCATTGCTTATAATTTTCTTTATCTTTATGTTCGTCAATCAATGAGTATTAAGAGAATATAGGATGCGTACTTTACGACTCGAACCACTCTATAGTGTAAAATGATAGGGCACTAAATAAATTTTAGTGCAAAATAAATATAAATATGATTCGATATTTAAATCTTATGGCATTGTTCGGTTATTCCAATTCTATGTGTGGATTGGAGTAGACTAAAATGGATTGAGATGAATTTTAACTTGCTATGGATTTAAACCCTATAGTGTAAAATTTAAAGCCCATTATCACCCATACTTGCATGTCACGCCAAACCTATAGTCATAGCCACTAAAAACGCGCTTAGATTTAATGCACTGTCCTCAGAATCTCTGCTCACATTATCGCGCCATCCTACGAAAACGCGGACATTAATTGAGATGTACAGAAATAGACAAGACTGCACAAACATTGCCTGTTTTCGGAAAGCAACCAGGCATCATGTACCAACCAGTCGTCCTATCAACCAAACTCCACGTTGCCCATCATGCTGCACGGATGCCTCTTCTATGCAAAACCAGTCGGTTCAGCATCGAGAGCGAGGATAATCCTGCGCAACAAAAAACGACACTGACGTCAACTTTGCCACTGGGTTTAACACATCAAGACTCTGAAATGTCTGCATACAATAAGGCCCTTATACATCGAACAGTATTTACAGGAGAATATACATGGTGTATTGAGCCTGTACTGAGATAAATACTCTACAAAATCTGCCGCCAGCGCATCTTCCAGCTCCAGGGCGCCGATAAATATCACAGCGGCAGACATGCCAGATCCTGCGGCATTGTCATGTGATGCAGGTTCGGGCCTTCTGCAGAAAACCTCATTGCTTGTGCAGTTCAGCATGCTCTGAGATGGCCAGCTACTGCAGCTAGATGACATCATGAATGGATGCTAACTTTATCACCTATCAGAGACCTAAATCGAATGACGGGGGTGCAAAACTCATGTCTGATGCATTCTTAATTTCTACTGGTTTCTGTGTCGATTGCGTGGTCTTCTGTCTCCACTGTTCGGTTGCTTGAGCTTCAATTGCATCAAGATCAAGGTTCTCAAAGAAACCATCATCAAAATATAGGTGATCAGCGACTCTGCTGGCGACGTGTGGAGATGGTTCTGGTGCTGGTTCTGGTTCAAGGTTTATAACAGGGATCGCCGGAGGTTGCTGGAAGCTTAGCCTTCTCTTTCTGCAATCCAGCTTAGTCGATGATTCACAATTGGCGATCCCTCTTTCACATCGATCCTGTACAAAACTGTACGATGGGCTTGGGTTTATGGTATGATGTGTTTGAATCTCTTTGGGAGTCTCAGTGTAATTGTGCCTGGCCTCTGAGGAATAGCTTGGATTTCCGGTCCGAGAAGCAGAACTGTAAGAGACATCAAGGTACCTTGAGGGTAGAACTACTGGGGACTGAGTAAGCAACGATTGCCTGCACAAACATCAAACGAAATTGGCTTTAGGAAAAATGGCAAACATATGAACTAAACTAGTGCAAATAATGTCAAACTATGTTACAGGCTGAATATCTTAATCATAATAATCAAACCGTGCAAATCCATTTGTTTTCAGTTGTAAAACAACACGGTAATTTTGAACTGTAACTATCGATTATAAAACTTCAGCACTTGTGCTTGTTGATGCCATATTGAATGCCAGGAACACAATAACCACAAACATGCAATCTAGATGGACATCATTCCAAAACTGCGCCGGAAATGAGTTGACTAATGATCTGATAATACCTGTAGAAACCCATCATGTCACCATTGTGTCGATCACCTTGTTCAGTTTGTGTAAATTCAGTTGGAGTTGCCTGATCATCAATGAAGCTATCTTCGTATTTATCTTCACTCTGATTATCATCCTCATCCTCTGAAACATATGCATCTTCAGACACCCTAATGCAATAATGCAAGAGCAAAGTTGGAAGTTGGTAAGATAACATGACGCATAGGTATAGGTAAGCCATAAAAATAGTAAAAAATAACCAGCAAGAGTTTGTCTGCTGGTATGTAGTTTCCATTCCAAAGGCGACAAGAATCTTACCCGACTTCCTCGTCAATATAGGCATCTAGACGCCTCTTGGTCTTCCTTTTTGTCCCTAGAATATGAGGTTCAAACAATCCAACAAGATGTAAAGATATGTTCCAACAAACACAAAAAAGAAAATGAAAAAAAAATAACAATATTGAACATTGACTATAAGGGTTGCAAGAACCAGCTCACCCATAGCATGTTTTATTTGGTTTGGCCTATCTTTATTAGCAACATTGCATTCTTCAAACCTATCATCACAGCCATCCAAAGATATGGAAGAGACTCTTTTGATCTTGTCACCATATTTGCATAGTCTTCTGTACTTAGGTGCTTGCTGGACTGATCCCGATGCATCCCCCCCTGACCTAAGCTGATAATCACCTGAGAAACTATCACACAGCGTATTCCCAGGAGTATGTCTTGTAGTAGTAGCCATTTTCACATTTGAAGGATGCATTGGCTCTTCTGTTTTGGCTCGAGTCTGATCTAGCATATACAACCTTGACGATCCATCAAACTCGTTTTCCCCACAAAGCAATTGATCGTTTTTCTCAAAGTTCAAAGGTCCTTTGTGACTTCCAGCTACATTGGCATGAGCCCTCTCATCACGTGACTTTGGAGAACCACGCTTTGGCACAGCTCCAAAGTCTGCAGCTTCATCCATCTCTAGACGTAGGTGGCTAACTTCAACCACTGGAGACTCGGGAACAATTCCTTCTTCCATATATACTGTTAGCCTTGAATTAAGCTCCATATCTTCCTGATATGAATAGGTGGACTCTGGCAGTTTAACATTGCAGGGTGTGTCCATTTTCTCCCTTGGGCTTGTCAGTGTTTTGGATGGTACAGTAGTAAGCACATGATTGTCATCAACATTGTCACCATGCCAAGAGCACTCAGGGGAATGCATGGCTACAGTTGATAAATTATCCACAAACAAATGTTTGTCTGTATTGGCACCAAGGTTAACAAATTCAACTGTTGTCCTACAGACGCCTGCTGCTGATCTGTAAGGTTTGGCTTTGTTCTGATCTTTGTTATTCCAAACTGCATTTTTTATGTCCTTACTGAATGCAATATTTTGAGGCAGGACAGGTACATAAGTAATCAAAACGCTGCCTCCTCTATCCACAGTTACATAATCACCACTGAAGAAAGTGTGAATCGGATACTTCTTAACTGGAGAACCTGGCACAGAAACATTTTCATTCCACACTACACTCGATGAAGCTTCTAAACCGTCACATTCCTGAGGCATTTCCTCATTTCCATTAGCAGCATAGAGACCTAAACATGATTAAGAATGACATTCACCAATTAAACAGAAGTAGATTTGAAACTCCAGGCTTGTAGTTGTGAAATTACCGAATAGAAATGATATACATTGAACAAATGAGTTGCCATAAGAAGGGAGATTGTTTTACATAAATTAAGGGAAAATAATATTACTGTTAGAAGCTTATAGTGCTAAAATGTCAGCATCATAAACTAAACAAATTTACAAAGGAAGAATATGACGAGTATTGGTACCTTCATGTTCCAGACCCTCCTCCACAGCAGCAACATTAGCAGGTTCTTGCAAAGGGATTTCACACTGAATAAGAGTTCAGAAACAATGGTACCAAGCATGATTTGTTTTCATTTTTAAACTATACAGAATAAACAACAAAAAATTCACACAGATTTTCAATGAACCTACCTTTGTCCTGAAAAGAGATGGGTCTTGAAGTTGCTTCATAGCATCAGTTAGCATATCTGTTGTCCGAAATGAATGTGGAACTTTGTGAACGACACTTGGATAAAGCTGAAATCTAGGAAATGCCACAAGGGACGGCCTCCAAACTTCTTCTTTGCACACACTAAAGTACCTAGTAATCATTTGACCGTCTGCCTCCGACATCTTCCATGGAATTGGCAAGGCTTCTTTTGCGGCAACCCTCATTTTCTTTACGTGAGGAATATACTTGTCTATTGTCAACTTAACATACTTAACTTCTGGTTTATAGACATGTGGAACCTATTGATGTGGATAGTTAAATTAGTATTTCAGAATAAACAATTTTACGGAAAAAATACATTATACAAAATTACCATCCTAGGACTAGCATGGTATTCAAATCTCTCACTGTTATGCAATAGCTTCCTCATGGTTCGACAATCTCCTTGTTTCTTTCTGTACCCCTGCAATTCCTGACCTTCATAAGCCAAAACCAGTATGAGCAGTTAAGGTAGCAAATGCCTAAGAAGAAAACTTGTATAGAAATGTAACTTTTGAACTTGAGAACGTGCTATTCTCATCATCACAAAAGGATATCAACTCGACCTTCATTCTTTCTCCCGGTTCTTCCCATCCGTTGAATCATCCTTAATGGTGAGACATTGGCATCGAAACAGATCACGAGATCAACCTCAATAATATCAAGTCCTTCCTCGCCAATTGATGTTGCCACCAAAACATTATATACCCCAGATCTAAATTTCTGTAAATGAACTAGATGATTAGAAATGCCATAAGTAGTGCAAAATCAAGAACTGACAGGAGTTATTATCTGATACCTTCAAAATAGCTTGTTGAGTTTTTTGGCTTTGCCCCTTCAGTTGGTTACCTGTCAAAGACCGAAGCTTGAACTAGTAATGTGAAACAATTATCTCGATTCATGATTCATCTACTGCATTTTTATATGCCCCACATCTTGTAAAAATTTCTTCTGTAGATGTACCTAGACAAAAGAGGTAAGGGGGGTATTCACTAGGTTCAACCATTGTGTTTGATCGTCATCTAGGCGGCCAGGCGTACCCCAGATGCCACAGGATGCCACAAGTGTTAGTTACACCATATCACCTAGGTGTACCCCCACCACCGCAGGACAGCACATCACCTCAAAAACCATGGGATCAACTGAACACAATCCCTCACTCATGCCACATGTTCTTTTCCCTAGTATATCCTAAATAATCAGTGTAATGTAGTACTAATTTCAATGATCTATCACAAATACATGTCATTTTGGACATACATGGAATCAATATCTTCAAATTTTAACTATTGATAGCTTTTAAAGTATTTTATTCGGAACATTATAATTCCATGTATAGATTTGTTCTGAAAGGTAATTCCATGATATTATGGTTCTATGGCTTTTACATATGTATGTATAGAAAGGCCATTGTCAAAGTTACATTTTGGAGACTGTCGACAGAACGACATGGTTTTATAACGAGAGTAAGTGAAACAATAGCTAATCAGAACTAACAAAAATATATCTGCATGACCTACTTCTGCAAATATTTAATACTCCAACAAGATCCTCCATACCTGCTGAGCTTTGACCAATGAATTCAACAGGTCTGACAAGTTTATCATCAATATCCTGTAGTGAGCAATATATTTCACTGCATTGCAAAGCATTCAGCAAAATATTCAACATTTATGATAAACTGACAAACAGAGGACAATTATAGTGTTTTCAAAGCAAGCATATCAACAATAAGTTTATATGTTATATAAAGGATCGTGAACAAAATTTAACAAAACAAATGTGGATACTTAATCTGTAGATTACAAGAATTTGTCAAGACAAGAGTGATTTAAGGACAGCTATGGCCAAACTTGACAAATGAAACAAAAATACAATACATTTTTTTCCAATCATCAAATAGTTCAGAGTTCAGCAGATAAGTGCCAGAACAGGAACAGAAATGTATGAAAAAGCTACTTAGTAGAAATAAAGACCAAGTTGCCAGGTTTGATTCTTACTTGACACTTTCTCGGTAATGGGAAAATATAATAATCCTTGAGTCCTTCAAATTGGAATCAGTATCTATGCCATTAAACATAACGTGTAAACATAATGCGTTCAACGACAAAGAACATGTAAACATAACAAGCTATCATATGTGGATCAATCTAGTTGATGTTAAGCAGCACTTGGAACTCCATGACGGCATGAATTAAAACATAAGTACTTCATAAGGGAACATGCATAAATTAATGGGGTACAGTGCAGCGGTCACTCAAACAGATGAAATAATTCCAGATTACCAGAATACTACTATTACTAGCATCATGTGTGCTGATAAATTGCAAACTGTAAATAATCAAACCCAACAGACATAATACTACTTTGCTACAGACCAGTATACCATCATTACAGCCTCTATTTTGAAAGGTGGTCCTACTCACCAGCTCACTTGGCACCTAAGTGACTTGTCTAGGCACTTTCCCATCTACACTAGTTTAGGGCATTGATCATTGTATGGAAGCGGAACAAATCGGAGATGGGGAAGATGAAATATGGGTGCATGATGAATTATGATGTTAAATTTCCTTTTTTTTACAAGACAGTATTCTAGCTGACTGGAAAAAGGTACAGATGTCAACCTAGGCAGAGCAAGATCAGTTGTACTGTAAGAAAGGGGTTCAATTAGCTGACTGGAAAAAAGTAGAAATGTCCACACCAAGTGTTAATGTAATATAAGTGTCCGTGTGCAAGTAGTGTTCTTATACTCTTATCTTTATTGCAATTATGTGCAGCTCTCTTGCTGTCTGCATATCTGATGATGAAATAAGTCTTGAGCATCTTTGTGTATGACAGCAGTCCTTTGGCAGCCAAGGACAGCAGCCTTGCTGCAGTTTTGACTGCACAAGGACAGCATCTGCAATCTTGGCTGCACCTTTAGCATCTAAGGATAGCATCTGCAGTTGGGACATCACCTTTAGCATCTGAGGTCAGCATCCGTAGTTAGGACAGCACCTTTAACATCTGTGCAGTCCAATCTTTGACAGACAGCACCTCTGTAGTTCAACCCCTTGCGCTATAAATATATATCATAACTCTTAGATGGGTATGGCATTGTGTAGTGTGTTAGCAATAAACAAATAAATTGCTCCAACTCGTAGTGTCATCCTCTGGATGAGAGTAAGAGTCTCGTTGCTTACAATTGATATCAGAGCCAAACTATAATGCAGCCCAAACATCTCTTGCGTATCTCCTTCCCGCGCCTCTCTCCATACTCAGTCGCAGCAAGAACATCAACTGTTTCTACTCAACCCTCCTCTCGTGCTCAGACGAGCAGCCTTTTATCTGAGACAGCATCTTTCCCACGCAACAACCCCATGCTAGCACACCATGACCGAAGAGCAGCCCCAGCTCGGTCACTTCGAGTGTGCGGCGCCAGCAGGAGGCTGAGGTCACCGCGATATAGGAACGCGAGCGAGCAGCTGCAGCGACAGCGGCGAGGGCATCACGAATAGCGGCAGCGGGACTGGCAGCAGCGAGGGCGGAAGTAGAAGTAGCGGAGGCGACGGATGTTACACGTGCGGCGACAGCAGAGCTCGAGGCTCTGTGTGGTAGTAGCACTAGTAGCTCTGCTTCTGTCGACAGCAACACTAACGACGAGCTCAGGCTGGCGAGGGAGGCAGCGCGAGAGCAGATAGCACAGTGGGCAGTCGTGCATCCCCATGGGGGCACGCGCGGCGGCAGCACAAATAGGCACAGACGCGCCGACGGCGCTCCGGGCGAGACACTCGGCGGCAGCCCAAACGGACGCGGACGTGCCGGCTGGGTCAACGGATATCGCGGCCTCTACAGGCGGCGCGGCTCTTCCTCCCCAGATCAATACCATGGTCACTGCAAGGTCCATGCCATTGTCAGGGACATCAGTCCCGACGGTGGGTGGCCTACCCTCACCGATGAGGGTACAGTTCCAAGTTCGCCACATGTGAGAAATAATTCGGTACGGTGACATCGATTACTACAAGGATTGATGGGCGATGGATGCCCTCATTGCTGCAGTCTCGCCCGAGATGCAGTTTTCGCTTTCCCAGAAGCGGACTGCTAAGGAGGCCTAGGACACCATCGCTGCGACCCGCATCAGCGGTGACCGTGCCCGCAAGAACACACTGCATGCACTTCGCAAGGAGGGGGAGAACCTGACCTTCAAGCCAGGTGAGGATGTTGATGACTTTGCTCTCCGCTTCAACACTATGTTGCAGAAGATGGTGCAATTTGGCGACGACACCTACGATGAGGAGAGAGCCGTCGAGAAGCTTTTCTGTTGCATCCTTGATAAGTATAAGCAAATCGCTCGCTCGATCGAGTCTCTACTAGACCTCTCCACAATGGCGATCGAAGGGATGATGGGTCATCTTAAGGTCGTCGACGACGACGAACCACAGGCTCTCTCTGGGCCTATCACCATCGGCGGGAAGTTACATCTCACTCGGGAGCAGTGGGAGGCCTGTCAGGGTGACAAGAAGAAAAGGATGTCCTCTTCCTCGATAGGTGGCTGTAAACATGGCAAGCCGCACGGAGGCGCGCGAATCAGGACACAAGGACGTGCAGAGGGCGGTGCCCGCGAAGGCGCACAGGGCGGCTCGCTGGCAACCAGAAACCGCCACGAGACGACACCTGCCACAACTGTGGCAAGCTCGGCCATTGGGCTAGGGATTGTCGACAGCCACGACGTGGCTAGGCCCACGTCACATAGGCAGAGGAGTAGGGATGGCAATTTTACCCGCGGGTTCGGATATCCACGGATATCCGACCCGTCGGTTTCGGGTTCGGGTACGAAATTTAACCCGCGGGTCTCACCCATACCCGACCCGTGATAAAATCAGGTCGGGTACGGGTTTTATATTTCACCCGCGGGTCCTCGGCGGATATCCGAATTATTCTCAGTTTTCAGCTTTGCTGATAATGGTCGTCGTCGCCCTCCATGGCTTGGGCACCGCCGATGTGGCTTCCTGGTGTTTGCTTGGGCACCGCCGATTCCTGCTCGCTGTCGAAACCGTCGTCTGCTGCCTCCGTGGCAAGGAGATGGCCAGGAGAGCGGTGGCCATGCCCATGCACGACAGCCTCCTCCATTTCCGGTAGTTTCCTGTCGTTGCTGATCACTGCTGGATGCTGCTTCCTCGTGAACACCCTGCAAATGACCCACTCACTCTGCACATACATGCATGTCCGTGGCCAAATTAAAACGGGGCACACCGATCATAACTAATCAGACATTACACAAGCATATTTATGGCTGCATATATGTGAGATTGCTCTTTAGAGAGAGAGAGACATGTGCTCCTCTGAGGAGGGCGCTCCTCCTCCTCTCGCCCATGGAGTACTCGTGCATCACCCAGTCAGTCTTCTCCCCTCTGGGGGCCCTGCCACGGTAGAACACTAGCGTCTTCCTCGTCCCGACGACGAGGCGGCCAGACCTGCTGTGCACGAGCTTGTCCTTCCCCGTGGACTTCCAGTAGCCCAGCTGTGTGGCGCTGGCGGGCACGAATGCCGGACGGGGACTTGCTGCCCCTGGTGCAGAAGAAGTAGCCCTCGTGCAGGTCGGGCACGAATGCCGGACGACGACGACCATTATCGCTGTTTTGTTAAGAGACCTTTGCAGCTTTGCTGTTTTGTTGAATTGAATATTTGAATACTTTGAAGTTTGGTAACAGTACTCATTTATTGTTTTGTAACAGTACTCATATATTGTTTGGTTCAAGTATAAACGCTATGTACTCATATATTGTTTTGTCAATCTTCTGTAACAGTACTCATATATTGTTTTGTGATTATACCCGCGGGTATCCGATACCCGCCCGATACCCGATGGGTACGGGCACGGGTACAAATTCCTACCCGCGGGTATAGTCGCGGGCGGGTATGAGTAAAACCCGCGGGTATTGTCGCGGGCGGATATTTACCATACCCGATCCGAACCCGACCCATTGCCATCCCTACAGAGGAGGCTCTACTCCTAGCACACGTAAGCATCGAGCTACCTCCAACGGCACCGACCACGACGGCTCTCCTCCACCTTGATTAGTCAAAAGCACGCGCTTTCCTCGGCAACGGCTCCAACAAGGACATGATCGAAGGATGGTGCCTCGACACTAGCGCCACTCATCACATGACCGGTCGACGGGAGTTCACCGAGCTTGATTCTAGTGTCTAAGGCTCCATCAAGTTTGGAGACGCCTCCGTCGTAGAGATCAAGGGCGCCGGCACAGGCTGCTCACTGGAGTCTACTACATCCTCGCGATGAGGAACTCTATCATTAGCTTGTGACAGGTGGATGAGAACGGTTCGCGCGTGGAGGTCGAGCACAAAGTCATGAGGATCTAGAACCCCTCTCGTCGCCTTCTTGGCAAGGTAGGAGCCCCAATCGGTTCTACATCCTCAACTTAAAGGTGGCACAACCCTGCTTCCTTGTTGTTCGTCGGGACGACGGGGCATGGCAGTGGCACAAGCGCTTCGAGCACCTTAGATCCAAGGCCCTGAAGCGGCTCAGTGCCAAGGAGATGGTACGAGGCATGTCGTGCCTTGACCATGTGGAGCAGTTCTATGACGTCTGCATGTTAACAAAGCAGAGACAGCTTCCCTTTCACCAGCAGTCGAGCTTCCAAGCCAAGGAGAGGCTCAAGCTCGTGCACAGAGACTTGTGTAGCCCAATGACACCAGCCACACAAGGAGGACGACGCTACTTCTTGCTGCTCGTCAATGACCTCTCCCACTACATGTGGGTGATGCTACTGCTTGGTAGCAAGGGAGAGGCTGTGAACGCGATCAGGCGTGCAAGTCGTTGCGAAGACGGAGTGCAGTCGCAAGTTGCAGGTGTTGCGCAACGACGACAACGACGATGAATTCACAGCGGTTGAGTTCGCGTCGTACTGCGCGGATAAGGGTGTTCTGCACCACTACTTTGCTCTGTTTAACCCGCAGCAGAACGGCGTCGTCGAGCGACGCAACCAGCGGGTTGTGGGGATGGCTTGGGCTCTCCTCGAGAAGAGGGGAATGTCGGCTGTCTTCTGGGGAGAGGTGGTGGTGACAGCGGTCTACATCCTCAACCGCTCGTCCACCAAGGCGCTCAACGGAATGACGACGTACGAGGTTTGGCATGGGCGCAAGTCGACGGTCTCTCACCTATGGGTCTTCGGCTGTCTCGCGTTCACCAAAGGCTTGGCCACATCAGCAAGCTCGACGACAGGAGCACCCCGAGGGTGTTGATTGGTACGTGGAGGGCTCAAAGGCCAACTGCATCCTTGACCCAGGAACACAGCGTGTGCGCACGGTGCGCGACGTAGCGTTCGACAAAGGACGAGGATGAACAAGGGACAAGCCAGTGGACGACGGCACGACTCAGACGTACGACGACTTCACCATCGAGTACATCCACTTCGAGGAAGCTGAGGGAGTAGGCAATTCTTCTTCACCGAGCAGATCTACCCCAGCCCCCAAGTCTCCACCAACTCCAATGCCATGCTCTCCAACCACGACACCGACTACGACGAACTCTTCGCCACCACGCACTCCAGCACCGACGGTAACACCTCCAGGCATGTCCACTCCGACACCAGCTCGTGTCGAGCACGATCCGGTGGAGCTCATTACCCCAGTCTCCCATGACGAGGAGCGTAGACACGTGCCATGACATGACAGCGAGTCGTTGCGGTATCGTAGAGTGGAGGGCCTTCTCATTGACCCGTCAGCGTCGGGCTTAAAGCCTCGCAACCTAGCAACAGATTTGCATCTTGCGTGCGACGACGACGAGCCTCGATCTTTCACGGAGGCTGATAAACACGTGGCATGGCATGTCGCGATGAAGTCGAAGATGGATGCGGTTGAGACAAACCGCACCTAGGAGCTCGCTAACCTCCCTCGTCCACGCTATCACCCTTAAGTAGGGGTTCAAACTAAAGAGGGATGAAGTCGGCGCCATCGTCAAGCACAAGGTTCGCTTGGTGGCAAGCGGCTTCCTACAGCAGGAGGGGATCGACTTCAACGATGACTTCGCCCCATGGCACAGATGGAATCCGTGTGACTCCTCGCACTGGCAACCTAGGAGGGATGGCATGTTCATCACATGGATGTCAAGTCATCATTTCTTAACGGCGACTTAAAGGACGTAAACCAGCCGCCAAGATTTGCGATACCTGGCAAGGAGGGCAAAGTGTTGCGCCTATGCAAGGCCCTCTATGGCTTGCGACATGCATCGAGGGCGTGGAATGCCATGTTGGATTCCACGCTCAAGGGGATGGGCTTCATGCCAAGCCCGCACGAGGCGGCCATATATCGGCGAGGCAATGGAGGAAATTCCCTGCTAGTGAGTGTCTACGTCGACGACTTGGTGATCACCAGTGCCAAAGATGCAGAGGTGGCAGCATTCAAGGAAGAGATGAAGGCCACCTTCCAGATGAGTGACCTAGAACATCTCTCCTACCTGGGGATTGAGGTGCACCAGGGCGACTCCGGGGTCACACTTCGCCAAACTACCTACGCTAAGCGTATTGTTGAGCTTACTGGGCTCACCGACTGCAACCCAACTCTCACTCTGATGGAGAAGATGCTGAAGCTGAGTCATGGCAGCACAACGAAGGAGGTGGACGCTACTCAGTATCGGCGTCTTGTGGGGAGCCTTCGCTACCTCGTCCACACACGGCCGGATTGGCATACTCTGTCGGCTACGTCAGACGGTTTCTGCAGTTACCGACGACGGAGCACGAGATGGTTGTGAAGAGGATCATCCGCTATGTTGCGAGGACTCTCGACCTCGGTCTCTACTACTCGATGTGCCTTAGGGAGGCACACCTTGTCGTGTACAGCGACAGCGACACCAACGCATGAGCAGGATCCTCTTTTTCCTCGACAAGTGCCCCATCAACTGGCAGTCAGTCAATCAGCAGGTGGTGGCTATGTCTAGCTGTGAGGCCGGGTACATAGCAGCCTCCACCGCTTCAATTCAGGCGCTCTGGCTTGCTCGATTATCTCCTCGGGAGAGACACTGGAGCGGTGGAACTCAGGGTGGACAGCCAGTCTGCTCTGGGCTTTGGCCAAGATCCATGTGTTCCGTAAACGGAGCAAGCACATTCGAGTGAGGTACCACTTCATCCGAGACTGTTTGTCAGAAGGGAGCATCAAGGCACGCTACATCAGCACCAAAAATCAGCTTGTGGACCTGCTTATCACGCCCCTTAGAAGGATCAAGTTCCTAGAGTTTTGCTCCAGGTCCGAGATGACCCAACTTTCTCACAAGACAACGCACAAGGCTTAGGGGGAGAATGATGGAATAAGTCTTGAGCATCTTTGTGGATGACAACAGTCCTTTGGCAGCCAAGGACAGCAACCTTGCTGCAGTTTTGATTGCACAAGGACAGCATCTGCAATTTTGATTGTACCTTTAGCATATAAAAACAGTTTGACTGCACCTTTAGCGTCTAAGAACAGCATCTGCAGTTAGAACAGCACCTTGAGCATCTAAGGATAGCATCTGCAGTTAAGACAACACCTTTAGCATCTAAAGACAGCATCTGCAGTTAGGACAGCACCTTTAGCATCTGTGCAGTCCAATCTTTGACAGACAGCACCTCTGTAGTTTAGTCCATTGGGCTATAAATATATATCTGAACCCTTAGATGGATATGGCATTGTGTAGTATGTGAGAAATAAACAAAAAAAATTGTCTTAACTCGTAGCGTCATCCTCTCGATGAGAGTAAGAGTCCCGTTGCTTACATCTGAGAGGGAGGAAAGCCTGACCGCCTGTCTAAGTCCTTTTGAAACATTGCTTACAACAAACAAATAAATAGAAGCACCATTGCCACACACACACATAATACTCAATACAAACAAGCTTTAAGCACAAAGTTAAAGATTTTGTGATGATTAGATGTCTTCAAAAATATGTTTCCTATCGATTATAAATCTAATGATGCACCATTGAGTTCATAGGATAAAAATGCACTCCCTCCGTTCCAAATTGGAAGTCGTTTTATTCAATTATGTAGATGTTAATACATTTTTCTATAAATTTAGTTAGAGTTAGACCAGTTTGACTTCATTAGATACACTGTGAAACATATGAGATTAGAAACACTACAAAACATATGTGTATTAGATATTGTAGAAGTTAGCACATTTTTCTATAAATTTGGTAAGAGTTAGACAAGTTTAACTTAGGACAAAGTTACAACAACTCACATTTTGAAATGGAGAGAATTCAGCATTAAGAAAGAAGGTTACTTACTAAAGTGCTCAACCATCAGCCTTTTCAATTCCTGTACTTTTGGAGTCATACCGTGAGATGAGGAAAGCTTCATCTTTTGTTTTAATCGCCAAAAGAATTCGTTCTTGTGCATCAAATTCAATGACCTTCAATAAACGAGAATAGAGTTAAAGATGAACATAGATAAAAGCTTGCTTGCAAACCAACGTGCAAAACCAAAATATAAGTATTGTCAAGGGCCTTAGTGTCTAGGGTAGGTGGCCCTCGGCTACAGAGATCGTAGTCGCGGTCTGTCATCTTCTCCGGCGAGGTTATGGTTATGCCCCTCTGCCGTCGACTTAGTTGAGAGAGAGAGATTAGGATAATGATCTTTCTGAATTCCAACTCAGGTCTGGTTACACCGTTACAGGAATATATAGGCCCCTAGGCCTAACCGCATGTAGCTAACTGCTCCCTAATTCTAGGCATGCAAACAACCCTTAATTCTAGGCATGCAAACAAACTTATCTAGTTTCTATCCTTAATTCTAGGCATGCAAACAAACTTATCTAGTTTCTATCCTATCCACTAGAGCCGACAACTGTTGCCTCCTGGGCGCGCTCACGCGCACGCCGCACATCCCGGGCGCGTTGTTGCCTGACGTAGGGCCGGTCGTACATGACAAGTACCAACTCCATAATCATCACAGTCATAATTTTTAAGGCGGTAAGGCAAGGTAAGGCGACTAGCCCCCTTTTTACCTTTTAAGCGGTAAAGCGTAAGACGAGCTGATGCCTTAAATATATTTAAAAATAGAAAAATATTAATATTTGAGAATTATTGAGGACAAAAATTATTAATAAAGAAGAGAAAAAGGATAAAAAAGAAAAAGACCAGTCCAGTCGGTCTACAAATCAACCCAACTGGCCCATTAAAATAAGGTTTCCCACTCCCTCTCTCCCAGCCCTCTCCCTCTCTTGAGCGGCCTCCCTCTCCTAGACGTCTCCCTCCCTCTCAGTCACCACCATCTCTCTGTTAAGGCCCATATTGGCCCATATACATATCTATATATATGAGAGAGTCATCAGGGGAAACCTCCATCTATTCTCCATCTCATGGTACGTAACATGGTATCAAAGACCCAATCTGATCCGTTTTTTTGGCCGCGCAGCTCAACCTCTGGCCGTTGTCGCGGCTGCTCGTCGAGTGCCATTGCACCGCCCCTCCTACTAGCACGTCCGCCACCGGCGGATCCTGTACGGCAGCGCACGTCTCTATCGACGACCGGACCTTCTTCCGCCCGGCGTCCATCCCGCCAGCGGCCGGACCCTCTCCGCCCGGCGTCAGTCACGTTCGTCTCGCCGGCTGTCTTCTCCATGCCGCCTAGGCCCGCAGGCTCTGCTCCGCCCGGATCTCGGCGGTTCTCGGCGTCGTCACGTCGTCCAGTCGAGACCCGCCGACGGCTCCTATCTACATCAAGCTCGGGCCATCTCTGTTTGATTTTGGGTCTTCATCTGCCACTCCTCGGTTTGGATATTGCTGGGTTTTCTTCTTTACAACTTTGATTGGAACAACCTTCAGTGCTAGTATACCATGTTGCAGCCTACTGCGATTCCTATCAACATCACTTTGGATGGTCAAAATTACCGTGAATGGTCCTTCTGTGTAGAAACTGCTTTGCGAGGTCATGGTCTTGCCTTTCATTTGATTGATGATCCACCTGAGCCCACTGCAAATAACAGTAATGCTTCTGAAATCAAGACTTGAACAATTAGTGATGGAAAAGTGATGGTTGCTATTGTTAACAGTGTCAAGTCATCCATGATTATGGGTCTTTCTTCATTCAAGACTACAAAAGCTATGTGGTCTTATTTATAGAAGTGTTATGTTCAAGGTAGTTGTGCTCTTCTCCATACTCTTATGCAGAAAATACATTTAATAGAGCAGCATGATCTATCCATTGACGAGTATTATTCGGCTTTTGATCGCTTGATGGGTCCTTTGATGTCTATGGTTCCTTCATGCACTGTTAATGACTGTATTGCACATAAGTTCATTGAAAAATTCTTCACATACAGATTTGGTATGGGTCTCAGGACATATTTTGAGGTTATTCGTACCAGATTGCTTCATGGGTCTGCAAGTCTAACTATGACAAAGGCTTTATCTGATTTGCTTGCTGAGGATACTTGCCTCTCATCTATGTCTGTCATACTCCTGTGTCCCATAATGTGTTGGCAGCTTCTCACAAGTCTGGTGGAAAAGGCGGTTGGCCGGTTGCTTTGAGCCTTGCAAGCATAGCAACAAGACTACACATCGGTCTGATCAATGTTTTCTTAAGTATCCAGAGAAGTTAGCTGAGTTTCTGCTCAAGGGTGTGGGCCATCCAAGGGTTCAGTGTTAGTTGTTGTTGCCTCTAGTAGTGCTTCTCAGTCCACATGGGTTATTGATTCTGGTGCCTCATTTCATGTAACTTCAGATCAATCTCAGTTGGATACATGTGCACCAGTCACTAATGGGTCTTCTGTTCAAAAGGTTGATGGTACTCCCTGCTTTGTAACTCATAAGGGCTCCCTCTGTACCTCCCAGTTTTCTATATCTGATCACTTCTCTTAAGGCGACGCCTAGGCGTCCAAGAGGTGGTCCAACGCCTACGCGCCTTGCCCGCCTACCTCGCCTAGGGGTCCAGGCGGTGGTCCAACGCCTTGTCTCGCCTTACCGCTTTAAAAACCATGTATCTGATACTTCTTTTGTACATGAGCTCTCCATGAATTTACTTTATGTTGGTCAGATTACAGACCACAACTGTTTTGTTGGTTTTGACAACTCATCTTGTTTTGTTCAGGATCGTCGCAGCGGGACTGTGATTGGGACTGGCCATCATCGTAGACTCTTCTAGACTCTAGACTCTTTGTGTCTATCTACTGTCTACATTGCTAGTGTTTCATCCGCTGCGTCCACTTCATCTTTTGCTCGATGGCATCATCGTCTTGGTCACTTATGTGGGTCTAGGTTATCTACTCTAGTTCATAAAGGATGTTTAGGTCATACCAACATTCAGTCAAATTTTCATTGTAAGGGTTGTAAGCTTGGTAAACAAATACAACTTCCATATTTATCTAGTTCTTCTTACTCAGCTCGCCCTTTTGATCTTATTCATTCTGATGTATGGGCTCTAGCTCCTTTTCCCACAAAAGGAGGTCATAAGTACTATGTCATTTCTATAGATGATCATTCTAGATATTCTTGGGTCTTTTTCATGAAACATCGTTCTGAGCTATATTCTATTTATCAATCTTTCACACGGATGATACATACTTAGTTCTCTAGCCCAATTAAAAATTTTCGCTGACTCTGGTGGTGAATACTTGTCTGATAGGTTCCATCAGTTCTTGACATCCAAGGGTACTCTTGCCCAACTCTCATGTCCTGGAGCTCATGATCAGAATGGTGTGGTTGAATGGAAGCGTTGCAATATTATAGAAACAGCTCGCACCCTTCTTATTGCTTCCTTTGTTCCATCTCACTTCTGGGGTGAAGTTGTGTCTACTGTTGGTTATCTAATCAACAGACAATCATCAACTAAATTAGCCAACAAATTTCCGGGTGAGGTACTCTTTGGTACTAGCCATGATCATCTTCGAGTTTTTGGTTGCATCTGTTATGTTCTGCTAGCACCCCGCGAGCGCACCAAATTAACTGCTCAATCTGTCGAGTGTCTTTTTAGGATATAGTTATCAGCATAATGGCTATCACTACTATGATTATTCAGCTCGCTGCATGCGTATCTCACGTGATGTGGCATTTGTTGAAAATTGTCTTTTCTTTTATAATTCCTCTACTTCCTCTTCGTATTCTCCATTAGAGACCACATCTTTTTTGTATTTTCCTTCAAGTAATGACACCTTTTTATACCCGCACTTGCCTGATCCCCTTTTGCCTATATCTCCACCAGAGACATATTCACCACTAGCTTCGTCACATCGACTACCTATTACTCGTGTCTATACTCGTCGTTCCATTGTTCCTCCACCTGTCTCGTCGCCTCTAGCCAGTCCTGATACTCCTGTGCTTTATTATACTAGCAATTCTGATGAGCTGCAGGTTGCCCAGGGATATAATTTATGTGATCGTACTACCATAGCACCTCCATATCTTTATGGTTATCCACGTGATGTTGCAGTAATTGTTGAACCAACCACTTATCACGAAGCTACTGGTATTCATGAGTGGCAACTTGTTATGATTGAGGAGCTTGTTGCACTTGACTGCCCGGTACTTTGGATATTGTTCCTTTACCGTCACATGTTGTGCCTATAACATGCAAATGGGTATTCAAAGTAAAGACCAAATCAGATGGTTTTGCTGAGCGATACAAGGCTCATCTTGTTGCTAGAGGTTTTCAGCAAAGTCAGGGTCGAGATTATGATGAGACTTTTGCTCTAGTTGCTCACATGACTACAATCCATACTATAACTGCCGTAGCGACTACACGTTCTTGGAAAATTCACCATATGGATGCCAAGAACGCCTTTCTCCATGGTGATTTAAATGAAGAAGTTTATATGAAGCCACCTCCCGGTGTTGAGGTTCCCTCTGGTTATGTTTGTCACCTTCGGCGTGCATTATATGGTCTCAAACAAGCTCTCCGTGCTTGATTTGAGCGCTTTGCCTTTGTTATTATGGTTGTTGGTTTCTCACCTAGTAATCATGATCCTGCTCTTTTTGTTCATCAATCCTCACAAGGTCGTACTTTACTTCTACTCTATGTCAATGATATGTTGACTACTGGTGACAACGAAGAGCACATTTCCTCTGTGAAGAAGCAACTTGGAAAATTGTTCATGATGACTGGTTTGGGCTCTCTAAGCTATTTTCTTGGCATTGAAGTAGTGCACTCCACAAAAGGTTACTACCTCTCAACCCAAATATAATCAAGATCTTGCACGGTCCGGTATTACTGATACTTGGACAGCTACCACCCCTATGGATCTTCACTTACAACTCTGTCCATCTGATGGCACACCTCTTGCGGATCCTTCTTGGTACCACCATATTGTGGGAAGTCTAATCTATCTTACTGTGACGAGACCCTACATAGCTCATGTAGTACATATCTTGAGTCAGTTTGTGAGTGCTCCAACTTCGGTGCATTATGGACATTTGCTTCGGGTCCTACGCTACTTACGAGGAACATCCACTAGGTGTCTTTTGTATGCTCAAAACAGTCTGCTTCAGTTTTATGCTTATTCTAATGCAACATGGGCAAGTGATGTGAATGATTGCTGCTCTGTCACGGGCTATTGCATTTTTCTTGGCTCCTCTCCTATTGCATGGAAATCTAAGAAGCAAGTTTCTCACTCTAGTACTGAAGCAGAACTTCGAGTACGGATCCAAAAACGGAAGTCAGCCACCACAAATTTATGATGGGGCACAATACTCTCTCCAGGTATCACCTTACAATCCAAACATGCTTGTTTATCTTCTCTCCTTGTGAGAACGAAGTCGATCTGGCTCAAACGATGGGCACTGCTAAAAGTCACCAAATGACTCTTTTTGAAGAAAGTGTTGCCTATCACTAGGTTGTAGGCTACAGCAAAGTCCAAAATATCCTCTCCTTGATTCCTACTATCATACCTGAAACCTTCATAAACCATCTCATAACCTGCATTTGTTGAACCTACATGACCATTAATATCTCCTCCAATGAAAACCTTCTCATTGGTGGGTATTGCTCTAACCATGCCATCTAAGTCTTCCCAGAGACTCCTCTCGCTCTCACTGAGACCAACCTGATGGGGCATATGCACTTATAATGTTCAAGACTGCATCCCCCAAAACTAGTTTGACTACGATAATCCTATCTCCCTGCCTTTTGACATCCACCACTCCATCCTTGAGGCTCTTATCAATCAGGATACCCACTCCATTTCTGTTTGCCATTGTCCCTAAGTACCACAGCTTGAAACCAGTGTTCTCCACCTCCTTCGCTTTTGCCCCTTCCATTTTGTCTCCTGGATAGGATAGTAACACGCCTCCTGCTCGCTGCATCGACTCTCTTAGCTTACCTGTAAGGGATCCTATGTTTCAACTACCTACACGGATCTTAGTCGGCTCAACTAACTTCCTTACCCCTCGCACCCGTTGAGACAGATGTGAAGACCCTTGCACATTTGTCACTACACCTGGGCGCCAATGTAGAGCGCCACTAAGGAAGCGACGACCTGATCCTTGCTCACTTGACACCGCATCCAGATCACGACACGGCGCGCCACCAAGGGGGTGGCGGCCCGGCCTTGCTCATTTAACACCATACCCGGATTCTGAAATGGCGCGTCGCTAAGAGGGTTACGCCCCCAACGGTTTTCTATTGGGTTTCATCTCCATTTGAATTTTCAGTAATAAAAAATTTACAACAAAAAATTATAATAGTTGTTTGATCGACAAATTATGCTTGCTCAGACCCAAAATAGTATGCAACAGCACAATACCCCCATCGGTCAATCCATTTCAATGGCTCACGTATCCAACAGGTCCAAAGGGAATGGGTCAGTAGTATATTCAAAACCTGATAGGATTACCAAATCATAACCAGATGGAACTTATAGCAGCACTTGTACTGGGAGAAGTTCAGTCCTTTCTTGATCTAGCTAACAGAACAACGTGTCTAACAAGTACTGGACACCAGAACAGCAACAATATCATTTTTTATCTTCACGGCAACAAAGAAGGCAAGCAGATCCAAATCCTCTTTGTGCTACTGATAGGAACCGAGTTCCCTAAGCTGACCGATCTGAGGTTGTAGCGATGAGAGATCGGCGGACGGGGCTTGAACCGCGAGGGACGGTGGCCTGGCGCCGTGGTTGAAGATGCAGTGCGGTGGAACAGGATGCAGCTAGGGTTGGATTCTCCTGACTCCCTAAAGTAAGCCGGAAACAATACTTGTTTCTGCTTGATTCAATCCAATAGTGTTTACAGGTATATGTAGCTCTCTCAAATCAATCTAATAGCTCTCTCAAATAAATCTAACTATCTAGATAAACCTCTCACAACTAACTATGGGCCTTGGCCCCGCCCTTGCTGATCCGCTATCAGCCACTAATGAGCTTGCGGCGCCTAACATAAGCCTTGCCGTACATAACAGCTACAACCAGAAACTAAATAGTCGATATTTCCCTACGGTGCTATAACCAGTAACTCAAACTCCAATGTAGATAATCTAGAGTTCAACAGCAACCACAAGACAGGATCAACTAACCAGCAGAAGCAACAAAAGAGGAGCAAGAATTCCTCTCAACAGGGATCAGAGAAATCAAATAGCAGTAGTAATATCAATAATAAAGGGGTAGCTTACACTGTAGATACAATCCAATCCCTCAAATAATCCTTCCACCCGCAGTCACGACAAACCACGACCAAAAGCAATGTTTTCAAGTCGGACGACTTGCTAATCGTTATGGCAGAACGACTTGGACGATTAATCTCAATTAATCATGATTAGTAGGATGACTTGGCGATTAATCACGATTGGTCCAAACCGACTTGGATGATTAATCGCGATTAATCGGACGACTTGAAACATTGACCAAAAGGTGAGGAACTTCGAGAATCCTAAGCTACGTGTTAGACTACCCGTCTAGGGTTTGTGCTATTCCCTGTGTAATGTCCATTATACCCCTGTGTAATGGGCCTTGGCCCAGTTACTCTCCCTATTTAATACCACTCCCAACCCCTGATTAGGGTATGGGTTCCTATTCTAACATGGTATCTTCAGTCTAGGTCTTTCCTCCCAGCCGCCAGGGGTTTCCCACCCTACAGCCGCCGCCGCCAGGAGGATTTTTCCTCTCTGCAGCCGCCGCCCGGCCAGCCCCCCACCTCCTCCCGCCGCCGCCCCCCCCCCTCCCTCTCTTCCCTCTGTTTCATCCCGACGCGCCGCCGAGGAGCGCCTGCAGGGCTGCCTCGCCCGCGCCGTTCGCAGCCGCGCGGCTTCGTCCCGACGCGACGCTCCCCCTCGACCGGATCCGCGCCGTCATCCCGACGCGCCGCCGCCTGGACGCGACGCTCCCCCTCGACCGGATCCGCGCCGTCATCCCGACGCGCCGCCGCCTGCAGGACTGCCTCGCCCGCGCCGTTCGCAGCCGTGCAGCTTCGTCCCGACGCGACGCTCCCCATCGCCGGATCCGCGCCGACCCCGACCTGCTGCTCCATGGACGCCGGCCGCCTCCCCAACACGGCCGCTGCCGCTACACCGACCCCCAGCGCGGACCCGGCCGCCGCTGCTGCGCCTGGCGCGGGCCTGGCCGCTGCAGCCACCCGCCTGGCCTTCACCGCCGCCCCTGTGAGCGCGGCCGGGTCCCTGCACGCCGGCCTCGCCTCCCCCACGGCGACCGGACCTCCCCTGCCCGGTCTCACTGCCCCCCGCAGCGAGCGCACTGGTGGCAGCCCCCCGTTCATCGACGGCCTCGGGCCCCTCCGCGATGCCACTCCCATGGCCCTGCGCCGTGGCTCTCCGCCGGGGTTTCCCACCATGCCGGTACCCGCCGAGCACAACCCCTCACTCGTCGCCGCCATCGCTACGATCCAGGCCGCTGTGGCTGCCTCGCGGGAGCGTGAGCGCGCCACGTCCCTCGCCCTGGAGCACGAACGTGCCCTGGGCGCCGCTCTGACCACCCAGATGGCCACCGCGCAGCGCCTCCTCCTCGGCCGCCCGCCGGTCGCTCGTGAGGACCCCCCGGCGATTCCTGCGGCCATCCCCGCCACGGGCCTCGACGTCGACCACATCGGTGCTCTCCACGCTCAAGCCGCCGGACTTCACAACATCCGGGCCCTCGTGTCCGTGGTGTTGGACCCGGCGTCCTCCCACTACCCCCGTTGGCGAGGACAGGTCCTCCTCACTCTGCGGCGGTATGCCCTCGCCGAGCACGTCCTCGACGACCTCGACGCTCCGCCGACTCCCTCCTGGTGCCTCATGGACAGTGTCGTCCTCTCGTGGCTCCACGGCACCATCACCGTTGAGCTACAGGACATCATCCGCGACCAGGCGGACACGGCTCGTCAGGCGTGGCTCGCTCTCGAGGACCAGTTCCTCGGGAATCGGGACGCGCGGGCACTCCACCTCGACGCCCAGTTTCACCTGTTCTCTCAGGGGGACCTCTCCGTGGGAGAGTACTGCCGCCAGATGAAGGGCCTGGCTGACTCTCTCCGCGATCTCGGCGAGCCCGTTGCCGATCGTACCCTGGTGCTGAACCTCCTGCGTGGCCTCAGCCCCCGCTACGGCCACCTGAAGGCTCTCATCAAGAGGAGCGTGCCCTTCCCCACCTTCCACGCCGTGCGTAACGAGCTTCTCCTCGAGGAGCTCACCATGGCGAATGAGGCACCCACTCCTGCCTCGGCCCTCTACAGCGCTCCCACCAGTGGTCAGCCGCCTTCAGGGGGTCCAGGCCACCCGTCCTCCGTCGACCGGGGCTCCCACCCGCCCCCCACCTGCCGTCCCGGCGGCCCCTCGTCCGACTTCCACGACCGACGGGGGTCGTCGCTCCCGCAAGGGCGGCCGTGGGAGCGGCGGCTCCTCTCGTGGTGGTCCCTCCGGCCGGGGTGGCGGCCACGCGTGGCCGTCCTTCTACAACCCCTGGACCGGGACCATCGCCATGTGGCCAGGCCAGGCACCGAGTACCCCCCGTCCTCCGGCGCCCGCCCTCCTGACTACACCCCACTACGGCGCACCTCCTTATGGTGTTCCCGTCGTGCCCCAGGCTCCGCCCGCGCTCCCGCCCCCGGGGACCCACACCTCGCCGCCTTGGTCCCCGCCGGCTGGTGGTTGGGACAGCACCTCCCTCGCCGCTGCCTTCAGCACCATGGCGATGACCCCACCCCCCTCCGACTGGGTGATCGACTCCGGTGCCTCGTACCACACCACCCCCACGGCAGGCACGCTCTCTCGCTCTCATCCCCCACTCCCCTCTCACCCATCCTCGATCGTCGTTGGAAACGGTTCCACTCTGCCAGTCACCTCAGTAGGTGCCTCGGTTCTCCCTGGGCCGTTTTACCTCAACGATGTTCTCGTAGCTCCCCACATCACCCACAATCTTCTTTCTGTTCGTCGATTCACTACTGACAACTCCTGTTCCATTGAGTTTGACCCCTCTGGTTTTTCTGTGAAGGATCTGGCCACCAGGACCCTTCTCGCCCGCTGTGACAGCTCGGGGCCTCTCTACACGCTCCAGCCCTCCACCGCCGGCGTGTCTCCACCTCCTGCCTTGGTCTCCACCACCTCCTCCACCACATGGCATCGACGTCTCGGCCATCCTGGACCTGACGTCATGACCAAGATTACCAGTAGTCTCGATCTTTCATGTAGTAGGGGACATTTTGAGGGTCTCTGTCATGCTTGTCAGTTAGGCCGACATACTCGTCTCCCATTTACTACTTCTTCTTCTCGGGCTGAGCGGGCTTTTGATCTGGTTCATTGTGACCTTTGGACCTCCCCTGTACTCAGTCTTTCTGGTTATAAATATTATCTGGTGATTTTGGATGATTTTTCCCATTTTCTCTGGACCTTCCCGCTTCGGTTGAAGTCGGACACATTCACCACCCTCACACACTTCTTCACCTGGGTATCCACTCAGTTTCGTCGCCCGGTCCGTGCTCTGCAGTGTGACAATGGCCGCGAGTTCGATAACAACGCCTCTCGCTCCTTCTTCCTCACTCATGGCGTCCAGTTGCGTCTCTCGTGCCCCTACACTTCTGCCCAGAACGGCCGAGCCGAACGCATGATCCGCACCACCACTAATATGCTCCGCTGTCTCCTCTTCCAGGCGTCTCTCCCTGCCAGCTACTGGGCAGAGGCCCTGCATACTGCCACCCACCTCCTCAACCGTCTTCCCTCGAAGGCGGTACGCCACCCTACCCCCCACTTCGCCCTCTACGGCACAGCCCCTTCCTATGACCACCTTCGCGTGTTCGGCTGTGCCTGCTACCCTAACACTTCCGCTACTGCTCCACATAAGCTTTCTCCTCGCTCCACCCGCTGTCTATTCCTTGGCTACTCCCCTGACCACAAGGGGTACCGGTGTCTGGACCTCACCTCTCACCGCATCATCATCTCTCGTCATGTCGTCTTTGACGAAGATGTGTTTCCCCTTGCTGGCTCCACCCCACCCACCGATCTTGACTCCCTCCTCGAGTCCGATCCGATTCCTCCCCCACCTTCGGCTCCCCGTCTTGCGCCGTTACCTGCTCCTCGTGCGGCCCCCACGACCTCTTCCGCGCCACGCGCGGCCCCGTCGACCCCGCCTGCGCCACGCGCGGCCCCGTCGACCCCGCCTGCGCCACGCGCGGCCCCGTCGACCCCGCCTGCGCCACGCGCGGCCCCGTCGGTCCTGCCTGCACCACGCACGGCCCCGGCGATCCCGCCTGCGCCACGCGCGGCCCCGTCGACCCCGCCTGCGCCACGCGCGGCCCCGTCGACCCCGCCTGCGCCACGCGCGGCCCCGTCGACTCCGGCTCGATTCGCCAACCCCGCCCTCGTCTACCATCGCCGCGGCCACGCCACTACCTCGGCACCCCCCGACGCGTGCCCATCGACGAGCGCGGCCCGCTTCGCCGACCCCGCCGTCGTCTATCACCGCCGTGAGCCGGCCCCTCCTGCCGCTCCCGACGTTCCGGTGGCTCACTCCGAGTCATCCGTATACCACCCGGTCGCCATCCATCGCGACCCCGGGCACGTCCACCCGATGGTGACTCGACGCGCTGCTGGCGTTCTCCGCCCCGTCGACCGGCTCATCCTGGCAGCCGCTACGACCAGCACTCCACCCGACGCTTCCCCGGTACCCTCCTCCGTTCGCACTGCCCTCGCCGACCCACACTGGCGTCGCGCTATGGAGGAGGAGTACGCGGCCCTCTTGGCCAACCACACTTGGGACCTGGTGCCGCGTCCACCAGACACCAACGTGGTCACCGGCAAGTGGCTCTTTCGCCACAAGCTAACCTCAGACGGCTCCCTCGACCGCTACAAGGCCCGTTGGGTCCTTCGGGGCTTCACCCAGCGCCCCGGAGTGGACTACGACGAGACCTTCAGCCCTGTCGTCAAGTTCGCCACTGTTCGCGCCGTCCTCTCCCTCGCCCTCTCCCGCGACTGGGCGATCCATCAGCTCGATGTCAAGAATGCCTTCCTCCATGGCACTCTGACGGAGACTGTCTACTGCAGCCAGCCCACCGGCTTCGTCGACGCTGACCGTCCGGACCTGGTTTGCCGGCTGAACCGATCCCTGTACGGCCTCAAGCAGGCGCCACGGGCTTGGTACAGCCGCTTCGCCTCCTACCTGGCCTCCTGTCGGCTTCGTCGAGGCCAAGTCGGACACGTCCCTGTTCATCTACCGGCGCGGCGACGACACCGTCTACCTCCTGCTCTACGTCGACGACATTGTGCTCACGGCATCCACCGCCGACCTCCTTCAGCGCACGATCGTCGCCCTTCAGCGGGAGTTCGCGATGAAGGACCTGGGGCCCCTCCACCACTTCCTCGGCGTCACCGCCGAACGTCGGCCTCAGGGTCTCTTCCTCCACCAGCGCCAGTACGCCATCGACATCCTGGAGCGGGCTGGCATGTCTGACTGCAAGCCCTGCTCCACGCCTGTCGACACTCAGGCGAAGCTCTCTGAGGACGACGGGCCTCCGGTCGCCGACGCGACGTCCTACCGGAGCCTCACCGGCGCGCTCCAGTACCTCACGTTCTCCAGGCCCGACATCGCTTACGCCGTCCAGCAGGTGTGCCTGCATATGCACACTCCGCGGGAGCCTCATCTCACTGCGCTCAAGCGGATTCTACGCTACCTCTGCGGCTCCCTCGACTACGGCCTCCTACTCCGCCCATCCCCGACGTCGGAGCTTGTGGTCTACACCGACGCTGACTGGGCTGGCTGTCCCGACACGCGCCGGTCCACCTCCGGCTACGCCGTCTTCCTGGGCGCCAACCTCGTCTCTTGGGCCGCCAAGAGGCAGCCCGTCGTCTCTCGCTCCAGCGCTGAGGCCGAGTACCGTTCTCAGCGTCCCCACCACGCTTCAGTTCGCCGACATCTTCACCAAGGGGTTACCGTCGAGTGTCTTTTTAGACTTCCGATCCAGTCTCAACATCTGTACAGGATAGAGTTGTGACTGCGGGGGGGTGTTAGACTACCCGTCTAGGGTTTGTGTTATTCCCTGTGTAATGTCCATTATACCCCTGTGTAATGGGCCTTGGCCCAGTTACTCTCCCTATTTAATACCACTCCCAACCCCTGATTAGGGTATGGGTTCCTATTCTAACACTACGGACCCAAGCAGTAGCAGCTTGATCACATACTCCACATAGACTCAAAGAACTGGAAGATAACCTTCAATATTTAGAACCTGATGGGATCACCATCTAGGGTTTCACGAGTGCCGGCTCTACCAGGAATAATTCAACAATAAAATTTAATCTAATCTAAAACAGGCTCTAGGCCTACGGTATATGGCATACAGGTCCCCTTCAACTCAAAGTCAGACCTTGACCCAACCACATAGCACAATTATGTTCGGACTCCACCAACCACCGTGACCCTATTGTTGATGAGTTAACTAATTATTAAACAAACCAACTAATAACACAATCTGACACATTAAATATTAAACAAATGTGGCAACAATGCAAACGGACAGTAGTTAAACTATGCAGTTACACTGGCCCCAGTTTCATGCATTCTACTATCATGTACGGTCGGCCCTACGTCAGGCAACGGCGCGCCCGGGATGTGCGGCGTGCGCGTGAGCGCGCCCAGGAGGCAACAGCCGCTGGCTCTAGTGGATAGGATAGAAACTAGATAAGTTTGTTTGCATGCCTGGAATTAAGGATAGAAACTAGATAAGTTCGTTTGCATGCCGAGAATTAAGGGTTGTTTGCATGCCTAGAATTAAGGGTTGTTTGCATGCCTAGAATTAGGGACAATGTTGTTAAAGCGTCGTTTAAACGACGATTAAGCGTCGTTTAAGCGCTAGAACGCGATTTGAATCCAAAACGTCTGCACGTTTTTAAAAAAAAGTGTTGAACGTCCGTTTTGGACGTTTAAGCGTCGTGTAAACGTCCTGAACGCGCGTTTTGGATGTTTTAGGGTTCTACGGACGTTCTATGTGTTAGTGGGCTTAATGGGCCTTTCCAAGCTTCAAGCCTCCCGCCAGACGCGTTCCAGCTTCTAGGCTTCAAGCCTCCCGCCAACCAGCCGCCAGACACCAGCCTGCTACCGCCATCGGTCGTCCTCAGCCGCCCTCCAGGTACGCCGTCGACCCCCTTCCTCCCTCCTCCGGTCCTCCCTCTTCCCTCCACCCATAGGGCAGTGCGTCGCCACCAGTATGGCTGCCTAGTGCTCCAGCCTCACCGTTTTTGGCAAGTGCTCCAGCCGCACAATTCTTCCCTCCACCCACAGGCCACAGCCCATTGATAATACGCCATTCTACTGTGTCGCAGGAAGCCAGGAAGCACACAATTTTTGGCAAGCTTGTTGTTGGAAGTGATGTTCTAAAGAGAATCGAGCAAGTAGATGTGCAATCCCCTGATTCAACTCCTGTTGTTTCGATTACTATAGTAGTGACGCTCGGTTGAACTTGTGTTGTTGAACTTGATCTATTTCTTTTTATGTTAATGCTATTTGGGTTGGGAACTCAACTTATGTATAAACTTATTCTATATTTGAAAGTCTATGTCAAGTCTGAAAAGACGTTTCAACGTTCATTTAAACGTTTAAATGTTGAAAAGTTGGTTCATAACATTTTAACGGTTTACCGTTTTAATAACCTTGATTAGGGAGTAGTTAGCTCCATGCGGTTAGGCCTAGGGGCCTATATATTCCTGTAACCAGACCTGAGTTGGAATTAAGAAAGATCATTATCCTAATCGCTCTCTCTCAACTAAGCCGACGACAGAGGGGCATAACCTCGCCGGAGAAGATGACGGACCGCGGCTACGATCTCCGTAGCCGAGGGCCACCAACCCTAGACACTAAGGCCCTTGACATCTACATCCATAATTTATTAGAATATCTCATATATGGACCTTGACGATTCTCCTGAACTAGAGTATAGTCATATATTATTTCATTTGGCGTACAACAGGTGCAACCTGGCATCTCTATTCGCACAGTATACCTTTTTAGCTTCATCTCTTGTTTGTGCAAATTAATTCCTTGAAAAATAAACTTGGTCTCTAGTCTTGTATTATCATTTAGTGTTTATAAAAATGAACCAAAGTGAATAATTTGAGGAGCCATGGGCTATCAATTCACCAGTACCCATATACCTCAACTAGCTGAGTGCTCGTGCGTTGCAACGGGAATATATAATACCAGTATACTACGATAACTTATATATAAAATGTGTGTTATACCGTTATGAGAAAATATTTCATAATCAATTTGTGATTCTAGTCATACATAAATTTTGTTATTTTAATCTATCTGTTTCACCACTACATTGCAACCATCAGTATCATGCAGACTTCGATATATGTCACGATTTGCATGGTCTTATCATTGGAGAGCACATTCCACACATGCCGGAAGAAATTCCCTCGTACATCGTTAGTCATCAGACACCGTTAAACAAAAAGGCAAGTGTGTGTGTTTGCGAAGAGAATTAAAGACAAGCCGGCACAAAAGCTACTCCAACGGTGGCAAGGATGACGAACTGGTCATTGTTGTCGGTCCTCCTCTGCGTCACCTTCGGCGCCAAGATGACGCAACAGTCCTCGATATAGTAGTCATCGAACGCGCGCGACATACCGAGTACTGATGAGTCTTGGCTGGGCTGTAAAACGAAGTGCACCCCGGGCTCATCAGCAAGGTAGTACCCCTGGCCGTTGCACCACCGGATGCGCTACTCCTCTACATACATCATGTTCAAGGACACTCGCACAACGTCAGCAACGGCCATCGTCCCAACGCATAAGAATTCATGGCCGGTCAGTGCGACCTACGTGGCAGGTTGGGCTTCAGGTGGACGATGAGCTAGACGACATGATGGCGTCGTCATCGAATGCAGTGCTCAGAACAACCCGAGAGTCGCCGACGTTGGCGACGACCATGAGGTCCCCCTGCTTGACGATGGACAGCGCGGAGCAGCCGCTCTGCACCACGTCCAAGCGGTGGCTGCGCCGGAGCTTATCGTACATAGCGACACATGCGGCCACGTAGGACTGTTTCTAGAGGTCGAACTGGTAGTCGTCAAGCTTCTTCTCGTCGTCGATGAGCGACCCCAACGCGAGTGCCTCCTGCTAATGGTGTTTATTCGGGGTTTTCAAGTAAGAAACATGGATTCATGTTTGGCATTGGTTTATAAAAATGACTCACAAGTCAGATCCATGGAAAAAATATTACGAAGAATAAATGTCATGCATGCAAAAAAAGGAATTTAAGTTGAAAACATTATTCAAACAAAAAAAATTGCATACAAGGCTCTTCTTTAAATACTACTCCCTCCATCCAAAACTGTAATTCAAGAATCTCGGTGATACTTATCTATTACTACACATTGTGCAAGGGTAGCAGGTGAGCTTGGGGAGAGATGTAGTAGATGTGTTTCCTGTTATAAATGTAGACATAAACACACATGTGGTGTAGCGGTAGCTACTGCTGGCATTTGCTTGAGAGGTCATGAGTTCGAATCCCTTTGGGGCCATGTGTATTTTTTTAATTTTAGCTAGACGTCGGCTGTACAGAGTAACGGGAATGGAAATGTGCTTTGCGGGGAGGGAGAATGAGAATGATAGATATAGAATGGTGGCAGAACATGGGAATAGACTGTGCGCGGGGAGGAGGGAATGGGAAAGGCAGAACACGGAATGGTGGCAGAACACGGAATGGCAGACTACTATTGCAGCCTTAATAAGTATATACCTCAAATTTATGAGCCTAGTTATGCATCACTACAAATAAAAATTTAGAAGTACATTTATGTAGCATAAGTGTGAAGACAATACCCTCCCTTCAATCTCTTGTCAAGATACCCATGTGCAAATTGGGTTCCATGGCTCAAAAGCAACTTCCTTGTGTGACAAAGTGGGCCAAGAATTACAAAAGATCTTTCAATTTCCCCTCTCTCAATTTCATGGATGTTTGGTGGGGGTACTTCCTTGAATTTATCCTTAAATTTCAGCAGTTCAAATTGGGTCCACTGGTAAAATCATGTGAGCAACTAAAGATAATCAGGTCACAAGTGGATAAACATTCTTATAATCAAATGCATGGAATAGATTGTTGTGATTTTAAAGGTATGATAAACTTACATTTGAATAGTCCCGATGGTCAATCACACCAGCATCACGCAATCGATTAATATGTGGACGTATAATATCCAAAAGCATATCAGCGACTTGAGTAGCATCACTGCCAAAAGGGACCTACACTGGAACCAGCGACTTTTACATCACAGAGGAACAATGTATTGCCAAAAAAAATTCACACATACCTGCACAAGTTCAACTTTGCGTGTGTTAACATATTGGTTCACTCTAGAATCTTCTTCATCACAATAAATCAGCTCCGAAATGCTTAAATTGTCTATAACACTTTGGATATCTGAATGCTTGGCTGAACCACAAGTAGGATAAGATTGCAAACTTAGATGGTGCCTTCATAATTGTGCAAGTAAGTCTATTTTAATGTAGAGACTTACACCCTGGTGTAGCAGTTAGAGCTAAAATCCTTAAAGGCACACGAGCTGCCAACAACTGCAAATGTGACAGAAAATATAGAGTGATCAAGCCAAGTTGCACAGCATTCAAACAACTAGTTGACTGGTGTTCCCTCTGGTCAGCAATAAGTGACGATATGGGGATGTCTCAACTCTTAAGTCAACAATCCTGAACTTCAATTGCAATATTGCATATTACTTTTTCCATGTGTGAAGTTTGGATACTCGATTATTCAAATGATCTGAGTAACTTGTCACAAAATGCATTCATATAATTATACTTTTTCTATGTTTTATAACATTTTGTAACAAAAGGTACTAGTCAAAGTTGTGTTTGGAAACCATGTCAATGTCCAAAACACCACTTATTTGTGACTAAACAGAGTATTATAATGAATCAAAAGAGATCACAATGAAAAAAATGATGACAACAAAACAGGATTTCAAGTGCAGGTAAAACAAATGAGTGTAGTACATGACAGTGAAACATACCTCTCGGATAACCATGCAGTATGCATAATTTCCTGACGCTCGATGAGCCTCATCTATCACTAAGCAAACTATTTGTTGTACCATGCATATACCTTTTAAAACCAAAGTTTATAATGAAAAAATGTATAAATAATAAAAGTAAAATTGAAGCATATAACAAAAGTATGAACATAAAACAAAAAACCAACTATATAGCTCTGTTTTTAAGGCGTCGCCTAGGCGTCCGGGCGGTGGTCTAACGCCTAGGCGCCTTGCCCGCCTACCTCGCCTAGGCGTCGCCTAGGCGCCGCCTAGGCGTCCAGGCGGTCCTCCAACGCCTTGGACCGCCTTACCGCTTTAAAAACCATGCTATATAGAGTTCTTAAATGCTGATTTTCAAGTAAGTTCGTGTTCAGTTATCATTCTAAAAATAGTAAACGGATCTTCAACTGATAGCAAGATGGATTAGCAATAACAACCAAAGAATATCACAACCTCTGGACAAAGGAAACAGCTTGTTTTCTTCTTATTTTAGTTGTCTGAGCGGCAAGTTTAATTAACTGGAACTAGTAATAAAGATTTCCAGAAACGTTTAGAAATAATCACCAGATTGTATATCATTCTGAAGAACTTGTGGAGTGACAAAGAACACTCTCTTTGACTTCCAGTGAACTGATCGAATAGAAGGGCATTGATCTCCTTTCATATCTATTATCCACTCCTGAAAATACATAACTATGTTAGTTTCCAGCATGCGGCAGAGAAAAATGTGCAGCGCATTACAGAAAAATGTATAGCACAAAGCAAAAATGAGATTTATAGATACCATACTATTGCTCAAGTTTGTTTTTGACCATGGAACTCTAAAAGTAGAATTTTTTACAGCCAAACTGTCAAGATTAGACAAATTTGGCCACCCAATTTGTTTCGAATGTGCTTTTGTATTTTCTGAAGACAATAAAGTTGATTTATTTGAAAACAAATAATGACCAATTCAATTGATATCAGAAAAAAATGAAACCAGTACCAAAATATTTCTAAAAATATAATCCATTTGTTGGTGCTCTAATTTAATTTATTTGTTTTTTCCATTACAAGTGTTTTATTGCTCGTAGTTATGTTCGTTACTTATTAAATCATCGTTTTGCACTATATTATACCCGAGATTGACCTTAAAAATCCATAATACACTATGAGTAAACAAAAAGGTATGGAAAATGACACCAACCTTGCAGGTGCCGTGTTCCACTAGATATATACCAATATACCATTGCAACTAGTATAGCATTGCTAGCCTCCAAAAATAATTTGGTTAATTTAATCAACATATTTGGTTTGAGTGTGGATAGTATGGATTCTCTTGTTTGATCTCTAGGTTTAATATGGCACAAAATGATGATTTAAAAAAATAACAGGCACAAGCAATAAAATACTAGGAATGGCAAAAATAAAATCCAAAATGACTCCAATTTCAGCACCTATAGACACATTATATTTTAAAAAAAAAATCAGTGCTGTTTTCATGTTTTTCTGATTTAAAATAAATTAGTTATCATTTAAAAAATAAACCAGCTTTTACTATTTTCAGAAAATACAAAAGCCCTTTGAAACTGGCCACATTTGTCCAGTATTGATAGTTCAGTGGTCAAGGATTTATAGTTTTTGAGTTGCATGGCCAAAAACAAACTCGGGCAATAATTGGATGGCCAAAAATAGACTTCTACCTAAATAAAAATAAGAAAATCACTAACAGCAGATTTATTGTGGTACCTGTGGTATTCCCACTGTATTGTGACATGCCTCAATTTGCTGAGTAACAAGAGGACGTGAAGGGCAGGTAAATATTATTTTTCCTGAATTTCCATTGTAAATAAAAACAAAGTTTCAGCAAGCAATTTCCACAAAGTTCATAAAATACAGCATCAGAGAAGAAAACGGTTACAATGCAATGTGAAACATTACCTTCGGGAAACCATCGAAAGTAGTTGTACATCACTACCGCAGCAATAAAAGTTTTGCCAAGTCCAGTTGGCAAAGCTATTAACGTATTGGTAAACAGAGCCTTTTCAACCATATACTTCTGGTACTCTCGGACTTCTACATTAGCTGCAGCACGTAAAAAATAGCCAAAATAAATTACTAAGGCAAGATGTGCTGCTTGGATTGCATATAACAACATAGTTATCTAGTGCAGTGTATTTAAGAAGCAAACATGGTTCTATAAGAACTGAACAATAACCATCATCCAGAAAAAAAAACAGAAACTTTGACAGGAATTTTCCATTGTCTATTTTCCAAATCGCTTAATGTCATCTAGTCATTTGCATCTGAGGAATGAAACTTTGTGCATCCATGTTGAAATCTGGGGGTTTCCCTATGGTGTTTAGGCAGCTACTGCTAAAAAATCAAGGATTTCCTTCAACAGATAAAAGAAACTGGAAAAAATTGAAGTGTTGCGCATTAACAATTCACAATCAAGATATCATTTAGTAGAATGCATATATCCATCTCATACCACTATACTAAAATAGTGCAATTTAACAGTTGTTAGCAGATGCAATGGGCAGAGCAATAGAATCAACCATGTGAGTAACAAACATGTAATCCAGTTGTACAAAAGAATACGACAACCACAATGCACTCAATACTTAATCTGCAACTAAAAGTGGAAACCCTGACAGTGGTTCAGGAACTCATGTGAAGGCCTAGTAAAACCTGCATTCTAAAGACATGAATAATCAAGCCAAGATATTCCAAAATCCAAATAACCAAGCTAAGAATTTCTGAATTTGCAACAATAACATCCCCAAAAATGGCATTTGTTTGATACAACAAAAACATATTGCGAAGGGTGGACAAGAAGCTCCTAGTCCATCTCTATCTGCTTCAACTAAAAGAGGTGCATGCTTCTATGGGTGCAGTGCTACTCCAGCAAACTAAACCACTTATCCTTATGTTATAGTTTTTTGCTTGATTTCCTGATGCAATCGTCTACCTAATATGGCTGCTCAAGTGCTTAACAAAACAAAGTTTAGAGTCAGTTTCCGCATTCCCAAGCATCTTGTACACTTCAGTACCAGCAAGAACTGCTGGAAAGTATCCTCAAGCAAGATGGCTGCCATTATTAACTAATAAAGTGCCAGCATTCACTAAAGATGTCTATTTTCCAAGACGACTCCACCCATAAGCTGAATCCCAGCATGAAAACCAGAACAAAGAACAGTAATTGGCAAAATGCTGTAGAAACTCAAACCCCCTCACTTGGATAGATCCATGTCTTGACAGCCTCGTGGTCCAGGGAGACAGCGCAGAGACCATACTCAATCTCCATACTGGGCCGACGAGAGCATCCCTTGCCAGCACGATTGCCCCGACCCGAGCATCCCTTGCCAGCACGAGCTGCAGGGCGCCCCTGACCACCAGCCAGTGCCGGTGCCACCTCCGACGCAGCCCTCTCCTTCTCCTGCTGCCTCCTGGTGAAGGATTCGATGAACCGGTCCTCCACAGCTCTCTCGTTCGCCTGTCCCGAACACCCCTCGCCCGCGCCGACACCCGGCCGCCCTAGGCCGCCGCCGACTGGCTCCACCCCCACGCCCCACGACGCCGCCTGCACGGGCGCTGGAGCGGGCCTCTCTTTCTCTAGTCGCCTCTTGGTAAATGAGTCGACGAAGCGGTCGAGCGTCGACTGCCGCGCCGTGCCGCCGCCCGCCGCCGGTGGCCTGTGAAGCGGCGCCGATGCCGATGGCTCGGGGGGCCGCGGCGGCAGCGGATGATGCACCAGCGCCGGAGTGGGGGCGGGGGCGGGGGCGGAGGCCGACGCGAAGGCGCAGGCTCTGTCGATCTCCTGCACGGCGGCCTCCCAGTCGAAGCCCTGCGGTTAGGGTTACGTGAGCGAGGCGCGACGAGTCGAGGCGGAGAGGTTTGGGGGGTTGGGGCGCTTACGTCGTCATCGTAGAAATCGACGGAGAGCCGCGGTGGGACGGACATCAACCGCCGGAGCGTTGGAGAAGCTCGGTGAAGGTCGGGGAATTTGGTATTCTGGAGGGCGCGGCCAATTTGGGCGGGTAGATTGAAGAAGACGATGAGCTAACATGGGCTACTAGACCACGGGTATGGCGATCAGCCCCCACCGAATTTTGGAGCGCCGGCCCAATAATGTCTAGCGGGCTATAGGGCTCAGCTACGGATTGGCGGATTGCATGTCTATGATGTATTTTATTTACTCCCTCTCTTTCACATTATAATTCGTTTAACTTATTTTACTAAGTTTAATCGGCTCGTCTTATTTAAACTTTTTTAAACAAATGAAAAATTTAAAGCCATACTTAAAATATATTATATGATAAATAATATCACAGTAAAAATTAACAATAATTATGAAAAAAATTAATAAGACGAGCCAGTCAACTTAGGTGAAAAATCAAACGAATTATAAATTGAAACGGAGGAAGTATATAAAAAATGTTCAAAAATTGAAAAGTTGCCTTTCAGCAAACACGTGGCATATATCATTATATTAAAAATAAAAAAACATTTTCTACACTTCCAAGATGTTTTTCAAGAACCTTAATAAAAGAAATTATAAAGAATTCAGTTATCATATGACTCGTTTTTCGTACCAGTGTTGGTCACATGTTAAAGCTCTCGTGGAAAACCATAACAGGGTAACACAATTAAAATGATAGCGCCTTCTCCCCTTACCAATGAATGCAAGAAGGCAAGAGAAGAAGGAAAATACGATGAAGAAGGTAAACATATAATTCAAATGTAAATGGGATTGGCAAAGGGAATAACATCATAACCAAATCATTCATTTCCTTTATCATACAAGTTTGATTACAAGATACATTCGGAAAGAACGTAGGCTATCCGAAGGTGAATACAGTGGAGGGGCTTTGAAGGCTAAGCCCTTCGAAGGTAGTGGGAGTACGTGGATTGCTAAAAAGTGTTGTGTGCATGGTTATTGTTCACCTATTTTATACAAGTGTGACTCTATACACCTTTGTATAAAATTACAGCAGTGCCACATTCCTATAAATAGGATCTATAGAAGTAGTGGAGGGTGTTTTTGTCCTTTCTCCCACGAGACGTGTTGTGTACGTCTTCTTGAGCTCCTTCGTCTTTTTGTTGCTCACGTCAAACAAAGATCTACCTCTTTTGTCACTTCATGAAGCAGGTATCGAAGCTTCATTTCCTTCATGCCGATGAAGCCTCGCTTCTTTCTCCATCTTAATAATGTAGACAATCAAAACAATGCGGAACCTACCTCTTGAAACCTAATTAAAACATCGAGTTTCGTTACTTAAGGACCTTCAGCAAAGCCTTCTCCCCAACACCGAGCAACTTGATATCATGGTCGCTCAAAATTATAAGGTTGTTCAGACCCTCACCATTTGTAAAAACAAACTAAAAATTTGGGGGACATGGCCCCGAGGTGTCCTAGACTTCATGGAGCTTTTGGACTTATTGTCAAGGCCACCCAAGATCCTCCATGGGCCCTCGAACCTTTAAGGCCCTTCGCTTTAGTTATTCCCAATGATCGGGTCTTGCAACCCTGTTAGGAAGTGAGGTACTTTGTAAGGACAAAAGGACTCCTAGAATAACTAAGTATGGGAGCACCCGAAAGACCAAAGAATATAAATGTTCCCTATTTTAAGGTCAGAATATCCCCTGACGTAGTCTACTCTAGATATTATAGTGGTGTTGGCATTTTGGATAAGGTCATCATACTTTATAATAAATATGATATGTGATGTTACATTCTCATAGGTGCATTGTTCCCATGACATAAGAGCCAGGAGTGCTTAAGACTACTGTTCCATAAGTGACATCATCCTTATAACCATACCTAAGTGCGCAAGTGTAACACCCTGAATTTGGGGTATAAAATTTATTTTCTAATATCCACCGAATTCAGGTGTTACCCTCTCTTTTTCTTGCTATTCTTTTCTTTTTTTCTAAATAATGGACAATTATTTTGTTATATATTTGCATAAGCCTAGTGAAGTGAGCCCTATAGGTGCTTTAGTTGTTGCATTCATGCCGTTGCAAAGTGTTTCTAAGTGCAAAAGGTGTTTGAAACATGTTAATATACCTTGTACAAGCTTTCGGTAATTTTTCATATTTTTTGAGTGTTTTTCTATTTTCCAAAAACAAAAATATATTTATTTGAGGTACTTAAAACATTTTTAAAAAGCTCTAATTATGTTTTTTGAGTTCATTGGGTGCCAAATCATGTCTGAGAATTTTCCTAAATTTTTTGAAGCCTTTGGGGTATTTTTCAGACATTAAATATGATTTTAGCATTTTTTTTCTGGAATTATTTTAATTCTAAAAATTGGTTTATTTCGAAAAATAAAATATCTTTAAACCCTAGCTATATATATATATGGTTGGAATCCTCTCACCGAGCCCTCTCCAAATATCAAAATGTTTCTCTAGATTCGATCCACCACTTCCAGAATTGCTCACCGAAATTCGAGGCAGTTCCAACTCCGGCGAGCAATTACTTTCAATTCATACGTCGTTAGCAGAAAAGGAATCACGGCTCATGGGTAAAGTGTGCGACCTCTACAAAGGAATCAAACTGATATATCAGTCATGCTCATGGTTAAGAGCAGCCTTGGTATCCTCTTTGATTAGAGATATAGATGGTTTGAGATGTTATGGTCGTGTTTATGGATTTGGTTACAGATGATGATGATGGTTTTTATTAATGATGTTTCTAACTATGGATTTTGGTATTTTCTCTATGTGGAGGTATTGATGGGATAATAACTTGGGTTTTCTAATAAAACTTGGCTCATATTAATGAATAAAACTCGACGAAGTAAAACCAACCTACTTTCAGCCTAACCTCACATAAAGCTAGCCCACCTCAGTTAAATGGGACATTTGCTGAGTACGTTGATGTGTACTCACCCTTGCTTTCAAAAACATCAGGTTGCCTTTGGTATAACCTATGCTTAGGTAAAGAAGAAGAAGAAGACGTCGAGGCAGATCTATAGGAGTTCCAGGACTTCGACGAGTTCGAGGATTAGACTAGCGACCTCCCCCAGACAGCTGTCTGTGTTGGGTTTATTTACATTGGATACATTTCTATTATGTGCACTTTGATCTATATAATATAAATGAATCTAGTCTGTAATATTATTACTTACTCTTTATTAATATTCGAAGCATTGTGCTATGATGAGTCATTTATGTAATGCTGTTTAACAAATAAGACAGGAAAGATTAAATATTCGCCCGTGAAATCCTCGTTGGATTAGAATACTTTACCACGATTCAATAAGAATAAAAAAGGAGATTCCAAAAAAGAAAGGATTACATTTTATATAAATATTGAATTTGGATATATTCTAGATCTTCTTTCTTGTCTATATATTTATTTTTCTTTTTTAAGAAAAACAAAATAAAAAAATCTAACTTTTTCTATTATATATTGATGTGTATCTCCCCAAGTAGGATTCAAACAACCGACCAGTCAGTTAATAGTCGGTCGCTCTTGTAACACCCCAGTGTTACCTAGGGTTTCTTCTCAGTCCTAACACCAAGGCCATTATCTCATGTGGGTCAAATTGAGCAAAATACACCAAAAAATTAGGAGCAAAAAACTTAACTAAGTCTTTTTATCTTAAGAATCATGCCTTAATCATATCATGCACTCAAAGTGAGGGAAAATGTCCAAACCCTAGAATAACCTTAATTAGGCCATTTAAGTAAAAAGGGGGAAATTGGAAAAAGACCATGAAAAACATGGAATCATGGCTTAGGTCAATTATAAAAGTCGAAATACACTAATTAAGCTATAATAACTATTAGAAAAGTTTGGCCAAAATAATTGTTTAAAATCCCCAAAAAGGCCATGCAAGTGGGAGATCTCTAGGGAAATTTGAAAATTCAGATTTCTGAATTTCAAGCCCTCACCTAGAACTCGAGCGCGTTCACCTTGATCCCTAGCTCAAATCCTTAAGCCCCCATTGACAAAGTTGTGCTAAATTAACCCCTATCCAACATGTGTGAAGATGGCATCGAGATTCGTGCCCTAGACACGTCAAACTAGGGATTTCATCTCGGATCAGCAGTGAGACAAATCCGATTTGATCACCCCATATCTTTGGCTCCAGTCAACAAACCCCATAAGCCGCCACACATAAATGACAAAGGAAGGTCCGGTGAAGAGATCTCTCAACGGGATCATGGCCATAATCGTGAAGATTTGGAGCCAATCCACGCTTGAACTTGACCACTCTCTGCGCTGCCTCGTGCTCGACGTCGTGCCCAGGCGCCACAGCGCGCACTGGCGCTCCCCCACGCACACCTCGAGCACGTGTTAGAGCCACCCTCAGCCGAGCTCGCCCGTGCCCTTAAAGACCAACCCCGGACGCGCAACACTCCACTCCACGCTTACCCCCGCTGTCCCGACCCCGTCCTTAGCTCCGGCGAGCTCTACGCCGCCCGCCCGAGCCACCCGAGCGCCGGCCATCGCGGCCAGCCATTTCCAGAGACCCCTAGCCTCAACCGAGCCTCTGGACAGTGTCCCCATGGAGCCGTGAAGCTTCTCCAAGCAAGGATCGAGGCCCTACCTCACCGGAACAGCGAGATCACCATCGCCGGACTTCGGCCGCCTGCCACTGCACGTAGACCAAGCTACCAGGTGAACCATTCTTCAATTCCTTGCGCCTACGACTTCCCTGACCTCCCATGAAGCCTCTCGACTCATTGGATTAAGCTATCTCGCCATGAGCAGGCCAGATTCCTCGCCACCGACGAGCTCCCCCACCTGCGCACGTGGACCGGCCGACTCCGACCATCCCCGGCGACGATCCACACATCAACGTGACCGTCGCGACCTCCCTACGTCCTCGACCACCTCGCTGGAGCAATCTCGCTGCCGGTAAGCCCCTCCGCCCTTTCCTCCGCCGTGGGCACTGTTTAATTGGGGGAAGGACCTCGGGTTAGGTTTAGTAAAACCCCAAGGGGTTTTCTGGATTGTCAGAGACACATTGGAATAGTGACCCATGGACTAGTCTGTAAGGAATTTAGAAAGTACACGCCAGGGACCCCGATGCAAAGTCAGTTGCCATTTAACCATTTCTGATTATTCCTTTTTAATGAACATAGAACTTAGGAAATTCATAACTTGAGAAATACTTATCCAAAATTAGTCAAACCAATTTTGCTGGATTCAAAATATTATGAACTGTTAGACAAAAATACTGAACCCCATGTTTTCTGTATTAATTTTTAGAGTTTTGAATTAAATAAAGAAACTGCCCAAACCTTATTAATACAGAATAAAATAGAAATACTGTTGTGCTAGGCTTAAGGAAATTTGTAGAGATTCATACCCAACTTATGCACTGTTTAAAAATACTAGGCACCCCAGTATACAAGAATAACTCAAGATTGTCTATTAAAAACAATATTTGTCCAAAACTTAGAAAATTAAGAAAGGCAGTGGAAAATAATAAACAGAGAAGGAACATATTTTTCCTAGTATACTTAAGTGATAAAGAACATAGGAAAAATACAGAGAACCCTAGTCCAGAGCTAGTCCAAGGTTAAATATTTCTTAGGCACTAAGAAATCTAGAAAAACCATAAGCTAAAAAATACAAGGACCATTTCAAAAATGGTAAGAAAATTTCAGTAAACTACTAACTACTAGAACCCCACTACAAAAAAAATAGACACCCCAACCCCTCACAATAAGTAAGTTAAACAATTAAAACATGGATTTGGCCCATGTTCTAATTAAATCATAAAAAAGCCTAAAATTGTGCAACAATAGGCAAATAAATTTTTACCCAATTATTGGTGAAGTAGACCACCAGAGAAAAATATGAAACCTATTTAAAAGGGTAAGGTAAAACACATTACCCCTATCCCCTAAAAAAGACCAAATAATCCAAGAATTTCTACCACCCTCTCCCCTAAGCAAAAAGTTGTCAAATTCTGAAATGATTACTCTTGCGCAAAGAAGAAGATACGAAAAATTAGAAATCTGTTGTTTGACATTTTTCAAGTATAGTGGTAGTAGAAAGCACCTCTTTGGCCAAGAACCTTAGAAAATCATAGAAAAATGACCAATAGGTATTAATGGCTAAAACTTGGTACAAGGTGATATCATCACACCTAAATGCCAGCAAAATAAGATTTAGGGAATAATTCCCTGTTAAAAGAGAGTTGTAGTTCAAAGCACCCCCTCTGCCCTAAAACTTAATATTTTTGTACAGAATAAACCCCTAATATTTTAAACCTCAATTTTTGAGACAAAGAGTTATACACCATTAAGAAGCTAGTGTAACTTTTACAGAAATTTTGGGAATTTATAAAGCTATGTTGTAGTTCAAGCTCACCTTAAAAACATAAGAGAAAAAGAGAAGGGAAAATTTGCAAGGATAATGAATCTCACCCCAATGGATTAGTAAGAAATCATAGGAAACTTTCACTAAGACACTAAAAGGAAATTAGTGGAATACTAAAATTATCTGACAATTTACCTTAACAACACTTGACCATAAATTGGCTAAGTGTGCCACTACATTTCCCGTAGTAAGATTTAACCTCATTTTACCACTTTAATCATTTTATTCTACCATACTGCATATCATGGCATACGTATATCTCACTCATTACATTTATTAGGCTGCAACCTTGCTAACGGAGAGTACGTGCTCATTCCCGAGCAAGGAGCTGTCTACGAGGAAGACCAGGAGCCAGCTCCCGAGCCTGCCACAAAGGATCTTCCCGCAGCCCCAGCATTTGAAGGCAAGCCCTGGTTTTATGCATAACCAGTTTATATATGCTACTTTACTACACTTAATGTTTGTAGGCTTGTAATGTGCACTTAAGTGTAGGAGTTGTGTGAAACCCTTAGTTGCATGAACTCAGGATTCCTTTTTGGAGATGGATACTAGTATGCTAGGTCGAGCAGCTGCTTTGCTAATTAGGATCTCGATAGAAGTCTAGTGATTTTTCTAGCACTCGCACGAGGTCAGGAATTGATTGTATTCATCTTGATAACGGGATCTATGATGGTCTATGGACTTGGATCCAGGGTGGATGCCTTGTCCATGAGACGGAAAAGGAATTAAGGATTAACATGTGGATACTTGAGTCAAGCAGTTTGAACGTACTAAACACATGTTAGGAAATATGGTAATCGGTAAACCTAGTACCTGAGTGAAGCCAAGTGCGGACTTTCCTCCTCACTTGTCCTAAGACTGGGTCTCCCATGCTAGCTATGGTGGGTACAAGTGCGGTCACTGCACGGCGACAGCCGGGGTCAGTGGAGCATTGTATGCCAAGGCGGTGAGCCCTAGCCGCGAACGGGGGATCGATGGGGACGGTTGACGTGTGTGGGGACGGAGTGCCCCTACATGTCGTGTGTTTTGGTTTACCTTGCAAGGTTTAAAAACTCGATTTGAATTGTCTGCTTCTCGCAGCTAATGAGACTGCTTGATCCCTTGTACTGCATTGAGTAAGAAATGAAATGAGGTTTTACTTGAGATAACGTGTTGATTGTGCTAAATGATTGCTACCATGTATGCTTAGAAAAGGAGCAAACCTAGCTAAATTAATGATGCTAGAATTGGAAAAGCTAAAATTTATTTTAGACTCAGCTAGTGCTTTTGGCGAACCTAAACCCCTCAGCCAAACAGCTGCATGGTCTAGAGGTAGAGGAGTAGACTCCTCACACCGAGTAAGTCTAGCTGAGTATTAGTATACTCAGCCTTGCTTGTGGCACAATTTTTGCAGGTGCGCTTCAGGATCTCCTTTGGTGTATAAAACGGAGGAGTAGAGCAGCATAGAGAAGAATGTCGAACGAGGCCAATATAACCAACTTCTGAGGGCATACATAAAGGCGAACTATGGACCATTATGATAGAACTCTCACTAGAACCATATGGGTGGAAGAGCTAGGAGGTCATGGTTCTCAATTGATACTTGAGTTTGTAATCTTCATCAATTTTGTGTTCATGAACTTGTGCTACCTAAGAGGACGTAGGATATTACATTCTCTATGGTTCGAACTTATCTAAATTGTGCTCGTGCTTGTTCAAGATGTGCATAGGTTCAACATGCATCTAGCCCACGCCTCGCTCTAAACATAACATTTTCACCTTTTGGGTACATTTAGTACCCGGTGATGTACTGTGGTGACTTTGGCATGCTAGGTAGAGGGAGAAGTTTCTTTCTTGGATTTGGTGTGTTTTGTTGAGCTGGATAGCCATGGCATCACTAGCATGTCTGATTGTCAAAGCAGTCACCTCCAACACTTGTGTCTAATAATTCTGACCATGAGCTGCAACACATGAGGTGTTGGAATATTGCTCAACTTTGTTCTCTATTGCCTCTAGTGGACATGCCCTATAGGGACTACATATTGTTGTTCCTACAAACCCTAGTATAGTTTGTACTCTAGGTAGAACACGCCACACCCCAAGGGAGTCACATCGCATCCCTCCATGGGAACTAGGGGAGCGCAATCATTTGGTGCATGCCCCCTCCTAGCTTCATGTCAAGACTATAACGAGGCAACCTCTAAGCAAAAAGATTCCTCCAAGCAATGTCCTCCTGTCGAACTCACAAGCGCCTCAACTTTGGTGTTAATGATGTTGTCAGGTCCCCTCAATGCTAGGAAGCCCTTCACAATCCTCAAATGCCTCATGCTAGAGAAGCAGTTGCTATGTAACAAAATTTGTCATGTTGATAGCCATAGCCAAGGTTAATCCCTAGGTCTTATCACCACATGCAACCTCTCTTGGTGAACGTTGCAGTGGACCATGATGCTCCAACAATGTGCTCTTGTCACCCAGTTGTGGTCTATCTAGTTTTGACCACTAGGGTCGTACCCCAGCTTCTAGAGCCATGGTACAAGGCTCCAGATTATTAGCTTAAGCCTTGTGCACCACACCATCGACTCAATGTGGCCACACAATGCCCAAGATGTGCATGGATGCTGCCACGATGAGGGAGCCGATGAGCACATGCACCCTCTTGGCCCGGTGCCACCCATAGAAAATGCAGTGCCGCAGTCCATCCATTTGGTTCTAGTTGTATGGTGTTCACCTATGTGCTCTAACAAGCTACTTGGCCATAGAAGTTTTGCCCCACCTTTTAAAGAAGTATGATGGGGACTGGCACCTCCTTGCTATTTTAAAATCTTTATCACCTTGTTTGATGCATTAGGTGATAGGAGTTGTGTGTTAAACCATTGATGCATTTCCTTCCTTGGAAAATTGAATACCCTTCCTTGACACCCCTTTTATAAAAAGGATTTTTGATGCTTAGCCTTGCTTTAGAAAAACAAAATGTTTTGTTTTAAAACAAAAGTGATGCTACAGATTGGATGGGAAGTTTTCAAAAATAAAACTTGATGGTGAATCCATCATGGCCATGATGGATTCAACATCGGAAAAGATGTACCTCTGCCAGGTACCAAACTTTGGGTTTAAATCATAAAGCTGAGACCGGGCGGGTGACTTGCACGAGAAAGGAGTCTCGGTGTAGTGTCTCCATCTGAGTCGTTTAAGGACCGTACCGATTGTTGGCCTGCTGATCTAGGACCTTTTATCTGGCCACATACCTCATCATGGGTATGCTTGAACCCGGCTATTCCATACATGAAAAGACAATCGCGCACTAGGAGTGGAGAGATGGCGAGAGTGGCACGTACCCTCCTGGCAAAGGACCGCCTAAAAGGGGTGGTGTGCTCTCTGGTGGTGTGGATCTGTTCATGTGGTGGAGGATCCGTGGGAATGGTAGACATGTGCAAAAGAGTTAAAGGAAGCATATGTCGTGTGGTTGGAGATCCCCAGCTGGGTATTAATCGATTCGGATCGCCGAACTTCTCGGATATGAAGACTGGATCTTCGCCCCTCATCGTAGATAACAAGCAAAACAAAAGTTGGATTTTAAAAGAAAGCTAGTGTAGGACAAGTGAATGCTCTAGATTAGGCAAATCTAGATTCAGGAAAACTACTTAACTTGTGATGTAAAATTTGGCTTAAGGACCCACTTCTAGTAAGCTTTTCTGCAAAAAGAGTCTTTGAAACTTGATGAGCTTTACCTTGAGTCCTTTTAGAGCCAGCATACCCTTGAGAGTCTTTTCTTTAGTCGGGTAAGTCTTGCTAAGTAATTCCGTACTTAGGGTTTTATTCCCTGTTGTTTTTCAGGTTGTAGTTTTATGCTGCTGCTGATGGTGTTAAGTGCCGGTGGGCTCGACCTTCTTATAAATCTAAGTAACCCTTCTATACTTCTTATTGAGGATGGTCACTTGAGCTAGCATATATTTCAAACTTATAAATAATTTTATAACATTTCAAAGTTTATTGCTTTGAATCACTTTGTAACCACTCCGATAAATATAATGTAAATTTGTTGAAACCTGTAACTTTTTGTAATAAAGGAATTCCGCTGCAAAATGTTGGTGTGTGATTTGTGTTTACTTAATCTTGCGATCTTGGTTGTAAGTGGTTTATTCGGGGTCCTTGGGACACTTGGACGGATCCTGTTAAGTTATCTGGTGCACATGCATAGCCGTCTGAGGTCTTTGAGACAAGGACAGGTGCATGTGGGCCAATAACTTGGGAGGTTCTGCCATAGCTGGTATCGGAGCAGGATTAAGTATATATGGTCACATACGTATTTTCAAAACAAAAGTTTTGATTTCGAAAAACCTATTTTCAACTAAACACATTGTTTGGTTTTGAAAAACAGATTTGAAAAACTATAATGCTAGCGACATCCTCTATTAAGCCCTAAGTTAAGGACTATCAGGTGGCTTAGTTCAAAACCAGTAACCCACAACTGGGGGTATTGCATACATGTGTATTGTTATTTTTGAGGCCATTTAGTTTTGAATGGATTGACGCTCAGGTAAGGTGAGATGTGAGAGCATGGCCGAACAAACGTCGGTCTAGGGGAGTGTTTAAATGTGGTGTCCGATTATATACATGTTCTACATATGTATATATGAAGACTGCGATGTGGAGTATTTACTTTTCTGGGAATTCAGTACCCCATGGATGTGTATGGGTATACAGACATGGGAATTCTGAGAAGTGTAATGTACTTGCAACGACGCACCTACGCTCAGGTAAGAAGGTGAGTTACCATAATGAGTTGCCCTATGGTTAAAGTGTGGCAACGACGCCTATGCGTGGCTCGGCGCTTAATGATGAGCTGGCCCCATATAGCAATATATGGAGTATAAACTGTGATAAACTATCATGTGTGAATTGCATCATTGGAAACTGGGCTGTAATAAATTTTCTGCAGGTACACTAACCTCGAAAACGTATGTGTAGCTGACGACTAGCAATATCGAGAGAGAACGTATGCCACCGATGTAGAACGCTATGGCCACATTCTGTTGGCAAAATCAGTGAGGACGAATAAGACGAGCATGCATCCTGATTGTTGCATCATGTTTGTCACCTATACATCCAAAATGCTTCTCTCATCTTTATTCCAGTAAACAGTGATTGTGGATAATGTGGTGTAATGTTGTATTGTGAACTTCGATGAAATAGCTATCCTCCGTTCTTTAGGTAATATATTTAGGTGTTATATGAGTTTGCTCTTGCACTTGATGTGCCGATAGAATAGTTGTGACCTGATTGCCTAAACTCAAAACTAGGCTATGTTCTTCTTTAGTGAACCGTGACCCGGAGTTGAATTTACCATTATCCCTCCATGACTAAACTCATGTAAATGAATGCTTAGATAATTTCTTTGTTGGACATGAAATGTACCCAAGCTTAAACCAAGGATCTCAAGTCATGTCTCCTTCTAGAACCATTCTCTTGTTCAGTTGATGCAGGTTGAGGTCTCTATTGTATTTGGCCTCTCCTTGTGAATTATCTTGTTACTTTATCAACCTAACCTAGGAAAGACATGTCTCATCATCTTCTTTACTTTGATGCCTTTGGTTCCCTCATATTTATCGAAGGCATACCAATTTAATCTTGTAATTGTTTTCCCACTGTATCTAATCAGATACTAATCCTTGGTCTTGTGATCTCGGTGATGGGCATAGAAATATGCTCGGGGCGGAATTAACAGTCTCCCATCGTACTCCCTTCATCAACCAATTTAGGTTTTAGCCATGTCTTGTTCATTTCATCGGGCTATGGTCTATTTGACTCTCTACTTGTAACCGTTTTGACAGGTAGAGTCTCTTATATATTGTCACCCTTGCCCAATCCATTGGTGTCGCGTGAGATTTCTTATTGGTTACGTCTGGAAATGGTGTTATGACTAAAACCGATGGCACGCGCTGGTATCACCGTTAGTAGTCATAATCCATTATGAGACTATATCGATATGTTATCTTCCGTGGACCTTTCCTTGAAACAAGTTCTACGTTGTTTGTCAAGTGATCAAGCAACATCTATCATTTTTGTTGGATCAAAAGGGCATACCACTTTCATGGGTGGTCTCTTTTCTTTTAATCTTGATAATGACTACTCATACAAGTTCCCTTTACGTTCTTTGTGTAAAGGTGAAGCCTTGGAGCTTTTTAGTGTCGAAAGACAGCTGATTAACTCTCAAAATGGAGATTGGATTTCTCCTGCTACTGAGATGCAGGAGTTTGCTCATTCGCTCTTTTATTTAATCCATGTATTCCTGAATCAAGTCAGTTCATCTCGCATGAAGAAACGGATGAACAATATGACCAAATGGATTTCTACCCTAATGCGTGGTCTTCTGCTAGCAAATGTGAACCCTCAACCCTTGGCTTACCGATGGTACTGAGAGGACCTGCTCAATGTCAAAGTAGTTCAACAAGTTGGTTTTACTAACTTGTAACTGCTTTGTGAACAAAGGTTGAGTTTAGAGATCATTTTGTCGAGTTGTCTAAACTCACCTTTGTACAACCCATCTTAAGGAAGCATTTATAAGAATCGAAATTAAGTCGGCCAGTAACCACCTAATCATCGCTCTAGTCATGCCTCGATCGTCTCACATGTGCTTTTCCAGCATGTGTGATCAAATAGATCCATGATTAGTGCTCGATAAAATGGATTGGTTGCGAAGGCAGCATTTATAGATCCCTCCGCTGGTGATTTTTCAAGTCTTTATCATTTTTTCTTGGACTTGGATTCTCTGGCTAACACGAGTTAGCTGTGATGTTATTCGACATTCACACCTTACCGTGACCACTTGTTGGTAAACCTCCTTTTGTGTGTTTCACCCAAGAGGTTGCATCTGATTCTGTTTGGGTAAAGTCGCATATCTACCGCTCGCCCCAACAGACTCAAAATAGTACAGTGTCATCGGAAAAAGCAAACTGCACACATGGAACCTTATGTGTTCTTCTGGCAGATGTCGTCTCTATTGGTGGACATTTCTAAATCAGCTTAAGGCGATACATGTTATGTCCGCTAGAGAGCCCCCATCCTTAGGCACTTGCCTTTGCTTGGAACTGTCTTCTGATTATCGTTGGTATGGATATGGGTTACATGCTTCTCTACTCTTAAAAGTCTTTCGTTCCGAATCTCGGGACGAGATTCTTTTAAGGGGGGAGGGCTGTAACACTCCAGGTGTTTATATTCCGCTCGACAATGAGTACAGATTTAAGCACGTAATCAGTGGATAAAACAGATGCTAAATTTTAAACATCTTCGCCTATCGCGATTTTAATATCGCATCTGTTCGGCTGTCGTGAGTTTGACATCATTTTTTTATCTATCCGGGCTCTTCCGAAGTTTTTGTGTTGTTCGAAAGATAGTCGTTCCGAAAATCGGTGCGTCCGGTGATTATTTAAAACTCATCGCTCGCGCGAATACGAATTCGGAAGCCCGACCCACTGAGAGGATTTTATCCCGAACAAATTAATCAGAACTTGTCGACTAAGGTTTTCAGGGCAAATAATTCTGTCCCCACTCGTCAACCGAGAAAATCACGTCTGAGAATTTATAATCGAGATATGATTTTCCACGCAAGTTATCTGTTGTCGTGAAATCGAGTGTTGACTGCGGATGAAATTATTTGATATAAAATCAAATGGAACCCAGCCTGAAATATTGTTGTTAACATTATTCTGACCCGCTCCGATTGTGTCTTGCCCGATCCAAAACTCTAGATACAAATGACGGGTGCAAATGCATCTGATTCTGAAGTACTCACTAAAACAAAACATGTCCCATTTATCGTTATCGATCTCAGATGAGTCGACCCATTTTACATTGCTAAAAATCGTGATTGTAAAAATATCTGCGATTTTTAAGAGAAGAAAAATGAGAAAATCTGAAAAATCTCCTCCACTCTACCCTCTCTCTCTCCAGATTTTCCCCTGCCACTGGCTTATCTCCAGCACGCGTACGCAGGGAAAAATCGCGCCACCCCATCCTGATTTTTCCTACAGCACACGCCGTTCTTATCTTCTTCACGCACGTGATCCTCTCTAGTGCTTATCTCTCTGCTGCTCTTGTCTGGTATTTATTCCAGCCGGCCAGCAGTCCTGTTCGTTTGGTGCCTGCTCCGCTCGACGCTCCTCTGTCGCGCCCAGCTGCCTCTCTCTCCCTCATCTTCTTCTTTCTGCGAGCGTTGCTGTTCTTTGGCTCGCGGAGCTTCCTCTGCGCCCAGGCCCCTCAGCTTGCGCCCATGGCGCTCGGCGCCCGGCTCCCAGCCTGCGCGCCCTGCTCGCGTCGCGAATTCCCTGCCATGGACGATGTGCCTCGCGCGGACCGCGCCCAGCCTCTCCCCAAGCTCAAGCTTTCTCTGTTCGGTCCCCTATCGGCCGCTCTGGATTGTTCACAAATTCTGCCACCTATCTCCCTCAAGTTCGCCGCCACCCCTGCTGTCCATGGCGACGTTTCCTGCTTCCTAGTGGTCGGCATGCTCCCCCAAGCTACAGACTGCTCATCTCCCTGGCCACGCTGAAGTCCGGCACCGCGGGGGCCTCGCGAGAGCCTTGAGCAGCCGTGGACGTGCCCGCACCGTCTCTGCTCCTCAGTCCATGGCGTGAGCTCATCCTGGCTCGGATCCAGCGCCCAACAGAGCTCTCTCCGCTCCATCTCTGCTCCTCTCAACCGCATCTCTGCATCTCGCCCAGCCATCTCCCATGGCCAGCAACCTCGTTTCCACACAGGGCCCCCTACTCGTGCCTGGACTTTGCTCGCCCGGGTCTTCCTCTTCATCATGCGCAGCACCCAATTAGTCACCGCCCTGCCTCTTCATCCTTACGTGGCCACGACGAGCATCTGCCCCGCTGTCCACGGCTGCTGGACGCCGCCCACTGTAGCTCGCCGGCGTCGTGCTTCCTCACCGTGACTGTGTCCTTACCGCAGTGCCGGTGAGCTCGCCTCTGTGCTTAGCTCTCCTATCCTCCCTGCACATAGCCATGGCATGCCTTGCTCCTTGGACGCACGCACAGCGTTCCGTCGTCCCTCGCCGTGCCAAGTCCGCGTCTGCGCGCAGCCTCCCAAGCCCCATGGTTGGCTCCCTGCGTCTTAGTCCGAGCTTCCAATGCGCGCCCAGTCTGCTTGCCACGGACGCGGGCCGCCACGCTACCTGGCCGCTCTCTCTGCTCGGTCCCGATCTCTCACGCGCGGCTTCCTGCTTGCCAGCACGCCCTCTCGGATCGCTCAGCCTTAATCCACATCGCGCTTGGTCTCGTCAAATCATGGACAGCGCCTCTACATGCTCAAGCTCACCCTACGTTCGTCCATGGAATTGCTCGCCGAGCCACCCATCTTTGTGCGCACTCGGCCGATCTTGCTGTCGTCTGTCATGGATGCTCAGCTCGCCGGCGCTTGCGCTTTGCTGGCCGTTTATAATTTCAACAAGCCACGTGTACGGCATCGTCGACCGTCGATTCCGTCAATAGCCATGTTCATTCGTTATTGTTCCGTACGCCGCGAGAAAGAGATCTAGAGAATCAGGGTGAAGAAAAAGCGAACCCGTCCGTCACTTCCATGGTGTGCTGAGAAATGCTCCCACCAGACATCGTCGTCAGTCTCACGAATTCAGATCGGGTTTAGGTAACGATAAGCCGATTTATTGTTTCAGATGGTATTTGATTGATGATTTGGATATATTAATTACGTTGGTCCTTTTGTTCGTAGCATATGTGTATTATGGTAGTAGATATAATATTTATTAGGATACCCGAGTCGCTTGCAGCGATTTGGTCAAAGTCGGGTAGTGAATCGCCAGTTTGAGATGTAGGTTATGGGAATAGAGCTTCGATAGGTATACTTGTCGAGTATATTTAACCTAGTTAAGTTAGTTTTAAGTATGGTTATGGCCGGTTGTGGTTAGCACCATCGACCTATATCTTATGCATTTTAAGTCACAACGTGGAAACGTATGTCTAGTGTAATTGAATTGATCTGGTGTTGTGGTATGCTTGTGTGCAATGGTGAGTTAATCACATTGTATAATGATCGTCGATGGGTAGGTCAGGTGAGTAGTGCCTTGATAGGTGTATATGTTAAATATAATTAAATAGGTTCCACGTATGTGATGAGTAGTGGTCTTAAATATTGGTAAAATATTCTGTTCATATGGTAATAGGATGAAGTTAGTATTTCGTAGAATGCTCGCGTTCTATTTATATTATGTCTGGTTATGTTGGTACATACGTAAGAATTAGGTTGCCGTGATTATGATGATGACTTACTTGTAAGATTATCTTGCAATACCCGTCTTGATATGCATTCATATGCATAATGCATTTCATTAGGTACGCTAGCTGATCGCGCGATGCGGAAGACGAGCCAAGTCGACCCCAAGCGCGAGCTACTCCGCATGGTGATGCTGATGGACAAACGAAGCAAGTATCAGAACAAAAGATGGTCGCTAAGTGATCGACGTCTAACAAAACTAACCTAGTGTTACCCAGGCAAGCCCCGGTGCATTTTCCACCTCCTTGCTATTTTAAAATCTTTATCACCTTGTTTGATGCATTAGGAGATAGGAGCTGTGTATTAAACCATTGATGCATTTCCTTCCTTGGAAAATTGAATACCCTTTCTTGACACCCCTTTTATAAAAAGGATTTTTGATGCTTAGCCTTGCTTTAGAAAAACAAAATGTTTTGTTTTAAAACAAAAGTGATGCTACAGATTGGATGGGAATTTTTTAAAAATAAAACTTGATGGTGAATCCATCATGGCCATGATGGATTCAACATCGGAAAAGATGTACCTCTGCCAGGTACCAAACTTTGGGTTTAAATCATAAAGCTGAGACCGGGCAGGTGACTTGCACGAGAAAGGAGTCTCGATGTAGTGTCTCTGTCTGAGTCGTTTAAGGACCGTACTGATTATTAGCGTGCTGATCTAGGACCTTTTATCTGGCCACATACCTCGTCATGGGTAAGCTTGAACCGGGCTATTCCATACATAAAAAGACAATCGCGCACTGGGAGTGGAGAGATGGCGAGAGTGGCACGTACCCTCCTGGCAAAGGACCGCCTAAAAGGGGTGGTGTGCTCTCGGGTGGCGCGGACCTGTTCATGTGGTGGAGGATCCGTGGGAATGGTAGACATGTACAAAAGAGTTAAGGGAAGCATATGTCGTGTGGTTGGAGATCCCCAGCTGGGTATTAATCGATTCGGATCGCCGAACTTCTCGGATATGAAGACTGGATCTTCGACCCTCATCGTAGATAACAAGCGAAACAAAAGTTGGATTTTAAAAGAAAGCTAGTGTAGGACAAGTGAATGCTCTAGATTAGGCAAATCTAGATTCAGGAAAAGTACTTAACTTGTGATGTAAAATTTTGTCCTTAAGGACCCACTTCTAGTAAGCTTTTCTGCAAAAAGAGTCTTTGAAACTTGATGAGCTTTACCTTGAGTCCTTTTAGAGCCAGCATACCCTTGAGAGTCTTTTCTTTAGTCGGGTAGGTCTTGCTGAGTAATTCCGTACTCAGGGTTTTATTCCCTATTGTTTTTCAGGTTGTAGTTTTGTGCTGCTGTTGATGGTGTTAAGTGCCGGTGGGCTCGGGCTTCTTATAAATCTAAGTAACCCTTCTATACTTCTTATTGAGGATGGTCACTTGAGCTAGCATATATTTCAAACTTATAAATAATTTTATAACATTTCAAAGTTTATTGCTTTGAATCACTTTGTAACCACTCCGATAAATATAATGTAAATTTGTTGAAACTTGTAACTTTTTGTAATAAAGGAATTCCGCTGCAAAATGTTGGTGTTTGATTTGTGTTTACTTAATCTTGCGATCTTGGTTGTAAGTGGTTTTTCCGGGGTCCTTGGGACACTCGGACAGATCCTATTAAGTTATCTGGTGCACATACATAGTCGTCTGAGGTCTTTGAGACAAGGACAGGTGCATGTGGGCCCAATAACTTGGGAGGTTCTGCCACAGGTGGACTTTGCTCGCCCAGGTCTTCCTCTCCATCACGCGCAGCACCCAATCAATCGCTGCCTTGCCTCTTCATCTTGATGTGGCCACGACGAGCATCTGCCCCGCCGTCCACGGCTGCTGGACGCCGCCCACTGTAGCTCGCCGGCGTCGTGCTTCCTCACCGTGACTGTGTCCTTACCGCAGTGCCGGTGAGCTCGCCTCTGTGCTTAGCTCTCCTATCCTCCCTGCACATAGCCATGGCATGCCTTGCTCCTTGGACGCGCGCACAGCGTTCCGTCGTCCCTCGCCGTGCCGAGTCCGCGTCTGCGCGCAGCCTCCCAAGCCCCATGGTCGGCTCCCTGCGTCTTAGTCCGAGCTTCCAATGCGCGCCCAGTCTGCTTGCCACGGACGCAGGCCGCCATGCTACCTGGCCGCTCTCTCTGCTCGGTCCCGATCTCTCACGCGCGGCTTCCTGCTTGCCAGCACGCCCTCTCGGATCGCTCAGCCTTAATCCACATCGCGCTTGGTCTCGTCAAATCATGGACAACGCCTCTACATGCTCAAGCTCACCCTACGTTCGTCCATGGAATTGCTCGCCGAGCCACCCATCTTTGTGCGCACTCGACCGATCTTGCTGTCGTCTGTCATGGATGCTCAGCTCGCCGGCACTTGCTCTTTGCTGGCCGTTTATAATTTGAACAAGCCACGTGTACAGTCATCGTCGACCGTCGATTCCGTCAATAGCCACGTTCATTCGTTATTGTTCCATACGCCGTGAGAAAGAGATCTAGAGAATCTGGGTGAAGAAAAAGCGAACCCGTCCGTCGCTTCCATGGTGTGCTGAGAAATGCTCCCACCAGACATCGTCGTCAATCTCACGAATTCAGATCAGGTTTAGGTAACGATAAACCGATTTATTATTTCAGATGGTATTTGATTGATGATTTGGATATATTAATTACGTTGGTCCTTTTGTTCGTAGCATATGTGTATTATGGTAGTAGATATAATATTTATTAGGATACCCGAGTCGCTTGCAGCGATTTGGTCAAAGTCGGGTTGTGAATCGCCAGTTTGAGATGTAGGTTATAGGAATAGAGCTTTGGTAGGTATACTTGTCGAGTATATTTAACCTAGTTAAGTTTGTTTTAAGTATGGTTATGGCCGTTTGTGGTTAGCACCATCGACCTATATCTTATGCATTTTAAGTCACAACGTGCAAACGTATGTCTAGTGTAATTGAATTGATCTGATGTTGTGGCATGCTTGTGTGCAATGGTGAGTTAATCACATTGTATGATGATCGTCGATGGGTAGGTCAGGTGAGTAGTGCCTTGATAGGTGTATATGTTAAATATAATTAAATAGGTTCCACGTATGTGATGAGTAGTGGTCTTAAATATTGGTAAAATGTTCTGTTCATACGGTAATAGGATGAAGTTAGTATTTCATAGAATGCTCGCGTTCTACTTATATTATGTCTGGTTATGTTGGTACATACGTAAGAATTAGGTTGCCGTGATTATGATGATGACTTAATCGTAAGATTATCTTGCGATACCCATCTAGATATGCATTCATATGCATAATGCATTTCATTAGGTACGCTAGCTGATCGCGCGATGCGGAAGACGAGCCAAGTCGACCCCAAGCGCGAGCTACTCCGCATGGTGATGCTGATGGACAGACGAAGCAAGTATCAGAACAAAAGATGGTCGCTAAGTGATCGACGTCCAACAACACTAACCTAGTGTTACCCAGGCAAGCCCCGGTGCATTTGCCACCTCCTTGCTATTTTAAAATCTTTATCACCGTGTTTGATGCATTAGGTGGTAGGAGTTGTGTGTTAAACCATTGATGCATTTCCTTCCTTGGAAAATTGAATACCCTTCCTTGACACCCCTTTTATAAAAAGGATTTTTGATGCTTAGCCTTGCTTTAGAAAAACAAAATGTTTTGTTTTAAAACAAAAGTGATGCTACAGATTGGATGGGAAGTTTTCAAAAATAAAACTTGATGGTGAATCCATCATGGCCATGATGGATTCAACATCGGAAAAGATGTACCTCTGCCAGGTACCAAACTTTGGGTTTAAATCATAAAGCTGAGACCGGGCGGGTGACTTGCACGAGAAAGGAGTCTCGGTGTAGTGTCTCCGTCTGAGTCGTTTAAGGACCATACCGATTGTTGGCCTGCTGATCTAGGACCTTTTATCTGGCCACATACCTCGTCATGGGTAAGCTTGAACCCGGCTATTCCATACATGAAAAGACAATCACGCACTGGGAGTGGAGAGATGGCGAGAGTGGCACGTACCCTCCTGGCAAAGGACCGCCTAAAAGGGGTGGTGTGCTCTCGGGTGGCGCGGACCTGTTCATGTGGTGGAGGATCCGTGGGAATGGTAGACATGTGAAAAAGAGTTAAGGGAAGCATATGTCGTGTGGTTGGAGATCTCTCCAGCTGGGTATTAATCGATTCGGATCGTCGAACTTCTCGGATATGAAGACTGGATTTTCGACCCTCATCGTAGATAACAAGCGAAACAAAAGTTGGATTTTAAAAGAAAGCTAGTGTAGGACAAGTGAATGCTCTAGATTAGGCAAATCTAGATTCAGGAAAAGTACTTAACTTGTGATGTAAAATTTTGGCTTAAGGACCCACTTCTAGTAAGCTTTTCTGCAAAAAGAGTCTTTGAAACTTGATGAGCTTTACCTTGAGTCCTTTTAGAGCCAGCATACCCTTGAGAGTCTTTTCTTTAGTCGGGTAGGTCTTGCTGAGTAATTCCGTACTCAGGGTTTTATTCCCTATTGTTTTTCAGGTTGTAGTTTTGTGATGCTGATGATGGTGTTAAGTGTCGGTGGGCTCGGCCTTCTTATAAATCTAAGTAATCCTTCTATACTTCTTATTGAGGATGGTCACTTGAGCTAGCATATATTTTGAACTTATAAATAATTTTATAACATTCCAAAGTTTATTGCTTTGAATCACTTTGTAACCACTCCGATAAATATAATGTAAATTTGTTGAAACTTGTAACTTTTTGTAATAAAGAAATTCCGCTGCAAAATGTTGGTGTGTGATTTGTGTTTACTTAATCTTGCGATCTTGGTTGTAAGTGGTTTATCCGGGGTCCTTGGGACACTCGGACGGATCCTGTTAAGTTATCTGGTGCACATGCATAGCCGTCTGAGGTCTTTGAGACAAGGACAGGTGCATGTGGACCCAATAACTTGGGAGGTTCTGCCACAGGGACATCTATCCCAATGAGTTCCTCTAGATCTACACCACTTCCATCCACACCATAGGTGGTGATGAAGTGGTCATGGTGTACTACTTCTATGTAGCCTTAACCGGATCTACCCCACCATGGCTCATAAACCTTCCTGAGGCCTCCATCTAGTCTTGGGAAAAGCTTTGTTGGTAGTTTGTGTCCAACTTTAATGGTACCTACTCTCATCATGGTGTGGAGCCCGATCTCCATGTCGTTCAACAACAACCTAATGATCCTTTATACGCCTTCATGTAACATTTTTGCCAGGTTAGTGTCAATAATATATACCATGGGTACCCATATCAAGCTTCATGAAGACGAACTTGTACAAAAGGGCCCATGAGCTCAGCCATGAGTGCAAGGACTCGACAATCAAGACACGAGGGAGCATAAAGTCAATAGGATTATAGAAGCACAAATATGGTGAAGATCTCATTAAAATAAGAGATATGGCAAAGATCTCAATATATAAGGAAAATACACATGTAAACATATAGTTGGACTTGTATACAACGTGGTACCAATGTAGTCATGTCACCAACTTGGTAACTGACTCGATGCCTACCCTATGAAAGTACCTTGATGTTGCCTGGAGGAGGGTGAATAGGCATGTTTAAAACAAACTCAAAACTATTATTAGAAACCAACCCAACACTGCCTCTTGGTGCATGGGACTGTCACACTCAGCCTGACACTATCGCTCTCCCAACAACTACTACACTTATAAGTGCTACTTAGAGATGGGCTTGGTGATGTCTAGTGACAAGTCCACTAAGTACCTGCACTTATAAACATGCATAACCAAGTAGATTGAATGGAAAGTTAGTAATGCAATTTGAAACAAAAGATACAAGACACATAATTTATCCTATGGTTCAGCTCACCACCAAGGCTTGCTTATGTTCACGTTCCTTGAGGAAACAACAATGGATTTGGAGTCTCTTTCAACTCACTTCTCTTCTCTTACTCACCACCAAGGTGGTGAGCATGAGATTTCCATTACGATATTGGGCAATACAAACTTTCTCGTGGCTCACCATAAGCATAGGAGCTCATCGGGGCAATGTGAAAGTCACCTAGAGGGGGGTGAATAGGCAAAACCTGAAATTTATAAACTTAAACACACACTAAAGGTCGGGGTTAGCGTTAGAATTAAATTCAAGTCTGAAAGATTGTTTCTCTTACTAAGAGTTGCTCAAAGAGTGCGGATGACGTATGGGAGCAAACTCAAATCAATACTAGCAAGGAAACGTTAGAGAGAGGAAAGAGTGCAAAACAAATCAAGTGAGAATCAAAGTGAGTAGACACGGTGATTTGTTTTACCGAGGTTTGGTTCCAAAGAACCTAGTCCCCGTTGAGGAGGCCACAAAGGCCGGGTCTATTTCAACCCTTTCCCTCTCTCAAATGGTCCTTAGACCGAGTGAGCCTTTCCCTTAGTCACACGGGTCACTAATACCCCACAAGGACCACCACACACTTAGGTGTCTCTTGCTTAGCTTACAAAGCACTTGTGAATAATAATGGAAAAAGAAAAGGCCAATCCAAGCGACAAGAGCAACAAAAGAACACAAAAACTCCTTCTCACAAATCACTAAGTGGTTGAGATGATTTTGGGACTTGGAGAGGATTTGATCTTTGAATTGTGTCTTGGAGTGAATGCTATTGCTCTTGTATTGAATGAAAACTTCAGAAAACTTGGATGGATGTGAATGAGGTGGTTGGGGGATATTTATAGCCCCCAACCACTTCCTAGCCGTTGGCTCAGCTTGCTGGCGATGGGCACACCGGACAGTCAATGTGCACTATCCGGTGCACGCCACGTCAGCGCGTCCGTTAGGGTTTGGAGTAGTTGACCATTGGAGCGCCTTGTCGTCTTGCTGCACCGGACAGTTTGGTGCCACACTGGACAGTTCGGTGCCCTCTGACTGGATTTTCAGCACACTCAAGTTCTTTGCTCCATTTTTTATTGTGTCCCTAATTGGATTTCTTTCTTGGTTTGTGTTGAACCTTATGCACCTGAGATAGATGATATCTATACAAACTAGTTAGTCCACATGGTTTGTGATGGACGTCAACCACCAAAATCGATTATAGGAAATGGTTAAGCCCATTTCCCTTTCATAATGTCTACTCGTCTAGGATGCTTCCTCTCTAAGGGTAACAAATATGCAATGAATGTTGATGAAGCCTGACAAGTGCTCAAGGTTATCTTGCTCTTAATATGGTCTCTAGCTCTTAATCAAACACTAATTACTCACTTGCACAAAGAGAGGGGTTAGAGAGGGTTCATAAATGGCTTGGAATGAGTTTGGAGTGTTTTGCACACCAGTAGGACCCCTTGGAGCCGTGGAATGGGTATATATACCCCCAACCCAAAACTAGCCATTAGAGGTCAAAACTAATCATTTTGGCTTGATAGTTGCATAGAAGGGGGTGAATAGGCAACTTCCTGAAATTACACAAATTAAAAAAACTATAGTCCCAAATTAAATGTTAGTCCAAAAACTAGAACAAATAGGAGTAAGATGAGAGAGAAGTTCTTGCACTTGTTTGCTCTCTTGAATGTGAAATTAATGCAAGAGCAATGCCACAAGTGAATATGAAGCAAGAACTTGGGAATAGAGAGGAAAAACAAACTGCAAAAAAATAACTAACACAAGACACAACAATTTTTTATTGAGGTTCAACTCTGAAGAGCTATGTCCCTGTTGTGGTGTCCCAAAGGATGAGGGTTGCACCCAACCCTTCTCAAGTGATCCAAAGATCAACTTAAGGCCACAATTTTTATCTTATATCCTTTTCCTCACAAGGATCTTCACAGATCAGTGTCTCTTGCTATTCGTATACAAGTTAATGGGAGCTTGATATCCAATAGAAGTAAGAGGAAGGAAGAAACACACAAGAGCACAATCACACCACCAAAATACCAAAGAATGTGAGCGCAAATACCAAACCAGAGCTCTCTCTTGTGAATATTGGCGCTTGGATCACTTTGGCGTGTATCACTAATGCTTGCAATGGAGGCCTATGCTCTTGAGTGAATTGGTGTGTTGCGGGGGAGTTTGAGGGTCTATTGATAGTCCCAAATCCCCACATAGTCATGGGAAAGAGCATGCATAGGTCTGCTCTACGGAGGTGCACCAGACCGGTCCGGTGCACCACCGGACCGGGTATAGTAGCAGCAACCCCGGAATCCTAATTGGCACTTTCAAATTGGTGAGGCACTGGACTGGTCTGGTCCACCATCGGACTGCCACGTGTTAGTAGCCATTGTGAGTTGCCTGTTGGAGCTGAGGTAGCCGTTACCCGCGAGGCCCTTTGCACCACCAGATCGGTCCAGTGATTTTTAGTCTCCAAACTTGAGATCATCAAGTTCCCTGAAATGGAGGTCTGATGCACTGGCCCCATGGTCCAGTGCACCAGGCCGCCAAGGCATTTTGCTGGTGTTTATGGAAAACCGGTCTGATGGTGCATCAGACTGGTCCGGTGGTGCATCAGATAGGTCCGCTGCACCCTAGACAGCTGCACCTTGTATTTTTCTCTAGTTTTTCTTCTCCAAAATATTTTCACTTACTCCAAGAGTATTACCATGACTTAGGCAAACATTCTTAGACAAATATTTGCACCTTGTCGTTCCAAATGGGAATGCAAAGTCAGAAAGAAAAACACTTAGTAATGGTGGTAAGACTCCAAAGTTGTTCCAATGGAATGCAAAGTCAGATCCTGAAGACCTCCGAATGAATGTTGGATCATTTTTTATACCGGTACACTTTGATCGTCATATCTTCGACAACATACATTTTTGTTTCATAGCACACATATGCATGACATCTTCAGTAGTAGGTGTCATAACATCATGTCATCAAGCATCTCATTTTCCACATGCTTGTGTTATGTAAAAAGAGAAAACAAAAAGAAGAAAAAAGATTCTAAAGTGATGCATCACGATGCCCAATCTTCACGACATAGGATCAATCTTCAGATAACTAGCTTCAAAGAAGCCAAGATAACTTGCTGCAAGCAGCGATAACTAGTGCAACCTGACAAATAAAACTCGAAGCCAACCATTGTCTTTAACCGGCAGCCTGAATCGAGGATTCGCCCAACCACACTCTCAAAGAACCAACCAACACAACCTACAATCAATCGAGGAGACCTCGAAGGGAGTAGGAGCACCAATTGGGAGCGAATGAAGCCGCCGCTTCTGCAATCCCGCGAAGGAATTCACAAGAGCAAAGGGGTAGAGATCACTCTCAATACTTGTTAGCACACAACTGAACAAAAGGGTTCTGTTTTAGATTATCATAAGCTGCCTTACATCATAGACATAGGGGGTATTTATACTAGTAACAACCAGCCTTAGCGAGGTATAAACACGAAACAAAAGTATTTTCACGTGCTAATGTGAAGGAGCCTCTTCAGGAGATCTGCAGAGCTGATTTCCGTGTGGCTGTTTGACTTCGCCTTCAATATTTTGACAATAACTTCTTCTAGGAATCTTCAAATGATGTGGGACTAGTTGCATTAGAAAGCTAACTTGATAAGCTTTCTCACTATATATAGCATGCTTAATGAAACTTAGTAGAATGATGCAGTTTAATACGAAAACTTGGTCATCAAGCAGACTGTTGACCTTCTGACCAGTCAGCACTAAAGTAGGTCGGCTGCCTTTCTGGTAGATTTGATTAAGTCAGCTTTAAAAGCATTGTAAACTAGACTTCAAGAGCTTTCCAAAAAGTACTTATGGGCCTTCATAGCTTTTGGGAATCAAAAGATATGACTGTTTCTTCTGGACGGTTCTATTGCGCTGGACTGACTCGGACATAGCTCTTCTTGCTGATTCGCCCTCGATATGTTTTGTCCTTCCTCTTTGGTGAACCTAAGTAATATCAATATACACGACTTAGGTAGCATAAAGTTCTCATTAGTTTTTAATTGAAATTCATAAAGTAGCGCGTGCACCTCTTGATGTAGCTTCTTAGCTCGGCTACGTGTAATTGGTCCATCAAAGGCTTGGGTTGGTGATAATGTTGGTTGTACTTGAGTTAATGTAGTATGCCTTGGGGGTTGTAACGTATTGCTTAATGGCATGGTCATATCATCCTCCTCCCCTTGAAAAGGAGTCGTCCTCGACTCTGAAGTGTCTTCACTTGTATATGGTAAGAGGTCAGCAACATTGAACGTGTTGCTCACGCCATAGCTTGGTGGAAGATCTATCTTGTATGCATTATCATTGATCTTGGTAAGAACACGAAATGGACCATCCCCTCGTGGCATCAATTTGGATTTGCGCTGATCAGGAAAACGCTCCTTGCGCAAGTGAATCCAAACCAAGTCACCCGGTTCAAATAACACTTTCTTCCTATGCTTGTTCATGCTTGTTGCCTTGCGCACTGCTTTGAGCTCAATTGCTTCCTTGGTCTTCTCATGTATCTTTTTTATGTATGCAACACGCTTGGAAGCTTCCATATTAGTTCTTTCCTGCAATGGAAGGGGCAACAAATCTATCGGAGCAATAGGTTTGAACCCATATACAATTTCGAAGGGGCATAAATTAGTTGTAGAATGTATTGCCCTGTTATAAGCAAACTCCACGTGTGGCAAACATTCCTCCCAATCATTCAAGTTCTTCTTTACCATTGTTTGCAGCAGCATTGACAATGTATGATTCACTACTTCAGTTTGGCCATCAGTTTAGGGGTGGCATGTGGTGGAGAACAAAAGTTTAGTCCTAAGATTTGCCCACAATGTTTTCCAAAAATAGCTCACAAACTTCACATCACGGTCAGATACGATGGTCTTGGGCACTCCATGTAACCTCAAGATTTCTCTGAAAAACAAATTGGCAACATGTGAAGCATCGTCGCTCTTGTTGCATGGGATAAAATGAGCCATTTTTGAAAATCTATCAACCACAACAAAAATAGAATCTCTCTTTTTTCGAGTCATCGGCAGCCCTAAAATAAAATCCATGCTTATGTCTTCCCAAGGAATTTTAGGAGTGGGTAAAGGAGTATATAAACCATGAGGGTTCAGTTTTGACTTAGCTTTGTGACAGGTGACACAACGCTCCACAAATCTGATGACGTCTCTCCTTATCTTGGGCCAATAGAAATGATCACTGAGCAGTTCATAAGTCTTCTTTTGTCCAAAATGACCTGTTAGACCTCCTCCATGTGACTCCTGCAATAAAAGCAATCTAACCAAAGAATTTGGTACACAAAGTTTGTTAGCTCTAAACAAAAATCCATCATGTATATGATATTTTTCCCAACCTTTTCCATCTTTACAATGATCGTATGGTTCTGAAAATTCAGGATCATCATTATACATTTCTTTCAAATTTTCAAGCCCCAAAACTTTTACCTCTAGTTGATTCAACAACACATTCCTTCGAGACAAGGCATCAGCGACCACATTGTCCTTACCTTTCTTATATTTCACAATGTATGGAAATGTTTCGATAAACTCAACCCATTTGGCATGGCGACGGTTCAGTTTGGCTTGCCCTTTCAAATACTTCAAAGCTTCATGATCAGAATGAATAACAAACTTTTTTGGCCATAAGTAGTGCTGCCATGTTTCAAGCGCTCGGACCAAAGCATACAATTCTTTGTCATACACAGAATAATTTAATTGAGCACCTCCCAATTTTTCACTAAAATATGCTATAGGTTTTCCTTGTTGCATTAAAACTCCTCCTATCCCAATCCCACTAGCATCATATTCTACTTCAAAAGTTTTAGTGAAATCAGGAAGAATAAGTACAGGTGCTTCAGTCAAACGTTTCTTCAATTCTTGAAAAGCATCTTCTTGTGAGTTTCCCCATTTAAATTCAACACCTTTCTTTGTCAATACATTTAAAGGGGAAGCGATAGTACTGAAATCTCACACAAATCTTCTATAAAACCCAGCAAGACCATGAAAACTTCTTACTTGACTTACATTCGTTGGAGCTGGCCAATCCTTGATGGCTTTCACCTTGGATTCATCCACCTCTATTCCTTTTGCTAAAACAACAAAGCCAAGAAACACAACATGGTCTGTGCAAAAACTGCACTTCTCAAGATTAGCAAATAATTTCTCCTTTCTTAGCTCATCTAAAACTTGTCGAATATGTTTCACATGTTCATCAAAAGACTTGCTGTAAATTAGAATATCATCGAAGTAGACAACAACAAATTTTCCAATGAAAGTTCTTAAGACATGGTTCATTAATCTCATAAAGGTACTGTTGGGGACTTGTTCTCAAGTGCTATGAATTAAGAACAAGGCAACACAGAAAAAGTTAATGGTTAATGGCCTTCGTCCTTCGAAGCATTATCTCCCTCAGGATATAATGATCTTCAGACGAAGGTTATGAAGGACATACCTTCATAATTATAACACATTTGTATAAAAGACGAAGCATATGAAACATGAGAAACAACATGAATAATTGTATGATATCATAACATATTTATATTTCTCATTATATAATCACGAATGAATATGAATAATATTGAATTACATTTATACCTTCGGCTTGACAGAAAGTGATAATACAAGCGTGTCGCGAAAGCAAATGCCAAGTCCGCGTGAATAGTACAGGGGTACTGTCCATCTATTTATAGGCACAGGGCGCAACCTGTGAGATATTACAATCATGCCCTTTACAAAAGATTACAATTATGACATAGACCCTCATGGACTAATGTAACACTCAAGTTGTATACCAAGAGTAATAGAGAGAGCTTCTCATTTTGTGTGTCTTATTTGCATCATAAAAAGAGCACCTATGAAGTTGAGAGTGACTAAATAAAACAATTACTCTAAAATAAAGAAAAAAAAGTGCATTTGTTGGAGTTTTATGTGTTGTGCATGAAATAAAACCATGATGATAAGAATGATAAGGTAATAATCATTTGAAGCTTGATTAAGCCACATTGAAAATTAGGATTTTGAAAATAAGGAAAAGAGAAGAGATATGGAAATATAAATAAAATGTATACATAAATATCTTCAGGCTTACTATTTTTAGATGCAAAAATAGAGTTTATAAAAGAGGATCCACAAAAGTTTGAACTAAGTCAAATTTGGTTTGAAAATGAAGAAAGAAAACAGAAAAATAAAAAGAAAAAGGAATAAACCTTACCTGGGCCCTGTACCACGAATTCGGCCCACCAGGGAAGTGTCCCGCGCGGCCCATCTCCAACGCGTGAGAGCGCTGACACCCGGGCCCTCCTTGCCAGCCTCTGCTTGCGCGCGTGCTTCACCTGGCGCCGACAGCACGGGCCCACTTGCCATTTGCTCCACCTCGTGCCTTCCTACGCTGTTCCACTGGCACGCGGGCCCCCGCTTGACAGGTCGTCTTCCCCCTTCGCAACGGAATCCCGAGCTTGACGGAGCCGTGCGCTCGCCACGGGGTTGGTTGCGACACCCGGACTCGGTCCGAGCCTATTTAGGAGGCCACGGCTCCGGTGCCGTCCTACCGTTCCCTGGTGCATCCTCACTTCCACTAGAAAAGCGGGCGCTGCGAGGGAGAAGCGGTGGCGGTGGGGAGCTCAACTCGGACCGCACCGCCGGGAAGCGTGGACAGACGTCGCCGTTGTTCCAATTACCGTGAGTTTACGCTCGAATCTACCTCTAGCTCCCTCTCTCTCATTCGCGCCAGAAACCTCTCGATATTGGACGTGTGACCGGCGTCAATCTCTCGTCAGAATTGGGGCTCCGCCGCGGAATCATGGCGCGCCGTGGGCAGAGCCCTGTGCTCGACTACGATAGAAATTGGTTGGGGGGTTGGGTTCGTCACGTCGTCGATTTGGCGTGGAACAATGGAATTTGGGAATGGTGCTCGGATGGACCGGATTGCGTTAGCTCGCCGGCGCGATGTCAAAAACCAGGGCGGCGCCGCCGTCGGACGCCGGGTGGGGAGGAAGATGGGTCGACCGCCGTCGATCCGTCGATGAATGGCTGAGATTAGACGTCAACATACCCATTCGCATGATTGAATCATAACCATAGATCTGCAATCCCACGGCTCGGATTAGATCTGGCTCCATTAAATCGTGACCGTGCATTCCTGATCTGGTGGCCTGCGTAGCGTACCGCTTCGGCGCCCTCCAGATTTAATCTGCGCCCTCGGTGTTTAATCCAACGGCCGAGAATCGCCCGTAACCCTTCGCCGTGGCAATTTTTCTAAAGAGACCCTATAGTTCTAAGTATTCAACCCGCCGTCCTCTCCACTGTTTCCTGAGTCTTAGGAGTTTTACCCCGTAGCCCCTGACTTTTCTAGAAATCGAGGCCCAGTCCAGAGACAATTAAAAACAGAGAATTTATTATAAAAATTTGTTTTTAATACAAAAACAATTCTAGAAACTTGTAAAATTCATAGAAATTCCATTTTTGACCCAAATTGAACCATTCCAATTTCTAAAATTTTGTAATATTATTCTCTAACACTTTGAGTCACTGTTTTGACATGAACTCTGTTAGAAAATTAATTTATCATCTAATCCTATTATAATCACCTTAAATCTTAGGAAATTCATAACTTGAATTCTATAACTCCAAATTCAGTGATTCCAGTTCCCATGATTTCATTTTAATGTGTAGATTTTTACTGTATATTTCATTCATCTGTTTGGTGTGATGTTGATTTTGGCTATACTATGTATGTATTGTGTTGGTGCGAGTAGACGAGCAAGCCACTGTGGAAACTGAGGTTCAGCAAGTAGAGATAGCTGAGCAGGAGCTCATTACAGGCAAGTTGTGCCCTTGATCACTTACTTTTCCCAGCCATGTTCTTATTAATTTTAATGATCTGCATAGGATAATTTTGATGGGAGCCTTTATGTACCCCAGTTTTGATTACCTCTATACCTTGTTCACCCCTAGAATATTTTTGGGTAGTACTTGCTATTGCTTTATGTGGATTGGGTATGGAGATTCATTATTCATGATTAATCTGTTATTATCTTGTTATTATTACTGTTCATGTTAAGATCATTAAATTAATGGGAACATGGAGCGACCACCCGGGAAAACAGTGCTACCACAAGGGTTTAATGGGACGCCCTTGGCTGACTAATTAGGAAAGCTAGTGGAAGACTACCTTACCCGAAAGGGGCAAGGGCAGTAGGGGAGAGGTTAGTGCGGGGAGGTCCCTGGTTGATTTTGCTGCGATGGCTATCAGCCAGGAACCCTTTACTGGATCTTCCCATAAACTGTAGCGGGTTTTCGGAAGCTAGTGGAACTTTGTAAAGGCCTCGTAGTGGATCCCTAGCCATTCACCTCGGTAGTGTCTAAGGGCCTTGCAAACCCTGGCGACATGGGATACACGACTTGTGGGTAAAGATGCGCAACCTCTGCAGAGTGTAAAACTGGTATACTAGCCGTGCTCACGGTCAAGAGCGGCTCGGACCCTCACATGATTAATTATGGAACTTAAATTCAATTTGACATTTGCATCGCATTTGGGATTATTTTATTATTACTGTTCTTTATTATTATTAAGGTTTGGTATTTACTTACACTTAGTAATTGCTAATAAAATTTTGACCAACTTATAAAAGCAATGCTCAGCCTTAGCCTTTATTTCATTGATCAGCCTTACACTTCATGAACTCCCACCTTTGGTGAGTTCATGCCACATTATTCCCCACGACTTGTTGAGCTATGAACGTATGTGAGCTCACTCTTGCTGTCTCACACCCCCCCCACAGGAGAAGAACAGGTTGTTGAAGAGGAGCTGCCTAACACTGAGGAGTTCGATCTGATCTAGGTGGCGTTTCTTAGTCGACATTGGCGCCATCGATCCTTAGTTCGTTTTATATTTATCTTTATTTTGTAATAAGACTTCCGCTATGTAATAAGTACTCTGATGTTTTATGACATTTATCTCTATACACTCTGTTATTGTATATGTTGTCTTCTTGGCGCATGTATGAGATGCACCCGGCTTTGTTCTTTAAAACCGGGTGTTACAGAAGTGGTATCAGAGGAAATGTTGACTGTAGGACGAAACCTAGATAGACTGGACAAACCCCTACCTACTTATCTCATCCTGATTCATTCTACACTCACCTTACTCTGATTCTTTCTACACTTATCTTAATCCTGTCTCACCTTCTACTGTTCTACTCTGATCATTCTTACCTTTTCTACTCTGAGACAAGATGGATTTCAAACCTTGGAATCCCTACCCCTATGACATTTTTAAGAGATAGGAAGCCTAAGACAAAATTTAAAACTATTTTCTCTATTAAAAATATTGGTTGATTGTTCTGATGATCAATGCCTGATTTGCTTCTTTGATTGATTGGAATAGTATAGATGGACATCTTAGCATGTACCAACATAAGGTATTGAATTAGCTATAATAGGTGAAATATTAATCTGCTTAGCTAATAAATCCCCCAAAGTAACATGATTGTAATTACTGCCTTGTCTACTGCTCTTTCTTACCATATGTATCTAACTCAGATGGTCAATACCAGGAGGGGTGGTGGAATTGACTTGCCTCCTAACCAACACACTCGAAGACAACCTCAGCCACAGCCTGCAGGGATGAATCCTCCTAATCCTCCACCAGGCGGAGTTGACCCACTGGTTGCTGCTCAGATGGCGATGATGCAGCAAATGGCAGATACCATGGCTGATATGCGTGCCCAGATGCAACAAGAACGCCAGGAGATGCGTCAAGAAAGAGAAGACATACGCCAGGAGTTACGCCAGGAGCGAGATGAGATATGCCAAGAAAGGAGGGCGCAACAACAGCAGCTGCAACAGCAACTTCAACAACAGCAACAGCAGCAACAAGTGCCACTGCCTCCACCACCACCACCAGTTCCCCCTCGTGATAAGCACCGGGAGTTTATGAGCCATAAGCCACCGACCTTCGCCAGCTCGCCAGATCCACTTGATGCAGACGATTGGTTGAAGTCAATTGAGAAGATGCTGAATATTGCTCAATGCACTGAACGGGAGAAGGTCTTATATGCTTCTGGACGTCTGACTGGGCCTGCAGCTGACTGGTGGGATTCTTATACTGCTGCCCATGATGCTGCAGGATACTATTACTTGGGCAGAGTTCAGTACGCAGTTCAGGAACTACCATATTCCAGCTGGGATGATAAAGATCAAGAAGAAGGAGTTTCTGTCGCTGAAACAAGGAAGTATGTCAGTCAGCGAGTACCGCGACAAGTTTATTCAGCTATCCAGATATGCTCCAGAGGAAGTTGCTGAGGATGAGAGGAAGCAGGAGCATTTCATTGAAGGACTTAATGGACCACTGCAGTATGCTCTAGTGGCACACACGTTTCCATCATTTCAGAGGCTGCTTGATAAGGCACTGGCTATTGAACACAAGCGTGTTCAACTGGGCGATTTGAAGAGGAAGGCTATCTCACAGGGACAGGGTAGCAGCAGTGTTCGTCCTCGCTACAGTTCACCACAGAGTACACCGCCTCGACCAGGAGGACCGCGCCCAGTTCAGCAATCACCATTGAGGACACCTACTCGACAGGCTACACCCACTGGCACCCCGACGAAGTTTGCAGGACAGAGTCCGGGCACTCAATGCTTCAAGTGTGGGAAGATTGGTCATTATGCAAATGTCTGCCCACAGAGGATTGCCACTACTCCAGTTCAGAACAAGCAACAGACCCCTGGCAAGGGATATTCTATAGCCAGGGTGAATCAAGTCAGCGTGGATGATACTCCGGATGGAGGGGACCTCGTAATTGGTATGTTTTATGTTAATGCAATTCCTGCAACAATATTATTCGATTCTGGTGCTACACATTCATTCATGTCTGCTCGTTATGCCAACACAAATGAAATACCACTGCTAAATATGAGAAAACCCCTGATAGTAATTACACCTAAAGGGCCTGTTGAGGCGAATCAAATGACACGTAGATTGACATTAACCATTATGGGTAGAGATTTTGGAGCTACTGCTATAATATTAGAGTCAAGCAGTATAGATTTGATCCTTGGTATGTCATGGCTAAGAAAGGCAAAGGCCGTTATAGCTTGTGGTAGAGGTACCATAGAACTCACTACCACTAAAGGAGAAAGGTTTCAAGTTAATATTGCAGTAACCTCCTCATCCATGCGTGCAATGTTCTTGATGCCTGAGGAGTTTGTTGGTGACAACATCCGGGTGGTTAGAGATTTTCCGGATGTCTTTCCAGAGGAGTTACCAGGGATGCCACCTGATAGAGAAGTTGAGTTTGTGATTGATCTCTTACCTGGAACCGCCCCTATTTCTAAACGGCCATATAGAATGTCCGTAGAAGAGTTGAAGGAACTTAAGAAGCAGTTGACGGAGTTACAAGAGGCTGGTTATATTCGTCCAAGTTCCTCACCTTGGGGAGCACCGGTGTTATTTGTGCAGAAGAAGGATGGATCGCAGCGGATGTGTGTGGATTATAGATCTCTTAATGATGTCACGGTGAAGAACAAGTATCCGTTGCCCCGTATTGAGGATTTGTTTGACCAGATGAGAGGAGCTAGAGTATTTTCGAAGATTGATCTCCGATCGGGTTACCATCAGATGAGGATTAGACCATCGGATATTCCTAAGACGGCTTTCTCAACTCGATATGGATTATATGAGTTTACTGTTATGTCATTTGGATTGACCAATGCACCAGCTTACTTCATGAATTTGATGAATAAGGTGTTTATGGAGTATTTGGACAGGTTCGTCGTGGTATTCATCGACGATATCCTTATCTATTCCAAGAATGAAAGTGATCATGAACAACATCTAAGGTTGGTGCTACAGAAGCTGCGAGATAATCAATTCTATGCTAAGTTCAGCAAGTGCGAGTTTTGGATTGGCGAAGTGCCATTTCTTGGTCATATTATTTCTAATGGAGGAATAGCAGTGGATCCTGCTAAGGTCAAGGAGATAATGGAGTGGAGAGTGCCCACTACAGTTACGGAGATTCGGAGTTTCTTGGGACTCGCAGGATATTATCGGAGATTTATTGAAGGATTTTCTAAGATTGCTAAGCCCATGACCTCGCTTTTGGAGAAAGGAAGAGAATTCAAGTGGGATGAGAAATGCCAAGAGAGTTTTGATCAATTGAAGGAGAGATTGATGTCACCTCCAGTATTGGTTATGCCGGATCTGCAGAAGGGATTTGACATTTACTGTGATGCATGCGGCCAAGGACTTGGATGTGTGCTTATGCAAGATGGTCATGTGATTGCCTATGCATCTCGTCAGTTGAGAAAACATGAATTGAACTACCCCACCCATGACTTGGAATTGGCTGCCGTTGTGCATGCACTTAAGATTTGGAGACACTACATTATGGGAACTAAGTGCCAAGTATACACGGATCATAAGAGTTTGAAGTATATATTCACCCAGAAGGATCTCAACCTCAGACAGCGTCGATGGTTGGAGCTCATTAAGGATTATGACTTGGAGATTCACTATCACCCGGGCAAGGCGAATTTGGTTGCAGATGCCTTGAGTCGGAAGGAGCATGTTCACTCCGCTTTCGTTGTCCAGCTACCTGATGAATTAGCAAAAGATTTTGAGAGACTCAACCTGGGAATTGTTACACATACAGGAGGGAGTGACTATTGAATTGGAACCTACCTTGGAGCAAGAAATTCGGAAAGGTCAGATTGGCGATGCTAAGATTCAGGAGATTAAGGATCTTATTACTGAAGGAAGAGGCCCAGAGTTCACGGAGGATGAGCAAGGCACGATATGGTTCAAGAATCGGATCTGTGTTCCCGATGTTGATAGTCTTCGGGAAACCATATTGAAGGAGGCACATGATTCAGTTTATTCTATCCACCCAGGAAGCACTAAGATGTATCAGGATTTGAAGCAAAAGTATTGGTGGTATGGATTGAAGAGAGATGTGGCTGCACATGTGGCTATGTGCGATGTATGCCAAAGAGTTAAAGCTGAGCACCAGAGGCCAGCCGGACTATTGCACCCACTGAAGATACCTGAGTGGAAATGGGAAGAGATTGGCATGGACTTCATTGTTGGATTACCCCGCACTTCTGCTGGATATGATTCTATATGGGTGATTGTGGACAGGCTAACTAAGGTAGCCCACTTTATTCCAGTGAAGACCACTTATTCCGGAGCTAAGTTGGCAGAGTTGTACATGGCACGGATTGTATGCCTGCATGGTGTGCCAAAGAAGATTGTGTCAGATCGAGGATCACAGTTTACCTCTCGATATTGGAAGCAGTTGCACGAGTCATTGGATACGAGATTAAATTTTAGTTCGGCTTACCATCCCCAGACTGATGGGCAGACGGAAAGGACTAACCAAGTGCTGGAAGATATGTTAAGAGCTTGTGCCCTTAGGCATGGTGGAAGTTGGGATAAGAGTCTACCGTATGCGGAGTTCTCATATAATAATAGCTATCAGGCCAGTTTGAAGATGTCACCGTTTGAGGCTTTGTATGGCAGAAAGTGCAGGACTCCCTTGTATTGGAATCAAACTGGTGAAAGGCAGTTGTTTGGGCCTGAGATCATACAAGAAGCAGAGGAACAAGTTCAGCAAATAAGGGAGAATTTGAGAACTGCACAGTCCAGGCAGAAAAGCTATGCTGACACCCGGAGAAGACTACTTGAGTTTAAGGAGGGTGATTATGTCTATTTGAAGGTGTCACCACTCCGGGGCATGAGAAGGTTCAAAGTCAAAGGAAAGTTGTCCCCTCGCTTTATTGGACCCTTTTTAATCTTAAAGCGAGTGGGAGAAGTTGCATATCAATTGGAGTTACCGGATCATCTTGCGGATGTTCATGATGTATTCCATGTATCTCAGCTGAAGAAATGTCTCAGGGTGCCTGAAGAACAATTACCAATGGAGGACCTTAGTGTTCAAGAGGACTTGACTTATGCTGAGTACCCCATCAAGATTCTGGATACTTTGACTCGAATTACGAGGAGTAAAGTTATAAAGATGTGCAAAGTTCAATGGAGCCACCACGGTGAAGATGAAGCAACTTGGGAAAGAGAAGAAGAGCTTCGTATAGATTTTCCCCACCTTTTCCCTAGAACTTCTTAAATCTCGAGGACGAGATTATTTTTAAGGGGGGTAGGATTTGTAACACTCAAGTTGTATACCAAGAGTAATAGAGAGAGCTTCTCATTTTGTGTGTCTTATTTGCATCATAAAAAGAGCACCTATGAAGTTGAGAGTGACTAAATAAAACAATTACTCTAAAATAAAGAAAAAAAAGTGCATTTGTTGGAGTTTTATGTGTTGTGCATGAAATAAAACCATGATGATAAGAATGATAAGGTAATAATCATTTGAAGCTTGATTAAGCCACATTGAAAATTAGGATTTTGAAAATAAGGAAAAGAGAAGAGATATGGAAATATAAATAAAATGTATACATAAATATCTTCAGGCTTACTATTTTTAGATGCAAAAATAGAGTTTATAAAAGAGGATCCACAAAAGTTTGAACTAAGTCAAATTTGGTTTGAAAATGAAGAAAGAAAACAGAAAAATAAAAAGAAAAAGGAATAAACCTTACCTGGGCCCTGTACCACGAATTCGGCCCACCAGGGAAGTGTCCCGCGCGGCCCATCTCCAACGCGTGAGAGCGCTGACACCCGGGCCCTCCTTGCCAGCCTCTGCTTGCGCGCGTGCTTCACCTGGCGCCGACAGCACGGGCCCACTTGCCATTTGCTCCACCTCGTGCCTTCCTACGCTGTTCCACTGGCACGCGGGCCCCCGCTTGACAGGTCGTCTTCCCCCTCGCAACGGAATCCCGAGCTTGACGGAGCCGTGCGCTCGCCGCGGGGTTGGTTGCGACACCCGGACTCGGTCCGAGCCTATTTAGGAGGCCACGGCTCCGGTGCCGTCCTACCGTTCCCTGGTGCATCCTCACTTCCACTAGAAAAGCGGGCGCTGCGAGGGAGAAGCGGTGGCGGTGGGGAGCTCAACTCGGACCGCACCGCCGGGAAGCGTGGACAGACGTCGCCGTTGTTCCAATTACCGTGAGTTTACGCTCGAATCTACCTCTGCTCCCTCTCTCTCATTCGCGCCAGAAACCTCTCGATATTGGACGTGTGACCAGGCGTCAATCTCTCGTCGGAATTGGGGCTCCGCCGCTGGAATCATGGCGCGTCGTGGGCAGAGCCCTGTGCTCGACTACGATAGAAATTGGTTGGGGGGTTGGGTTCGTCACGTCGTCGATTTGGCGTGGAACAATGGAATTTGGGAATGGTGCTCGGATGGACCGGATTGCGTTAGCTCGCCGGCGCGATGTCAAAAACCAGGGCGGCGCCGCCGTCGGACGCCGGGTGGGGAGGAAGATGGGTCGACCGCCGTCGATCCGTCGATGAATGGCTGAGATTAGACGTCAACATACCCATTCGCATGATTGAATCATAACCATAGATCTGCAATCCCACGGCTCGGATTAGATCTGGCTCCATTAAATCGTGACCGTGCATTCCTGATCTGGTGGCCTGCGTAGCGTACCGCTTCGGCGCCCTCCAGATTTAATCTGCGCCCTCGGTGTTTAATCCAACGGCCGAGAATCGCCCGTAACCCTTCGCCGTGGCAATTTTTCTAAAGAGACCCTATAGTTCTAAGTATTCAACCCGCCGTCCTCTCCACTGTTTCCTGAGTCTTAGGAGTTTTACCCCGTAGCCCCTGACTTTTCTAGAAATCGAGGCCCAGTCCAGAGACAATTAAAAACAGAGAATTTATTATAAAAATTTGTTTTTAATACAAAAACAATTCTAGAAACTTGTAAAATTCATAGAAATTCCATTTTTGACCCAAATTGAACCATTCCAATTTCTAAAATTTTGTAATATTATTCTCTAACACTTTGAGTCACTGTTTTGACATGAACTCTGTTAGAAAATTAATTTATCATCTAATCCTATTATAATCACCTTAAATCTTAGGAAATTCATAACTTGAATTCTATAACTCCAAATTCAGTGATTCCAGTTCCCATGATTTCATTTTAATGTGTAGATTTTTACTGTATATTTCATTCATCTGTTTGGTGTGATGTTGATTTTGGCTATACTATGTATGTATTGTGTTGGTGCGAGTAGACGAGCAAGCCACTGTGGAAACTGAGGTTCAGCAAGTAGAGATAGCTGAGCAGGAGCTCATTACAGGCAAGTTGTGCCCTTGATCACTTACTTTTCCCAGCCATGTTCTTATTAATTTTAATGATCTGCATAGGATAATTTTGATGGGAGCCTTTATGTACCCCAGTTTTGATTACCTCTATACCTTGTTCACCCCTGGAATATTTTTGGGTAGTACTTGCTATTGCTTTATGTGGCATTGGGTATGGAGATTCATTATTCATGATTAATCTGTTATTATCTTGTTATTATTACTGTTCATGTTAAGATCATTAAATTAATGGGAACATGGAGCGACCACCCGGGAAAACAGTGCTACCACAAGGGTTTAATGGGACGCCCTTGGCTGACTAATTAGGAAAGCTAGTGGAAGACTACCTTACCCGAAAGGGGCAAGGGCAGTAGGGGAGAGGTTAGTGCGGGGAGGTCCCTGGTTGATTTTGCTGCGATGGCTATCAGCCAGGAACCCTTTACTGGATCTTCCCATAAACTGTAGCGGGTTTTCGGAAGCTAGTGGAACTTTGTAAAGGCCTCGTAGTGGATCCCTAGCCATTCACCTCGGTAGTGTCTAAGGGCCTTGCAAACCCTGGCGACATGGGATACACGACTTGTGGGTAAAGATGCGCAACCTCTGCAGAGTGTAAAACTGGTATACTAGCCGTGCTCACGGTCAAGAGCGGCTCGGACCCTCACATGATTAATTATGGAACTTAAATTCAATTTGACATTTGCATCGCATTTGGGATTATTTTATTATTACTGTTCTTTATTATTATTAAGGTTTGGTATTTACTTACACTTAGTAATTGCTAATAAAATTTTGACCAACTTATAAAAGCAATGCTCAGCCTTAGCCTTTATTTCATTGATCAGCCTTACACTTCATGAACTCCCACCTTTGGTGAGTTCATGCCACATTATTCCCCACGACTTGTTGAGCTATGAACGTATGTGAGCTCACTCTTGCTGTCTCACACCCCCCCCACAGGAGAAGAACAGGTTGTTGAAGAGGAGCTGCCTAACACTGAGGAGTTCGATCTGATCTAGGTGGCGTTTCTTAGTCGACATTGGCGCCATCGATCCTTAGTTCGTTTTATATTTATCTTTATTTTGTAATAAGACTTCCGCTATGTAATAAGTACTCTGATGTTTTATGACATTTATCTCTATACACTCTGTTATTGTATATGTTGTCTTCTTGGCGCATGTATGAGATGCACCCGGCTTTGTTCTTTAAAACCGGGTGTTACAACTAAATAGTCATTTCATCTTTAAGTCGGTTTCACCCTTCGTCTTGAGACATTTCATAATGCCGAAGTTTCATGAGTGGTAGCTTCGACATTGCTTTTAGGAGGATCTGCCGAAGGTGTTTCTTCTTTCAGGATCTTCGGCGACGAAGCATGCCCCTAATAGTAGCGCCTTCGCGGTGCTAGATCGTTTTTCGTAACGAGCTTGATCCGTGAAAAAGTCTCTTAGGCTTCGGGAAGCCGAAGGTCCGAAAAACACCTTCCCTGAGCTCGTTGCTGAGAAACGATAAAAATTCTCCAAGCGCGAAACAATCCCGCCATGTAGCGGGTTCGCGCGTCCTCGCAATTCACCTTCTCAGGTTCTGTGGCCCACCATTCAGTAGGTGCAGGCGACTGTTCGTTCGGTGCAGAAGACTTGTCGATTCACCTTCCCACCTGTGGCATTATATAAACAGACAGGTAGGTGTGAAGTTACCACAACATTCATTGCTATTGCACTGTTTTGCTGCCAAAAATTAAACATAGCCGAAGCTTAGTCATCGCACGCAAACGAAGCATCGCTTTTGCTTCTGCTTCGTCACAAGAGGAAGAGCTTCGGGGAAATAAAAAAAGTCACCAATCTTCAAAAAATTGTAAGGAATTCATCATCAAATGGTGAGAGTACGCTCCACTGCCAGGGTTGGTCGCGAGGGAGATGAAGCCGAAGCTACTGAGACCGCTCCCATTTCTGAAGTGATGAAGCGGTCAGGGCTGGTGGTACCAGAGGAAACTTCCGACGAAGGTGTACCTACTGCCGAAGCTGAACATGTTGATGCTAGAGAGGATGAATATGAAGACGAGTACGGTGCCACGCCATCTAAACCGAGCCACCTAGAGTTTGGGAAGTCTACTATTACTGAAGGTGATGTGCCTAAGATGTTGAAGCTTGGCTATTTTAGTGAAGCCAAAAAGAAGCTGATTCGTTTCGGTGGAGAGGAAATTACCCTGAAGCCGGAAAAAGATGAGGTGGTGGTATTTAGAAGCTTTTTTAAAGCAGGATTGAGATTTCCTTTGCACGATATGATCGCATATGTTTTGGAGAGATTTGGGATTTATCTTCACCAGCTAACTCCTAACGCCATCGTTAGGCTTAGTATCTACATTTGGGCTCTCCGGAGCCAGGGGGCAGAACCGCTTGCCGAAGGCTTTTGCCGGGCACACGAGCTTCATTATCAGACCAAGGCTAGAGAAGATGGGCTGCATGATAACTTCGGCTGCTATAATTTTGCTTATCGCAAAGATGCGAAATATCCAGTTATTAGCTATCGTACCAAATGGCCAGCTGGCTGGAAAACTGAATGGTTTTATGTTAAAGTGGATGAGAAGAAGGAGAAGCTGGTTCAAAGCCCTTTGAGTTTAATCTTCGGAGAAACTAGGCCCCAATGCGACATGAAACCAGATAGTCCATGCCAAATTGTACTGGGCAAATTTTGGGTTATTGCAGAGCATATTGGCACTAGAGATCTGGTGCAAGAATTCTTAGCGTTCAGAGTATTTCCAACTTTGAAGGAATGGGACATGCCGAAACTAAAAGAGGAAAAGAAGAAGAAAGAGCTTGTTCGGCTTCCTTATTATTATAAATTCAAGAAGCATTTCAAAGAACCTTGCCAGGAGTGGTTGGACACGATCGAAGTTATGTGCAACGAGATCCTTGGCAACTACTCTAAAAAATAAGATCAGTTAATGACTGCGGCCTTCGGCACTCGTTCGAAGCGAAGATTGAACCAGGTGATGGATGCCTTAAATTTTGATTATCCTGACTATGAATGACTGGACAGAGGTGCCGAAGGGCAAAAAAGAAAAAGAGTTGCTAGCGTCCTTGATAGGGAAACTGCTATGTTGGTGAAAAAGGACGAAGAAGTTTTGAAGAAAAGAAAATTAAGCCCTGAGCCGAAGATAGCTGCTCCAAAGAAAAGGAGAGCTACGGCTCCGAAACAAAAAACAGCTGATATAGGGGAAGAAGCTTCAGCGACACCTCCTGCTGCCGATGTGGAAGAAATTTTAAAGGTAATGACTGAATCCTTGCCTATCAAGCTAAGACCACTAGGGCTGCATCTGACAAAGCTTTTTCAGAAAGAAAAAGAGCCTTCGGCAGCGGAGAAGCCTGCTGAGCCGAAGAAACGTAGGATTATTCAAGTGGTCGAAGTCATCCAGCAGACACCGCCGCGGGCATCGACGTCAAAGATACCGCCTATTGAGAGCATTGGTGCTGCCGAAGCTGCCGCCACCGAAGCTGAAGGTGCCAAAGCTGAAACCGTTGAAAATGTGAATCTAGAAGCCGCACTTGGTGAAATTGATACCATGCTTCTGGATGCGGCCGCGGAAGAAGCTACCGTAGTCGCTGGAAAAGGAAAGGGTAAAGCCGAAGATACTTCGGAAGAAGAAGAATTCAATTTTCAAGATATACTTGGGCAAGAATTATCAGAAGCTGAAAAAGGAGAACTGAAGGAATATGCTATATCTTGCGGATACAAACCGGGGGCTTTGCTTTTTGGCGGAGTTAACGAAGGGAGGTTAGGATGTCTTCGGGACCGGACCGGGGCGAAGGTCATCAGCACTCTATCAAAGAGTGTTGGCCTTCCGAAGATCGAGGCGGACCTTTGCAGGTACCGGCGACAGCATATCGCCGGTAGGCTGTTTTATGCTAACTTTAAGGTAAAATTAAAAAGAATTTATTATTATTATTATTTTTATATATAAAGATGTTTTCTGATGAAGGTTGTTTTTGGCAGAGTTTACTACTAAGCAAAGTTCTGAGGATGCAACAAGACCTCGAGGACAAGAAGAACGAAGCTATAATTGCAGATCTAGAAAAGAAAATTAAAGATTACGAAGTTGTTTTAGAGAAAAAAGACTTCGAACTCCAAGCTATGGAAGGTTCACTGGCGGAAGCCCAGGCTGAAGTTGCTAAATTGAAGAATGAATTTTCCTCAGAAAAGAAAAATTTTGAAGCCAGACTCGAAGCTGAAGTTGAGAAGAGTTCAACTTTGCAAAAATCACTAAAGGACCTTTAGGAAAAATGTTTAAACTTCGGCAACCGATGCCTATAGCGGCTGAAGCAGGTGTTCCACTCGGTTGGAGCAAGCACTGAGAAATTGAACCCTTCGGTTGAAAACCTGCCAGAAACTTTGGAACACATTGAGGGTGAAGTTGACGCTCTCGACGAAGTTATAGGTGGACACGCTGATTTCTGCGCTCTGTTAGCTTCTCGAGGCACAGCTGTCGCCTTCATGAAATCTGGCTGTACACACGGAAAAATTGTTAACAGACCCAATTTTAGCTTGTCACCGGCGGATTTAATTGATATCCCTAGCCTAGCTCGAAGTATAGGAAACAGGTTCATAACTCAAATTTGCATAGAGGGCGGGCGAAAAATGGCTGGCGACGAAGCTCGAAGCCATCTTAAACCAGTAAAAAACTAGTCTGTTACCTTACCTTCGCCTTAAACCTTGCACTTGCCTCATATCGTCTTAATATGTATAGGATGACGAGGCTGAGGAACAAAGAGCCGAAGCTTGACCGATGATCTGAAGCTTAGATGATCCGAAGCTTAATGATATCAAAATTGAAGAATTTGCTGAAAAAGTTCTATGGAAAATCTAGTAATATCGTTGTAAAAAAGTATTGTAATTTTAGGAATCAGATACTCTGTGAATTTGTGCATACCTTGTAATATAATTTTACCTCTTCGTTCATGTATGAACTGCTTTGATGTGGACGAGACTTATATTTTTTGAGCCGAAGGGGAAAAACACCTTCCCTTCTTTTCGTACACAACGAAGCATGAAACTGCTTCTTTTTTCTTTTTGCCGAAGCCTTATCTTTATAGCCGAAGCATCTGCCTGTGTATGTTATGATGATGATGATCCTATGTATGTCTAAGTGAATGTTTATGAATGCAAATGTATGATGTAATGTGTCGTGCAAATGAATGCCCAAACACACACGTCCGAAGCCACAACCATAGCCTTCATTCCCTTGGGAATGACCGAAGTCTCTTTGTCGTTTATTTTTCAGCTTCACCGCTTATTTTTCGGTGTATCAGCGCTGACTTTTCGCTGTAAGTTCTGCATCCCCTTAGGAACGTCTTTTGAACTTCTTCACCTTCTATTTCGGCGGTATCGCGTCGAATTTTCACGCTTCGCCTTATATTTCGGTGGTATCAGCGTTGACTTTTCGTTGTAAGCTCTGCATTCCCTTGGGAACGACTTTTGAGCAGAAAACTTACACTGCGCTCCCTTAGGAACGGTTTTTTTTGTAGCTTCGTCGTGCTCTGCATCCCCTTAGGGACGACTTTTGAGCTTCTCCCTGTTTTTTCCTTTTTCCCTGCACTCGATGGTGCATGCTCAGTTTTTACATATACATTTTTGGGGGATTTTGCTCTCGTTGAGCTGAATGAGAAAAGGAAAATTACATGCTATGGCCCCATTAAAAACTTTTCTCCCCCTTTGGAAAGGAAAAGGGTGCCATAGGATAAATAAAAAAGATTACATCAAGTTAGACATAATATCGCCGAAGCTCATTCGCATTCCAAGATCTAGGAATGTCGTTGCCGTCCATGTCCTTCAATCTGTAAGAACCGGGTCTTGACGAAGATACTACCAGAAAAGGTCCTTCCCACTTCAGCTGTAGTTTGCCTACTGTGTCTGGGTTGGCCACTCTCCGAAGTACCAAATGCCCTGGTTTGATGTTCTTTAGCCGAACTTTTCTGTCCCGCCATTTTATTATTTCGGCTTGGTATTTATTGATATTCTCCACAGCCTGAAGCCTGATCTCTTCTATAGCATCTTTTGCCACATAAAAATCAGCTTCGTGCTCTGCCGAAGCCACTGTTCTTATTGACCATGCCCTAGCTTCTTCTGGGGTTATTGCTTCGTCGCCAAATAATAGTTTGAATGGTGTAAAACCTGTTGACCTTGATATTGTTGTGTTGTGGCTCCACACTACTTTGATCAATTCATCTGGACCATTTTCCTCTGGGCTGATTGAAGATTAACTTCATTATTCCCGTCATTATAATGCCATTAGCTCTTTCAACAAGTCCATTTGACTCCGGATGCCTGACCGATGCAAAATGAATCTTCGTGCCAATCTGTTCACAGAATTCCTTGAAAGCTTCGGCATTGAACTGTGTTCCGTTGTCTACAGTAATAACCTTCGGCACTCCGAAGCGACAAACAATGTTTTGCCAGAAGAATTTCTGGACGGTAACTGAAGTTATTGTGGCCAAAGGCTTCGCCTCAATCCACTTGGAAAAATATTCTACCGCCACCACAACATATTTTAGATTTCCTTGTGCTGGTGGAAGTGGACCTAGCAAATCGAGGCCCCACCTTTGCAACGGCCAAATGGGCTGTATTAATTGAGTGAGAGATGAAGGTTGTTTCTGGTCTCTCGCACATTTTTGACAGCCTTCACATTTTTGAACTAATTCTGCTGCATCGGAAGCTACCTTCGGCCAGTAGAATCCTTGTCGAAAAACTTTTCCCAACAGAGGTCTAGACCCAACATGAGATCCACACAGACCTGCATGTATCTCCTTCATTAATTCAATACCTTCGGTTCTTGATAAACACTTGAGAAGTGGGGAACAAACCCCATATTTATACAATTCCCCTTCTATTATCACATATGGTCTTGTCCTTGCCTCCATTCTCTTGTTATAAACTTCGTCATCGGAGAGACAGTTGCCTTGGAGGAAGGATATGATTTCAGTTCTCCAGTCCTCACTGTGTACTGGAGAAATGGTAAGTATAGCTCTTTCCATAAGTTCAACCGAAGGTGCCTTTATTGTTTCGAAGAATACCTCCGAAGGTATAGGGAGCCCCTGGGCCGCTGATTTGGCTAACAAATCTGCATGCTCATTTTCACCTCTTGGAATATTCTTGACAGAAAAACCTTCGAAGGAGGCTTCCAACCTTCGAACTGCATCCAGATATTTTTTAAGCTTCGGATCTTGTGCCTTGCTGCTTTTGTCCACGTGGCCAGCAATAACTTGAGAATCGGTCTTCAGAATAGCCCTTCTTACTCCCATTGCCCTAAGTTTCTGAAGCCCCAACAAAAGTGCTTCGTACTCAGCAATATTATTTGTACAACTGAAATTCAATTTGACTGCATAACATGTTTTAACTTTTGACGGTGCCACTAACACCGCAGCTGCTCCTGCACCAAAGGTTCCCCAAGAACCATCGCAGAACACCGTCCAAGCTTCGGTACCCTTGCTTGTCCCTTCTTCATGAGCCCCTGGCGTCCAGTCAGCAATGAAGTCTGCTAGCGCCTGGGATTGAATTGAAGATCTGTGTACATAGTCAATGGTGAATTCATTGAGCTCCGCAGCCCACTTTCCAACCCTTCCAGTGGCTTCTCTGTTCCTTATAATATCCTTCAGAGGCTGTGATGAGGGAACAATTATATGGTAAGCTTGAAAATAATGCCGAAGCTTCCTGGAGGCCACTAATATAGCATATAACACCTTCTCCAATTCTGTGTAATTTTTCTTTGATAAACTTAATACTTCGGAAACAAAGTATACTGGGATTTGCTTCTTAATTTGTCCTTCAAGCTTCTCCTGTACTAGTGCCGCACTCACTGCAGAGTGCGAAGCTGCCACATACAATAGCAAAGGAGCCCCTGGCATAGGTGGGGTTAGTGTTGTTAGATCAATCAGGTATTGCTTCAGCTCTTCGAAGGCTTTCTGCTGAGCTGAACCCCACTGAAAGACTTCGGCCGACTTCAGCACTTCAAAGAACGGTAAATTTCTTTCTGCTGATCTAGATATGAATCGATTCAAAGATGCCAATCTTCCTGTCAGCCGCTGAGCCCCCTTCTTTGTGCTTGGCGGTTCCATCCGAAGGATAGCTTCGATCTTGTTTGGGTTAGCTTCCATCCCCTTCGTTGAAACCAGACAACCAAGGAATTTGCCCTTCTTCACTCCGAAGACACATTTTTTCTGGATTTAATTTCAGGCCAGCTTGGCTAAAATTAGCAAATGTTTCCTGCAGATCAGCAATGTGATTTTCCTGCTTCGTGCTCTTTACTATGATATCATCAACATATGTTAGCACATTTCTGCCTATCTGAGAGTGAAGGACTTTGGCTGTCATTCTACTGAAGCTTCCTCCAGCATTCTTGAGCCCCTCAGGCATCTGAAGATAACAATATGTACCACTAGGGGTTATGAAGCTGGTTTTTGGCTCATCTTCCTTCTTCATCCAGATTTGGTGGTAGCCTGAATGACAATCTAGTAGACTCATGAGTTTTGACGAAGCTGCTGCATCTACTAGAGAATCTATTCTTGGTAATGGGAACTCATCCTTTGGACAAGCCTTATTGAGATCAGTAAAATCAATGCACATTCTCCATTTGCCATTAGCCTTCTTCACCATAACAGTGTTGGCTAGCCATTCTGGGTATTTCACTTCTCTGATGACACTAGCACTGAGAAGTCTTTTTATTTCGTTCCGAGCACCTTCGGCTTTATCATCAGACATTTTCCGAAGCTTTTGTTTCCTGGGTTGAAAGGATGGATCGACATTGAGTGAATGTTCAATGACGTCCCTGTTGACACCACAGAGATTGTTGGCTGACCATGCAAAAACATCTTTATTGTTGAATAAAAACCTTATCAAGGTTTTTTCCTGCTCTTCAGATAATTGAGACCCTAGTAGTACCTTCTGTTCTACTATGTCTTCACACAGAAGCATAGGCTTCGGCTGATCAGCCGAGGCAGCCTTCTCTCTTCTGTACTTGTACTGTTCACAAGCCTCATTTCCATCTATGTTGTGGATTGCTTTTGAATCTATCCAGTTTCCTTCAGCTTTTCTAGCAGCTTCCTGACTGCCATGAACAACAATAGGTCCTTGTTCTGAAGGTATCTTCATGCATAGATATGCTGGATGAAGTATTGCTTCGAAAGCGTTGAGTGTCCCACGACCAATGATTGCATTGTAGGGGTATTCCATGTCAACAATATCGAACACAACCTGTTCAATCCTTGTGTTGTGGACAAATCCGAAGGTCACTGGCATTGTGATTTTGCCAAGTGCTACAATTTGCCTTCCTCCGAAGCCACAAAGAGGCTGTGTAGCATCATGAATCTTGTCCTCTGGCTCTTGCATCTGTCTGAAGGCCTTAGCAAATATGATGTCGGCTACGCTGCCTGTATCAACCAAAACATTGTGGACGAGAAATCCCTTGATGACGCAAGATATAACCATAGCATCATTATGAGGATAATCCTTGAGCTGAAGGTCCTCCTGAGAGAAGGTAATTGGGATGTGGGACCATTTTGACTTGATGAAGGGTCCCTGCACCCCAACATGTTGCACCCTTCTCTGAGCCTCCTTCTTCTGCTTCTTGTTGGCTGGTTCTGAGCATGAACTGCCTGTTATTAGGAGCACCAGCTTCATAGCCGAAGCAGCTTCAACTTGGATGTTGGACGAAGCCTTCAGCTTAATAGTGGAAGTGAGTTCACCGGAGGTGGGCGCCAATGTTGGGGACTTGTTCTCAAGTGCTATGAATTAAGAACAAGGCAACACAGAAAAAGTTAATGGTTAATGGCCTTCGTCCTTCGAAGCATTATCTCCCTCAGGATATAATGATCTTCAGACGAAGGTTATGAAGGACATACCTTCATAATTATAACACATTTGTATAAAAGACGAAGCATATGAAACATGAGAAACAACATGAATAATTGTATGATATCATAATATATTTATATTTCTCATTATATAGTCACGAATGAATATGAACAATATTGAATTACATTTATACCTTCGGCTTGACAGAAAGTGATAATACAAGCGTGTCGCGAAAGCAAATGCCAAGTCCGCGTGAACAGTACAGGGGTACTGTTCATCTATTTATAGGCACAGGGCGCAACCTGTGAGATATTACAATCATGCCCTTTACAAAAGATTACAATTATGACATAGACCCTTATGGACTAAACAGTCATTTCATCTTTAAGTCGGTTTCACCCTTCGTCTTGAGACATTTCATAATGCCGAAGTTTCATGAGTGGTAGCTTCGGCATTGCTTTTAGGAGGATCTGCCGAAGGTGTTTCTTCTTTCAGGATCTTCGGCGACGAAGGATGCCCCCAACAGGTACTAGGAGCATTAGTTAACCCAAAGGGCATCACTAACCATTCATACAACCCAAATTTTGTTTTAAATGCAGTCTTCCATTCATCTCCAGTTTTCATTCTTATTTGGTGGTATCCACTTCTCAAATCAATTTTAGTAAAAATTGTGGAACCACTTAATTCATCAAGCATATCATCTAGCCATGGAATCGGATGGCGATAGCGAATGGTAATATTATTTATAGCTCTACAATCAATACACATCCTCCAAGATCCATCTTTCTTAGGTACTAAAATCACAGGAACAGCACAAGGGCTTAAGCTTTCACGAACAAAACCTTTATCAAGAAGTTTTTGCACTTGCCTTTGTATTTCCTTAGTTTCTTCAGGATTGATTTGATATGGTGGACGGTTAGGAAGTGCAGCCCCTGGAATAAGATTGATTTAATGCTCAATCCCTCGAATTGGAGGTAGCCCAGCCGGTGTTTCTTGTGGAAACACGTCTTCAAAGTCCTGCAAAAGATCAGCCACAACACTAGGAAGAGATGTTATGCCGTTAGCAAAAATCAAAACATCTTTGTTCACAAGTACAAAGAGTACTTGATATGGGTTGTTCCTCACTTCTCTCAGCTCAGATTTTGTGGCTAGCATAACTAGATGTTCTCCCTCTTCCTTCCTTTTATCTCTTGAATTTGGCTTGTAGCACTCGCTCACCGAATTGTGGATGGCACTCATTTTCTTTTGCTCTTCTCCTCCTCTACTTGCTGTACTAATTTCAGTTTTCTTTTGTAAGTGTTCAGCCATGATTTGTTGAGGGGTCATAGGCTTGAGTACAAACTTTCTCCCTTTCAGATCTAGCGTGTATTGATTTTTTCTTCCACAATGCTAAGAATATCGGTCATATTGCAAGGGTCTTCCTAGCAGCATGTGACACACAGACATGGGTGCAACATCGCACTCCACTGTGTCAACATACTCTCCAATCTTGAACGAAACTTTCACCTTATAACCAATCTTGATATCTCCTGATTCATTCAACCATTGTACATGATATGGATGAGGGTGTCGCTGCAACTTCAAACCAAGCTTGTCAACCATCTCACGACTTGCAAGATTATGGTAGCTCCCTCCATCAATGATCACCTTTACTACTTTGTCTTGTACTTTGGCTCGCGTTTGAAAAAGATTATGTCGTTGTACAATTTCAGCTTCTTTCATTTGAACACTCAAGATTTGTGTAACCACAAGAGTAGTACCATGCTCAAATTCACATCCAGTGTGTTCCTCAATTTTATCTTCTACATTTTCTGCTTTAGCTTCCTCTTCACTACCTGATGTATATTCTCCATCATCATTCACAAGGATCACACGATTATTTGGACACTCCTTTATGACATGACCACGACCTCCACACCTGAAGCACTGAATACCACTACTCTTGGCTGTTGAACCCACTGATGTTGAAGTGGATGCTGCTGGTTTATAACTCGTGTTTGGAGCAGCACCGTTCTTTCCACTAGAATTGCCTTGAATATTGGATCGCAAGCCCCCAGTTGAACCTTTTGTCGCTGAGAATGCAGCAGTAAACCTTGAGATCGATTTGCTTCCTCCAGTCATGGTTCGTGCACCATATGACAAGGGCTTGCTGCTCTTAGCATCTTGTTGCAGCTGGCGTTTAGCTTTGGTGGCTTGATGTACCAAATCAACAAGACATTGGTACGACTGAAACTCAACAATGCACTGAATGCTGCGGTGTAACCCAGCCATGAAACGTGCAATGGTTTGCTCTTTGTCTTCATACACATTGGCTCTAATCATGGCCTTCTCCATCTCCTTATAATACTCCTCAACAGAGAAACTTCCTTACCTCAAATTCTGCAATTTATCAAAAAGATCACGCCGGTAATGCTCCGGTACAAAACGAATTCTCATTTCTCGCTTCATCTCTTGCCAAGTAATAATAGGGTCATCTCCATATTCTTCACAATCACGAAGAAGTTGCTCCCACCAAATTAGAGCATATCCTTCAAACTCAAGAGATGCCATTGCAAGTTTCTTCTCATCTGAATAATTATGTAGGCGGAAGATTTTCTCCACCTTCAATTCCCATGTGAAATAATCTTCAGGATCAGATCTACCATCAAATTTTGGCATGGTAAACTTAAGTTTCCCAAATCTCTCTTCTTGGTTGATGCCTCTATGATGACGACGACCATAGCGATGTTGGGATTGATCATCATCCCCAAATTCAGATTCTTCATTGTCATCATTTCTTCGATTCCGTCCTCTTCCTCTACCACGTGCAGCACCTTGATTCCTCCTCCCATGTTCACTTGCTCTTCTAGAATAATTTCCTTCACCTTCTTCCCCATCTTCATCATGGTTTCTTGCACCATCAGGGAGTCGACGACAACCTCTGATTCCAGCCATAAGTGTCTAAAGATCTTGTGCCAACCGATCTTACTTGTCTTCTATGCTTTGTTTGAGCCCATTGAATTGTATCAGTGTGACACATTCTTCAATATCACCGTTGGGATCCATCTTCCTGCGAAATTAGTGGCGACAAGGCAACAAATATAGGTGGAATATGAAGCTATATAGAATCTCACAACCTCACCACTCTTACCAACCAAAGCTCGTATGAGGTCCTTGCGGGTTGCAAGAAAAATGTGTGGTGGTAACAAGAGAGTGATGGTTAAGCGAATACAAGACCAGAGTGCTGATTACGATGGCTTATATGTGGAGCTTGGTGGGGAATAATAAACAAGTAATGCAATCTGAATCCTAGTTGTCGTAAAGTTAAATAACAATCCAATTAGAAGTTCACTGCCTAGTGCTGACCACAAGATTCGAGTGATGTAAGTAGATGAAACACACACACAAAGAAATTTCAGATTTGATGCAAATCAAAGAGCATGATTGGAATGCAAGTGTTGCAATCAGACCAACCAAAATTTTGCATCAAATGACAATAGCAAACTGGTTGAACAACTTGATGAACTTTCAGCACTTGTGCACATAAACAAACCGACCGTTCTACTTTTCTTTCACAATCTTTGTTCGACACTTTTTTTGGGTACTTTTCTTTCTTCTTTTTTTTGATACTCTTTTTTATAGAACTTAACACAGAGATCTAATATGATATTGCACACTTTATAATAATCAACAAAGAACTCAACCAGCAGCTATAACTTAAATAGGATCAAAGTTAACACGAAGGAAATGATGAGGGTTTTCAGATTTTTCTTTTTGTGGATATTTTCAGATATATATAAGAGGCTCAAAGGGAACACAAAGGATAGAGTGACCAGCAACTAAACAAAGACTCTAAGGACTGAAACTTAACAAAACTCACTGGAACAACAGATTGAAACAAAGGGCTATGGTAAAAATATTTTATGGCTTTTTGGTGGATAGGATGAACACAAAATATATGTAGCTAAGAGCAAAGAATACTACCATGGCAACTGAGGCTCTGATACCAGATGATGCGTCACGATGCCCGATCTTCACGACGTATGATCAATCTTCAGATAACTAGCTTCAAAGAAGCCAAGATAACTTGCTGCAAGCAGCGATAATGAGTGCAACCTGACAAATAAAACTCGAAGCCAACCACCGTCTTTAACCGACAGCCTGAATCGAGGATTCGCCCAACCACACTCTCAAAGAACCAACCAACACAACCTACAATCAATCGAGGAGACCTCGAAGGGAGTAGGAGCACCAATTGGGAGCGGATGAAGCCGCCGCTTCTGCAATCCCGCGAAGGAATTCACAAGAGCAAATGGGTAGAGATCACTCTCAATATTTGTTAGCACACAGCTGAACAAAAGGGTTCTGTTTTAGATTATCATAAGCTGCCTTACATCATAGACATAGGGGGGGGGTATTTATACTAGTAACAACCAGCCTTAGCGAGGTATAAACACGAAACTAAAGTATTTTCACGTGCTAATGTGAAGGAGCCTCTTCGGGAGATCTGGAGAGCTGATTTCCGTGTGGCTGTTTGACTTCTACGTAGCCTTCAGTATTTTGACAATAACTTCTTCTAGGAATCTTCAAATGACGTGGGACTGGTTGCATTGGAAAGCTAACTTGATAAGCTTTCTCACCATATATAGCATGCTTAATGAAACTTCATAGAATGATGCAGTTTAATACGAAAACTTGGTCATCAAGCAGACTGTTGACCTTCTGACCAGTCAACACTAAAGTAGGTCGGCTGCCTTTCTGGTAGATTTGATTAAGTCGGCTTTAGAAGCATTGGAAACTAGACTTCAAGAGCTTTCCAAAAAGTACTTATGGGCCTTCATAGCTTTTGGGAATTAAAAGATATGACTGTTTCTTCTGGACGGTTCTATTGCGCTGGACTGACTCAGACATAGCTCTTCTTGCTGATTCGCCCTCGATATGTTTTGTCCTTCCTCTTTGGTGAACCTAAGTAATATCAATATACACGACTTAGGTAGCATAAAGTTCTCATTAGTGTTTAATTGAAATTCATAAAGTAGCGCGTGCACCTATTGATGTAGCTTCTTAGCTCGGCTATGTGTAATTGGTCCATCAAAGGCTTGGGTTGGTGATGATGTTGGTTGTACTTGAGTTGATGTAGTATGCCTTGGGGTTGTAATGTATTGCTTAATGGCATGGTCATATCATCCTCCCCTTGAAAAGGAGTCATCCTCGACTCTGAAGTGTCTTCACTTGTATATGGTAAAGAGGTCAGCAACATTGAACGTGTTATCCTTTGTCTGAAGGACAAATCAATTGCAACAATTGTAACATGGCACAAAAGACCTTCGAATGGAACACACATAGATGCTATACTCCTGCTTCAGTTACTTTGCTTTATTGTGCTTAAAAGAAGAAGAAAAGGGTTGTCAGAACTGGTACTCCTAATCGAATTTTCTTATTACAATGCTTTGTTGCAAGAAAAGACGTATCTTTAGCTTCGGTTCAACGAAAGCAACATAACTTCAATCGCTTTGTTTTGTGTGAAAACAAGGGAAGGCATTTTTCATCTTAGGCTCAAAACTATATTTTTTGTTTCACGCACAACAAAGCATAAATTAAATAAGAAAAAGAAGGAAAGGTGCACCAAAAATAAACTTTATGCATTCCAAGTTCTTTTTATATAGATAATCCCAAATGTAGCGTTACAAAAACTTCTTCAATTTCTACAACTAATAACTACAAATCCCTCAGCTTTAGTTTTTTCTCAAACTTGGCATTCTTCTTGGCCTACTTGCTCTATAAAAGGAAAGAGAGAGAGAGAGAGCTACATGTCAGTATGCAAAAAACAAAAGAAGTGACTCACAGAAGAAAATCCAAGAAGCCAGTATCTAACCTTTTTGGTATAATCTTCGGCTTTAGATGTTGCAATTTCCCTTCCACCCTTATCCCAAACAAGAGTGGAAAAGCACTTTGTGGCATTGAAAGCATCCCTCGAAGGTTTATTTATGTCTTCAACATTCATATCGAAGTTGGGCTTGCTAGCTTCTTTGATATGACTACACCAATCTTTTCCAAGACTAAAGCCATGCCTCAGGATCCAACCATCGACTATAATCCCCCCGAGCACTCATCACCTCTTCAAAAGCATCCACCTCTTCTCCAATCCACTTAAGAGCCCTAGTAATGTCTCCACTAGTATAAGTTACCTCACCCAAAGTTGCACCGACAAAGGAAAAAACCTCTTTCAAGTGTCGACATCACCGAGAGGCCAGACCGAAGCAGTGTTCTCAAAGCTCCTTCAGCGAATCTGATAATTTTGCACTTTCTTGCCCCTTTTGTGTGACGGAACCTCCCAAGTCATTAGGCCCACCTACAGTTGTTCTTGTCCAGCGGACCTCGGACAACCCTGTAGATGCACCTGATTACTCGGCAAGTTCAGTATCTGTATCCTTTACCTTTTCCAAGAGTGTTTCACCCATCACGTAGATATTACAACACATCAGAGGAACGAATAAGCGGAAGCAATTACAGTAACTTAATTTACATTAAAATATAGAAAGAGTGTTATTATTACAGACCAACGGTATATGAGTGCGGATGTATTATTATTACAAACTTGGGAGGCAAAAACCCCTCCCACTTAAAAGTATAATGTTTTTAAAAGGAGGACAACATCCTCCCGAGGCTTCACTCTTGAGATTCTTCCTTTGGCACCACCTTAGAGCAAAAGCAACAAAAGTTTGTTGCTTCCTCACCTACAACAACATGGGTTCAAAAACCCTGAGTACGAAGTGTACTTTCGCAAGTCTTACCCGTCAAAATAAAAGACTCTCAAGGATATGCTGGCTTTGAGGGAGTCAACGTAAGGCTTAATCAAGACTCTATTTGCAAAAATGCTTACTAATAGTGGATCCTTAAAAATTCAGTTTTATTAGCAAGTTAAGTCATTACCTGATTCTAGAGTTCTTTCTACCCTAGTTCAAGCACTTGGCCTATACTAGCCATCCTTTTATCAACCCTTCTTGTTCACTGGAATGCTACGTGTAGGGCAGTGAACAAGTCTTCATGTCCGAGAAGTAACGGCGATCCGAATCGATTAATACCCAGCTGGGGATCTCCAATCACACGACATATGTAGCACTTAACCCTTGCATATGTCAACTCGCCACTGGGGTTCTTAAGACCAGATCAGGTTCACGCCAACCGAGAGCATAGATACACCACCGTCCAACCTCTTGCCACGGAGGATACATGCTACTCTCGCCATCTCTCCACTCCCATTGCGTGTTGTCTTATTCTGGTATTAGTCTGCTCGAGGCAAAGCTTACCCATGATGAGGCATGTGACCAGTTAAAAGGTCCTCGATCAGCAAGCCTACATCGACACGGTCCTTAATCGACACAGACACAGACACTACACCGAGACTCTCTTCTAGTTCAAGTCACCCGCCTGGTCTCAGCTTTATCATTTCAACCCTAAGTTTGGTACCTGTCAGTGGTACATCTTTTCTGATGTTGAACCCATCACGGCCATGATGGATCCACCATCCAGTTTTATTTTTGAAACATCCCCTCCCACCTGAAGCATTATCTTTTGTCAAAATAAAACATTTTGTTTTTCTAGAGCAAGACTAAGCATAAGAAAAAAACCCTTTTATAAAACAGGTGATCAAGTAAAGGTAATCAATCTTCCAAGGAAGGAAATGCATCAATTGTTTAGCACACAACTCCTATCACCTAATGCATCAAGCAAGTGAGAAAGATTTTGAAATAGCAAGGAGGTGGCAAATGCACCGGGGCTTGCCTTGTGTTATAGGAGAGTCAGGTTCTGCTCCACAAATATCGAAATAAAAGTAGTTCCCGGTAGGTGGGTCTTTAGGTGGTGGTGTAGCTCTTCCTTCTTCAACCTCTACTTCTTTGTTTTCTATATATATCATATATCACCATGAATGGTCATGTAATGTTTATGAAATGAAAAGATAACAAAGGTACATTATATTAGGTCTTGAATACAATTTTCCTTCACGGTACTCTAGAAAACTAGGGTTTGTGGAGTCAGTATTTTAGTTCATAGGGTAGGCACTACTTAGAAGTTTAGGGTTTTGGGGTTTAGGTATCAAACATTGTCCAAATCATGTCTAACTTCAACCAAGGTTTCTAAATATCATTTAAAATTTATCCAAAAAGTTTGGTGATTTTTGGAGTTACTAAATAATTTCTAAAATTCCAGAGGTATAGGTTTAAGCCCTTTTAAATATTACATAATTCCTAGTTTATACTAAAAATCATAAAATTATTTTTATTAAATATTATAGAAATTTAGGAGCCTAATAAAATTGGCCTCATATTTTTAGCATTTTTCTAGAGTTTCTTATGGATATCTAAAGCTTTTTAGAAAAAGAAAAAGAAAAAATACTAACAGTGTTGGGCCAAAACTGGCCCAACCAGCCTAGGTCTATGCGGAATTTGGGGCGCGCCCATGGCAGCGCAGTAGGATTTTCACAAAGGTCCTCGCCAGAGCCAATATTAGAAATGAAGTTTTCAACCAAATTCCGTGAGTCACTGACACTTTACTTCCAGCCCCTTCTAAGCTTCTTGTCTTTCAAAATTGAGTCCCTGACATCGTCCGGCGGCGCGGACGAGTTCTCCCCGCGACACTACAGTGGAGGAAAGCCCAGGCAGTCATTGGATAGCGGCCAGATCAAATCTTAACCTAATCCGAGCAGTTATGGGCATGGATTTGGCTCACAAACTCACAGAGCAACTTGACCGTGCCGATGACGTAGTCCTAGTTCCGGTACTTGCCTGGATGATTTGAGTACCGGATGAATCAAATTAAGGGCATGGGGTGCACGAGCAAGACATGGGCAACACGATGCTCACAAGAATTGTCCTCGGACCAACTGATTTTTCAGTGGGTCGACACCAGGGTAGTTCACGCGGCGTCAAACTCATGTTCCGACCAAATTAGGACCATAAAGAACAAACAGGCTTCTTGATGAGCTTCACCAATCTATAGAGACGCAAGAACACAAATTCGTAAGGGTGGAGCCATACCGTAACCACCTAGCCATGTGAGGTTGATGTGTTGGCGAGGTGGTCACCAAACACACTCGGTAACTTGATCAGTGGAACTAGGCACGTCCAGGGTATGGTTTGGGAAAGGAATAGCAATACTGCTAACTGAAGCTACTCACTATGGTTGATGGTCGAAGAAAGGATCACTGGGTTGGCTCCTGCTTTCTTCCCCCCAGTTGCTCTTTAAATAGATAGTGAAAAGATCAAGGGGGCTGGATTCTTGAATTTGCAGTAGGGATAACTATGAGCAGGAGGTGTAGTCGTGGCTCACTCAAAAAGATCCACGCTAGTTCACAGAGCACAGTCATGTAGGGTGAAGTTTATCCATGGCAAAGGGATGAGGTAAGGATAGGATGGTACTGTAGTAGATATTTCTACTGGTGATATTTCAGTGATGCACATGATTCTAAACATTTCTGCCCCTTCTTATCTCAACCATCTCACTCTTTCACAGTAGGACACGACAAGGGAGGAAAGATCAAAGCCAGATATTTCTGTATTTTTGGATCTACAGTTCTTGACTGACCCACCCAACTTCAGTTAGCCATTTCTCTTAATTTTTGATTAAGACATATCAATCACTGTTAATAGAACTTGTTCATTAGTCCAAGGTCTAATAAGTCTCTACAGATTTCATAGACCCAAACCTCCTAGATTACTAGTTATAGCATCCAAAAATTGGCTGCAAAATCTGGTTACCATTTATTTTTGCCTGAACCCTAACCTTCAGTTTTTGTTCAGCTGACCCTCTTCTTTCGACAGAAGCCTTTTTGGGCACCTATATCTTCCAAGTTTATATAATGTCAAGCCAGGGTCCCTTAATAAACTTTGTTCATGAATACTACCTCTCCAACTTTGCTTTACACCTGATAGCACAAAGTTACACAGAACAGCCTTTACAAGTTCTCAAAGCGGGGTAGACAGGCAGAAATTCAGAACTGAGTAGTCTGATTGACAGTCTGAAACTACCAGCCTGTCAGCCCGACTTTGAGCAGCAATAACTTTAATACCTGTACAGGATCACGCCTACTTGTCTTAGGAACACTTAATCCCCTTCTAATGGTCTCTAATTTATCTACACAACTCATAGCCTTTAACCCTCTAGATTGGTCACAAAAGGCTCCAAACCTAGCTCGATACACTGCATTAGAGGTTTCAGATTACTGTGTGTGGTCTGAAAATTTAGAGTTCTATTAGCTCTGTTTTGGGGTATGTTTTCAGGAGATGTCATAGTGTTTTAGGGTTGGGTCTCTCAATTGAACTTATACCCCTATAGTAGCTCTACCATTTTGATGTACTAACCTAGGACAGAATCCTCATGAATAAAGAGATATACAACCCCAAAGATGGCCCCAAATTACTGGAATTCATACTTAGTCATATGGTTTTCATGGGTCTTTTTACAAAGAGGTCCAAATCTTACTATTCAACTTGCAAATCCTTGAATATGAAAGTTAGTGGGTTTGAGGTGCTCTTTTACTTTGATATTTGCACTTTGGTCCAAAAGTGTACAAAGTTTACACTTAGCCCCCTAGGGTTTAATTTTTAGGGTTTTCCAGGGTCTTTTCAGGGTTTTGAGCACTTTAGGGTTTTGGTTTTAGTAAAGTCCATCATAGGTGATATCTCATGATCATTTCTCATATCTTTTGAAGTTTTCACATGTTTGGGTTTACCTTATATCCATAAGCCCAAATCTAGGGTTAAGCACTTGACCCTAGGGTTAACCACACATCAAGCCATATCAGTATAGCATTTTTGAAATTTTCACCTAGTGAATGCACTCTAGGTGTGACAACCACATGATATGCTAATGCTCATGATGTTATGCTCAAGTTTTAGTGACAGTAACACCAGGGGTGTTACATCCTTCCCCCCATAAAAGAATCTCGTCCCGAGATTTGAAGTCCTAGGGTAAGTAATGGAAAAGAAAACACGTCATATTTTTATTTCCTTATTTCTTGTACAAGGCAGGGGTGGTATGGGGGTCCACTTCTCTATTACAATAATTGTACACATCTCACAAATTACATGAAGCCAAAAAGTCTAGGAAGTTCTTTTCTAAAAAATCTTGTGTTTCCCAGGTAGCTTCATCCTCAGTGTGTTGGTTCCATTATATCTTATAAAATTTGAGAGTTCTTCTTCGGGTAACCCTGTCCTTTTGTTCCAGGACCCGAATAGGATGTTCTAAATATGTTAAGTCTGGTTCTAAGGCAACATCCGTCACTTCAACGGTTCGATCTGGAACCCGAAGACACTTCTTCAATTGGGCTACGTGGAACACATTGTGCACTGCAGACAATGTTTCGTGTAGTTGGAGTCGGTATGCCACTGGCCCACATTATTCAAGAATGGAAAATAGACCAATGTACCGGGGTGCAAGCTTTCCCTTTACCCCAAAACAAGATACACCCTTCATTGGCGATACTTTCAGGTAGACATAATCTTTAACTTGAAAGTACAGGGGTTGGCATCGTTTGTCTGCATACCTCTTTTGCCGAGCTTGTGCTTCTTTCAAATTATGTATAATTCGTTGAACTTTTTCCTCCATCTCTTTAACCATATCAGGCCTGAAAAACCATCTCTCTCCTGGTTCAGACCAATTTAATGGAGTACAACACCGTCGTCCATATAAAGCTTCAAAGGGTGCCATCTTGATATTTTCTTGATAACTGTTGTTATATGAAAACTCTGCCAATGGTAAACAGTCATCCCATTTCTACGAAAATTCAAGAACACATGCCCGTAACATGTCTTCAAGTATTTGATTCACCCTCTCAGTTTGCCCACTGGTTTGAGGATGATAGGCCAAATTGTGGAGCAACTTAGTACACAGAGCTTTGTGGAGTACCTCCTAGAATTTGGATACGAATTGTGGTCCACGATCCGACACTATTGTCTTTGAAACACCGTGCAAACTGAGAATTCGGTCAATATATAGTTCCGCATAGGTGGCCACTATATACTTTACCTTGACTGGAAGAAAGTGGGTGATCTTTGTAAGTCGATCAATGATAACCCAGATGGAATAAAACCCTTTTGCTGCCCTGGGTAATCCCACAATGAAATCCATGCTAATATCCTCCCATTTCCAAGTTGGGACAGGTAAAGATTGCAATGGACTAGCAGTTTTCATATGTATGGCTTTGACACGTCTACAAGTGTCACATTTCGCCACATAGCGTGCAATTTCAACCTTCATCTTTGTCCACCAATAATGTTGCTTTAAATCATGATACATCTTAGTACTTCTGGGATGAATGGAATATCGACTAAGATGTGCTTCATCTAAGATTTGCTGGTGGACTTCATCATTCTTCGGCACAACTATGCGGTTATTAAACCATACAATGCCTTGATTATCCTTTCTAAAACAGTTTGCTCTACCGGCTTTTATTTTCTCATTAATATGTTTCATACCCTTATCACTTCTTTGTGCATCAATAAACTTTTACAGAAAAACTGACTCAAGCTTCAATTGGTTTAAGGTCCCATGCTGAATCATTCCCAGGTTTAATTTCTCCATTTCTTGGCATAATGTGATGTCAGAAGCTTTTACTGTAAGACAGTGGCAGGAAGCCTTACGACTTAGTATCTGCCACCACGTTGGCCTTGCTTAGGGTGATAGCGAATTTCCAATTCATAATCCTTAATTAGCTCAAGCCATCTCCTCTGCCTCATATTCAATTCTGACAGGGTAAAAATGTACTTCAAACTCTTATGAGTTGTGTGTACATGGCAGATATTTCCAAGCAGATAATGACGCCAATTTTAAGGGCATGAACCACAGCAGCTAATTCTAAGTCATGAGTTGGATAATGCTCCTCATGCTGGCGCAACTGTCTTGAAGCATATGCTATGACCCAACCCTCTTGCATTAAGACACATCCAAGACCACTGCTCGATGCGTCACAATACATATCAAAAGGCTTCTCTATGTCGGGTTGGGCCAATACTAGAGGAGTGGTCAGTAATACATTTAGGTGCTCGAATGCTTTGTTGCATCTTGAGGACCAGTTAAATTTTGTATCATTCTTCAATAGACTTGTGATTGGCTTCACAAGCTTAGAGAAGTCTGGGATAAATATGCGGTAATAGCCAGCCAGTCCAAGGAAACTTCGAACTTGATGTACAGTGGTTGGTGGTTTCCATTCTAGAATATCCTTGACCTCGCTGGGATCAACCGCAATCCCCATTGTAGACAATATGTGTCCCAAAAATTGGATTTCCTCCAGCCAAAATGCGCACTTACTAAATTTAGCATATAGTTGATGTTCCCTTAAGCGCGTTAATACGATCCGTAGATGCTGAGCATGCTCCTCTTCATTCTTGGAATATATCAAGATATCATCAATGAAGACCACCACAAATTTGTCCAACTCGGGCATAAATACTGAGTTCATCAGATATGTGAAGTGGGCAGGAGCATTTGTTAATCCGAAAGACATAACCAAATATTCGAATAATCCGTACCACGTAGTAAATGCGGTATTGGGTATATCTTCGGGTCGGATACGGATCTGATGATAGCCCGACCTAAGGTCAATCTTGGAAAATATCTGAGCTCCAGTAAGCAGATCAAATAAAATATCAATCTGGGGAAGAGGGTACTTATTCTTAATTGTGACCTCATTAAGGGGTCTGTAGTCCATGCACATTTGAAGCGTTTGATCCTTCTTCTTGATAAAGATGGCGGGACATCCCCAAGGGGACGAACTAGGGCGGATGAATCCCTTCTCCAGTAGATCTTGTAATTGAGTCTTGAGCTCTGCTAACTCATTTGGAGGCATTCGGTACGACCTTCTAGAAATTGGAGCCGTACCGGGCTTTAGTTCAATCACAAACTCTACATCTCTCTCTGGAGGTAATCTAGGCAGTTCTTCAGGAAAGACGTCCGGAAACTCACATACTACCGAAATATCCTGAATTTTCAGGATGATAGCTTCATAGGCTCTGCCAAATGATTTAGTTGGAATAGCTACAGGGATGGACAAAAGAACGTCTTCATGGCCATAGCTCAACCTGATGGTTCTCAGATCAGTGTTGAGGATAGCTTTATGCTGGGCTAACCAATTCATGCCCAGAATTACATCTATATCTTGGCCTTTCAGAACAATCATGTTTGTGGGAAAGTCCCGTTCAGCCAATGTTACAGGCACATGGAAAGCCACTTCTTTAGTGAATATTTGTCTCCCAGGCGAATGAATAATAAACCCTTCCCTTGATTCGATGCAAGGAATGCAATATTTCTCCACAAATTTCTTGCTTATGAATGTATGCGAAGCACCAGAATCAAAGAGAATGACTGCTGGGTGATTGGCCACAAGAAACGTACCCATCATAACCGGCTCTCCCTCCGGTGTAGTGGCCACTTGTGTGTAGTATATTCGCCCAGTCTTCTTTATATTCTTGCCCGCTGAATTATTCGCCCTGTTTCCCTTGCCTTGATTTGAATTCCCTGAGTTCTGCTGATTATTGGATTTGTTCTGCCTCGGATATGGGCAGTCTTTGATAAAATGTCCAAACTTCCCACAATTGAAGCAGCCAGTTGAGGAACTAGGGAGGGCGGGGAAACGAGCACCAGGGGCACTCGGCTGACTTGTTGAAGTGGGGGCAGTGGCAGGGCGGATGAAGACAGACTGTTTGAAGGGGTAGGAGGGTGGACGAGGTGAAGAACGGTTTTGATTGAAAGGTCGGATTACCAACCTTTGTTGCTTTTCAGGCCCCTGACTGGACCTGTCACCTCCAATTCCCTTCGATTTTCCTGGGCTTGTATGCTTAGCTTCTACTGCCAGCGCTGTGATGACAGCCCTACTGTATGTGAGATCAAGCAGGTGGCCATCTTTCTTTGAAGCCGGTCGTTGAGGCCTCTCAGTAAAGCAATTCTTCTTTTTCAGATCAGTATTTACCTGATCAATTGCATATTGGGACAAATGATTGAATTTGTTGAGATACTACATGACAGTATCTCCTCCTTGCTTGAGTCGCATGAATTCCTCTTGTTTCATGTACAACACTCCTTCTAGAATATAGTGCTCACGAAATGCCAACTTAAATTCATCCCACGTGACCTGATGTCCGACAGGTTGAATGGCCACATAATTTCCCCACCATGTACTGGCAGGGCCTCTTAGCTGTTGAGCCGCGAACAATGGCTTTTGGGTTTCAGTGCAGCGGATGAGTCCAAATTTCTGCTCTATAACCCGTATCCATTTGTCGGCTTCCAGTGGATCTTCGGCTTTGACAAAGAGTGGGGGATGGGTTTCTGAGAAATCCAAGTATGAAGTTTCACGGGGTCCCTGCGGATAAGCCTTCAGCCTTGTTGCTGAAATTGATTTCCCGCCATTTCATGTAAAAAGCGGGTGTTGTCGGCGGTCGCATTGACCAAGGCAGCAATAGCCTCGGCCAACGTTGGCAGTACAGGCGGTGGGTTAGGTGTGTCTTCTTGACCATGGGAAGTACCCGCAGCATCATGCGCACGAGTCCTTGACGGCATCTGAGGCACAAAAACATTTGGGAAAAATATAACATGCCGATACACACCATCATTTTACATTACCAAGATGTAATGGTACAGACTCAATGTACAATCATGGCTTCATTACCTATTTTACATTAGTATTATAGTTAACTATACTATTCTAGTATTTATCGTCTTGGTTGCTTCACTGTCTGTTGTAGGGGACCATTCTTCAGCCATGTTCATAGAAGGAGGGGGCTTGAAAAGGTCTAATTCCCCACCAAGTGCTTCTCCTGCTATTCCAGAGGGTCTGGCTCCCATTCCAATAGGGTCAGCAGGTACGTCTGGGTGCAGTCGCGAATAAAGTTCATGAACTTCCTCATGTAATGTATTGCAATACACCTGCAAGTTGTCAATGGCCGTGCTAAGCTCCTCCACACGGGCTCGAGCTTTGGCTTCCCGGTCCCAAGCAATTGAACGTGAGTTGACAGCCCAATCGATTGTCAAATCCTATTCAGCAAGCTCATCTTGCAGATGTCTGATGTCAGCTCTTAACTCATTTATACGCTGACCATCTTCTACCCACACTCTGTTTCTGTGACATAGCTCCGTTCGCAGCTGCTCCACTTGGGCTTCTAGGTCTCCGATGGGGTCGTTACTGCCGCTGCTGCTCTCTTCATGTCTTAGAGCCAGCTAATGCTGAGGTACGCCAATAGGTCCAGTGGACTTACGTGTAGTTTTCTTCATGCGTGGCGGCATATCTCCATAAGGGGGAAACTTTATTAATATAGTTTTTAAACATGATGCATGCATAATTACGGAATCAACCTTTGTTGATTCCCAACCTCCTATACATTGCACTCTGTTACCTGGTCTTATAAGGTGAATACTTCAGGAAGTGGCAAGGTGAGAACGAAAGAATTTTTTTTGGATAAGTATTTGAAAATTCTTTTGAAATGCCTCATAGTATCTGAAGAGATGGGCTTTGCTCCGATACCAGCTGTGACGGAACCTCCTAAGTCATTAGGCCCACCTACAGTTGTCCTTGTCCAGCAGACCTCGGACAACCCTGTAGATGCACCTGATTACTCGGCAAGTTCGGTATCTGTATCCTTTACCTTTCCCAAGAGCGTTTCACCCGTCACGCAGATAATACAACACATCAGAGGAACGAATAAGCGGAAGTAATTACAGTAACTTAATTTACATTAAAATATAGAAAGAGTGTTTTTATTACAGACCAGCGGTATATGAGTGCGGAAGTATTATTATTACAAACTCGGGAGGCAAAAACCCTCCCGCTTAAAAGTATACTATTTTTAAAAGGAGGACAACATCCTCCCGAGGCTTCACTCTTGAGATTCTTCCTTTGGCACCACCTTAGAGCAAAAGCAACAAAAGTTTGCTGCTTCCTCACCTACAACAACATGGGTTCGAAAACCCTGAGTACGAAGTGTACTTTCGCAAGTCTTACCCGTCAAAATAAAAGACTCTCAAGGATATGCTGGCTTTGAGGGAGTCAACGTAAGGCTTAATCAAGAATCAAGACTCTATTTGCAAAAATGCTTACTAATAGTGGATCCTTAAAAATTCAGTTTTATTAGCAAGTTAAGTCATTACCTGATTCTAGAGTTCTTTCTACCCTAGTTCAAGCACTTGGCCTATACTAGCCATCCTTTTATCAACCCTTCTTGTTCACTGGAATGCTACAGTGTAGGGCAGTGACCAAGTCTTCATGTCCGAGAAGTAACGGCGATCCGAATCGATTAATACCCAGCTGGGGATCTCCAATCACACGACATATGTAGCACTTAACCCTTGCATATGTCAACTCGCCATCGGGGTTCTTAAGACCAGATCAGGTTCACACCAACCAAGAGCATAGATACACCACCGTCCAGCCTCTTGCCACAGAGGGTACACGCTACTCTCGCCATCTCTCCACTCCCATTGCGTGTTGTCTTATTCTGGTATTAGTCTGCCCGAGGCAAAGCTTACCCATGATGAGGCATGTGACCAGTTAAAAGGTCCTCGATCAACAAGCCTACATCGACATGGTCCTTAATCGACACAGACGGAGACACTACACCGAGACTCTCTTCTAGTTCAAGTCACCCGCCCGGCCTCAGCTTTATCATTTAAACCCAAAGTTTGGTACCTGTCAGAGGTACATCTTTTCTGATGTTGAACCCATCACGGCCATGATGGATCCACCATCCAGTTTTATTTTTGAAACATCCCCTCCCACCTGAAGCATTATCTTTTGTCAAAATAAAACATTTTGTTTTTCTAGAGCAAGACTAAGCATAAGAAAAAAACCCTTTTATAAAACAGGTGATCAAGTAAAGGTAATCAATCTTCCAAGGAAGGAAATGCATCAATTGTTTAGCACACAACTCCTATCACCTAATGCATCAAGCAAGTGAGAAAGATTTTGAAATAGCAAGGAGGTGGGAAATGCACCGGGGCTTGCCTTGTGTTATAGGAGAGTCAGGTTCTGCTCCACAAATATCGAAATAAAAGTAGTTCCCGGCAGGTGGGTCTTCAGGTGGTGGTGTAGCTCTTCCTTCTTCAACCTCTACTTCTTCTTTGTTTTCTATATATATCATATATCACCATGAATGCTCATGTAATGCTTATGAAATGAAAAGATAACAAAGGTACATTATATTAGGTCTTGAATACAATTTTCCTTCACGGTACTCTAGAAAACTATGGTTTGTGGAGTCAGTATTTTAGTTCATAGGGTAGGCACTACTTAGAAGTTTAGGGTTTTGGGGTTTAGGTATCAAACATTGTCCAAATCATGTCTAACTTCAATCAAGGTTTCTAAATATCATTTAAAACTTATCCAAAAAGTTTGGTGATTTTTGGAGTTACTAAATAATTTCTAAAATTCCAGAGGTATAGGTTTAAGCCCTTTTAAATATTACATAATTCCTTGTTTATACTAAAAATCATAAAATTATTTTTATTAAATATTATAGAAATTTAGGAGCCTAATAAAATTGGCCTCATATTTTTTAGCATTTTTCTAGAGTTTCTTATGGATTTCTAAAGCTTTTTAGAAAAAGAAAAAGAAAAAATACTAACAGTGTTGGGCCAAAACTGGCCCAACCAGCCTAGGTCTATGCGGAATTTGGGGCACGCCCACGGCAGCGCAGTAGGTTTTTCACAAAGGTCCTCGCTAGAGCCAATATTAGAAATGAAGTCTTCAACCAAATTCCGTGAGTCACTGACACTTTACTTCCAGCCCCTTCTAAGCTTCTTGTCTTTCAAAATTGAGTCCCTGACGTAGTCTAGCGGTGCGGATGAGTTCTCCCCGCGACACTACGGCGGAGGAGAGCCCGGGCAGTCATTGGATAGCGGCCAGATCAAATCTTAACCTAATCCAAGCAGTTATGGGCATGGATTTGGCTCACAAACTCACAGAGCGACCTGACTGTGCCTATGACGGAATCCTAGTTCCGCGGTACTTGCCTGGCTGATTTGAGTACCAGATGAATCAAATTAAGGGCACGAGGAGCACGAGCGAGACATGGGCAACACGATGCTCACAAGAATTGTCCTCGGACCAACTGAGTTTTGAGTGGGTCGACACCAGGGCAGTTCACGCGGCGTCAAACTCATGTCCCGACCAAATTAGGACCATAAAGATCAAACAGGCTTCTTGATGAGCTTCACCAATCTATAGAGACGCAAGAACACAAATTCGTAAGGGTGGAGCCATACCGTAACCGCCTGGCCACGTGAGGTTGATGTGTTGGCGAGGTGGTCACCAAACACACTCAGTAACTTGATCAGTGGAACTGGGCACGTCCAGGGTATGGTTTGGGAAAGGAAGAGCAATACTGCTAACTGAAGCTACTCACTATGGTTGATGGTCGAAGCAAGGATCATTGGGTTGGCTCCTGCTTTCTTCCCCCCAGTTACTCTTTAAATAGACAGTGAAAAGATCAAGGGGGCTGGATTCTTGAATTTGCAGCAGGGATAACTATGAGCAGGAGGTGTAGTCGTGGCTCACTCAAGAAGGTCCACGCTGGTTCACAGAGCACAGTCATGCAGGGTGAAGTTTATCCATGGCAAAGGGATGAGGTAAGGATAGGATGGCACTGTAGTAGATATTTCTACTGGTGATATTTCAGTGATGCGCATGATTCTTAATTTTTCTGCCCCTTCTTATCTCAACCATCTCACTCTTTCACAGTAGGACACGACAAGGGAGGAAAGATCAAAGCCAGATATTTCTTTATTTTTGGATCTACAGTTCTTGACTGACCCACCCAACTTTAGTTAGCCATTTCTCTTAATTTTTGATTAAGACAGATCAATCACTGTTAATAGAACTTGTTCATTAGTCCAAGGTCTACTAAGTCTCTACAGATTTCATAGACCCAAACCTCCTAGATTACAAGTTATAGCATCCAAAAATTGGCTGCAAAATCTGGTTACCATTCCTTTTTGCCTGAACCCTAACCTTCAGTTTTAGTTCAGCTGACCCTCTTCTTTCGACAGAAGCCTTTTTGGGCGCCTATATCTTCCAATTTTATATAATGTCAAGCCAGGGTCCCTTAATAAACTTTGTTCATGAATACTACCTCTCCAACTTTGCTTTACAGCTGCTAGCCCAAAGTTACACAAAACAGCCTTTACAAGTTCTCAAAGTGGGGCAGACAGGCAGAAATTCAGAACTGAGTGGTCTGATTGATAGTCTCAAACTACCAGCCTGTTAGCCTGACTTTGAGCAGCAATAACTTTAATACCTGTACAGGATCACACCTACTTGTCTTAGGAACACTTAATCCAATTCTAATGGTCTCTAATTTATCTAGACAACTCATCGCCTTTAACCCTCTAGATTGGCCACAAAAAGGCTCCAAACCTAGCTCGATACACTGCATTAGAGGTTTCAGATTACTATGTGTGGTCTGAAAATTTAGAGTTCTATTAGCTCTGTTTTGGGGTATGTTTTCAGGAGTTGTCATAGTGTTTTAGGGTTGGGTCTCTCAATTGAACTTATACCCCTATAGTAGCTCTACCATTTTGATGTACTAACCTAGGACAGAATCCTCATGAATGAAGAGATATACAACCCCAAAGATGGTCCCAAATTACTGGAATTCAGACTTAGTCATATGGTTTTCATGGGTCTTTTTACAAAGAGGTCCAAATCTTACTATTCAACTTGCAAATCCTTGAATATGAAAGTTAGTGGGTTTGAGGTGCTCTTTTACTTTTATATTTGCACTTTGGTCCAAAAGTGTACAAAGTTTACACTTAGCCCCCTAGGGTTTAAATTTTAGGGTTTTCCAGGGTCTTTTCAGGGTTTTGAGCACTTTAGGGTTTTGGTTTTACTAAAGTCCATCAAAGGTGATATCTCATGATCATTTCTCATATCTTTTTAAGTTTTCACATGTTTGGGTTTACCTTATATCCATAAGCCCAAATCTAGGGGTAAGCACTTGACCCTAGGGTTAACCACACGTCAAGCCATATCAGTACAGCATTTTTGAAATTTTCACCTAGTGAATGCACTCCAGGTGTGACAACCACATGATATGCTAATGCTCATGATGTTATGCTCAAGGTTTAGTGACAGTAACACCAGGGGTGTTACATCTTGATCAACATCTTTCTAGAGAGTATCAAGTTGGAGACGAAGCTCGAAGATCGTTTGTCATGCTATTTAGATTTTTGCACATTTTGATCATGTTTATTCTTCATGTCTTCATTCTCTCTTTGAGCATCGACCAAGGTCCTTTTCAAGGATGCAATCTGCTCATCCTTTTCATTACAGGAATCTCAAAGCCTTTTAGCTTCGGATTGTGGGTTGGATATAGTAGCTTCATTCTCTACATCCTCTGAGTCCTACTATAATTTAAGAGACTTGCTCAGCATTAAGCCTTGAAGCGTCATCAATAAGAGAAAGCTTAATATGTTGTACTTTTGTAAGAAGGTTTGACATACCTTAATGTTTGTGTATGCCAAACTTTGGGCAATCTTCTGCTTCTTCAACTTGCTCAGCTCATGTTGAAGTTTCGGAAAACCAACATTGTGAACCACATTCTTCACTATGGCAGCCTCTCCTACATCGGGGATCCATACTAGGGCGTGGTTATTCCATCCAAAGATGATAGCCCTAGTAGGGTACCCATGAGCTTTCGCTTGATTCTTCAGGTCTAATGCAACTTTATCGTCTAGCTCATCACCGACTATATGTTAGGTGTAGAAGTTAATCTTGTCTTCCGACTCTTCTTTGGAAGAACGAATCACCTAGGCTCCTTATGGTTTTGAAGTCTTCGGTGGTTCTTTGGCAACTTGTTCTGGCTCGAAAGCTTTATCCACTTCAGTAGTGTCTTCGGCATCGTTGCCTCCCTCGAATGACGAAGTCCCAAAGACCGCATGCATAAGTGATTTAATCCGAGGACCCTCCCTTAGCGAAGTTGTATCTCCTAGTGTCGTAGGGGCCAAAAATCCAATTGCACCATCTTTGTTAGTCTTACCTTTCATAGTTAGTAACATGCTAGTTAGGTCTGACCCTAGTGGGCTCTAAGCAGCGAAAGGTAGATGTTGGGTCATTATCTCCAGTATTTGTGTGCACCAAGAGATGAAGCAGATTCACTCACTTTTCCTTGTTCTTTCGTTACAACTTTTTTAGCTCTGGCTGCGGTAGTTTCTGCTTTTTTCCTTTTTAGGGGAGCCATTCCGTCAGAATGATAATCTTCTTCTTCACCAACCTCCCCTATCTTTGGCCCCTTGGCAACATCTCTTTTTGGTTTTTGCCTTTTATTTCCCTAACAACTTCTCTAGCCTTATAATCATAGTTCTTGTTGGTCACTTATTCTCGAGTGCTGTGAATCAAGAACAAGGCAAAAAAATTGTTAAAGATAAAGAACCTTCATCCTCTGAAACATTGCCTCCTTTTGGATTTAATGATCGTCAGACGAAGGTCATGAAGGACATGCCTTCATTATGTTATAAATGAATAAAAATACACAAGGATAAATGCAATGAATACAAGCCATTGATCCATTCATATCAGTATTCCATAAAGTTTATATGAATATTAGCAAAATCTGTATTACATTGATACCTTCGGCTTGCTCGAAGGTGTTGACGCAGGAGCGATAACAATTAAGCATGAACAGTATGGTGCTATTGTTCATCTATTTATAGGCACGGGACGCAACCCAGGTAAAAGTACATTTTTGTCCCTGACATTTACTTATGATCATAACATAAATCATTAAGGACTAGCTAGTCTTTTTCCCTTTCGGTCGGTATCATGTTCAGTCTTCATCACCACTGTAAGTCGAAGCTGTTATTCTCTAGCCATAGCTTCGGCGTTCATTCTTATCGCCTTCGGATCATATCTTCACCTCGTATGCCTTTATTATGGGGAGAAACTTCCATCCTAAATCTGAAGCTCCCTGTAATAATCTATATCATACTGAAAACAAATGGTTAATCCAGTTTTTGAGGACCTTCGGAAGAGGAAGGCCCCCAATAGTAGCCCCTCACAGTATTAATTTGTTCCTATGTAACAAATTCAGACTACGAAGGTTGTGGAAGTGAGTTCACCGGAGGAGGGCGCCAATGTTGGCCACTTGTTCTCGAGTGCTGTGTGTTGGTCACTTGTTCTCAAATGCTGTGAATCAAGAACAAGGCAACACAATTGTTAAAGGTATAAGAACATTCGTCCTCCAAAGCATTGCCTCCTCTCAGATTCAATGATCATCAGATGAAGGTCTCGAAGGACACGCCTTCATCATGTTATAAATAAATAAAGATGCACGAGGGTAGACATAATGATTATAAGTCATGGAACTATTTATATTAAAATTCCATAAAGTTTACATGAATAGAAATCTACATTACATTGATACCTTTGGCTTGCTTGAAGGTGTTGGTGCGAAAGCAAGATTACAATTCAACGTGAACAGTACAATGCTACTGTTCATCTATTTATAGGCACGGGGCGCAACCTGGGTAAAATTACATTTATGTCTACCGACAATTACTTATGGTCATAACATGGATCATTATGGACTAAGCAGTCTTTTCCCTTTTGGCTAGCATCATCTTCAATCTTCGTCACCATTATAAGCCGAAGTTGTTGCTTTTCTGGCTATAGCTTCGACCTTCGTTCTTATCATCTCCAGATCACCTCTTCATCCCTTATGCCTTCATTATGGGGGAAGAACTTCCATTCCAAAGACGAAGCTCCCTACAACAACCTGTATCATGCTGGAAACAAATGGTTAATCATGTTTTTGAGGACCTTCGGAGGAGGAAGGCCCCCAATAGTAGCCCCTCACAGTATTAATTTGCTGCTTCGTAATAAATTCAGGTTCAGACTGTGACGTGAACGAAGGCCTTTAGCCAAAGGTCCAAAAAACACCTTCCCTTTGCTAGAATAGCGAATTATTCTGATCCATGGGACCCACCGAGCCGTGGAGCTCTGAGTATATATATAGAGGGTTGTGTTGCAGATATTTTTCGTGCCATCGAGCTTTCATGCTGCAGTTGTCGGTTTAGCTCTCCTGTTCTGCGAGCGCAATTGTTTTTGAGCCTTGGCTTTCTGCAGTGATCATCACCGAGATGGCCGAGGATAAGAAAGCATGGATCCCACAATCGCTGGCTTCTATGAAGCCATGGAAAGGACCAATGTAGAAAAGATCACTAATGAAATGTTAGCTGGGCTATCTAGTGATTCAAGCGACAGCGAGAGCTTCGATGTTGAGAGTGAGAATGAAGATGCCGAAGATCGGCCATGGAGGCCAAGCCATGTTATGTTTGGGAAGTCAACTATTAGATAAGGGCATATTGAAGTGAAGAAAGGCAAGTATTTTCATGATGTGTCCATAGTGAGGGCTAGGAGAAAACACTGTTCCCCTTCCTGAAGATGATGAAGTGGTAGTCTTCAGAAGTTTCATGAAAGTTGGGCTTCGCTTTCCGCTCAACAAGATGCTGGTCGAAAATTTAAAAACGTTCGAGATATACCTTCACCAGCTTACCCCCGAAGCTCTTGTCAGGGTGGGGGTTTTTATGTGGGCCATGAGGAGCCAGGGTCTGGAGCCGGATGCTAGATGCTTATGCAGCATTCATGAGCTATCTTACTAGACAAAGGCAACCAGAAAAGAACAATATCATAATAACTTTGGCTGCTACGGCTTCATGCCTCGCTCTAAGGCAAATTACGCTGTGCCCACATTTCGAAAGAAGTGGCCAGGTTCTTGGATGAAGGAATGGTTTTACGTGAAGAATGACCTTAATCAGAGGGAGGATGTGAGAGGCGTTATCCAACATCCTATATGGTCACGTTTCGGCATTAGAAGGCCATCCATCGCACTTGGGAATGAAGTGCAGGCGTGCCAAATTGCTTTCAACACCATTTGCACCTACATTGGTACGAGAGATTTAGTCCAAGAGCACATTGCTTATAAAGTATGGCCTCTTGCAAACGAATGGGAAATGTCGAAGGAAGCCACCGCTGGCTCCAACAAAGTGGCTTGGTTTATCTAAAGTATACCTTCCGGTACAGGAGCCAATTTGATGAGCCAAATGATGACTGGCTAGACGCTATAGAGGAGCCTCTAGTGATGAGCTTCTTAGAGCGTATTGAAGGGCAGAAGATGAGGCCATGACAGTTGCCTTCGGCGCTCGTGGGAAAAAGAGGTTGAATAGGGTGTTCGATGTTATTGGGTTTGTTTACACAGATTACTGCTTTCCCATCCGAAGGCAAAGGGAAAGAGGAAAGTCACTGCTTCAACATCTTCTAGTGCGCCGAAGGCGAAGAAAGTCAAGGTCTTAACACATAGACCGAAACCCATTGGAACGACCGATGTGCCGAAGCTAATTGAAATAGCAGAAGCTACTCTCTTAGCCACAAAGACGGCTCCTGTGATGCCGATTGAAGCTAGTGTAGACCCGGCAAAAGAGTCGGAGTCGGAGAAGGCAACATAGCAGCCAAAGGTGCTGGTGACAACGTTGCTAAAGCTATCAGCTACTGCAACAACAATCTCCAAGGAAGAGGAGGATGGCTAGTGTTTTGGATGCTATTTTGGAATCCGCGAAAACGCCAACTCCTGCTTCTGCTGAAGCCTCTAGCGAGAAAATTGAAGGTGCCAGAGAAGGGGTCACTACAAGCATTTCTTCTGTTCATGCTGAAGCAGGACCTTCAGAAGTTGTGCCAGTAAAACTGGTGGGAGAAAGTGTCCCAGAAAAGCCCACATCACCTGCTCCCGAATGTCACACCCGGATTTAAGGGACAAAGCCGGGTGCATCTCATATATGCGCCAAAGAAGACAACGCATATAATAACAGAGTGTATAGAGATAAATGTCACAATATCCTCAGAGTATTTATTACATAGCGGAAGTCTTACAAAATAAAAGATAAATAAAAAACGAACTAAAGTCCATCCTTGGTGCCATAAAGTCAACTGGGAGACGCCACCTAGATCAAGTCGAACTCCTCGCTGTGTGGATCCTCTTGGACCACCTGTTCTTCTCTTGTGGGGGGGGGGGTGTGAGACAGCAAGGGTGAGCTCACACATGTTCATCGCTCAACAAGTTGTGGGGAATAATGTGCATGAACTCACCAAAGGTGGGAGTTCATGTGATGTGTAAAGCTGATCAACAATAGAGGTTAAAGTTGAGCATTGCTTTTAATAAGTTGGTAAAATTTTATTAGCAATTACTAGATGTAAGTAAATACCAAACCATAATAGAAATAATAGAACAAAATCAATAATAAATCCCATGCAATGCAAATGACCAATTGAATTTAGTTCCATAATTTAATCATGCGAGAGTCCTGAGCTGCTCATGACCATGAGCTCGGCTAGTATACCAGTTTTACACTCTGCAGAGGTTGTACCCTGTACCCATAAGTCATGTTACCCATCTGCCAAGGGATCGTGACTCCCATACACCTCTACCAAGGAAGCGAGGCAGGGCAACACTACGAGGCCTTTACAAAGTTCCACTAGCTTCCGAAAACCGCTACAATTATGGGAAGAGCAATTGTAGGAATCCCTCGTCTGACCGCCATCGCAGCAAAATCAACCCGAGAACCTCCCTACATGCCTACTCCCCTACTGCCCTTGCCCCTTTCGGGTAAAGTAGTCTTCCACTAGCTTTCCTAATTAGTCAGCCAAGGGCGTCCCATTCCACCCTTGTGGTGGCACATGTTTCTCAAGTTAAGCTCCATGTTCCAATTAGAAATAATGATCTTGACATGAACATAAATAAAATAACAGAATAATTGGAACATGGATATAATGAAAAATCAACCCAAAACCAATAAAGCAATAGCAAACTACCCAAATGGTTCAGGGGTAAACAAGGTAAAAGATAATTAGACTAGGGTGACCTATTGGGTCCCATCAAAATTAAACCTATGCATGAATAAGTGACATTAAAGAACATTATTGGGTAAAAAGTGGTCAAGGGCACAACTTGCCTTCAATGAGCTCCTGCTCAGCAACTTCTATCTGCTGAACACCGGGATCCTCAGCCACTGGCTCTTCTACTCACCACAATACAAACAAGCATAATATAAAGAGGAAATTAACATCACACCAACATGTATACAATATACATATTAATAATCTACATATTAAAATAAGATCCTAGGAACAGAAATCATTAATTTTGGAGTTATAGATGTTAAGTTATGAATTTCCAAAGATTTTATTCAGACGAAGGTCTTGAAGGACACACCTTCATCATTTTATGATATAAATGTGAACATAAATAAAAGAGTAAAGGAACATAAAGGAATGAAGATAACAATTGCCCTATGTCAATGATTTATTTATTATTATCTTCAATAAACATGAATAAGCATTAACAATATTCATATTACAATGGTACCTTCGGCTTGCCAAAGGTGAAAGAACGGGAGTGACGCGAGAGCGATTACAATCCAGCGTGAACAGTACGGTGTTACTGTTCATCTATTTATAGGCACGGGGCACAGCCCGGACAAAATTACATTTATGTCCTTGACATTTACTTATACTTACAAAACACATCATCAAGGAGTAAGTAGTCTTTTCCCCCTATAAGTCGGTATCGTCCTTGGTCTCCGTCACCATATTGAGTCGAAGCTTTCCGGCAATAGCTTCGGCGCTTGTTCCTATCTCCTTCGGGTTGCTCCTTTATGCCGCATATGCTTTCGCCATTAGAGAAGGTCTTTAACCAGGAGCCGAAGCCTCCTATAATAATCTATGTTTTACTAAAAGCATATGATTAGTCATGTTTTTGAGGACCTTTGGAAGAGGAAGGCCCCCAACAGTAGCCCCTCGCAGTATTGGCTTGTTTCTTTGTAACAAGCTTAGACTGCGACGTGAACGAAGGCATTTAGCCGAAGGTCCAAAAAACACCTTCCCTTCGCTGGAATAGCGAACGACACTGACATGCTGGACCCACTAAGCCGTGGGGGGCTATGCATATAAATACGAGCTCGTATTGAAAGCGTTTCTTATGCTATTTTAGTTGCATACACTGTACTCGCTATTTTAAACTCTCTTGTTTTGTCACAAGTTTGAGCTTTGGCTTTTCAACAAGATTTGATTTGATGGCTGGTGAGAAGAAGACTGCTGACCCATCTCTGTCCGAGTTTTACGAAGCTATGGAGAGGACAAATGCAGAAAAGATCGCACATGAGACATTAGCTGGAATATCTGAGGGTTCCAGTGACAGTGAAAACTTCGATGCAGAGAGTGAAAATGAGGGTGTCGAAGATCGGCCCTGGAGGCCAAGTCACGTTGTCTTCGGAAAGTCAACAACCAAACAAGGACAGATTGATGCCATGAGGGGAAGGTACTTTCACGACATTTCTATTGTGTGGGCTAGAGGGGAGAGTAATGTCCCCCTGCCCGAAGCTGACGAGGTAGTTGTCTATAGAAGTTTTATGAAAGCGGGCCTTCGATTCCCTTTGGATAGTATGCTAGTCGAAGTGCTAAAAACCTTCGAAGTCTACCTTCATCAGCTTACCCTTGAAGCCATCATCAAGGTAGGGGTTTACATTTGGGCCATGAAGAGCCAAGGACAGGAACCAAATGCGAAAAACTTCTGTAACATGCATGAATTGTCTTATGAGACTAAGGCCACTGGTAAAGAACAATATCACAACAACTTTGGTTGCTATGGCTTCGTAACCCGTTCTGAAGTAAGCAACCCGGTTCCAACTTTTCGCAAGAGATGGCCGAGAGCCTGGATGCAAGAATGGTTCTATGTGAGGAACGATCTGGTTGAGAGGGAAGACATCAAGGGGATTATCCAACGCCCTATATGGTCTCACTTCGGCACTAGGAGATCATCCCTTGCCCTTGGAAATGACATACAAGTGTGCCAAGCTGCTTATAACACATTATGCACTTACATAGGCACCAGGGACTTAGTCCAGGAACACATTGCCTTCAAAGTGTGGCCACTTGGAAGTGGGTGGGAGATGCCGAAGGAGGCTGCTGCTAGGTCTAGCAAAGGTGGCTTGGTTTACTTAAAGTATACATTCAAATACAGAAGTCAATTTGATGAGCCTAACGACGACTGGTTAGATGCCATTGACGCAACCAACGATGAGTTGCTTGGCGCCTACTCAAAGGTCGAGGATGATGCTATGGCAGCGGCCTTCGGAGGCCGAGGCAAGAAAAGGTTGAATAGGGTTTTTGAAGTTATTGGTTTTATGTACCCAGATTATAGCTATCCTTCGCGAAAACAAGGGAGGAAGAGAAGAGCTGCTGCTTCGGCGATTTCTACTACGCCGAAGCCAAAGAAGATCAAGGTTCTGATGCATCGGCCCAGGCACATTGAAATGGCCGAAGTGCCGAAGCTTGCTGAAGGGCCTTCTTCTGCCGCTGAGTCAAGTCACCCCGCTGCTGCCGAAGCCATGGTGGAATCGGCCGAAGAGCCAATCCCAAAGGTAGCAGTGGAGCAGCCAAAAACTTTGAGTTTATTACAAGAAGCAGGACTGCCGAAGATTCAAAAGATTGCTTCGATAACTCCAAAGAGAAGGAGAATGGCCAGTGTATTGGATGCTGTTACGGAGTCCTCAAAGGCACTAACTCCTGCCTCTGCAAAAGCACCTAGCATGGGAGATAAAATTACAAAGGAATCTACCGAAGCTGCTATGACGCAAGTTGAAACCGAGACTGGGCTCTCAGCTCTCGCCGAAGCAGGGCCTGGGGAAATTGCTGATAAGAAGACAAAATCGAGACCTTCAGATGCCGGGGAAGTGCCGTTACCGCTAGAAAAAGAGAGGGCTACCGAAGTATCTAAATTCCCTACTCCTAACGCATCTTCCGAGAAATTAGAATTTATGATGCGTCACGCTGTGGGGAAAAAATTAAAAGAGGAGCAAATTTCTGAAGCTAGGCAGTATGCCAAGGATCTGAAGTATCCCCTAGGGTCCTTGGTATACAGCAGAACTGACAAAGGTGACTTTCTGTATTGTCTTCCAGACAATAAGGAAATATTTGTTTGCCAGGAGATGATGAGAAACATGGGATTCCCGAAGCTTGAGCTCGGTCTATCTGCAATGTCAAAAGATGATCTTGCAGATAGTCTTGCTTATAATAGCTTGAAGGTACATATACTTTTGTTGTAAAATAGATTATGTTTATAGGTTTTCTTTTTATTATTATGTTCTCATATATTTTTGTTTTTAGGGTTTGATCCTAGGTAAAGCTTTGAGAGCCCAAAAAGAAGCAGAAGATGAGAGCTGCCAAATAGCTCTTGGGAATCTTCGGGCGGAAGTCATTTCCCTAAGGAACGAAGCCCTTGAAAAGGATAAGATATTGCTTTCTTTAGTGGACAAGCTGAAAGCTAGTGAAGCTAAGCTTGATGCACAAACCGAAGCTCACAAGGTCGAAATTGAAAACTTAAAGAAGAAACTTGCAGAAACAAGTGAGAAATTTGAAGTTGCAATGGTAAAACACGAAATAAGCGAAATTGAGAAATCCAGAGCGCAAAAGAATGCCGAAGAGCTCCAGAACTCTAAAGAGAGATGCTACGAAATATCCTTAGGGTGCGCCAAGACTCTAAAGGATAGTTTTGCAAAAGTGGGAGCATACTCTTCAGAGCAGAAATTCATCCGTGGTGACCCTGATGGTGTCGTGCAGTGGATCAGCGGAGAAGTCGAAGCTTTTGAGGAAATCTTAAGCGATCGAGGAGACTTCTACGCATTTGCTGGCGCCCAAGGGGTCGCTGTGGTCTTGGAGAAGGCAGATTGTGAACATGTTAAAGCTGCAGCTAAGCCGAAATCTATTTTCTCGGTGGAAGATATTAAGAACCCTTCGGGTGAAGCCTCTACCTTGGGTGGTAAGTTCTACTCCGATGTGTGGATGAAGGGTGGTCGTGAGATGACTGATGAAGCGATTAGAAAAAATGAGAAAGAACCTCACGACGCCCAAGAAGAAGCTAAGCAAGCTAAAGAAGTTGCTGAACAGCGCAAGGCTTATATGTACTTTTATTGAGATTTAGCTTTGGTGTTTGTTTTTAGCTTCGGATTAACAACCTATTCTTTACTACAGCTGAACTTTCCCGCCACCAAAGCCATATAATCCCGAGGCCGATCCGACCATGAAGGAAGCATTAGAAACAATAAGAATCGCCAACGAAGCTGTTGATGAAGCTATCGGCAGACTTCTAAATGAAGCCGCCGAGAAGATACTGAAGGAAGACTGAGCTCTTGTGTACTAAGAAATGTAATATTTGTATATGAGTCGAACATTGAATATTTGTATGAATATTAATGTAATATATTTCTTTGCGATGCATGAAATTTGTGTACATACCATTTTTGAGCCTTCCGCAAAAACACCTTCCCTTCTTTTCATGTTTCGCGAAGAAAAATTGAATCCTCTATTGATTGAATACTTCATACTTTGTCACGGTTGTTGCATAATAGCATTGCTGACGAAGGTTTCCCTGTTGTGTAAAATTGTGTCTGCTGAAGGTATTCCTTGTGCTTCAGCACATTATTTCAGATTTTATCGGATATTTTCGGAGGAGCATCTTTCCTTTCGCACAACTTGTTGATGCAATATGATGTATGATGTAATGCCATGCAAAATGATGTGATGATATGATGCAAGATGATGTTTGTGTCGAAGATAAGCGTCCATAGAAAAACACATCCAGACTCTGCATTCCCTTAGGAACGACTTTGGAGTCTCTTCACCTTTTACGTAGGTGGAATTTTAGCTCTGCATCCCCTTAGGAACGACTTTGGAGCTAAGTTCTACATCCCCCTAGGAATGACTTTGGAGCTTCTTCACCTCTGATTTAGGTGGTATTTAAGCTCTGCATCCCCTTAGAAACGACTTTGGAGCTTCTTCACCTCTGATTTAGGTGGTATTTAAGCTCCTGCATCCCCTTAGAAACGACTTTGGAGCTTCTTCGCCTTTGATTTAGGTGGAATTTTGGCTCTGCATTCCCTTACAAACGACTTTTGAGCTATGGAACTTACTCTGCGCTCCCTTAGGAACGACTTTGGAGCTTCAAACTTACTCTACGCTCCTTTAGGAACGACTTTTGAGCTTCGGAACTTACTCTGCGCTCCTTTAGGAACGACTTTTGAGCTTCGGAACCTAGTTCTGTCATACTTGATGATGCAACAACAATATTATTACATCAAGTTAAAAATTTGTCGCTCCTAGTATTGTTTTTTCAGGAAAATATAAAAGGCAAAAAAAGTTAAGATACATCAAATCCCTTTTTTGCATGCGTGACATTTTTTCTTTGTAATATTTTTCCATGGATCAGACTTGTGAGTCATTTTCATAAACCAACGCCAAGCATGAATCCATGTTTCTTACTTAAAACCCCGAACAAATACCATGAGCAGGAGGCACTCGCGTTGGCGTCGCTCATCGATGACGAGAAGAAGCTTGGCGACTGTTAGTTCGACCTCTAGAAGCAGTCCTACGTGGTCACATGCGCCGCTGTGTACGACAAGCTCCCGTGAAGCCGCCGCTTGGACGCGGTCCAGAGCAACTGCACCACGCTGTCCATCGTTAAGCAGGGGGGCCTCATGGTTGTCGCCAACATCGACGGCTCTCGAGTTGTTCTGGACACCGCATCCGACGACGACGCCATCACACCGTCCAGCTCATCATCCACCTGATGCCCAACCTGCCACGTAAGTTGCTACTGACCGGACATTAATTCTTGTGCGCTGGGACGATGGTCGTTGCTGACGTTGTGTGAGTGTCCTCGAACATGATATATGTAGTGGAGTAGCGCATCCGATGGTGCAACGGCCAGGGGTACTACCTCGCTGATGAGCCCGGGGTGCACTTCATCATGTCGCGCGCGTTCGACGACTACTATATCAAGGATTGTGGCGTCATCTTGGCACCGGAGGTGACACAGAGGAGGATCGACAACAGTGACCAGTTTGCCATCCTCACCACCGTCGGGATAGCTTTTTGTGCCGGCCTGCCTTTAATTCTCTTCGCAAACACACACACTTACCTTTTTGTTTAAGCAAGAGCGTATGGTGGTGCGTGTCTAATGACTAACGATGTACGAGGAAATTTCTTCCGGCATGTGTGGAACGTGCTCTTCAATGATGAGACCATACAAATCATGGCATATATCGAAGTCTGCATGATACTGATGGTTGCAATGTATTGGTGAAACAACTAGATTAAAATAACAAATTTATGTATGACTAGGATCACAAATTGATTATGAAACATTTTCTCATAACAATATAACACACATTTTGTATATAAGTTATTGTAGTATACTGGTATTATATATTCCCGTTGCAACGCACGAGCACTCAGCTAGTTTAAGTATAATTCCATAAGTGAATCATGCGAGAGTCCTGAGTCGCTCTTGACCGTGAGTACGACTGATATACCAGTTTTATACTCTGTAGAGGTTGTACACTTTACCAAAAAGTCGTGTATCCCATCTAGCAAGGGTTTGCAAGGCCCTTAGACACTCCCGAAGTGAATGTCTAGGGATCCACTACGAGGCCTGTACAAAGTTCCACTAGCTTCAAAAAACCTGCTACGATTTTATAAGAAGAGCGATATAAGAATCTCTCGTCCGAATAGTTATTGCAGCATGATCGACCCGAGAACCTCCCTATACCGGCAACTCCACTTTCGCCCTTGGCCTTTTCAGGTAAGGTAGTCCTCCACTAACTTTCCTAATTAGTCAGCCAAGGGCGTCCTATTCCACCCTTGTGGTAGCACTGTTATCTCAAGTTAAGCTCCATGTTCCAATTAACACCATAAACTTATCATGAACAATAAATAATCCGGTAACAATAATAAAACATGATCATATGTCATATAACATTACTTCCCAAAAACCAGGTAGAGCATAACCAAACTTTACAATAATTCATTTATATGCAAGGAGTGGGGTAAACAAAACTAGGTTAACCTATTAGGTCCCATCAAATTTAACCTGAGCATGTTACAATGATTAAGAAGAACATTATTAGGTAAATAAGAGTAATCAAGGACACAACTTGCCTTATACTTGCGATAACCTGTTGTCCTGATACTCAACCAAAAGTTAGGCTCCGGGTTTCTCGTCACCTCGCCTCTACTCGTAGCAATACATACAATCAAGCAAATAACAGATATGATAAAATTACACCAAAGCATAAGAACAAACTGCGTAAGAGTATTCTACGTGTCACTACAAGATCGTAGGTTCGATAAGTACTAAAACCAGAGTTATGATAAAAAAGATATAGTTTTCCGATGTTTTAGGTGATTAAGTAAGACTACGTTATTTTGATTAATATAAACCATGTGAGTAAATATAATCCAAATGAATAACAAATTCAACTTTAATCTAAGTTATAACTTAATTATATTTTAGTCAAATTATAGATGAACCAATTTAGAATACTATATTAACTTAGATTAGACAAGTTAATTCAATAGACATAGATTAAACAAATTAGTTATTTATTTTTGAAAACATGTTGCCTGATAAATAATGTGGTTTAATATGTAGGAAATTTTAATATGAGACTAACACAACTTGAACGGATCAAATCGGAGTAAAAATGAATGAGATATCAATACTCTAAGTTTCTGGAATTTATTTTATACTAAAAATTAATTTTATATATTTATTTTATTAATTTCTGAAATCCTAAACTACGGCTACAATTATTTGAAAGCCTAGGGCTTAAACTTCTAAAATTCGGGACCAGAACGTAATTCATTTTGATTAAGTTCGGACGTTGGGTTTATTCATATAAAACACAGGGGCTCTTAAGAAAACATGCCAAACAAAGGGGAATCAACGCGTATGAGCCGTCCGATTCTGATCCAAGGGACCGGATAAAACGATGATGGGCTACATAACCGAAGCCATATGATCAAAAACCGACAACCCGATTTTAATGACGACGCGATCTAATCTCAGCCTCTGGACCCGGATCCAATGGTTCACACACGCCTGGCCGAACCGTTATGTAACACCCCGTCTAATCTCTAGACCAACGGTACTTACTCCTGGCAGCTCTCTAGGATCATATATTGTCCCCACAGACCAACCCGGGCCTTTTGTGCACACTTTATCCTCACTCATGCGCCCGAGAAAAGTTCCTGGTTGGTCACCCAACCCAAATTACTCCAAGCCAAGCACGCTTAACTTGGAGGTTCTTTCGAGATAGGTTTCCGAAAAAAAGATGCACCTTGTTGGTATAGATACTCTATTAATTCTATTAAGCCTTAGGCTAGGATATCACCATCCTAGGGACCAGGATATCACACGTTACCAGGCTTTTAATCTGGGTCGATCAATCACAATCTGACGGCCCACATTCATCTTCTACCCCTCACCAATGGACTGACGACGCTCGCATTAGCAGAGGCGATCCAAGTGGATTGGACATCCCAGCGCTCTAAGGCCTTGTTCGTTTGTGTCGGATTGATGGGTCGGAACGATTCCTAACCGGATTACTTCTCTAATTTATATAAACTTTGATTAGCTAGAATGATTTCGGGTGTAATCCGACGTAAACGAACAGGGCCTAATCTGACTCCGAGAAGGTGCTAAGCGAAGGGAATATAGAGCAAAGCAATGGTAGAAGCTCTCACCGGGTGTATATGAGGCAGGGGTGGTGTTCATCCATGCTTCCGCTGCGCTCAGCGGCGAGATTCGAGGATTCCCTGTCCATAGCTTGACCTTGCACCTAGAAACCATATCATCCACGCTCCACGGTTCTATCTAAGCTCCTTGGACCCCTGTTGAAACTCAGACGACGGTCTTGTACGGGACGACGCCTGCAACTTATTTCCCTGCACACCCTCTCCGCGGACCGATGCTCTCATCCATGGTGCTATGGTGGCTCTGGTTTGTGTTCTCTCTATGGGTCAAAGAGGGATTGCGCTCCAGTATTTATACATCGGGTGTCGACTGCCAAGGTGTAGCCAAGGTTGTTACGGTGAGAGCACGAATCGAATCTTGTGATTTTCTCGAACAGCATTCAGTTAGGGGGTGTTTGGTGCTGAGGAATGATCTAGTCCATCATCTTATAACTCCTCACCTTTTTGTTTGGTTCGCCACCTCATTCTTTTTAATTAATTAGTTAATACTAATATGAGAAATATGGTCATCCCATCAAATTTGAGGAATATATCCATGATGCACCATCTCACTCTGGATACAGTGATTCCTTAAACCAAACACTTCCTTAGGGAGGCATCTGGTGCTCAGGTCTCTCTGGTCAGCGTCACGGGTGAAAAATATGATGACCTCACCATGACGTAATATGCAGCAAGAGAATAAAGAAAAGAAAACAAATTGGATGGGGCATAGGCTACAGTGGGCCGAGCGGCTTAGCACAAGTTAGTCTTCCTTCTTCTTCTTCTTCTTCTTTTCCTTTTTAGTTTTATTTTTCCTATTCTCATTTTAGTTTATAAAATTCAAATTCAAAATTAGGTTTGAGTTACAAATTAAAATGAATGCAACAATTAAAGAAATCCGGCATGTGATACATAGTTGTAGTATATATTTTTGTTAATTATTCATACCTATTTATGCTTTTAATATGTAGTGCACACACTTAATTTATTTTAAAACATTGTTGCATAGTTAAATTTAATAGTTCATTTAGAAACTCAGCAATCATTATTTACTTATCTCAAAAGAAAATACTTTTGCCCTTTTTAGAAGGTGTATAATCATTTAATTCCTAAAAGAATAGTCTCATCAATTAGTTAGTTGAGAACATTTATATTTATATAATTAGACTTCAAATCAAATTCTAGTTTTCACGATTTACATCTAAACTTTGAGCTACCAACATTTTAGTATTTTTCTATTTATTATCGTTATTATTTCGAAAAGAGTCACTTTCAATGTGAAATACTTTATTAGACGACACTTTACTTGATTTTTTTGAAAAACTTTAACTAAACCCAAATCAAGATTCTAGGGTGTTACAGGGAAGGTCTGTAATTACCTAACATCTTAGTGGAAATCTGAACCCATCACCTTGGTGGTGAGTTAGAGAAGAGGAGTGAGTTGAAAGAGACTCCAAAGTTGTTTTAGGTTTCTCAACAAGAGGTAGGAAAACCTTAGTGGCGAGTTGAACCACAGGATAAATCTTTGTGTCTTGTCTCTTATACATTTTAAATTGCATTACTTGCTTTCCACTAGATATAGTTGGATGTGCATCTTGATGAGTGCATGTACTTAGTGGATTTGCCATAGGACATCACAAAGTCTATATCTAAGTGTTGCTTGCAGGCGTAGCTAATGTTTACCATGAAAGGGAAATGTGTCATAGGGCCACTTCTACATGTTTTGGTGATTAAGTGTCTAACACACCACATTGGACTAACCAAGTTGATTTGAGTATGAGCACAGGTTCAAGTAAAGGCAAATCGAAGGCACTAAGTCCAAATGTGCATATTTGGAGGCTAAAAGTGCAAAGTTGGGTAAAACAACATAAACATGAGGTCTAAGTATTTGAATAAGTTGCACATACCCTATTCTATCTTTCTAGTGCTTTGGTTTGGCTACTAACTCATTTCTGCAAGAAAAGTGCCTTTTGGACTTGTATTGAGCCACATTGCAAATCATAGAGAAACTATGCGAAAGAGGTTTGTTTCCCTCACTTAGTCCATTAGATTAGGTACTAATGCTTGTCTAAGTCGTAGGGAAACCACCCAATAAAGATAAAAAGGTTTGGAGAAGTTTGGCTCAAAAGCGCCCATCTTACAATGGTATGGGTTGCACCAGATGGTTTAGTGGTGCACCGGACCGGGTCCGTGCAACCCAGTCATATAACTCGGTCTCAAGAATTTAATTATAAAATTCACCTGACCGGTCCGGTGTACACTGGACCACTTCTCCAATGGCTAGTTGAGGACTTTTCCTAGCGGTCAATGGCTAGTTGCTTCATCGAACGGTCCGGTGGTGCACCTGACCAGTCCGATGACAGACCATTAAGGAAGGTGCCAGTCAGGATCTTTAGTCGACCGTTACTGTGAATGGTCCAGTGTGCCCACATACAGTAAGGTTTTTGCCGCTTTCTATGGAATGAGGAAATGGCTCCTAGGCCACTAGGGGCTATAAATAGATCCCCTAGATGCCTCCAGTTTGCTCCCAAGTACTCCAAGAGCACAAAAATACTCTGACTCTCTACAACAACACATTCTAGTGGTTTTAGTGAGACTCGAGCACCAATTTTGAGCAGTACTTGTGATATTGTGTTGTCGCGCTCGTGTCTTTGGCTTTCTTGCGTGTGTTGCTATGATTTGCTCTTATGTTCGTACTTTTTCTCCCTACCTTACTCTAAGTTGTAACTTCGACCTTTTGTAAGGCTACAAGAGACTCCAAGTTGTAGAGATTCCTTACGAACGGGAATACTTGTGGGATAAGGAAGAACATTGGCACTCAAGCTTGATCTATGTGATCACTTGAGAGGGCATGATTGCAACCCTTGTCCAAAAGGAGGACACCACAACGTGGATGTAGGCTTTGTCGAACCATGGAATAAACAATCGTGTGTCTCATTTGTCTCTTTTACTTTACTTGCTGTTGGGGGCCTTCGTCCTCCGAAGGTCCTCAAAAACATGATTTAACAATGTTTTCTAAGTGTAACAGATGAGCAGGTACCTTCGGACATAGATCAAAATCGTACACAACGTGAGAAGCATGGTCAAGACGAAGGATGATGCTGCTCCAAAGATACGGGCGAAGAAGCTTTGGCTCAACGGCGAAAAAAGGAACCGACTTAAAGAGGAGAAGACCATCAAGTCCCTAGCATTTTGTATCATGAATATAATTAGGTGTCAAGGACACAAATGTAATTTCGACCGGGCTGCGTCCCACGCCTATAAATAGGTGAACAATAACCCTGTACTGTTCACGCTGACTTGTATTCGCTCGTGCGTCACGCTTGGACTTTTACCTTCTGTCAAGCCGAAGGTACAAATGTAATTCAATATTGCTTCTGTTTATCCATGATAATAAAAAAGATATATTAATAATGTCATATGATTATTCATGTTGTCTTTTATATTTCATATGCTTCTTCTTTCATTAACACACTATGATGATGAAGGTACGTCCTTCATCACCTTCGTCTGAAGATCATTATATCCTATGGGAAATAATGCTTCGAAGGACGAAGGGCATTAACCTTTAACATTTTGTGTTGCCTTGTTCTTAACTCGTAGCATTTGAGAACAAGTCCCCAACATTGGCGCCCACCTCCGGTGTACTCACTTCCACAACCTTCGGCAAATCAACCTTCGTTATGCTGCCAAAGAAGACAACAGCGCCAGGGGCTGCTGCACTGCAGCCACTGGACACAAACCAGGAGACTCTCTCTCTCTCCGAGAGGCTCGAAGCCAGAAGAGAAAGGCTACTAGTCCAACATTCCAGGAAGAAGAGTTGGACCAGGAGATCAGGGATATGGAAATCATTCATCAACAAGTACAAAGGAAAAAGGAGAAGATGGCTCGACTGGCCGATCTTCAAAGGAAGATTGATGAAGCTACTGAGGAAGTCCATCATCTTACTCAAGATGACCAAGACCGAAGGCCTCAATACAGGGAGCTTCGTCAAGAGGGCTTATGCAACGAAGATGGATGGTTTGATGATTTTAATCATGATACCTTTACTTTTGATGATGCTTCTCCCTTGGCAGCAGAATTGCAGGCTATCCCATGGCCACAATCCTACAAGCCACCCTAGCTACCCGTGTACGATGGGCACTCGGACCCAAAGCAATTTTTGATGAGCTATGAGGCAACAATATCCTCATACGGGGGCAACGTGGCTATCATGGCAAAGTCCTTCGTCATGGCAGTCCGGAGCGTAGCCCAAACATGGTATTCTTCTCTTCGGCCAGGAACAATCACGTCGTGGCAGAAGCTCAAGGATATGCTGATTACCAACTTCCAAGGCTTTCAAACGAAGCCAGTCACAGCTCAGGCCTTGTTCCAGTGCACACAAGACCATGAGAAATACCTTCAGGCTTATGTCCGAAGGTTCTTGCGACTGAGGGCATAGGCGCCCACAGTCCCCAATGAAATTGTCATTGAGGCCATGATCAAGGGTCTTCGGCCAGGACCTGTAGCTTAATACTTCGCTAGGAATCCTCCACAAACTTTGGAGAAGCTGCTTCAGAAGATGGATGAATATATCCAGGCTGACAACGACTTCCACCAAAGAAGGGAGGAAGCTTACAGATTCTCTAAGATGACCAGGGGCTTCAGAGGAAGAATCCACCATAGACATATCAGATCAATCCACAGCTCCAGCCAGAGTGACAACAAAGCAAGCCAACTTTAGAGGCCACAACATACCCCACAGTCTTTGGGGCAGCAGCAAAGTTCCTTTAGGCCACCAGCTCCAAGGGGCAGAGGCGCCAGGGGCTTCGGAGGAAGATATAGGGATCATCCCAGGAAAATCTATTGCCTATTCTGTGGTGTGGACAAGGGCCACACTACAAGAATGTGCCAAATTACTATCTAGAAGCAAAGGGAGATCGCAGAAGCCGAAGCTCGACAGAATCAGCCGAAGCAGGTCTCGCACACCGCTTCGTGCCATTCTCCCTACGTACCAGAGTATGTGGGCAATCATCCTGCAGCATCTGTTGCTTCAGCTAGCCATTCTCAGGCTTCTTGGCCTCAGCTTCCACCGCCACCACCACTGCAACCTACACATTCCCGAAGCTTGCAGCCAGAAGGGCGCCAGCATTCTCAACAGCAACACGAATTCAGAGAGGAATCCGAAGCTCGTACAGTCAACAGCACTGTGCCAGAGTCAAAGCACATTTATTGAGTGATATCCTCCCTCTGAAATACTTTTATGCTCTATGTCATTTTGTTTTCTTAGTAACGAATAAACAATGTAAATCTAGTTTTAAATTCTTGTAATACTTTTTGCTTTTATCAAGATGGAATATATCTTCTTTGCAGACTTATGAAAACTGAAAATTGCCGAAGCCGTTCCTAAGGGAATGCAGTGTAAGTTCTGCCGAAGCTATAAAAAGTCATTCCTAAGGGAACGCAGTGCAAGTTCTGCCGAAGTTACAAAAAGTCATTCCTAAGGGAGCGCAGTGTAAGTTTCCTACTCAAAAGTCGTTCCAAAGGGAATGCAGAGCCAAATACCGCCGAAGTAAACGGCGAAGAAGTTCAAAAGACGTTCCTAAGGGGATGCAGAACGTACACCAAAAAGTCAACGGTGATACCGCCGAAGTAAAAGGCGAAGAAGTTCAAAAGACGTTCCTAAGGGGATGTAGAACTTACACTGAAAAGTCAACGGTGATACCGCCGAAGTAAAAGGCAAAGAAGTTCAAAAGACGTTCCTAAGGGGATGCAGAACTTGCACCAAAAAATAAGCGGTGAAGCCGAAAAATAAACGGCAAAGAGATTCCAGACATCCCTAAGGGGATACAGAGCTTATGCGTTTCAGTGTGGGTGTGTGTTTGCTGCATTAGCATCATTTTTGCATCAATTCATCACATCATTCCGCATAACATCACGTCTTACATCATATCGCATCAGTAACATGAGAATCAAAAACGGAGTTGATCTTCGGAAAAATGCTTCGTAGAAATGAAAATGTGCTAAGACACAAAATAAGCTGTGAGAAATATAGGCTTCTTCGTCAGCCCTGTCATAAAAGAAGGGATCTTTTTCCCAAAGCATGGATATTTTTTCGAAGCATGAGTATTTTTACGAAGTATGGATCTTCTTTCCGAAACATGAAAAGAAGGGAAGGTGTTTTTTCACGGAAGGCTCAAAAACGGTATGAATGTAAAGTTTCATGCATCGTAAAGAAATGAATTGTAATAGTTTACATATTCGACTTAAAGCCATAAACAAATACTAGTCTTGTTACAATAAAGGTACATCGACCACCTCAAAATGTTTTTACAAAAAGTGTTATTCCTCTTTAAGAACTTTCTCAGCAACTTTGTGCAACAATTTGTCAACAACTTCATCAATAATGGATTTAGCTATGTTTATAGTGTCCAACGCTTTCTTCTTTTCTGGATCTGCTAGGGGATTGAACGGTTCCGGCGGTGAAGATAATTCAGTTGAAGCAGGAAAAAGTTAATCAGTCCGAAGTCATAAAAACAATAACGAAGCTAATAGCCAATAAACAATACCTATACGTCTTTCACGTTCCGCAGCTTCTTCAGCCTGTCACGCTTCTATCTAGGCGTCATGGGTGTCCTTTTCACTTTTCTTTATAATTTTATGGGCCATCTCTCGGCCACCATTTACCCAGACATCATTATAGAATTTTCCGCCCATCAAGGTTGCTTCAGCTGAAGGATCCTTCGTGTCATCTATAGAGAAGGCAGCTTCGGCTTCGGCCATGGTTTTGACGTGATCACATCCTGCTTTCTCCAAGATAGCTGAGATCCCCCGCGCACCAGAAAACGTGAGACATCCCCGCGATCGCTTAGAATCTCTTCAAAAGATTCAGCCTCTCCACTTATCCATTCAATAATTCCTTCGGGGTCGCCTCGTATAAAGTTTTCTTCGGTCGAATAGGCACCCACGTTGGCAAAGCTACCCTTTATCTTCTTCACGCACTCCAAAGATTTTTCAAAACATCTTTCCTTCGATGAGCGAAGTTCTTCAACAGTTTTTTCTAAATGATTCTTCCAATATTCGCTGTTATATCGGTCAGCTTCTGTGAGTGCGCATTTTTCTCTAGCTTCCGCCAGCTGTTTTTGAAGGTCTTCAATTTCAGCTTTCTGAATCTCAGCCCGAGCCTTATAATTAGCTTCATCTTCTTTCACTTTGTTAACCAGAGAAATTAAGATTTTGTCTTTTTCAAGACCTTCATTTCTCAATTCAATCACCTCTGTACGAAGGTTGTTTAGGGCCATTGTATAGCTTTCGTCTTCAATATTTTTCTGTGCCCTAAGGGCATTGCTAAGAATCAAGCCCTGCAAGAGGAGGAAAGAATTATGACAAATGAAGTACCTCATTTTCAAATTCAAAGTTAATTTTTATACCTTTATGCTATTATATGCTAGGCTGTCAGCAAGTTCATCCTTCGACAGGAGTGAAAGGCCGTCTTTTAGCTTCGGGAATCCCATGCTCGTACCTATCTCCTGGCAAACGGATATCTCTTTGTTGTCTGAGAGACAGTATAAGTAATCATCTTCATTACTCCCGTGAAAAACCAAGGCTCCTTTTGGATATTTCAAACTTCGAGCATAGTGCCTGGCTTCTAGAGTTTCCTCTTCAGACAGTGTTGGGGGTATGCTTCGTAGCCGAAGATCCTAAAGAAATAAACACCTTCGGCAGATCCTCTCCAAAGCAGCGCCGAAGCTATCAACTATAAAGCTTCGGTACAGTGACATGTCTCAAGACGAAGGGGTGAACCGACTTAAAGATGAAATAACTTAAAGACCCATGATATTCTGTGTCATTATTATAGTTTATTGTAAAGGGCATAAATGTAATTATATACAGGCTGTGAACTGTGCCTATAAATAGGTGAACAGTACCCCCGTACTGTTCACGTGCTCTCTTGTAATCACGCATTGGGCATTTGTTTTTGCATCACGCTGGTATTTTTGCTTTTCTTCGAGCCGAAGGTACATTTGTAATTCGTTATCATTTCTACAATAATGAAATAGAAATGAGTTAATAATGATAATCATATATTCAAATTATTATATATATTTTTTACCCTTCCTCATTATTTGTTGTGTTTATGAAGGTATAACCTTTCATAATCTTCGTCCGAAATCCATTATATCCCGAGGGAAATAATGCTTCGAAGGACGAAGGACCCCTAATATTTAACAATTTCTATGTTGCCTTGTTCTTGATTCATAGTATTTGAGAACAAGTCCCCAACATTGGCGCCCACCATCGGTGAACTCACTTCCACTTTTCTGAGCTGATGGCTTCGATCAAGAATCAAGCTGGAGTTGCTTCGGCCCCAAAGCTGGTTCTCCCGATAACAGGCGGTTCATGCTCAGAGCCGGCCAACAAGAAACAGAAGAAGGAGGCACAGAGAAGAGTACAACATGTAGGGGTACAAGGACCCTTCATCAAATCAAGATGGTCTCACATCCCAATTACCTTTTCTCAAGAGGATCTTCAGCTTAAGGATTACCCACACAATGATGTTATGGTTATCTCTTGTGTGATCAAAGGATTTCTGGTCCATAATGTTTTGGTTGATATAGGCAGTGCAGCAGATATCATATTTGCTAAGGCCTTCAGACAAATGCAAGAGCTCGAAGACAAGATTCATGATGCTACGCACCCTCTTTGTGGCTTCGAAGGGCGACAGATTGTAGCGCTTGGTAAGATTACCATGCCAGTGACCTTCGGATTCGTCAACAACACAAGGACTGAGCAAATTGTGTTTGACATTGTTGACATGGAGTATCCTTACAATGCCATCATTGGTCGCGGAACACTCAATGCTTTCGAAGCAATTCTTCATCCAGCATATCTTTGCATGAAGATACCTTCGGATCAGGGACCTATTGCTATTCATGGGAGTCAGGAAGCCGCCAGAAAGGCCGAGGGGAATTGGACTGATTCAAAGGCAATCCACAACATAGATGAAGCCGAAGCTTGTGAGCAGTACAAGCATAGAAGGGAGAAGGCTGCTTCGGCCGATCAGCCGAAACCCATGCTTTTATGCGAAGATATCGCAGAGCAGAAGGTGCTGCTGGGATCTCAATTGTCTGAGGAACAAGAGAAAACCTTGATAAGATTCTTGTTCAACAACAAAGATGTCTTTGCATGGTCGGCTAATGATCTTTGTGGAGTTAATAGGGATGTTATTGAACACTCGCTCAATGTTGATCCATCCTTCAGACCCAGAAAGCAGAGGCTTCGGAAGATGTCTGATGACAAGGCCGAAGGTGCTCGGAATGAAGTGAAAAGACTTCTAAGTGCCGGAGTTATCAGAGAGGTAAAATACCCAGAATGGTTGGCTAACACTGTTATGGTAAAAAAGGCCAATGGTAAATGGAGGATGTGTATCGATTTTACTAATCTCAACAAGGCCTGTCCGAAGGACGAGTTTCCATTGCCAAGGATAGATTCCCTAGTTGATGCAGCAGCTTCATCAGAGCTTATGAGTCTGCTAGATTGTTATTCAGGCTATCATCAAATTTGGATGAAGAAGGAGGATGAGCCGAAGACCAGCTTCATAACCCCTAGTGGAACATATTGTTACCTCCGGATGCCTGAGGGGCTCAAGAATGCTGGAGGAAGCTTCAGCAGAATGACAGTGAAGGTTCTTCAATATCAGATAGGCAGAAATGTGCTAACTTATGTTGATGATATCATTGTAAAAAGCACAAAGCAAGAGAATCACATTACTGATCTGCAGGAAACCATCGCTAATTTTAGACAGGCCGGTTTAAAGTTGAATCTAGAAAAATGTGTCTTCGGGGTGAAGAAAGGGAAATTTCTTGGCTGCTTAGTTTCAACAAAAGGGATTGAGGCTGATCCAAATAAAATCGAAGCTATCCTTTGAATGGAACCACCAAGTACAAAGAAGGGGGCTCAAAGATTGACAGGAAGACTAGCATCTCTCAACAGATTCATATCTAGATCAGCAGAGAGAAATTTACCATTTTTTGAAGTGCTGAAGTCAGCCGAAGTTTTTCAATGGGGACCAGTCCAGCAGAGAGCTTTTGAAGAGCTGAAGCAATATTTGATAGACCTAACAACGCTAACTCCACCAACGCTAGGGGCTCCTCTCTTGTTATATGTGGCAGCCTCGCACTCAGCGGTAAGTGCGGCACTTGTCCAAGAGAAGCTTGAAGGGCAAGTCAAGAAGCAAGCTCCAATATATTTTGTATCTGAAGTTCTTAGTTTATCAAAGAAAAATTATACAGAATTGGAGAAGGTGCTATATGCTATTTTGATGGCTTCTAGAAAGCTTCGGCATTATTTCCAAGCATACAATATAATTGTCCCTTCTTCACAACCATTGAAGGACATTATGAGAAATAGAGAAGCTACTGCAAGGATTGGAAAGTGGGCTGCGGAACTTAATGAGTTCTGCATTGATTATGTACACAGATCTTCGATTCAGTCCCAGGCGTTAGCTGACTTCATTGCTGACTGGACGCCAGGGGCTCAGGTAGAAGAGGCAAGTAAAGATGCTGAAGCATGGACAGTATTCTGCGATGGTTCTTGGGGAACCTTCGGAGCAGGAGCAGCCGCTGTGTTGGTCGCACCCTCCAAAGTTAAAACCTGCTACACAGCAAGACTTGATTTTAGCTGCACAAATAACATTGCTGAGTATGAAGCTTTACTTTTGGGTCTTCGGAAGTTAAAGGCAATGGGAATCAGAAGGGCGGTTCTTAAAACTGATTCCCAAGTTATCTCTGGTCATATTGACAAGAGTTGTAAGGCAAGAGACCCGAAGCTTGAGAAGTATTTAGATACGGTCCGAAGGATTGAAGCTTCCTTTGAAGGGTTTTCTGTAAAAAATATTCCTCGAGGAGAAAATGAACATGCTGATTTGCTAGCCATGTCAGCAGCACAGGGACTGCACTTACCTTCGGAAGTATTTTTTGAAACAATAAAAGCACCTTCGGTTGAACTCCTTGAAAGAGCAGTCCTCAATATATCTCCTGTTTATAGTGAAGATTGGAGAACTGAGATCATCTCCTACCTTAAGGGTAATTTTCTTTCAGATGACGAAGCTTATAAAAGAGAATAGAGGTAAGAGCTCGTCCATATGTAATAATACAAGGGGAGTTGTACAAGCATGGGGTCTGCTCTCCGTTACTCAAATGTTTATCCAGAGCCGAAGGTATAGAATTGATGAAGGAAATACATGCAGGCCTGTGTGGATCTCACATTGGATCTAGGCCTTTGCTGGGAAAAGTTTTTCGCCAAGGATTTTATTGGCCAAAAGCAGCTTCGGATGCAGCGGAATTAGTCCAAAAGTGCGAAGGTTGTCAGAAATGTGCAAGAGATCAAAAACAACCTTCGTCCCTAACCCAGTTAATACAACCCACTTAGCCATTGCAAAGGTGGGGTCTTGATTTGTTAGGTCCGCTACCACCCGCACAAGGCAACTTAAGATATGTTGTAGTGGCAGTGGAATATTTTTCTAAATGAATTGAGGCAAAGCCTTTAGCCACAATAACTTCGGTTACTATTCAAAAAATTTTCTGGCAAAACATTATTTGTCGCTTCGGAGTGCCGAAGGCCATCACTGTGGACAATGGAACGCAGTTTGATTCCGAAGCCTTTAAAGAATTTTGTGAACAAATTGGCACAAAGATCCATTTTGCATCAGCCCGACATCCGGAATCAAATGGACTAGTTGAAAGGGCTAATGGCATCATAATGACAGGAATAATGAAGTTAATCTTCAATCAGCCAAGGGGAAAGTGGCCAGACGAATTAATCAAAGTGGTGTGGAGCCACAACACAACAATATCAAGATCAACAGGCTTTACGCCATTCAAACTATTGTTTGGTGACGAAGCAATAACCCTGGAAGAAGCCAAAGCAGGATAAATAAGAATAGTAGCTTCGGCAGAAGGCGAAGCTGAAGCTGATTACTCTGTGGAAAAAGATGCTATAGAAGGGATCAGGCTTCAGGCTGTGGAAAACATCAATAAATACCAAGCTGAAACAATAAAATGGTGTGATAGAAAGGTCAGGCTAAAGAACATCGAACCAGGACATTTGGTGCTTTGAAGAGTGGCCAACCCAGAGACAGTAGGCAAATTACAGCTGAAGTGGGAAGGACCTTTTCTGGTAGTATCTTCGTCAAGACCTGGTTCTTACAGGTTGAAGGATATGGACGGCAACGACATTCCTAGATCATGGAATGCGGATGAACTTCGGCGATAATATGTTTAGCTTGATGTAATTTTTTCTATTCTTTCTTGTGGCACCCTTTTCCTTTCCAAAGGGGGAGAAAGGTTTTTAATGGGGTCACAACATGTAATTTTTCTTTTCCTTATTTCAATTCTATAAGAGTGATATTCCCCAAAGATGTAAATGTAAAAGCTGACAACGCACCATCGAGTGCAGTGGAAAAAGAAAAGAAAACAGGGAGAAGCTCAAAAGTCGTTCCCAAGGGAATGCAGAGCTTACAGCGAAAAATAAACGCTGATTCCGCTGAAAGTAAAAGGCGAAGAAGCTCCTAAGGGAGGCTTATAGCGAAAAATAAACGCTGATTCCGCTGAAAGTAAAAAGCGAAGAAGCTCCTAAGGGAGGCTTACAGCGAAAAATAAACGCTGATTCCGCTAAAAGTAAAAGGTGAAGAAGCTCCTAAGGGAGGCTTACAGCGAAAAGTCAGCGCTGATACACCGAAAAACAAGTGGTGAAGCCGAAAAATAAGCGACAAAGAAGGTTTGAGTCATTCTCAAGGGAGTATGGCTTCGAATATGTATTTGAACATTCATTTGCACGATACAATACATCATGACATTTGCATTCATAAACATTCACTTAGACATACATAGGATCATCATTAGCATAACGTACAAACATGCTTCGGATACAAAAGGAAGGCAATTTTATGCTTCGCTGTGTACGCAAAGAAGGGAAGGTGTTTTTCGCCTATGGCTCAAAAGTATTACTTTCGTCCACACCAAAGCATTTTATACATGGACGGAAAAGTAAGATTATATTACAAAGTAAAACTCAGATTACATCATATTTTATACAAGTTATTACAGGAGTTTTTTGAGCTACTTTTACAAGACTATGCAAGCTTCGACACTATCTTCGGAGCTTCGTTCTTCTACTCTGCAGCTGCAGCTTCAGCCTGGTCAATCTATATGAAAGTATTATAAGCCAAATTCAAAAATTCAAAGGAAAAGGTAACAATAAGGTATGATTTTGTTACCAGCTTGAGGTGACTCTGAGCTTCGTCACCAGCTTTGCTCCGACCACCCTTTGTCCATACTAACTTTATAAATCTGTTTGCAATACTTCGAGCCAGATTCGGAACATCATCTAAGTCTGCCGGTGACAAGCTGAAGTTGGGTCTATTAACAATTTTGCCGTGTTCACAACCAGATTTCAAAAAAGCAACAGCTGTACCCCGAGAAGCTGCCAGGGCACAAAAGTCGCTATGCCCAGCTATAACTTCGTCAATGTTGGGGACTTGTTCTCAAATGCTAAGAATTAAGAACAAGGCAACATAAAAAGTGTTAAATGTTAAGCTCCTTCGTCCTTAAAAACATTATATCCCTTCGGATATAATGAATCTTGGACGAAGGTTACAAAGGAAAAGATTCTCATAAGATTGATTAACGGTTAAAAAAGAATACATACATAAAATACAAATAATGGCTTGAGTGTTATCATCAACTTATCTTTATTGCCAAATTCATGAAAACAAATTACAAATGTACCTTCGGATTGTTGGAAAGTAAGGATGCAGACGTAATGCGAAAAAGCGTATGCCAAGTCAGCGTGAACAGTACGGGAGTGTTGTTCATCTATTTATAGGCACGGGACGCAGCCCATGTAAAATTACATCGATGCCCTTTACATTTGATAATAACTTTATAGCAATCCTTTGAGGTTTAACTTGACTTTTCATCCTTAAGTCGGTTCCTCTTTTCCTTCGTCATGCCGAAGCTTTTCTGCACGTAGCTTCGTGATCGTCCTGTCTTTCGTCGTGATCGCTTTCCACCCCAGTCAAGCTTCGTCTTAACCATGCTCTTGTACATCCACAACCTGACTCCAAAGATACCTGCTCACATGTTTCACTCGGAAAATATTGTCAAATCATGTTTTTGAGGAGCTTCGGAAGCCGAAGGCCCCCAACAGTAGCCCCTCGCAATATTAATTTACTGCAATAATAAATTCATATTGCGACATGGACGAAGGCTTTGAGCCGAAGGTCCGAAAAAACACCTTCCTTCTGCTAGAATAGCAGCAGTCATTGACAGACGGGGCCCTCCAGTTTCCGACACGCTGGGTGTATAAATAAGAGCTCACCGCAAGTTTATTTGGCACGCTCTCTTGCCATCCGCTTTTACTCACCCAGAAAATTTTTTAGCCTGTACGCAATAGCACTTGCTTGGTTTTAGATTTTTAAGCTTCGGTTTTGAGTGTGTTTTGTCAGCATTTTCGAAGATGTCTGAGGATAAGAAAGCCGTTGGTGGTTCGAAGCTAAGCCTTTCTGAGGAAATGCACCTGGGTTTTCTTGAATCAATGTCGAAGACTAATACAGAGAAGATTACCAGAGAGATTTTGGAGGGTTTATCTGAAGATACTGGCGACAGTGATAGTTACGATGTGGATAGTGGTGGTGAAGATTCCGAAGATCGACCCTGGCGACCAAGCCATGCAGTTTTTGGTAAGTCGAGCGTTAAGGAAAACCATCTTATCAACATGAGAGGGAGATACTTTCGGGACTTGTCTGTTGTGAGGGCTGACGAAGGAGAGAAGACTTGTCCAACTCCCGAGGAAAATGAGGTCGTGATATTCCGAAGCTTCTTGAAAGCTGGATTACGATTTCCCTTGAGTAGTTTTGTCGTGGAAGTATTGAAGACATTCGAAATCTACCTTCACCAACTTATCCCCGAAGCAATCATAAGGATGAACATCTTTGTGTGGGCCGTGAGGAGCCAAGGTTTGGAACCTAACGCAAAAAGCTTCTGTAACATACACGAGCTATTGTATGAGACAAAACCCTGGGGTAAAGAGCAGTACCACAACAACTTTGGCTGCTACAGCTTCGGCGCTCGGTCCGGGTCAAGCTGCCCTGTGCCAACTTTTCGAAAGAGGTGGCCCGACGACTGGTTGACAGAATGGTTTTACGTGAAAATGACTTGAAATCACGTGAAGATATTAAAGGTATCATTATGCGCCCTATCTGGCAACGCTTCGGCCTCCGAAAGCCGAAGGTGGAAATGAATGAAGCAGCCGAAGAATGCCAAAGAGCCTTCGACGTGGTTTGCTCTTTTATTGGTACAAGGGATTTGGTCCAAGAGCATATTGCCTTCAGAGTCTGGCCACTTGTAGAAAAGTGGGAAATGCCAAAGGAGACCGTCAAGGAACCTGACGAAGACGGGCTAGTTAGGCTGAAATACACATTTAAATACGGAGATAAGTTTGTTGAACCAGATGATGACTGGTTGAAGAGTATTGAGGCCATAAGTGACAAATTGCTTGGGGTATACTCGAAAGCCGAAGATACTGCACTATCAGCGGCCTTCGGAGGCCGAAAGAAGAAAAGGCTTAACCGTGTATTTGATGCAATTGGGTTTATCTACCCCGACTACCATTACCCGGTGCGAGACCAAAAAAGGAAAAATACTTCTCCTGCAAAGGAAACTGCTTCGGCTGCTCCTAGCGAACCGGCGCCGAAGAGGAAAAAGGTAAAGGTACTCACACACCCTCCACGTTATATTGAGCCGGCCACAGTACCTGAGTTTATTGGTGAGGCCTCTTCGGCCACTGAAGCCAGAGAACCAACTCCAGTGGCAAAAGTCGAGAAAATAGCCGAAGTACCAGCAACAGAGAAAACAGAAGAACCAAGGACTGAAAAAGCAAAAACATTAGAAATTTTAAGTCCAACAGCAAAAATCCAGGAGGTGCCAGCAGCGACCCCGAAAAGAAAAAGGATGGTTAATGTGCTGGATGTTTTGGAAACAATTAAATCTTCGAGCATAACTCCGAAGAAAACTGTTGAAGCTTCCGAAGTGTCTACTGAAGCCTTTGTTGCTGAAGGTTTGAAGCAACAATTTGAAACTGAAGCTGGGCCTTCAGAGCCCATCAAGGTAAAACCTTTAAAAGCTGAAGAAAGAAAATTGACAGAGGCAACTTTGGAAACCGAAAAAATAAAAATGACAGAGCCAATTTTGATTGAAGAAATTGACACTGGCGTCCCCGAAGCATCTTCCAAAACACATGATTATATTGTGCGACATGCTTCGGGGAAGAAACTATCTGAAGAAGAGGTTTTTGAAGCTAATCACTATGCCCGAGAACTGAAGTATCCGAAGGGGGCCATAGTGTTCAATGGAACAGACGAAGATGACTTCCTATACTGTCTCCCAGACAATAAAGAATTGTCCGTCTGCTGAGAGATGGCTAGGAGCATGGGGTTCCCGAAGCTTGAAGCTGGCCTATGCGCCATGACGAAGGAGGACCTTGCAGATAGTCTTGCATATAATAGTCTGAAGGTACAAAGATTGTAAATTTTGAAATTTATGAATTTTAAATTAGTCTTTTGTTCTTATGTTAATCCATTCATTCTTTTGAATAGGGCTTAATACTTAGCAATGCCTTAAGGGCACAAAAGAATGCTGAAGATGAGAGCTGCACTATTGCTCTTAACAACCTTCGGACAGAGGTTATCAGACTAAGAAACGAAGCCTTGAAAAAGGACAAAATCCTGGTTACACTAGTGGATAAGATAAAGGAAAATGAAGCTAATTCTAAAATTCAAGCCGAAGCTCAGAGGCGGGAAATCGAAGATCTTCGGAAATAACTAGCCCGAGCTAAAGAAGAACACATTCTTGAAGAAACAAAACGAGAATTAAGTGATCAATGGGCAAATCATTTGGAAATAAATGTTGAAGAGCTTCGTGCTTCGAAGAAAAGGTGCTATGATAAATCCATAGAGTGTGTTAAAAAGATAAAATCCAGCTTCGCCAGCGTCGGCGCATTTTCTAGTGAAGAAAATTTCACAAGAGGGAATCCAGAAGGCCCGATTGAATGGATTAGTCACGAAGCTGAGGCCTTCGAGGAAATCTTGAATAGTCGCAGGGACATTTGTGCTTTTTCGGGCGCCAGAGGAATTGTTACTATTTTGGAGAAGAAAGGGTGCGAGCATGCGAAATCTTTGGCACAGTCTGAAACTGCTTTATCCTCTGAAGATATCAAAGACCCTTCAGCCGAAGCAAGCCAGGTCGGTGGAAAATTTTTCACCGACATTTGGGACAATGGCGGCCGAGAAATGGCTCAAGAAATCATTCAGAGAAGCGAAAAAGGCATCCATGACGCTAGGAAGGTAGCGGAGGCTGCTGAAAAAAGGACAGGGCCCGAAGGGCAAATAGGTATTAATTAGTGGTTTTTATTCTGTTGCGATTTTTGATTTTAAACTTTGTTCGCGGTTTTGTAATAGTAATATAGTCGTGTCCTCTCCTCCCTCAGAACCTGCTGAGGCAGCTCCGGAGCCCCCCCGAAGGGGGACGACGAAATTAGACAAATGGCCGAAGCCATCATGGACAAAGTTGTCAATCAGTTACTAAACGAAGCTGCAGAAGTAGTTCTTAGGGAAGATTAAGTGCTATTGTAAAAATACTTGGAACATGACATGTGTAAAACTTTGTAACTTTGAATGTAATATATAATCTATTTATGGTTCAATTCTTTATGATGTATGAAATTTTGCATACATACCGTTTTTTGAGCCTTCGGTGAAAAAACACCTTCCCTTCTTTTCATGCTTCGTGAAGAAAATCTTTTATGTGTCACAAGAATTTCCATACTTCTCTGATGAAGAATATCCAAACTTCGTGAAAACATTCTTCGAAGCTATGAAAAAGTTTTATGTTGCCTCTCTGACGAAGCTATACTTCTTCTCAATTTATCTTGTGCTTTGGCACGATTTTCTCTTTTTCCAAAACATTCTTCGAAAATCAATACTGTGTCCCCTTCTTGTTCTACATGCAATATGACGTATGATGCTTATGTTATGCAAAATGATGTGATGATGTTATGCTATGCAAAATGATATTTATGCCGAAGATACACACATCTCTGCAATAGGGCACACAATCTTTTTATCTCAGCGCTGACTTTTCGCTGTAAGCCTCCCTTAGGAGCTTTTTCGCCTTTTACTTTCAGCGGAATCAGCGTTTATTTTTCGCTGTAAGCCTCCCTTAGGAGCTTCTTTGCCTTTTACTTTCAGCGGAATCAGCGTTTATTTTTCGCTGTAAGCTCTGCATTCCCTTCGGAACGACTTTTGAGCAGAAAACTTACACTGCGCTCCTTTAGGAACGACTTTTATTACTTCGAAGAAGTTACAGTGTGTTCCTTAGAACAAGTTTTTGATAATTCGAATGTTCTCCGTGCCACCATAAATTCTTGTGCTTCATTAACTCAAGCCTATGGAGAAGATATACTTTCATTATGATGATAAGCTAAACTGTTACAAGAATTTGAAAAAACGATAAAAGACACTTAAACTTCCCACAATTGTTCTTTACTACAAAGAAAGTAAAACTGAATGCGAAAAGCTGTTGTCGAGGTAGGATATTTTGTCAGTAAATATGCTTCGACTCTGGCACAGTGCTATTGACTGTGCGCGCTTCGGACTCCTCCCTGAGGTCCCTCTGGGGGTGAGAGTGCTGGCTCCCTTCTGGCTGCGGACCACGTTGTATTGGTGGTGGTGGTGGAAGCTAGTTGCCAGGAAGCTTGGGGTTGGCTTGCCGAAGCAACAGAAGCTGCAGGGTGATTGCCTACATATTCTGGAATGTAAGGCGAATGGTACGAAGCAGTATGCATGACCTGCTTCGACTGGTTCTGTTGCGCTGCAGCCTCTGCTAACTCCTTTTGCTTCTGGATGGTAACATGGCACATCCTGGTGGTATGGCTCTTGCCTTCACCACAGAACAGGCAATAAATTTTTCTTGGTTGATCTCCAAATCTTCCCCCGAAGCCCCTGTTGCCTCTGCCCCTTGGCGCTGGCGGCCAGAAAGAGCTTTGCTGTTGCCCTGAAGCTTGCGAGGAGCACTGTGGCCTTTGTTGTTGACTGCCTTTGTCATCACTTTGGGTAGAATTGTGAATTGACCTGACGTGCCTCGGATAAAATCTTCCTCCGAAGCCCCTGGCCATTTCAGAGAACCTTAAAGCTTCCTCCTTCTTTGGCGAAAATCATTGTCAGCTCGAATATACTCGTCCATCTTCTGGAGCAGTTTTTCCAAAGTTTGAGGAGGCTTCCTGGCAAAATACTGAGCCGCAGGTCCTGGCCGAAGCCCCTTGATCATGGCCTCAATGACAATTTCATTAGGCACTGTTGGTGCCTGTGCCCTTAGACGTAGGAACCTTCGGACATATGCCTGAAGGTATTCTTCGTGATCCTGGGTGCACTGGAATAAAGCTTGAGCAGTGACTGGCTTCGTCTGAAACCCTTGAAAGCTGGTTATCAACATATCCTTCAACTTTTGCCATGAGGTGATTGTCCCTGGCCTAAGGGAGGAGTACCAAGTTTGTGCAACGCTCCTGACAGCCATGACGAATGACTTTGCCATGACCGCCGTGTTGCCACCGTACGAAGATATAGTTGCCTCATAGCTCATCAAGAATTGTTTCGGGTCTGAATGACCGTCGTACATGGGGAGCTGGGGCGGCTTGTAAGACTGTGGCCAAGGAATAACCTGCAGTTCTGTTGACAAGGGAGAAGCATCATCAAAAGCAAAATTTCCGTGATGGAAATCTTCATACCAGTCGCCCTCGTTGTAGAAGCCCTCTTGATGAAGCTCTCTGCGCGGGGGCCTTTGGTTCTGGTCATCTTGAGCAAGATGTCGAAGCTCTTCAGAGGCTTCGTCTATCTGCCTTTGAAGATCAGCTAGACGAGCCATCTTCTCCTTCTTCCGTTGGACCTGTTGATTGATCATCTCTAAATTTTGGATTTCTTGATCCAAGTCGTCCTCCGGAGGCATTGGACTGGTGACCTTCCTCTTCTGGCTTCGGGCTTCTCTAAGAGAAACGACATCTTGATTGGGGTCCAGCGGCTGCAGAGTGGTAGCTCCTGTCGCTGAAGCTTTTTTAGGCGGCATGACGAAGGTGACGCTTGCCGAAGGTGTTCAAAGCTTCAGAAAATGGGTGTGAGTTCACCGGAGGTGGGCGCCAATGTTGGGGACTTGTTCTCAAATGCTAAGAATTAAGAACAAGGCAACATAAAAAGTGTTAAATGTTAAGCTCCTTCGTCCTTAAAAACATTATATCCCTTCGGATATAATGAATCTTGGACGAAGGTTACAAAGGAAAAGATTCTCATAAGATTGATTAACGGTTAAAAAAGAATACATACATAAAATACAAATAATGGCTTGAGTGTTATCATCAACTTATCTTTATTGCCAAATTCATGAAAACAAATTACAAATGTACCTTCGGAATGTTGGAAAGTAAGGATGCAGACGTAATGCGAAAAAGCGTATGCCAAGTCAGCGTGAACAGTACGGGAGTGTTGTTCATCTATTTATAGGCACGGGACGCAGCCCGTGTAAAATTACATCGATGCCCTTTACATTTGATAATAACTTTATAGCAATCCTTCGAGGTTTAACTTGACTTTTCATCCTTAAGTCGGTTCCTCTTTTCCTTCGTCATGCCGAAGCTTTTCTGCACGTAGCTTCATGATCGTCCTGTCTTTCGTCGTGATCGCTTTCCACCCCAGTCAAGCTTCGTCTTAACCATGCTCTTGTACATCCGCAACCTGACTCCGAAGATACCTGCTCACATGTTTCACTCGGAAAATATTGTCAAATCATGTTTTTGAGGAGCTTCAGAAGCCGAAGGCCCCCAACAGTCAAGATCATTAATATCACCTTCAATGTGCTCGAAGGCACCAGACAGGTCTTCGACCGAAGGAGTAAACTCTTCACTACTGGCTCCGACAAAATGGAACACTTGCTTTAGCTGATGAATGCATCGAGTGCAGAACTCCAAGCATTTATTTTGAAGATTTTTCAAAGATTCTTTCAATTCCAAGTTTCTTTGAGTTTCGGCTTCAAGCCTTGCATCAAGCTTCAGTTTCTCTTGTTCAAAATTTTCCGACTGGGAAAGAAGCCTCGAATTTAATTCTGTTATTTTTGCTTCAGCATCCACTAATAAGCCTTCGGCTGTTTGTAGCTCGAGGTCTTTCTTCTCAATAGCAGCAGATTGCTCCTTTATTTTGTTTTCTAAATTTTCAATTATAACTTCTTGCCTTTTATCCTCTGAATCTTGTTGCATTTTTAATGCCTTGCTCAAAAGCATGCTCTGTGGACAAATAGCCTTCGTTAGAAAATATTTTCGTACCACAAGTAATAAGAATTAGACACAAAATGTTTACCTTGAAATTAGAATAGAATAAACTGCCGGTAATATGTTGTCGACGGTAGCGACTAATATCCGCTTCAAGCTTCGGGAAGCCAATACTCTTCGATAAAGTACCGACAACCTTCGCACCGGTTTGGTCTCGTATACATGCCTAACCCTTCATCATCAATACCACCAAAGAGAAGCGCCCCCGGCCGATATCCGCAAGATAGAGCATACTCTTTTAGTTCCTCTCTTTCAACTTCAGTCAGCTCCTGGCCAATTAGGTTTCGGAAGTCAAAAGTTTCATCTTCCGAGGTATCTTCGGTTATTCCTCCTTTCTCGGGTTTGGCAGCCGTGGTCTCTTCGGTGGCTGCAGCAGTTTCTTCAGCAGCCATGTTTAGCAGCATTTTATCTATATCAGCGGCCACGCTTTCTAAATTAATACCTTCGGAGTTAGCATCTTCGGCTCCGGCCTCTTCTGCGGCAGCCTCCGAAGGTACAACTTTAGTATCTATCATGATTTCAATTGTCGGCATCTTCAGAGTTGGAGCTCTTGGTGGTATTGATTCAATTACTTCGGTCACGATAACAATCCTTTGTCCTTTTGGCCTAGATGCCTTTGCCTGTGCGGGCTCCTTTTCATTATGAAAAAGCTTCGTCAGATGAAGCCCCAATGGACTTAGTTTGACAGGCAAAGTTTCAGTCATTACCTTTAGAATTTCCTCTATTTCAGCATCAGAAGATGTCGCAGAAGCCTTTTCTTCTTCATCAATTGATTTTTGTTCCGGGATTGATTCCTTTCTTTTCTTCGAAGTTAATACTTTCGATTCAAATTTTTCTTTCTTCTTTTTTGATTGATCTTCATCGTCTTTGATCAAAGCGCCAGCTACTCTCTTCCTTTTCTGCCCTTCGGCACCCTTGTCGAGTCGCTCATAATCGGGATATTCAAAACCTATAGCATCAAGCACTCTGTTTAGCCTTCGTTTCGGCCGGGTGCCGAAGGCTGCTGTCATCAATTGATCCTCCTTTTTAGAATAGTTCCCAAGAATTTCAGTGCACATTGCTTCGATTGTCTCGAGCCATTCTTGGCAGGGTGCTTTGAAATATTTCTTGAATTTATAGTGGTAGGGCAGTCGGACAAGCTCCCCCTCTTTCTTCTCTTTTTCAAGCTTCGGCATAGCCCATTCCTTCATAGTTGGAAATATTTTGTAAGCCAGAAATTCCTGCACTAAATCTCTAGTGCCAATGTGCTCTGCAATAATCCTAAATTCAGCCAACGCAGTTTGGCTTGGACCTTCTGGTGTCATATTGCAGTGGGGTCTGGTTTCTCTGAAGATCAGTTCAAGCGGACTCTGGACTAGCTTCTCCTTGTCATCATCAACTTTGACGTAGAACCATTCCGATTTCTAGCCTGCCGGCCACTTGCTTCGATAGCTGATCACAGGAAATTTTGTAGTTTTCCGATAGGCAAAATTGTAACAACCAAAATTTTCATGTAACCCATCCTTTCTTGCCTTCGTTTGGTAATGTAGCTCGTGCACCCGGCAGAAACCTTCGGCAAACGGTTCCACCCCCTGGCTTCGGAGAGCCCAAATATAAACACTAAGCCTAACAATAGCGTTAGGAGTTAGTTGATGAAAATGGATCCCAAACTTTTTTAGCACATCGTCAATCATCCTATTCAAAGGAAATCTCAAACCAGCCTTGAGAAAACTCTTGAAAATCACTATTTCATCTTTCTGTGGCTTCGGAGTAGTTTCTTCTCCACCGAAGCGAATCAACCCTTTCTTATCTTCGCTAAAGTAGCCCGACTTCACCATCTTAGGAAAATCAGCTTTGGAAATGGTCAACTTTCCGAAGTCCAGGTGGCTGGGCTTGCTCGGCTGTGATATTGTAATCATCTTCAGAATCGGTCTCTTCAATATCTGCTTGCTCTGCTTCAGCAGCAGGGACGTCTTCCGGTGTTACCAACCCAGATCGCTTCATTGCTTCCGAGATAGGAACAGTTTCCGCAGCTTCGGTTTCGTCTCCCTCGCGATCGACTCTTGCAGTAGAGCGAACTCTGGCCATTTGACTATGGCTTACTTGAAATTTTTTGATTTGGCTTTTTTGTTTTTTCTGAAGCTCTTACACTTGCGCCGAAGCAGATTTTGTGTGAGCGCAATGATCAAGCTTCGGCTATGACTAAAAATTTGGCAGCAAAACAGTACAATAGCAATGAATGCTGTGGTAACTTCACACCTACCCATCTGTTTATATAGTGCTGTAGGTGGGAAGGTAAATCGGCAAGGTCTCCAATACCGAACAAACAGTCACCCGCGCTCACTGAACGGTGGGCCACACAGCTCGAGAAGGTGAATCGCTGGCAAGACTGTAATCGGTGCAAGATGGGTCGCGCGTCCGACAATTATTTTAATCGTTTCTCGCCAACGAGCTCAGGGAAGGTGTTTTTTGGATCTTCGGCATCCCGAAGCTTAGAAGATTTTTCACGGATCAAGCTCGTTACGAAAAACGATCTAGCGCCGCGAAGGGGCTACTGTTGGGGGTATGCTTCGTAGCCGAAGATCCTAAAGAAATAAACACCTTCGGCAGATCCTCTCCAAAGTAGTGCCGAAGCTATCAACTATAAAGCTTCGGTACAGTGACATGTCTCAAGACGAAGGGGTGAACCGACTTAAAGATGAAATGACTTAAAGACCCATGATATTCTGTGTCATTATTATAGTTCATTGTAAAGGGCATAAATGTAATTATATACAGGCTGTGAACTGTGCCTATAAATAGGTGAACAGTACCCCCGTACTGTTCACGTGCTCTCTTGTAATCACGCATTGGGCATTTGTTTTTGCATCACGCTGGTATTTTTGCTTTTCTTCGAGCCGAAGGTACATTTGTAATTCGTTATCATTTCTACAATAATGAAATAGAAATGAGTTAATAATGATAATCATATATTCAAATTATTTTATATATTTTTTACCCTTCCTCATTATTTATTGTGTTTATGAAGGTATGACCTTTCATAACCTTCGTCCGAAATCCATTATATCCCGAGGGAAATAATGCTTCGAAGGACGAAGGACCCTAATATTTAACAATTTCTATGTTGCCTTGTTCTTGATTCATAGCATTTGAGAACAAGTCCCCAACAGACAGCTTCTTCCCTGAAGCATGTCGAATAATGTAGTCAATATTTTCAGTCAAAGCTTCGAAAGTAAATGCCCCGGTTTTTTCAGGAGCAATTTTCTCTGCCGATTTTTCTTCAGACGCGGCAGGCTTCATCTCAATGGGCACTGAAGGCCCAGCTTCGGCTTCAGCTTGAGATTTAGTAGCTTTGGCTTCAGCTTGAACAATTTTCTTCGAAGGGGAAGGGCTCAGCGCCTTCGTAGTCTCCAGTACAGCATCTAGCACAATTGCCATCCTTCTCCTCTTAGGGGTCGCCGCAGAAGATTTTTGCGCCTTCGACAGACTTGCCCCTGTCAGAGGGCTAAGGATTCTTGGCATTTTTACTTCAATTTTCGGCTCTTCAGCCTTTTCAACCTTATCTTTGATTGTTTCAAATGTATGTGTCTTTGGCATTACAGTCGGTTCTACAGTGCTCTGAACAGTCGGAGCAGTCTGTGTTGTTTCGACTGCTGAAGAAGACCCTGCACCAAAGTCAGGGACCGCGGCCGGTTCAATGTAATGCGGCCGGTGGGTCAGCACCTTCATTTTTTGCTCTTTGGCGCAGGATCAATTTCGACGTCTGAAACAACAACCTTCCTCTTTTTCTCTTGTCCCCGTGGTGGGTAGCTGGTAGTCGGGGTACATAAAGCCAATAGCATCAAAGACTCTGTTCAGTCTTTTCTTCCCCCGACCTCCAAAAGCTGCGGACAAAGCATTATCTTCGGCTTTGCTATATGTTCCAAGTAACTCGTCGCTGATAGCCTCAATACTTTTTAGCCAATCATCATTTGGCTCATCAAACCGGTCTCTAAACCTGAAAGTATATTTTAATCGAACTAACCCACCTTCAGTTGATTCGGCAGTAGTTTCCTTTGGCATATCATAGTTCTCCACAAGCGGCCATACCCTGAAGGCTATATGTTCTTGCATTAAATCCCTTGTGCCAATGAAAGAGCAAATAGTGCTAAAGGCCCTTTGACAGGCTTCAGCGGCATCATCAATTTCGACCTTCGGCCTCCGAAGGCCGAAGCGAGACTAGATAGGGCGTTGAATGATCTCCTTGATATCATCCCTTTCAATTAAGTCATTCTTAACATAAAACCATTCTTCCATCCAGGCTCTAGGCCATCTCTTTCAGAATGTGGGAACTGGATGGCTGGCATTGGATCGAGCAGCAAATCTGTAACATCCAAAGTTGTTGTGATACTGCTCTTTCCCGGTGGCTTTCGTCTCGTACACAAGTTCATGCATGTTGCAAAAACTTTTACCACTGGGTTCCAACCCTTGGCTCCTCATAGCCCAGACAAACAAACCCATCCTGATTATAGCTTCAAGCATAAGTTGATGAAGAAAAATTTGAAATGTCTTCAGCACTTCAACCAAGAACCTGCTTAATGGAAACCGAAGCCCTGCTTTCAAAAAGCTTCGGTAGATAACCACTTCATTTGCTTTAGGAGCGGGAGTAGTGTTGTTCCCTCCAACCCTCACAATAGTCATATCACGGAAGTATCTTTCTCTCATAGCATCAACATGACTCTGTTTAATAGACGATTTCCTGAAAATGGCATGGCTAGGCCGCCAAGGCCTATCTTCATAATCTTCGTCTCCGCTTTCCGCATCATAACTATCACTGTCACCAGTATCTTCGGATAAACCTTCCAGTGTCTCTCTAACAACCTTCTCTGTGTTTATCTTTGCCATCGACTCGATAAAACCAGCAATATAAGGATCCATATTTTTCTTCTCTTCAAATAGCTTCATCTCTTCAGTCACCTTTATATCCGCAGCAACCTTCTTCTCCTTGGTCATTTTTTCTACAGACATGGTGAAAACGTGACTTTAAACCGAAACTCAAAAAGCTTGAAAATTCGGCGAGAGTTACTAAGCAAGAGCTAAAAGTTTGAAAGAAATATTGCAGACAACAAAAACAGTGTATCAAATGATGCCGGTATGAGTTCATATTTATACGCCTAGCACGCTACAACTTGGAGGGCCCCACCTGTCATCGATTGTTGCTATTCTAGCAAAGGGAAGGTGTTTTTTCGGACCTTCAGCTTAAGGCCTTCGTCCATGTCGCAGTCTGAATTCGTTAACAAATTAATACTGCGAGGGGCTACTGTTGGGGGCCTTCGTCCTCTAAAGGTCCTCAAAAACATGATTTAACAATGTTTCCTAAGTGTAACAGATGAGCAGGTACCTTCGGACATAGATCAAAATCGTATACAACGTGAGAAGCATGGTCAAGATGAAGGATGGTGCTGCTCCGAAGATACGAGCGAAGAAGCTTCGGCTCAACAGCGAAAAAAGGAACTGACTTAAAGAGGAGAAGACCATCAAGTCCCTAGCATTTTGTATCATGAATATAATTAGGTGTCAAGGACACAAATGTAATTTTGACCGGGCTGTGTCCCGCGTCTATAAATAGGTGAACAGTAACCCTGTACTGTTCACGCTGACTTATATTCGCTCGTGCGTCACGCTTGGACTTTTACCTTCTGTCAAGCCGAAGGTACAAATGTAATTCAATATTGCTTCTATTTATCCATGATAATAAAAAAGATATATTAATAATGTCACATGATTATTCATGTTGTCTTTTATATTTCATATGTTTCTTCTTTCATTAACACACTGTGATGATGAAGGTACGTCCTTCATCACCTTCGTCTGAAGATCATTATATCCTATGGGAAATAATGCTTCGAAGGACAAAGGGCATTAACCTTTAACATTTTGTGTTGCCATGTTCTTAACTTGTAGCATTTGAGAACAAGTCCTGAACAGTTGCGGTTTTCTTTCTTCCCAAGTTTCTATTCTCACTTGTGATATTACTCTTAGTATAATTCATATCTTGGAAGAGCAATCAAATAAAGGGAACTTTTCTCTCATCTTCTTGTCTCAAACTTGGTTTTAGTTAACACTAACTTCATTATAGACCAAGTTTGTGTTGTTTTAAGTCATTTTTGTAGGATCATCTATTCACCCCCTCTAGGTGCTCTCAGACCATTCTGCATCGAGCGGTAGTGTCGGTCTTGGAGTGGCAGTGCCATGCATTAAGCGGTAGTGTTGGGCAAGTTTCTGACAACAAGTTTGAGTTTTAGTTTAAACATACATATTCAGTTGTGCTCCTGCTATTCAGTGTGCTCTACTTAAGTTCATCTCATATCATCTAGGATTTGGTATTCATATACTTATATTGTTATCCTAGGTAGTTGTTATAGTTTATATTTAGGTGTTATACTGAGCCTCATATTTGAAGAAACTGGTGCATACCTATCATAGCTATTACTCATTTAGTTTCAAGTTAATCAGACCTAGTTAGCTTGCACGGTATTGCCGTGCAAGTGTCTAGTAGTGCCGCGACATGGTAGTGACGGGTGTCAAGCGACACTGCCTCTTGTAGTTCTGATTGTCTTTTGAGCTCAATTTTTACAGGTAGCCTATTCACCCCCTCTAGGTGACATTAGATCCTTACAAGTGGTATCAGAGCTAGGCTCTTAGTTTTAGGATTAATCACCTTTAGAGATGATGTTGACAAGTGAGGAGGTAAATCTAGAACTTCTAATTTTGGATGGTCCAAATTATGTATCTTGGTTAATATTTTTTAGGGCTATGGGTCCTCTAATAGAGCAGATTATAGATATGAGCATTTCACCTTCTAGTGTTGATTTTACTAACTTATTTAAAGAGGAAGTGAAATGCTTACAACTCAATGCCCAAGCTACTAATGTCTTATTTAGTGCTTTGAGTGAAGATATCTTTGATAATGTAATATTTGGAGATGATGAACCGCTTGAGGATGCACACCTCATTTGGACTACTCTCAAAGAAAGTATGAAAAGTCCAAATATGATGAGAAGTTTCTCTCGTTGGAAGGACTACTTGAGAAGTGCTCAACTTAACCAACAAATGAATGCACTGAAATGGTTCTCCAAAAAGTTCTAGGTCTAATGATCATGCCACAACCACTCCCACACCAACATATGGGTTAACCGAAGGTAATGAAAACTTTGGTGAGAACAATACTTTTACATATGACACTTATACTTCCTCTAATTCTTGTGGGACTAATCTTTTGAAGGAAGAAGATTGTGATCGATGGAGGCCAAATGATGACTCCACCTCTTCAAAAGGTTCATTTTTTCCATTCCACTTCTCATATGTGTTTTGTTGCTAATGAGAGTAACAATAAAAGCAAAAGTGAGGATGATAAAGAAAGTGAGAGTGAAAGCGATGTTGAAAGTGTTGATGAGTTCAATCAACACTTTGCACATATAAACAAGAAAGACAAGTTGATCATGCTCAAAGTCATAGACTAAATCAAGGAGCAAGAAAAATGCCTTCACAAGCAAGACAAGTTTGTCATAAAAAAGATTAAATGCTTGGAAGAGTTGACCAAAGTGCATGAAAAGCTTAAGTGCTCTCATGCTAGTTTGGTCGAAAGGTATGAGAACTTGTCAATTGAGCAAACTAATGCTATTAACTTTCTATTTTTTGCGCTGCTCAATTAGAAGATGAAAATTATATGCTCAAGTACAAAGTGGAAAGGCTCACTAGCAAGAATGATAAATTGCAAGAAAATCATGATGAGCTCTTGTGCTCTCATGAGAATCTTATGGACTCTCATCTCATGCTAGAAATTGCTCACGATGTTGTATTAACAATAGTAATATCATACCAACCTCACAAACACAAGTGCACATGTACACAGTCTCAACTTATTATATCACTTGCTAACAATTGTTGCTCTCAAACAAGCCAATCTTCCATGAGCATGTACTTAGAGGAACTTGTGATGATTCCATTATAAAAGAAAATCAAGAGCTAAGGGAAGAGGTTGAAAGGCTAAGAAGGGACTTCATTAAGTGGAAGGGATAGTGCAATGCTCAACCTTCTCAAGATAACCATGAAGGCATGGTGAGGAAACTTGAGAAGGGATCAACCGTAGCATGTATAAAACCCCCATCAAGAAGGTAAAAAGTCCAACAATGGCAAAGGCAGAAGGAAAATTAGAAAAATGAAATCTATCTATAGTGTGACAGTGTCGCTCCAATGCATGGCTATGCCGCGGTGTGGCAGTGCCAAGTGCAAGTGCAGTAGTGTCGCTCCTGGACAGAATAGAAAATTTCCAAAGGCTAGCAAGAAATAAGAAAAGGGCATGAGCAGGATTCAAAATATGAAAAAGGTGGCTCATGTCAAGTATTTCAACATGGGACATAATGCCTCTGTATGTTCCAACAAGGTTGATGACCAAGTCACTCTTACAAACAACAATACAAGAAGAAACAAGAGGAAGTGTTATGTATGTAAAGAGAAGGGTCATGAAATTGGATCATGCCCCTACATGAAAGATGAAGGTTTGGTACTATCAAGAAAGAGGCTCATTGACAAGGACGTACAAAAGCAAGATAAAAGGAAGGCTTAAAAGAATAAACGTCACATTTTCTATACTTATCGAGGAAAAGGACATCTAAGTATGGATTGTCCCATGGGTAACACTCCTATGCTAAACTTGTCAGTTAATTTAGATTTGCTTAGGAAACCACAAAATGACACTTGTGCTAGAAAGGTGATTAGTTCACCACGTGCTAGCACAAAGGCCATTAGGGTGCCTAAGTTTCCTATGACTAACCTTGATGGACCCATCATGAGATGGGTACCAAAGTGTGTTCGATGAGACTTTGCAGGTACTCAAAGATGGGATAAGCTTTGGGGTGCTTGAGCAAGTTAATTGAAAATATCATCCGAAGCTATCAACCTTATTCATATTAAGTATTCTTTTAAGATTGACCCAAGGATGACTTAATGAATATATATCTAACTTCATATTCATCTCGAGCAAGATCTTTCTAATATTGTAGGTAATGAGGAACCACTTTGTGAGACAGTTAGGAAAAAGGCTATTGAAGAAGAGGCTCCTCAAATGATATCCACTCTACAACCAGCTGCTAGTCACTAGATGTGGGGGGGGGGGGAACAGATATTCCCTAGGTCATCACGGCTTGGTTACGTTCTGTGGGCCGCCTGAAAGGCCCTTAATGGACTGGTTGAATTGCCCTCCCTAGGGGACTTCTGTCGGGCGCAACCGTAAGAGAGCGAGAGAGCGATTGCGTGGACACGAAGGCTTCTGAGCCACGATGCGCACATGCAAAAGACATGTGAGTTTCCTGAAGGCTTGTTAACCACTGGGATACTCAGCACGTCTCTAGCAGGTTAGAACGAATGGAGATCATATGTTGGGTCGTGCGCTGTAACTCCTCTTCAGTCAGTAATAAGGCTGAGGAGCCCCTACAAAAACATAACACACCACAGTAGCATAGTCTTCTTCCACCTCGAGAACTCTCTGTAATCTCTGATCACCAAGCAATACATATCCACAAACTCACATGACGTAGGGTATTACGCGCTCGAGCGGCCCGAACCTGTATAATCCTCTATGTACCGACGTGCTTCACACGAACCTATTGTGCTGCGATCGACATCGTCGTCCTCCCAAAAGCATTGTGTGGTATACCTCCTAGTGCGTCGTCGATACCAAACACCAACAGTTGACACGTCAGGTAGGGGTGCGATGTTGACCTATGATAGTTCCATGGTTGTCACCTTCACCACCATGATTAGCTTCTAATGCGGTTCTAAAAAAACCGACAATGGAAAGATCCATTTCTACCGGCTCCTAGTGTTGGCGGTTCTGAAAAATGCTAATAAAAATATGCTACGAACCATCTCTATAGAACTTCTTTGTACTATTAAATTCTCCTTTGTAAACATGCCCTTAATTTGACAAAAAAAATCCATTATCACCCAACACGGCATTAGCTGAAGCCAAGTGGATCCAAATAAAAAGACAAATCCTCTACCGCACCAAACCTCTTTTGCTCGATCTGTGTATATTGCACTAACATAGCAGTATTCCACTCTGAATTACTATTACAGTGCTTTGCAAGTGAATTGTTCGTTACTCCCTTCACCTTCAAGTTTCGTCATGCTTCATGGTCGGTGCAACTGCTTTCATATTTTATATCTCTTCTTGTGGGTTGAGTTTGATCAGTGCGTTCTTGTTGGAGGAATTCACAGTAACGTGACAATCAAATTCAGATGCAACTGCAACCAGGAGGGATAGAATGAACCTGTTTTATCTTTGGTTTGAAACATCAAAAGCAGGATCAGTTATTGATATGTGGGGGCGTATTTATCAGTTTTTCAATTTTTTTTCCTTTCTCATATTTCTTTGTCGACTCCCCAACCACGCCCAATGTCGGGCTCGCGCACCATACCTGCTCACCGCAAGCAGCCCTACACCTGCTGCTACTTAAACAGTAAAAGCATCACGTAAATAAATGCAAGGAGAGGAAAAAAATGAGCGAAAGCATCACTTAAATACTAGTTCCTAAAATAGTTAAATGGTGGGACTAAAACATAGAATAAACTGCTTTAGTCTTTAGTCGCTTAAGGTGTGATTAAGGACATGTATAACCCTATTTAATATGGAGTCTCGAAGAGGTATATAGAGTATTAGATGAAAAAAATATAAGAGACGGGCTCTACGCGAAGAAACCGTCTCTACACAACTCTCTATGCATATTGTCTCTTAACTGCATTTATAGTCTAGGAACTCAGGGTTGTATCACAAAGTCTCTTAAGTGTCTCTTGTACTTGAAAAATCGAACCAACGTCCCAGGGTTGTACGTGCCCTAAAAGAGACTAAATCATATTAATTCCGTCTTTTGCCACTCATTTATTTTAGTTGCACTAACGGCGGGAGAATGTCAAGGGGCATTTTAGTTTTCTTATGAGTCATTTAATACGTTCGGAATATTTTGTCTCTGCAACCAAACAGTTTTCGCCAGATAGATTCACTTCTACTAGAGAATCATTCGAAATCACGCCATCAAAAAATCAACTATCGGAGCTAAAAAATCATGGAGCAGAGCTCTACCAAACGAGGCCCTTACCCTCCCCCTATCATTGCTCACATAACCGGCGCAAGTCTAGTCGTGAGTCCTCATACGGCTGCCCCACTCTTCATTATTAGGGGTAATACAGTCTTTTTGGCGTTGTTGGAGAGGAAATCCCCCGGCCGGGTGGCGGATTGCACCCACCCTAAATCCTAAAGAGAGGAGGGGCCTAAGCGTTTTGCTTGCTACGAGACTGGTGGATAAACACACGAGAGCACACGAGGGTTTAGAGTGGTTCGGGCCGCCGAGACGTAACACCCTACTCCACTGTGTAATGTATTGTGAGTCTGAGCTTGGATCTGCCTTGTAACGTCGCATGCCTCCCTTTTTATAGCTAAAGAGGGGCATGCACAAAGGTACTGGGCCCCGACATATGGGCCCAGGGGCTTAACGAATATTATACTTGGAGCCACAATCGTGTGCTGCTGAGGCGATCTTCTAGCGTTCTGACATCCGAGATCTTCATATCCTCGGTGTACAGGGGAGGCTTCTTGTAGAAGGGATAACACAGTGCGCTGCCTGGCACGGGCGCACTGTTCGCCAGCAGACCCAGCAGGCGCGCCGCCTGCTGGATGACCTTGACACCGCCTGCCAGCGGTTGGGACGGGAGGCATTAAATGATGAGAGGGCACGTCGCCCGTCAGCGCAGTGGCAGGCAGCGCGTCCTCTCCTCGATAAATGTAGGGGCTGCACAGCTTTACGTCAGGCTCGGCCCGATGGCTTATGTCATGGGCCACAAGCAGCGGGTCTCCGCCTGAGCGAGAAGTAAAGGGCAAGGCCTAGACACGTGTCAGCACCGGACCCCTACTCACGCCAGGGTCCTACTCGTCCCGAGACCTTGCTGAGGTTCGGACCTTACTCGGAGGCCCCGGACTTATACTTATAGGGGTCCGGTGTCCTTCTATGGAGGTCCGCATCCCACGATACACACTGGGATGTGTTGTCTTTCCTTGCCACGTGCTCCCTTTGGCCTGCCCATGCGGTGGGGTCAGGCGCCGTCCTCCGTATGGCCTGGGGACGTTGCACGGGTGCGGCGTCTTCATGCTGTAGAAGAGGGTACCCCTGATTTAGGGATACCGACAGTGGCCCCCGGGCTCGCCTCAGGAGGGGATACGATCCTGCTGGCGGAGCCAGAGTCTTATTGGTGGTTGGCCTGCCGCTCCTGCGCGCGTGTTGATGCAGCTGCTGCCGGCCCGCCTATGGTCACGCCGACGGCCATGCCCGCTTTCACGGTTGACCGGCCCGTGACTCTCGTACTTAGCGCGCACTTCTGGGCCATGCGCGGGGTGCCTCGAGTCGTCGCACTAGTTCTGAAAACTTATCTCTTCAGTTTTCCGCGATGGCCCCGAGGAGTCGTGGCATTGGCGCGAGTGGCGGTGCGACTTTTTAGCACCCAGTGACCGGCGCACCGGTTGCATGACATGTGGGCCCGGGCCCCCATGTTGGACCGCCGGTTGCGGCGAAGCTGAGGGGGCGCATAACCGCAGGGCGGTTGTACGCTTCCCGTGTGGCGGTTCGACTTTTCGACCACTGGTTTCGGCGAAGATGAGGGAGCGTTTAACTGCAGGGCGGTTGCATGCTCCTTTATGCAGCGGTTCACCTTCCTGACCGCTGGTTGCCCCGAGAATGAAGGGGTGCATAACTGTGGGGCAGTTGCACGCTCCCTGCACGGTGGTTCGCTTTCTCCGCGCTTTGGGTCAGTCAGTCTGACAAGTGGGGCCTGGCCCCCGTGTCATAGGGTAGGAACTTTGGAGTACATCGGGGGAGATTTTTGCCCATGGCGCTTCAGGGCGCGAGTGGGGAGATCTGCCTATAAAAAGGGATCAATCTCCCGGGCAGTAACCATGCTTTGCTCCTCTCGCCTTCATCGTGCCCTTCCTCCTCCTAGGCCTCTAGATGGGGTGCGCCGGTGTTTTCTGGAGAGGTCTGCGTCAGGGCCACCCCCTCCGGCGACCTCACCGCCGGAGAGCTCGCGCTGGTGGCGGTGCCGGCGGTCTTGCATTCTTCTTGCTGTTGTTTAGAGGAGCACAACCTCGAGGAGGTTGGTGCTCTTCCACCATTGCTCGGCTTCAAGGATTTTCATCATGCAGCCCGGCTATAGTCCCCCGCCAGTGGCCATCCAGAAGGATGACTACCAGCCTCACGGTGGGGAGAAGCAAGCCGGGCTGCGACTTCCTCCCCCCCAGCCTCAGCTTCAAGGATGTTCATCATCCTCGCCGGGGCGGGGGGCGAGCCAAGTCGGGGCCCTGCCCTCCACGTGGGCTGGCGACCCGCTTCTTCCTCCAGCATTCGGAGGAGAAGGGTGTTTGCCAGTCTTGCGGAGGAGGCAGACCTCGGCTACGCGGGGCCGGCTGGCTTCAGGCTATCAGCTGCAGCGTGCCCGGCCCTTTGGGCTAGATGGCTTCGGCGCCGCCTCCGACGCTGCCTCCTGCCGCTCTGGCTGGGGCGTGGCTGTCCGTCCACCGCACGGGCGACGGTTACGCCGTGTGCGGGTCCAGCACATCCACCCCTTCTCCTGCCCGTCGTCCACACTGGGGGACCATACAAGACGCTGTATGCCTGCAGTGGTAGCGGCGGCGTTCTTGGATGGTCTTGTCCTCACTCTCGTTGGTCAGACGGGAGCGAGGACCCCTTCGTGCGTGCTGAGGCAGCCGCCACCGACTGGTACAGGGGAGGTTGCTACCGCTGGTGAGGCTACCCCTTGCAGAGGTGGTTGCCTCCGCTGGCGAGGGCATCAGAGCCATCTGCCTGCTGAGTCCCCGACTTTTTGGCTTTAATGGCCTCATTGTCGCCCCCCGTAGGAGGATGGGGGCAAGGACCTTTTTACAGTAGCGCTCGCCCTGAGGCGATCGCTGCTACTGTCTAGCCGCCCGGAGCGGAGGTCGTTGTCGCTGTTGGTGCAGAGATGGTCGCTGTCGCCGACGATCCGTCGATGCAGAGGTGGTCGCCGTCGTTGGTGGGGCTGTCCAGAGCCAGCTTCCAGCGCGACTCCTGCTGGTGCAGCGTAGTCCATTCCTGCAGAAATGGAGCTGGGTCCCGCTTGTAAGGGAATGTCATAACATATACTTGCTCGGAAGCAAAATGTAATAACATATTTATACAGGATCTTAGTCTGGGAAGCCAAGTTGTGTGTCCGGTCTTTCTGGATGGTGGTTCTAGGTACTAGGACATCTGCCGCAGGGTGGTGGAGTGTGCAGGCCCACGGTACGGGACTAGGCTGAGCGGCTACATGGCTCCGGACTACCCCAGGAGAAAAGCATTGCTTCTCTAGTTCCGGACCCCAAGCTGTCGGACGCACAGGACTTAAAGTTCCAAATACTAGGGCACCCGTCATGGAGTGATGGAGTGTGCAGGATTTCGGGTATGGAACCAGGCTAACCGGCCACATAGGCTTCGGACCACCCCATGGAACGGGCATCTGTTCTTTAGAACCGGCCCCCAGGCTTTTTCCTGTTTTTGTAAGTTACTTTTGAGTATTATTTATAAAGCAGTGTTTAACACTTATCTGTGCATCGCTCGTTCCCGCTGCTGTTGACTCCCCTTGGTATCTGGCCCCCTGCCTGGGATGCAGGCTTGACGTGTCAAGGTTGGATTCCAGCGCGTCTGAAAGGGTTATCAACAGCCTTCGGGAGGCAGCCTCGCCGAGACCTGGATCTGTACACAGCTTTAGCTAAGGAGCATTAGTAATACACCCGTAGGGCCCGTCATCTGACACTAGCCATCCTTTGATACGTGCTCGGGACTTGCAGGGTCTAGTCTGGGGGAGGCAAGTTGTGCGTCCGGACTCCCTGGATGGTGGTTCTAGGTACTAAGACACCCGCCACATAGTGGCAGAACATGTAGGCCCACGGTACGGGACCAGGCTGAGCGGCTACATGGCTCCGGACCACTCCAGGAGACAAGTGTCTCTTCTCTAGTTCCGGACCCTAGGTTGTCAGACTCACAGGACTTATAGTTCTAAGTACTAGGGTACCCGTCACGGAGTGGTGGAGTGTGCAGGCTTTCGGGTACGGGACCAGGCTAAGCAGCCACACAGGCTCTGGACCACCCCATGGAACGGGTTCCCATTCTTTAGAATCGGCCCCCAGGCTGTCGGGCCCTCCTGCTTTCACGAAGAGGTCCTAACCTGCAAGCCTGGCTGTCCAATTCGGATGTCATTATGTTTGATGGAATGGGATCTGCTTGGATGGGTTAGGTAAAATAACATCCAGAAGACTGCAAGGTAAGACCATGGAGCAGTAGGACAATACTATCATAGAGGCGCATCTGAGAGGGTAGTTTTCCTTTATAACTTATCATGCATGTGTGCGGACCAACAGGTCGGGTTTATGGGGACAGACCCCACCGGGTTGGCGTACACGTATGCGCTACCTAGTTACTAAAGGGAAACAACTTGGCCCCTCAGACCTGCTTTATACATAGAACTTACAGAGATGTTCCAGCACCGGGGGAGGCATCCTTCGGTCGGAGCTAGACAGTTGCCCTTGGGTTGGGGTACTCCCATTACCATGAAGGGTCCTTCCCAGCTGGTGGAGTGTTACGGAGCCCTAATTTGGTCTGGTACTCTTGTAGGATTAGGTCCCGACCCTGGGTTCCCATCTGCATTTGACGAAGGAGGCCCCGCCTTTGCTTGTGGTCATTCCTGGATGAACCTGTCAGAAAGCTGGACCCGTGGGGAATCCAAATCTGTTCCCGAAGGAAGGCAGGCTTCAGCTCCGTAGGCCGGGGGACATGGGGTCCCACGGGTGGTCCGCCTAGTCGTCGCCGTCGAAGTGGGAGTCTTTTGCAAAGACGTCTCTCAGGTCCCCTTCGGGTGACTGATACCCGAGGTCCTGTTCAGCCGCAGCCACGTCGCCGTCGTCGACCTTTTCTTTGCCATGACGGCGGCGAGGTGGGGAGCCATCTCTGGAAGACTGCTCACGTCGCTCGCTGGCGCGTTTCCTGACGCGTTTTGCGAGATCAATGATCTCACAACACTCCACGGCGATGTGGCGACCGTTGGGATGTACAGGGCACGAGTCGTCGTTACCCCTTTGTGGCTGTGGGCATTTGCTGCGGTCGCCCCGGCCCCCGGTCGCAGCTGCGACGACCAACGCGGAAGGCTGCGGCTTCTCATAGCCGCGGTCCTTCTTTTTCTTTCTGCCGTCCCGGGGAATGGCACCCGAACCACCCGTCTGGGTGGTCCTAGTTTGTGGGGCCGAGTGCCATGCCCGGCCTTCAGCAGCTCTAGCACACTTGTCCGCTAGGGTGAAGAGCGTAGGTGAGAGCACCTAGAGGGGGGGGGGTGAATAGGTGATCCTGTAAAACTTGAAACTTAAGCCACAAAAACTTGGTTAAGTGTTAGCACAATAACGCCAAGTGGCTAGAGAGGAGTCAAAACACAATAACCACAAGAGATCAATCACAGAGATGGCACGGTGGTTATCCCGTGGTTCGGCCAAGACCAACGCTTGCCTACTCCACGTTGTGGCGTCCCAACGGACGAGGGTTGCAATCAACCCCTCTCAAGCGGTCCAAAGACCCACTTGAATACCACGGTGTTTTGCTTGCTTTTCTTAATCCCGTTTGCGAGGAATCTCCACAACTTGGAGCCTCTCGCCCTTACACTTGAAGTCCACAAAGAAGCACGGAGCAAGGGAGGGATTAGCAACGCACACAAGACACAAGAATCAGAGTGTCAACACGCACACAAGTTGCAACAAGAGCTCGCAACACAAACCAATGAGTTCACAACTCCACTAGAGCTCTATATGCTATCACAAAGAAAAGAATGCGTGAAATCGAGGTCTTGGTGCTTAGGAATGTTGTAGGAATGCTTGGTGTGCTCCTCCATGCGCCTAGGGGTCCCTTTTATAGCCCCAAGGCAGCTAGGAGCCGTTGAGAGCATTCTAGGAAGGCTGATATTGCCTTCTGTCGACTGGTGCACCGGACAGTCCGGTGCACACCGGACACTGTCCGGTGCCCGATTTATTTCCTTCTACGGCGAAGCCGACCGTTGGTAGTCTTGGAGCCGTTGGCGCACCGGACATGTCTGGTGCACACCGGACAGTCCGGTGCCCCCTTCTAGCAGTTGGCTCGGCCACGTGTCCAGCGCAGATTGCGCGGCCGACCGTTGGCTCACCGGACAGTCCGGTGCACACCGGACAGTCCGGTGAATTATAGCCGTACGCCGTTGATGGTTTCCCGAGAGCGACGAGTTCGCCTATGAACGGACCACTGGACAGTCCGGTGCACGACCGGACAGTCCGGTGAATTATAGCCGTACACTACCGTCGAAGTCCCGAGAGCAGCCTGTTCGCTCGAGCCAGCCTGGCGCACCGGACACTGTCCGGTGCACCACCGGACAGTCCGGTGCTCCCAGACTGAGCAGAGTCTTGGCTGCTCGAGCCAAGACATTTCCAATTGGATTTTTCCTGTTTCCAGCACTTAGACACAATACATTAGTCCATAAAACAATGTACTAAGTATGAGAAACATACCTTTATCCTTGATTTGTACTTTGTCCACCTTTTTTACACTTAGGCACTTGTGTTGGACACTAAATCACCAAAATACTTAGAAATGGCCCAAGGGCACATTTCCCTTTCAATCTCCCCCTTTTTGGTGATTTATGCCAACACAACATAAAGCAGGTAGAGCGAGTACAAAATCAATTCAAATAAGAACTCAAAATTGTTTTGATTCAGTTTTGACATATATGGATCATCCTTTGCCACCACTTGATTTGTTTTTTGCAAATCAAACACAAATTTCTATCTCTAAGTCAAACATACTTGTTAAAACATAAAGAGAGTCATTACAAGAGAAATTGATTCAAGATTTCAAAAACTCCCCCTTTTTCCCATAATCAACATTTCTCCTCACAAGAAGCCAACTTTTGACAAAAGAGACAATAAAAGAGTTTTGACAAACCAAAAGCTCTAATCTACTATTTTCAAAATTTTTCAAGTGGTAGCTGATCCATTTATCGCTTTGGCCTTTATTTTCTCCCCCTTTGGCATCAAGCACCAAAACGGGATCAATCTCGGCCCTTAAACCCCATTGCCTCACCAAAATCTCCAAATAAGAACACAAAGGCAATAAGAGTACATGAGATGAACTTGGAATAAGTTACCCTCTCATCGGAGTGCAGTGGAAGTCTTTCATGGTCCAAGTCCACCTTTTCCCTTTCAAACCTCCTTTGAGACTAAAACAAGCAAACTCAAGCATATGGTTAGTCTCAAAGGGTCAAGTTGTAGCACAACTCCCCCTAAATATGTGCATCACTTGCACAAGGACTTGTGAGGTCCGGGGAGAGATTGTACAACTTGAGCACCATAGTAAGCAACAAAATGCATAAGGAACATGATCAAAGGCATAAACACATGTATGCTATAAATCAATCCAAGTTCCACGAATCTAGGACATTTAGCTCACTACGCAACCTGCAAAAGGTCTTTTCATCTAAAGGCTTAGTGAAGATATCGGCTAGCTGGTTCTCGGTGCTAACATGAAACACTTCGATATCTCCCTTTTGCTGGTGGTCTCTCAAAAAGTGATGCCGGATGTTAATGTGCTTTGTGCGGCTGTGCTCAATAGGATTTTCCGCTATTCGGATAGCACTCTCATTGTCACATAGGAGTGGGACTTTGCTCAGATTGTAGCCAAAGTCCTGGAGGGTTTGCCTCATCCAAAGTAGTTGCGCGCAACACTGTCCTGCGGCAACGTACTCGGCCTCAGCGGTGGATAGGGCAACGGAAGTTTGTTTCTTAGAGTTCCACGACACCAGGGACCTTCCTAAGAATTGGCACGTCCCCATTGTACTCTTCCTATCGACCTTACATCCAGCATAGTCAGAATCTGAATATCCAATCAAGTCAAAGTTAGACCCCTTTGGATACCAGATCCCGAAGCAAGGCGTAGCGACTAAATATCTGAGAATTCGCTTCACAGCCACTAAGTGACACTCCTTAGGATCGGATTGAAATCTAGCACACATGCATACGCTAAGCATAATATCCGGTCTACTAGCACATAAATAAAGCAAAGAACCTATCATGGACCGGTATGCTTTTTGATCAACGGACTTACCTCCTTTGTTGAGGTCGGTGTGCCCGTCAGTTCCCATCGGCGTCTTTGCGGGCTTGGCGTCCTTCATCCCAAACCGTTTCAGCAAGTCTTGCGTGTATTTCGTTTGGGAGATGAAGGTGCCATCCTTGAGTTGCTTCACTTGGAACCCAAGGAAGTAGTTCAACTCGCCCATCATCGACATCTCGAATTTCTGCGTCATCACCCTGCTAAACTCTTCACAAGACTTTTGGTTAGTAGAACCAAATATTATGTCATCGACATAAATTTGGCACACAAAAAGATCACCATCGCAAGTCTTAGTAAAAAGCGTTGGATCGGCTTTCCCAACCTTGAAAGCATTAGCAATTAAGAAGTCTCTAAGGCATTCATACCATGCTCTTGGGGCTTGCTTAAGTCCATAGAGCGCCTTAGAGAGCTTACACACGTGGTCGGGGTACCGTTCATCCTCGAAGCCAGGGGGTTGCTCCACGTACACCTCCTCCTTGATCGGCCCGTTGAGGAAAGCGCTCTTGACATCCATTTGGTACAACCTGAAAGAATGGTGAGCGGCATATGCTAGCAAAATACGAATTGATTCTAGCCTAGCCACAGGAGCAAACGTCTCCTCAAAGTCCAAACCTGCGACTTGGGCATAACCTTTTGCCACAAGTCGAGCCTTGTTCCTCGTCACCACCCCGTGCTCGTCCTGTTTGTTGCGGAACACCCATTTGGTTCCCACAACATTTTGCTTGGGACGAGGCACCAGTGTCCAAACTTCATTGCGCTTGAAGTTGTTGAGTTCCTCCTGCATGGCCAACACCCAGTCCGGATCTAGCAAGGCCTCTTCTACCCTGAAAGGCTCAATAGAAGAGACAAAGGAGTAATGCTCACAAAAATTAACTAATCTTGAACGAGTAGTTACTCCCTTGCTAATAGCACCCAATATTTGGTCGACGGGATGATCTCTTTGAATCATCGCTCGAACTTGGGTTGGAGGTGCCTGAGGTGCTTCTTCCTCTTCAATTTGAACATCCTGTGCTCCCCCTTGATCATGCGCCTCCTCTTGAGGTACCTGTGCGTCATCTTGGGTTGGGGGATGCACCATAGTTGGGGAAGACGGTTGATCTTGCTCTAATTGTTCCTGAGGCCGTACATCTCCAATTGCCATGGTGCGTATCGCGGCCGTTGGAACGTCTTCTTCATCTACATCATCAAGATCAACAACTTGCTCTCTTGGAGAGCCATTAGTCTCATCAAATACAACGTCGCTAGAGACTTCAACCAAACCCGATGATTTGTTGAAGACCCTATACGCCTTTGTATTTGAATCATAACCTAATAAAAACCCTTCTACAGCTTTGGGAGCAAATTTGGAAGTTCTACCTTTCTTCACAAGAATATAACACTTGCTCCCAAATACACGAAAATAAGACACATTGGGTTTGTTACCAGTTAGCAGCTCATATGAAGTCTTCTTGAGGAGGCGGTGAAGATAGACCCTGTTGATGGCGTGGCAAGCCGTGTTCACGGCTTCCGACCAAAAACGCTCGGGGGTCTTGAACTCTCCAAGCATAGTCCTCGCCATATCGATGAGCGTCCTGTTCTTCCTCTCTACCACACCATTTTGCTGAGGTGTGTAGGGAGCGGAGAACTCGTGCTTGATCCCCTCCTCCTCAAGGAACTCCTCCACTTGAAGATTCTTGAATTCGGACCCGTTGTCGCTCCTTATTTTCTTCACTTTGAGCTCAAACTCATTTTGAGCTCTCCTGAGGAAGCGCTTGAGGGTCCCTTGGGTTTCAGATTTATCCTGCAAAAAGAATACCCAAGTGAAGCGGGAAAAATCATCAACTATAACAAGACCATACTTACTTCCTCCTATACTCAGATAGGCGACGGGTCCGAAGAGGTCCATATGAAGCATCTCCAAGGGTCTTGATGTTGTCATCACATTTTTGGTGTGATGAGAGCCTCCCACCTGTTTCCCTGCTTGACAAGCTGCACAAGGTCTATCTTTTTCGAAATGTACATTGGTTAGACCTATCACGTGTTCTCCCTTTAGAAGCTTGTGGAGGTTCTTCATCCCCACATGTGCTAAGCGGCGATGCCACAACCAGCCCATGCAAGTCTTAGCCATTAAGCATGCATCTAGACCGGCCTCTTCTTTTGCAAAATCAACCAAATAAAGTTTGTCGTCTAGTACACCCTTAAAAGCTAGTGAACCATCACATCTTCTAAAGACAGACACATCTATATTTGTAAATAGACAATTATATCCCATTTTGCATAATTGACTAACAGATAACAAATTATATCCAAGCGACTCAACTAAAAACACATTAGAAATAGAGTGCTCAGATGAAATAGCAATTTTACCTAACCCTTTTACCTTGCCTTGGTTCCCATCACCGAATATAATTGAATCTTGGGAATCCGTGTTCTTGACGTAGGAAGAGAACATCCTCTTTTCCCCCGTCATGTGGTTTGTGCATCCGCTGTCGATAATCCAGCTTGAACCCCCGGATGCATAAACCTGCAAGGCAAATTTAGGCTTGGGTCTTAGGTACCCAACTCTTGTTGGGTCCTACAAGGTTAGTCACAATTGTCTTAGGGACCCAAATGCAAGTTTTATCACCCTTGCATTTTGCCCCTAATTTCTTAGCAACTATCTTCCTATCCTTTCTACAAATAGCAAAGGAAGCATTTAAAGCATGATAAATTGTAGAGGGTCCATTCATAACTTTCCTAGGAACATGAACAATATTCTTTCTAGGCACATGATGAATATTTTTCCTAGGCATATCTCTACCATGCATATAGGAAGAACTGGAAGCAAACATAGAATAAGAATCATAGGCATGTGAATCAAAAGCATTACAACTCCTATGAGACTTTCTTCTATCATTGTACATAAAAGCATAGTTCTTTTTAGTACTACTTGCCATAGGGGCCTTCCCTTTCTCCTTGGCGGATATGGGAGCCTTATGGCTTGTTAAGTTCTTGGCTTCCCTCTTGAAGCCAAGCCCATCCTTAATTGAGGGGTGTCTACCAATCGTGTAGGCATCCCTAGCAAATTTTAGTTTATCAAAATCACTTTTGCTAGCCTTAAGTTGGGCATTAAGACTAGCCATTTCATCATTTAACTTTGCAATAGAAGCTATGTGTTCACTACAAGCATCAATATCAAAATCTTTACATCTATTGCAAATAACAACATTTTCTACACAAGTTGTTGATTTACTAGCTATTTCTAACTTAGCATTCAAATCATCATTAATGCTCCTTAAGCTAGAAATCGTCTCATGACAAGAAGATAATTCACAAGAAAGCATTTCATTTCTCTTAACTTCTAAGGCATGAGATTTTTGTGCTTCTACAAATTTGTCATGTTCTTCATACAACAAGTCCTCTTGTTTTTCTAAAAGCCTATTCTTATCATTCAAGGCATCAATCAATTCATTAATTTTATCTACCTTGGTTCTATCTAGGCCCTTAAATAAACATGAATAATCTATTTCATCCTCATCACTAGATTCGTCCTCACTTGAAGAAGCATAAGTAGAGTTTCGAGTACATACCTTCTTCTCCCTTGCCATAAGGCATGTGTGACGCTCGTTGGGGAAGAGGGATGACTTGTTGAAGGCGGTGGCGGCGAGTCCTTCATTGTCGGAGTCGGACGAGGAGCAATCCGAATCCCACTCCTTGCCAAGATGTGCCTCGCCCTTTGCCTTCTTATAGTTCTTCTTCTTCTCCCTCTTGTTCCCTTGATCCTAATCACTATCATTGTCGGGACAGTTAGCAATAAAATGACCAAGCTTATCACATTTGAAGCATGAGCGCTTCCCCTTTGTCTTGGTCTTGCTTGGCTGCCCCTTGCGACCCTTTAGCGCCGTCTTGAATCTTTTGATGATGAGGGCCATCTCTTCATCATTAAGTCCGGCCGCCTCAATTTGTGCCACCTTGCTAGGTAGCGCCTCCTTGCTTCTTGTTGCCTTGAGAGCAAGGGGTTGAGGCTCATTGATTGGACCATTCAATGCGTCGTCCACGTATCTTGCCTCCTTGATCATCATTCGCCCGCTTACGAATTTTCCAAGGACTTCTTCGGGTGACATTTTGGTGTACCTGGGATTCTCACGAATATTATTCACCAAATGAGGATCAAGAACGGTAAAGGACCTTAGCATCAATCGGACGACGTCGTGGTCCGTCCATCGCGTGCTTCCGTAGCTCCTTATTTTGTTGATAAGGGTCTTGAGCCGGTTGTATGTTTGGGTTGGCTCCTCGCCCCTTATCATCACGAATCATCCAAGCTCTCCCTCCACCAACTCCATCTTGGTGAGCAAGGTGACATCGTTCCCCTCATGAGAAATCTTGAGGGTGTCCCAGATCTGCTTGGCATTGTCCAAGCCGCTCACTTTATGGTATTCGTCCCTGCACAAGGATGCTAACAACACAGTAGTGGCTTGTGCATTTCTATGAATCTGTTCATTAATAAAAATAGGACTATCCGAGCTATCAAACTTCATTCCATTCTCAACAATCTCCCATATGCTTAGATGGAGAGAGAATAGGTGACTACGCATTTTGTGGCTCCAAAATCCGTAGTCCTCCCCATCAAAGTGTGGAGGCTTGCCGAGAGGAATGGAGAGCAAATGTGAATTTGAACTTTGAGGAATACGCGAATAATCGAAAGAAAAGTTTGAGTTAACCGTCTTTCGTTTGTCGTAGTCATTGTCATCGTTGTCCTTATGAGAAGAAGTGGATTCATCACTGTCGTCGTAGTAGACGATCTCCTTGATGCGTCTCGACTTCTTCTTCCTTCCATCTTTGCGTCTATGGCCCAAGCCCGAGTCGGTAGGCTTATCATCCTTAGGCTCATTGACGAAGGACTCCTTCTCTTTGTCGTTGATCACGATTCCCTTCCCCTTAGGATCCATCTCTTCGGGCGGTTAGTCCCTTTGTGAAGAGAACGACTCTGATACCAATTGAGAGCACCTAGAGGGGGGGGGTGAATAGGTGATCCTGTAAAACTTGAAACTTAAGCCACAAAAACTTGGTTAAGTGTTAGCACAATAATCGCCAAGTGGCTAGAGAGGAGTCAAAACACAATAACCACAAGAGATCAATCACAGAGATGGCACGGTGGTTATCCCGTGGTTCGGCCAAGACCAACGCTTGCCTACTCCACGTTGTGGCGTCCCAACGGACGAGGGTTGCAATCAACCCCTCTCAAGTGGTCCAAAGACCCACTTGAATACCACAGTGTTTTGCTTGCTTTTCTTAATCCCGTTTGCGAGGAATCTCCACAACTTGGAGCCTCTCGCCCTTACACTTGTAGTCCACAAAGAAGCACGGAGCAAGGGAGGGATTAGCAACGCACACAAGACACAAGAATCAGAGTGTCAACACGCACACAAGTTGCAACAAGAGCTCGCAACACAAACCAATGAGTTCACAACTCCACTAGAGCTCTATATGCTATCACAAAGAAACGAATGCGCGAAATCGAGGTCTTGGTGCTTAGGAATGTTGTAGGAATGCTTGGTGTGCTCCTCCATGCGCCTAGGGGTCCCTTTTATAGCCCCAAGGCAGCTAGGAGCCGTTGAGAGCATTCTAGGAAGGTTGATATTGCCTTCTGTCGACTGGTGCACCGGACAGTCCGGTGCACACCGGACACTGTCCGGTGCTCGATTTCTTTCCTTCTACGGCGAAGCCGACCATTGGTAGTCTTGGAGCCGTTGGCGCACCAGACATGTCCGGTGCACACCGGATAGTCCGGTGCCCCCTTCTAGCCGTTGGCTCGGCCACGTGTCCAGCGCAGATTGCGCGGCCGACCGTTGGCTCACCGGACAGTCCGGTGAATTATAGCCGTACGCCGTTGATGGTTTCCCGAGAGCGACGAGTTCGCCTGTGAACGGACCACCGGACAGTCCGGTGAATTATAGCCGTACACCGCCGTCGAAGTCCCGAGAGCAGCCTGTTCGCTCGAGCCAGCCTGGCGCACCGGACACTGTCCGGTGCTCCCAAACTGAGCAGAGTCTTGGCTGCTCGAGCCAAGACATTTCCAATTGGATTTTTCCTGTTTCCAGCACTTAGACACAATACATTAGTCCATAAAACAATGTACTAAGTCTGAGAAACATACCTTTATCCTTGATTTGTACTTTGTCCACCTTTTTTACACTTAGGCACTTGTGTTGGACACTAAATCACCAAAATACTTAGAAATGGCCCAAGGGCACATTTCCCTTTCAGTAGGGACAGTCTCCACTTCATGTGTGGCCAATTTCTCCAACATTTTCTTATCACGCACCCCCTGTCGGAAGGCCATGATGATGGAGGCATCAGAAATACGAGGTATCATACCTCACACCTTGGTGAAGCGGGAGATGAACTTCTGGAGGGTTTCCCCGAGCTCCTGCCTTACTGCATGGAGGTGGGCCTCCACACCATGCTGTTGGTAAGCACTAGCGAAGTTCACCATGAACCGCGCACAGAGTTCTTCCTAGCAGTAGACTGATCCCGGGGTGAGGTTCATGAGCTAGGTCCAGGCAGGTCCATACAAGGCCACATGAAAGTATGTCGCCATCACAGTGGTGTTCCCACCTGCTGCTGTGATGGCGGTAACGTACACCTGCAGGAACTCTGACGGGTTTGATGTCCCGTCATATTTTTTCGGTAGGTGTGGCCGGAACTTGGGCGGCCATGACGCCGCGTGAAGAAGGTCTCCGTGGGCGGTGCAGCCCACGCCGGCTAGGGGGACACCCGTTTGGGATCGGGCGCCCACTGGTGTCTGCGGTGCCTCCGCGGCGAAATCTCGGTCGAGATTGCGACCCTCAATGTTCTGACGGCGCTCACGCGCCCTTTCCAAAGAGACCCAGGTGTCTTCTCCCTTATGCCTACGGTTGAGCTCCACCCGGAGGTCGTCGGTCTGTGCGCCCCTTACGGAGGGCGAGCGCACAGACGCCGTCGCCTCATGTTGGCGCCGGGATGACCGAGGCCTCGACCTGGTTGAAGCAGAATGTGCCATGCCGAGCAGCCGGTCGACGTCGTCGCGCCACAGCTTCATGGCCCCCGGTGATGCCGTGGAGCTAGGGGGTGGCGTAGCAACTCTCTGGCCGCGGACAGCACCGTCGGCGCTGCTCTCGACGGGGTCTAGGACGCCTGCGCTGGTGTGTGCTGCTGCACGGCGTGCATGGCAGCAGTCCCAGCGTCGGGGCGGTCGGGCACTCGTTGCGCGGAGGATGCAACCTCTTGCTCCATCACGAAATCCTCTGAAGTTTCGGCGTGGTGCTCGATGATCCGCACCATCATGCTGAGCGAGAAATCAAGCAAAAACTTGAAGCCTAGCCCCCTACCTGGCGCGCCAAATGTCGGAGAGGAAATCCCCCCGGCCAGGTGATGGATTGCACTCGCCCTAAATCCTAAAGAGAGGAGGGGCCTAAGCGATTTGCTTGCTACGAGACTGGTGGATGAACACACGAGAGCACACGAGAGTTTAGAGTGGTTTGGGCCGCCGGGGCGTAACACCCTACTCCACTGTGTAATGTATTGTGAGTCTGAGCTTGGATCTGCCTTGTAACGTCACATACCTCCCCTTTTATAGCTGAAGGGGGGCATGCACAAAGGTACTGGGCCCCGACATGTGGGCCTAGGGGCTTAACGAATATTGTACTTAGAGCCACGATCGTGTGCTGCTGAGGCGATCTTCTAGCGTTCTGACATCCGAGATCTTCATATCCTCGGCGTGCAGGGGAGGCTTCTTGTAGAAGGGATAACACAGTGCGCTGCCTGGCACGGGCGCACTGTTCGCCAGCAGACCCAGCAGGCGTGCCGCCTGCTGGATGACCTTGACACCGCCTGCCAGCGGATGGGACGGGACGCATTAAATGCTGAGAGGGCATGTCGCCCGTTAGCGCAGTGGCAGGCGGCGCGTCCTCTCCTCGATAAATGTAGGGGCTGCACAGCTTTACGTCAGGCTCAGCCCGATGGCTTATGTCATGGGCCACAAGCAGCGGGTCTCCACCTAAGCGAGAAGTAAAGGGCAAGGCCTAGACACGTGTCAGCACCGGACCCCTACTCACGCCAGGGTCCTCCTCGTCCCGGGACCTTGCTGAGGTTCGGACCTTACTCGGAGGCCCCGGACTTATGCGTATAGGGGTCCGATGTCCTTCTGTGGAGGTCCGCATCCCACGATACACACTAGGATGTGTTGTCTTTACTTGCCACGTGCGCCCTTTGGCCTGCCCATGCGGTGGGGTCAGGCGCCGTCCTCCGTGTGGCCTGGGGACGTTGCACGGGTGCGGCTTCGTCATGCTGTAGAAGAGGGTACCTCTGATTTAGGGTATCGACAGGCGTAGTAATTAATGCACTTTAATAAGATTTAGTTATTAGAACCAAACATGATACTTTAGGGTGTGTTTGGTTGGATGAAAGGGGGCGACCACAGTTTTTATAATGTTTGGATGAGAGTGAAGTGGGGGCGAGGTAAACACCGGAGTAATTTTTTAGTGGCGGCGTGATCCCAAAAAATTAATGTGTTTGGTTGGGTGTACTTGGAGGAATGGAAGAGGGCAGCCATAATTTTTATAGTGTTTGGATGAGAGTCACATAAGGGCAAGGTAAACACCGAAGTAGTTTTTGGTGGCGGCATGATCCAAAAAATCGAGGAGACAGTATCGCCTCCGCCTATCCCACTTTGACCTCAAACCAAACACACAAGGGGAAGGTGTTGCCCCTGCCTCATTCTACTTTGACCTCAAACCGAACACTCAGTGACTAAACTTTAGTCACTAATTATGTCAACGTGGCCAAATGGCTGTGCTGCCTCGATATGGAAACTAGCCTATTTGGTTCCGTGACTAACTTAACATACTTTGTCTAATTTTTCTGTTTAAGGTTAGTTATTTAATTTAAACGATTAACCTTAATCAAAATGTGACATAGGTAGCCATAAATCAAATAGGCCTTAAATAAACATAACCATGTCATTATGTCAAGCAGCTGCAAATTACTTCTAGTTAAAAGACTAGGTATATGCCCGTGCGTTGCAACGGAAAACACTTGTGTATATATAGGTCATTTTTTAGTAATGCTATCAAGAATCAACTTATAAATCATAACAAATGTTGAAGTCTATCATTTGAAACAACCAAAATTTGACTCAATGCCATTATTAATTGAAATAGACAAATCCTAGGTTGATAACACAGGATATGATGATGTACCATGGCCTTCATAGAACAATTTTGTATTGTAGGGTGAAAAATTATAAAAAGCTATATTCTAAGCATATTGAAAGGGATGGTGAGTTGTGATTATCAAAATTCATGTTCAACTTAAGTTCACGCAATTGTCAAGCCTCTATTGTACATACTTGTTCTCAAGCAACAAAAAATATATATATATACTCAGGTTAGACAGGGATCAACTCAAGTTCACACAATTGACAAGCTTCTAGTGCACATACATGTTCTCAAGCAATAAAAAGTATATATACTCCAAATACATGAAAAAACACATACTTAACCCATGAAGTCTTTTATACATCCTTGGATTGGAATTGCAAGACACTTCCAACAAGAGTGGATACATACTCAACACATACAATCTTTAACTTTAATAAATTAATAAAGCAATCTGCAAATACTCAAAGTTCTCATGGGACTGCATAAATAAAACATATAGTAATTAGAGCCAAATCCTCTCTTAGTCTATTATCATGGTCTTATACCGTGTCTTGGCAACTCTTCTAGGATAAAAGGGGTAAAAATTGGTTATAACTGCATATTCAACTCCAGAGGATTGGCAGGGTAATGTAAGAGAAGAGTAATGAAGGTGAAACCAAACAAACACTGAAAGATATGCTTTGTCAAGGTCTTGTGCGACATGAACTCTGCGATGAAAAGCACTAAATGACATGAACTCTGCGATGAAAAGACCTTCTACTTCTACAGCTGCTGCAGCCATTGACCTGGCCTGACTCTTGACAGATGGATTGGCAGGGTCTAGCACGATTGATCTACAACCGGAAAAGTTAAGAGGATATATAAGCGGCTGGGAAAAAAACTACAATATCATAAAACATGAAAATAGAGATTCCGCATATCAGGATTATCATAAATCAATAGAAACCAAGAGGATTATAGAACAGGGAAAGTAGACAAACTTTCGAGATTTTGAGAGACGTTCAGCCTCCTCTGAGCGCATTTTCACAAGGTTCTTTGTTGATTCATCCCAAATGCGTTGCACATTCACCTTGCGCCAAGCAGAGCCACACTCCAGAAGCAACCCATTTCCATCCTCTCCACTCCGACGTTCTTCATAAATGTCACACAATTCGCCTCGTTCAGATGCCTAGGTGAATTTGAATTCTTTACCACTAACATCTATAACCTGGCACAAGAAAAGAGATTTGAGAGCTCCAATTGAAACACTAAATGTACAAGTGCAATCATCATGTTGAAATAAGTTCTCATGTCAAACAAATCCAGTTTGGATCTAGTAAGGCAATTTAAGTAAGCACTGTAACCTTGAAATTCTTTAAAGCATCCTTCACAGTTCACTCAGCCTCCACGATTTCAGTTTGGGTTGGACATTCAAGACAAAGTGAATAGGCATATTCTTTGTTGTTTCAGCAATTCTGGTCAGTGAGCATACTTGTCGGCGATTCCATATATATGGGGGAAAAAAGGTGACTCATAAAATGCAAGAAAAAAATCTGCTAGGAGGGGGTATCCAATCTATGCAGGGCAGATGGCTCTGCTAATACTTCAGAGCTGAGATTTGAACTCCTGATCCACCGTATAAAGCTAACTGAAATATGACATTATTATGCTAGATATGTCTAAATCACCATTAAGGGAAGTCATCCAAAAGTAACAACACCAAATCAAATACAATGTAAGAACTAATTGTACAACAATAAATAGTGAAAATGTGGACGCGGATCAAAAAAGTGAACTGAACTGAAAGAATCATCAAATAAGCAATGTGCTAATGTGGAATGAGAAATTTTGCTGAATTGAAAGAACCATCAAATGAGAAATGTGCCTGTTCCAATCAGCCTAAAATAAATGTGAATAGCAAGAAGTCTGGGACCATAAAGCATGGTAAAACTCGAGATTCCTTAGAAAAATCTCTAGGCCTTCAAATGTCCAATGAGAATGCAATAAACATTCAACTTTGACCCAATAAATCAATGTAAGTGCAAAGTAAGCAACAGTGTGACTTGAAATGGGAGCATAAGACACAACAATGATATGAAGGCTTGAATTCAAATTACTAAACCAAATGCCGTTTCACCCATCTAAATCATATAAATTGAGATAGGAGCAATGCGAGCTCGCTGTACGAATCAAAATACTCCAAGACCATCACCCGAGATGAAGAGAACCATCATTAATCCTAGAAAGACACCTAACAGATCATTGTGCCCTAACAATACAAAATATCTCGCCGATACCATGCTAAAATTTGATTGGCGTGAATGCAAATTATAGAACTCACTCAAACCCAGTTTCTAGAATAAATTTGAGAAATGCACTTCTTCCAATGAGCCTAAATAAATTAGAATAGCCATAAGTCTAGGACCATAACGCATAGGAAACACAAGATTCCTGAGGAAAATTGCTAAGCAAAGTCGCAACCAAACAGTAACAAATGTCCAATGGGAATGTAATAAACATTCAAATTTTTCCTGATAAATCAAAGTAGGTGCAAAGCAAGCAACAGTTTGATTAACCAGCAACGGGTTGGGCGCGGCCACCTGCCCCTGCTTGCCGTCCTCCCCCTTGGGACGCTCGTCCGCGTCGGCGCCCGACGAGGCCGACGCCGACGCGCCGCCCATCTCCGACACCCGTCGTATCTCCTCGTCGCTCTCCGCCCCTGGGGTGCCATGCGGGGCAGGGCAGCAGCAACTTCAACTGATTAACCAGCAACGGGTTGGGCGCGGCACCTACCTCCTTCCGTGAGGTTGTTGCAAGCGGAGCTGGAGGAGCGCTCGCTGCTGGAGGGGAGCGAGCTCGTGGTGCTCGTCTTCGCCTGCTGCTTCTCCTGCTCCTCATCTCCGCGTCGATCTTCTTCTCCTCCTCCCGCGCGCTGCTCATCTCCTTCTCGCCGCTCCCCTCCACGGCCTCCACCGAGCCCCTCTTCGTCGAGGCCAATCTCCGCAAGCAGATGCGGGCCGAGGAGCGCCCCGCGCCGGGCGCCGTGCCCAGGACGGTGCTGCGCGGTTGTGGTGGGAGGGGCATGGCGGACTGCTTCCATCGCGCGTGGGAGGGTGCACAGGCAGGCGGGGGTATAGCAGGGCTGGCCGAGATTGTGGGGCATGGTCGAGATTAGTTGTTGTGGCGAGCGCGAGATCCGCGGGGGGCGAGATTCGCGGCGGAGCGGTGGGGCATGAGTGGAAGGGCAGGCGGGGGCTGGCGCGAGATCCGCGAGGGGCGACATCCGGGGCGGCGGGGAAGGGTGCCTGCTGCCTGTTTCCATGCGGGTGCGTGCGTCGGACAGATCGGCAGAACCGTGCACCAATCCACCTGTGGACGCCTACACTCCATACATAATTAGTAGTAGAGATTTCATATCTGCTAAACACATACCTTCTATGGCGAGGAGGGTGGGCTTCTTCAGCGGGGCTCTCCTCTCCCGCTCTCCTCCCCTAGCCACAGTAAACGTGTATCCTCCTCTCCCCCACTGCTGTCAGTGAGAGCTTCGAGCACCTCGACCACTCCCTCCCATCACCGTGGTAGAGCTCAGCCCTCCCCTCTGACCCACTGCCGCAGGGATCTCCCGTGCATCCGGGATGGAGAACGACATCATCGCCACCGTCGTGGTCAGCTAAAGATGAAGTTGTGCTTCTTTATTTGCAGAAGTTCTCAGGATCCAAGCAGCCTAATGAAAACAACAGCACAACAATCAAATTGAGCTATAACGCATTAATCCTGAATTGCAGAAGCAAACTTGAGCACATATAATTTTTGGGTGATAAACCAAAACTATAATGGATGCTAGGAATAAATTACCATGTCCTACCAACAACTAATACTTATAGATGGTTCAGAAGCTATATTCTAAAGAAAATATTGAGAACGCTAGATAATAGGGACAGAAGACATGCCAAACTATTTCACCTGTCGATGAAGGTTATTCAATTCAACATGATCATCATCCACAATGCCTAGGCTACCTAATAAGATAGCAAGCTGTAAGCAACTATACATTAGTGAATAGAACAAATTAGTAACCAAAAAAATTCACTTTACACATATAAGACCTAAGGGTATTGTCAAGAAGGACTACGTCTAGAAATCTATGTTATCATTAAAGAAATATAATTTCTTCCTTGAGAAACAAACATTAAACACAAACTTATAGCAGAGTATGAGGTAGCTGTTGCGATGGTACAAAATAGGATAAGCAAAAAACTGGAAAAAAAAACGTTGCACGATCAGTACCTAGAGGCAAAAGTATTTTCAACTAACTCCAACATACAAACCCACAAAGCTATATGGGGAAAAATAAAGCATCAAATCAAAACGATCATGCCTCTGATTATTAGATGAACAGAAGAGGAACTATAGCTAATAAATCTTACCATCAGTGCCGGTTAGCAGATTTTTTCAAATCAAGGATCTGTTAATATAGACATCTGCATAATACACGGATCAGATCACAACCCTACGCGGCCACGCCACACCACAGGCCACACCGTATCGATCTGCACAGCAAAAGCAGTAGCAGCATGCCAGCATCCGTTATTCCGATCCCAGCAAAAACAATTCTCACAGAAAGATATTATTTTGCCCCCTCACCAATCCTGCTCCCAAAACTCCTAACCTTTTAATCCTCGTTTGTTTTCCTCCGGCCGTCCCTGGCTTGCAGCAGTAATGAAGCAGAGGAGGAAAAAGGAGAAAACGAAAAGGCGCAGGGAAAACAACGCACCAGCAACAGCAGAGAACACCGGCGCTGTGCTCGGATGCGGAGTGGCGGCACACCGGCGGGCGGGAGCAGGGGCTCCTTCTTCCTAGCTGGCAGCGGGCATACTGACGCCATGCCTGGACGTGGAGTGCGCAGTGACACCACATTTGGAGAGAGGAAGGGGTAGCAGAGGTGACCAGGTGGACGAGATCTAAATCTGAGAAAAGCTCGACGCCCAACATCGCTGGTGACGGATGCTGTGGGGATGGGGCGGGCGTGGATCGGCCGAGGCGTGGCTGCGAGATGCGGGTATGGGCGCCCATAGGCCGCGAGATAAGGAATACTTAACACATGCAAGGTTGGCACGCCTGCGCCCGGACCACGCCCGCCGGTGGGGCCGGGGCTTGATGCCGTGCCGCAGCCCCGACACGTTCTTAGTGGTGACATGGCCGGAATCTCTCTTCAGAGACACGAACGCCGCCAGCACGGCGCAGAGCTTGGACGCGGCGTATTCGGCGAGCGGCCTGAGCGCGCGGCAGGTGGCCTCGAGCCTGGCGAGGTCGGCGGCCGCGAGCCCGCCCGATGTCAGGACCTCCCCGATGAGGTGGCCTGGAAGCTCCTCGATGGGGAACGCGCGCGGCGCTTTCTCCCCGGCCATGGATCGACCGCCGCCGGGGGCCGGGTGAGGTGATGAAGCCTTGGGTCTCTTGGTCCCGATTGATCGGAACCATCCAAGGATCCAACCGCGCGGGTCGAAATGGCGCCGGGGTCAGCGGGGAGCGGCGGAGGGGGCTGGTGTTGGAGACCGAATCAGATCTGGCGAACATAACGGAAACAAACAACTGCAGTTTCCGGCGCAGAGGTAGGGGAACGAAGAACCAGCCCACGGATACGAACATCACCTTGGCCTTGAGCGATCGGAGCTCGACCTGCGTGAACTGCCGGGGCGATTCCACGCGCGCCTAAAGCGGCTGCAAGACGAATCCAGATCAGAGCGGTCACGCGACCTGGATGTAATGGAGCCCCTGAAAAAAAATGAGGAGATGGCGCGTCCCGCCGAAGAGACGGTGCGGCGCAGCGAGGAGATACCTTCCGAATTGATCACGGCAATCCCTCACCCTCTCTGGCGCGCAGTTTCCTTGCGCTGGACGGAAAAGGTGAGCAATGGCGTCCTAGTCTCCAGATTTCATGGGGCCGAGGCGCAGAGGGAAAGTGGTGGAGACGAGAAGAGGAGGGAAGGGTAGGGTGGGGTCGGTTTCTCGAGTTCGGGGATGGTGGAGGCGGAGGCATGGAGCACAGTGGGGATGGAAGGAGCGCGGGAGGCGGCGCAACGCACAGGCACTTTCCATTGATGCCATGCGAGATTTGGGGGACGGGGCGGAGCGGACGCGCGGCAGAACGCACCACTGTGCACGCCTACATTAGGCTCTTAAGAAGTAGTAGAGATACACGGGAACGGTGGCTTCTGAGCGATTCACGCGCGCTCGGCCTCTTGCTAGCTGACGCGTGTGGTCTCCTCTGACGTGTGGGCCCGTATGGATGTCGCTCGATGTGTGTGTGGGCCGTCTCAGCACGCACCGTCCTGTACTCCTGTCCATGCTCTCGTGGAAATTGTCGTCCGCGACACGCCTCCTGATGTCCACACATAGCCACATTGGCATCTGCGCGCTGCGTGGGACACTCGGACGTGGCTGTCGTCGCTAAGGCTCTGTTCCGTCCGTCGTGCCGCCGTTTAGACGTCTCGGATTGGGGACGGCGGTGCATGCGTGGCGGTCAGATCTTCGTCGAAACGCTCCGACCAGAGACGACGCGCGTGTGGCGGCCTACACGTCGTCGTAAGTCTCGGTGAGTGCCCCTCGTCATCCGTGTCTCGCCTTGGATCTTGTCGTCCCCACGCGCTGATGTGTTTCGCTACGTGTGCCCATACCGGCAGGTAGGGATCGCTCACTGGATTCCAAATTCCCACAAATCCAGGCCTTCTCGTGTCTTCCTTCGTGCGTGCTCCGAGTCCGCCGCGTCACGGGTGGGTTTCTAACAGCGTCGGATTGCTGTTCTCCCGTCCTTCCGCCATATCGCCCATGCCGCTACTTTCTACCAGCATATAGAGTCCCTCCGCCAGTGTCTTGCTTTTTCCTTCGGCTTGGTGGCAGGAGCTCCTTTCTCCTCCTTACTCCGTCATCTCCGTCCGTTCCTTTTCTTCATACCCCGATTTCCTTGCCACCTGTGCATCGGATCTATGTGCGCTGGCTCATCATTTGTACTGTTGTTGTCCGTCCAATTGGTTAGAGTTTTTGGATTGGTAGAAGATTGCCCCGACCTTGCTTATCGCCTCATGTTTTCCTTATTTTTTGATACCGAGTTCTTTGCAGCTTGGGATTGTTCTGCCTGTAAGGCGAGATTGCGAGAAGATGGGGCAGGCGAGGAAGGAGGCCATATTGGCGCTGGACTCTAGGTTCACAAGCATGATGACGGACCAAAGAAGCTCGAGAACTCCATGCTGCATTGCTATCTCAACCAAGAGGACTTGGTGGAGGAAGGAAAGGAGGAAGAGAATAAGGAGAAACCGAGTAACATGTTTGTCCTGCTGATCACCGTAAAAAATAGGTTCGTCCTGATCATTCAACTCCTCCTCCATCTGTTTCTCAAAGATCTTTACTATGCCTGCCTAAGACGGCAGGAGATTTGCCAATGTAAGTTTCTGATTGGCTCAAAGATGCTGAGCTCCTTTTCCTATTTCTGGAAGTCCTTGAGAATCATATCTGGTCACTCATCCTCTCGTATAAAGCCTTACATCAAGTGAATCAGTTGTTGTATTCAGTTATCTGATTAATCGAAATAAGGAATGCCTCAGCTCTGAAAAAAGACTTACCATGGATCAAACAAGACGTGTGAATTGTAACTCTAACCTCTTGAATGTATACCATCTACAATGAACATATATGATGAATAAATTGTTTTGCATAATTGCATTCCTTTATTTGCTCCATATTTGGCTCTTTTAATAACTGTAAGGTTGATGATATGGGGTGTTTTTTTCTAATTGCAGTAGTAGGTATGTACGGGTATTTTTAGATTAGTTTTTTTAGTGATAGTGGTGGGTTATTTTAAATACATGATACAAATGGGGCTGTTTCAGGTTAGTTTTTTATGAGTGCAATGGTGGTTGTGGTTAATCTGATTTTGGGTGCTTCTATTGTTGGCTAAGAATTAATATTTCATTTCATAGTACAGTTAGTACCAGTGGCGTAGACAAGGCGGCTAGCAGCCCCCCCCCCCCACACCACCACCACCAAAAAAAGATTTTTTTGCTTGTATATCTACAGTTAAAATAAGAGGGTTAGTTTATAATAAGTTAAAATTTATTATGTACTCATTGCATACATGTGTTAATTGTTATGACTAGCGATGATATATTCTATTTACTGGTATTATATATAAGGTTGGTCCTTCCTAAAGGAAATTTTTGGCTATGCCTCTGGTCGGTACAATAGTGGTGGTGGTGGCTAATCTACAATAGTTAGATAGCTACGGGGTATTTTAGGTTTTCTTAGATATTGGGAATAGTATATAATTTATAAATAAACATCGATGTGCTTTGGGTTAAGTTCTCATAATAGTGCTGGCAGTATTAATTTTTTCACAGATTAAAATCAGTGATTTTGATTGTTAAGGTTTCTTTTGCTGACCAATACAGTTACTTCGATGTTTATTCATTTGGTAGAAATGCATACATCATCGATGGGTTTCAATATTAATACTTCGTCGCAGCTCTGGCCTCCTACATAGCAGTCAACCAGTAGGCATTTGTACTCGAATGCTCTCCAATGGCCTCCTACGTTCGGTAGAGATGCAAGGTATCATTGACCATGGTTGGACGATGACATTTTTAGGCATGTTATGTACAAAAACGCTAATGAAGACGTACCTCTAGGATCTTGGTTCATCGGATTGGACGTCGATGATCACCGTCTTTGCTACAGCAAGCCACCGGGTATAACTATGCTTGTTTGTTTAGCATACAATACTTAGTTGCTTCCAAGTTCCAACCATGTCGGTGGTTGGTCTTTTGCATGCAGCGTGCATGATCTGTTTGTATGAATTATTTCGGGAAATGAGACTATTTCGGGTAGTTGATGGTCACCTTCAGAGAATAGGTGCGCCATCAGCTGTCAGTACCATGTGCTTGTCAACATTGTTTGTGTTGACCATCTTCGTAGTCTGTCGTGACTTGAGACATCTGAACTTTCCTTTTGAGTGTTACACATGTGGCATGATTGAATCCGAAGTTGCCAATAGCCCCACCAAAATGAAGAAATATTTTACCTGAGAATCATAGTGGCAAAGACACATCATCTCCTGTGTGTTCGAGCACAAGACCAGCAACGCTGTCAGCTGAAATGGTTCCTTGCCTAACATGCACTAGCTTCAATTTGATGTGAATGGATTAGAGTAATTACGACCACATTTTGTGGTCCGTCTGAGCTGATTGTGCTTGGCAAACTCGTGTAGATTGTGAATGAAAGGTGCAGGCGGGAACGTGTGTGTTGCATCCTTTCACTGGAATTGCAGTGGCATCTGCAAATCTGCTGATCGGATCGGGGAAGTCCATCAGCGCTGCGGTGGGAGTGGGAATGCACTTTTGGCAGGTTGTGTTGATTTATGTTTAATTGTTTAAATCATGGCTCAAACATGGTGTTTCATTTTCTATCATTTTTTTCAAAAGCAGCTTATTGCATGCTTGTGCAGTTTGTGGCATTTCATCAAAAATGAAAACTTCTCTATCATTTAGAAATATAATTATGTTTGTTAGAAGTAGTACAAAGCCTTTCATTCCTTTACTCATATAAGGAAACAGATTTTCTAAAGAACAATTAGGACATAGAGATGTATTTGGGACATTATAAACCAAAAAAACTATTTAGAGCTTGTCGGGGACCATAATTAGGGGTACCCTCAAGACGCTTAATTCTCAGCTGGTAACCCCCATCAGCATAAAGCTGCAGAGGCCTGATGGGTTTGATTAAGTCAGGGATCAGTCCATACGAGTGACTCGATCACGCCACGCCCGAGCCTAGCCTCGGGCGAGGGCAGCCGACCCTAAGATGACTCCGTCTCGCCTGAGGCCTCCTCTTTCACGGCAGACGCATCTCCGGCTCGCCCGAGGCCCCGCCTTCGATAAGAAGTAACCCTGACTAAATCACCGCGCCAACCGACCAAGTCACCGGGGCGTTCTACGCAAAAGGTAAGACCGACGGGCGACCAGACTTCGCCGGAGGTGCCATAGGAGGCTCTGCCCGACCCAGGGCTCGGACTCGGGCTAAGGCCCCGGAAGACGGCGAACTCCGCTCCGCCCGACCCAGGGCTCGGACTCGGGCTAAGGCCCCAGAAGACGGCGAACTCCGCTCCGCCCGACCCAGGGCTCGGACTCGGGCCAAGGCCCCGGAAGACGGCGAACTCCGCTCCGCCCGACCCAGGGCTCGGACTCGGGCTAAGGCCCCGGAAGACGACGAACTCCGCCTCGCCCGACCTAGGGCTCGGACTCCGCCTCGGCCTCTGCCAAACGACCTCCGCCTCGCCCGACCCAGGGCTCGGACTCTGCCTCTGTCTTGCAGGACGGACTCGACCTCGGCTTCGGAGGAACCTCCACGACGCCCGACCTAGGACACGAGACCGCCACGTCAACAGGAAGCGTCATCATCACCCTGCCCTGAGCCGACTTGGGTCGCAGAGAACAAGACCGGCGTCCCATCTGGCCAGCAACGCCAGATAGGCAATGATGGCGCCCCGCTAGACCATGACGACGGCGGCTCTCAGCTCCCTTACGAAAGCAGGAGAACGTCAGCAAGGGCCCAGCCACTCCGACAGCTGTCCCTCCGTCCGGCTCCATTACTCCTCCAACAGCCACGACGCCACACCAACAGGGTGCCAAGATCTCTCCGGCTGCCACCTTGGCATGTACTTAGGGCGCTAGCTCTCCCTCGCTAGACACGTAGCACCTTGCTACACCCCCATCTTGTACACCTGGATCCTCTCCTTACGACTATAAAAGGAAGGACCAGGGCCTTCTTAGAAAAGGTTGGCCTCGCGGGGACGAAGGGCAGGGGCAGGCGCTCTCTCGGGGCCGCTCGCTCCCCTCACCTCGCGCGGACGCTTGTAACCCCCTACTGCAAGCGCACCCGACCTGGGCGCGGGACGAACACGAAGGCCACGGGAATTCTCCGACTCCCTCACGACCCGGCTCCGGCCACCGACCTCTCTCTCTGTTCCCCCCTTCGCGCTCGCCCACGCGCTCGACCCATCTGGGCTGGGGCACGCGGCACACTCACTCGTCGGCTCGGGGACCCCCCGGTCTCGGAACGCCGACAGTTGGCGCGCCAGGTAGGGGCCTGCTGCGTGTTGACGAGCAGTTTCCCGTCAAGCTCCAGATGGGCAGTCTCCAACGACCCCTTCAACCCGGGACGGTGCCCCGTTTCGGGAGTCTCGAGTTCATGTCCTTCGGCGGCAGCTACGACATGATACTCCTTCCACCGCCGCGTGACAGCGACAATGGTGGCGGACAGCCCGCCCGCCGGCGGCGGAATCGACGACGCCTTTCCCGCGTGGGGGAAGGACAACTTTCGAGCTCGCCCCATCCTCTCCCTCGCCATCGGAGGAGGAGGAGGCGGGGCAACCAAGGCCGAGCGGGAGGCCGCGCTCCGACGGCTGTCGAGCAAATCGACATCCCCGGCGCCCCAACGGAGGACACGCTAAGCGTCGCCCTCGCGTTCGAGGCAAAGGCGAGCGCCATCCCCCCGCAGCACGTCGACCTCGAGCAAGTGGACGACGCCAGCACGCTCACGGAGGGCCTGCAGGACGTCGCCCTCGTACCCAAGACGACGGCGCGGTCAGCCCCCGACATGACTTCATCGCTCCTCGTCGACAAAAAGGTACCGACTGCTACCCATCTTTCGTTATTTCGACTCGACCTCAGCCCGCCTGGCGACCTCGCTTTGGCGGGCGCTCACGTTGAGGCGAGTGCAACCTCTATGGGGTTTCGTGTGCGGTCGCCTTGGGACCGATTGACGGGTGTCTCGACCTACGGACCCTCTGGGTCCGAGGAAGATGACGACTCCAGCATCTGCTGGGATTTCTCCGGATCTGGCAACCCTAGTGCCATGCGGGACTTCATGACCGCATGTGACTACTGCCTCTCCGACTGTTCCGACGGCAGCCGCAGCCTTGGCGACAAGGACTGCGGCCCGAGCCGCGAATGTTTCCACATCGAGCTAGGGGATCCCTCCGGAGGCGGCTGTCTCGGCATGCCGGAGGATGGTGATCCCCCTAGGCCAGCGCCTCGCGCCGACATCCCGCGGGAGCTAGCTGTGGTCCCCGTTCCGACGGGGGGTCACGACCCACAGCTCGAGCAAGTCCGCGGGGCGCAGGCCGGGCTCGATGAGGGAGCGGGAGCGCTCGAGGTAATCCGCCAGAACATCGGGCAGGTATGGGCGAGCCAGCCCCCGGCCAGAGGAATACGTCACCTGCCCCAAGGCCTCCAGCACCGCATCGCCAACGATGCCAGGGACAGACCGCCACCCGCGTCCGGCGGAACCGGTCAGGACCTGGCCGCCGCAGCGATGCTCCTCCGCGCAATGCCGGAGTCATCAACCACCGAGGGTCGGCGAATCCAGGGAGAACTCAAGCATCTCCTGGAAGGCGCTACGGCCCGGCGGGCCGAAAGCTCTGCCTCCCGAAGGCAGGGGTACCCCTCGGAACCTCGTGCCGCGACTTCCCGGCTCACGCGGGAAGCCTCGGTCTTCACCGGGCGCACGCGCAACACCGCGCCTGCGGCCCCGGGCCACCTCGGCGACGAGCACCCTCATCGCGACCGTCGGGCACGCCTCGACGAAAGGGTGCGCCGAGGCTATCACCCCAGGCGTGGGGGACGCTACGACAGCGGAGAGGATCGGAGTCCCTCGCCCGAACCACCCGGTCCGCAGGTCTTTAGCCGAGCCATTCGGCGGGCGCCGTTTCCGCCCCGATTCCGACCCCCGACTACTATCACGAAGTACTCGGGGGAAACGAGACCGGAATTGTGGCTTGCGGACTACCGCCTGGCCTGTCAACTGGGTGGGACGGACGATGACAACCTCATCATCCGAAACCTCCCCCTGTTTCTCTCCGACACCGCTCGCGCCTGGTTGGAGCACCTGCCTCCGGGGCAGATTTCCAACTGGGAAGATCTGGTCCAGGCTTTTGCCGGCAACTTCCAGGGCACGTACGTGCGCCCCGGGAATTCCTGGGACCTCCGAAGCTGTCGGCAACTGCCGGGAGAGTCTCTCCGAGACTACATCCGGCGGTTCTCGAAGCAGCGCACCGAGCTGCCCAACGTCACCGACTCCGATGTCATCGGCGCGTTCCTCGCCGGCACCACCTGCCGTGACCTGGTGAGCAAGTTGGGTCGCAAGACCCCCACCAGGGCGAGCGAGCTGATGGACATCGCCACCAAGTTCGCCTCCGGCCAGGAGGCGGTAGAGGCCATCTTCCGAAAGGACAAGCAGCCCCAGGGCCGCCCGTCGGAAGATGCCCCCGAGGCGTCTACTCCGCGCGGCGCCAAGAAGAAAGGCAGGAGGAAGTCGCAAGCGAAACGCGACGTTCCCGATGCAGACCTTGTCGCCGCCGCCGAGCACAAGAACCCTCGGAAGCCCCCCGGAGGTGCTAACCTCTTCGACAAGGCACTCAAGGAGACGTGCCCCTACCATCAGGGGCCCGTCAAGCACACCCTCGAGGAGTGCGTCATGCTTCGGCGCCACTTCCATCGGGCCGGGCCACCCGCAGAGGGTGGCAAGGCCCGCGACGACGACAAAAGGGAGGATCGCCAAGCAGGAGAGTTCCCAGAGGTCCGCGACTGCTTCATGATCTACGGAGGGCATGCGGCAAACGCCTCGGCTTGGCATCGTAAGCAGGAGCGTCGGGAGGTCTGCTCGGTGAAGGTGGCGGCGCCAGTCTACCTAGACTGGTCCGACAAGCCCATCACCTTCGACCGGGATGACCATCCCGACCACGTGCCGAGCCCAGGGAAGTACCCGCTCGTCGTCGATCCCGTCATCGGCGACGTCAGGCTCACCAAGGTCTTGATGGATGGGGGCAGCTGCCTCAACATCATCTACGCTGAGACCCTCAGGCTCCTGCGCGTCGATCTGTCATCCGTCCGAGCAGGCGCTGCGCCCTTCCATGGGATCATCCCCGGGAAGCGTGTCCAGCCCCTCGGACAGCTCGACCTCCCTGTCTGCTTCGGAACACCCTCCAACTTCCGAAGGGAGACTTTGACGTTCGAGGTGGTCGGGTTCCGAGGAACCTACCACGCGGTGTTGGGAAGGCCATGCTACGCGAAGTTCATGGCCATCCCCAACTACACCTACCTGAAGCTCAAGATGCCGGGCCCCAACGGGGTCATCACCGTCGGCCCCACGTACAAACACGCATTCGAATGCGATGTGGAGTGCGTGGAGTACGCCGAGGCCCTCGCCGAGTCCGAGGCCCTCATTGCCGACCTGGAAAGCCTCTCCCGAGAGGTGCCGGACGTGAAGCGACATGCCGGCAACTTCGAGCCAGCGGAGATGGTTAAGGCTGTCCCTCTCGACCCCAGTGGCGACACCTCCAAGCAGATTCGGATCGGATCCGGGCTCGACCCCAAATAGGAAGCAGTGCTCGTCGACTTTCTCCGCGCAAACGCCGACGTCTTTGCGTGGAGTCCCTCGGACATGCCCGGCATACCGAGGGGTGTCGCCGAGCACTCGCTGGATATTCGGGCCGGGGCCCGACCGGTCAGACAGCCTCTGCGCCGATTCGACGAGGAAAGGCGCAGGGTGATAGGCGAGGAGATCCACAAGCTGATGGTAGCAGGGTTCATTAAAGAGGTATTCCATCCCGAATGGCTTGCCAACCCTGTACTTGTGAGGAAAAAAGAGGGGAAGTGGCGGATGTGTGTAGACTACACTGGTCTCAACAAAGCATGTCCGAAGGTCCCCTACCCTCTACCTCGCATCGATCAGATCGTGGACTCCACTGCAGGGTGCGAAACCCTGTCTTACCTCGATGCCTACTCAGGGTATCATCAAATCAAGATGAAAGAGTCCGACCAGCTCGCGACTTCTTTCATCACGCCCTTCGGCATGTACTGTTATGTCACAATGCCGTTCGGTTTGAGGAACGCGGGTGCAACGTACCAGCGGTGCATGAACCATGTGTTCGGCGAACACATCGGTCGCACGGTCGAGGCCTACGTCGATGACATCGTGGTCAAGACGAGGAAAGCCTCCGACCTTCTCTCCGACCTCGAACTGACATTCCGGTGCCTCAAGGCGAAGGACGTCAAGCTCAATCCCGAGAAGTGCGTCTTCGGGGTGCCCCGGGGCATGCTTTTGGGATTCATCGTCTCCGAGCGTGGCATCGAAGCCAACCCGGAGAAGATCGCGACCATCACAAATATGGGGCCCATCAAGGACTTAAAAGGCGTACAGAGGGTCATGGGATGCCTCGCGGCCTTGAGCCGTTTCATCTCGCGCCTCGGCGAAAGAGGCCTGCCCCTGTACCGCCTCTTAAGGAAGGCCGAGTGCTTCACTTGGACTCCCGAGGCCGAGGAAGCCCTCGGGAACCTGAAGGCGCTCCTCACCCAGGCGCCCGTCTTGGTACCCCCAGCTGATGGAGAAACCCTCCTGGTCTACGTCGCCGCAACCACTCAGGTGGTCAGCGCCGCGATCGTGGTCGAAAGGCAGGAAGAGGGGCATACTTTGCCCATTCAGAGGCCAGTTTACTTCGTCAGCGAAGTGCTGTCCGAGACCAAGATCCGCTATCCACAAGTCTAGAAGCTGCTATACGCAGTGATCCTGACGAGGCGAAAGCTGCGACATTACTTCGAGTCCCATCCGGTGACTGTGGTGTCATCATTCCCTCTGGGGGAGATCATCCAGTGCCGAGAAGCCTCAGGACGGATCGCAAAGTGGGCGGTGGAAATCATGGGCGAGGCAATCTCGTTTGCCCCTCGGAAGGCCATCAAGTCCCAGGTACTGGCGGATTTCGTAGCCGAATGGGTCGATACCCAGTTGCCGACGGCTCCGATCCAGCCGGAGCTCTGGACCATGTTTTTCGACGGGTCGCTGATGAAGACGGGGGCCGGCGCGGGCCTGCTCTTCGTCTCGCCCCTCGGGAAACACCTGCGCTACGTGCTCCGCCTCCATTTCCCGGCGTCCAGCAATGTGGCTGAGTACGAGGCTCTGATCAACGGATTGCGAATCGCCATCGAGCTAGGGGTCCGACGCCTCGATGCACGCGGCGACTCGCAGCTCGTCATCGACCAAGTCATGAAGAACTCCCTCTGCCGCGACCCGAAGATGGAGGCCTACTGTGAGGAGGTTCGACGGCTGGAAGACAAGTTCTACGGGCTCGAGCTTAACCACATCGCCCGGCGCTACAACGAGACTGCGGACGAGCTGGCGAAGATAGCCTCGGGGCGAACGACGGTTCCCCTGGACGTCTTCTCCCGGGATCTGCACCAACCCTCCGTCAAGATAGGCGACGCGCCCGAGCCCGAGGCACCCTCGGCCTCGTCCGAGGTGACCTCGGCCCAGCCCGAGCCATCCTCGGCTCAACCCGAGGAACCCTCGGAGCCCGAGGGTGAAGCGCTGCGCATCGAGGAGGAGCAGAACGGGGTCGTGCCAGGTCAAGATTGGCAAACCCCGTACCTGCAATATCTCCACCGAGGAGAACTGCCCCTCGACCGAGCCGAGGCTCGGCGGGTAGCGCGACGCGCCAAATCGTTCGTCTTGCTGGGCGATGAGAAGGAGCTCTACCACCGTAGCCCCTCGGGCATCCTCCAGCGATGTATCTCCATCGCCGAAGGTCAGGAACTCCTGCGGGAAATACACTCGGGGGCTTGCGGTCATCATGCAGCACCTCGAACCCTCGTCGGGAACGCTTTCCGCCAAGGCTTCTACTGGCCAACGGCGGTGGCTGACGCCACTAGAATTGTCCGCGCCTGCGAAGGGTGCCAATTCTATGCGAAGCAGACCCACCTGCCCGCTCAGGCTCTGCAGACGATACCCATCACCTGGCCCTTCGCTGTGTGGGGTCTGGACCTCGTCGGCCCTCTGCAGAAGGCGCCCGGGGGCTACACGCACCTGCTGGTCGCCATCGACAAATTCTCCAAGTGGATCGAGGTCCGACCCCTGAACAGCATCAGGTCCGAACAGGCGGTGGCGTTCTTCACCAACATCATCCATCGCTTCGGGGTCCCGAACTCCATCATCACCGACAATGGCACCCAGTTCACCGGCAAAAAATTCTTGGATTTTTGCGAGGATCACAACATCCGGGTAGACTGGGCCGCCGTAGCTCACCCCATGTCGAATGGGCAAGTAGAACGTGCCAATGGCATGATTCTACAGGGGCTCAAGCCTCGAATTTACAATGATCTCAACAAGTTCGGCAAGCGATGGATGAAGGAACTCCCCTCGGTGGTCTGGAGCCTGAGGACGACGCCAAGCCGAGCCACGGGTTTCACGCCGTTCTTCCTGGTCTACGGGGCCGAGGCCGTCTTGCCCACGGACCTGGAATACGGCTCCCCGAGGACGAAGGCCTACAACGAAGAAAGCAACCAAGCTAGCCGAGAAGACTCGCTGGACCAGCTGGAAGAGGCTCGGGACAGGGCCTTACTACACTCGGCGCGGTATCAGCAGTCCCTGCGACGCTACCACGCCCGAGGGGTCCGACCCCGAGACCTCCAGGTGGGCGACCTGGTGCTTCGGCTGCGGCAAGACGCCCGAGGGAGGCACAAGCTCACGCCCCCCTGGGAGGGGCCGTTCATCATCGCCAAAGTCCTGAAGCCCGGAACGTACAAGCTGGCCAACAGTCAAGGCGAGGTCTACGGCAACGCTTGGAACATCCAACAGCTACGTCGCTTCTACCCTTAAGATGTTTCCAAGTTGTTTATATACCTCGCACCCACGCAAAGTTTAGTCAACAAGGAAGGGTCGGCCTTGCCTCGGCAAAGCCCGACCCTCCCTCGGGGGCTAAAAGGGGGGAAACCCCCTCTGCGTCAAAATTTTCCTCGAAAAGAAAATCTCTTTTTCCAGAACGTCTTTCGTGCTTTTTGACTACTTCGAAAAGTGGGTCCTGGAAACGACGGGGTACACGTAAGCAGTCAAGGCTGACCGAGCCGAGGGACTCCTACGCCTCCGGGATACGGATACCTCACTCATCACCTTCTGCGATAAGTAACTCGCGCTCGGATAAGGTGAATCCGCGGATCGAACGAGTCTTTACGTACGGAAGCTCTTCTGTCGAAGCGATTCTTCGAGCCTTCTCGACTGAGTCGGTGACAGGGCCTCATGGACGGGTAAAAGTACGCGTAAGCGGCAAGGCCGACCGAGCCGAGGGACTCCCACGCCTCCGGGATACGGATACCTCACTCATCACCTTCCGCGAAAAGCAACTCTTGCTCGCACTAACATCCCTGCTACCGACAAAAAGTCCAGATACTCGAAACAAGAGGAAAAGAGACGCAGCTTTATAACGCAGCAAGGGTGTGTGTTCTGGCCTCGACGGCCGCACAAGGCCCGCGCTACAAGACGATTTGACCCTGCAGGCTCGGATCTTGACGCTGGAAGAGGGCGATGACACCCTCGGCATCGGCGGTACCTTCGGCAAGGCCCGACCTAGCCTCGGACGGCAACGCAGTCCGAGGGCCTCCGCTCCGAAGGACAACGTCATCACCACGTTCGAGCAATCTCTGCCAGGGACTTCTCCGAGAACCCGGCCCGAGCGGACGGCTCGGCTGGCCACCTCCGGGGCCTCGGCCGACCGCCTTCCGAGGGCGCCAGCTTGGTCCGAAGCCTCGGCTGATCAGCTCCGACGTCGATCCTGCCAACAGACAACCCGGCTAGGCTCCGGCCAACCAGGTTTCATTTCCGAGCCAACTCCGCCTCTGCTCGTGCTGATATCGCTACCCCTGGCCTCGGCTCGACGAAGAGCGACCGAGGGGTCCCTTTAACTAAGCTAGAGGAGCCTCGGACAACAGGTCCGACCGAGCCGAGGGATTCCTACGCCTCCGGGATACGGATACCTCACTCGTCACCTTGACACGGGGCAACTCACGCTTGGTGAAGCGGTTCAGACAATCAGCAGACGAGTCTTAGTGCTCGGAAATGAGGAAAAAACACGGCTCCGCGCCGTGGTTACATACATGTTCAGGCCCCGAAAGCCGAAATGAACAAAAAACCCGGCACTCGAAGTGCCCTTACAAACGGAACTCCGGTTCCTCCCTCTGCAGCGGCGCAGGCCTCAGGAGAAGGCACAGCTGCTGTCTTGCCCTCGCCCATAACGCCACCCGAGGGGCGAGGACAAGTACAAAGAGCCGAAGGCCCGAAGCGCCGATGGTGGCGGTGATCCCGTCGCTGACGGGGACTTCTCGAGCCGCCTCCACCTCGGCACTGACGCCAGGAGCCACCAGCCTATCGGCAGATCCCCACTCAAATCCTCCCCGATGAGTGGGGCACCGGCCTCCGCGCAGAGGCGCCGCCCTGGTGCAAAGGCAGGGCCACCCCAGAACACGAGCGCCGCCCTAGCGGCGTGCGGCGTCTAGGGTGGACCTCCCGTGTACACGGCGCGGCAGCCGCCCCCCCCCCCGACAAAAGGGGCCGCCGGAGCCGAGCCAGCGGACCCGACACTCTGGAAGCGACGGCGTTCGCCGCCGATCCATCCCCCGTTGTCGGAGTCCGCGCCGCCCGCAGGGCCAGTGAGCGCCTTCTCCCTCGAACATCGTGGGAGAGGATGACCCACGAACCCGTGCGGGAGGTGGAGCGCCGGCTCAGTCCGGCACCCACCCCAGCGAGGATGATGAACATCCTTGAAGCTGAGGGTGGGACCCAGATCGCAGTCCGGTTTGCTCCTCCCCACCCAGGAGCTGGTGGTCACCGTCTCGGGTGACCCCCAGCGGAGGGGAGCAAACGGGCTGCATGATGAAAATCCTTGAAGCCGAACGATGGCTGAAAGGTACCAACTCCCACGGAGTTGCGTTCCTCCAGCGATGGAGCGAAAAGACGGTGGTTCCCCCCATCCGGGGGCTCGGAAGACGGAGAGACACAATGCATAAGGGGAGGAAGGAGACATGGTCACCTTACGAAGGGGGTCGCCCTCCTTTTAAAGGCAACTCCCCCTGCTTGCACCCTCAACCGTCACGGGCTGAGTCTTCTCCAACACGCCTCCAAAGTCCTCCCCTGCGGTGCGGGGGCTGGGGCCCACCTGTCATGCAGACCGGCTCTAAGCAGAAGAAGCCGAACCGTCGCGCACGACGCACGCGACCACCCAGCGGTTACAAGCAACCCTCCACTTTTGCCCGGACCAGCGGGCGAAAGGGGTAGGCGGCCATGCAGGCGGCATGCAACCGCGCCAAGTGGACGCGCCTCTCCGACTCCTGACAAGCCAGCGCGACGGCTCAAGCCCACGCGTCGTGCAACCGGCGCGCCGGGTGCTGCATGCGAGCCACTGTGCCACTCGCTCCACCACCGCACCTCCTCGATTGCGGAACCGATACCGCGATTCGAGGCGACCCAGCCCGCGACCCAGCAGCGCCAGCCTGGCGCAGCGGTCAAAAGCGGTCAAAAATGGGCCGGCAGTAATGACGGTGGCAGGCGCGTGAGAGCAGCGGTCACGCCGTCTGCCAAGCTCATGTCCCATCCGGAGGCAGCAAGAGAACCCCCTCTCACGGCGTGAAGACGACGCGCCCGTGACCCGTACCTCGAACGGCTCGCGCACGCGCAACGGCAACCTCGCCAACTACTCACCCCGGCGCATTAACTCCGCGGCTCGACGGACAGCGCTACGGGCGGGAGCGGCTGGTGACGTTTCGCCTTCGCCAAAACAACCGTGCCGAAAAAGGTACGCCACGACGTTCAATTTCGAATCCTTTTTCCCTTTTCCTTCTTTCTCTATCTCTTGCAACAGGGACCGAGAAGGGGGATAACCCCAGAGGGATCCTTCCCCGTGAAGGAACTAGGCTCCGAGCCTCCCTACTGATCAGGGGTTCGAAGGCTGGCCCCCCGAAGGGTTCAACAGCCGCCTCAGATCGCGTGGGCCCGACACCCACTACTGGTCAGGGGTTCGAAGATCGGCCCCCGAAAGGACTCACGACCGCCTCAGGCTACTCGGGCTCCGTGCCCCCTACTGATCAGGGGTTCGAAGGCTGGCCTGTCGAAGGGTTCACAGTCGCCTCAGACGCCGAGCGAGGGATGACCAGGGGTACGTTCGATACATAACCAAGGCTCGGGCTGCGCTCCCGAGGTACCCTAGGACATTTCCGAGACCAGCGGGAACGACTCTGTAACGGAATCCCATCGGAGGGAGGCAACGAGCCCTCGGACCCCGTCGCTAGGGGACCGGGTCCGGCAGATCACCCGCAGGTACTTTTGGGCGTGCCTCCAGGCCCCTAGCCGACCCCTAACGAACGGGGCACGGACGTCCACTCGGATTACCCGATTGCAGCTCACCGGAGACACCATGTTCGGTGCCCATCGAGGGTAACATGGCGCACTCCCCCCCTCCTCCTTGCGGAAAGGCGACGTAGGGGCGTATATAAAAAAGCCGAGTCTGTCCCTGATCGTCCTCTCGCTCCGTGCGGAGGCTCGGGGGCTGCTCTCGCAAACCCGGCTCCGGCCAAACCGTTGACAGCGTCAACATACCAGCCCGAGAACTTGGGCCCCGACAGTGCACCTGGGCTACGCCCTGCTCGCATGAGGGAACCGCCAGACCAGCCGAGGCATTACGCAAGGCATTAAGACCTCGAAGGAGTGGAACCACTCCTCCGAGGCCTCGGGGGCTACACCCGGCGGGTGCGCTCGCGCGCACCCACCGGAACAAAGTACCACCGAGAAAGGCTGGTCCCCTTGCAAAAAAGTGCGACGCAAGCCTCCAAGCGAGTGTTAAACACTCTCTTCGAGGCTCGGGGGCTACTGTCGGGGACCATAATTAGGGGTACCCTCAAGACGCCTAATTCTCAGCTGGTAACCCCCATCAGCATGAAGCTGCAGAGGCCTGATGGGTTTGATTAAGTCAGGGATCAGTCCATACGAGTGACTCGATCACGCCACGCCCGAGCCTAGCCTCGGGCGAGGGCAGCCGACCCTAAGATGACTCCGTCTCGCCTGAGGCCTCCTCTTTCACGGCAGACGCATCTCCGGCTCGCCCGAGGCCCCGCCTTCGATAAGAAGTAACCCTGACTAAATCACCGCGCCAACCGACCAAGTCACCAGGGCGTTCTACGCAAAAGGTAAGACCGACGGGCGACCAGACTTCGCCGGAGGTGCCATAGGAGGCTCTGCCCGACCCAGGGCTCGGACTCGGGCTAAGGCCCCGGAAGACGGCGAACTCCGCTCCGCCCGACCCAGGGCTCGGACTCGGGCTAAGGCCCCGGAAGACGGCGAACTCCGCTCCGCCCGACCCAGGGCTCGGACTCGGGCCAAGGCCCCGGAAGACGGCGAACTCCGCTCCGCCCGACCCAGGGCTCGGACTCGGGCTAAGGCCCCGGAAGACGACGAACTCCGCCTCGCCCGACCTAGGGCTCGGACTCCGCCTCGGCCTCTGCCAAACGACCTCCGCCTCGCCCGACCCAGGGCTCGGACTCTGCCTCTGTCTTGCAGGACGGACTCGACCTCGGCTTCGGAGGAACCTCCACGACGCCCGACCTAGGACACGAGACCGCCACGTCAACAGGAAGTGTCATCATCACCCTGCCCTGAGCCGACTTGGGTCGCAGAGAACAAGACCGGCGTCCCATCTGGCCAGCAACGCCAGATAGGCAATGATGGCGCCCCGCTAGACCATGACGACGGTGGCTCTCAGCTCCCTTACGAAAGCAGGAGAACGTCAGCAAGGGCCCAGCCACTCCGACAGCTGTCCCTCCGTCCGGCTCCGTTACTCCTCCAACAGCCATGACGCCACACCAACAGGGTGCCAAGATCTCTCCGGCTGCCACCTTGGCATGTACTTAGGGCGCTAGCTCTCCCTCGCTAGACACGTAGCACCTTGCTACACCCCCATCTTGTACACCTGGATCCTCTCCTTACGACTATAAAAGGAAGGACCAGGGCCTTCTTAGAAAAGGTTGGCCTCGCGGGGACGAAGGGCAGGGGCAGGCGCTCTCTCGGGGCCGCTCGCTCCCCTCACCTCGCGCGGACGCTTGTAACCCCCTACTGCAAGCGCATCCGACCTGGGCGCGGGACGAACACGAAGGCCGCGGGAATTCTCCGACTCCCTCACGACCCGGCTCCGGCCACCGACCTCTCTCTCTGTTCCCCCCTTCGCGCTCGCCCACGCGCTCGACCCATCTGGGCTGGGGCACGCGGCACACTCACTCGTCGGCTCGGGGACCCCCCGGTCTCGGAACGCCGACAGAGCTCGTGAAATATCTCTAAAAGATTTAAAGATTAGCTTTTTGTCTTTGAAAAATGTGCGATTAGTTCCTTTTGGAGTGTTCAATAAAAGATACATATGATAACTTGAATGCCTCAAAACTTCCTAAATACTTTTTAAATTTTTATGCCATACTAAATACTTATAGCTAGCTGAACATATTTTTCTTTCCTCTCAACTCAGCGACTCTATATTAGGCTGTGAGCCAATTAAATTGTTGATTCTGAGCTTCTTTTTTTGCTTGTTTTGTTTTAGGGCTGTGATTCCATTGCAATGGCATCTATAATCGATAAGAAAGCTAAGATGGAGAGTTTAATATCTTCTGCGGCTTTTGTGGAGGGTGGCATTCAGGAGGCATGTGATGATGCATACAACATTTGCCTTGATGTTTTCTGTGAGAGTGACCCTTCTGTAGTGAGTAGTCATTTTGTTAGTTGAGCTATTTTGAATATAAATTTTATTTCTGTAACCAATTACTTAGAGTCTGAAGCATTTTTTTAATACAGGTTTGGTGTATCATTCTTAGTGATAAAGTACCTTTTAAAATGCATTGCCCTTTACACTCTGACATGCAAGACAATGGTATATGCATTGGCTTATTATGTGTAGCGAGTCATATTTTGATAGACTTTTGGTACATGCTTATTTAGTTAAAAACCTGTAGTGACGCCTGTTTGATTTTTTACAATATGTACAAGATTGGAAGACCCTCTTTATTTTTTGTTCTTCTTTATGAGTTGATTGTCACAACATCAACTTTAAATTAGTGTCATATGTTACCTGCATTCTATTTTGGATTGCCATCATTATGCTTCATGCCATTACAAAAAAAATAATTAGGGAAATTTGGATCCATACCATTACTATCTCACTTACATGTGGGTCCACATGAGTCAATGACATGTGGAGTCCATGGTATATATCTAAAGTTTGGATCTTTTAATGGTATAGATCCAATTGTTCCAAATAATTACGTCTATTTGAGCTACAACTTTTAAAACTTTTAAGGCTGATAGCAAAGGCTGCTACTGGATGGCGCGCAAAGCGCGCCCAATGATCTAGTAAAGGGAACGAAAGCACGGGATGCAAGGATGGGAGGAACATGATGGTGAGTTGGCGACCTCCACCTACCGAACCAACTACGACAGGCAGACGACCTGCCCCCGAGACCGACCGTATCGATACCATTGTCCCATCCCCGCCGGTGCAGGTGGCTCTTTACCAACAACCACTCCCACCCCGACCCACCGTTACATATCCCCATCTCACCCGCGCGCGCACGCGCCTCCACCACGCCATCCATCGCAATGGCCGCCGCCGCCGCCACCGCGCTCCTCCTCCTGTGCGCCGCGTCTCTCGCGTCCGCAGCCGCCGACGACGGGTTGACGACCTTCAAGGTGTACTTCCACGACGTCGTGGCGGGGACGAACCCGACGGCGGTGCGCATCGCGCAGGCGGCGTCCTCCAACACGTCGTCCACCAGCTTCGGCGCGGTGGTGGCCATCGACGACCCTCTGACGACGGGTCCCACGCGCGCCGCGGGCACGGAGGTGGGCCGCGCCCAGGGCACCTACACGTTCGCGGACCAGCAGACGTTCGGCCTCCTCATGGTCATGAACTTCGTGTTCACGGCCGGCGAGCACAACGGCAGCACGCTCTCCATCCTTGGCCGCAACGAGGTGCTCAGCGACGTCCGCGAGATGAGCATCGTCGGCGGCAGCGGCAAGTTCCGCATGGCGCGCGGGTACGTGCAGGCGCACACCATCGACTCCGGCGCCACCTCCGGGACCACCGTCGTCCAGTACACCGTCAACGTCAAGGCCTAGCTACCTATTACGTACCCTTGCTTGCGACTCCGGGCCGTGGCTTTTCGTACGTCCATCCATCCATCTCCGGCTGCTTTGTACACACCTTATCTGTCGTCTTTGAGCGGGATTCGGATTTGCAGAGCCGAATTAGTACTAAAGTTTCAAAATTTCAGAGTTAGCGACCATTCTTATATATTTTTTTGTTGGAATTTTGTTGGCACATTTGGATGAATTTTGTTGGAATTTTGTGGACAAACAAAACAAGAAATTAACAGAACCAATCAATCAACAGCAAAACGTCAGTCAGAGCATGACATGTGGTTGTTGATGATTGCCTCCACTCATCCAACCAACAACTAGCAAACGCGTGTTGCTAGTGACTGGAAAACGTAGGTAGCACGCCGATCGAGTAGGAGGAGTAGGTGGGCGACGACTCGAAAGCGGTGGAGCCGTCGGCACGCCACTCGCTTTCCAGATCCAATCCAACGCGTTTCTCAGAAAAAGCAACCCAATGCATTCGTCCGTCCACAGCCATTACAATTTCGTTTTGCATTTTTGGGATACTGTTTTGTTGAGAAAAGTTCGAACCTTATATTTTAAAATTTTAAACCAAAATACACTAAAAATTGGAATGAGAAAATTTATTGGAAACCGGTGTTTGTGGAGCGAGAAACTCATCCCACTCCGTTCTCTGGACAAAAGCGTATAGCCTCCACCAAAAGAGAAATTTGGTAAAATAGGATACTATATGGTCGTCATCTTTAACTAGCTGAATATCCGTATGTTATAACGGGAATATATAATACCACTATACTACGATAACTTATATACAAAATATTTTTTATACCGTTATGAGAAAATATTTAATAATCAATTTGTGATTCTGGCCATGCATAAATTTTGTTATTTATAATCTATCTATTTCACCACTACATTGCAACCATCAGTATCATGCAGACTTCGATATATGTCATGATTTGCAAGGTCTTATCATTGGAGAGCACGTTCCACACATATCGGAAAAAATTCCCTCGTACATCGTTATTCATCAGACACGTACCACCATACGTTTTTTCTTAAACAAAAAGGCAAGTGTGTGTTTACGAAGAGAATTAAAGGCAAGCCGACACAAAAGCTACCCCAATGGTGGCGAGAATGACGAACTAGTCATTGTTGTCGGTCCTCCTCTGCGTCACCTCTGGCACCAAGATGACGCCACAGTCCTCGATATAGTAGTCGTCGAACGCACGCGACATACCGAGTACTGGTGACTCTTGGCTGGGCTGTAAAACGAAGTGCACCCCGAGCTCATCAGTAAGGTAGTACCCCTTGTCGTTGCACCATCGGATGCGCTACTCCTCTACATACATCGTGTTCGAGGACACTCATACAACGTCAGCAACGGCCATCGTCTCAGCGCATAAGAATTCATGGCTAGTCAGTAGCGACTTACGTGGCAGGTTGTGCTTCAGGCGGATGATGAGCTGGACAACGTGATGGCGTCGTCGTCGAATGCAGTGCCTAGAACAACCCGAGAGTCGCCGACGTTGGCGACGACCATGAGGTTCCCCTGCTTGATGATGGACAGCGCGGAGCAGCCGCTCTGCACCGCGTCCAAGCAGCGGCTGGGCCAGAGCTTATCGTACATAGCGGCACATGCGGCCACGTAGGACTGTTTCTAGAGGTCGAACTGGTAGTCGACAAGTTTCTTCTTGTCGTCGATGAGCGACCCCAACGCGAGTGCCTCCTGCTAATGGTGTTTGTTCGGGGTTTTCAAGTAAGAAACATGGATTCATGTTTGGCGTTGGTTTATAAAAATAACTCACAAGTTAGATCCATAGAAAAAATATTACGAAGAATAAATGTCACGCATGCAAAAAAGGAATTTAAGTTGAAAACATTATTCAAACAAAAGAAATTGCATGCAAGACTCTTCTTTAAATACTACTCCCTCCATCCAAAAATATAATTCAAGAATCTCGGTGATACTTATCTACTACTACGCATTATGCAAGGGTAGCAGGTGGGCTTGGAGAGATGTAGTAGATGTGTTTTCTGTTATAGATGTAGACATAAATACACATGTGGTATAGTGGTAGCTATTGCTAGTATTTGCTTGAGAGGTTGTGGGTTCGAATCCCCTTGGAGCCATGTGTATTTTTTTAATTTTAGCTAGGCGTCGGTTGTATAGGGGAACGGGAATGGACTTTGCGGGGAGGGGGAATGAGCATGATAGATATAGAATGGTGGCAGAATATGGAATGGACTGTGCGCGGGGAGCAGGGAATTAGAATGGCAGACTACTATTGCAGCCTTAATAAGTAGTAGAGAAGTAGGTCGTCTTTAGGTGAATTTGTAAAAACGGCAGACTACTATTGTAGCCTTAATAAGTAGTAGAGAAGTAGGTTGTCTTTAGGTGAATTTGTAAAAACAGGTTGATTAAATAGGCTACCTTCATCAAAATACCCAACCAACTGTTTAACTTGTCTGGCAAGTGGGTCTGTATACCCGCTGGACTGAAATACCACTTTCTTTTACCTATTATCGGCGTGTAAAACAAGGACGATCTGAAGATTAGGCCGCTTCAGCTTACTGATGCCGCCACGGTCACCGCCGAACCAGCCTACACGAAGAAGGCGTTGCCGGCAACAGATGGTGCGGTGTAACTGATGAGGACATCACTCCCATGGATACTGTCACGACCCTACCAGGAATGTATAGATTCAGACAAGGTAACAAGAGGGCATAAAGGAGGATAGAGGGGTTAGAGTAATACAGCTGTAAGCTGCTGGCATCTAGCTGTAATAACTGATTAGATCTGTCATCTAGCTGTTAATCCAGCTGTAATAACTGATTAGCAGTTAGACCCACTTTGGGCCGCTATAAATCTGAGCATTTGTAATGGAGAAGGCATGAAATGAAATAAAACAGAAATCCAGCACCACCACATACCTGTGTGATTTAGGGTTCTTGTTTGATTCGGCCAAGGGGGAAACCTCACGTCGGATGAACCCTAGGGAGAGGGAAAGCCATACCTGGGCATAGATCCAAGGGTGGGCAAAACCCTAGACCAGGGTTCCTCACAATTGGTATCAAATCCGTCAGTCCTCGGTGGGGTGCGACGAAGGAGACCAGCTTGCTGCTGGGAAAGACAACGACTAGAAGGCGAAGTGCTCTTCATCGGAAGATTGGAGCTGGACTCCAACAGGCAGCGGCATCAACACCATCTGCGACACAGTGCTCCACGAAGCCCACGATTCTTGGAAGTCACAGCCACGGAATCCTCCACTAAACCGTTCGTGCAGACAAGATTTCTTCTAGAAGCAATGGCAACTTCGCAGAAGGAGGAGGAGAGGTGGGAGAAGATGTGGCGCATTCTGGATCGGCTAGACCACCAACTCGAGAATTGGGAGGTGGGATAGCACAGACTGCAGGGCCAGGCCGAACTGGTTACTGCGAGGAACACGGAGGAGCATGGTAGTCACAACTGCGTTCCAGTGATACTTGGAGGTACCAATTTGTCAGTGTTCGGTGAAAAGTCTGCTGAGAAGATGGTATGGGGTAGGGTATTTGGTTCAGATTCACATGGCCTAGTGCAACAGCTAGCTCATGGGGTGGGTGATCAGTGGCACAATAATTGTGAGCAGCATGTTGTGCCTAATGTCCCATGGATGTTTGTTGGAATGCCACAACAAGCAAGTACATACCCAGTGTCTAGTGAAATGGGTCTTACAGTGGCATGGGACGGAGAGATGCAATTTGAAACTCACACACATGAGGGATTACTGCAGCAACTTGCTCAAGGTGGAGAAGCCTTAGAAGAATTGGCTGAGAAGAAGGGGGATGTTGTAGATGAGACCAGCAAGTCTGACCCACCAAGTAAGACAGTTGCTATGGTTATGAATGGTGGAAGCATGGAGGGGCTTCTTCCTGCTAGTGTTATCAGTGTGCTTGAGGAAGGCCCTAAGAAGGAGCAGAATGCTGAAAATGTTGATGCTACTAGTGCTGGTGGTATCCTTTATCAAGATTTGGTTCCAGAATCAACCCATGAAACTAATGGTGCAGGCGAGATTATAAGTGCCCCTAAGGTTGATGATGAGGATTGGGAGATACTACAGGTTAGAGAAATCAGTGAAGAAGAGGTGGAAGATTACCTTGTGGTATCTAAAGAAGGGGCTGTGGAAGAGATGCTAGATCTCAGTTTGGTTGATAGTGCCATCTTATGCATTGTGCAGCTTCTAAAGGTTAACAATAGCTTGCTACTGGAAGCACATGGGTCTGGTTTTGTGTTGATTTTTGATGGGAGGCAAAACAATGGCAGTGTTCATTATGTGATATTTGAGCTAACACAAGGGTGGCTACCTGCTTCTAGCCCAGGAAACAGTGATATGGCAGCTCAGTCACAATTGGACATTCAACGAAAATCCATGAACAAGTTAATGAGCTTACAGTTCAGAATGGTGTATGATAAAGGCAAGGAGAACATAGTGACTGATGATTATGCTCAGGATCTGTGGTCTAGGGTGACTAGTCACATTTCATGTCAGGCTGTATTCTCAGGACAGAGGGTTGTTCCTTATCACTGGTTCAAGAGTTTATTTGGGTGGACAGATCTGAAAATCGGTGTTGATCAGTTGGTAAGGCAGTGTCCAGTTTTCCAACAAACACAACAAGGGCAGCAGTTTTCAATTGGGTCATTGCATCAGGCTTCCATGGGTGGTTACTTATTTAACTCATTGTATAGGTATGCAGTCTTGGTGTTGGCAGTCCCTGTGATCAAAGGAAGTGAGGACTTATGGGTGGCTGTTTGGATACAACAGCAGGCTGCTGACAGTTATGTGTTCAAAGAGCAAGGTACTCTCGACCATACAAAGTGTTGGCAATGGTTGGGGCAATGGCATATACCGCCTGCAACTTTCAGCCAAGGCACATGAGAGTGAGGAAATCTTCAACCACAGATTTGGTGGGAAAAGGGCAATGCAACAATCGTGTTGGTTGTGCTCCGAGAGTCAGGCATGTTGCTCGAGTTATCTACTTGGAGGAATTTTTATGCCGTGCAAGCTCGTTTTCCTACTGTCCTTGCTCGTGTCAGGATCATGGATGGTGCCTAGGGGAACTCTGGCTCCGGTTGAGATCCTGGATCGCAAAATGGTCAAGAAAGGTGTCGGGGACCATAATTAGGGGTACCCTCAAGACCCCTAAATCTCAGCTGGTAACCCCCATCAGCACAAAGCTGCAAAGGCCTGATGGGTGCGATTAAGTCAAGGATCGGTCCATTCAAGGGACATGATCGTGCCTCGCCCGAGCCTAGCCTCGGGCAAGGGAAGCCGACCCCGGAGAACCTACGTCTCGCCTAAGGACCCCCCCTCTAGCAATGGGCACACTATCGGCTCGCCCGAGGCCCAGTCTTCACCGAGAAGCAACCTTGGCCACATTGCCACGCCAACCGACCAAATCGCAGGGGCATTTAATGCAAAGGTGGCCTGACACCTTTATCCTGACGCACGCCCTCCAGTCGACAGAGCCGAAGTGACCGCAGTCACTTCGCCGCTCTACTGACCGGTCTGACAAGAGGACAGCGCCGCCTGCGCCGCTCCGACTGCTGAGCCACCTGACAGAGTGAGGCTGACAGCAGCCAAGGCCGGCCTCGGGCGTCATAGGAAACTCCGCCTCGCCCGACCCTAGGGCTCGGACTCGGGCTCAGCCCCGGAAGACGGCGAACTCCGCTCCGCTCGACCCAGGGCTCGGACTCGGGCTCAGCCCCGGAAGACGACGAACTCCGCTCCGCCTGACCCAGGGCTCGGACTCGGGCTCAGCCCCGGAAGACGGCAAACTCTGCTCTGCCCGACCCCAGGGCTCGGACTCGGGCTCAGCCCCAGAAGACGGTGAACTCCGCTCCGCCCGACCCAGGGCTCGGACTCGGGCTCAGCCCCGGAAGACGGCGAACTCCGCTCCGCCCGACCCCAGGGCTCGGACTCGGGCTCAGCCCCGGAAGACGGCGAACTCCGCTCCGCCCGACCTAGGGCTCGGACTCGGGCTCAGCCCCGGAAGACGACGAACTCCGCTCCGCCCGACCCAGGGCTCGGACTCGGGCTTAGTCCTAGAAGACGACGAACTCCGCTCCGCCCGACCCAGGGCTCGGGCATGGGCTCAGCCCGAGGAGACGACGGACTCCGCTTCGCCCGACCCCAGGGCTCGGACTCAGCCCTGGCCTGAGCCGACGGTCTCCGCCTCGCCCGACCCAGGGGTTCGGACTCGACCACGACCACGGAAGACAGACTCGACCTCGACCTCGGAGGAGCCTCCACATCGCCCAACCTAGGGCGCGGACCGACCACGTCGACAGGAGGCGCCATCATTACCCTACCTCGAGCTGACTCAGGCTACGGGGAACAAGATCGGCGTCCCATCTGGCTCGCTCCGCCAGATAGGCAATGATGGCGCCCCGCACACTCTGTGACGACGGCGGCTCTCGGCCCCCTTATGGAAGCAAGAGGACATCAGCAAGGACCCGACAGCCACGACAGCTGTCCTTTCGCTAGGCTCCAGCGCTCCTCCGACGGACACGACACCACACGAACTGGGCGCCAAGACCTCTCCGGCTGCCACGATGGCATGTACTTAGGGCGCTAGCTCACCACCGCTAGACACGTTAGCACATTGCTACACTCCCCATTGTACACCTGGATCCTCTCCTTACGCCTATAAAAGGGAGGACCAGGGCCCTCTTACAGAGGGTTGGCCCGCGCGGAGAAGGATGGGACGGCGCTCACGCAAGGCCGCTCGCTCCCACTCCCGCGTGGACGCTTGTATCCCCCTAATGCAAGCGCACCCGACTCAGGCGCGGGGCTAACACGAAGGCCGCGGGATCCGCTCTTTCACGCCTGCCTCCCTCCGGCTGCCTCCTTTCCCCCCTTCGCGTTCTGCCTCGCGTCGACCTATCTGGGCTGGGGCACACGGCGACAATTCACTCGTCGGTCCAGGGTCCCCCCGGGTTTCGAAACACTGACAATTGGCGCGCCAGGTAGGGGCCTGCTGCGTGTTGACGAACAGCTTCCCGTCAAGCTCCAGATGGGCAGTCTCCAGCAACCTTTCCAGCCCGGGACGGTGCTCTATTTCAGGAATCTTGAGTTCATGTCCCTCGACGGCAGCTACGACATGATACTCCTTCCCCCGCTGCGCGACAGCGACAATGGCGGTCGACAACCCGCTCGCCGGTGGGGAAATCGACGACGCCTTCCCCACGTGGTGGAAGGACGACATTCGGGCTTGTCCCATCCCCTCCCCCGCCGACGGAGGAGGTGGCGGGGCAACCAAGGCCAAGCGGGAAGCGGCACCTTGTTGGCTGTCGAGCGAGTCGACGGCGCCGGCGCCCCAACGGAGGGCGCGTCGGGCATCGATCTCGCGTCTGAGACGAAGACGAGCGCCGCATCCCCGCAACACGCCAATCTCAAGCAAACGCACGACGCCAGCACGCTCGCGAAGGACTTGCTGGGCGTCACCCTCGTACCTGAGACAACGGTGCAGTCAGTCCCAGACGCGACCTCGTCACCGACCGTCGACCGAAAGGTACCGACCGATTCCCATCTCATGTCTTTTGGATTCGGCCTCGACCCACCAAGCGACTACGCTTCGGTGAGCACTCTCATAGAGGCGAGTCCAAACCCTCTAGGGTATCATGTGTGGTCACCTTGGGACCGACTGACGGCCGACTCGACCTACGAGCCCTCGGGGTCCGAGGAAGATGGCGAGCCCGACCTCTGTTGGGATTTCTCCGGACTTGGTAACCCCAGTGCCGTGCGGGACTTCATGACCGCATGTGACTACTGCCTTTCCGACTGTTCCGACGGCAGCCACGGCCTCGACAGCGAGGACCGCGGCCCAAGTCGTGAATGTTTCCATGTCGATCTAGGGGGTCCCGGCGAAGGCAACCATCTTGGTATGCCGGAAAGCGGTGATCCCCCTAGGCCCATGCCTCGCGTTGACATCCTTCGGGAGCTAGCTGTGGTCCCCGTCCCGGCGGGGGCTCCTGACCCACAGCTCGAGCAAATCCGCGAGAGGCAGGCCAGGCTCGACGAGGGAGCAGGAACACTTGTGCCAATCCGCCGGGACATCGGGCAGGAATGGGCGGTCCAACCCCTGGCCGGAGAAGCGCGTCATCTCCCCTAGGACATCCAGCACCGCATCGCCGACGACGTCAGGGTGAGGCCGCCGCCGGATTCCAGCGGAGTCGGCCAGAACCTGGCTGCAGCGGCAATACTCCTCCGCGCGATGCCGGAGCCATCAACCACCGAGGGGCGGCGTATCTAGGGAGAGCTCAAGAATCTCCTGGAGGACGCCGCGGTCCGATGGGCCGAAAGCTCTGCCTCCCGAAGGCAGGGGTTCCCCTCAGAACATCGTGCCGCGACTTCCCGATTTATGTGGGAAGCCTCGGTCCACTCCGGGCGCACGCGCAACACAGTGCCTGCGGCCCCGGGTCGCCTTGGCAACGAGCGCCATCATCACAGCCGTCGGGCCCACCTCGACGACAGGGCGCGCCGAGGCAACCACCCCAGGCGTGGGGGACGCTACGACAGCGGGGAGGATCGGAGTCCTTCGCCCGAACCACCCGGTCCGCAGGCTTTCAGCCGCGCCATACGATGGGCACCGTTCCCGACCCGGTTCCGAACCCCGACTACTATCACAAAGTACTCGGGGGAGACAAGACCGGAACTGTGGCTCGCGGACTATCGGCTGGCTTGCCAACTGGGTGGAACGGACGATGACAACCACATCATCCGCAACCTCCCCCTGTTCCTCTCCGACATCGCTCGAGCCTGGCTGGAGCACCTGCCCCCGAGGCAGATCTCCAACGGGGACGACCTGGTCCAAGCCTTCGCCGGCAATTTCCAGGGCACGTACGTGCGCCCTGGGAACTCCTGGGATCTCTGAAGCTGCCGCCAGCAGCCGGGAGAGCCTCTCCGGGACTACATCCGGTGATTCTCGAAGCAGCGCACAGAACTGCCCAACGTCACCGATTCAGATGTCATCGGCGCATTCCTCGCTGGCACCACCTGCCGCGACCTGGTGAGCAAGCTGGGTCGCAAGACCCCACCAGGGCGAGCGAGCTGATGGACATCGCCACCAAGTTCGCCTCTGGCCAGGAGGCGGTTGAGGCCATCTTCCGGAAGGACAAGCAGCCCCAAGGCCACCCACCGGAAGATGCTCCCGAGGCGTCAACTCAGCGCGGTGCCAAGAAGAAGGGCAAGAAGAAGTCGCAAGCGAAACGCGACGCCGCCGACGTGGACCTTGTCGCCGCCGCCGAGTACAAGAACCCTCGGAAGCCTCCCGGAGGTGCCAACCTCTTCGACAAGATGCTCAAGGAGCCGTGCCAGTATCATCAGGGGCCCGTCAAGCACACCCTTGAAGAGTGTGCCATGCTTCGACGACACTTCCACAAGGCCGGGCCACCCGCGGAGGGTGGCAAGGCCCTCGACGACGCAAAGGAGGAAGATCACAACACAGGAGGGTTCCCCGAGGTCCGCGACTGCTTCATGATCTATGGCGGGCAAGTGGTGAACGCCTCGGCTCGGCACCGCAAGCAAGAGCGTCGGGAGGTCTGCTCGGTAAAGGTGGCGGCGCCAGTCTACCTAGCCTGGTCCGACAAGCCCATCACCTTCGACCAGGCCGACCATCCAGACTACGTGCCGAGCCCGAGGAGATACCCACTCGTTGTTGACCCCATCATCGGCAACGTCAGGCTCACCAAGGTCCTCATGGACGGAGGCAGTAGCCTCAACATCATCTACGCCGAGACCCTCGGGCTCCTGCGTGTCGATCTGTCCTCGGTCCGGGCAGGCGCTGCGCCTTTCCACGGGATCATCCCCGGGAAGCGCGTCCAGCCCCTCGGACAACTCGACCTTCCCGTCTGCTTCAGAACGCCCTCCAACTTCCGAAGGGAGACCCTCACGTTCGAGGTGGTCGGGTTCCGAGGAACCAACCACGCGGCACTGGGGAGGCCATGCTACGCGAAGTTCATGGCCGTCCCCAACTACACCTACCTCAAGCTCAAGATGCCGGGCCCCGACGGGGTCATCACCATCGGGCCCACGTACCGACACGCATACGAATGCGATGTGGAGTGCGTGGAGTACGCCGAGGCCCTCACCGAATCCGAGGCCCTCATCGCTGACCTGGAGAGCCTCTCTAGGGAGGCGCCCGACGTGAAGCGCCACGCCGGCAACTTCGAACCAGCGGAGACGGTCAAGTCCGTCCCTCTCGACCCCTGCAACGACTCCTCCAAGCAGATCCGGATCGGTTCCGAGCTCGACCCCAAATAGGAAGCAGTGCTCGTCGACTTTCTCCGTGCAAACGCCGACGTTTTCGCGTGGAGTCCCTCGGACATGCCCGGCATACCGAGGGAAGTCACCGAGCACTCTCTGGATATCCGAGCTGGGGCCCGACCCGTGAAGCAGCCTCTGCGCCGATTCGACGAAGAAAAGCGCAGAGCCATAGGCGAGGAGATCCACAAGCTAATGGCGGCAGGGTTCATCAAAGAGGTATTCCATCCCGAATGGCTTGCCAACCCTGTGCTTGTGAGAAAGGGGGGAAATGGCGGATGTGTGTAGAATACACTGGTCTAAACAAAGCATGTCCGAAGGTTCCCTACCCTCTGCCTCACATCGATCAGATCGTGGATTCCACTGCTGGGTGCGAAACCCTGTCTTTCCTCGATGCCTACTCAGGGTATCACCAGATCAGGATGAAAGAGTCCGACCAGCTCGCGACTTCATTCATCACACCCTTCGGCATGTACTGCTATGTTACAATGCCGTTTGGTTTGAGGAATGCGGGGGCAACGTACCAGCGATGCATGAACCATGTGTTTGGCGAACATATCGGCCGAACGGTCGAGGCCTACGTCGATGACATCGTAGTCAAGACGAGGAAGGCCTCCGACCTCCTTTCCGACCTTGAAGCGACGTTCCGATGTCTCAAGGCGAAAGGCGTGAAGCTTAATCCCGAAAAGTGTGTCTTCGGGGTCCCCCGAGGCATGCTCTTGGGGTTCATCGTCTCCGAGCGGGGCATCGAAGCCAACCCAGAGAAGATTGCAGCCATCACCAGCATGGGGCCAATCAAGGACTTGAAAGGCGTACAGAGCGTCATGGGATGTCTCGCGGCTCTGAGCCGCTTCATCTCCCGCCTCGGCGAAAGAGGTCTGCCTCTGTACCGCCTCTTAAGGAAAGCTGAGTGCTTCGCTTGGACTCCCAAGGCCGAGGAAGCCCTCGGGAACCTGAAGGCGCTCCTCACGAACGCGCCCATCTTGGTGCCCCCCGCTGCCGGAGAAGCCCTCTTGATCTATGTCGCCGCAACCACCCAGGTGGTTAGCGTCGCGATCGTGGTTGAGAGACGAGAAGAAGGGCATGCATTGCCCGTCCAGAGGCCAGTCTACTTTATCAGTGAGGTACTGTCCGAGACCAAGATCCGCTACCCACAAATCCAGAAGCTGCTGTACACGGTGATCCTGACACGGCGGAAGTTGCGACACTACTTCGAGTCTCATCCGGTGACTGTGGTGTCATCCTTCCCCCTAGGAGAGATCATCCAGTCCCGAGAGTCCTCGGGTAGAATTGCGAAGTGGGCGGTGGAGATCATGGGCGAGACGATCTCGTTCGCCCCTCGGAAGGCCATCAAGTCCCAGGTCTTGGCGGACTTCGTGGCTGAATGGGCCGACACCCAGCTCCCGACGGCTCCAATCCAACCGGAGCTCTGGACCATGTTTTTCGATGGGTCGCTGATGAAGACGGGGGCCGGCGCAGGCCTCCTCTTCGTCTCGCCCCTCGAAAAGCACCTACGCTACGTGCTACGCCTCCACTTCCCGGCGTCCAACAATGTGGCAGAGTACGAGGCTCTGGTAAACGGGTTGCGAATCGCCATCGAGCTAGGGGTTCGACGCCTCGACGCTCGCGGTGACTCGCAGCTCGTCATCGACCAATTCATGAAGAACTCCCACTGCCGTGACCCGAAGATGGAAGCCTACTGCGATGAGGTTCGGCGCCTGGAAGACAAGTTCTACGGGCTCGAGCTCAACCACATCGCCCGACGCTACAACGAGACTGCGGACGAGCTGGCTAAAATAGCCTCGGGACGAACAACAGTTCCCCCGGATGTATTCTCCCGAGACCTGCATCAACCCTCCGTCAAGACCGAGGACACGCCCGAGCCCGAGGCACCTTCGGCTCCGCCCGAGGCACCTTCGGCTGAGTCCGAGGTATCCTCGGCTCAGTCCAAGATACCCTCGGCCCAGTCCGAGGTACCCTTAGCACGGTCCGAGGTACCCTCGGCTCAGCCCGAGGTACCCTCGGCCCCCGAGGGTGAGGCAGTACGCGTCGAGGGGGAACAGAGCGAGGTCATGCCTAATCAAAGCTGGCAGACCCCGTACCTGCAATATCTCCACCGAGGAGAGCTGCCCCTTGACCAAGCCAAAGTTCGGCGGTTGGCGCGGCACGCCAAGTCTTTCGTCTTACTGGGAGATGGGAAGGAGCTCTATCACCGCAGCCCCTCAGGCATCCTCCAGCGATGCATTTCCATCGCCGAAGGCCAGCAGCTCTTGCAAGAGATACACTCGGGGGCTTGCGGCCATCACGCAGCACCTCGAACCCTCGTTGGAAACGCCTTCCGACAGGGATTCTACTGGCCGACGGCGGTGGCCGACGCTACTAGAATTGTCCGCACCTGCGAAGGGTGTCAGTTCTACGCGAGGCAGACCCACTTGCCCGCTCAGGCTCTGCAGACCATACCCATCACCTGGCCGTTTGCTGTGTGGGGTCTGGACCTCGTTGGCCCCTTGCAGAAGGCACCCGGGGGCTACACGCACCTGTTGGTCGCCATCGACAAATTCTCCAAGTGGATCGAGGTCCGACCCCTAGATAGCATCAGGTCCGAACAGGCGGTGGCGTTCTTCACCAACATCATCCATCGCTTTGGGGTCCCGAACTCCATCATCACCGACAACGGCACCTAGTTCCTGGACTTCTGCGAGGATCACCACATCCGGGTGGACTGGGCTGCCGTGGCTCACCCCATGACGAATGGGCAAGTGGAGCGGGCTAACGGCATGATCCTGCAAGGACTCAAGCCTCAGATCTACAACGACCTCAACAAGTTCGGCAAGCGGTGGATGAAGGAACTCCCCTCGGTGGTCTGGAGTCTGAGAACAACGCCGAGCCAAGCCACGGGCTTCACACCGTTCTTTCTAGTCTATGGGGCTGGGGCCATCTTGCCCACAGACTTGGAATACGGTTCCCCGAGGGCGAGGGCCTACACCGACCAAAGCAACCGAGCCAACCGAGAAGACTCACTGGACCAGCTGGAGGAGGCTCGGGACGTGGCCTTACTACACTCGGCGCGGTACCAGCAGTCCCTGCGACGCTACCACGCCCGAGGGGTTAGGTCCTGAGACCTCCAGGTGGGCTACCTGGTGCTTCGGCTGCGACAAGACGCCCGAGGGCGGCACAAACTCATGCCTCCCTGGGAAGGGCCGTTCGTCATCGCCAAGGTCCTGAAGCCCGGAACGTACAAGCTGGCCAACAGTCAAGGCGAGGTCTACAGCAACGCTTGGAACATCCAACAGCTACGTCGCTTCTACCCTTAAGATGTTTTCAAGTTGTTCATATACCTCGTTTCCACGCAAAGTTTAGTCATCAAGGAAGGGTCAGCCTTGCCTCGGCAAAGCCCGACCCTCCCTCGGGGGCTAAAAGGGGGGAACCCCCTCTGCGTCGAAATTTTCCTCGAAAAAAGGTCCTTTCTGCCAGAATGTCTTTCGTGCTCTTCGACTACTTCAAAAGTGGATCCTGAAAATGACGGAGTACACGTAAGCAGCCAAGGCTGACCGAGCCGAGGGACTCCTACGCCTCTGGGATACGGATACCTCACTCATCACCTTCTTCGATAAGTAACTCGCGTTCGGATAAGTGACTCCACGGACCGAACAAGTCTTCATGCTCGAGAGCTCCTCTGCCGAAATGATTTTTCGGGCCTTCTCGACTGCGTCGGTAACAGAACCCTATGGACGAGTAAGAGCGCGTGTAAGCGGCAAGACCGACTGAGCCGAGGGATTCCTACGCCTCCGGGATACGGATACCTCACTCATCGCCTTCCGTGAAAAGCAACTCTCGCCCGCACAAACAATTCTGTTACCGACAAATGAGTCCGGATACTCGAAACAAGAGGAAAAGAAACACAGCGTTACAACACGACGACGGTGTGTTTAGGCCTCGGCGACCGCGGAAAACATACACACACTACAAGACAACCTGATCCTGCAGGCTCAGACATCGACAGCCGAAGGGGGCAGCAGCACCCTCGGCATCAACTACACCTTCGGTGGGGTCTGACCTAGCCTCGGACGGCGACGCGGTCGGAGGGCCCCCACTCTGAAGAACGACATCAGCACCACACCCGGGCCATCGCCGCCAGGGTCTTCTTCGAGAATCCGGCCCGAGCAGGCAGCTCGACCGGCCACCCCGAGGCCTCGGCCAGCTGTCCCCCAAAGACATCAGCTCGGCTTGTGGCCCCAACAGCTCAACTCCGGCGTCGGTTCCGCCAGTGGACGACCCGGCCAGGCTCTGGCCAACTACACCTCCTTTTCGAAGCCAACTCTGCCTCCGTCCATGCTGACACCGCTACCTCCGGCTTCAGCTCATCGAAGGGCGGCCGAGGGGTTCCTTTAACTAAGCAAGAGGGGCCTCGGACAGCAAGGCCGACCGAGCCGAGGGACTCCTACTCCTCCGGGATACGGATACCTCACTCGTCACCTTTGCACGAGGCAACTCACGCTCGGTGAAGCGGTCCAGATAATCGACAAGGCGAGTCTCAGTGCTCGAAATGAAGAAAAAACACGGCTCCGTGCCGAAAATACATACACGTTCAGGCCTCGACAACCGCATTGAACAAGACACCGGCATTCAAGGTGCCAATACGAACGGAACTCTGGTTCCGTCCCCATGGCAGCAGTGATGGCCTCAGGGCGGAAGCCGCTGCAACCTTGCCATCGCCCGTGCCGACGCTCGAGGGGCGAGGACAAGTACAAAGAGCCAGAGGCCCGGAGCACGGATGGTGGCAGTGATCCCGTCGGCGACGGGGACTTCTCGGGCCGCATCCACCTCAGCACCTTCGAGTGGAGCATCAGCCCATCGACAGATCCCCACTCGGATCCTCCCAGACGAGCGAAGCACTGACCTCCGCGCGGAGGCCCCGCACCATTGCAAAGGCAGGACAGCCCCAGAACACGAACGCCGCTCTAGCGGCGCGCGATGTCTTGGGCGGTCCACCCGTGCGCACGGTGCGACAACCGCCCTCACGGCGGGAGGGGGCACCGGGAGCCAAGCCAGCGAGCCCAACGTGCTGGGGCTGGCGACACCCGCCGTCGACCGGCCCCGCGTTGTCGAAGTTCGCCCCGCTCGCAGGGCCAGTGAGCGCCCTCTCCCTTGGATGCTGAAGGGGAGGCCGACCCACGAACCCACGCGGGAGGTAGAGCTCCGGCTCAGCCCGGCCTCCGCCCCAGCAAGGATGATGAACATCCTTGAAGCTGAGGGCGGAACCAAGATCGCAGCCCGGCTTGCTTCTCCCCATCCAGAAGCTGGAGGTCACCGTCTTGGGTGACCACCGGCGAGGGGATGCAGCCGGGCTGCCTGATGAAAATCCTTGAAGCCGAACGATGGTCGAAAGGTACCAACTTCCATGAAGTTGCGTTCCACCGACGACAAGGTGGAAGGATTACGGGCGTCCCCCATCCGGGGGCTCGGAAGGTGGAAAGGCACGATGCATGAGGGGAGCGCGAAGACACGGTTGCCCTCCAAGGGGGTCGCCCCCCTTTTAAAGGCGACTCTCCCCACTTGCGCCCTCAACCGTCACGGGTTGAGTCTTCTCCGACACGCTCCAAGATTCTCCCCCCCCCCACGGCGCGGGGGCTAGGTCCCACACGTCATGCAAGCCGGTCCAGGGGAGAAGAAGCCAAACCGCCACGCGCGCGCGGTGCATGCAACCACCCGGCGGTTACAAGCACTCCTCCACTTTCGCCCAGACCAGCGGGTGAAAGGGCGGACAGCCATGCAGGCGACATGCAACCGTGCCAAGTAGGCGCGCCCCTTCGACTCCAACGAGCCCAGCATGGAGGTCCAGACCCACTCGTCATGCAACCGGCTCGCCGGTTGCTACGTGTGAGCAACTGCACCGCCACTCACGCCACTACCGCGCCTCCTCGACTGCGGAGTCAATACCGAGACTCGAGGCAACCCTGCAGTGCCAGCCAAGCACGACGGACAAATGCGGTCAAAATTGGGCCGGCAGTAATGGCGGTGACAGGCTGGCAGAAGCACCGGTCACGTCGTCAGCCGAGCTCACGTCCCATCCAGGGGCAGCGGGGGAGCCCTCTCTCACGGCGTGAAGATGGCGCGCCCGTGATCCGTTCCTCGAACGGCGCGCACACGCGCAACGACCGCCTCGCGAACCACTCGCCCCATCGCATTAACTCCGCGGCAGGACAGGCGGCGCCTCAGGCTAAAGAAGCAAGCGACGCTTCGCCTTCACCATAATAACCACATCGAAAAAGGTACGCCACGTCATTCGACTTCGTACCCTTTTCCTTTTCCTCTTTCTCTCTCTTACAACAGGGACCGGGAAAGGGGGATACCCCGAAAAGGACCCTTCTCCGTGAAGGAAACAGGCTCCGAGCCTCCCTACTGATCAGAGGTTCGAAGGCCGGCCCCTCGGAGGGGTTCAACGGCTGCCTCAGATTGATTGGGTTCTGCGCCCACTACTGGTCAGTGGTTCGATGGCCGGCCCCTCGAAGGGTTCAACGGCCGCCTCAGGCCACTCAGGCTCCGCGCCCACTACTAATCAGGGGTTCGTAGGCTGGCCCTCGAAGGGTTCACAGTCGCCTCAGACGCAGAGCGAGGGATGACCCTGGGTACGTTCGATACATTAGCAAGGCTCGGGCTACGCTCCCGAGGTACCCTAGGACATTTCCGAGACCAGCGGGAACGATCTTGTAACGGAATCCCATCAGAGGGAGGCATCGAGCCCTCGGACCCCGTCGACAGGGCACCGGGTCCGGCAGATCACCCGCAGGTACTTTTGGGCACGCCTCTGGGCCTCTAGCCGACCCCCAACAAATGGGGCACGGACGTCCGCTCGGATTACCCGCCAGCAGCTCACCGGAAACACCATGTTCGGCGCCCTCCGAGGGCAACATGGCGCTTTCCCCCCCTCCTCCTTGCGGAAAGGCGACGCAGGGGCGTATGTAAAAAAGACGAGTCTGTCCTTGACCGTCCTCTCGCCCTGTGCAGAGGCTCGGGGGCTGCTCTCGCAAACCCGGCTCCGGCCAAACTGTTGACAGCGTCAACATACCAGCCCGAGAACTTGGGACCCGACCGTGCACTCGGGCTACGGCCAGCTCGCATGAGGGGACAACTAGACCAGTCGAAGTGTTGCGAAATGCACTAAGACCTCGAAGGAGTAAAACTACTCCTCCGAGGCCTCGGGGGCTACACCCGGCGGGTGCGCTCGCACGCATCCATCGGAACAGAATGCAACCGAAAAAGGCTGTTCCCCTTGCAAAAAAGTGCGGCAAAAGCCTCCAAGCGAGTATTAGTACTCCCTTGGAGGCTCGGGGGCTACTGTCGGGGACCATAATTAGGGGTACCCTCAAGACCCCTAAATCTCAGCTGGTAACCCCCATCAGCACAAAGCTGCAAAGGCCTGATGGGTGCGATTAAGTCAAGGATCGGTCCATTCAAGGGACATGATCGTGCCTCGCCCGAGCCTAGCCTCGGGCAAGGGAAGCCGACCCCGGAGAACCTACGTCTCGCTCGAGGACCCCCCTCCAGCAACGGGCACACTATCGGCTCGCCCGAGGCCCAGTCTTCACCGAGAAGCAACCTTGGCCACATCGCCACGCCGACTGACCAAATCGCAGGGGCATTTAATGCAAAGGTGGCCTGACACCTTTATCCTGACGCACGCCCTCCAGTCGACACAGCTGAAGTGACCGCAGTCACTTCGCCGCTCTACTGACCGGTCTGACAAGAGGACAGCGCCGCCTACGCCGCTCCGACTGCTGAGCCACCTGACAGAGTGAGGCTGACAGCAGCCAAGGCCGGCCTCGGGCATCATAGGAAACTCCGCCTCGCCCGACCCCAGGGCTCGGACTCGGGCTCAGCCCCGGAAGACGGCGAACTCCGCTCTGCCCGACCCAGGGCTCGGACTCGGGCTCAGCCCCAGAAGACGGCGAACTCCGCTCCGCCCGACCCAGGGCTCGGACTCGGGCTCAGCCCCGAAATACGGCGAACTTCGCTTCGCCTGACCCCAGGGCTCGGACTCGGGCTCAGCCCCGGAAGACGGCGAACTCCACTCCACCCGACCCAGGGCTCGGACTCGGGCTCAGCCCCGGAAGACGATGAACTCCGCTCCGCCCGACCCTAGGGCTCGGACTCGAGCTCAGCCCCGGAAGACGGCGAACTCCGCTCCGCCCGACCCAGGGCTCGAACTCGGTCTCAGCCCCGGAAGACGACGAACTCCGCTCCGCCCGACCCAGGGCTCGGACTCGGGCTCAGCCCCAGAAGACGACGAACTCGGCTCCGCCCGACCCAGGGCTCGGGCTTGGGCTCAGCCCCAGGAGACGACGGACTCCGCTTCGCCCGACCCCAGGGCTCGGACTCAGCCCTGGCCTCAGCCGACGGTCTCCGCCTCGCCCGACCCAGGGGTTCGGACTCGACCACGGCCACGGAAGACAGACTCGACCTCGACCTCGGAGGAGCCTCCACATCGCCCAACCTAGGGCACGGACCGACCACGTCGACAGGAGGCGCCATCATTACCCTACCCCGAGCTGAGTCAGGCTACGGGGAACAAGACCGGCGTCCCATCTGGCTCGCTCCGCCAGATAGGCAATGATGGCGCCCCGCACACTCTGTGACGACGGCGGCTCTTGGCCCCCTTACGGAAGCAAGAGGACGTCTCCCAGGACCCGACAGCCCCGACAGCTGTCCTTCCGCCAGGCTCCAGCGCTCCTCCGACGGACACGACACCACACGAACTGGGCGCCAAGACCTCTCCGGCTGCCACGATGGCATGTACTTAGGGCGCTTGCTCACCACCGCTAGACACGTTAGCACATTGCTACACTCCCCATTGTACACCTGGATCCTCTCCTTACGCCTATAAAAGGGAGGACCAGGGCCCTCTTACAGAGGGTTGGCCCGCGCGGAGAAGGACGGGACGGCGCTCGCGCAAGGCCGCTTGCTCCCACTCCCGCGTGGACGCTTGTATCCCCCTACTGCAAGCGCACCCGACTCAGGCGCGGGGCTAACACGAAGGTCGCGGGATCCGCTCTCTCACGCCTGCCTCCCTCCGGCTGCCTCCTTTCCCCCCTTCGCGTTCCGCCTCGCGTCGACCCATCTGGGCTGGGGCACACGGCGACAATTCACTCGTCGGTCTAGGGACCCCCCGGGTTTCGAAACACCGACAAAAGGCAACACGGCTGTGGTCCAAGTGCTACTCATATGGTCTGGGTTACCATCATCATGTGCTACTTGGGAGGATTTTACTGTGGCCAAGAACAGATTTCCAAAGGCCCTTGCTTGGGGTCAAGCAAGCTCTCAAGGGGGGGGGGGGGCGGATTGTCACGACCTTACCAGGAATGCATAGATTCAGACAAGGTAACAAGAGGGCATAAAGGAGGATAGAGGGGTTAGAGTAATACAGCTGTAAGCTGCTGGCATCTAGCTGTAATAACTGATTAGATCTGTCATCTAGCTGTTAATCCAGCTATAATAACTGATTAGCAGTTAGACCCACTTTGGGCTGCTATAAATCTGAGCATTTGTAATGGAGAAGGCATGAAATGAAATAAAACAGAAATCCAGCACCACCACATACCTATGTGATTTAGGGTTCTTGTTTGATTCGGCCAAGGGGGAAACCTCACGTCAGATGAACCCTAGGGAGAGGGAAAGCCATACCTGGGCATAGATCCAAGGATGGGCAAAACCCTAGACCAGGGTTCCTCACAGATAGAAACAACACTCCTCAAGTTGACTCCTCAATTACTCGCGTACGCGCTCGACAATTGAATTTACAGGTGATCTCGTTCCTAAGTAGTTATTCTTGTGCATTTGAGAGTAGTATGCTACCTAATGATTTAATTATACTTAGGAATAAAGGAGAGGATCAGCATAGGTGTATGAAAGTCCTTGGAGGCGGGGAGGACCAGCTAGGACGTCTGGATCAAGATGGAGGCCCAAACCGATTCGAGTTCATTTCAGTTTCGGATTCCAGGAACAGCCCATAATAAAATGGACGCCCAAGTCGCATACGAAGTCGGATTTGGACGTTCTTTATATGGATGGAAAGATAATTTCGAGGAGCTTCCAATGGCACTGGTTTTAGGTCCAAATTTATCCAGAATCGACAGGAATTGTCTAAACAAGTTGACATCCAGAATCTGTTCCAGCGCTGCGACGCCGTCTTTTGGTCTTTTGGGCCGTGTATCTCCGTTGAGCCCATTAGGGGCGCGTCCAAGGAGTCTTGCATAACCCTAAAGTCTTTATTAGTAGCCGCCACATTCTTGTTAGGGTGGGTTTTTGCTTAAGTTAATCTGTTAAGAACAGTTCACCGTTAGATCGGTTTATGAGACCCCAACTCGAGAGCTTAATCATCCATCCGCAATTTTTCAGATTGTGTTCATTCTCGTTCTTGCTTGTGTCTTCGATTAGTAGGCAAGGATTAGCCTTCGTGGCGAGGTCAATCGAGCAGCACATGGTTGATAACTAAAGGAGAAGTGGTGTTGTGATTGCGGGGTTCTAGTCTTGTTGATTGGAAGCCGGATCGTCTGTATGACATCTCCACCAAATCGATAGTTACCTTCACCAGGCGGAAGATCGGGCACCCCCTCTCCTAGCAAGTGGTATTCAAAGACTCAGGTATTACCGTCAGGCTTACCCTAGTCTAGTTTATGTTTTCCATCCTATAACTCCAAAAAATTGCCATACAAAAAAAATTCCGCTGTCCTAGAACCGTTGTTTAGCCTTTGCAATTTCGTTTTCAGTTTGCTTTGTTCAGTTCGTGTCCGTGGTCGAGTCATGTTGCTGGTTTAGGGTGTATCTTCGTCGTAGTCCAACTGCACCTTCGCCGCTATCCCATCCACCATTACCCAGATCACAAGTCGATCCACCCCATTAATCGACTTGCCCTCACTAGTCGCCTTGTGTGACTTCTCGCCGCGCCAGCCCTAGATGGGTTGCGAGCCGCCTTGAGTCTTCTGCCTGCACCGTAGCCCTTCCTTATTCATCTGGCACAACCTATTTTTTTTCCACGGAAGTTTGTGTTCTGCTGTGATTGCAGATAGGGAAGTTTTTCCCTAACCGCCGCTTTCTAGTCGTGCCTCCCAAAAACATAACTTGAGGTACCTTCCTTAAAACGGGCATAACTTTTCGCTCGGTTGTCCAAAAAATCTAAAATTTTCACAGGAGCTTGGTGACGCCATTCTGAGGCCAACCAAACTCTCCTACGATCTGTTTGGTTTTGATAAAATTGTCAAAAAAATCAGGAAAATATAGAAAAAAATTTGTCAAAGCTCTTGCACGCTTTTCAGAGAACGTGCTGATTTTCTGTAGACCACATCTGATCTCTGTTTTAGGTGAAACTTGGTGTGGCTCCTAGCCATTCTGCTAGTTTGGTGAGCTTCTTCCATTGCTCTTTGTTCCAACTTGTTGTGCTACGCCTCGGATACATCTCTTAGCCAGCAATTGTGACTTGTGGTTTGGATATTTATTGAACTTCGCTCATCTGCACTCGAACCACCAATATTTATTGAACTTCGCTCATCTGCGCACGTGGCCTATCCCTCTCGTCTCCTGCATCCCAATTCTCACCACCCTCAGGACGCAGGCCGCGGCGGCATTCCTCTCCGCCAGGGCGGCGCCTCCCGTAGGTTGTCCCGCCGCCTCGTTGTATCCCGCCTGGCTGCGGCTGCGGCCGTGACCTCAAAACAATGATGAAATAAGCAGTCAGTCGATGGTGCTGCATCCAAGCTGATGCTGCCATGGGTGAATGCATTTGCATGCATGTACCGGGGGCACATCATTCGTTGAGGTAGTGTAGTAGTAGTCCCTAGACCCTCGTCCCTCTGGTCCCTGCCACTGTTTGCAGCTTCAACTGTACATCCGCTTGTCCCTCGTTGAATTCAACAAAAAGTGTAAATCGCAATGCCTGTACTTTGCTCCAGCACACTATAACTCGATAACTTTTTAGTAGGGATTGGCTGCAGGCTGCTCGTCTTTCTTTCTTGCTACCTGCAGGTAAAACCATGATAGTAGTTATAAAAAGTCCCCTTTTACACCACTGCACCAAGGTTGATGAATCCTTGATGCCATGGGGAATTGTGACTCATGCTCAAATAACAAGAAGAAGGATGGGAAGAAGAAGAGGCACATCAAAGAAGATAGTCTACTACGACAACAACGCCTCCTCATCTTCATCGAAGGACAACGACGATGACACTTCTTCAAAGAAAAAGATCGTTAACCAAAATTATTCTTTTTATTATTCTTGTATTCCGTACAACTCCAATGCTCATTTATTATCTATTCCTCTTGGTAAGCCCCCTCACTTTAATGGGGAAGATTATTCTTTTTGGAGTCATAAAATGCGTAGTCATTTATTTTCTCTTCATCTTAGCATTTGGGAGGTAGTAGAAAATTTAATGCATTTTGATAGTAATGATAATGCCATATTTATTAATGAGCAAATTCATAAAAATACCCAGGCTACTACTGTTCTTTTAGCATCATTATGCAAGGATGAATACATCAAGGTTAGTGGCTTAGACAATGCCAAGCAAATATGGGATACCCTCAAAATCTCTCATGAGGATAATGATGCCATAATTATCACCAAGATGGAGTTGGTGGAAGGCGAGTTGGGGAGGATCACCATGAAGAGGGGAGAGGAGCCAACTGAAATGTACAGCAGACTCAAGACCCTAGTGAACAAAATTTGAAGATATGGAAGCACAAGATGGACGAATCATGACGTCGTGTAGCTCATGTTAAAGTCATTTACTGTTATTGATCCTCATCTTGTTAATCTTATTCGTGAAAACCCCAGTATACCAAAATGTCGCCCAAAGAAATTCTTGGTATGTTTGTAAGCGGGCGCATGATGGTAAAAGAAGCAAGGTACGTCGATGACATCGCCAATGGACCACTTCAATATGAGCCGCAACCCGTTGAGGAAGCTAGCCTTAATGAGGATAAAATGGCACTTGTAATCAAGTGCTTGAAGACCGCATTGAAGGGATGTAAGGACTACCCCAACAAGAACAAGTCAAGGGGAAAGCATTCATGCTTCATATGCGGTAAGTCTGGTCATTTTATTGCTCCATGTCCTGATAATGAGAATGACCAGGATCAAGACAAGAAAGGGAAGAAGGAGACGAAGAAGTTCCATAGAAAGAAGAAGGGTGAGGCGCACATCGGCAAGGAATAGGACTAAGACTGCTCTTCATCCGACTCCGTCGATGAAGGACTTGCCGCCTCTGCTTTCGATAAGTCTTCCCTCTCTTCTTAGACTGCCTCTACTAAACCCTAACCCTAAAATAAAAAGTAAAAGCAACTAAGTTTTGTAGAAATTTAGTAATCCAAAGCATAGAAGGAAAATCAATGTAAATCTTACCTTCAGATGAGTGTACGCGAGGCAATTCAAAAAATATTTGGAGGGCATAGTTGATAACATGGTCTCTAGCTTCGGAAAACCTATGTTGTCCACCATATAGCAGCATACTTCAGCTCCAAGCTATCTGGGTAGCAGTACAAGTAGTCGTCTGGCCCTCCCCTAAAGATCGTAGACCCCAAAGGGTACCCAAGTTGTTCAGCAAAGCCCATAGCTTCAGCCAGTGGCTTTGCACCCATAGTCTTCCCCAGCAGCATAATGAACTCTATATCTTCAGCCTCCATGCTCTTGATCAAAAGGCCCTTTGCCAAGTGGCATGTCATCCTCAATAGCCTTTTTGGCCTCCTCAATTTTTGTGGGCCCTTTGCCCTTGTTCTCTACTGTCGCAGGCTTCATAGAACTAGTTTTGTCTTCAGCCACTATGATTGTCGAAGGTGTTAATGTTGGAGGCACTAGTTGAACCTTCGGGCTCTTTGGCATTATCATGTTTGCAATAGGCGACATAGCTTCCTTCATCACCAAGGCTGTAGCAGTAGTATCCTTGTCCTTGGCATCGTCGTCTTCATCGTCATAAGAAAAAAATGATCTCATTATTGAAGCTTTATGTTCCTCATCCTCTTCTTCTCTATCTAGGAGCGGTAGCTCCTTGAGCCTTCGAAGCAATGACCTCTTGGGCCTTCATCTCCTACCCCCCCAAAGCAGTAGTTTCCTGGGTTTCCACAGTTTCCTCAATTGCAGATAGCTTCACGGTTTCAGGCACAACCTACAAAAAGTTAAATATAATAAATTCAACAGAATATTGTTAAGTTAAAATAACATATTTCAAAAGTATGTTCTACTCGTGCCTCTTCTGAAGTTTGAGAGGTTGTCGTATCAGGCTTCACCTTTAGAACTTTGTGCCACTTCGTCATCACCTTCGTCATTGGTTGCTTCCTCTTCTCTGTCTCCTAAATCGCACGAGGGTAGTCAGGGTAAAAGAAGCCAATAGCGTCCAAAACACGATTCAATCGACGTTTTTTTCGAGTCACAAAAGCCCAACACAAAGCCTCGACCTCTGGTTTACTGTAATTCCCAAGAATCTCATTGCACTTTGTTTCTATAGAATCTAACCAATCATCGCAAGGTTCCCCAAATTCATCTTCGAACTTATATTTGTAACAAAGTCTAACTGGCCCAAGCTCCACATCTGAAGCATCTTTTTCAGTCATCTTAGGAATCTCCCACTCAGCCCCTAGTGGCCATGTTTTAAACACAAGATATTCTTGAACAAGATCTCTCATCCCAATATGAGTACATATAGCGTTAAAAGCAACTATAGCAGCTTGAGCTTTGAAATTAATATAGCAAGTTAGTCTTTTGTACCCAAAGCATGTGTGAATAGGTGTTTGAATGATTCCTTGAATGTCAGGCTACTCTTTCAAACCATTCTTCATATAAATCTACACTTTTGCCAATTCATTCGGCCATTTGCCTCGGTACGCAAGAGCCGGTAATAGAACACCTTTTCGATAAGCAAAGTTATAGCATTCGAAGTTATTGTGAAGGCCCCTAGTTGCCTTCGTCTAAAAGTGTAATTCATAAATCTGGCAAAAGCCTCGCAAAAAGCTTCGGCATCGGGCTCAACACCTTGACTCCACATAGCCCAAATAAAAATTCCTAGCCACACTATAGCATTTAGAGTAAGCTGATGAAGATATATTTTAAACCTCTTCAAAACAATGACTATCACCTTGCACAAAGGAAATCTAAGACCAACTTTTAGGGAGCTCCAAACAACAACAACTTCGTCCTCTTTAGGCTTCGACACTATGTCATTGCCCTCCAGTCGAACCCACTCTGTGTTATCAATGTAATCAAACTTAGCATGTACCTCGATATGTTATCCTTTTATCTTCGACTTTCTGAAGTCCACGTGTCTTGGCTTTGTAGGACAAATGATTGTGTTATCCTCCTCGATATTGATATCTTCACTGTCCTCTCTCTCGGTCCTTCGGGCAGATCCGCAACATCAGCATTGACCTGGGAACCAATGGCCTCTGTTGACATGGTCAAGTCTTCAACCTTTGAATCTGGCGCTTCTAACGAAGGCAACAAATACAGCTCTAGGAAAATTTCTCTCCAACCATCTCTAATAAAAACAATTGCTTTGCGACTAGCTAAGGCTGTTTCGAAAGCAACACAAGCGTCCAAAAGCAAGCTTCAAAGGAAAAGTAATCTCTAACAACAACGAAAGCAAGGCAAGTAGCATAGGATATGTCGTGCCAGCACCCATGGGCGTCGTTCTTTTATTACGGCCGGCTTATAAAAGTTTGACCGTTACACTCAATGACCGCTTGGCCCCACTTGTTAGAGTGCTCCCAAAACTAGTGTTTCATAACGAGCTTTGGGAAAGTGTTTTTGGACCTTTGGCACAGGGCCTTCCAATATCATTTTTTTGCGATCTAAGCTTGTTATGAAGAAACGAACTCATTCCGCAAGGGGCTACTATTGAGGGCCTGCCTTGCCGAAGGTCCTCAAAATGTCTTTGCTTCGGTGTGAACGAATATGTTTCAGGTAGATGACAAAGAATGGATGAAGATGGCCCTCGACAGATGCAGCATGAGAAAGAGGCTTCGACCATACGCATGTGCAACAAAGGTGCGGGCCAAGGTCACCAGCCTTGGCATGAAGAATGGTTCGAAGCATAAAGCGACAAGGGGGAAGAAGTTGAAGGCTTGTGCAACAAGAAAGAAACAGAAAAGATAGTGTTGCCCATATATCATTTGTAAATCATGTGTGTAAACTTTGTGGGCATGTATGTAATTTCATGTGAGACTGTTCAACTTCCCTATAATTAGGTGAATACTATCATGCATAAAGTCACCTTTTGAGGGCCTTAAGCTTCGTTCTACTTAGTCTTCGAAGTATCTTCGAGCTATCTTGTGCGAACAAGCTGAAAAAGGTATGTTTATAAACTTGTTTAATACGAAGGAAGATGGAATAAAAGTGCTAAGGAATATAAGATGAGTTTTATGCTTCGTCATTGTCATTTCATTCAATATTGTTTCATCCGCATCTCCTCTTTAAAACCTTCGTCCTCAAGTTAACCCTTCAGAGAAGTGGTAACTTAAGGACGAAAGTCCAAACTTCTAACTTGTGTTGCCTTATTTTTGATGCTATGTAGTAATAAAAAACGAGTGACCAACAATAGAGGGAATCACTGGAGACACACGAAGAAACTCTCACTTAAATATAGTAGAGATATGGCTCAACTCATAAAAAACAACTCCAACATCCTATTTTACAATTTTAATCAAAAAAAATAGAACACGCCATAAAGTGACCTAAATATAATACACCCTGGACTAGTGCCATATCCTTGTTTTATATATCATCCTCAATGTTTTCTTTTCTAATCATGTAATTTATTTTCTAAAATACACCATTTAGGACATAACTGTTGGAGCTTAATTTGTTTTCAGTATTCAAAGCATTTTAAATGATGTACTCCCTCCGTTCTTTTTTATTTGTCATGTTTTAGTATAAAAATGAAATAGCGGACGACAAAGAACAGAGGTAGTAATATTTCAGTTTTAGGACACTATTTTCATTTTTAAGACATATTATTGGAGATACTCTATATATTTTGGATGTGGCTATAGCCCCGTGGTCCAGCATTCACCCCTGATTATAAGGCTTGTAAGGTTATACATTCATGTCTAATTATACTTTAAATATGCAAATGAAACCAAATCAACTGTCGACTATTATTTATTAACCACTAATTATGAGATTAAATTGCGCAAAATCAAAATGCATAGCGTACCTAGAGTGGATAGTTCAATCTGCGGGCCACCAGAGCAGATGGACTGTTGTTGTCGGTAGATGGACTATGGGTTTACATAGATTGTCCTAATTGGGCTGGGGCCTCGGTCGTCGCACCCACCGCATTCCCTTTTGGCCGGCCCTGATTATATGCAACAAGTGGGCCAGTACATGGCGACTGCTGGGGGAAAAGATTTGATACAAATGAACACTGCTTTCCAAAGGCGTCAGGAAATGGCTCACGATCGATTTGCACGCAGGAGCAGCATCTTTCCGAGGGCGGCGCTAGGAAAATACCAAAACCTAGAGGTGTTTGGTTCACTCACATCAAATATTTAATATCAGTTATAACTATTAAATATAGGTTTAATAAATTTGTTTCATCTTTATCTGTATAATTAATTTTATAATTAGATTATATTTAGGCCTCGTGTGGAGAGCTTTAGTTCAAAACTTTCAGATCTATTTCAGCTTCATATATCTAAACAGGTCCAGCTCCATGTGCTCTAGCTTTAAAAAAAACCGAAACTATAAACTAGTTTCATGAAATTTTAAAAGTTCCTCAAAGAGTGTTTCAAAAACACTGTTTTCATACCACCTTCTGAAGTTGCACAAAAATTACCCATCATACCATTGGTTATATGACCTACCGATTCATGTCTCTCTCAGTCTTTCTGCACCCGCTAATAATCAAGAGTAATTAAGAAAACTCGTATAAATTAATTGTATTAAAGAAGCTGGAGTCTACGTGTTAGACAAGCACTCTTGAACCCTGTTTTACCAATATATTAAAGTTGTTTTATGGTGAAGAAGCTGCAATTCTTAAAATGAACCCCTTCCAATAGAACCTTAATATCCGTAATTATTAATGAAACATTTGTTGTGACAGCAGCTTTAGTTGAGTGAACCAAACACTCACTCGTGGCATGACGATTATGGACGACGCTAGCTGCACCATGCGGGCGCCGCTTTCTCTATCACGTACCGGCGTGTAACAGTCGAGACGAATTAGTTAACTTTTTACTTGTTGCATGCATACGTCGTGCTCACTAAATTATCCTTCGTGCGGCATTATGTCGTGTCCACAATGAATCAATGATTATAGTAGTATATATAGTGCAATAGAGCAGTACGTGGACCATACCAGCATATTAGATCTTCCATTTAGATAATGGCGGCAGTTTTTTATACAAAGCTCAAGTATGTCACAACTTTTGTTGCTCTCTATTCTATGAATGAACAGCCTTCTGCCACATTTTAGATGCGCTAATACATCTAATGTGTACATATTGGCCTACACTATACACAAAGCTATGCTCACACATATCCGAGGACTCGTTGTCTGCGTGCCAACCTCGGTCATGATACGAGCGAGACACTTGTAGTAGAGGTAAAGGCATATACGACTTATATAGATAGTTTCCTCGATCGACAATGCAATGCTACGACACTAAGGTGTTGTTTGGTTCAGCACCCCGAACGGTAACGGGAATAGACTCACACACACCGCCGTCATCAATCACTACTATAGCTCTGAAAATGGATAGTGCTGATAACTCTGTGAATCAATACAGGCTGTTCTAACCAAACACGAAACAGCGCAATCGATTTACTCCGTGAATGAATCAATAACGGACCTTTTGGTTCATGAAATGTAACGTAAATGTCAATGGTATTGATTATTTATACTTGATTACTAGTGGTAACAAGTTTAAACATGACGATATCAATTTCTAGGTGTGGTATTTATTTACGGTTGGACTTAAATAAATATAGTTTAATATTATCGTTCATGATGTTTTGGTGTGCTAGTTACGTAATTGTTGGAGGGTCTTTTTTTTTTCCTTTCCCTAGAATAAGGATTAGGATTAGAGTTTTAAGGATCTTTTGCAGATGCTCTAACACCGAGTTCAACGCAAATCTAGATAGGTCTGTGTGCTAAACAAACTCATCTCTGCACCAATAATTGACGCCGTTAGCGTTTCTGCTGGTGCAGGCTTTTTGTTGGTGCGGCGGGCGAAATAATGGCACAGCCTGGAGGACACGTAGAAAAGCGCGGTGGTGGAGAGAGGGGCACGCGGCAGCGGCAGCGGCAGCGAGACGCCGGCCCCGGCTTTCACGGAATCCGCCGGTGTTCCTGACGTCGTACCACGCATCGTCGTAGCTGGCTAGGAGTGGACGCTTTGTTGTCGGATGTTCGACAGCAGATGGTCTCTATATATATTCCATATCTGATGCAGGCTGTATCTTCTTTGTTCTCTTCTCCTTCTGCTAGCTGAGAGCCTGAGGCTGAGATAGTTCCACGTATACAAGGATTCTAAAAGCACCCGCGCATATATACATTTGTGCGCACGGCGGATATTATATTTGAGCTAGCTAACGCCAGAATTAAAAATAAAGTATTTACAAGTGCCTTTCCAGCTCGCGACCTATGAAATTTTGTACCGGAACTTTCAGAAGTTGCACAGGCCGCCGGCGACGTACGTACGCGCAGCTAGGTTGGATTATTCCGGTTGTTACTTCGGGTCTTTTCACTTCAGCTGTTTAGAAGCGTGCAATAATCGACGACGAGAATATAAGATGTCTATCAACACGGCAGCATATATACGTGATCCACCGATGCTTTCTGTTGTTCTGTCGTTTCTACTGGTCAACAAGAGCATTTAAAACATGGAAAAATTCCAACATGATCCTTCTTTAATTAAAAGCAACTCCACATACCTTCTAATTAAACTAAATTTCCATTTATTATTTTACCAGGTGAGATGTTTCGATTGGTCCAATGTAGTCCTTGGTAATAAGGATTGTTCTTTTTTTTTTCTTTTCCATGTAAATGAGTCTAAAGATTAAATTTCGTAGGATGTGCCAGAGAGAGCATCATAACTTTGGTTACAAAAATAGCTCCTATCGTTACTTTTTTATATAATAAGCATGAAATTAATAAGAAACTGAGCCTACATATACTAACTTATATAAACATTATAATACTAAAATAATAATATAACTTATTTTATTTGCTATTATCCTACTTAGTGTGCATTTAATACGCAACTTGTTCTATGTTGAACCAAATGGATTATTATGTAGAAAAGATAGAAAGTGCACTTCTTCAACAGGAGGAAATTACTTTAGTTTTCTTGAGCGGTCTATAATTTCTATAGAAAATTAAAATCTCCAACATATACTGCAACATCGCGCAGCGAAAATCTTACAATTTTTTTTAGCTAAAATAGCTATCAGAAGAAGAGCATTTAAACATGATCGATCGATGCTTTTTGTTGTTCTGCCATTTCTACTAGTCAACAAGAGCATTTAAACATTGAAAAATTCCAACATGATCCTTCTGTAAAACAACTTTGTCCACATAACTTCTAATCTACATTTACATTTTTTAATTTACATGGCCAGATCTTTCAATTGGTCTAATATAGTCCTTGGTAAGGACTGTTCTTTTTCTTTTCTTTGTAAATGAGTCTAAAGATTTAACTTTTGTAGGATGAGCCAGAGAGAGCATCATAACTTTGGTTACAAAATATCTCCTATCGTTACTTTTGTTTACAATAAGCATCTAATTAATAAGAAACTGAGCCTATATATACTAACTTATATAAACATTATAATACTAAAAAATAACACTAAAAAATAACAATATAAGTTATTTCGTTTGCTATTATCCTGCGTAGTTTGCATTTAATACACAACTTGTTCTATTGAACCAAATGGATTATTATGGAGAAAAGATAGGAAGTGCACTTCTTGAACAGGAAATTACTTTAGTTTTCTTGAGCGATCTATAATTTCTATAGAAAATTAAAATCTCCAACCTCTACTGCAACATCGCGCAGCGAAAGTCTTACAATATTTTTGAGCTAAAGTAGATATCAGAAGAAGGGAAAATAGCAAACAAACTACCTATATTGTTATAACTACATAAAAAGCTCTAAAACGGCGATTTTAGAGCTATTTGCACTAGTGTTTTTCAGTGCTATCGGTGCTAGGGACCAGTGAAAACGACATTTAATGGTTACGCCAATGGAAATGCTATTTCCTCTAGTGGTTCTCTTAATGCAACCGCCAATAGAAATACCTAGTGCCTGAACTACGAAACGTGGGTAAACCTTGTTCTGCCTGATTATTTATGAGAGCCTAGTGTTATCCTTCAGATACCTTTCTACATAGTTATCTATACTTCTCTTCTATCTTGTTGTCGTTACCCTATATGATTTACTTTGGATTTAGTATACTTTTTATTTTCTGCACTAACATGCATTAGCCCTGGATGAAAATAGGGGCTTAATGCTCTTTAGTTCCCAACATCCGTCGATGTTAAAAATAATATCGTACATTCCCTATGACTTGTGGGATTCAAATATAACACCTCATGTATTGTCTCATATATAACCTTGACCTCCCATACATAGTACATTTTTATTTAGGTAGGTGTTTTTATTTTAAACTAACAGGTCATATATAGGACCTTTAGTATCGAGGCTGTATGTTAGCCCCAGTGGATGTTACTAACCACGACTGAAGAGTCAAGACTCTTTAGTGTGGTTGGTAACACCAACCGAGACTAGTATGTATAGACCATTTAATTTGCATTGATGTTATTAATCGAAGCTAAAGATGTTTCTAACATCCAAGAAATTTGAACCTAGAACTAATACTCACATAGTCCCAAACCCAAATCTAGTTGAAACTAGTATACTACCAAAGGTCCATTCTCATTTAGTGCTACTAAAACAATACTTTGGAATACTATTGGGTGAAAAATACATCGGTATTCATAAGCTTGTTGATTTATTTTTAGGCCATGAAGCACACATACTAAGATAAGAGACAATAAGGTCTATACCGTTTGAGATATAGTTCTATCTATTAAGCTTTATAGGATTGTAGCCCATAACCATAAACACTAGAACAGATACAACTAGGTCGATACCTTTAGGATTGAAAGAGGTCACAAAAGAAATAGGAGACTGTGGTGGTGGCTGTCAGAGTCAATGTATAACATGGTAGCAACACTACGAGTGCAGAGGCAGTGTACTTCCATCACTAACTGCGTTGGAGTAGATCTGGTCTCGTTTAGATTTGTGGGGGCAAGGGGTACCAATGGATGTAGGCTCACATGCTAGCCTTGTCCCACAACCAATAGATTGGTGCACCTACGATGAGGGCATGAGGAGTCTGGCTCAATCCTCTAACTAAGTTCAGCTGAGATCAACCCAACATTGTCCCCATTGATCACATACTTACTCTTGTATACTTAGAACTTAATTTATTAGGTTATAATCTCTAATTTAATAGACTAGTATACCAAGACTAAGACAATGCAGTTACCAATTTGTGTACTATGCTTTTGAAGAACTAGTGAACTATTGTTGAATCATATAAATGTAATATGTGGCGCTCTGACATTTAGAGATTTCTCCCGTTATATATTCTATGATAGAGCTTTTATGACCATCATGCATTTCTCATATGCCACGGTTAAAGTTGTATGCCTCAGTAGTTTCTTCTATTATATTGTCAAAAAATACTAGGGCAATATGTCATCCATTGTCAATGGTATAGTCTATTTCAACTAACACCAATACGAGGTCAATCTTCTCCATTCAAGAGGCATAACTAGAGCCATTCAATAGGTCAAGTCTAGATATGACACTCGCGGTCGAAATCTTGGATGGAGATGGTTAGGTTTGATCCTTCATGCAAGGTTCGTTTGATGGGATATTAGGACATGGAAGGGGACAAGAGAGATTTTGACTTGCAGGGGATTCAATCGCACTCAATTCCCATGTGGAACAGATTAACAGAACAAAGCCTTAATTACAAATCGAACAAGACGAAAAGGGGGAAGAGGCACTATAGCTTTGAGAGTGTGTTTCCTCATTACAATAAATCTGGGATTCAATTTGGATAGACCATGCTCGGAAGAGGGGATTAGGAAATGACATCACTGCACATGTCATTTACCTAAGGTGATGTCATTTCCTAAGGTGATATATTACTAGCTAGTGTATGATGGCTTTTGCTGGGGTGACCGAGGTCATCCACAATAGAATTCTTTCCACATATACTCCCACAAAACTTAACTTTTCATAGCTTTACTAGGCATGTGATGCCGAAACGTCAGGCCCGGACCCAGAGCATAACGTTGCTTGGAATACAAAAACTAATACGTTTTAACAAAAAGGCTCACTTTGTGTGATCAATATGGTAGTCGCAGCTCGACTCTTTTTTCAAATGCTATGGCCACTTAGGCGTCGGCTATGATTACATGTTATGATGCTTCAGAAAGGGAAGAATCCAAGATATAAAAATCTGAAACATCTGCACGATGTTGGCAAATCTAGCACCGTAATTAAATAAGTTAGGCATGATCTAAATAAAGGTAATACTAATAATTGCTGCTCACTACAACAGAAATATTTTTAAAGACGCTACTGGTATTTTTTTCCCACGAAAAGCTCCATTTAAGAGCTAGCTTGGGAACACCATTTTATTAAAAAATACTGCTGATATGACTTCAGTAATACAATTACTAAGTGCTATTTTTGTAAAAAATTACTGACATGACTCATGTTAGTCACTTGTTCTCAAATACTGTATGTCAATAATAAGAAAACACAATTGTTAATTGTAAGAGACCTTCGTCCTCCAAAACATTATATCCCCATGGGTATAATACTCATCGGACAAAGGTCTAGAAGGACATACATTCATCATTTAATAAGTAAACATGAAATACAAAAGAATAAACATGATAACAATATCCTAATAATTCATTTATTATTGTACTCCATGAAACACGTAATACTATCAACGATGTTCAATATTACATTGATACCTTCGGCTTGCTCGAAGGCGAGGATGCGAGGGTGAATACAATCAGCGTGAACAGTACGGTGTTACTGTTCATTTATTTATAGGTATGGGACGCAACCCGGATAAAAGTACATTTGTGTCCTCAATGTTTACACATGATCGAAGTACACGTTACAAAGGACTAGGTGGTCTTTTCCTCCTTCGGTCATCATCATCATTCTTTCGCTTCATCGCAAGCCGAAGCTTTTCTATCTGGTGCTAGCTTCGGCGTTTACTCTTATCTTCTTTGAATCTACCCTCATCTTGTGTGTCTTCGTCATAAGAGGCTTATATCCTAAAGATGGAGCTTCCATCTGAAATAACCCATGTTACACTAGAAACATATGGTGTCGTGTTTTTGAGAACCTTCGGAGGAAGAAGGCCCCCAACAGTAGCCCCTCGTAGTATTAATTTGTTTTTTGTAACAAATTTAGACTGCGACGTGAACGAAGGCCTTTGGCCGAAGGTCCGAAAAAACATCTTCCCTTCGCTAGAATAGAGAATGACACTGATAGGCAGGACCCACCAAACCATGGGGCGCTAGGCATATAAATTGGAGCTTTCATTGAAAGCATTTCTTGTGCTATTTCAGTTGCTTACACTATGCTTGTCATTTTAAGCTTTCTTGCTTTATCAAGTTTTAATTGGATTTCAAGCTTCAGCATTTCAACGACCTTCGATCTGATGGCTGATAAGAAAAAGATTGTCGACCCGGTGCTGTCTGGGTTTTACAAAGCTATGGAAAAATCCAACACAGAGAAGATTGCACATGAGACATTAGCTGGGATATCTGAGGGTTCTAGTGATAGTGGAGACTTTGATATAGAAAGCGAGAATGAAGGCGCCGAAGATCGGCCCTGGAGACCAAGCCATGTTGTCTTTGGGAAATCAACCATCAAGCAAGGGCAAATTGATGCAATGAAGGGAATGTACTTCCGTGATATTTCAATTATGAGGGCTAGAGGGGAAAATAATGTCCCTCTGCCAAAAGCTGATGAGGTGGTAGTTTATAGAAGCTTTATGAAGGCAGGGCTTCGGTTCCCTCTGGATAAATTGCTAGTTGAAGTTTTGAAGACTTTCGAAATTTACCTTCATCAGCTTACCCCTGAAGCTATCAGCAAGATGAGGATCTTTATTTGGGCCATGAGAAGTCAGGGGCTGGAACCGAATGCAAAATGCTTCTGCAACATCCATGAGCTGTCCTATGAGACAAAGGCTACCGGCAAGGAGCAATATCACAACAACTTCGGTTGCTACAACTTCGTGCCTCACTCTGAGGTGAGCTACCTAGTTCCGACATTTCGGAAGAGATGGCCGAGGGCCTAGATGCAGGAGTGGTTCTACGTTAAAAATGACCTGGTTGAAAGGGAAGATATTAAGGGGATTATTCAACGTCCTATCTGGTCTCGCTTCGGCATTAGGAGGCCATCCACTGCCCTTGGGAATGACATACAAGCATGCCAAGCGGCCTTTAATATAGTACTTACCTACATAGGCATAAGGGACTTAATGCAGGAGCATATCGCTTATAGGGTGTGGCCACTCGCAAGTGGGTGGGAAGTGCCGAAGGAAACTGCTGTTGGATCTAGCCAAGGCGGTCTAGTTTACCTGAAGTACACCTTCAGGTATAGGAATCAATTCGATGAGCCGAATGAAGACTGGCTAGATGCCATCGAAGCAACTAGTGATGAGTTGCTTGGTGCCTACACGAAGGCTGAAGATGATGCTATGACAACAGCCTTCGGGGGTCGAGGCAAAAAGAGATTGAATAGAGTATTTGATGTCATTAGATTTGTATATCCAGACTACTGTTATCCTTCATGGAAGCAAGGAAGAAAAAGAAAGACTGCTACTTCAGCGACTTCTAGCACGCCAAAGTCAAAGAAGGTTAAAGTTCTGACTCATCGGCCTAGGTGCATTGAAACGACCGAAGTGCCGAAGTTGACTGAAGGGTCTACTCTGTCTGAGCCAAGTCACTCTATACCCGTCGAAGCTAAAACAGAACCGACTAAGGAGCAAAAGCTTGAAAAAGCAGAGCAGCCGAAGGCCCTAAGTCCACTACGCACAATAGAATTGCCAAAGGCCTCAAAAATTCCTGCAACGACTCCGAGGAAGAGGAGAATGGCTAGCGTGCTAGACGCTGTCATTGAATCTACGAAGGCGTTAACTCCTACCTCTGCCGAAGCACCTAGCTCGGAAGGCGAAATTATAAAGAAATCTGTCGAAGCTGGTACAGCGCAGGCTGCAATTGATGCTGGACCCTCAGTTCCTGCTGAAGCAAGATCTTCAGAAGCCGCACTAGTAATCTTAGAAAAAGAAGGTGCCCCCGAGAAGTTTAAGTCTCCTACCCCTGGAGCACCTACCGAAAAATTGGATTTCGTTGTGCGGGATGCTTCGGGGAAAAACTTATCGAAGGAGCAAATTACCGAAGTTAGGCAATATGCCAAGGATTTGAAGTATTCGGAAGGATCCTTAATATACAATAGCACTAATGAAGATGATTTTCTATATTGTCTTCCAGACAATAAGGAGATATCCGTTTGCCGGGAGATGATGAGAAACATGGGATTCCCGAAGCTTGAGCTCGGTCTATCTGCAATGTCAAAGGATGATCTTGCAGATAGTCTTGCTTATAATAGCTTGAAGGTATATATACTTTTGTTGTAAAATAAATTATGTTTATAGGTTTTCTTGTTATTGTTATGTTCTCATATATTTTTGTTATTAGGGTTTGATCCTAAGTGAAGCTTTGAGAGCTCAAAAAGAAGCAGAAGATGAGAGCTGCCAAATAGCTCTTAGGAATCTTCGGGCGGAGGTCATTTCCCTAAGGAACGAAGCCCTTGAAAAGGATAAGATATTGCTTTCCTTAGTGGACAGGCTGAAAACTAGTGAAGCTAAGCTTGATGCAAGCCTAAGTTCACAAGGTCGAAATTGAAAATTTAAAGAAGAAACTTGCAGAAACAAGTGAGAAATTTGAAGTTGCAATGGTGAAATACGAAATAAGCGAAATTGAGAAATCCAGGGTGCAAAAGAATGTCAAAGAGCTCCGGAACTCTAAAGAGAGATGCTACAAAATATCCTTAGGGTGCGCCAAGACTCTAAAGGACAGTTTTGCAAAAGTGGGAGCATACTTTTCAGAGCAGAAATTCATTCGTGGTGACCCTGATGGTGTCGTCCAGTGGATCAGCGGAGAAGCTGAAGCCTTTGAGGAAATCTTAAGTGATCAAGGAGACTTCTGTGCGTTTGCTGGTGCCCAAGGGGTCGCTGCAGTCTTGGAGAAGGCCGGTTGTGAGCATTTTAAAGCTGCAGCTAAGCCGGAATCTGTTTTCTCGGTGGAAGACATTAAGAACCCTTCGGCTGAGGCCTCTACCTTGGGCGGTAAATTCTACTCTGATGTGTGGATGAAGGGTGGTCGTTAGATGACTGATGAAGTGATTAGAAAAAATGAGAAAGAGTCTCACGACACCATAGAAGAAGCTAAGCGAGCTGAAGAAGCTACTGAACACGCAAGGCTTATAGGTACTTTTGCTAAGATTTAGCTTTGGTGTTTGTTTTTAGCTTTGGATTAATAGCTTATTCTTTACTACAGCTGAACTTTCATCGCCACCAGAGCCGTATAATCCCGAGACCGATCCGGCCATGAAGGAAGCATTAGAGACAATAAGAATCGCCAACGAAGCTGTTGACGAAGCTGTCAACAGACTTCTAAATGAAGCTGCTAAAAAATACTAAAGGAAGATTAAATTTTTGTACGCTTGAAAATGTAATTCTTATGTATGGTTGTCGCCTTCTGTAAGAATCAAACATCAAGTATTTGTTTATACATTAATGTAATATATTTCTTTGTGATGCATGAAATCTTCGTACGTGCCGTTTTTGAGCCTTTGGCGAAAAAACACCTTCCCTTCTTTTTATGCTTCGCAAAGAAGAGAATTTTCCTTATGCCACTATTGATGAAGGTTAGCTTTGTGTTGACCAATATGTCTGCCGAAGGTATATGTGTGCTACAGCACATTCTTTCATGATCTGACAAGTATTTACGAAGAAGCAATTTCCCTTCTTCTCCACGACTTTTTGCTGATGCGAAATGATGTATGATGCGATGCTATGCGATATGATGTGATGGTATGATGAAGGATGATGTTTATGCCCAAGGTAAAAACCCACGCGAATACACATCCAGACTCTGCATCCCCTTAGGAACGTCTTTGGAGTCTCTTCACCTTTTACTTAGGTGGTATTTTTGCTCTGCATCCCCTTAGGAACAACTTTTGAGCTAAGCTCTACATCCCCTTAGGAACAACTTGAGCTTCTTCACCTTTTACTTAGGTGGCATTTAAGCTCTACATCCCCTTAGGAACGACTTTGGAGCTTCTTCAACTTTGATTTAGGTGGCATCTTGGCTCTGCATTCCCTTAGGAACGACTTTTGAGCTTCGGAGCTTACTCTGCGTCCCCTTAGAAACGTATTTGGAGCTGCGGAACTTACTCTACATCCCCTGAGGAACATCTTTGGAGCTTCGGAATGTGGTTTTGTCACACTCGATGGTGTAGCCACAAGTTTATTACATCGAGTTGAAGGTTAAACCTTCCTGTATTGTCTTTTTCAATAGAAATATAAAGCACAAAATAGTAGAAATGGAACAAATCAGAGCTTTCTTTTGACCAAAATATTGCGTCATCTTCAGTATATATGCCTGGACTCGGGCACGGTGCTATTAACTGTGCGAGCTTCAGACTGCTCCCGAAGGTCACGTTATTGTTGAGGCCGAAGGTGCCCTTCCGGCCGCTGGTCATGATTTGGGGTAGGCGCCATTGGTGGGGGTGGTAGTAATTGAGCCCAAGAGGCTTGCGAATGACTTTCTGAAGCTACCGAAGCCGTAGGCTGTTGATTGCCTATGTATTATGGGATGTAAGGAGAGTATCACGAAGCAGTATGGAGGACTTGCTTCGGATGATTCTATCGCGCTTGAGCTTCAGTAATTTCTTTTTGTTTTTGGATCATGACCTGGCATGTCCTTGTTGTGTGACCCTTGTCCTCCCCACAGAAAAGGCAAAACAACTTCCTGGGTTGATTGTCGAACCTTCCTCCACTAGAGCTTCTTCCTCCCCTTCCTCTTGGAGCTGGCGGTTTGTAAGAAGTTTGCTGCATGCCCAAAGGCTGTGAGCTATGATGACTGCTCTGAGCACTGTTGGCCCTTTCATCATTGGCATTGGAGTTATGGATTGACCTGACATGCCTGGGATGAATTCTTTCTCTAAAGCCCCTGGTCATTTCAGAAAACCTGTATGCTTCTTCCCTTCTTTAGCGAAAATCATTATCTGCCCAGATGTACTCATCCATCTTCTGAAGGAGCTTGTCTAGGGTTTGTGGGGGCTTCCTAGCAAAATATTGAGTTTTAGGTCCTGGCCGAAGCCCCTTGATCATGGCCTCAATAACAATTTAATTGGGCATTGTAGGCGCTTGTGCTCTCAAACGCAGGAACCGTCGGACGTACGCCTGAAGGTACTCCTCATGGTCTTGCGTGCATTGAAATAAGGCCTGAGTAGTAACTGGCTTCGTCTGGAAGCCCTGGAAGCTGGTGACTAGCATGTCCTTGAGCTTCTGCCATGATGTGATTGTCCCTGGCCGAAGGGAGGAATACCATGTCTGGGCCACGCTTCTGACTGCCATGACGAAGGACTTTGCCATGACAGCAGTGTTGCCCCCATACAATGATATTGGTGTCTCGTAGTTCATCAGAAATTGCTTCAGATCTGAGTGCCCATCATACATGGGTAACTGAGGTGGCTTGTAGGATTGTGGCCACGAGGTAGCCTGCAATTCTGCTGCCAGAGAAGAAGCATCATCGAAACTAAAGTTGCCATGATGAAAGTCATCATACCATTCGTCTTCATTGAATGAGCTCTCCTGACGAAGCTCCCTGTGCTGAGGCCTTCGGTCCTGGTCATCTAGAGTAAGATGACGCATCTCCTTAGCTACGTCGTCAATCATCTTCTGAAGCTCAGCCAGCTGGAGCATCTTCTCCTTTTTCCATTGTACTTGCTAATGGATTGCTTCTAAATCCCTAATTTCCTGGTCAAGCTGCTCCTCCTGAAGAGTCGGGCTGGTGGCCTTTCTCTTTTGGCTCCTGGCCTCTCGCAAGGAGAGTGCGTCCTGATTTTTGTCTAGTGGCTGTAGGGTAGCCCCTGGCACCGTTGCCTTCTTCGGCGGCATGTCGAAGGTGGATGCTTTGCCGAAGGTTGTGGAAGTGAGTTTACCAGAGGTGGGCGCCAATGTTAGTCACTTGTTCTCAAATATTGTATGTCAAGAATAAGGCAACACAATTGTTAATTGTAAGAGACATTCGTCCTCCGAAGCATTATGTCCCCATGGGTATAATACTCATCGGACAAAGGTCTAGAAGGACATACCTTCATCATTCAGTAAGTAAACATGAAATACAAAGGAATAAACATGATAACAATATCCTAATAATTCATTTATTATTGTACTCCATGAAACATGTAATAATATCAACGATGTTCAATATTACATTGTTACCTTCGGCTTGCTCGAAGGCAAGGATGCAAGGGTGAATACAATCAGCGTGAACAGTACGATGTTACTATTCATCTATTTATAGGCATGGGATGCAGCCCGGGTAAAAGTACATTTGTGTCCTTAATGTTTACACATGATCGAAGTACACGTTACAAAGGACTAGGTGGTCTTTTCCTCCTTCAGTCATCATCATCATTCTTCCGCTTCATCGCGAGCCGAAGCTTTTCCATCTGGTGCTAGCTTCGGTGTTTACTCTTATATTCTTTGAATCCATCCTCATCTTGTGTGTCTTCGTCATAAGTGGCTTATATCCTAAAGATAAAGCTTCCATCTAAAATAACCCATGTTACACTAGAAACATATGGTTAGTCATGTTTTTGAGGACCTTCGGAGGAAGAAGGCCCCCAACAACTCAGTAATACAATTATTGAGAGCATTTTATTAAAAACTACTACTAAAATTCTTTAAGTAATGCAATTACTAAGAGCATTTTATTGAAAAAACTGTTGCTGGTAAGACTCAGCAATACAAGACTATTTACTGAGTAGTAAAATAATTGTTGACTATTACTCAAAAGACTCGGTAATACAAAAACTGACTGCTACTGGAATATATATAATGCACAATAGCTATTTATTCATTAATTAATAAGTATTACTTAACAGTAACATAATAAAAAATAGAAAACTTCCATTCAGTAACACAGTAGAAGAGTATCATAGTGACACAATACGAACAGTAACTATCATCCAATTAATTACAACACAAAAATTCTCACCTCGCCACAAATAGAAATAAGATTGTCTTTCACATCCATCGTGCTGATTATACTAAGGCCTTGTTCGTATCGGTGGGATTGGGTTGTTCCTGGTCTTTTCCGGGCGGAATAGATTGGGCCGGATTGAAATTTGGTTGGAGCCGCTGGAACCGTTCGTTTGGGCCTGGACTGGATGTAAACCTGACCCAGTTCAGATTTTCTCCTCCTTCCACGGCCTGGAACAAACACTGCCACAATCACCTCCGGATCGGATCCTGGCTATAGGGCACGGCGCAGCACTGGCGCCGCAGGAGGTGAAGAGACGGCGGCGCCGCACAACTCCGACGGCAAGTCTCCCCACCACCTTCTCACCAGTACGAGCTACCCTCCGTAAAGTACCCTGTATCTTCTATGGTTGCAATAGCTCCTTCATCCACTGGTGCGATACTAGTGCTCTGTGTGTGAGATCTGGACGGAGTAACGAACCAGAGACAAGGCACGAGCAGCTACTCGTGCTACAGCCAATTGCATAGATAGGTATATGCAGCACTAGGATGAGAGGGTTCGTCTTGAGGAGAGGCGCCTCCTTCTTGTTGATGTAGAACACCTTGTCGGGGTTGGGCGGATTGGGGTAATGGAGCGCCGGCCCAACTGTCACAGCCATGGGCGGAGCCAGAGCCCGGCATGCCTGGGCACGTGCCCGGGCTCGGCTCCGGCGGTGGCTTCAAGCGGACATTGTGTCGTCGTACTCGTACCTGCCGTGGGTGGTCCCAGATCAAGGCCGCGACGCGGACGCGAGCCGGTGCTAGCCTCCTTCCTCTATGCCACGGTGTTGTCGCTCCCGTCCCTGGACCGCTCCCTCGCCTTACACTTACACCCGCCAGCAAGCTCTGCTCCTTTGCGGTGCTCTTCGACCTGCCGCACAAGAGCACCGCTGTGGGGAACCCCGCCAGGCTGATCCACGGGAAGCAGAGCGAGGACGTGAAGTGGTGTAGTTTCTATTGCAGTCTATCAAGGAAGAAGAAAGCGCGGCTGCCAGTGGTGGTCTCATCCTAACCTCAACACGTCGCCGTCCCTTCCCTCTCCACGGTGCCCAGGCTTTGGTTTTTGTCTGGCTCCGCCACTGATCACAGCCAGCGGCGTATTGCCTAAATTCATTCTCTAATTGTTTGTGCTACTCGTGCTTCTTGTTTGTGCTATACTGATTAAATGTTAAATCATTCTCTAATTGTTTTGTTTTGTTTTGTTTTTCAAAAATGTCCAGATTAGCTTTCCAAATCTGTGTTGTTTAAATCATTCTCTAAGTACAAACCTAGATTCATTTGTCCTGTGTAGATTTATTTGTTCAGATTCATTTGTGTGCCTAGATTCATGTGTTTTCCAGCTACTTATTTGAGTTGTTACATGTAGATCCCTACAACACCAATTATAGTTGGGGAAGGTGAACCTCCTCCCTCTTGGGATCCGGTACCAACTCCAAAAGGTATTAAATTCTTTGTACGTATATATGGTTTACTTTAGTCCTTATTACTTGTACTTTTGAAATGATACATGATTTGCTTTAAGTCTATTTTATTATTTTAACTTCTAACTGACAAAAAATATATATTCTTTAGTTCTACAATGAGTATGTCATTGCGAGATCATATTAAAAAAAGGAGGGAAGAAGAAGATGATGACATGATGTTGTTTATTTTCCCTGCCTTATATCTGATGGGTTCAACTAGAGGTGGGGGACAAAAGAAGAAACGCCATACATCAGATGAGACAGGCGAGGTTAAGGTTCGACGACTCCTCGAGGGACATGTCAAGAACTGTCAAGTTACATTTCGGATGGAACCACACATCTTCAGAGAGCTTGCAACTTATCTTAGAAGGAGAAGGATCATTGTTGATACAAGGATCACGGTCGAGGAGAAGTTGGGGTTCTTCTTATACATGCTAAGTCGCAACGCCTCATATCAGGATCTCCAAGTGTATTTTGGGCACAGTAATGACACCTTCCATCATCACATCAACCACTTCTTCAATAAGGTCATTCCTGTCCTATCTCGTCGCTTCATTCAGCCTCCTGATCCTAATCAAGTGCATCAAAAAATCCAAGATAATCCTAGATTCTATCCATTCTTCAAGAATTGTCTTGGTGCCATTGATGGAACTCACATTCCTATTTCCATATCTCCCGATAAACATTCTCCTTTTCGAAATCGGAAAGGAACACTAAGCATAAATGTGATGGTGGCATGTGATTTCGATCTCAATATCACTTTTGTTTCTAGTGGATGGGAGGGATCGGCCACAGATTCTAGAGTGCTAAGATCAGCTATGAGCAAGGGTTTCCAGGTACCTCCAGGAAAATTCTATCTAGTTGATGGAGGGTATGCAAATACTCCATCTTTTCTTGCTCCATACCGAGGAGCTCGGTACCACTTGAAGGAATTTGGGGCTGGACATCGAAGACCACAGAACCCGAAGGAGCTCTTCAACCATCGCCACGCACTTCTGAGGAACCATGTGGAAAGGGCTTTGGGGGTGCTTAAAAAGCGCTTCCCCATTCTCAAAGTTGCCACGTTCCACACACTGGAAAACCAAGTAAAGATACCTATAGCTGCTGCCATCTTCCACAATCTAATCCGATCACTTCATGGTGATGAGGATTGGTTAGATCATCAGCCGGATAATATTGATCCATCAAACTTTGTTGCTCTACCAAGTGGTGATCAAATGAGTGACCCAGGCACTACACAAGGCAATGCTTTAAGAGATACCATCGCCCAAGAAATGTGGGCTCAATACCAACAACATCTAAATTAGTATTTTCGTGGTTGAATAAGTTGTAATAATTTAATTAGTAGTATTGTAACATGTAAAACAACACTTTAAGTTAGTAGTATTGTAAAATGTAATAAGTTTTTTCTTTAAAAAGCTATGGTTGGAAAAGGCTCCCCAAGGTTCAACATAGGTGGTTCCCCAAAGTTGCGTAGGTTCATTCCTACAACAAGTGCTACTAAAAAGAAGGCTTCTCCTAAATGCAGTGGGGCAAAAAAGAGTGGAAGTTCTCCAAGAGGTATTGTGTTCAATGTTTCTTCATGCTTTCTTGTAAGTTTTGTATTACCGATGTGTGATCATTGTTTATGTAGTAGTGAAACAAAGAGCGGATTGGAATCCAGGCCTTGAGAGGTCTCTTGTTAACATTCTCCATGAATTTAAAGAAAGTGGATATAGAGGTGACAATGGTTGGAACTCCGAAGGGTGGAATAGAATGGTCAAGGAGTTTCATGTGAGGAACAAGTATGTCTCCTTTACAAAGTCTCAAATTCAGGATAAAGAAGGTCAGCTGAAGAGAGACTACAAGATGCTCAAAGCAGCAAAGCAACAGAGTGGGTCCACCTGGAATGAGAGAAGGAATATGGTTGAAGGACCACCAGCTTTGTGGGAGAATCTCATGGTGGTAAGTTGATTTCTTGAAATTCAATTATCAAATTAGTTATGAGGATAACCTTATAATGATAATCTCGTATTTGATCAATGTTTTTTAATTGTGCAGACATTTCCTAAAATCAAGAAGTTTAACAACAACAAGGCAACCTTCCCGCTCTTTGATGCTTTGGGAGAGCTTTATGATGGTAAGTTTCCAAACATCATACTGAAATATATAATATATGGGAAATATACATGGTTCGCATAATTACTAAATCACTAATGTAATTACATATTAGAGTGAGTCTCTTTATGTTTATCTTAGCCTTTTGAATCACTCGGTGTCGATGTAGGATAAGAGTTTGGGACAAAATCTAGACTTTAGAACACTATATATAATATATCAGTGATCAACTATTAGTCCGTGTGATTGAAAAAAATACAAACATATTTAATACAAGGACTAGTACCCTATGCACTAAATTACTCTAATATATATTTAATACAAGGACCTGTAGAATCTGTGTGTTGTACATTGTACTTAAAAACATATCCCCGATTGTGTTCTCCATTGCATTTGTCCTGATCTTTAGGAAACATAATAAAAAATATTCTCAGAAATTTGTCTAAACATTATTAGTGAAGCATTATTACTAAAATAATGTCGACCTATTATTATTACAAAATATGAGCAAGGACAATGCCTATCGGGGGTAGGGGAACACACAATCGCCCTACCGGAGTGCATAGTAGAACTGGGGTTGTTTCGTTTGCAGTCATCAAAAAGCATGTAGCATAGTAGAGTTGGGGATGTGTGAATCATCTGATTGAATAACTAAATTACTCTAATATATGGTCACTGAACGTGGGCCCAGTTAGGCTCATGTGACACTCCCAGCCAGAAGCTAGTAGAGGACTAGAGGTCCAGCGTGCGTGTCGCCTTTTTCCAGCTGCAGAGTGCAGACGCCGAGCAACAAGAGCCACATGTTGGAGATTCCGAGCAGCGCGCTGGCAGTTTCCTATGCCATGACGATCTCTATCTCTCTCTTTTTAAATTATTTTTGCTAAGTTTATATTTCTTTGTTGTTGTGTAGGACACTTGGCTGAAGGGACTTGGAATTGCACTTCTCTTGAGGCACCGCAAGAGGAAGAACCAAATGAGCAACTTCAGGATGCAGAAGATGGACCACAAGGCTTTGATCTGAATGTTGTTCATGATGTAGATGATGAAGTTGATGATGCGCTCACTGAAAGGAATGAAGATATGCTTCAAGGAAGGGCTAATACTCTGTCACGAGATGAAGAAAGTGGACAGCGAAGACCTGCTGCGTCAAGAAACAAGCAAGAAAAGGAACCAAAGAAGCCTAGAAAGACTGATAACATAGAAAATATGATGAACAAATACCTAGAAATGAGGAGTAAGCAAGTAGAAGATGAAGCTGCAAGAGAAAAGGAAACAAGAGAAAAGGAGACAAGAGAAAAGGAGGCAGCTCAAAGTGAAGATTTCTCCATCAAAAGGTGCATATCAGTTCTGAACACAATGGAAGAAGTGACCAAACTGGAGAAGGCAAAAGCATATTCAGTCTTCACCAAGAGCAAAGAGAATAGAGAGACTTTCATATGTGCATGTGAAGCGGATCAAGAATCAGCTTTGATTTGGCTAAGAAATGAGATGGCTTAGTAAGTATGATATTTGTGTCTTTACCTTCCACTCAACCATATTCACTTGGGCCTTTATATTCCAATCTAATTGTTCCATTTGTTTGGACAGGTTTGGGTGATCAATGGGTGATGCTTAGCACATCTGGAGGTTTCTTATTTTGAACTGACATGCTTAGTTCTAAAGTGATGTTTCTTCTTAGCACATATGTTCTATCTCTTAGCTGTTGAAGATGTCAGTCTATCAAGATTGTTCTTTGCGTTTGTTGGCAAGACTATAATTTGTTTGTTGCTTTGCTGTTTAAAACTATTTGGTTGGTGATGCTTAGCTGTTGCGTCTGTTGAACATGCAAGTCCTGATCAGGTTTCTTTATTTTAATCAATGAAACATTGCCCATTGCGGGACTGCAGTTGTGCAACAAAAGTCCCATCTGCTGTGCATATGCACAGTACTGAAATTTAATAAGTATGGATCCATCCATTAGCTAGTATAGTATGTATCTATCTGCAGTGTATGTATGTGCAAGCGCATGTTTATATTGGAAACAAAGCATGGTAGGTATCAGTCATGTCCTAAATCCTACCGAAACAAACAACATTCAGTGAACCACCGTGTTTTATTTTAGAGCCGGATCCAACCCTAACCAAGCTTGAGTGATCCAGCCGGATCCATTGAATTTGGCCCAGGAACAGAACCGTGTCTGTTTTTAATTCCAGATAACCGAACGGCGCCTAAAGCTGTATCGGAGCTGGCTGCATCTTCATATGTGAATACATTCAAAGAGACGTATTTCTCTATAAAAGCAAGCAGTAGCCTATTTGCTTGGTTGACGACGTGAAATATCATAAAGAAAAGGATCTGTGCCCTCATCACAATGCTCCTATGTTTTTCTGTAAAAATTATCAGAAAATGTATTAACGTATTACAAACCAAAAAACTGTATATATTAGATGGTTACTTACAGAATTGTTTGTTTTACTTACAGAATTTATGACAATTTCTAATTCTCCTTCAACTTCGTTGTAAAATTCCATGAAGAGCATCACGAAGAAAGCACAGTCGGTGACCCCTTTTTGGTATGGTGTTTCAATATAGGGCATTCCCCACCATGCTATGTCGGAAAAATCCACGTCTGTATATAAGGTCAGCACATTAGCTAGTCTTTGCTATAATAGCGTACAGAATCTAGCATGGAATTGGTCCTTGTTTGACTATTGATGCCACTTCTGAGGGTCGAGAATATCAATTTGCTTGTGCACAAGATTGATGCAGTAGACCACCCAGTGTGCACGATATACAATGGGTACAAACACCTATGCACGATTTACAGTTGAAAAAACACATGAAAATTATTGAGTCATCTAAAAGATACGTTACTAAGCCAGTTATGTAAAAAAGTAAATTCACAGTATTACTGGATCATTATTACTAAATATTGATTGTTTGGTTGTGTACTTTCTACTTAAAAGTTACTAATATCTTAATAAAAAACACTGGATCATTATTACTGAAAGCATATAATACTGAATGATTGCATATATTACTATTACTGAATCAATATTACTGAATGAGTATTATTATTATTGACTCAGAGTTACCAAATGTTTGTGTATATATTACTAGCTATTTGTGAATATATTACAGAATGTTTGTGCATATATTACTGAGTGTCTATGTACTATTCAATATATATGTTGGGGGCCTTCCTATTCCGAAGGTCCTAAAAAATGTGAATAATCATATGTTTTTAGTATGACATGGATTATTACAGGAAGGTTTTGGCTTCGGGATGAAGGTCTTCCCTCATAACTGGAGGGAGATGTAGCACCGAAGGTGATAAGGATGGACGACAAAGCTGTAGCCGAAGAGCTTCGGCTTGATGCGACGACGAAGACCGACCATGATGATAATCAAAAAGGGGCAAAGACTACTCAACCCTTAATGTTTTGTATTATGATAATAGATGTATGTCAGGGACATAAATGTACTTTCACCCGGGCTGCGTCTCGTGCCTATAAATAGATGAACAGTAGCACCGTACTGTTCAGGCTGGATATATTCACTCTCTCGCATCTTCACCTTCGAGCAAGCCGAAGGTATCAGTGTAATATTAACATTGTTATTATTCACATGTGTCTTATGGAATGCAAGAATAAATGAATTATTTAGATATAATTATTGTACTTACTCCTTCGCATTCTTATTCTTGTATTGATATGATGAAGGTATGTCCTTCTTGACCTTCCTCTGAGAAGCGTTATACCTGCAAGGAAATAACGCTTCGTAGGATGGAGGCCCTTAATTATTAACAATTGTGTTGCCTTGTTCTTGACTCACAACATTTGAGAACAAGTGACCAACATTGGCGCCCACCTCCGGTGAACTCACTTCCACAACCTTCGGCAAGCATTCACCTTCGACATGTCACCGAAGAAGGCAACGGTGCCAGGGGCCGCCCTGCAGCCGCTGGACACAAATCAGGACACACTCTCCCTATGAGAGGCTAGGAGCCAAAAGAGAAAGGCTACCATCCCAACTCTTCAGGAGGAGCAGCTTGACCAGGAGATCAGGGATCTAGAAGCAATCCATCAGCAATTACAAAGGAAAAAGGAGAAAATGCTCTGGCTGGCTGATCTTCAAAAGAAGATTGACGAAGCAGCTGAGGAGATGCGTCATCTTACTCAAGATGACCAGGACCAAAGGCCTCAGCATAGGGAGCTACGTCAGGAAAGCCCATTCAACGAAGATGAATGGTACGACGACTTCCATCATAGTAACTTTACTTTTGATGATGCTTCTCCTCTGGTAGCAGAATTGTAGGCTACCCCATGGCCACAGTCCTACGAGCCACCTCAGTTACCCATGTATGATAAGCATTCAGATCCAAAGCAATTTCTGATGAGTTACGAGGCAGCAATATCGTCGTATAGGGCAATGATGCTGTCATGGCAAAGTCCTTCATCATGACAGTCAGAAGCGTGGCCCAGACATGGTATTCCTCTCTTCGGCCAGGGACAATCACATCATGGTAGAAGCTCAAGGACATGCTAGTCACCAGCTTCCAGGGCTTTCAGACGAAGCCAGTCACCGCCCAGTCCTTGTTTCAATGCACTCAAGACCATTAGGAGTACCTGTAGGCGTACGTCCGTAGGTTCCTGCGTTTGAGAGCTCAAGCGCCTATAGTGCCCAATGAAATTGTTATTGAGGCCATGATCAAGGGGCTTCGGCCAGGACCTACAGCCCAATATTTTGCAAGAAAGCCACAACAAACCTTGGAAAAACTCCTTCAGAAGATGGATGAGTACATCCGGGCTGATAACGATTTTCGCCAAAGAAGGGAGGAAGCATACATGTTTTCTGAAATGACTAGGGGCTTCGGAGGAAGACTTCATCCCAGGCATGTGAGGTCAATCCATATATCCAATGCCAACGATGAAAGGGCCAACAATGCTTAGAGCAGTCATCATAGCTCACAGTCTTCAGGCATGCAGCAAACTTCTTACAGACCACCAGCTCCGAGAGGCAGAGGAGGAAGAAGCTTCAGTGGAGGAAGGTTTAGTAATCAGCCTAGGAAGTTGTTCTGCCTTTTCTGTGGTGAGGACAAGGGTCACAAAATGAGGATGTGCTAGGTCACGATCCAAAAGGAAAAGGAAATTGCTGAAGCCGAGGCACAACAAAATCAGCCGAAGCAGGTCCTCCATACTGCTGCGTGCTACTCTCCATACATCCTAGAATACGTAGGCAATCAACAGCCTACAGGTTCTGTACTTTAGCAAGTCACTCTCATGCTTCTTGGGCTCAATTACCACCACCCCCACCAATGGCACCCGCCCCAAATCATGATCAGTAGCCAGAAGGGCATCTTCGGCCTCAACAACAATGTGACCTTTGGGAGCAGTCCGAAGCTCGCACAGTTAATAGCATTGTGCCCGAATCTAGGCATATCTACTGAGATGACACAATGTTTTGGCCAAAAGAAAGCTCTGATTTGTTCCAGGGAGACAATACAGGAAGGTTTAACCTTCAACTCGATGTAATAAACCTATGGTTACACCATCGAGTGTGACAAAAACCAAGTTCCAAAGCTCCAAAGTCGTTCCTAAGGGAGTGTAGAGTAAGTTCCAAAGCTCCAAAGTCGTTCCTAAGGGAGTGCAGAGTAAGTTCCGAAGCTCAAAAGTCATTCCTAAGGGAATGCAGGGCTAAGATGCCACCTAAATCAAAGGTGCAGAAGCTCCAAAGTCATTCCTAAGGGGATGCAGAGCTTAAATGCCACCTAAGTCAAAGGTGAAGAAGCTCCAAAGTCATTCCCAAGGGGATGCAGAGCTTAGCTCCAAAGTCGTTCCTAAGGGGATGCAGAGCTGAAATACCACCTATGTAAATGGTGAAGAGACTCTAAAGTCGTCCCTAAGGGGATGCAGAGTCTGGGTATGTATCCGCGTGGGTTTTTACCTTTGGCATAAACACCATTTTGCATCTTGCCATCACATCATATTGCATAGCATCGCATCATACATCATTTTGCATCGCTAAAAAGATCTAGAGAAATAAAGAAAAGTGGCTCTCCTTAAAAATCGATCGGAGTATGGAGAAGAATGTTACAGCACAAGACATGCCTTCGGCAGATATATTGTACTACATCAAGCTAACCTTCATCAACAGTGGCATAAGAAAAATCCTTTTCTTTGTGAAGCATGAAAAGAAGGGAAGGTGTTTTTTCGCCAAAGGCTCAAAAACGGTACGTACGAAGATTTCATGCATCGCAAAGAGATAAATTACATTAATGTACATACATATACTTGATGTTTGTTTCTAACATAAGGTGACAGCCATACACAAGCATTATATTTTCAAACATACAAAAATTTAAGCATCCTTTAGCACTTTTTCAGCAGCTTCGTGTAATAGTCTATCGACGACTTCGTCAACGACTTCATTAGCAATCTTCATTATATCCAAAGCTTCTTTCATAGCTGAGTCGGCTTCAGGATTGTATGGCTCCGGTGGTGGTGAAAGGCCAGCTGCAGTAAAAAATATGTTGGTGAATTTCGAAGCTAGAAACGAACAACGAAGCAAAACCTTAAATAAAAGTACCTATAATCCTGGCGCATTCAGCAGCTTCTTCAGCTCGTTTAGCCTCTTCTCGGGCGTCGTGAGATTCTTTCTCATTCTTTTTATATGACTTCATCAGCCATCTAACGCCCGCCCTTCATCCAAATATCAGAGTAAAACCTCTTGCCTAGCAAAGAGGCTTCGGCTGAGGGGGTCCTTAGTGTCATCTGTTGAGAAAATAGATTCTGGCTGGGCTGCGGCCTTAACATGTTCACAACCGGCCTTCTCTAAAATTGACGCGATCCCTCGAGAACCAGCGAAAGCGCAGAAATCCCCACGATCGCTGAGTATTTCATCAAAAGCTTCGGTCTCTTCGCCGATCTACTGAATAACCCCTTCGAGATCACCACGAATAAACTTCTGTTCCAAAGAGTATGCTCCCACCCTTGCAAAACTATTTTTTAGCTTCTTCACGTATTCCAAGGATGTTTCGTAGCATCTCTCCTTGGAATCCCGAAGCTCTTCAACATTCTTTTGCACCCTTGATCTTTCCATTTCACTTATTTCCTGCTTCTCCTTTGCGACTTCAAAATTTTCATTAATTTCTGCAAGCTTTTTCTTCAAACCTTCAACTTCAGCTTTGTGGGCTTTGGTTTGTGCATTAAGCTTGACTTCGCTAGCATTCAGCCTATCCACTAAGGAAAACAATATTTTATATTTCTTGAAAGCTTCATTCCTTAGTGTGATGACCTCTGACCGAAGATTCCCAAGAGATATTTGACAGCTCTCGTGCCAGTTTCAGAAGAAGCACGAGTTGATACTTTTTACGGATTCCATGACAGCGTCTAGCACGCTGGCCATTCTCCTCTTCCTCAGAGTTGTTGCAAGGATTCTTGATGCCTTCGGCAATTCCGTCTCGTGCGGTGGGCTAAGGGCTTTCGGCTGTTCTGCCGCCTTCTTCAGTTTTGGCTCTTCAGCTGGTCCTGTCTTAGCTTCGACAGGCACAGAGTGACTTGGCTCAGGTATAGAAGCAGAACTTTCAATTAGCTTCGACACTTCGGCCGTTTCAATGCGCTTAGGCCAGCGCGTCAAAATTTTAACCTTCTTTGACCTCGGCGCACTAGAAGTCATCGAGGTAGCAGTCTTTCTTTTCTTTCCCTGCTTTCGCTAAGGATAACAATAATCTAGATATACGAATCCAATGACATCAAACACCCTATTCAGCCTTTTCTTGCCACAAGCCTCGAAGGCCGTTGTCATAGCATCAACTTCAGCCTTCGAGTAGGCACCAAACAATTCATCACTGGTTGCTTCAATGGCATCTAACTAGTCATCATTTGGCTCATCAAAATGGCTCCTATATTTGAACGTGTACTTCAGGTAGATCAAACTACCTTGGCTAGACCTAGCAGCAGCCTCCTTCGGCATCTCCCACCCACTTGCGAGTGGCCACACTCTATAAGCAATGTGCTCCTGCACTAAGTCCCTTGTGCCTATGTAAGTACATATTGTATTAAAAGCAACCTGACAGGCTTGTATATCATTCCCAAGGGCAAGGGATGGCCTCCTAATGCTAAAGCGAGACCATATAGGACATCGAATAATGCCTGTAATGTCTTCCCTTTTAACCATATCATTTTTCACGTAGAACCACTCTTGCATCCAGGCCCCCGACCATCTCTTCCGAAATGTTGGAACTAGGAAGCTCACCTTAGAGCGAGGCACGAAGCTGTAGCAACCGAAGTTGTTGTGATATTGTTCCTTTCCTGTAGCCTTTGTCTCATAAGATAGCTCATGAATGTTACAGAAACATTTTGCATCTGGTTCTAATCCCTGGCTCCTCATGGCCCATATAAAGATCCCCATCTTGATGATAGCTTCGGGAGTAAGCTGATGAAGGTAAATCTCGAAAGTTTTCAGGACTTCGACCAGCAATTTATCCAGAGGGAACCGAAGCCCTGCCTTCATGAAGCTTCTATAAACTACCACCTCGTTAGCTTCGGGCAGAAGGACATTATTTTCCCCTCTAGCCCTCGCAATTGAGATATCACGGAAGTACCTTCCCCTCATTGCATCAATTAGCCCTTGCTTGATAGTTGATTTCCCGAAGACAACATGGCTTGGTCTCCAGGGCCGATCTTTGGCATCTTCATTCCCGCTTTCTACATCAAAACTTTCACTATCACTGGAACCCTTAGATATCCCAGCTAACATCTCATGTGCAATCTTCTCTGCGTTGGTTTTTTCCATAGCTTCATAAAACCCGAACAGCGCCGGGTCAACAATCTTCTTCTCGTCAGCCATTAAGTCGATGGTCGTTGGAATGCCGAAGCTTGAAATTCAATTAAATTCGACAAAGCAAGAAAGTTTAAAATGACAAGCACAATGCAAGCAACTGAAATGGCACAAGAAATGCTTTTAATACAAGCTCCTATTTATATGTCCAGCGCCCCACGGTTTGGTGGGTCCTGCATGTCAGTGTCATTCGCTATTCTAGCGAAGGGAAGGTGTTTTTTTACCTTCGTCTGAAGGCCTTCGTTCACATCGCAGTCTAAATTTGTTGCAAAGAAACAAATCAATACTACGAGGGGCTACTGTTGGGGGCCTTCCTATTCCGAAGGTCCTAAAAAATGTGAATAATCATATGTTTTCAGTTTGACATGGATTATTACAGGGAGGTTTTGGCTTTGGGATGAAGGTCTTCCCTCATAACCGGAGGGAGATGTAGCACCAAAGGTGATAAGGATGGACGACGAAGCTATAGCCGAAGAGCTTTGGCTTGATGCGATGACGAAGACCGACCATGATGATAATCAAAAAGGGGCAAATACTACTCAGCCCTTAATGTTTTGTATTATGATAATAGATGTATGTCAGGGACATAAATGTACTTTCACCCAGGCTGCGTCCCGTGCCTATAAATAGATGAACAGTAGCACCGTACTGTTCACGTTGGATATATTCACTCTCTCGCATCTTCACCTTCGAGCAAGCCAAAGGTATCAGTGTAATATTAACATTGTTATTATTCACATGTGTCTTATGGAATGCAAGAATAAATGAATTATTAAGGTATAATTATTGTACTTACTCCTTCACATTCTTATTCTTGTATTGATATGATGAAGGTATGTCCTTCTTGACCTTTGTCTGAGAAGCGTTATATCTGCAAGGAAATAACGCTTCGTAGGACGGAGGTCCTTAATAATTAACAATTGTGTTGCCTTGTTCTTGACTCACAGCATTTGAGAACAAGTGACCAACATTATATATTACCGAATGTTTGTATATATTACTGAGACAGTACTACTAGTGTCAGTATTGCATATTGTGCGGGATAGATATCCCCCGGGTCCTCATGTACACTAAAACATATCTTGGGCCACCTGATGGGTTTTTTGCTGAGACGCCCTATGGGATGGACTAGTAGGATGTAGCCAACTCAGGTGAGGCCGATCCAAGCTGATGTAGACCAATGTCTGAGTTAAGCGCCATTGAAGCCTGGATGTGTTGGATGATGTAGTTGCAAACACCCAAAGGGCTTGGCATTTGACGATAACTCGGGCGGCTAGGCGATGAAGGCTTCGGATATGTAGGGACACAATCTGCGGCAAAGGAGATAAGCAAGTAGATAGTAATTGCAAGGGATAACTCTTTGGTCGCGTATATAAGGTCGAGGGGGACCCCTACCATTTTCATCTCTCATCACCCACCACTCCAGCTCATCCTCAGCCACAATCCTCAACATGTAATCCTCATACTCTAGAGATCAATATCAAACCCCCAACAGGAAGTAGGGTATTACGCAATTCTAAGTGGCCCGATCCTGTATAACTCTGCGAGTAATCCTAGCGTGCCTCTGCACGAACCATCAAGTTGCGATCAACGACGTCGTCCTTCCCAAAAACATCACGTGGGTAACCCTGTGGTGCGTGGTCGGGTCACAAACACAATCACACCCAGATTTAAGGGCAAAACCGGGCGCGAATCAAATGTGTGCTAGGATCAATTCTCACACATATGATGATTCATGGTACAGAAACGAATGTCACATCTTTATTATATAATAGAGCTTCTATACAAAATAGTTATATAATTATATAGCTATTTTGTGGAGGATCGTTGTCTTCATATGATGTAATTATATAGCTATTTTGTATAGACCTCCCATTATATAGTAAAGATGTGACATTCGTTTGTGTACCATGAGTCATCATATGTGTGAGACTTGGTCCTAGCACACATTTGATTCGTGTGCGGGTTTGCCATTAAATCCGGGTGTGACAGGACCGATCCAGTGAGTCCTAGACAACTGAGACTTAGTCTTTTCAACCATGTTTTCATAAACTTGACTTGGCCTTTCTTGTGAGCTTGCCTACGACTTAAACAAACATTGTTAGAGTATAATCAATTGAACTAAGTCTATGAAACTCACCTCTTTCTCAACTTTGCACCAGGATTTTAGTTTTTGCCTAGACTAAGTCCAAAAACACTTTTCTCTATAAAATGAGTTAGACTGCAAAAACAAGTGCTAGAAACATTGTAATAGCTATATGCATCATATCTAAAGGTTCAAACCTCACGGTTTTACCCTTTTACACAAAGTTGCATTTACTTGCTTCTTTTAAGCTCATTTGGACTTAGAATCTTCAAATTGCATTCTAGTGAACCAGTACTCATACACTTAGCACACAGGTTAGTCCAAGATGTTGTGTTGGACATTCAATCACCAAAACAGGTATAAATGGCTAAGTTGCCCATTTCCCTTCCACTTCTTCAAACCGATCTTTAGGTTCTTGCATCTGTCTGAAAGCTTTTGCGAAGATGATGTCTGCTGCACTACCTGTATCCACTAAAACTTTGTGGACCAAAAAGCTCTTTATGACATAAGATATTGCCATGGCATCATTGTGAGGATAGTCTTTGAGCTAAAAATCTTATTGGGAAAACGTTATTGGGTTGTGGGACCATTTGGATCTGATGTAGGGCCCCTAGACCCCAACATGTTGCACCCTTCTTTGTGCTTCTTTATTTTACTTTTTTTTGCTTAGTTCGAAGCTAGATCCTCCTAAAATGGGGAGTATAAGATGTCTTTGACCTTGTGACAAAGCACCAAGGATAGCATTGCTTGCCATATTCTTCGTCGAGGTCATGAGTTCATCGGAGATGGGCACCAATGTTGTCACCTGTTAAGATTCATGCGAAGAACTAAAACATGGCAACACAATTAAAGATACCAGATCTTTGTCCTTCCAACTTATCCCATGAGAGATAAATTGAAGGAAGATCTTTACAAATTTAGGAAAAACAAGATAGGTGAAAATGCTAAGAACAGATTATCACAGATACACTTGTTTATTTCTCTTCCCTTGTAACATACTATTACAATTATACTTTCGAAAGTTGTGAGAGCGGTTCGAAGGTAACACGGAAATGTATCTTCGGAGGTGGAGAAATTCTGTTCCCTAGCCAGCTTGACGTGCATGACACTATGCCTCAATTTATTATGGCGGGCCGATATACAACTTCATAAGAAATTACAACAATGACCTCAAACCCTTTACAAGAGACTATGGAATTTACTAGGGGCATCATTGTCTTTTCTTCTGTAGTCTTGGCGTGCACGTCGACAAATCTTTTCATTATTTTCTTGTTATCTGCTTTGAGCTCTGTGACTTGCTTCGTCTACGCACTTAAGCCGAAGCTCCTTCAATTCCCCTTTCGACCTGCATTAGTAACCTTCAACATACACAAATTGTTGCTCTTGAAACAAATCACAAGATGGTTAGTTAATTTTGAGGACCTTCGGCAAAGGCTTTCCCCCAACAGGGCGCGTGCAAGGTCGGTGTATACAGGTGGGGTGCCCCAGTAGATAGTGGTGGCGCAACAGGGAGAAACGACTAGAACAGGTGGGGCGGTGCCACCAGGATGGGTGCCTAGGTAAGGAGCACTACCAGAGTGTTTTCGAGGGTTTGTCAAGTGCCTGCGGCACTCGGTAAAGTAGGTTGTTCTGGTAGTGGAGACATACGGGCAGTGTGGGGGAATGGACGAGGGGAGGAACAGGGACACATGTCGGTGTGTGGAATCGGGTAAAGTCAACTGATAGAAATTAGTAATATTTGTTTGTTGTGTGGTTCTAGTAGATAAAAAATGCTTTATTTCTACGGACCAAGACTTGACCGATAATGTTCTTCTAATGATATATATAAAAAAAATATTTCGATCGACGAAAATTCTTAATTTTTTTGTAGGATAGGATAATTATTATCACAGCTAATGATGGTTCTTTAGACCAAGGTTAATAATATAGTCTATAGTGCGCTTTATGTTGTTGTCATGTCATATATAACTAACTAACTACGTATAAAATTAACTCTAATATGATACAAGTTGTATATTTAATACTTAATCCATCTCTTGCTCTCACAAAGAGTGTTAGGGGGTGCTTGGTTTGAAGAATCAATTTATTCTAGATGAGGTGATGCGTCATAAGCTCATTCCACAAATTTTGTGGAATGAAACTATTCCTCATGTTATTACTAATTATTAGCCTATAAGGAATGAAATGGTGATGGATCAACTCATTTCAATCCACAAAGCAAACAAAAAAGCGAGGAGTAATAAGTTGATGCATTACTTCATTCCTCAAACCAAACATGCTATTAGAGTTCGTGTGCATCCCACTCTTAGCTAGCTATAAGAGCACACATTTTTTTCTCTCTCGCTGTTTCTGTTTATTCCACATCATCGCAATGTAACGTGGCATATCTTGCAACCATCTACATCATCTTATTATATTTGCTCTAGGCACTCATGAAACGTCGGTGTTTTTTGGTCACTGACCAGAAACCTTACTTTGTATGGATATGTATGTATTCACTGTTTATCGATATAATCATGAGTTCTATTCATTTCTCATGCTTTCACACACATGTATTCAATGTTCATACTACTCTAATACTAATATATATGTACTCACTCTGTTCCAAAATAGTATTCATGTCAGCGTTTAGTTTTTATGTCCATATTTAAATAATAGGTGATGATGAATCTAGATAAATATATTGTTGGGGGCCTTCATCTTCCGAAGGTCCTCAAAAACACGACTAACATGTCTTCCAAGTATAATATACTGTCACAGGAACCTTCGGCCTTGAGATGAAGGTGTGCATGATATGAAAGGCGCAATCTGGGAGAAGGATGAACCAGTCCCGAAGCTACGGATGGAGATGCTTCGGCTTAGCCATGGAAGATGAAACCGACTTAGAGAGGAAAAGACTGTTTAGTCATCGATAGTTTACCCTTAGTTAATAATGAACGTCAAGGTCATGTATGTAATTTTACATGGGCTGTGTCCTGTGCCTATAAATAGATGAACAGTAACACCGTACTGTTCATGTTGACTTGTAATCGCTCGCACATCACTCTTGGATTTTCGCCTTCTGTCAAGACGAAGGTACAAATGTAATTCAATATCATTGATGTCTGTTTATGATTATATAATGAAAATATGAATAAGATTTAACATGATTATTCATGTTCTCTCCCATGTTTCATATGCTTATGATTTCATTATTACATGTTGAGATGATGAAGGTATGTCCTTCATAACCTTTGTCTGAAGATCATTATATCCCAAGGGAGATAATGCTTCGAAGGACGAAGGTCTTTAATTATTAACATTTGTATTGCCTTGTCTTAATTCATAGCATTTGAGAACAAGTGATCAACATTGGCGCCCACCTCCTGTGAACTCACTTGACCACCTTCGGTAAGCTCTGACCTTCGTCATGCCGCCGAAGAAGTCTTCAGCGCTGGGGGCTGCACTGCAGCCACTGGACGTCAACCAAGAAACACTACGCAAAGCTATAAGCCAAAAAAGAAAGGCTGCAAGTCCAACACCTCAGGAAGAGGAGCTGGACCAAGAAATCAGGGACCTCGAAGCCATTCATCAACAGGTCCAAAGGAAGAAGGAGAAGATGCTTCGTCTTGCTGATCTTCAGAAGAAGATTGACGAGGCCACTGAGGAAATGCGTCATCTCACCCAAGATGACTAGGACCGAAGACCTCAACACAGAGAGCTTTGTCAAGACAATTCCTATAACGATGATGAATGGTATGATGATTTCCATCATGGAAATTTTGCTTTTGATGATGCTTCTCCTCTGTCAGCAGAACTACAGGCTACACCATGGCCCCCATCATACAAGCCACCCCAGCTCCCTATGTATGATAGGCACTCAGACCCGAAGCAGTTTTTAATGAGCTACGAAGCAATAATATCTTCATATGGGGGCAACACTACAGTCATGGCGAAATCCTTCGTCATGGCAGTCAAAAACGTTGCACAAACTTGGTACTCTTCCCTCCATTCAGGAACAATCACATCATGGCAGAAGCTAAAGGACATGCTGATCACTAGCTTTCAAGGGTTTCAGACGTAGCCAGTTACTGCCCAGGCTTTGTTCCAATGCACGCAAGACCATGAGGAATACCTTCAGGCATATGTCCGAAGGTTCTTGCGTCTCAGAGCACAAGCACCCACAGTGCCCAATGAAATTGTCATTGAGGCCATAATCAAAGGGCTTCGACCAGGACCTACGGCTCAGTACTTTGCTAGGAAACCTCCTCAGACCGTGGAGAAGCTTCTTCAGAAGATGGATGAGTACATCCGGGCTGATAATGAGTTCCGCCAGAGAAGGGAAGAAGCTTATAGGTTTTCTGAGATGACTAGGGGCTTCGAATGAAGAATCCACCCTAGGCATGTCAGATCAATCCATAACTCCAGCCAGAGTGATGACAGAGGAAGCCAGCTTCAAAGGCCACAACATAGCTCACAATCCTCAGGGCAACAACAATGCTCTTTTAGGCCACCAGCCCCAAGGGGCAGAGGCGATAGAGGCTTCAGAGGAAGGTATGGGGACTAGCCCAGAAAGCTCTATTGTTTATTCTGTGGTGAAGACAAGGGCCACACTACAAGAACATGCCAGGTCACCATTTAGAAGTAGAAGGAGATTGCCAAAGCAGAGGCGCGGCAGAATCAGCCGAAGCAGGTCTTACACACTGCTTCGTGCTACTCTCCCTATATCCCAGAATACGTGGGTAATCAACCTGCAGCTTCGGTTGCTTCAGCATGTCATTCACAAGTTTCATGGCCTCAGCTCCCATTACCGCCACCATTGCCACCTACCCACACTCGAAGCCAGCAGCCAGAAGGGCACCGGCACGCTCAGCAGTAGCGTGACATCCGAGAGCAGTCTGAAACTCGTACTATCAACAACACTGTACCAGAATCGAAGCATATATACTGAGGAATATCCTACTTCTGATGTATCTTTACCTTTTATGCATTTTATTTTTTGTATGAGAAACAAGTAATGGACTTAATTTCGGTTGCTTATAATAATTGTACCAGCATAAATGAGAAAAATATGCCTTCCTCATAAATCTCCGAAGCTCGAAAGATTGCTTTTAAGGAAGCAGAAAAAAGTTCCGAAGCCACAAAAATTGTTCTTAAGAAAGAAAAATTCTGAAGCTACAAATGTCGTTCCTATGGGAGCGCAGAGTAAGTTTTCTTCTCAAAAGTTGTTCCTAAGGGAATGTAGAGCCAAAAATTGATGAAGCTGCAAAAAGTCGTTCTTAAGGGAACGCAGAGTAAGTTTTCTGCTCAAAAGTCGTTCCAAAGGGAATGTAGAGCCAAATACCGCCGAAATATAAGGTGAAGAAGTTCAAAAGTCGTTCCTAAGGTGATGCAGAATTTATACCACTGAAATAGAAGGTGAAGAAGCTCAAAAGTCGTTCCTAAGGGGATGCAGAGCTTAAAGACTCAAAAGTCGTCCCTAAGGGGATGCAGAGTCTTCAGTGTTCCAGTGTGGGCATACGTGTGGGTGTTCAAACATCGTCATCACATTGCATTACATCATTGCATCATTTAGCAAAACATCACATTATACATCATATCGCATCAATAGAAAGATCGAATACGAAGCAAATCTTCAGCAACACTTCGTTGAATGAAAATATGATAAGGCACAAAGCAAATCTTTAGCAACACTTCGTTGAATCAAAATATGCTAAGGCACGAAGCAAACTTTGGGTGACAATTCTATCAGATCTACCCTAGAAGGGGCTTCTTTCTTTACGAAGCATGAAAAGAAGGGAAGGTGTTTTTTTGCCGAAGGCTCAAAAACGGTATGTGCGTAAATTTCATGCATCGCAAAGAAATATATTACAATAGTTTACATGTTCGATTCATTGTTTCATACATCAAATGATACATAGTTTTATTATAATAAAAACCTAATCTTCCTTGAGAACTTTACCAGCAGCTTCGTGTAGCAGTTTGTCGACAACTTCGTCAATAATGGAGTTGTCAACACTCATTATATCTAATGCTTCTTTCATAACCGGATCAGTCAGGGGGTTGTATGGCTCCGGCAACGATGATAGTTCAACTGTAAATGGGTAAACTATTAGGTTAAAGCCACGAAATAAGTATCGAAGCTAAAAGTTAAAAAAACAATACCTATGCATCTTTCGCGTTCAGTAGCTTCTTCAGCTTGCTTAGCTTCTTCTCGGGTTTCATGAGTTTCTTTTTCATTTTTCTTTATTATTTCATTGGCCAATTCTTAGCCACCATTAACCCAGATATCAGAATAAAATTTTCCGCCCACTAAAGTGGCTTCGACCGAGGGGTCCCTTATGTTGTCTATGGAGAAGGCAGCTTCAGCTTCGACAGCAGCTTTAACATGATCGCAGCCAGCCTTCTCTAGGATAGCCGCGATCCCTCGAGCGCCGGAGAAGGCACAAATGTCCCTATGATCGCTCAGGATTTCCTCGAAAGCTTCGGCTTCCCCGCCTATCCACTCGATAACGCCTTTAGGGTCACCTCGAATAAAAGTTTCCTCGGAAGAATAATCACCCATTTTCGAAAAGCTAGTTTTTAACTTCTTCACGCAATCCAAGGATTTTTCAAAGCATCTTTCCTTGGATTTGCGAAGTTCTTCAACATTTTTCTCTAGCTTATTCTTCCAATATTCACTAATCTCTTGGCTAGCCTGTGCGAGCGTGCAGTTTTCATTGGCTTCAGCAAGCTTTCTTCAAAGATCTTCAGCTTCGACTTTATATGCTTCAGTTTGAATTTTAAATTTTGCTTCGTCTTCCTTTACTTTATCCACCAATGAAAGTAGAATTTTGTCTTTCTCTATGGCTTCGTTTCTCAGCCTAATGACCTCTGATCGAAGGTTGCTTAGAGCTGCAGAGCAGCTCTCGTCTTCGGCGTTCTTTTGCACCCTCAGGGCGTTGCTAAGGATCAAGCCCTGCAAGAAATAATAAAGGATTAGCGTGAGAATAAAAGACTTTGTTCCTAGGTTCATAAATTTCAAATTTCACTTCTATACCTTCAGGCTGTTGTATGCGAGGTTGTCCGCGAGATCAGCCTTTGTCATAGCGCAAAGGCCAACTTCAAGCTTCGAAAATCCCATGCTTCTGGCCATCTCCCGACAGACGGATAACTCTTTGTTAACTGGGAGGTAGTATAAGAAATCATCTTCATCTGTCCCGTTAAACACTAAGGCCCCCTTCGGGTACTTTAGCTCTCGGACATAGTGTTTGGCTTCAAAAATTTCTTCTTTGGACAATCTTTTCCCCGAAGCATGTCGAATGATATAGTTAGGATCTTTGAACGATGCTCCGGGAGCAGGGGAGCTGGTTTTTTTGGCTGTATCCATCACAGATATGCCGATATCTGGAAATTCCTCGGTCCTCAGTTGTGGCAGGCTTTGACTCAGCAGACACTGTAGGCCCAGCTTTGGCTGCGGCCTAGACTGTGATAGCCTCGGCAACTTTCTTAGTAGGAGCAGGGGACAAGGCTTTTGTGGTCTCCTTGATAGCGTCTAGTATGTTGGCCATCCTCCTCTTCTTGGAGTTGTGGCAGGAGTCTTTGGCACCTTCGACAATTCTGCCTCTGATGGTGGACTCAGAATTTCTGGAATCATCACAGTTTTTACCAATTCTGCCTCTCTGGCCGCATCATCTTTGGCTTCGGCTGGCCCAACTGTAGGCACCTTCGGCACCACAATGGATCCTTCAGCGCTCTGGGCGGCGGGAGCAACTTGTTCTGCTTCGGCAGTAGAGGAGGTCCCTTCACCAAATTCAGGCATTGTAGCCATTTCAATATATCGAGGCCGGTGGGTCAAAACCTTTATTTTCTTGCCCTTCGGCACAGCTGGGGTAGCCAAAGCGGTAGTTTTTCTCTTTTTTCCTTGCCTTTTCAAGGTGTAGCTGTAGTCAGGATACATGAATCCAATTGCATCAAAAACCCTGTTCAATCTTTTCTTGCCCCAACCCCCGAAGGCTGAGGACAAGGCATCATCTTCGGTCCTTGTATATGTCCTAAGCAACTCGTCGCTAGTAGCTTCAATGCATTTCAACCAGTCATCATTTGGCTCATCAAACTTCTCTCTATATCTAAAGGTATATTTCAATCGAACTAATCCACCTTCATTGGATTCAGAAGTAGTCTCCGTCGGCATTTCCCAGCTCTCCACAGGTGGCCACGCTCTGTAGGCTATATGCTCTTGAATTATGTCCCTTGTGCCAATGAAAGCATAGACGGTGCTGAAGGCTTTTTGGCATGCTTTGTCATTATTTTCAATCGCCACCCTCGGCCTTCGAAGGCCGAAGCGAGACTAGATTGGGCACTGGATAATTTCCTTAATGTCCTCCCTCTCAATAAGGTTATTCTTGACATAAAATCATTCCTCCATCCAGACTCCGGGCCACCTTTTTCGAAACGTTGGAACATGGTAACTTGCATTGAGATGGGCAATGAATCCACAACAACCGAAGTTGTTGTGATATTGTTCTTTCCTAGTAGACTTCGTCTCATACAACAATTCGTGCATATTGCAGAAGCACTTTGCGCTTGGTTCCAGCCCTTGGCTCCTTACAGCCTAAACAAACATCCCCATCCTAATTATAGCTTCGGGAGTAATTTGATGAAGAAAGATCTGGAATATCTTCAACACTTCAACCATAAATTTACTCAACGGGAAACGAAGGTCTGCCTTCATAAACTTCGGTAAGCAACAACTTCATTTTCTTCAGGAGCAGGGGCGGTGCTGTCTCCTCCAATCCTCATAATAGATATATCACGAAAGTACCTTCCTCTCATGGCGTCAACTTGACTTTGCTTAATAGTTGATTTTCCGAAGATGGTATGACTTGGTCGCCATGGCCGGTCCTCAGAATCTTCATCTCTACTTTCCACATCAAACTCATCACTGTCATCCGAATCTTCAGATAAATCCGCCATTATCTCTTTGTGATTTTCTCTGTATTGGTTTTTGCCATAGATTCGTAAAACCCAGCAATGAAAGGGTCCACAACTTTCTTCTTCTCGGCCACCTTCGACATTTCAGACACCTTCGGCAACTCAGACACCTTCTTCTCCTCAGACATTTCTTCAAAATTCCAGTATATCACAAAGATTGAAAATCAAGCAAAAGCTGAGGGCAATGAAATTATTTTTTTTGTGAAAATAATGCGAGGAACAGAAATAGCGCAACAAATGCCACCGTTGTGAGCTTCTATTTATATGCCTAGTGCATTACAACTATGCGGGCCCCATTTGTCATTGACTTTCGCTATTCTAGCGAAGGGAAGATGTTTTTTCGGACCTTCGGCTTAAGGCCTTTGTTCACATCGCAGTTTGAATGTGTTGCTACATGAACAAATTAATACTGCGAGGGGCTACTGTTGGGGCCCTTCATCTTCCGAAGGTCCTCAAAAACACGACTAACATGTTTTCCAAGTATAATATACTGTCACAGGAACCTTCGGCCTTGAGATGAAGGTGCACATGATATGAAAGGCGCAATCTGGGAGAAGGACGAATCAGCCCCGAAGCTACGGATGGAGAAGCTTCGGCTTAGCAGTGGAAGATGAAACCGACTTAGAGAGAAAAAGGCTGTCTAGTCCTCGATAGTTTACCCTTAGTTAATAATGAACGTCAAGGGCATGGATGTAATTTTACACGGGTTGCGTCCTGTGCCTATAAATAGATGAACAGTTACACCGTACTATTCACGTTGACTTATAATCACTCGCACGTCACTCTCGGATTTTCGCCTTCTGTCAAGACGAAGGTACAAATGTAATTCAATATCATTGATGTCTGTTTATGATTATATAATGAAAATATGAATAAGATTTAAAATGATTATTCATGTTCTCTCCCATGTTTCATATGCTTATGATTTCATTATTACATGTTGAGATGATGAATGTATGTCCTTTATAACCTTCGTCTGAAGATCATTATATTATAAGGGAGATAATGCTTCGAAGGACGAATGTCTTTAATTATTAACATTTATGTTGTCTTGTTCTTAATTTATAGCATTTGAGAATAAGTGATCAACATATATAAAACACGTGCATTCAGTATCATGTAAATCTGATAATTATCTAAAACGAATTTTAATTTGTAACTGACAGAGTATTAAGTTAAATTTCACGTACATCCAATCAAGAACTTAACATAGGGTTGTTTGCTGAATGTCTCCGTAAATATACTGATCATCTCTAATAAAAATCCATTTTTTTTCATACATATTTTTCACCGCCTGTCTTCTATAATCGTTTTTAGGGCAACGTGCGTAGACAGAGGCAGTACGCGTATGTACGGTGAAGGGCCTACGCTACACATGTGACATGTGAACTGCATACTGCTGCTGGTGCTGTCTGTCTGTGCTTGCCGTAGCTGTAGTCCATACAGGAAAAAGCGTGTTGCTGCAACGTGCACGTAGGGCAGAGATTTGACATGGGCCGACCCATGCACAGACAGCGTGCAAAAGCAAAGTACAACAGGAGCTACGCTTCCACGTGCAACGGCTCCAAGGCCTTCCAGGTGTTGCCACGCTAGCTAGAGCGCCCGGCCCGCTCTCTGCAAAAGCTGCCCAAAATAAAGCGTACCGAATCAGCGTGGAGCAGCATATTCTCTGACGTGCTAGCATGCATGCTGAGATTGTCATGGAACAGCAGCGGGTGCTCTTTAGCTACCTGAGATCGAGCCACAATAATAAATCGTTAATGCATTTATATGTGTTGTGTATAAACGTTTTATGTCACAAGGTTTTGAAGCTAGCAGCTAGCTAGCCGATATATATACATAGTCCGATCTTGTCTTCGACCTATCTCTACTCCTACATGAAAATGCATGTATCTGTTGATCTCGATATATTGAGTACATAGGCACATCGACAACCATATTTGTTCGTTGCCGTGAAAGTGCAATTAATAGCAATATAGGATTGTCCGTGTGTTCGTTAAAGCCACCAGCTACATATAAAAAGGTACCTTTCATTCGTGATGACACGTTATAAAGCAGCAAAAAAGTATGAGAAAAAATTGTGCTTTTGGATGATGGCGACATATCAAGCGTCTTCAATTATGCTACACCATATAGAACTAGTTTAAGATATATACTGATACTAATTATGCTACACGGTATAGCTATTTATACAATTTGGTATACTGTTTAAAAATATGTTTCCTCTTGCATGCGCACAAATTTAGGATGACAGGAATGTGCGATGAAAGAAAATAGATTGACATGCATTGAAATAAAAAAATCTTATTGAAATGCTTTATTTTCTCCATAAATATAGGATCGCTCCAAGAGGCAAGGAGCTAGACTTGTTAGAACAAGTTTATGATATATACTTATACAAATTCTGTTACATGTTGTAGCTATTTATCCAATGCGGTACACTGTATAAAAAATTGGTATGTGGTTCACTGGTGTACGCATCTACAGGTTTAAGCGTAAAAACCTTAAGTTTTGAGCATAAAACCCCTCAGTCGTAAGAGTAAATACCAAGCCAATGTGAGAGATTGATAGCTCTGGTGAGGATTATATTTACGATTCTATTTTTATGGCAGATCCAAAAAAAATATGTGAGTCGCATGCATGCGGTTTCTATTTTTATGCAGATCCAAAAATTATGGGAGTCGCATGCATGCAGTTTCCATTACATGCACGCTAATTTTGGATTGTATTTTCATTTCCACTTCACGCGCATAAAAAATTGAATGACATGAGTCACGCAAAGCATAAATTCTTATACAACGTCGCATAAATACTTACATCGTAGCATAATTAATAAAAAAACTAATATCGGTCCAACTAAGAACACCGACGAGAATTAGGGACAATTTTATGGCATACATAAAAATCTGGCAGTTACGAACATAAGTGATTTGATTTTTTATGGTAATTACGAACAGGTAAGAATTAGGGACAGTTTTATGACAGACATAAAAAACTGGTAGTTACGAACATAAGTGATTTGATTTGATTTTTAAGGTAATTACAAACAACATAAATCAAGGAATTGCCTTTTTAATGTGCATGCAAAAAATATGTATGTAGTAAACTAATATACGAACTCCGTGTTCAAGCATAAAATCCTACAATTTTTAGTATAAATAGTGCATGTGGTAGGCATTAAAACACAATAATCGAAACGTATAATACGGATCGGAGGAGGTAGTCACCGGAGGACGCCGTCGAGGACACAAGAACGGATGGAGGTCATCACTCAGGCCACCCGAACTGCGCCAGATCGAAGGATGTCATGCGCGAGCGCCGCTGCGTGCACCTCACACCTTCTGTGACGCCGCTCGAACCTCATGCAGTGTTGTCGCTACTCGCATGTCGGGGGCACCGCTTGCTCGTCCGCCTTGGGAGTGTCGCCGCCTCTCGTTCGCCTCTGGGCCCCGGGGTCGCCACCGCTTGCCCGCACTGGGACCCTGTCATCGCTCACCCTCTGGATCGAGGAGCCACCGCCACTACGCCACCGATCTGAGAACCGCCGCCGCTACTTCAGATCGAGGAACCGCCGCCACCGCAAACACTGGCTGGGGGTCCGCTGCTACGTGAGCTCTAGGCAACCGCCGCCGTCTCATGCGCCTAGGTGGGCGCCGTCGCTCGTGAATCGGGGTGGGGTGTCAAAAACTGAACCCTAGCGCTCTGAGTCTTCTTTTATACATGCCTAGACTAGGTCCGGCTTGACCGGATTGCACCATCTGACCTAGGCTTCCTCCTGTTATTGGAAGCCCAGGGCTCATAATATACAATATATACAAAGATGGTAATTCAATAGCAACGATGATCAACAAGAATCCTCAAAGGATAGAAGAAAATTTCATGGGTTGATGTAAAGGCAAACTTCAGGATCAACGAGGTTTCTGAGTGTGCAACAACCTAAGAAGAAAGGGGGGCTTGGGATTGTGAACCTAAGGTTTCAAAACGAGGGCCTCCTTCTAAAGGAGCTGCATAAGTTTTATTCTAGGTAGGACATCCCTTGGGTTAACTTGATCTGGGACACATAATATCAGGGGAAGGTTCCTCATTCTTGTGGGGAGGTTGGTTCTTACTGGTGGAAGGATATTTTTACATTCAATAGCAAATATAGATCTATGTTTAGAAGTGTAATTGGTGATGGTGCTTCAAGCCTTTTTTGGGAGGATAATTAGGCTATGGAAACTACGAAGATCAAATTCCCAAGACTTGCCTTTGCTTTAGATCCTAGGAACTCAATTAAGGATGTTAGAGAAGATCCTTATCTTTCCACCATTTTCTTCCTACTTTAGTCATATCAAGCACATCAAGAGTTACAGAACATGTAGGTGTTGCTGAAAGATACGTCATAATCTCTGAATGAAAAGGATTCTTAGGTCTAGAATGGAGGTGCTAGGAAGTTCTTAGTTCACAATTATTACAAACACAAACATACGGACACCGAGGATTCTATAATGTTCATTATGATCTAGAAGAGAAAATGTACTATGAGAACGAAGTTCTTCAGCTGGTTGTTGCTTGTTGATATGCTCAATACTAAGTTCATGCTGCTACAAAGAAATCAGTTACATGACCAAGAAAATAAATGTGTCCTTTCTCAAGATGAGATTGATGAGGACATTGATCATCTTTTCTTCCAGTGTGTTTTTTTGAAATGATGTTGGAGAGTTCTTAACGTCCAGTGGAACCTCATGCTCACCATTCAAGAAAAACTGGTTCATGCATATAAAAATTCTAGGGAAAATTCTTCTTGGAAATCATTATTATTGCTATGTGGGAGTAGTGGAAGATGCAAAATAGGAAAATCTTTGAAGGTATTGAGACCTCCCCTTGCCTATAGTTACATCATTTTAATGATGAAGCTCATCTCCAAAGCTTGTGGTTTAGAGAGGCTGACCAACCAACCTAACAGTCGCATAGAGGGGGTGAATAAGCGAAACCTGAAATTTAATCACTTAAAACAAAAACTTTATCCCAAATTAGTAGGTTAGGATAATAAGCGAGATAACCGAGTAGAGAGATAAGTTCTTCTTGCAAACGTGTTGCTCAAATGAATGCATAATGAACATGGGAGCAACACAAGATGAGTAGAATGTAAATCAACACGAGTGAACTTAGAGAGGGAGAGGGGAAACAAATCGCAAAGCACAAACACAATATATACAACAATTTGTTTACCAAAGTTTGGTTTCCAAATGAAATCTACATTTCTGTTGAGGTGTCCTAAGGGACCGTGTCTCTGTCAACCCTCTCATGTGATTCCAAAGATCAAGCTTGAGTCCTCTCTCTTTTATCGATTGAGATACCTAAGTCTCCGTGAGGTACTTCACACATCGAAGCCTCTTGCTAGTTTTACAATAGATGGGAGTCAAAATTCCAAGTATAAGAGCACAACATTGCATCACACACTCTCCTCGAAGTCACTCTCATAAGGCATTATGGCTTCAATGCTCAAATCACTATAGAAGAGCACTTGGGAGACTTGATCACTTTGGGAGTGTTTCTATTGAATATAGGAATGAATGATCAACTCTTGTGTATTGAATGGACTTGTTGGAGTCTATCAAACAACCCAAATAGCCGTTAGGGATAAACCCCAATTATCGCACTTTCTGCGGGTGCACCAGACCACCTATAGTACAGGACCGGTGCACCACCGGACCCCTATCAGACTGTTGTTCCTAGTGACCGTTCTAATGGAAAGCTGACTTGTTAGTGGCACCAGACCCTTCCATGTGTGCTGCCATATCAGCTAGTTGTTAGGTCCTTAAGTCGACCGGTGAAGTCTAAGGACCTATTGGGCAACAATGTTTTCTCAAAACCATGGTTTTACAATACTATACTTTGCAATTATCATGACAATACCGTAGTTTTGGTAGCTCAAAAAATACTATGATTTTGAGAAACAATGTTTGGATACAACATTGTAAACCATGGTATTCGGCAAAAGGTAGCCATGCCACGAAAACTTTGGGTTGGAGTGGAGTTTCCAATACTCCAAAAATATCATAGTATCTAGAATACCATGGTTTTGAAAACATAGTTCTTAGAAATGCAACCAAACACCTCGTGGTATAAAATACTATGGTATTACCCGAAACCATGGTATTACATAGAAACTATAAAATACTTCACTCCCAAACATGCCCTAACAGGTTCAGTGTTGACCGAACTAAGTTTGGTGCACCAGGGTCTTTAGCTCCTCAAATAGTCTCTCTGGATAAGTTGTCTGGTGCACCACTAGACTGGTCCGATGCACCAATCACATAAGCCCAAGAAAACTTCCTCTCTGCATAACCGGTCCGGTGACCCACTAAAAGTCGCCTAGAGGGGGGTGAATAGGCGAAACCTGAAATTTATAAACTTTAAACACACACTAAGGTCGGGATTAGCGTTAGAATTAAATTCAAGTTTGATAGATTGTTTCTCTTACTAGGAGTTGCTCAAAAAGTGCGGATGATGTATGGGAGCAAACTCAAATCAATACTAGCAAGGAAACGTTAGAGAGAGGAAAGAGTGCAAAACAAATCAAGTGAGAATCAAAGCGAGTAGACACGGTGATTTGTTTTACCGAGGTTCGGTTCCAAAGAACCTAGTCCCCATTGAGGAGGCCACAAAGGCCGGGTCTATTCCAACCCCTTCCCTCTCTCAAACGGTCACTTAGACCGAGTGAGCCTTTTCCTTAATCTCATGGGTCACTAAGACCCTGCAAGGATCACCACACACTTAGGTGTCTCTTGCTTCGCTTACAAGTCTCTTGAGAAAAGAAGGGAAAAAGAAAAGGCCAATCCAAGCGACAAGAGCAACAAAAGAACACAAAACACCCTCTCTCAAGTCCCTAATGGAATTGAGTTGATTTTGAGGCTTGGAGAGGATTTGATCTATTTGATGTGTCTTGGGGTGAAGTCTTTTGCTCTTGCAATGAGTGGGATCTTCAGAAAACTTAGATTGAAGTGAATGAGGTGGTTGGGGGTATTTATAGCCCCCAACCACTTCCTAGCCGTTGGTGAAGCTTGCTGGGGATGGGCGCACCGGACAGTCCGGTGCGCCACCAGACAGTCACTGTGCACTGTCCGGTGTGTGCCACGTTAGCGCGTCTGTTAGGGTTTGGAGTAGTTGACTGTTGGAATGTCTTGTCGTCTTGCTGCACCGGACAGTCCGGTGCCACACTGGACAGTCCGGTGACCTCTGACTTCTGTGGCGACACTGTTCATCACTATTCACCGAGTTAGACGATTGTTGGTGCGCAGAGAGTCGTTGCTTCGCTGGCTCACCGGACAGTCCGGTGCACACCGGACAGTCTGATGAATTATAGTGGAGCGCGCCTGCAAAATTCCCGACAGTAGCCTATTTGGAATTGTACGGGCCTGGTGCACCGGACAGTGTCCAGTGCGGTAATTTTCAGCACACTCTAAGTCTTGCTCCAATATTTGATTGAGTCCTTAACTGAATTTCTTTCTTGGTTTGTGTTGAACCTTATGCACCTGAGATAAATGACATCTAGACAAACTAGTTAGTCCACGTGGTTTTGTGATGGACGTCAACCACCAAAATCGATTATAGGAAATGGTTAAGCCCATTTCCCTTTCAATCTCCCCCTTTTTAGTGATTGATGCCAACACAAACCAAAGCAAATATATATTGCAAAAATGTAACTAGTTTGCATCTATGATGAATGTGCATAAGTTACTTGGAGTTAAACCAATTGCAAGTATCACTAAGTGTATATGGATTACTTTTCTTCTTTTTAACATTTTGGACCACATTTGCACCACTTATTTGTTTTTGTCAATCTTTTGGAAAGTCTTTTCAAATTCCTTTTGCAAATAGTCAAAGGTATAGGAATATGATTGCAAGAAGTATTTTAAGATTTGAAATTCCTCCCCCTGTTTCAAATGCTTTTCCTTTGACTAAATAAGAGCTCCCCTGAATGAATTCTCACCTTAGCTTTCAAGAGGGTTTTTGAAATAGATACCAATGAAAATTGACTTTTAAAATGACCAATTGAAAATTCATACCAATTGAGAATTCATTTTGGGGCTAACTCAAATATCATTTGAAATAAACATTTCCTTTTTGAAAGATCTTAATACCAATTTGAAAAATACACTAAAATTTTTGAAATGGTGGTGGTGCGGTCCTTTTGCTTTGGGCTTAATGTTCTCTCCCCCTTTGGCATAAATCACCAAAAATGGAGAACTTGAGAGCCCTTTTGCATTGTCTCCCCCTTTGGGGCCTAATACTTTCTCCCAAATGGTGAAATAAATATGAGTGAAGGTCATACCAATTGAGAGTTTGTGGGGTAACGACAAAGGGTAAATGATACCGTCAGATTTTGGAGTGGAAGCCTTGTCTTTGCCGAATACTCCATTTCCCTTTCAATCTAAGACTAAGCATAGAAATACACTTGAAAGCACATTAGTCTTAGCTTTGGCACAAGAAGAATAAGAAATATGCATTTGTACTAAATGAAAGAGACATGATCAAAGGTATATGAAATAGGTATGTGTGCAATGTTTCAATCAAAATTTTGAGAATCAAGTATATTAGTTCATTCCTAAGTTTGGTAAAGGTCTTCTCATGTAGTGGCTTGGTAAAGATATCGGCTAATTGGTTGTGGGTATTAACATAAGCAATTTTGACATGCCCCTTTTGCTGGTGATCTCTCAGAAAGTGATACCGAATATCTATGTGCTTAGTGTGGCTGTGCTCAACGGGATTATCCGCCATGCGGATTGCACTCTCATTATCACATAGGAGAGGGACTTTGCTTAATTTATAGCCATAGTCCCTAAGGGTTTGCCTCATCCAAAGTAATTGCGCACAACAATGACCTATGGCAATGTACTCGGCTTTGGCGGTGGAAAGAGCTACTGAATTTTGTTTCTTTGAAGCCAAAGACACGAGGGATCTCTCCAGAAACTGACAAGTCCCTAATGTGCTCTTTCTATCAATTTTACATCCTACATAATCGGCATCGGAATATCCCATTAAATAAAATGTGGATCCCTTGGGGTACCAAAGCCCAAACTTAGGAGTGTAAACTAAATATCTCATGATTCTTTTCACAACTCTAAGGTGAACTTCCTTAGGATTTGCCTAGAACCTTGCACACATGCATACTGAAAGCATAATATCCGGTTGAGATGCACATAAGTAGAGTAGAGAACCTACCATCGACCAGTATACCTTTTGATCTACGGATTTACCCCTGTGTCGAGGTCGAGATGCCTATTGGTTCCCATGGGTGTCTTGATGGGTTTGCCATCCTTCATTCCAAACTTCTTTAGTATATATTGAATGTATTTAGTTTGGCTAATGAAGATGCCCTCTTGGAGTTGTTTGATTTGAAATCCAAGGAAATACTTCAACTCCCCCATCATAGACATCTCAAATTTCTGTATCACAATCCTACTAAATTCTTTACAAGATGACTTATTAGTAGACCCAAATATAATATCATCAACATAAATTTGGCATGTAAACAAGTCTTTTGCAATTGTTTTAGTGAAGAGAGTAGGATCGGTTTTACCAACTTTGAAGCCATTAGTGATAATAAAATCTTGCAGGCATTCATACCATGCTCTTGGGGCTTTCTTGAGCCCATAAAGCGCCTTTGAGAGTTTATACACATGGTTAGGATACTCACTATCTTCAAAGCCAGGAGGTTGCTCAGCATAGACCTCTTCCTTGATAGGGCCATTGAGGATGGCACTCTTCACGTCCATTTGATAAAGCTTGAAGCCATGGTAAGTAGCATAGGTAAGTAATATATGAATTGGCTCAAGCCTAGCTACGGGTGCATAAGTTTCATCAAAGTCCAAACCTTTGACTTGTGAATACCCTTTGGCAACAAGTCGGGCTTTGTTCCTTGTCACCACACCATGCTCATCTTGCTTGTTGCGGAATACCCACTTGGTACCTACAACATTTTGATTAGGACGTGGAACTAAATGCCATACCTCATTCCTTGTGAAATTGTTGAGCTTCTCTTGCATTGCCACCACCCAATCCGAATCTCTTAGTGCATCTTCTATCCTGTATGGCTCAATAGAAGACACAAAAGAGTAATGTTCATAGAAATGAGCAACTCGAGACCTAGTAGTTACCCCCTTGTGAATGTCACCAAGAATGGAGTTGACGGGGTGATCTCTTTGAATTGCTTGGTGGACTCTTTGGTGTGGCGGTCTTTGATCCCTAACTTCTTGATCATCTTCCTTGTCTTCATTATCTTCATCTCTCCCTTGATCATTGTCCTCCTCTTGAGGTGGCTCATCCTCTTGATCTTCATCTTCATCATCTTGAGCCTGATCCTCATCTTAGGTAGGTGGAGATGTTTGCATGGAAGATGATAGTTGATCTTGTGCTTGTGTGGGCTCCTCGGCTTCTTTTGGACATATGTCACCAATGGACATGTTCCTAAGCGCGATGCATGGAGCCTCTTCATGATATAATTCATCAAGATCAACTTGCTCCACTTGGGAGCCATTCGCCTCATCAAACACAATGTCACAAGAAACTTCAACTAGTCCAGTGGACTTGTTAAAGACTCTGTATGCCCTTGTGTTTGAGTCATAACCCAGCAAAAAGTCTTCTACAGCTTTAGGAGTAAATTTAGATTTTCTTCCTCTTTTAATAAGAATAAAGCATTTGCTCCTAAAGACTCTAAAATATGAAACATTTGGCTTTTTACCAATGAGAAGTTCATACGATGTCTTCTTGAGGATTCGGTGAAGATATAACCGATTGATGGAGTAGCAGGCGGTGTTAATCTCCTCCACCCAAAACCGTGGTGTCTTGTACTCATCAAGCATGGTCCTTGCCATGTCCAGTAGAGTTCTATTTTCCTCTCCACTACACCATTTTGTTGAGGTGTGTAGGGAGAAGAGAACTCATGCTTGATGCCCTCTTCCTCAAGAAATCCTTCTATTTGTGAATTCTTGAACTCCGTCCCATTATCGCTTCTAATCTTTTTGATTCTCAATCCGAACTCATTTTGAGCTCGTCTTAAGAATCCTTTCAAGGTATCTTGGGTTTGAGATTTTTCCTGCAAAAAGAACACCCAAGTGAAGCGAGAATAATCATCCACAATAACTAGACAGTACTTACTCACGCCAATGCTTATGTAAGCGATCGGGCCGGATAGGTCCATGTGGGGTAGCTCTAGTGGCATGCCCGTCGTCATGATATTCTTGTGTGGATGATAGACTCCAACTTGCTTCCCTGCTTGGCATGCGCTACAAATTCTGTCTTTCTCAAAATGAACATTTGTTAGTCCTAAAATGTGCTCTCCCTTTAGAAGCTTATGAAGATTCCTCATTCCAACATGGGCAAGTCGGCGATGCCAGAGCCAGCACATATTAGTCTTAGCAATTAAGCAAGTGTCTAGTTCAGCTTGATTATCATTAAAATCAACCAAATATAGCTGACCATCTAACACTCCCTTAAATGCTATTGAATCATCACTTCTTCTAAAGATAGTAACACCTACATCAGTGAATAGGCAATTGTAGCCCATTTTCCATAATTGATAAACAGAAAGCAAATTGTAATCTAAAGAATCTATGAGAAAAACATTGGAAATAGAATGGTTAGGAGATATAGCAATTTTACCCAAACCTTTGACCAAACCTTGATTTCCATCCCCAAATGTGATAGCTCTTTGGGGATCTTCATTTTTCTCATAGGAGGAGAACATCCTTTTCTGTCCTGTCATATGGTTTGTGCACCCGCTATTGATTATCCAACATGATCCACCGGATGCATAAACCTACAAAACAAATTTAGGCCTTGTTCTTAGGTATCCAAACGGTCTTGGGTCCTTTGACATTAGAAATAAGCACCTTGGGTACCCAAACACAAGTCTTTAGACTCTTGTGTTTGCTCCCAACATATTTGGCAACTACTTTGCCTGATTTGTTAGTAAGCACATAAGAAGCATCAAAAGTTTTAAATGAAATGTTATGCTCATTTGATGCATTAAGAATTTTCTTTTTAGGCATTTTAACATGAGTGGTATGCCTAGAACTAGAAGCCTCATTTTTATACATAAATGCATGATGAGAGACAGAATGAGGTTCCTAGCATGAATTTTCCTAATCTTATGCTCAGTGTAGTTTGCAGGATATAAAATATAACCCTCTCTATCCTAAACCATAGGTGCCTTGCCCTTTACAAAATTAGACAATTTCTTAGGGGCATTAAGCTTGACATTGCTTTGGTTCCCTTGTTGGAACCCAATGCCAACCTTAATGCCAGGGCGTCTCCCATTATAGAGCATGCTTCTAGCAAATTTAGAATTTTCATTTTCAACTTCATGCTAGGCAATTTTAGCAGTTAAACTAGCTATGTGATCATTTTGTTGTTTAATTATAGTAAGGTGATCATTGATAGCTTCAACATTTACATCTCTACATCTAGTACAAATAGTAACATGCTCAACAGTAGATGTAGAGGGTTTGCAAGCATTCAACTCTTCTATCTTAGCATTTAAAATGGCATTTTCATCTCTAACATAGGAAATAGAATCATTACAAGCATTCAATTTTTCAATCTTAGAAACTAATTTGTCATTCTCAATTCTAAGACTAGAAATTGAATCATTACAAATGCTAAGCTCTCTAGATAAATTTTCACATTTTTCTACTTCTAGAGCATAGGCATTTTTCAACTTAACAAATTTTTTGTTCTCCTTAACGAGCAAGTCCTCTTGGCATTCCAAGAGATCATCCTTCTCGTTAATGGTTTCAATTAATTCATTTAACTTTTTCTTTTGGTCCATGGTAAGGTTGGCAAAGAGAGAAACTAAGTCATCTTCATTATCACTAGAGCTACCCTCATCACTAGATGTAGTATATTTGGGGGTGGCTCTAGAGTGTACCTTCTTTTTTGTCGTCCTTTGCCATGAGACAATTGTGGCCGACGTTGGGGAAGAGAAGTCCCTTGTTGACAGCGATGTTGGCGGCGTCCGCGTCGGAGGAGTCAGTGGAACCCCCGTCGGAGTCCCATTCCCGCACCATGTGCGCCTTGCCGTGCTTCTTCTTGTAGTATTTCTTCTTCTCCATTTTCTTCTTCCCCTTCTTGCCTTCGTCCCTATCACTTTCACTAGAATATGGACATTTGGCGATAAAGTGACCGGACCTACCACACCGATCGCACACCCTTTTGGAGCGGGGCTTGTAGTCCTTCCCCTCCTTTGCTTGAGGATTTGGCGAAAGCTCTTGATGATGAGCACCATCTCCTCGTTGTAGAGATTGGAGGCGTCGATTGGAAGCCTACTTGGTGTAGACTCCTCCTTATCTTCCATTGCTTTGAATGTAATGGGTTGCACCTCGGGTGTAGAGGTGGCGCCTTGCTCCAAGTTGACAATGTGTTTGGAGTCTTTGATCATAAGTTCAAAGCTCACAAACTTGCCAATAACCTCCTTGGGAGACATCTGTTTATATCTAGGGTCTCCACGGATTAGTTGCACTTGAGTGGGATTACGAAAAACAAGTGATCTAAGAATAACCTTGACCATTTCATGGTCATCCCATTTGTGCTCCTGAGGTTGCGCACTTGGTTCACCATGGTCTTGAGCCGATTGTACATCGCTTGTGGCTCTTCTCCTTTGTTGAGGACAAATCGACCGAGCTCGCCCTCGATCGTCTCCCACTTGGTGATATTTGTCACCTCGTCCCCTTCGTGCGGGGTTTTGAGGACGTCCCAAATTTCTTTGGTATTCTTTAGTCCTTGCACCTTATTGTACTCCTCTTGATATAAGGAGGCGAGGAGTATAGAGGTGGCTTGGGAGTTAAAGTGCCTAATTTGGGTGGCTTCATCTGAGTCGTAGTCCTTGTCCCCCACTTGAGGTGCCTGCGCTCCAAACTCAACAATATCCCAAATACTTTCGTGGAGTGAGGTTAGATGATGCCTCATTTTATCACTCCACATACAATAATCTTCACCATCAAAATATGGTGGTTTGCCTAAGGGAAGGGAAAGTAATGGAGCACGCTTTGAAATACGGGGATAGCGTAGGGGCATCTTACTATACTTCTTGCACTCATGGCGCTTAGAAGTAGTGGACAACTCATTGCCGGAGGTGGAGGGTGTTGAAGAGTTGGTCTCGTAGTAGACCAGTTTCTTCTTCTTCTTCTTCTTGTCACCCCTCCTATGTGACTTGATGGAGGAAGATGATTCCTCCTTGTACTTGTTTCCGGACTCTTTTGATAGAGTCCTCCCCAAGCTTGCGAGCTTGTCGCCGATCATGATCTCCCTCTTGGCGTGATCTCCAGACATCACTTCGAGTTGGTTAGACTTTTAATGAAGCACTGGCTCCGATACCAATTGAAAGTCGCCTAGAGGGGGTGAATAGGCAAAACCTGAAATTTATAAACTTTAAACACACAATAAGGTCGGGGTTAGCGTTAGAATTAAATTCAAATTCAAAAGATTGTTTCTCTTGCTAGGAATTGCTCAAAGAGTGGTTATGATGTATGGGAGCAAACTCAAATCAATACTAGCAAGGAAACATTAGAGAGAGGAAAGAGTGCAATACAAATCAAGTGAGAATCAAAGCGAGTAGATACGGTGATTTGTTTTACCAAGGTTTGGTTCCAAAGAACCTAGTCCCCGTTGTGGAGGCCACAAAGGCCAGGTCTATTCCAACCCTTTCCCTCTCTCAAACGGTCACTTAGACCAAGTGAGCCTTTTCCTTAATCTCATGGGTCACTAAGACCCCATAAGGATCACCACACACTTAGGTGTCTCTTGCTTTGCTTACAAGTCTCTTGAGAAAAGAAGGGAAAAAGAAAAGGCCAATCCAAGTGACAAGAGCAACAAAAGAACACAAAACATCCTCTCTCAAGTCCCTAATGGAGTTGAGTTGATTTTGAGGCTTGGAGAGGATTTGATCTATTTGATGTGTCTTGGAGTGAAGTCTTTTGCTCTTGCAATGAACGGGATGTTCAGAAAACTTGGATAGAAGTGAATGAGGTGGTTGGAGGGTATTTGTAGCCCACAACCACTTCCTAGCCGTTGGTGAAGCTTGCTGGCGATGGGCGCACCGGACAGTCCGGTGCGTCACCGGACAATCACTGTGCATTGTCCGATGCGTGCCACGTCAGCACGTCCGTTAGGGTTTGGAGCAGTTGACCGTTGGAATGTCTTGTCATCTTGCTGCATCGGATAGTCCGATGCCACACCGGACAGTCCAGTGACCTCTGACTTCTGCGCTCTGACTTCTGCGGCAACACTGTTCATTACTGTTCATCGAGTCAGACGATCGTTGGCGCGTAGGGAGCCGTTGCTCCGCTGACTCACTGGACAGTCCGGTGAATTATAGTGGAGCGCGCCTGCAGAATTCCCGAGAGTGGCTTGTTTGGAATTGTATGTGCAACCACTGCTCTAGAGAAGATGAAGGCAAACCGAATGCGAACTATGTACGTGCCAGGTTTAGAAATTCATGTACACAACGATTACATAAATGAATATCATCGCACAATGCTCAAACAATAACATAAAGAAGTATTGATTTATTACATCACAATGTCAGAGACATCCACATAGTCATCAACTTAAAGAGTAATCAAAGTGCTTAAGCAAAATGTAGTAAAGATAAAGCTCTTCATAGGTAGCTGACTGGGGGTTACCGCTAATCTAGGCCTAGAACTTGTTGTAGTCCTGGAACTCCTAGAAGTCCTCCATGTTGCCTTCATCTTCTCTAGAGCAGTGGTTGCAGTGTGGACAACCTAGTGTTTGGTGTTAAAGCAAGGGTGAGTACACATCAACGTACTCAGCAAATGCCCCATTTGGCTGAGCTGGACTAGCTTTATGTGGGGATTGGCTGATAGCAAGTTGCTTTTACTTTGTCAAGTTTTAATCTTTGAGATAAGCCAAGTGTTATCATAAACCCATGTTACTATCCCAAAAGGTACTCCCTTAGAGAGGAAATACTAGATTCCATAGTTATAGTCATCAATCATTAAATTATCATCTTAAATGTATCTAGAGTATATCTAATCAAAGCGGATCCCACGACTACTTATAACCATGAGCACGACTGATATACCAGTTTCTAACCCTTTGTAGAGGTCGCACACTTTACCTTGAGCTATGATTTCCGTTCTGCCCGGGGATCATGACTCCCCATTGATCACTTCCTAGGTGGTCCTGCAGGGTATCACTACATAGCATTTACAAAGATTGCCTAGAGGTCATAGCCGCCCGTTAGGTTTCTCCAGTTTGATAACACATAGTACCCCTCCCCGAAGGGGGCGACTGACAAAAGCAAAATGAAAGAACCTCGGCACCTAGCCTCGGCAAAGCAAGCACTGTGCCTAGACCCCATTGATAGCACGACAGCAAAGCAACTACACCTCAAGTTCCTCTAATTAATTAGCTAAGGGTGCCCCATTTCACCCTCATAGTTGTGGTGTTATCCTGAGTGGTCTCTCAACGAACAGGTCCTTATAGAGAGGTACTTGAGAAACAACCCGAGCCCCCTTTAGTGCCACAAGATCATAATCATATCTAGAATAGAAACATCGTATCATAAAATAGTCTCATCATGTTCATTGATTAAAGTATAGCACTAGCATAATGTTGATCATAATAGCCCAACCCAAAAAGGTAATCAAGGATAGGATAAATAGAAAGCTAGTCAATCCTCAGGTTGATCATGTTATGCGAGAGAATGAATTATAAAGTGAATAGGACATAATAGGTCAGAGAACACTTGCCTTCACCAAGCTGTAGCTTAGTGACTTATCCTGCAACTCCCTCGGGAAACACGGACATCTCGATGTCTAAGCAAAGCAATCACACATTCAACACACTTGGGGAATAACAAAAGAACAATACACCAATCATATGTAACAGAGTAATCACTGGTTCAACAAAAAATACAAACAAGGTGGTGTTCCCTAAGTATAGGGTAGATCACTACATAGGGTGGTTTGCTATTCACTAATCAAGTATGCGTTATTATAATATTTGTTCAAATAAAGTTAGTGTAGTGATGGGGTTAATCATTAGACGATGCTAAGTTTCAAAACTAGAACATTTGTTAGAATTGTCTACTCTTATTTTATTAAGGCTCTAATAACTTTATTTTCAAACTAGAGGTTATCTATTTATTGAGACATTAAAACAGTGTATGAACATAATTCTAGCAGATATACAAAATCATAAAGAACATTTTGCAATTTGAAGCACTTAATTTGGAGTTCATATGACAAAGTTATGAAATTTTGGGATTTAAAACTCTACTTTAAATACATTTTCCTAATTAAATAAAAACCCCAAGGCATAAATGTAAGATTCCAGGGGCTCAGACGAAAGAAATAAGGACGTTGGGTTAATTCCTAAGAACCCGAGGGTCTATTTAGCATAAACGCGCGGTTGAAGGGGTACTGGGTTCCCTCGACCATTATATCTTGGTTCAACGGCCGAGATTAGATCAGGCAGAGGCGAGTGCGCGTGCGGGCCTAGGTGACCGATAGGTGGGGCCTAGGGCCAGGGGCGTGGGGTACGAGAGTGGCTCTGGGTTGTCAGATCTTAGGCAGACGGTTAGGATTAGGTGCAGTTTATTTAAAATAGAACATCCGATCAGAGATGGATGACGCGGAGGTGACTAGCTCCGGTCATTTCTCTCGGTGGCCTAAGGTGGCGCCACCTGCGTCTATGGCGGGGAGCTCACTAGAGACGAGGGGTGTGGGCACTTTGAGGGTCTTAGGGTGGCTCGGATGGCCTAGGAAGATCGGGGAGGGTGCGGAGAACACAATGGCGAGGGCTAAACCGTGGTAGGTGCACCGGAGGGTGGCAGCCCATGGCTTGGCGAAAGCACTAACTATATCCAGTGAGGAATTGCATGCAGTAGAGAAAAAGGGAGGGAAATGAAGGGGCAGGGGTGGTTTGTTACCTCAAGGTGAACCTCAGGGGCCTCTCAGTGGCGGCAACAGCACGACGACGGCTTGGGATTATGCGAAGGATGACGGTTGAGCACAGACAGAGTGAATCAGTGGGGGAGGGGAGAAATTGGGGCATGCCCCTAGTTGCGAGCGTTTAGGCAATGTTCACCGTGGCAAATGGCATGGCAGGGCCCCAAAGTCGATGGCAATGAACAGTGGCAGTTCTTCCCTGGCGTGCGCGTAGCACGGGGTTGGGCAGGGCTCTACGGGCATGCGAATGAGGGAGGAGGAGAGCAAGTTGGGCTCTAGGGGTTCAAGTGGACAAGGGGAGAGCGGTTGCGGGTTTGACGTGCGACGTGGGCACAGTGTCCTCGGCGTGCGCACGGGGCACGAGGGCGGATGGTTGGAGGGGACGGGGTTGACGGGTGGGGTCACAGTGTGGCATTCATGGGCGATGATCACTGATAGGGCGGGGCCCACAATACAGAGAGAGGTAGAGCGAGTAGGCGAGCGGAGCAGAGCGGCGCCGACAGGGCAGGTCTACGACGCATAGAGAGGGAGAGAGAGCATGTGCGAGCATGGGGAAGGTGGGTCAGGGAGGGCCTAAAGACCTAGGGGAGGGGCTGTGGCTTGCTTTCCTTTTCCTATTTTCTTGTGAATTTGATTTCCCTTTTTATTTTCTCCTTTTGATTCAAATTTAAATATGCCACAAACTCAAATTGAAACACCTCAACCATATGCATCAAACAAAAGTAAGGTAGGAAGATCTACATGATGCAACACTTCATAATTATCTTAAGGTTTTGTCTACATGAAAATAAATACATCTCCAACTAAAACAATAACTCTCTTTCTAAAGGGAAAAGAATGGGGTTAAGAAAGAAAAGAGAAAATGAGTAACACCTGAATTCGTGGATGAGAGCAAATAAACTTTACACCCCAAAATTCAGGGTGTTACATATTTCATCTTATCCAAATTGTGCCCTTTCTAGCCTTGGTTTGAGCTATTGTTTGCACTGAATACTTTAATTTCATCTTTATGAACCTAAATTCATCCACTTATCAAACTAGTTAGATCACAATGTTGTGTTGGTCATTAAACACCAAAACTAATATTAAAATGGCTTAGAGCCCATTTCCCTTTCACAACCTTTCTATCTTGACTGGATAGAGCATACTATTATGGTCCTAGTAGAAATTGCAGTTTTTATTCCAAAACCATAAGAAGACTGTACTGGCCTTCAAGAAGAATGGAAAGACAGCTGACTTTGTGAAGTTTCCAAAGTATAGGGGCCACTATGATGAGTTCTTATGCTACAAGGCATTCAAAGAGGGCTAGTCTACAACATCAATCAATAAATACAACATTCTTAGGAATGAGTACTTCCATAAACTAGGGCCTAGTGGTTACAAAATTCATGTAGAGAAGTGGATCAAGATGGAAAATGTTCTCAAGTAGAGAGGTGTCATTCCTGACAACCATGACTGGTCAAATGTTTAAGGTGTTAGTACTATGGTCATGGGCATTCTCTAAAGATTGCAGGCTTTCATTGATGGACAACAATAAAGACGTGATAGAAAAGATCATTGATGTCGTGGATAATACGGTGTTGACGACAGGTATTCCGTGTTTTCAGCCATCAACTATCCATAGGATGAGGATAATTTCATGAACAAAGTGACTATTCTTACTACAAATTAAGTTCTATGTCTTGTTTGGAGTATTTGAATGCAGGTTGAAAAAACACGCTAAAAGGAGCGAAAATGGCTACTTAGGCATAAAAATGGCTAAGCCAGTGGCACCATGGCCGCACGGACACACCCCTGGTCGGCCGACCACCCCATAGGCCAACCATGGCCTTACTCATCGGGCCTTGTCCAACACAAATTGAAGGTGTATCTACGTGGATGACATGTCAAAGAACCTTAAGACTACCACATCATTAATCCAAGGCACTTTGATCCAATGGCTAAGGAGGAAACATAATCTAAATCCAAGGATCATGGGAAATAACTGCCAAATCGACCTTAAGGAAGCCCTCTAGACCATTGGATGAAGAATGGCGGAAAGAGTGGCTGGCCGACAACTTGACTTGGCCGCCCAACCATAAACATGTCCGTCCTCCACTGACTTAAGCTTGTGAACTGACCTAGGGGCACTATATATTATCCCTAGACATAGAGAGGCTATAAATACTACCTTGGAGCTCATATAAGAAGATAAGAAGAAAGATGAGAGCAGACACACCCTAGAGACCTTCCTCTCTTTATTATTGTATCTTAGGTTATATATTTCCTAAGATTCAAGTCGAGTCTGAGCTTTACCTTAAGATTTTTGGATTCTCTTCAAGTCCTTTGGTAACTGTTCCATATCTTTTGACTATCATGCTTTTTCTAATTATACTTGGTGTTCTACTTTGAATATCACTTTCAGTCTTACTTCAAGTATTACATTCAAGTATTACTCTACTTTACTTCTACTTGATTATTGTTGCGATAGTCTAGGAGCACTCTATTCAAGGTTTATGTAACACCCAAAATCCTATTCTAAGATTTATAAATATTTCTTTATAAGATTTGGGGTTAAAAGGTATTTTAATATAAGATTCCTCATTTTTAAATGTTATTCTGGAAAAAACATAAAATTAAAAGCTTGGGACCATAAACATAAGGAAGACTTTTTATTATTCTCTTTATGAACTATATACAAATGCACCCCCTAAAAAAAGTTAAAATGAAATAACTTATGGGAAAAGAATATTGTGTGGGTTGCATAATTGAATCATTTTTTTGCATAAATAAATTAATTAAAATAAATTATACCTGCATCATGTTGGAGTTTGTTTGTGCATCTAACTTAAAAATTTGAAAATTCAAACTTGGATTTGAATTGAAATAGAAAACATGATTAAAACAAGAAAATAAGAAAGAGAAGACCTCACCTTGTTCTACCTGGGCCGAATCCACGTTCTGGCCCAGTCTCCTGCGCTTCTATTCCTTTTGTTCACTGTGAACAGGTCCCTGGTTGCGTGTCACTAACGCGTGGGTCCCATTACCCAGACTGCAATGCCGCACGCCTGCACTGTGCCCTGTCGCTGGCATCATGGGCCTAGGCGCCAGGTGCTCCATCTACCTGCCATCACCTAACACACCAACAGACTCTATTTTGTTGCACGATTTCGACCGGGGATCTCGCCCCTACCTCCATCCCCCTCGGACTTACCTCCTAGGTATAAATCGCGAACCATCGGGAACCCCCCTTATCCGTCTGGTGATCCTTGTGGGGCTAGCCGTATTGCTGAGCGCAGAGAGAGTCCCTTGTGGGTGTTTTCTGAGTCTAGGTAATTTTACCTTGGGACCCCTAAACTTCTCTGTATTAGTGCGCCCAGCCCAGGAAGTTAGGAAATCAGATAAATGGATTAGAAAATTATTTTTAATGTGTAAATAATTGCTAGAATTTTGTATAAGCCATAGAAAATTCATATGAAGTCCAAATTAGTCCATTCCAGTTCCTATAATTTTGTAATAATATTGTTTATCAAATAGTGCCACTGTTTTGACATGAAAGCCACATTAAAATTTATATCCTATTTAATCTTGTACAAACACATATAATCTTTATAAATTCACAATTTCTTCGCTTTAATTCCGATTTGACCCGTTCCAGTTGCGTTAGCTTCGTATAAATATTTACTATGCAGTAACACCATTTATTATACCATGTCTCATTATTTTATGATTAGATCTTTATTTAACTTATGATGGTTAGTCTGGTTAATGTGCTCATCATTATCTATTAAAATATGATCTATGATCAATTTAGAACTTAGATTAAAGTTGAGATAACTATTTATAGAATAACCTCTTATATGATTTATATTAATCAATTTATAATATAGTTTAATATTTTAATCACATAACTTCTCTATAAAATCATAACTCCTTAACCATGACTCCGATTGTAGTAATTCTCGATCCCACAGCACGTTACAACGCGTAGACCATTATTATTCAGTTTGTTCTTATGTTTGGTGTGATGTTAATTTTGTCTATAACATGCTTGTTTGTATTGCTACGACTAGCACGAGGTCATGAGGATCTAAAGAATCACCCTGGTAACTGGAATCTCAAGTGCCAGGCAAGTTGTGTCCTTGACCACTTTTATACCCAATAATATTCTTTATTGTCACAATTCAATGCATAGGTTTAATTTTGATAGGACCCAATAGGTCACCCTAGTCTGTTTATCCATTTTACCTTGTTTACCCCTGAATCATATGGGTAGTTATGCTATTGCTTTACATGGTTTTGGGTTAATATTTCATTATATCCATGTTCCAGTTATTTTGTTATTCTATTTATGTTCATGTCAAGATCATTATATTATTGTTAATTGGAACATGGAGCTTAACTTGAGAAACACGTGCCACCACAAGGGAGGAATGGGACCCCTTGGCTAACTAATTAGGAAAGCTAGTGGAAGACTACCTTACCCGAAAGGGCAAGGGCAGTAGGGGAGTTGCATTCAAGGAGGTTCTCGAGTTGATTTTGCTGCGATGACAGTTAGACCGGGGATTCTTGCAAGTGCTCTTCCCATAAACTGTAGCGGGTTTTCGGAAGCTAGTGGAACTTTGTAAAGGCCTCGTAGTGGATCCCTAGCCATTCACCTTGGTAGTATGTAAGGGTCTAGCTAGCCTTGGCGACATGGAAACACGACTTGTGGGTAAAGGGTACAACCTCTACAGAGTGTAAAAATGGTATACTAGCCGAGCTCACGGTCAAGAGCAGCTCAGGACTCTCTGATGATTAATCTATGGAACTTAAATTCAATTTGTCATATGCATTGCATGGGATTTGTTATTAATTTTGTTCTATTATTATTATTATGGTTTGGTATTTACTTATACTTAGTAACTGCTAATAAAACTTTGACCAACTTATAAAAGCAATGCTCAGTTTCAACCTTTATTTTATTGATCAGCCTTACACTTCTCATGAACTCCCACCTTTGGTGAGTTCATGTCACATTATTCCCCACAACTTGTTGAGCGATGAACATGTGTGAGCTCACCCTTGCTGTCTCACACCCCCCACAGATCAAGAACAGGTACCACTGGATGAGGCGCATGATGGATGTTGCACTGTGTTCGTGAGCAGTCTAGGTCGTCGTCTCCCAGTCGACTTTCTAGCGCCAAGGATGGATTTTTGGTCCTGTTATATTTATCTTTTATTTTGTAAGACGTCCGCTATGTAATAAGTACTCTGAGTATATTGTGACATTTATCTCTATACACTCTGTTATTATATATGTTGTCTTCTTTGGCGCATGTATGAGATGCACCCAGCTTTGTCCCTTAAAGCCTGGGGTGTGACAGAAGTGGTACCAGAGGAATGTTAACTGGGACGAAACCTAGATAGAATTGGACAAACCCTTATCTACTTATCTTACTCTGATTCATTCCATACTTACCTTATCTTGATCCTGTCTCACCTTGTGCTATTCTACTCTGATTATTCTTACCTTTACGACTCTAAGACAAGATGGATTTCACACCTTGGAATCCTACCACTATGAACTTTTCAGAGATAGGGAACCTAAGATGAAATTAAAATTATTTTCTCTATTAAAAATGTTGGTTGATTGTTCTGATGATCAATGCCTGATTTGCTTCTTTGATTGATTGAAATAGTAAAGACGAGTATCTTAGCATGTACCACCATAAGGTAATGAATTAACTTTAGTAGGTGACATACTAATCTACTTAGCTAATAAATCTAACATTCCTCGTAATTACTCGACTTGTCTACAATTCTTCCTTTCTTACCCTGTGTTTCTAACCCAGATGGGCTACCCCTATAGTGTTAGAAGAGAGCACTATAGACGTGATCCCTGGTATGTCATGGTTAAGAAAGGCAAAGGCAGTCTATACACTGCTAAAGAAACCATAGAACTCACCAGTTCCAAAGGAGAAAGATTTGAAGTTGGAATTGTAGTAACTACCGCTACCAGACTAGCGACATTCTTAGTAAATGGGAAGTTTATTGGTGGCAACATCCGTGTGGTTAGAGATTTTCTGGATGTCTTCCCAGAAGAGTTACTAGGGATGCCACCATATAGAGAAGTTGAGTTTGTCATTGATCCCTTACCTGGGACTGCCCCTACTTTCAAACGGCCATACATGATGTCTGTAGAAGAGTTAAAGGGACTGAAGAAGCAGTTAACAGAATTACAAAAGGTTGGGTACATATCCGAGTTCCTCACCTTGGGGAGCACCGGTACTATTTGTACAGAAGAAGGATGGATCGCAAAGGATGTGTGTGGATTATAGGTCCCTTAATGATGTTATCATGAAGAACAAGTATCTGTTGCCCCGCGTTGAGGATTTATTTGATCAAAGGAGAGGTGCTAGGTTATTCTCGAAGATTGATCTCCGATCGGGTTATCACCAAGTGAGGATTAGGCCATCGGATATTCCCAAGATGACTTTGTCAACCCGATATGGTTTACATGAGTTTACCGTTATGTCATTTGGACTAACTAATGCACCAGCTTATTTTATGAATCTGATGAATAAAGTGTTTATGGAGTATTTGGATAGACTCGTCGTAGTATTCATCGACGATATTCTTATTTATTCCAAGAGTGATAGCGATCATGAGGAACATCTAAGATTGGTGCTATAGAAGCTATGAGATAATCAACTCTACGCCAAGTACAGTAAATGTGAGTTCTAGATTGACGAGGTGTCATTCCTTGGACATATCATTTCTAATGGATGGATAACAGTGGATCCTGCTAGAGTCAAGGGGATAGTGGCGTGGAGCATTCCCACTATAGTTACTGAGGTCCAGAGTTTCTTGGGACTAGCAGGATATTATCGGAGATTTATTGAAGGATTTTCTAAGATCGCCAAGCTTATGACCTCACTTCTAGAGAAGGGAAGAGAGTTTAGGTGGGACGAGAAGTGCCAAGACAGCTTTAATCAATTAAATATGAGATTGATATCACCACTAGTGTTGGTTATGCCAGATCTACAAAAGGGATTTGATATCTATTGTGATGCATGTGGCCAAGGCTTAGGATTTGTGCTCATGCAAGATGGACATGTGATTGCCTATGCGTCTCGTCAGTTGTGGAAACATGAGTTGAACTACCCCACTCATGACTTAGAGCTGACAGCCGTTATGCATGCGCTTAAGATTCGGAGACATTATATCATGAGAACCAAGTGCCAAGTGTACACGGATCATAAGAGTTTGAAGAACATACTCACCCAACAGGATCTCAACCTTAGGCAACGTCGACGGTTGGAGCTTATTAAGGATTACGATTTGGAAAATTCACTATCACCCGGGCAAGACGAATTTGGTTGCAGATGCCTTGAGTTGAAAGGAGCACGCTCATTCAGCTATTGTTGCCCAGCTACTCGATGAGATTGTTAGGATTTTAGGAGACTTAACCTGGGAATAGTTGCTCACATTGAAGGAGTTACTATTGATGTGGAATCTACTTTGGAGCAAGAAATCCGCAAAGGACAAATTGGTGATGCTAAGATAAAAGAGATCAAGGATCTGATTACTGAAGGTCAAGGTTCGGAATTCATGGAAGATGAGCAAGGCACAGTATGGTTCAAGGATCGGATATGTGTTCCTGAGATTGAATGCCTTCGTGAGACTATATTGAAGGAAGCCCATGACTCGAATTATTCTATTCATCCTAGGAGTACCAAGATGTATCAGGATTTGAAGCAGAGATACTGGTGGTATGGATTGAAGAGAGATGTGGCTGCACATGTGGCTATGTGCGATGTGCATCAAAGAGTTAAGGTTAAACACTAGAGGCCAGCTGGATTATTGCACCTGCTTAAGATACCCGAGTGAAAGTGGGAAGAGATTGGTATGGACTTCATTACTGGATTGCCTCGCACCCCGAGAGGATATGATTCAATATGGGTTATTGTGGATAGACTGACCAAAGTGGCTCATTTCATTCCGGTCAAGACTACTTATAAGTGATCTCAATTGGCTGAGTTATATATGGCTCGGATTGTGTCTCTACACGGTGTACCGAAGAGGATCATTTTGGATAGAGGATCACAGTTTACCTCAAGATTTTGGAAAAGTTTTCATGAGAATATGGATACGAAGTTGAATTTTAGTTCGGCCTACCATCCTCAGACTGATAGACAGACTGAAAGGACTAATAAAGTATTGGAAGACATGTTGAGAGCTTATGCCCTTCAGCATGGTAGTAGTTGGGACAAGAGTCTACCTTATGCTGAGTTCTCATATAATAATAGTTACCAGGCCAGTCTAAAGATGTCACCGTTCGAGACTCTGTATGGCAGGAAATGTAGGACTCCTCTATATTGGATCAGACTAGAGGAAGACAGTTCTTTGGACCTGAACTTATTCAAGAGGAAGAAGAACAAGTCCGTATAATTCAGGAGAATTTGAGGGTAGCTCAGACCAGATAAAGGAGCTATGATGATAATAGAAGGAGACCACTGGAATTTGTGGAAGGTGATTATGTGTACCTCAAGGTGTCACCACTTCATGGAGTGAGGAGATTCAAGATTAAGGGCAAATTGTCCCCTCGCTTTATTGGACCATTCAGAGTTTTTAGGCGAGTTGGAGAGATGGCCTATCAACTCGAGCTACTTGATAATCTATCTAATGTGCATAATGTATTCCATGTGTCTCAACTTAAGAAGTGTCTCCGTATCCCTGAGGAACAGTTAACAATGGAAGAGCTCAGTGTTCAGAGAGATTTGGCTTACATGAAGTATCCTATCAAGATTCTTGATACATTGACTCGAGTTACAAGGAATAAAGTGATAAAGATGTGCAAAGTTCAATGGAGTCACCACGGAGAAGACGAACCTGCATGGGAAAGAGAAGAAGAGCTTTGCATAGAATTTCCCCATCTGTTCCATAGTCCTTCCTAAATCTCGAGGACGAGATTCTTGTAAAGGGGGGTAGGATTTGTAACACCCAAAATCTTATTCTAAGATTTATAAATATTTCTTTATAAGATTTCGAGTTAAAAGGTATTTTAATATAAGGTTCCTCATTTTTAAATGTTATTCTGGAAAAAACATAAATTTAAAAGCATGGGACCATAAACACAAGGAAGACTTTTTATTATTCTTTTTATGAACTATATACAAATGCACCCCTTAAATAAAAAGTTAAAATGAAATAACTTATGGGAAAAGAATATTGTGTGGGTTGCATAATTGAATCATTTTTTTGCATAAAATTAATTAAAATAAATTATACCTGCATTATATTAGAGTTTGTTTGTGCATCTAACTTAAAAATTTGAAAATTCAAACCTGAATTTGAATTGAAATAGAAAACAGGAAATAAAACAAGAAAATAAGAAAGAGAAGACCTCACCTTGTTCTACCTGGGCCGAATCCACGTTCTGGCCAAGTCTCCTGCGCTTCTGTTCCTTTTGTTCACCGTGAACAGGTCCCTAGTTGCGTGTCACTGACGCGTGGGTCCCATTACCGAGACTGCAGTGCCGCGTGCCTGCACTGTGCCCTGTCGCTGGCATCACGGGCCCAGGCGCTAGGTGCTCCATCTACCTGCCATCACGAAACACCCCAACAGACTCTGTTCTGTTGCGCGATTCCAACTGGGGATCTCACCCCTACCTCCATTCCCCTCGGACTTACTGCCTGGGTATAAATCACGGACCATCGGGAACCACCTTATCCATCTGGTGATCCTCGCGGGGCTAGCCATATCGCTGAGCGCAGAGAGAGTCAAAGCTCATCACCGAGTGAAAAGGGCCACCGCTGGGGGAGAAATCGCTGCCGCCTCGGATTTCTGTGTTCGTCGTCATGTGGGCACGGGAGAATGTAACCGGGTGTTCGCCATGATGCATCGCTTGCGCCTGTGGCATCAATTCGCGTGGAGGCATCGCGGTCCGTGGGGAAATCGATCGCCGAAACTTGGATTTCCGCATTGGTCGTGCCTCCTCATCGATGGAGCTCCGCTGGGCGCCATCTATGGTGAGAACCTTCTTCGCGCATTCACTCTTGGCCCTTCATTGTGTAGCGTCCGTTAGGTTGGATTTCGGGTCGCCTGGGGCACTGGTGGCCAGCTTGGCAATGTGGCGCCACCGCGCGTGGCTCGTGCATGGTCGTTTGCGCCACCATGGGGAGGATGGAACAGCTGCCGTCAGATCTTATCGGACGGTCTAGGTTTGAACCAGCGTGGGTCGTTGATCTCAGGATGATCAGACGAGATTAGATATTGTGTAACGTTTCGACCAGGACGATTTCAGCCATAGATTTGTGATCCAGTGATGAACGTTAAATCCTCGACTCATTAAATCCTTACCATCGGATCTAGATCGGGCGGCTTTGGGCGGGTACCGGTTCGGCCGAGATCCGATCTAATCCGTGTCCTTGGCAGGTGATCCAACGGCCAGAATCCTACGATACCCCTTTGAGGGATAAATTCGCATAAGAGCCCTTATGGTTTTACAGAATAAACCCATAGTCCCTTGTGGTTGTTTTCTGAGTCTAGGTAATTTTACCCCGGGACCCCTGAACTACTCTGTATTAGTGCGCCCAGCCCAGGAAGTTAGGAAATCAGATAAATGGATTAGAAAATGATTTTTAATGCGTAAATAATTGCTAGAATTTTGTATAAGCCATAGAAAATTCATATGAAGTCCAAATTAGCCCATTCCAGTTCCTATAATTTTGTAATAATGTTGTTTATCAAATAGTGCCACTGTTTTGACATGAAAGCCACATTAAAATTCATATCCTATTTAATCTTGTACAAACACATATAATCTTTATAAATTCATAATTTCTTCGTTTTAATTCCGATTTGACCCGTTCCAGTTGAGTTAGCTTCGTATAAATATTTACTACGCAGTAACACCATTTATTATACCATGTCTCATTATTTTATAGATCTTTATTTAACTTATGATGGTTAGTCTGGTTAATGTGCTCATCATTATCTATTAAAATATGATCTACGATCAATTTATAACTTACATTAAAGTTGAGATAACTATTTATAGAATAACCTCTTATATGATTTATATTAACCAATTTATAATATAGTTTAATATTTTAATCACATAACTCATCTATAAAATCATAACTCCTTAACCATGACTCTGATTGTAGTAATTCTCGATCCCACGATCTCGTTATGACGCATAGACCATTATTATTCAGTTTGTTCTTATGTTTGGTGTGATGTTAATTTTGTCTATACCATGCTTGTTTGTATTGCTACGACTAGCACGAGGTCATGAGGATCTGAAGAATCTCCCTGGTAACTGGAATCTCAAGTGCCAGGCAAGTTGTGTCCTTGACCACTTTTATACCCAATAATATTCTTTATTGTCACAATTCAATGCATAGGTTTAATTTTGATGGGACCCAATAGGTCACCCTAGTTTGTTTATCCATTTTACCTTGTTTACCCCTGAATCATATGGGTAGTTATGCTATTGCTTTACATGGTTTTGGGTTAATATTCCATTATATCCATGTTCCAGTTAATTATTTTGTTATTCTATTTATGTTCATGTCAAGATCATTATATTATTGTTAATTGGAACATGGAGCTTAACTTGAGAAACACGTGCCACCACAAGGGAGGAATGGGACCCCTTGGCTAACTAATTAGGAAAGCTAGTGGAGGACTACCTTACCCGAAAGGGGCAAGGGCAGTAGGGGAGTTGCATGCAAAGAGGTTCTCAGGTTGAATTTGCTGCGATGGCAGTCAGACAGGGGATTCTTGCAAGTGCTCTTCCCATAAACTGTAGCGGGTTTTCGAAAGCTAGTGGAACTTTGTAAAGGCCTCGTAGTGGATCCCTAGCCATTCACCTTGGTAGTGTCTAAGGGTCTAGCTAGCCCTGGCGACATGGGAACCACGACTTGTGGGTAAAGGGTACAACCTCTGCAGAGTGTAAAACTGGTATACTAGCTGATCTCACGGTCAAGAGCAGCTCAGGACTCTCTGATGATTAATCTATGGAACTTAAATTCAATTTGTCATATGCATTGCATGGGATTTGTTATTAATTTTGTTCTATTATTATTATTATGGTTTGGTATTTACTTACACTTAGTAACTGCTAATAAAACTTTGACCAATTTATAAAAGCAATGCTCAGCTTCAATCTTTATTTTATTGATCAGCCATACACTTCTCAAGAACTCGCACCTTTGGTGAGTTCATGTCACATTATTCCCCACAACTTGTTGAGCGAAGAACATGTGTGAGCTCACCCTTGCTGTCTCACACCCCCACAGGTCAAGAACAGGTAGCACTGGATGAGGCGCATGATGGATGTTGCGCTGTGTTCGTGAGCGGTCTAGGTCGTCGTCTCCCAGTCGAATTTCTAGCGCCAAGAATGCATTTTAGATCATGTTATATTTATATTTTATTTTGTAAGATGTCCGCTATGTAATAAGTACTCTGAGTATATTGTGACATTTATCTCTATACACTCTGTTATTATATATGTTGTCTTCTTTGGCGCATGTATGAGATGCACCCGGCTTTGTCCCTTAAAGCCCGGGGTGTGACAGTTTAGGATTGTGTTATTCTATTGTTAATCAAGTCATGTCTTGCTTGTCGGTGCTATAAGCCACACTTAGTCATGCTTACTAGGCTAGCTAGCTCTAACCCTCTTGCTAAGGAGGAGCTTCAGTGTTCAAGGTCCGCTTGAACACAATTATAACGCGACATCCTAACCATGCAGCTATGGGTTGGTAGCCCCTCTTGGTCACAGCGAGAGTGAGGCCAGTGTATCCCAACCCAATCGTCCGGTATGCCCATAGGTGATAGTTGGCTTCCCTTCAGTGTTCGTTTATTACCCCTAGGGGCCCTCAGAACATATAGAATATTGCTCGAAGAAAGTTATTACTTGTGTTAGATAATCAACAGGTTAATCATGAATACTACTTTGCAACATAGTAAATGTATAGTTTGGTTCTCTTACTCCACGTTGTCCTACTAGCCAACTTTACCAAGCTACCAACCTTAGGGTCCCTATCTATTTCTTTCACATACACCTAGCTTTCCATACTTTGGATTGCACTTACCCTTGTCTGAGTACTAGTGTATATACTTGCCAAGTTTACAATTCATTTTAAGTTTGAGTTAGTGAGTTCAATCGTAGCCTGCTGCTTCTTGTGATATCTAGAATACTCCTAGTGAAAGGCTACATTGGTCTTTGTGCACTTGTGGATTAAAATCTAATTGACATAAGAACCACCAACATACATTGAAAGGGTAATTTGCCCTGGGTAGAGAAATAGACAAGCTGGTGCTTGCCCTCAACAAACCTAAGTACCCAATCCATACATGAGGATATAGGAGTTTGTTGTGGATGTTCGGATTTGCTCATAGTATTAACACCTACAGGATCCTATAAAGAGGTACTCCCTTCATTCCAAAATATAGTTCTTTTTAACCCACTTTTTTCTATCCACATTCATTCAAATGATAATGAATATAGACATATGTATAAACTACATTCATATGTCACTTAATGAACGTATGATCAGTATAAAATGAATAATATTTTGGGATGAAGGAAGTAAAGCCAAGAGGACATGGTGGATCTTGATTATGTGATAGTTAGAACCAAAGATTCTATTCTAGATGAGAATCAATGCCAAGTGGAAATCATAGTAAGCCATCTAATTCGGAAGGGTTAATGCCTCCTCATACTGACATGGTAAGCACATCTCATTGAAGTATTTGTCCTTCAACGAAACTCTCTCAAGGCCAATTATACCTAGTGGATGATATTCAACATCAAACACCTTGCGAGCTACATATACCCATGTGGAACCTAATCACTAAAGTGGCTTATGGTAAGGCTTCTTTGTCTCACACAAGGATGACATAAAACAACATCAAAATCCCAACCAATTACTTAATTATTTGCGTTGATTAGATATGTGATGAATATGAATAGTTGGAGCTAGACATCCAAGGTGGTGATATGGAAACTGTAATTGCACAGGTTCTATATGGATGTATATTATGGCAGAACAGGTAAATTATCATAGTCAATGCTCAACAACCATGAACGACTATTGGGGCTCCCTCACTACAAGACTCTCCATGTAGTAACCTCACCCCTTGTAAGAGGTCCACTACTATAGACTCGCCACATAGGAGCCCCATAACTCCTAAAACAATACCTTCACATGCTCCACTGCCTCCTAAAAGGTAAACATGCACAAGTCAAGCCAGACAACAAGTTAGAGCACACACAACCACTTAGCTAAGTATGCATCAAAGATGTGAGAATATTACTTGAATGATAAGGAGTTGACATTACCGTCAATGCCTAGGTCAAGGAACACCTCAAGATGAAAATACCTAAGAAATAGTCAACAAAGCCTTCTTTATAAAGATGAGTGTTAAAGCGAAGAAATAATGTATGTTAGGCTAAGACCACATGCTAACTAAAGCATAGACATATTAGCATGACAAGCCACTAGTCCGACCATAGTAAATACCTAGATTCCATGAGTGGTACATGAAGGAGAAAGCCACTGATAGGAGCTATTTTGGTATGTTTGTAAAAGGTTCTGACTACTATAATGGCCTTGGGGTGTTTGTTTGGGATTATAATCCGCCAAGATTATATAATCCAATTTGTTGGATTATATAATCTTGGCGGATTATAATCCTAAACAAACACCCCTTAGTGTGGTTGTCACACCCGATTTTAGAAAGCAAACCGAATGCAAACCATGTACGTGCCAGGATCAGCAATTCACGTACACAGCAGTTACATAACCGGACATCATCACACAGTGCTCAAATAATAACATAAAAGAAGAATACTCTGATTACATCATGATGTTCAAGACATCCACATAGTCATTAGCATAGATCGAAGTGCGAAAACGAAACATACCAACACACGGCCTTCGTAGGCAGCCAACTGGGGGTTTGCTTCTAACCCACACCTATAACTCATCATAGTATTGGAACTCCTAGAAATCCTCCACCACGAGTTCATCTTCTCATGAGCAGTGGATGCAATGTGGACAACCTGGGCGGTTTGGTGTGTAAAGCAAGGGTGAGTACACATCAACATACTCAGCAATTGTCCCATTTGGCGGTAGTGGACTAGCTTTATGTAGGGTAAAGATCCAGGAGTTGCTTTTAATTGGTCTGGTAATTATTACTAGTAGAGAGCTAGGTTTTAGCATTAACCCAAGTTATTAGCCCAAAAGTACTCCTTACAAATAGAAAGAATGCAGGGAGGTGAATTATAAAATGAGTGGGACATAAATAGGTCAGAGGACACTTGCCTTCACCAACCAGCTGCTGCTCATGGTCTTCGCCTGCAACTCCTTCAGACTCCACCAACGGTCCGTTATCTATATGAGTTCAAGCATACATTCCACAATCTTAACATAGAAAGAAACAATACACCATACAATAAAATATAACAAATAAACAGACATGTGGCGCATGACTCACATCTACGACTATAACAAATAAGCATCTACGAATTAACAATCGTGCTATGCATAAATAAAATCAGAACTCGATCCTAATTAACTTAGTATTTGATTAATCGTCGTTATACTATGCACCTTAATTATTAAATGTGACCCTATGTAAATTTAAAAGGATCGTCGCGTAACGAAGCGCGCGACACGACACACTAATCGAACGGAAATAAAAGGATTGTCGCTCAGTGAATCACGCGACACAACAAGTAATTTAAAGGGAATTAAAATGGATTATGGTGCGACAAAGCGCGCGACAGCACACGCGATCTAAACTGAAATTAAGAAGAGTTGTCGCGCGATGAAGCACGCGACAACACACATGAATTAAACTGAAATTAAAATGAATCATCGTGCGACGAAGCGCACAACACAACACATGCTTTAAACTAAATTTAAAACGAATTGTCATGCGGCGAAGTGCCCAATGCAACACATGAATTAATATGAATTTAAAATGAATCGTCATTCGACGAAGTGCACAACACAACACATGAATTTAAACTGAATTTAAACATAACTACGTGCTAGGGTTGCGCGCGCTGGGGCCGCATGCTTGGCCATGCTCGCGCCGGGCCTCACCACGGCTGGCCACGTGGCACAGGGCCCTGTCGAGCCGGGCTGCCGGATAGGGGCCGGGCCACCGGGGCTGCACGGGGAGGGGCTACGCACGCACACGAGGAAGGGGATCGACTAGGGGAGGGAGAGAGAGGGGGAGGGAGGAGAGGGGAGCTCACCCCAAGCTCGACGGACAGCAGAAACTGCTCACCAAGATCCAACCTAGGGCAAGGGGAGAGGTGGAAGAGAGGGAGAGAGAGGTTGCTGCGCGGAAAAGAGAGAATGAGGGGGGCGGGCGCATAGGGGAAGGTGGGGCCTGGGCCCATGCCGTGGGTCAGGCTGGGCCACGGGCCGGGCTGACTACCCTCTACTCTCTCTGGCCTGCTTCTAATCGAGATTAATCCATGAATCAAAAACTGAAACTAGACAAATACGCAATTATGCACAACATCAGACAAAATAAATATGCTCTAGCATGATGCAACAACAATATCAACTTAGGTTTTGTTTACATGCGATACGGACACCAGTCTCTATATTGCTTTGAAAATAGGAGGAAGGAGCGAAACGAGAAGAGAAAAGAGAGTAACACCTAAATTTGGTGAATATTGGAGACGAAAGTTTATACCCCCAAATTCAGGGCGTTACAAACCTATCTGCCTTAAAAGAATCTCGCCCTCGAGATTCAAGGTTGGCTAGCAAAGAGCTCAGGATACTTGCCCATCAGATCATCTTCATGCTCCCAAGTTGCTTCTTCGTTAGAGTGGTGACCCCATCTAACTTTGCACATTCTGATAGTGTTCCTCCGGGTGACCCTGTCTGTAGTCTCCAGAATCTGCGTTGGCTTCTCTATGTAGGTCAAGTCTTCTTGAACTTCCAGACCTTCCACTGGCAACTGCTCTTCTAGCACACACATACACTTCTTCAACTAAGACACATTGAAGACATCATGCACTGCTAACAAATCTTCTAGCAAACTAAGCTGATAGGCCACTTCTCCACGCTTTGCGAGAATGTGATATAGACCAACATATCGGGGTGCTAGCTTGCCTTTGACTCTAAACCTTCTGACTCCTCTAGTAGGCGATACCTTCTGGTAGACAAAATCTCCTACTTCAAAACTCAGTTCTCTTCTTCTTGTGTCTACATAGCTTCGATGCTGTCACACCCGGTTTCGAGGGCAAAACCGAATGCATAGCATATGTGTGCCAAGATCCATTTTCCACACATATGTTGATGTCACAAGTGTAATATATCAAAAGACAATGCCATAAAGGCTTAAAAAGGAGTAGAGTAACTTTATTACATCATCCGAATCATAGTATCTTAAACAAGTATCATTATGAAAGTACGGCGGAATTAAACATGGACACTCTTCCATAGAAAGTTGACTGGCGCATCGTTAGACTCAAAATTCATCAACGTCATCTGCGAAGTCTTCGTCATCACCCTCTGATCAAAATATTAGCAAGGGTGAGCTCACTTATGGTCGGGGCTCAGCAAGTGGGGGAAATAATGCAAAGTTAATAAGGTAGGCTATGGATAAGCGGTAAGCATTTTAGTTGGTCAATATTTTATTAGAAACACCTGACTTACTAATTGTAAGTGTATCCCGAAATTTCCCAGTTAAACATAAGTACATGAGTATATTTCAAAATACTTAAGTAAAATCACTTAAGCAAACCACTGGTGGATTGTTGGATCACGATTTATTTTCCATCTTTAAGTTCAATTATCATGTGATGGTCTAGGTTGCTCTTAACCGTGAGCATGGCTGATATATCAGTTTTACACTCTACAGAGGTGGTACAACTTTACCCACAAGTCGTGTATCCCATCTAGCCTTGGTTGATCGGACCCATAAACACTTCCTAGGTGAATGGCTAGGGATCCAGTATGAGGCTTTCACAAAATATCCTTAGAATAAAGGCACCCGCTAAGGTTTCCACATCAGTATTGATGGCTCTCTTGGTGAGGTAACTTAGTCAAGACTACCATCCCATGTTAACACGAGCTGCCACCAAACCACTACCGCCCCTCTTGCCCATCTATTAGGTAGGGTTGCTAAGCACTAAGTCTATAGAGCTCATTGCCAAAGCCAGAGCCATTATAGCACTCGTGGTTGCACTGTTATCCTGGGTGGTCACTCCATGTTCCATTTAATATAAAATGTTCTTATTTAACCATCGGGTTAACATCATAAATAAAACTTCATTTCCAGAACATATTATCATTAAAAGAGTGACATCATATTTATCAAGTTGAGCAGTACCAAAAATTGCTAAGCATAGCATTTTTCCCAGGGTAAATCAAAGAATAGGGTTGGTAATTCTAGGAAATCCTATTTAGGCAAATCCCATCAAATTATGCAATATCTGAAAAGTAAACATTATTATATGCATTATTTGGGTACAAATAGAAATGCAGAGGGAGAATCCACTTGCCTCGCTCGAAAGTGTCTTGTGGGTCGTCCTCGGACGAGTTTGGTTCGTCTACCTCACAGTCAACTTCTAGCATCGATTTGCATATCGTACATACAAAAGTTTACATACGCCAAATAAATAAACATTCACCATTACATGGGTAACATTCACCATTACATAAACAATCACATATCAAACAACTATACTTGTAAATAATGTCTAAATCATAAATATTTTATTAATCCACTAAATTTTCCACTTTGAGTTATCATTGGTGAAAATACGAGCAGGTGACTACGAAGCTAGTTTATCTAATATAATGTAGATAAAATAACTTTAGTAACATAATCATGGTTATTTTGACATAAATAGATATTTTACTAATTCTAAGTAATTATGTGCTATACGTATGAACACATTTATCATGACTAGTAAAAATCCAAATTTTAACATGACCAAGAAGATGGGGCCTAGTACTTCTTTCATTTTCTTATATCAGTAAAATTATACTTAAACCACTACTAACATAATATTACTTTATGTGCTAAAATGAGAAGTTAGTCGAAATGTTTCTAATACTACATCACAGAATTAAAGAATCATGACAACCTATGTATTTTTTTAAATTATAAAAATAATGTCCATATTCAAAATACTATTGCTGGGGTTGATTCAAATTTACACGTATACTTCGGGGAGTAGCACATAAGGTTTTTGGATCTCTTTTACATACATTTGTACTGCAGAAAATACAGAAATAATTTTCAGAAATTCAGAGGGCCAAAAGGCAAAACGACTTTCTTCTACCTTGAGCTAGTTCGTGTGCACAGGGAGCTCGGTGAGGTGTGTTCGGCGAGCAGGGGAGACGGGTGTGTGTCACACTTGGATTTAAGGAACAAATCCGGGTGCATCTCATATGTGCGCCAAGGAAGAACAACACACATAATAACAAAGTGCATAGAGATAAATGTCATAAATATCATAAATGTACTTATTACATAGCGGAGGACTTACAAAAATAAATGATAAAGTAAAGCGAACTAATTATTATTCCCTGGCGCCACAAAGCTGACTGGGAGACGCCACCTAGATCAAGTCGAAAGCCTCAGTGTTAGGCGGCTCCTCTTCGACCACCTGTTCTTCTCCTGTGGGGGGGGGATGTGAGACAGCAAGAGTGAGCTCACATACGTTCATAGCTCAACAAGTCGTGGGGAATAATGTGGTATGAACTCACAAAGGTGGGAGTTCATGAAGTGTAAGGCTGATCAATAAAATAAAGGTTGAGGCTGAGCATTGCTTTTATAAGTTGGTCAAAATTTTATTAGCAATTACTAAGTGTAAGTTAATACCAAACCTTAATAATAATAAATAAAGTAATAGTAAAATAATCCCAAATGCGATGCAAATGTCAAATTAAATTTAAGTTCCATAAATTCATCATGTGAGGGTCCGAGCCGCTCATGACCGTGAGCATGACTAGTATACCAGTTTTACACTCTGCAGAGGTTGCATATATTTACCCACAAGTCATGTTACCCATCTGCCAAGAGACGGCCAATCCCGTACACCTCTACCGAGGAGGCGAGGCTGGGTAACACTACAAGGCCTTTACAAAGTTCCACTAGCTTCAGAAATCCCGCTATAGTTTATAGGAAGCTCCAGTGCAGGAATCCCTCGCCTGACCGCCATCGCAGCAAAATCAACCCAAGGACCTCCCTACACTGACCACTCCCCTACTGCCCTTGCCCCTTTCGGGTAAGGAAGACCTCCACTAGCTTTCCTAGTTAATCAGCCAAGGGCATCCCATTAAACCCTTGTGGTAGCACTGTTTTCCCGGATGGTCGCTCCATGTTCCCATTAATTTAATGATCTTAACATGAACAGTAGTAATAAAAAGATAATAAAAGAGTAATCATGAATAATGTATCTCCATACCCAATCCACATAAAGCAATAGCAGGTACTACCCAAAATATTTCAGGGGTGAACAAGGTATAAAGATAACCAAAACTAGGTAACCTATTGGATCCCATCAAAATTAACCTATGCAGATCATTATAATTAATAAGAACAAGGCTGGGAAAAAGTAAGTGATCAAGGGCACAACTAGCCTTCAATGAGCTCCTGCTGAGCTACTTCTACTTGCTGAACCTCAGAATCCACAGTGACTTGCTTGTCTATTCGCATCAACACAATACATACATAGTATAGCAAAAATCAACATCACACCAATCATGTAAATAAAATACATGATATAAATCTACATATTAAAATAAGATTATAGGAACTGGAATAATTAAATTTTGAGTTATAGATTTCAAGTTATGAATTTCCTAAGGTTTAATGTGCTCGAAATAGGATTAAGTGAGAGATTAATTTTCTTACTGTTTTCATGTCAAAACAGAGACATTAATGTATAGACAATAATATTACAAAATTTTAGGAACTGGAATGGACCAATTTGGAGTTCATATGCATTTTCTATGAATTATACAAATTCTAGGGTTTATTTTCATATTAAAAATCCAATTTCCAATTCATTTTATCAATTTAACTCTGTATTGGACTGGGCCTCATTTTCCAGAGAGTGCAGGGGCTACGGGGTAAAACTCCTAAGACCCAGTGCACACTAACCTAGGACGGCCGGTTCTATTTCAGAAAAACACAGGGGTTCTTTTGTGAAATGTGGACCGAAGGGGTATGGAGCGACCTGGTCCACACAATCGACCACCGATGCTCCAGATTAAACCCACGCATCATGAACACGTATAATCCGCTCCGACCGTTAGATCCGATCTCAACGCACAAAGGACAACCACGCACCAATCTTGATCTAAGCCGTCCACGTCCTCATCAACGATCTAGATCGCAATTACGCAAACCGGTATGCCACGATCTAATCCTGACCGCCCGTCAAGATCTGACAGCGCACGTGCTTCTTCCTAACCCGGAAACTCGCCACGAGGGACCGTCATCCCCCCACGGCGACGCGCTCACCGGAGAGCCACCCAATCCGCCGATCCAGTGAAGCTAACCTACAGTGATGTGCAAAAAAATGAAATTGCAGCTAGCGCGAGTGCGATATGGGATGGCTCACCAGGGATTTGGCCGCGAAGGTACCCAGTCCACGTCGTGGAGCGGAGTTGCAGCGGCGGCGTGGTACAACAAGGAATTCCAGGGGCTCGGGTCGCTCCCCATGTTTGGCACTCCACACACAATCCACACACGCCGTAGAGCGCCCAAGACCCAATCCCGACCACCAAACGTCGATGCAGGAATGGGGCAACAATGGCGGGCGGTGGCCTACGCGTCGCGGTGGCATCTGGTGAAAACAAGAAATTGGGGATAGAGAAGGGAGAGGAAAAAGGAGCGCGTGCACGAGCTACTTATACTCAGCCCAGGCGGGAGGCCGAGTCAATCCGCGCCTGCGGATTCGCGGCGGAGGAATCGCGCTGGCTGCGTTCTTCGGCATGGCGGGCGAAGCTGATGCGCGTGGGGGGGAAGGAGGTAGTGGAGAGGCTGCGACGCGAGCCCCGCTGGCAAGAGACAGAGCGCGCTGGAAGTCAACTGGGCCACGCACGCGCATCTGAGGGAAAGAGGAAGTGGGCCGAAATGAAGGCAGTCGGCCCAGGGAGTTCCTTTATTCCTTTTCTTTTTATCTTTTCTTCCTATTTTATTTTCTTCATTTCTAAGTTTAGTTTGAATTTGAGTTTTGAATTCAAACATTGTGCAAATTTTATCCTCCAATCATATTGTGAAATGAAAATACAAATTCTGGAAATAATAGTATATTATTTATATTTTTATATCATTTCTCTTCTCATTTTCAAAACCTTAATTTTAATTTAGGGTTTAATCCAAATTTTAGAATTATTGTCTCATTATTATCCTTATTATTTTTATTTAATGCACAAACATATAACTCCAACATGATGCATACTTTTTTATCATTGTTTTAATTCATCTTTAAATTATATGTATGCTCTTTTTATGATGCAAATGTGGCACATAAAATAAGGAAATCCTCTATATATTCCTTTTATACAATTTTGAGTATTACAAATCCTACCCCCCTTAAAAATAATACCGAGAGGTAAACTGTGATCCCCGGTCTGACACAATCTTCTTTGGCACACCATGTAGGCAGCCAATCCGTGCCATGTACAACTCTGCTAACTTGGCTCCTGAATACGTGGTCTTTACTGGAATAAAGTGGGCTATTTAGTTAGCCTGTCCACAATCACCCATATAGAATCATATCGAGCAGACGTGCGGGGTAATCCAACAATGAAGTCCATGCCAATCTCTTCCCATTTCCACTCAGGTATTTTCAGTGGGTGTAGTAGTCCGGCTAGCCTCTGGTGTTCAACCTTAACTCTTTGGCACACATCGCACATAGCCACATGTGCAACCACATCTATCTTCAATCTATACCACCAATACTTTTGCTTCAAATCTTGATACATCTTAGTACTCCCGGGGTGGATAGAATAAACTGAGTCATGTGCCTCCTTCAATATGGTTTCTTGAAGACTATCGATATCAGGAACACAAATCCGATTCTTGAACCATACCGTGCCTTACTCATCCTCTGTGAATTTTGGGCTTCTACCCTCTGTTATCAGATCCTTGATCTCCTGGATTTTGGCATCACCAACCTGACATTTACGAATTTCTTGCTCCAAGGTAGGTTCTAATTCAATGGTAACTCCTTCCGTATGTGTAACAATCCCCAGGTTGAGCCTCTCAAAAATCTTTTGCTAATTCATCGGGTAGCTGAACAACAATAGCGGAATGAACGTGCTCCTTCCTACTGAAGGCATCTGCAACCAAATTTGCCTTGCCTGGGTGGTAGTGAATCTCCAAATCATAATCCTTAATAAGCTCCAACCAACTGCGTTGCCTAAGGTTGAGATCCTTCTGAGTGAATATGTACTTCAAACTCTTATGATCTGTGTATACTTGGCACTTAGTTCCCATAATATAGTGTCTCCAAATCTTAAGTGCATGCACAACTGCTGCCAGCTCTAAGTCATGAGTGGGGTAGTTCAATTCATGCTTCCTCAACTGACAAGATGCATAGGCGATCACATGTCCTTCTTGCATGAGCACACATCCCAATCCTTGGCCACATGCATCACAATAAATGTCAAATCCCTTCTGCAGATCTGGCATAACCAACACTGGTGGTGACATCAATCTCTTCTTCGATTGATCAAAGCTGTCTTGGCATTTCTCATCCCACTTGAATTCTCTTCCTTTCTCCAAAAGCGAGGTCATAGGCTTGGCAATCTTAGAGAACCCTTCAATAAATCTTCGATAATATCCTGAGAGTCCCAAGAAACTCCGAATCTCAGTAACTGTAGTGGGCACTCTCCACTTCATTATCTCCTTCACTTTAGCAGGATCCACTGATATTCCTCCATTAAATAATATGTCCCAAAAATGGCACCTTATCAATCCAAAACTCGCACTTGCTAAACTTAGCATAAAGTTGATTATCTCGTAGCTTCTGTAGCACCAACCTTAGATGTTGTTCATGATCACCTTCACTCTTAGATAGATAAGAATATCGTCGATGAACACCACGACGAATCTGTCCAAATACTCCATAAACACCTTATTCATCAAATTCATGAAACAAGTTGGTGCATTGGTTAATCCAAAGACATAACAGTAAACTCATATAATCCATATTGGGTTGAGAAAGCCGTCTTAGGAATATCTGATGGTCTAATCTTCATCTGATGGTATCCCGATCAGAGATCAATCTTCGAGAATACCCTGGCTCCTCTCATCTAATCAAACAAATCCTCAATACAGGGTAATGGATACTTGTTCTTCATAGTGACATCATTAAGTGATCTATAGTCCACACACTGGTGCTCCCTAAGGTGAGGAACTCGGACGAATATACCCTGCTTCCTGTAACTCAGTTAACTGCTTCTTAAGCTCCTTCAGTTCTTCTACAACCATCCTGTATGGTCGTTTAGAAATAGGGGCAGTTCCAGGTAAAAGATCAATAACAAACTCAACTTCCCTATCTGGTGGCATCCCTGGTAACTCCTCTGGAAAGACTTCCGGAAAATCTCTAACCACCCGGATGTTGTCACCAACAAACTCCTCAGGTATAAAGAACATTGCACGCTTGGATGAGGTGGTTACTGCAATATTAACTTGAAATCTTTCTCCTTTAGGACTAATGAGCTCTATAGTACCCCTACCACATGCTATGATGGCCTTTGCCTTCCTTAACCATGACATACCAAGGATCAGATCTATACTGTTGGCCTCTAATATTATAGCGGTAGCTTCAAATTCGCTTCCCATAATGGTTAATATCAATCTACGCGTCATTTGATTTGCCTCAATAGGCCCTTTAGGTGTGATTACTATCATTGGTTTTCTCATATTTAGCAGGGGTATCTCATTAGTGTTGGCATATCGAGCACACATGAATGAATGTGTAGCACTAGAATCAAACAGTATGGTTGCAGGAATGGCATTTATGTAAAACATACCGAGTACGATGTCAGCACCATCAGGAGTATCATCAACACTGACTTGATTCACCCTGGCTATAGAATATCCCTTGCCAGGAGTCTGTTGCTTGTTCTTAGCTGGCGTACCAGAATTCCCCATCGGACAAGCATTAGCATAGTGCCCAATCTGACTGCACTTGAAGCATGTAGGGCCAGTCTTCTGTCCTGTAGACCTCGTCGGGGTGCCAGTGGGAGTAGCCTGACGAGTAGAGGTGTCCGTGGAGACCCCTGTGGAGCATACTGAGCTGGGCGTGGTCCTCCTGGTCGAGTCGGTGTACCCTGTGGCGAGACATAGCGGGGACGAACATTGCTGCTACCTTGTCCCTGTGAGATAGCCTTCCTCTTCAGATCTCCTAATTGAACACGGTTGTGTTCAATTGCAAGAGCCTTATCCAGTAGCCTCTGAAATGATGGAAATGTGTGTGCAACCAGTGCATACTGTAGGGGTCCATTAAGTCCTTCAATAAAATGCTCCTGCTTCCTCTCATCCTCATCAACTTCCTCCGGAGCATATCTCGACAGCTAAATAAATTTGTCTCTATACTCGCTGACCGACATGTTGCCTTGCTTCAATGACAGAAACTCCTTCTTCTTGATCTTTATCGAACTAGCTGGAATATGGTAGTTCCTGAACTGTGTACTGAACTCTGCCTAAGTAATAGTATCAACAGCATGATGGGCAGCAGTATAAGAATCCCACCAGTCAGCAGCAGGACCTGTCAGACGACCTGAGGCATAAAGAACTTTCTCCCGGTCTGAGCATTGGGCGATGTTGAGCATCTTCTCAATTGACTTCAGCCAATCATCTGCATCAAGTGGATCTGGCAAACTGGCGAAGGTCGGTGGCTTATGACTCATAAATTCCCGGCGCTTATCACGAGGTGGAACTGGTGGTGGTGGTGGAGGCAATGGTACTTGTTGTTGCTGCTGTTGTTGAAGTTGTTGTTGCAGCTGCTGTTGTGCCCTTCTCTCCTGACGTATCTCTTCGCTCTCCTGGCGCAACTCCTGGCGTATCTCTTCTCTTTCCTGACGCATCTCCTGGCGTTCCTGCTGCATCTGGGCACGCATATAAGCCATAGTGTCCGCCATTTGCTGCATCATCCTCATCTGAGTTGCGATCACTGGGTCAACTCCGCCTGGTGGAGGATTAGGAGGATTCATCTCTGCTGGCTGTGGCTGAGGTTGTCTATATATCCACCGAGTGTGTCGATTAGGAGGCAAATCAATTCCACCACCCCTCCTGGTATTGACCATCTGAGTTAGATACATATGGTAAGAGAGAGTAGTAGACAAGGCAGTAATTAGGAATCATGTTACTTTGGGGGATTTATTAGCTAAGCAGATTAATGTTCTACCTACCATAGCTAATTTATTACCTTATGGTGGTACATGCTAAGATGTCCATAATATCTCAATCAATCAAAGAAGCAAATCAGACATTTATCATCACAACAATCAAACAACATTTTTAAATATAGAAAATAGTTTTGATTTTGTCTTAGGCTTCCTATCTCTTAAAAATGTCAGAGGGGTAAGGATTCCAATGTGTGAAATCCATCTTGTCTCAGAGTAGAAGAGGTAAGAATGATCAGAGTAGAACAGTAGAAGGTGAGACAGGATCAAGATAAGTATAGAAAGAATCAGAGTAAGGTAAGTATAAAATGAATCAGAATGAGATAAATAGGTAAGGGTTTTATCCATTTCTATCTAGGTTTCGTCCTACAGTCAACATTTCCTCTGATACCACTTCTGTCACACCCGGATTTAAGGAACAAATCTGGATGCATCTCATATGTGCGCCAAGGATGAACAACACACATAATAACAGAGTGCATAGAGATAAATGTCATAAATATCATAAATGTACTTATTACATAGCGGAAGACTTACAAAAATAAATGATAAAGTAAAGCGAACTAATTATTATTCCCTGGCGCCACAAAGCTGACTGGGAGACGCCACCTAGATCAAGTCGAAAGCCTCAGTGTTAGGCGGCTCCTCTTCGACCACCTGTTCTTCTCCTATGGGGGGTGTGAGACAGCAAGAGTGAGCTCACATACGTTCATAGCTCAACAAGTCGTGGGGAATAATGTGGCATGAACTCACAAAGGTGGGAGTTCATGAAGTGTAAGGCTGATCAATGAAATAAAGGCTGAGGCTGAGCTTTGCTTTTATAAGTTGGTCAAAATTTTATTAGCAATTACTAAGTGTAAGTAAATACCAAACCTTAATAATAATAAATAAAGTAATAGTAAAATAATCCCAAATGCGATGCAAATGTCAAATTAAATTTAAGTTCCATAAATTAATCATGTGAGGGTCCGAGCCGCTCATGACCGTGAGCACGACTAGTATACCAGTTTTACACTCTGCAGAGGTTGCACATCTTTACCCACAAGTCATGTTACCCATCTGCCAAGAGACGGCCAATCCCATACACCTCTACCGAGGAGGCGAGGCAGGGTAACACTACGAGGCCTTTACAAAGTTCCACTAGCTTCAGAAATCCCGCTACAGTTTATAGGAAGCTCCAGTGCAGGAATCCCTCGCCTGACCGCCATCGCAGCAAAATCAACCCAAGGACCTCCCTACACTGACCACTCCCCTACTGCCCTTGCCCCTTTCGGGTAAGGAAGACCTCCACTAGCTTTCCTAATTAATCAGCCAAAGGTGTCCCATTAAACCCTTGTGGTAGCACTGTTTTCCCGGGTGGTCGTTCCATGTTCCCATTAATTTAATGATCTTAACATGAACAATAGTAATAAAAAGATAATAAAAGAGTATTACAGTGTGTGAATGGCGAGCAGGGGAGGTCGATGGGTGGGCTCCGGTTCTAGTCGTCGGAGGGCACAACGTCAGCTTTGGCAGAGCTCCAGCGAACGGCGCGTAGGGCACAGGCGCGACGACGAGCTCGGGTGCAGAAGAGAGGAGAGGATGAGAGAGCTCGGGCAAGGGAAAAGAAAGGCTCGGCCGGTCCTATTTATAGAGAGAAGAGGGAGAGGGAGGGACGCCGAGGAGGAGGTAAAGGGCATCGGTGGCTTAACTCCATTAATGGTGGCCGTTTCTCCATTGATTGAAAGAGGGAAGTCGGGGAGGAAATGAGAGAGGAGGGGAGAAGAAGGGGCAGCCGTTTTGGGCACGTGAGGGAGGTGAGGCGACGCCGGGGCAGTGGGGCGAACGGCCGGGCCGAGCCTCGCGGCGACGGTGCTAGGCAGCGCACCCGCGCGCGCGCCTGAGCACGCTTGCGCCCAAGCGGCGGCGGAAGGAGAGGTGGCGCCAGTGGGGCCCATGTGTCGGTGAGGGTGGGGAGGGGTAGAGTGGAGGGAGGCGGTTGGGCTCCTGGTGGGCCGATTTGGCTAGGGTTTCTTTTTTCTCTTTTTATTTCATTCTTTTCCCTTAAAGATATAAATCTATATATTTTTAAATATATCTAAAAAAATTCATAATAATTATACTAAAAATATTTATCATTAAATTATTTATTTTTGGACCAAAGTTCTCATAATAATTAATTGGGTTTTCAATATAAAAGAAATTCCACAAAAACAATCATCAATCCAATATGAGAAAACAAAAATTATTCTAAAGGTAAATAAGATCAAACACTTGAAAGAAAAATTCATTACTGTATTTACCACTAATAATCTAAATGCATTATTTTTAGTTGATGGTTTTGTGGTGTTACAGCTGCCTTGACTGCGCTATCTTTATATTCTCTCGAACCATCTTGATGTTCTCTTCGGCTTCGAGCAAAATGTCGGGCCCAAACACTTCTCTAGGTTGAACCTAATGCAATGGAGTTCTGCATCTCCTTCCATAAAGTGCCTGAAATGGGGACATCTTCAAATTGGCCTGGTAACTGTTGTTATAGGAGAATTCTGCATAAGGTAGCCTCTTGTCCCATCCAGACTTATCTTGCTATGCATAGGATCTCAACATATCTTTTAGGATTTGATTAGTTCTTTCGGTTTGACCGTCTGTCTGTGGGTGATAAGCTAAACTGAAATTCAGATGTGTACCCAAAGCTTCATGCAACTGTTGCCAGAAATGAGAGGTGAATTGCGTTCCTCGGTCTGACACTACCTTCTTTGGCACATCATGAAGACAAACAATCCGGGACATGTACAGCTCTGCCAATATTGCACTGTTGTAGCTAGTCTTGACAGGTATAAAGTGGACTGACTTGGTCAAGCGGTCCAATACCCAAATGGAATCATAGCCGGCTCGAGTGCAAGGCAACCCAACTATGAAGTCCATTCCAATCTCATCCTATTTCCATTGAGGAATCTGCAACGGCTGCAACAGACCTACGAGCCTCTGATGCTCTGCCTTGATTCTTTGACAATTGTCACATATAGGCACATGCTCTGCGATCTCTCTCTTCATTACGTACCACCAGAATTTCTTCTTTAGATCCTGATACATCTTCTCGCTTCCAGGATGTATGGAATAAGCTGTCTCATGAGCTTCCTTCAGGATCAACTCTCGAAAGGATTGGACATTGGGAACACACAAGCGGTCTTTGAACCATACGACACCTTCTGCTTCTTCCTAAAAATCTTTGCCTCTTCCTTCTTGAATCAGCTGCCGGATTTCATTGATTTTTTCATCGTTCTTTTGTGCTTCTTTGATTTCCCACTCTAAGGTGGGTTCTAATTCGACTATTACTCCTCGCGTGTTGTTCAAAAATCCGAGGCCCAATCTGTCAAATTCTTTGGCCAACTCATAGGACATTGGGTGAGCGACCATCATGTTGACTTGACTTTTTCTGCTTAAAGCATCTACCACCATGTTCGCTTTGCCTGAATGGTAGTGAATCTCTAATTCATAGTCTTTAATCAGCTCTAACCATCTTTGCTGCCTCATGTTCAGCTCCAACTGGGTGAATATGTACTTCAGACTCTTGTGGTCTGTATAAACATTGCATTTCTGCCTGTACATATAGTGCCTCCAAGTCTTCAGTGCATGAACCACTGTTGCTACCTCTAGATCATGGATTGGATAATTCTTCTCATGAACCTTCAACTATTGGGACGAGTATGCTACAACTCTTCCCTCCTGCATCAATACACATCCCAAGCTGGTGTAGGAAGCATCGCAATACATCGAGAAAGGCTTGTGCACAGATGGCAGAATTAAGACAGGCATTGTAGTCAACTTCTTTTTCAGCGCTTCAAAGGCCTCTTGGCACTTCTAGGTTCATTTGAACTCTACTTTATTTGCTAGCAAAGCTGTCATTGGTCTCGCAATCTTCGAAAACCCTTCAATGAATCGCCAATAATATCCAGCCATTCTAATAAAGCTCTTGATTCCTCGAACATCTGTTGGTGCTTTCCAATTTAGAATGTATGCGACTTTCTTCGGATCCATAGCCAATCCATCTCTGTTTATAATGTGACCCAAGAACAGGACTTCATCAATCCAGAACTTGCACGACCTCAACTTTGCATATAGCTGGTGCTCTCGCAACCTCTGCAATACCATCTTCAGATGACCCACATACTCTTCCCCACTTTGAGAATATATGAGAATGTCATCAATGAACACCACCACAAACATGTTGAGATAATCCATGAACACACTACTTATCAGATTCATGAAGAAGGCTACCACATTCGTTAGGCCAAAAGACATAACTGTGTACTCATACTGCCCATACTTGGTGATAAATGTCGTCTTCCGGTGTCCAAAGGTCGGATCCTGAGCTGATGATAACCTGACCTTGGATCTATCTTCGAGAACATGCTAGCTCCTCTCAGCTGGTCGGATAGATCTTCTATTATGGGCAGGGGGTACTTGTTCTTAATCGTGACTTCAGTCAGAGCTCTGTATCGATGCACATCCTCCTGGTGCCATCTTTCTTCTCCACGAACAGGACATGAGCGGCCCAAGGTGAGGTACTTGGCTTAATGTAACCTTTCTTTGACAACTCATCTATCTATTTCTTGAGCTCAACCAATTCTAGTCTCGATACCATGTAGGCTCTTTTGTAAATAGGGGCGGTGCTAGGAATAAGCTCTATGGCAAACTCAACTTTCTACTAAGGTGGTATACCTAGTAAATCTTTAGGGAACACATCTAGAAACTCTGACACAACCTTGATAGCCTCGAGTGGTTCGACCTCTTTGCTATCAGTAGTCATCTGGTGATAACCTCCTTTCTTTGGCACGGGTGAGACTAGTTCAGTCACCACTTCTTCTCCTAGTGGGGACACCAACTTCACCGTCCTCTTATCACAACTGATAACTGCTTGGTACTTAGCCAATTTATCCCTAGGATAACATCTATTCCCTGAGTACCCATCACTATCAGGTTAGTGGGAAACTCTATCCCCCTTATTTCCACACTTACATTCAAGCATACACTATTTGCTCGAACTTTTCCACCGGCTGAGTCAATTTGAATTGGCGTTGTCATGGTGGTTATTGGGAGATTATGCGCTTCTACCCATGATGTAGTAATAAATGAATGTGTTGCCCTATTATCATATAACACTTCTGCAAGATGGGATTCGACTAGGAACGTACCTACTATCATGCCTAGTGTTTGCTAGACTGCTTTCGGCCTCCAGATGGTTCAGCCTACCATGGTTGTACCACGTCTGAACACGATTGTCTGCTCCTTGCTGAGGTACATTCTGCTTTGCTGGGGCCTGGCAATTGCTGAGCTACCTTCTTTGGACAATGCATCACCCAATGGCCCCGCTCTTTACAATGGAAGCATCCTCTGCCTCCTCCTTGCACTGGGGCTGCTTGACTGCTCTGGTTGGTTGCTGGGGCAGGAAGACGATGTGCCTGATTATTCTGCCTCTGGAACTGACTTCCTCCTAGCTGAGTGTTCTGGTGATACTATTGCTGATGCTGAGGGTACTGCCTCTGGAACTGTTGTTGAGGCAGACACTGGTTCTATTGTTGATATCCCTATGGGTGATTCTGATTGAACTGTTGAGGTGGATTACCTGAGAAATGGTGGGCAATTCTTCCTCATAGGCTGAGGTCCACCAATCTTGTGCTTGTGATCCTCCATATCCTTGCGCTTCTTCTCAGTCATGATTGCTCTATCGATCATGTGATAGAAGGTGGGGAAGGTATGATTCATCAGCTGATAGTGCAGGGGGTTGACTAAGCCTCTTAGGAAACAGTACTGCCTCTTGGCATCTGTGTTAACATCTTCAAGAGCATAGCAGGAGAGCTGCAGAAACCTGTCTCTGTACTCACTCACTGACATGGGCCCTTGCTTTGGTGCCAGAAACTCCTCTTTCTTGACTGTCATCAGGCCTACTGGAACATGACATCGACATAAATTTTCTCTAAATTCTTCCCAAGTAATGGTTTCGGGGTCGGCGTGGGTGGCAAGGTAAGACTCCCACCAGGACTGAGTTGCTCCCCTTAACAGACGGGGACCATACATAACCTTCTCTCTATCATTGCACTAAGCGGTGTGCAACTCACGCTCCATGGTATGCAGCCAATCCTCGCCATCCATGGGGTTAGCAGAGTGAGCGAACACTGGGGGATGACCTCTCCTGAATTCTACACGCTTATCTCTAGGCATCTGAGGCATCTGCACTTATAGTTGAGGTGGAGGTGGAGGCTGCTGTTGCTACACCTGTTGCAGGGCTGCTAGAGTCTGACTAATTGCTTGGACTGCCTGAGTCTGCATCAGAAACATCTGCTCTATTGTCATTGGGGTGGTGGAGGCAACTGCTACTAGGGTGCCTTATCTTGTGGTCCCTGCTGCTCTTGCTAGGCACAACTCCCTCCTCTACGCCTGTTGTCTGACATCTGTGGAAGGCAATCACACATCAGAACTGATCTTGCAAATCTTGCAGCATAAGAAAAGGGTATAGAGTTCTTCCACAACACTGAACAAACAAGCATCTTCACTGACTCCCAACACAGGCAAACACAACTTATTAGATAAAGAGGAAAGTAGAGAGAAAATGGCTTCCCAACTAAATAACTAATTTTATTAACATTAACAGCTAAACCAAAATGCAGGGGGTACCCACACTCTGGCAACAGTCATTACTGAAAGGGAAATGTGACCTTGGGCTATTTCTAGTATAGTTTTGGTGATTAAGTGTCCAACACGTATTGAGTAAGTAATCTTGTGCCAAATGATGGATGAAGTGAAAATCAACAAGAAGATATGATTCTAGACTTAGTACATCGGTTTTTGTGTACTAATATATTTGTCTAAGTGCTAGAATCAGAGAAAAGAGAGAAGGAAAAAGACTTGGCTGGAACAGCCATGACTCAGCGCAGTCTGGCACACCGGACTGTCTGGTGGTGCACCGGACAGTGTCCGGTGCGCCAAGCCAGCCTCCGGTGAATAGGCCACTCTCGGGAACTGACGACGGTGTACGGCTATAATTCACCGGACTGTCCAGTGGTGCACCGGACTGTCCGGTGAGCCATATGCGACGAAGTCGTCGCTCTCGGGAATCATTCAACGGCGTATGGCTAAAATTCACCGGACGGTCCAGTGAGACACTGGACTGTCCGGTGAACCAACGGTCGACTACGCCAACGGTCGACAGCGCAATCCGCGCGTGACGCGTGGCCACGCCAACGGTTGGCAGGGGGCACTGGACTGTCCGGTGTGCACCGGACAGTGTCCGGTGCGCCAACGACTCCATCTCTGCAACGGTCGACTGTTCTATTTTTGGAAGGAGATCTACACCGGACTATGAATAGTGCATGTCCGGTGGTGCACCGGACTGTCCGGTGCGCCACCCAACAGAAGGCAAGAATTGCCTTCCCAGATTGCTTCCAACGGCTCCTAGCTGCCTTGGGGCTATAAAAGGGACCCCTAGGCGCATGGAGGAGTACACCAAGCATACTTTGAACATTCTAAGACTCTCACACTCCGTCTTGGCACACTCGATTGATTTTCTTAGTGATTTGAGCTCTGTTCTAGTGGTGAACTTGTGCATTTCATTTGAGCTCAAGTCTTGGCCTGTGTGTGTGCGTATTGCTGCGGATTTGTGTGTGTTGCTTCCCTCCCTTACTCTAGTGCTTTTACATTGATATTTGTTGTAAGGGCGAGAGACTCCAACTTGTGGAGATTCCTCGCAAAAGGGAAAAGTGATAAGAAAAGGAACACCGTGGTATTCAAGTTGATCGTTGGATCACTTGAGAGGGGTTGAGTGCAACCCTCGTCCATTAGGACGCCACAACATGGAGTAGGCAAGTTTTGTACTTGGCTGAACCACGGGATAAACCACTGTGTCTACTGTGTTGTTTCTCTATGTGGTTTCTGTGTTTCACAAGTACTCCTCTCCAGCTACTTGATTCTATTGCACTAACACTTAACTTAGTTTTTTATGGCAATAAGTCTTAAGTTTTTACAGGATCACCTATTCACCCCCTCTAGGTGCTCTCAATTGGTATCGGAGCCGTTCTCTTCACAAAAGGGACTAATCGCCCGAAGAGATGGATCCTAAGGGAAAGGGGATGGTGGTCAACGATATGGAGAAGGAGCCCATCTTCAACGAGCCAAGGGACGACAAACCTACTGACTCTAGCTCGAGTCATAAGAAGGACGGGTAGAAGAAGAGGCGTATCAAGAAGATCGTCTACTACGACAGCGACGAGTCCTCTTCTTCCCAAAGAGACGACGACTACGACGAGAAAAAGAAACCGGTCAACTCAAACTTTTCTTTTGATTATTCTCGTATTCCGTATAATTCCAATGCTCATTTGCTTTCTATTCCTCTTGGTAAACCTCCTCAGTTTGATGGAGAGGACTACGCTTTTTGGAGTCACAAAATGCGTAGTCACCTCTTCTCTCTCCATCCTAGCATTTGGGAGATAGTAGAGAATGGAATGCAATTCGATAGTACGGATAACCCAGTATTCATTAACGAACAAATTCATAAAAATGCACAAGCTACCACTGTTTTGTTAGCTTCGTTGTGCAGGGATGAATACAACAAGGTGAGCGGCTTGGATAATGCCAAACAAATATGGGACACCCACAAGATCTCGTATGAGGGGAATGATGCCACCATAATCACCAAGATAGAGTTGGTGGAGGGCGAGCTGGGAAGGTTCGCGATGATCAGGGGAGAGGAGCCAACGCAAACGTACAACAGGCTCAAGACCCTGCTCAACAAAATCAGGAGCTATGGGAGCACGAGATGGACGGAACACGACGTCGTCCGACTTATGCTCAGGTCCTTTACTGTCATTGACCCTCATCTTGTGAACTCAATTCGTGAAAATCCTAGGTACACAAAGATGACGCCCGAGGAGATACTCGGAAAATTTGTGAGCGGGCGGATGATGATTAAAGAAGCCCGCTATGTGGATGATGCTCTCAATGGCCCAATGCCCGTTTACGAGCCTCAACCCGTCGCTCTCAAGGCAATAAGCAGCAGGAAGACGCTACCTAGCAAGGTGGCACAGGTTGAGGCGGCCGGGCTTAACGAGGAAGAAATGGCCCTCATCATCAAGCGCTTCAAGACGGCACTAAAGGGTCACAAGGAGCATCCCAACAAGAGCAAGACGAAGGGAAAGCGCTCCTGCTTCAAGTATGGTAAGACTGGTCACTTTATTGCTAACTGTCCCGATAATGATAGTGACCAGGGACAAGAAAAAGGCGGGAAGAGGGAGAAAAAAAGTCTTACAAGAAGGCAAAGGGCGAGGCTCACCTCGGCAAGGAGTGGGATTCGGATTGTTCTTCGTCTGACTCCGACGACGAAGGACTCGTTGCCTCAGCCTTCAAAAAGTCGTCTCTCTTCCCCAACGAGCGTCACACCTGCCTCATGGCAAAGGAGAAGAAGGTAAGTGCTCGAGATACCTCTACATGTGCTTCTTCTAGCGATGAAGAGTCTAGTGATGATGAGGTAGACTATTCTAGCTTGTTTAAAGGTCTAGATAGAACCAAGATAGGAAAAATTAATGAATTGATTGATGCATTAAATGAAAAGAATAGACTTTTAGAAAAACAAGAGGATCTCTTATATGAAGAGCATGATAAATTTGTAAGTGTGCAAAAGTCTCTTGCTTTAGAGGTTAAGAGAAATGAAATGCTTTCTTGTGAATTATCTACTTGTCATGAAACTGTGTCTAATTTAAAGAGTATTAATGATGATTTAAATGCTAAGCTAGAAGTAGTGAATAAATCTAGTTCTTGTGTGGAACATGTTGTGATTTGCAATAGGTGTAAGGATTTTAATGTTGATGCTTGTAGTGAACATTTAATTTCCATTACTAGATTAAATGATGAAATGGCTAGTCTTAATGCCCAACTTAAGACTAGCAAAAATGACTTTGATAAACTAAAATTTGCAAGGGATGCCTACACTGTTGGTAGACACCCCTCTATTAAGGATGGGCTTGGCTTTCAAAGGGAAGCCAAGAACTTAACAAGTCAAAGGGCTCCCATCTCCGCCAAGGAGAAAGGGAAGGCCCCTATGACTAATAATGTTCAAAGGAATCATGCTTTCATCTATAGTAATAAAAACTTTTCTAGAAATGCTCATAGAAGTTATGCTTATGATTCACATGCTATGATTGCTTCGAGTTCCTCTGTTGTGCATGGTAGAAATATGCCTAGGAAAAATGTTGTTCATGTGCCTAGGAAAGCAAGTAATGAACCTTCTATAATTTACCATGCTTGCAATGCTTCTTTTGCAATTTGTAGTAAGAATAAGAAAGTAATTGCTAGGAAGTTGGGGGCCAAGTGCAAAGGAGATAAGACTTGCATTTGGGTCCCTAAGGCTATTGTTACTAACCTTGTAGGACCCAGCAAGAGTTGGGTACCTAAAACCCAAGACTAATTTGCCTTGCAGGTTTATGCATCCGGGGGCTCAAGCTGGATTATCGACAGCGGATGCACAAACCACATGATGGGGGAGAAGAAGATGTTCACCTCCTACGTCGAGAACAAAGATTCCCAAGATTCGATCATCTTTGGAGACGGGAATCAAGGCAAGGTTTAGCTATTTCATCCGAGCATTCCATTTCTAATGTGTTCTTAGTTGAATCGCTCGGGTATAACTTGTTGTCCGTTAGTCAACTGTGTAATATGGGTTACAATTGCTTATTTACCAATGTAGATGTGTCTGTATTTAGAAGGAGTGATGGTTCATTAGCTTTTAAGGGTGTACTATACGGCAAACTCTATATAGTTGATTTTTTGAAGGAGGAGGCCGGTCTAGATGCATGATTAATTGCTAAGACTAGCATGGGCTGGCTGTGGCATCACCGTTTAGCACATGTTGGGATGAAGAACCTTCACAAACTTCTAAAGGGAGAACATGTGTTAGGTCTAACAAATGTGTTTTTCGAGAAAGATAGACCTTGTGTAGCTTGTCAAGCAGGCAAACAGGTGGGAAATCCTCATCACAGCAAGAATGTGATGACCACATCAAGACCTCTAGAGCTACTGCATATGGACCTCTTCGGACCCGTCGCCTATCTCAGTATCGGGGGAAGTAAGTATGGTCTAGTTGTTGTTGATGATTTTTCCCGCTTCACTTGGGTATTCTTTTTGCAGGATAAAATAGAAACCCAAGGGACCCTTAAGCGCTTTCTAAGGCGAGCTCAAAACGAATTTGATCTCAAGGTGAAAAAGATTAGAAGCGACAACGGGTCTAAGTTCAAGAACCTTCAAGTGGAGGAGTACCTTAAGGAGGAAGGAATCAAGCACGAGTTCTCCGTTCCCTACACACCACAGCAAAATGGTGTGGTAGAGAGGAAGAACAGGACGCTCATAGACATGGCGAGGACGATGCTTGGAGAATTCAAGACGCCCGAGCGGTTTTGGTCGGAAGCTGCGAACACAGCTTGCCACACAATAAACTGGGTCTACCTTCATCGCCTCCTCAAGAAGACATCGTACGAACTTCTAACTGGTAACAAACCCAACGTTTCATATTTTCGAGTTTTTGGGAGTAAATGCTACATTCTAGTGAAGAAAGGTAGGAATTCAAAATTTGCTCCCAAAGCTGTAGAAGGGTTTTTGTTAGGTTATGACTCAAATACAAAGGTGTATAGAGTCTTCAACAAATCATCGGGTTTGGTTGAAGTCTCTAGCGACGTTGTATTTGATGAAACTAATGGCTCTCCAAGAGAGCAAGTTGATCTTGATGATATAGATGAAGACGATGTTCCAACGGACGTAATTCATACCATGGTGATTGGAGATGTGCGACCACAGGAACACCAAGTGCAAGATCAACCTTCTTCCTCAACAATGGTGCACCCCCCAACTCAAGATGATGAACAGGTTCCTCAAGAGGAGGCATGTGATCAAGGGGGAGCACAAGAAAACGAAGTTGAGGAGGAAGAAGCACAACAGGCCCCTCGAACTCAAGTTTGAGCGACGATTCAAAGGAATCATCCCCTCGACCAGATTTTGGGTGACATAAACAAGGGAGTAACCACTCGCTCTAGATTAGCTAATTTTTGTGAGCATTACTCTTTTGTCTCTTCTATTGAGCTTTTCAGGGTAGAAGAGGCCTTGCTAGATTCGGACGGGGTGTTGGTTATGCAGGAAGAGCTCAACAACTTCAAGCGAAATGAAATTTGTACACTGGTGCCACGTCCCAAGCAAAACGTTGTGCGAACCAAGTGGGTGTTCTGCAACAAACAGGACGAGCATGGGGTGGTGACAAGGAACAAGGCTCGACTTGTGGCAAAAGGTTATGCCCAAGTCACAGGTTTGGACTTTGAGGAGATGTTTGCTCCTGTGGCTAGGCTAGAGTCGATTCGCATTTTGTTAGCCTATGCCGCTAACCATTTTTTCAGGTTGTTCCAAATGGACGTGAAGAGCGCTTTCCTCAACGAGCCAATCCCCTGGCTTTGAGGATGAACGGTACCCCGACCACGTGTGTAAGCTCTCTAAGGCGCTCTTTGGACTTAAGCAAGCCCCAAGAGCATGGTATGAATGCCTTAGAGATTTTCTAATTGCTAATGCTTTCAAGGTTGGGAAAGCCGATCCAACTCTTTTTACTAAGACTTGTGATGGTGATCTATTTGTGTGCCAAATTTATGTCGATGACATAATATTTGGTTCTACTAACCAAAAGTCTTGTGAAGAGTTTAGCAGGGTGATGACTCAGAAATTCAAGATGTCGATGATGGGCGAGTTGAACTACTTCCTTGGGTTCCAAGTGAAGCAACTCAAGGACGGCACCTTCATCTCTCAAACGAAGTACATGCAAGACTTGCTCAAGTGGTTTAGGATGAAGGATGCTAAGCCCGTAAAGACTCCAATGGGAACCGACGGACATGTCGACCTCAACAAAAGAGGTAAGTCCGTTGATCAAAAGGCATACCGATCTATGATAGGGTCTTTACTTTATTTATGTGCTAGTAGACCAGATATTATGCTTAGTGTATGCATGTGTGCTAGATTTCAATCCGACCCAAGTGAGTGTCACCTTGTGGCTGTTAAGCGAATTCTTAGATATTTAGTTGCTACGCCTTGCTTCGGGATCTGGTATCCAAAGGGGTCTACCTTTGACTTGATTGGATACTTAGACTCCGACTATGCTGGATGTAAGGTCGATAGAAAGAGTACATCAGTGACGTGCCAATTCATAGGAAGGTCCCTGGTGTCATGGAGTTCTAAGAAACAAACTTCCGTTGCCCTATCCACCGCTGAGGCCGAATATGTTGCCGCAGGACAGTGTTGCGCGCAACTACTTTGGATGAGGCAAACCCTCCGGGACTTTGGCTACAACCTGAGCAAAGTCCCACTCCTATGTGACAATGAGAGTGCAATCCGCATGGCGGACAATCCTGTTGAACACAGCCGCACAAAGCACATAGACATACGGCATCACTTTTTGAGAGACCACCAACAAAAGGGAGATATCGAAGTGTTTTATGTTAGCACCGAGAACCAGCTAGCCGATATCTTTACCAAGCCTTTAGATGAGAAGACCTTTTGCAGGCTGCATAGTGAGCTAAATGTCTTAGATTCGCGTAACTTGGATTGATCTAGAGCATACATGTGTTTTATGCCTTTGATCATGTTCCTTTATGCATGTTATTGCTTATTTATGGTGCTCAAGTTGTGCAAGGGATCCCCAGACCTCACAAGTCCTTGTGCGAATGATGCACATATTTAGGGGTAGAAATGCTACAACTTGACCCTTTGAGACTAACCGTGTGCTTGAGTTTTCTTAATTTAGTCTCAAAGGTGATTGAAAGGGAAAAGGTGAACTTGGACCATACAAGACTTCCACTGCACTCCGATGAGAGGGTAATTTACTCCAAGTTCATCTCCATGTTCTTATTGCCTTTTTACTCTTAATTGAAGATTTTGGTGAGGCAATGGGGTTTGAGGGCCAATAATGATCCCGTTTTGGTGCTTAATGCCAAAGAGGGAGAAATTAAGGCCATAGAAAATGGATCAGCTACCACTTGAGAATTTTGAAAATAGTAGAGTTAGAACTTTTGTTTTAACAAAATACTACTCTTATATGCAAAATTTGGCCTCTTGTGGGGAGAATATAGGATTATGGCAAAAAGGGGGAGTTTTTGGCTCTTGATCAATTTCTCTCATGGAATACCTCTCTTTATGCCTAAACAAGTGTGTTTGACTTAGAGATAGGAAATTGAGTTTGTTTTCGAAAACAAACCAAGTGGTGGCAAAGAATGATCCGAATATGTCAAATTTGAATCAAAAACAATTTTTGTTCTCAATTGCTTTGATGTTGCACGTCTTTTTAGTTGCTTTTTGATGTGTTGGCATAAATCACCAAAAAGGGAGAGATTGAAAGGGAAATGTGCCCTTGGGCCATTTCTAGTATAGTTTTGGTGATTAAGTGTCCAACACGTATTGAGTTAGTAATCTTGTGCCAAATGATGGATGAAGTGCAAATCAACAAGAAGGTATGATTCTAGACTTAGTACCTCGGTTTTTGTGTACTAATATATTTGTCTAAGTGCTAGAATCAGAGAAAAGAGAGAAGGAAAAAGACTTGGCTGGAACAGCTAAGACTCAGCGCAGTCTGGCACACCAGACTATCCGGTGCTGCACCGGACAGTGTCCGGTGCGCCAAGCCAGCCTCCGGTGAATAGGCCACTCTCGGGAACTGACGGCGGTGTATGGCTATAATTCACCGGGCTGTCCGGTGGTGGAACGGACTGTCCGGTGAGCCGTCTGCGACGAAGTCGTCGCTCTCGGGAATCATTCAACGGTGTACGGCTAAAATTCATCGGACGGTCCGGTGAGACACCGGACTGTCCGGTGAACCAACGGTCGACTGCGCCAACGGTCGACCGCGCAATCCGCGCGTGACGTGTGGCCGCACCAACGGTCGGCAGGGGGCACCGAACTGTCCGGTGTGCACCGGACAGTGTCCGGTGCGCCAACGACTCCATCTCTGCAACGGTCAACTGTTCTATTTTTGGAAGGAGATCTGCACCAGACTATGAACAGTGCATGTCCGGTGGTGCACCGGACTGTTCGGTGCGCCACCCGACAGAAGGCAAGAATTGTTTTCCCAGATTGCTTCTAACGGCTCCTAGCTGCCTTGGAGCTATAAAAGGGACCCCTAGGCGCATGGAGGAGTACACCAAGCATACTTTGAACATTCTAAGACTCCCACACTCTATCTCGGCACACTCGATTGATTTTCTTAGTGATTTGAGCTTCGTTCTAGTGGTGAACTTGTGCATTTCATTTGAGCTCAAGTCTTGGCCTATGTGTGTGTGTATTGCTGCGGATTTGTGTGTGTTGCTTCCCTCCCTTACTCTAGTGCTTTTACATTGATATTTGTTGTAAGGGCGAGATACTCCAACTTGTGAAGATTCCTCGCAAAAGGGAAAAGTGATAAGAAAAGGAACACCGTGGTATTCAAGTTGATCGTTGGATCACTTGAGAGGGGTTGAGTGCAACCCTCGTCCATTGGGACGCCACAACGTGGAGTAGGCAAGTTTTGTACTTGGCTGAACCACGGGATAAACCACTGTGTCTACTGTGTTGTTTCTCTCTGTGGTTTCTGTGTTTCACAAGTACTCCTCTCCAGCTACTTAATTCTATTGCACTAACACTTAACTTAGTTTTTTGTGGCAATAAGTCTTAAGTTTTTATAGGATCACCTATTCACCCCCCTCTAGGTGCTCTCAATTATAAAGATCCAAATCCATCATAGTTCATCATGACAAGCATAAAAACACAAGATAAGCAAACTATCCTGACTAACTAAGACTAAGACTAAAACTTCTATTTTAAGCATTAATTACAAAATCCAACACCGACGATCTATGGTTCTAAATTTATTCGGGTCCTATAGTCAGGGTTGCCATAGACATGGTGTCAACGCCGAGGCGAGCGGTAAGGGTGCTGAGTCCCAACTGGGGCAGGAGGGCCATCCGCTAGGTGACGGCGCTCCTCGCTCTCAGCCCACAACTGGGCGATCTCAGCATGAGCCCTACACAGCTCGTCTAAAGCGTGGTCTAGCTCCATGTTTAGCACGGCGGCTAGGTTGACTTTGCTGCTCAACCTAGGATTGTCCTCACCAATAGGTGAGACAACCACGCCTCCTGTGCTACTAGATGGATGGCGGGGGTAATAACTTAGGTCAAGACCATCAGCCTCCCCATCGAGCAGTGGTATGAAAGCGCACGCTGTGCGGCATCCTGCATGGTCGCCTCAGCTGAGTCCCACTCAGAGATAGAATAATGCACCGAGCAGACCTCTGTACCCGGAGACCATCCTTTGGATAGTGCACCAAGCAAGTCGCCTCCCAACGGTCCAGGTATGCCCTACGACTGTGCTGCTGGACCACACAGCGATACTCGATGGACCATGTGTGTCGGTCAAGTACACGGCATAGCAAGGTGTCGAGCACATCATGGAAGTGATACTCGCGAGCGGCGTCACGAGTGATGGGTCAGGCAACCTATCCCTCCGGCTCCTGCTCCTCTGAGAGGTCGGTGCTGTGGCTCGAGTTGCTGTTGTCGCCATCTTCATCGTCAGGGTCTCCTCTAGCAGCTACTCCAGCGGCTGGGATGCCCAGTGGTGGTGCAGGGGGCACCTCTAGCGGGGGCACAGGGGAGCAACGCCTCGTAGACTCTACCTCCTATTGAGGCGAGGAAAAAGACCCCTGCTGCTCCAGCTCCTGGCACTGACGCTCCTGCTCCTCGTGCAGGCAGTAGTGCAACCTCTCCAAGTGGTTGGACTGGCCAGTCACTAGGCGACAAAGCAGACGTGACGCAAGACAAGAGGGCAAGAAAGGGTTGACTGACTTCCGTGCTGTGTGTCTAAGATGAGCCATCTACAAAAGACACCGTAAGTATAAGAGTTAGAACAAAACTATTATGACCAACAAGTAAATCATAAAAATATTAGGAAATAAAATAAAACAAAATTATAGCAAGGTGTAATATATACATTAGAGCATAGGATTGGTCGAGATGACCAACTTTTGAAGTGACACCAAGGTCAAGGTGAGAATAGGGGTCTATAATCCTTAAAACGACCATTCTACTCTAGGTTAGCGGTCCTATAGTAAACACAGCTTTGATACCACTTATGTCACACCTAGTTTTAGAAAGCAAACCGAATGCGAATCATGTACGTGCCAGGATCAGCAATTCACGTACAAAATAGTTACATAACCGGACATCAACACACAGTGCTCAAATAATAATATAAAAGAGAAATAATCTAATTACATCATGATGCCTGAGACATCCACATAGTCATTAACATAGATCAAAGTGCGAAAACAAAATGTAGCAACACACGACCTTCAGAGGTAGCCAACTGGGGTTAGCCGCTAACCCACGCCTAGAACTCATCATAGTCTTGGAACTCCTAGAAATCCTCCACCATGAGTTCATCTTCTCCTGAGTAGTGGTTGCAATGTGGTGTAAAGCAAGGGTGATTACACATCAACATATTCAGCAATTGTCCCGTTTGGCGGTAGTGGACTAGCTTTATGTGGGGTTAAGAACTAGCAGTTGCTTTTAATTGGTCAGGTAATTATTACTAGTAGAGAGACGAGTTTTAGCCTTATACCCAAGTTATTATCCCAAAAGTACTCCTTCCAAATAGAAAGAATACCAGAAACCATAACCATAATCATAATCATCAAAACCATAATTATCCTCATCATCATTTGTAACCATAGTATCTCTAATCAATGTGTCTCTAGTCAATGGATCTCCCAACACCGCTCATAACCGTGAGCACGACTGATATATCAGTTTCATAACACTCCGCAGAGGTTGCACACTTTACCCATGAGCCGTGATTCCTTTTTGCCTCGTGCTGATCAAACCCTTAAACACTACCAAGGTGAATAGGCAAAGTTTCACTACGTAGCCTTTACAAAGATTCCCTGAGGCTGTAGCCGCCCGTTAGGTTTCCTAAATGTACCGCACTTCCCCAAGGGGCAAACCACCCTCGGCAGAGCGAGCCGCATACACTGAGCCCCATTGACAGCACAATGACGAAGCAAACTACACCCCAGTTCTTCTAATTATTTGGCTAAGGGCATCCCATACCACCTTCATGGCTGTACTATTTTCCAGGGTGGTCATCCAACAAACCAGTCCTTACGGAGAGGCACTCGAGAAACCGCTCGAGCCCCCTTAAATGTCACAATGCCATCATCATAATCAAAAGGTAAACATCGTATCATAAATAATCTCATCATGTTCATTGATTAGAGTAAAGCGCTAGCATAGAGCTAAACAAAAAATGATCCAACCCAAATAGGTGAACAAGGACAGGATAAACAAGAAGTAGTCAATCCTTAGTTATAAATTATGTAAATGCGGGAAGGTGAATTATAAATTGAGTGGGAGATAAATAGATTAGTGAACACTTGCCTTCACCAACCAGCTGCTGCTCAGAATCTTCGTCTGCAACTCATTCGGACTCCACCAACGAAGCATTATGTCACACCCGGATTTTAGGGGTCCAAAACCCGGGCGCGAACATAATCACCAGGTGTGCTGGGACCAAGTCTCACACATATGATGAATCATGGCACAGGATCGAATGTCACATCTTTATATATAACAGGAGTTCTATACAAAATAAATAATTACATAATAAGGAGACAACGGTCCAGCAACCCAAAGTTGACTGGGAGACGACGGCCTAGACCTCTCACGAACACTTCACAGCATCCTCCATGCGCCTCATCCGGTGGTACCTGTTCTTGACCTGTGGGGTGTGTGAGACAACAAGAGTGAGCTCACATACGTTCATCGCTCAACAAGTTGTGGGGAATAATGTGCATGAACTCGCCAAAGGTGGGAGCTCACGTGAAGTGTAAGGCTTACCAAAGAAGATGGTTAGAGCTGAGCATTGCTTTTAAAGTTGGTCAAAATTTTATTAGCAGTTACTAAGTATAAGTAAATACCAGCCCAATTAAATAGTAGAACAAAAGTAACAACTTCACCTGCGATGCAATGCATATGACAAATTGAATTTAGTTCCATCATTTAATCATATGAGGGTCCGAGCCGCTCATGACCGTGAGCACGGCTAGTATACTAGTTTTACACTCTGCAGAGGTTGCGCATCTTTACCCACAAGTCGTGTATCCCATGTCGCCAGGGTTTGCAAGGCCCTTAGACACTACCGAGGTGAATGGCTAGGGATCCACTACGAGGCCTTTACAAAGTTCCACTAGCTTCCGAAAACCCGCTACAGTTTATAGGAAGTTCCAATGCAGGAATCCCTTGCAGGACCGCCATCGCAGCAAAATCCTCCCGAGGGCCTCCCTACACTGACCACTCCCCTACTGCCCTTGCCCCTTTCGGGTAAGGTAGTCTTCCACTAGCTTTCCTAATTAATCAGCCAAGGGGTCCCATTCCTCCCTTGTGGTAGCACTGTTTTCCCGGGTGGTCGCTCCATGTTCCAATTAACATAATGATCTTAACATGAACCATAAATAACAACTGATAACAAAAGTATAATCATGAATAAAGTGTATCTTCATACCCAAAACCACATAAAGCACTAGCAAGTACTACCCAAAAAGTTCAGTGGTAAACAAGGTATAAAGATAGACAAACTAGGGTAACCTATTGGGTCCCATCAAAATTAACCTATGCAGATCATTATGATTAATTAGAACATGAGTGGGTAAGAAGAAGTGATCAAGGGCACAACTTGCCTGGGACTTGAGAATCCAGGTACCAGGATGATCTTCAGGTGACACGTGACCTCGCACTAGGCGTAGCAATACAAACAAACAGTGTATAGACATAATTAATCATTACACCAAACATGTATGCCAAAATACATATTAATAATCTACATATTAAAATAAGATCACAGGAAAAAGAATTATTAATTTTGGAGTTGTAGATTTTAAGTTATGGATTTCCAAAGATTCTATGTGCTTGGTACAAGATTAATTAAGATAACAATTTTAATGTGACTTTTATGTAAAACCAGTGGCACTAATTGATAAACAATAATATTACAAAATTATAGAAAGTGGAATGGATTAATTTGGAGTTCATATGCATTTTCTATGAATTATATAAATTCTAGGAATTATTTTTATATTAAAAACTCATTTTCTAATTCATTTTCCTGATTTTATAACTCTCTGGACTGGGCCTCAATTAATGGGAAACGCAGGGGCTGTTTAACAAATAACCCGAGACTCAGTCAACAGTGAACGTGGACGGCGGGTTAATTCCACAAAACCCCGGGGGCTCTTTAGCAAGATGCAACCGCGAAGGGGTACGAAGCTTTTCTAGCCGCTGGATCTGGTTTCAACGTTCCCGATTAGATCTGAGCCCTGCGAACCGGTATGCTCTTATATCCACCGTCCGATCGGACACAGGCGGCCCGGATCGAACCAAGCCTTGATCTAATGTCATCCCTACGATCCAAATCGGATGGTCACGCACAAGCCCCCCCCCCAATCGGTACCAGCTTCAAATCTCGGTCGCCCATCGTGAAATCAAGGGCAGGCAGGTCCTCCCCTAATCCCACGGCGTTACCAGGCGGCGGCGGCGGACGACAGAACCCGGAGCCGCGGCGGTGAATAGCCCACGGTGGCGCCATTAGCGACCACAGCGATTTCCACGACCCTGATGCCCGAACTCCGATACGAAGGCAAGAACATGAAGAGGGTAACGGTGTGGTGCTGTCGAGGGATTACTCACCAAGATTTCAGCAACGCCTAGCTCCACCCACGGTACGTGGCGGATCCATGGCGCCCACGATGCGACGGCGAGGGATTCAGAGAACTCTGGCCACCAACCCATGGCTGGGAGGACACCGGATCAATCCCCGACGCACGGCGAGACTTACCGACCCGAATTCGTGGGCGCGACGGCGGTGAACACAGAACCGGGCCGGCGGCGGCGAAGGTCTCCCTCTCCCTCTGTTTGAGCTTGACGCGGCGCTGCGCTTGCTGTGGTGTTCACGTAGATGAAAGCAGAGGAGAGGAGGGGATCGTCGAAGGGGGTCGCGGGATCGGTTTAGTTTTATACCCGGGGATCGCAACAACCCGGCGAGCGTGTCGCGCGGCGGGTTCGGTGTTTCTGTTAGGAGGTTGGGGATGAACCTGACGAGCGGGTCCCACCCATCATCGACACAGCCCAAAGAATCCATGTGCTAGTTTGACTGGCACACGGGCCCCGCGAGCCAGCGAGGAGAACTGCGTGCGCGCGAGGGGAGGCTGGGGTGTGGGCCCCCGCTAGCGGCGAGAGTGAGCCAAGGCGCGCGGTAGGCGAAGGGAGATGGGCCTGGTGGAGCGATCGCTCGAATGGGCCAAGCAGAGGCTGAAGAAATGGGCCAAAGACGAAATTCGGCCTAAGACGCAAGGAATTCCTTTTTCTCATTTTTTTTAATTCCTGTTTTGATTCTCCCACTCCAATCTATAATTTGAATTCAAATTTGTTTATGGGTTTCACACAGGGTTCAAATGCTCAAATAAAAGTACTATACTGAAATGATATATATATATATATATATATATATTTCTCTTGTATTTATACTCTTTCTCTTATTTTGTCTTCTTTCTAGTTTAAATTCCAAATTTGAATTTGAATCCTTTTAGGAGTTGCACATTTGAGTCCAATGTACACCTTCAAATCCATTACAGAAATAGTTTATTTTATTATATATATTTTTATACTCATTTCACTCACATAATATTATTTCCTTCTTCTCTTTTTCTAAATTCTTGAATTTCATTAGATCTTAGATTCCCCTTTGGACTTTACTATTTTCACATTATTTTTATATTGCCACAAAATGCACATAGCATGAAAACCCAGCACGATGCATATTTTGATATATATCTTAATAGTTATTTGTTTTTTTAAATATGGTGTTCACATGTGATGGTACATAAAGGTCAAACTCACACAAAGAGAAATTGTTTCTCCGTTTATATTATTTCTAACAATTTGCAAATTGGGTATTACACATTATCTATACGAGTTCAAACATACATTACACAATCTTAACATAGAAAGAAACAATATACCACACAATAAAATATAACAAATAAACAGACACGTGGCGCAGGACTTGCATCTATGACTATGTGAGAAAGAAAATACAACGGTTGAGGCTACAGTCGAGAGACGATTATGTTAAACAACTATGAATTAAAATATTTATTTAAACATAATCATATTAATTAACAATCGTGCTATGCATAAATAAAATCAGCACTCGATCCTAATTAGCTCAGTATTTGATTAATCGTCGTTACACTACATACCTTAATTATTAAATGTGACCCTAGGTAAATTTAAAAGGATCGTCTTGCGACGAAGCGCGCGACACGACACACTACTCGAACAGAAATAAAAGGATTGTCGCGCGGCGAAGCTTGTGACACAACACGTAATTTTAATGGAATTAAAACGGATTGTCGCTTGACGAAGCGCATGACACAACACGACCTAAACGGAAATTAAAATGGATTATCGCACGACGAAGCGCGCGGCAGCACATACAAATTAAACTGAAATTAAAACGAATCGTCATGCGACGAAGAGCGCAACACAACATATGAATTAAACTAAATTTAAAACGAATCAACGCGCGACGAAGCGTGCAATGAACACATGAATTAAACTGAATTTATAATGAACCATCGCACGACGAAGCGCACGACGCAACACATGAATTTAAACTGAATTTAAACGTTACTACACGCTAGGGCTGCGCGCACAGGGGCAGAGCCGCGCTCGTTGGGGCCACCGGGCAGAGGCCGCGCCGGGGCTGCACGGGGAGGGGCTGCGCGCGCACACGGGGATGGGGATCGGCTAGGGGAGGGAAAGAGAAGAGATGGAGGAGAGGGGAGCTCACCATGAGCTCGACGGACGGCAGCAACCGCTCACCGGGATCCAACCTAGGGCAAGGGGAGAGGTGGAAGAGAGGCAGAGGGAGGTTGCTGTGCGAGAAAGAGAGAATAAGGGGGAGGGGGCGCGCATAGGTGTAGGTGGGGCCTGGGCACGCGCCCAGGGCCGAGCTAGGCCGTGGGCCGAGCCGACTACCCTCTACTCGCTTTGGCCTACTTCTAATCGAGACTAATCCACGAATCAAAAACCAAAACTAGACGAACGCGCGACTAGGCACAACATCACACAAAATAAATATGCTATAACATGATGCAACAATAATATCAACTTAGGTTTTGTTTACACGCGATATATACACCAGTCTCTATATTGCTTTGAAAATAGGAGGGGTAACGAAACGGGAAGAGAAAATAGAGTAACGCCTGAATTTGGTGAATATTGGAGACGAAAATATTTGAGATATACCAGTGGACATCTCTTTCCTCAACTATTGGGTTCTATAAATGTTACCATTTCTCATGTACACGATACAATTATATATATGTTCAAAGTTACCTGAAGTGCCCTTACACCTACTTCATATCATGCTGGATGGAGGTCTAGAGATGCCATAAGGAGGAGATTTACAATGTGTGCATCATCAATCCAGTGGTGGTTAACCATAAAAACATTTCAAACTTTTGTGTCGACCGCTTTAAAAAGTAGCTCAAGTTTTTACACAAGCAACATTTTATATAATGCATACTTCTACCTTACAATTTTAAGTTAGCGTCCACTACCTTGTACCATGTACCTTTTATAACTAAATGTGTATTCTAATTGGATCTCTATATTTATAACATTTCTTCAATGTCCACTGGATTCTAGAGATATGGATGGAACATGGCATTATACACATCTTTGACTCAATGAGGAAGGCAATCACTGAGTTATAAGGTGTGTGCCTCTTTATCAAGTAATTCCTACCATTTTAACTTAACCTCCTAAACATCTAAATGATTCAATCATGCACAAAAAATAGATCATTTATGTCATGCGCGGTATGGATGTGGCTACAGAAAAAACAACAAGGCCATAAAGAATTATTAAGCTTAGGCCAAACTTTCCTATATGTATGAAGCTGATATATCTTACAAGTTATTTGTTAATAATAATCTATATTTTTAATCAATTTTAGTGTTTGAGATAGGGGCAGGGGAATAATCTTTGTGGATAGCACATTTGTGAATCTATTCAAACCTTCGAAGGGAACATGTTAGTAACAAAAGATATCAAGGTCCGTTAACAAATGTCTATAGTAATAATATTGGTTCCACGATAATAAATTGTCTTAGATTTGAATTTAATATAATAATTTTTAGCAAAGCTTTACGATAATAAATTATCTCAGATTTAAATTTAATATAACAGTTCTTTTATTAAAGCTTTTGGCAAGTCATAGTTGACGAAGACGAAGGAATACTTATTCCCTTTGAAAAAAATTACAGCAATTCAAGAATAACTAGTAGGATTTATATATAACGAGATTTTATCTAAAGACAGAGAATTCTATTACGATGGAAAAACTTTTGATTCCATAAAAAATAAAGACCGTAAATATTATGAATATTTAGAAATAAAGACTGTAAATCTGTTTTAGGTAATTAATGGATTCATGCAATACTTGATGTATGTATTTTAAATATGTGTTTAGATTCACAATCATTCATTTAAATATAGATATAAAGATAAGAGCTAAAACGAATATTATTTTCGAATAAAGGGAGTAGTTTGTACTTTCCTCGATATTAATATATTACTAGTACTTTTTATTTTAATGTACACATAATTAGTGATATCTAGCCTCATCATTATATCAATTTTTGATAATTTTATGTATATATATCAAATATTAATTAATATTGATTTGTAAACATATAGAATAAAAATTTCATAAATATTTTACTACAGTTTAAAGGCTTAAATTAATATAAAAAGATCCTCTGAGGGTGGACTACCTTTAATACTAGTTCATGCCAACCAACTGATACTAAAGGTCTCTCTTTTGTATAGGACCATGCAACAAAAACTAAAGATTAACGCCTTTAGTTTTGGTTGTCCAGTGCCCTTTAAGAACTAGTTTGGGAGCCACAAAACCGGAGGAGATTGGAGAGACTAAATTTTTCTTCTTATTCAAAATTAAATAAGAAGGGGAATTTATCCCCTACAATCCTCTTCGAGTTTATAGCTCCTAAACTAGCCCTAAGAATTAATAGCGTAGCGGGTTTCCGATCGGTACTAATAGCCGCTATGTATATATATATATATTATCAAATAGAAGCAACGATGAAGCAGGCCATATAATTACCTATGTAAGCCAGCTCGAAGCATGACAAACTTGACGAGTTCGCGATTCCTTGTGATCGAACTAACTAATCAGAGCATAATTCTGCCTGCTGCTGCTGCTGACATGCGTATGTTCTGCTCCATCCACATCAGACCAGTTCTGTTTGCGTCACTTGGACAGCGCAGCAACTTTGATATGTTCCTTCATTTGTTTGGTTGGTCTTTGTGTGGGCTATTCTCCAAATATATTCGCTGCCACGCGTGCTACAGTCAAAATTGTAGCATCTTTGAATATATGCACTGTATAGATTATGACACGCATGATGCGTGCATTATTGGCTATATCTGGGTGCGTAGAAAACAACGCATAGCTTTTGTTGTACTAGGATCAGGATGAATGACTCATGATGAGCATACCATTATCGGCTACGCCGCACCACACCCTTTTATTTTTAACTGTGGCTCTAACTTTCTCAAAGCTCAAATATATCTAATCTTGTCGGGAACTATACATGAAAATGCTACTATGATGCATAATTGTTAGTGTTTTATGGATTTGGTCTATATAAATATTTAATAATTCTCTGATAGCAACAAGTCTCTTACATCAACATATAGTACCAAATCAAACACTGACATAGTTCAACATTCACATAGTTTTTGACATCAACACTGACATAGTTCGAAATCAAATATATTTGAAGAACTGTCACACATATCCGCCATCTGGTTGGTTGGAGTTATAGCCACTTCCTCCGGCTGGATTCTAGGTGTTGAAAATGTTGTTCACCCAAGAAGTCGAGGCGTCATCTTGACCAGACACATCTTCAAGTGCGGCAACTGAAGCGCGAGGTGTCTCAAAGCCCTATAACACACACAAGAAATAGTAACCACTAAGTTCTTCATTTTAACACATAAGACATCTATGAACATGTCACACACGCATATGTGTACATACCACAGGGAATTGTGGCGGAGGTGGAGGCGATAGCATTGGTGGCGGCATCCCATATGTTGGCATCGGGACGCCTGCTTGTTGTGCCAGCTGCTACAAATTAGATACAAATAATTGTTGAGAAAATAAGGTACACATCATGTGTTTTTAGTTGTTATGAAAAAATGTTACTTCAACTTACCAAGAGTAGAGCTTGATTCTGAGCCTGGAGGTTCGAATAATACTCGTCCTTCTTCTTCTGGTACTTAGCTTGCTGCCTCCGGTACCCCATTTATTGTTTCAAAACTGATTGATGATAATCTGCCTGCTGACGCAACACTGCAATCTCTATCTCTTAGGCGGATGATCGAGAACGAGACGACTGCGAAGACGAGGATGTGGACTGTAATCCATCACGTCTTAGATCCCTAGAATCAATCGTAGAATAAAAAATACCCAACCTACAAGAGTGAACCATGGCTATCTGAATGTATAAAACATCAGGATTCCGAGGATTAGAACCCCTACGCCATTGCATATACACCTCCACATCCGTGGGCGTACGCCCGGATTTGACTTCCCGTACATATAAGTTAGAATGACACATTTCTTTGTAATTCGAAGTTACAACATACTATGACATACCATTCGCTTAGCCAAGCGCACATGTCCATCGCTGTCGTAGTTGTGGAACGACTCAGTACCACGGTTTCCCATGTTCCTTTCGGAAGTGACATGAAACTCAGGGGAAGTCCACCACCTACTGTCACACCCAGTTTTGGCAAGCAAACCGAATGCGAACCATGTACGTGCCAGGATCAGAAACTCATGTACATAGCGATTACATAATTGGACATCATCACAAGTTGCTCAAAGTAAATAGCAGAAAGGTACTTTGTTACATCAAGATGTCTGTCGGTACCCTGAAACTAGGGTACCCCTTATTGCTGTATAAAAACGCAGTACCCATGCGGCTATTTTTAGTCGTGTGGTAAAAGAGCTGTATGTGGGACCAGGCCATGACTCGCCCAAGCCTTGGGCGACTACTCTAGGCTAGCAACAGCACCTGACCCCACCGCATGGGCGGGTCCGGTGCCGCCACATGTCCAGAGAAAGTGACATACTCTGAGGCATCACCAGTGAGTCCGGACCCCCATGGGAAGGTGCCGGACCCCTTTATATACGGTCTAGGCCTCCAAGTTTGGTCCAGAACCTTCACGTGTGCGAACCAGACCCCTGGAATGGGATCCGGACCCACTGTATGGGGTCCGGGCCGCCCATAGTGGGGTCCCAGGGTTCTAGGACAGAACATACCCGGGCCTTAATCAGGACCCAGGCGGGGGTCCGGTGCCGACACGTGTCCAGACCTGATCTGGTGGGATCCGGACCTTATCACATACACTCCTGCTCCCCGCCCAGGCGGAGACCCGATGCTGCCACGTGGCCTACTGCGAGCGGCGTAAGCCAACGGGCAGAACCTGGCGTGAAGCCTCTGGGCTACGCGCGTCTTTGCATTCATTACGGATAAGACGTGCGCCTGTCCATTCCAGTGACAGGTGGCGTGCCCAGTCCACGCTGCATGGGCCATGCTGTTACTCACATGTTACCATAGCAAGGACAATGACTCACCATTACTTGTGCGTTTCCAAGAAAAGGGTCACTGCCTATCAATGCTGCATGGACTGCAGTCATCATGACTCCCGCTGATTACTCATGCGTTACTGAGGCGGAGGGAATCTGAATGGCTCTGCCTATATGCCTCTACGCACAACAGGCGTACCAGGCTACTCCGTATTCTACTGCAACAAGCCATCACCCACCTGCAGACACGGTAAGACGTGGCAGTAGCCAGTCAAAGAAGCAACACAGCGTCCAACAAAGGTCTTTGTGTGCTGTCAGCATTAATTATTCACATAATGTATTCCTTCCATTATGCTCCTGGGCCCACATGTCGGTGCTCAGCATCCTTGTATGTACCTCCCTTAAACTATAAAAGGGAGGGGACACAGCGTTACAAGGGATATGGTCAATACAACTTACGGACAGTGGATGTAGGGTATTACGCTCCAGCGGCCTGAACCACTATAAACCCTCGAGTGTTCTTGTGTTCATCTAAAATTCACCAACCAGGCAAGTGCATAGGCCTCCTCCTCATATTAGGATTAGGGCGGTGCATTATGCCATCCGGCCGGAGGATTTTCCCACCGACATTTGACACGCCAGGTAGGGGGGTCTGGCCGTAGGTTTTTTCGCCTGTTTTCTTGCTCGACATGATGGTTCGGATCATCGAGCACCACGACTTGTCTTCCGAGGACTTCCCGATGAAGGGGCAGCATCTTCCGTGCCACGAGGCTCTAACCGCCCTGTGCCTGGTGCTGCTGCTATGCACGCTGCGCAGCAGCACACTCCCGCGCAAACATCCAGGAATCCGTCGAGGTCTGCTCCTGGTGGGGCGTTGTCTGCAGCTAGGGAGTTGCTACGTAACCCTCCAAGTTCCATGGCCTCGCTAGGGGCCATGAGGCAGTGGCGCGAAGATGTCAACCGTCTCCTCGGCATGGCCCATCCTGGCTCAACTAGGTCTAGGCCTCGATCATTCTGGCGTCAACACGAGGCGTTGACATCTATGCGCTCACCCTCAGTGAGGGGTGCGCGGACGGACGACCTATGGGCAGAGCTCAACCGTAGGCATGCGGGCGAGGATGCTCGAGTCTCTCTGGAGAGGGCACGTGAGCGCCGGCAAAACTTCGAGGGTCGCAACCTCGACCAAGACTTAGTTGTAGTTGCACCACAAACTCTAAGGGGCGCCCGAATCCAGGCGGGTGTCCCATTGGTCGGCATGGGCTATGCCGCACTAGCGGATCATCTCCGCACGGCGACTTGGCCACCCAAGTTCCGGCCACACCTACCGAAGAAGTACGACGGTACGTCAAACCCGTCGGAATTCTTGCAGGTCTACGTCACCGCCATTATGGCAGCTGGTGGAAACACTGTCGTAATGGCAAGCTACTTCCATGTAGCCTTGACCGGGCCGGCCCAGACCTGGCTCATGAACCTCACCCTAGGGTCGATCTACTCCTGGGAAGAGCTCTGTGCATGGTTCACAGCAAACTTCGCCAGTGCTTATCAGCAGCATGGTGTGGAGGCTCATCTCCATGCAGTAAGGAAGGAACCCGGGGAGACTCTCCGGGCTTTCATCTCCCGCTTCACTAAGGTACGAGGGACGATACCTCGTGGTCTCCGATGCCTCCATTATCACTACTTTCCGACAGGGGGTGCGTGATGAGAAGATGTTGGAGAAATTAGCGACACATGATGTAGAAACCGTCACTATGCTCTTTGCTCTGGCGGATAAATGTGCCAGAGCTGTCGAGGGCCGTGCATGGCACTCGACACCGCAGACCGGGGTTACCCAGACGGGCGGCTCAGGTGCCGCCACCCAGGGCGGTGGCAAGAAGAAGAAGAACCATGGTCACGATAAGCCGCAGTCTGGTGCTCCGGTCGCCGCAGCTACGGCTAGGGGCCAGGACGAGCGCGATAAGCACCCACGGCAACAGGGAAGTAACAATGGGTCATGCCCTATCCATCCCAACAGTCGCCACCACGCCTCGGAATGCCAAGAGATCCTCAAGCTCGCGAAGCGCATCAGCGAGCGGCGCGAGCAAGCCTCCAATGATGGCTCGCCACCTTGTCGTCGGCCTGGCAAGGAGAAGGTCGACAAAGGTGACGCGGCCGCGGGAGAACGGGACCTCGAGTATCAGTCCCCCGAGCAAGTCCTCAAGGACATCCTCACTGGAGACTCCAACTCCAGTGATGACAACGACTGCCGCAAGAAGCTATACGTGATGTATGGCAGAAGCTGGGAGCTCACCTCCTGTAGGAACATGAAGTCCCTACGCCGCGAGGTCCTTTCGACGATCCCAGGGGTCCCGAAGGCAGCCCCACATCAGCGATGGTGGAGCACCACTATCTCCTTTGGGGCATCCGACTACCCCAAAAACATGGCAGGGGCCGGCATACTACCACTCATCACCGCCCCTGTCATCGCCAACATGAAGCTACATCATGTCTTGATTGATGGTGGGGCTGGGCTCAATGTCATCAGTCACGTTGCGTTCAAGCAGCTGCAGATCCCAAGGTCCTGACTGGGACCCTCTCGCCCATTCTCCGGAGTGGGCCCTCAATCGGTGTATCCCCATGGGAGCATCGCACTCCCGGTTACATTCAGGACTGAGGTGAACTTCCGCACTGAGAACGTCCAGTTCGACGTTGCGGAGGTTAACCTCCCTTTCAATGCCATCATTGGCAGGCTGGCCCTGTACCGGTTCATGGCCATTTCCCATTACGGGTACTTGGTCCTCAAGATGCCGTCCCCTGCTGGGGTCCTCACCGTGCGGGGCGACCGCGTCGCTGCGCTTGCAGCTGTCGAGAAGTTGCATGCCCTGGCGGCAGAAACCGCTCGCCCGGATGACGGGGGGAGGGACCCCTCGACTTCCTGTACTAAGGCGCCTACCAAGGTGCCTAAGATGCAACCATCTGGAGCAGACGACAGTCTCATCAAGACCATCCAGGTTGGCGTGGATTCCTCCTAGACCACTCACATCACGGACAATTTGGAGGAGAAATTGGAAATTGCGCTCGTCGCCTTCCTCCAGGAAAATGTCGACGTATTCGCATGGGAACCGTCGCAGATGCCTGGGATCCCTAGGCAGGTGATCGAGCACCATCTGAAGATCCACCCTGATGCCAAACTGGTGAGTCAGAAGCCTTAGAGATAGTCCGTTGAGCGGCAGGATTTCATCCGTGAGGAGGTCCGGAAGCTGCTACACGCTGGCTTCATTGAAGAGGTCCATCACCCAATATGGCTGGCCAATCGAGTCATTGTTTCCAAGGCAAACGAGAAGCTTCAGATATGCATCGACTACACCAGCCTTAATAAGGCTTGTCCCAAGGACCCATATCCACTTCCCCGAATAGATCAAATCGTGGATTCTACCTCCGGGTGAGACCTCATGTCCTTCTTAGATGCTTACTCTGGTTTCCATCAGATCCAGATGTCTAGGGATGATAGGAAGCATACCGCTTTTGTAACTGTGGATGGGCTTTACTGTTATGTTGTAATGCCTTACGGTCTGAAAAACGCCTTGCCGACATTTGTACGGGCAATGAGTAAGACCATTGGTGACCTGATTAGGGACAGGATAGAGATATATGTCGATGACATCATGGTCAAGACTAAGAGAGGGTCGACCCTAGTGGAAGACTTAACCCCTCCATTGTATGTAAGTTGTATTGATTGTGTGAGCGTGTGTGTATGTGAGCCTATCCATAGGGATCCGCCAGCTCCTCGTGATGGGGGACTCCCAGCTGATTATCAAGCAGGTCCGCGGAGAACATAGCTGCAACGAGCCCAGGCTTGCAGCTTACCTCCTCCACGTAAGGAAGCTAGAAAAGAACTTCATTGCCCTGGAACTGCAACATGTTCCTTGGGCTAACAAGTCAGTGGCAGATAAACTCTCAACGAGGGCATCAACTTGGGCACCCGTGCCCGAGGGCGTCTTTGAAAGACGGCTGCTGAGACCTACCGCCTAGCCTACCGAGCCGGGCGAAGGGGGTGAGCCTAGCACCTCGAAGCTAGCGGTCCCAATGGCATTCCATCTGCAGAACCCGCCAAGGATTATGTGTGCTACAGAGGGTCCTGCCAACCTCTTAGCGCCACAGCCAGTGGCTCAGAGTGGTCCCAATGCATGGATCTCCAAGATCTAGGACTACCTGAAAGAAAATATCCTTCCTGAAGATCATTTGTCCGCAGAGCGCATAGTGCGGTTGGCTAAATGATACACGGTGGTAGAAGGGGATCTATACAGCTGTGGCGCCAATGGCATTCTCATGAGGAGCATCACCCAGGAGAAGGGCCGTGAGTTGCTCACGGAGATCCATGGAGGTGAGTGCGAAAGTCATTCATCATCCTGCACACTGGTTGGTAAGGCCTTCCGGCATGGCTTCTACTGGCCAACCACTCTCCAAGATGCAGCTGAGTTGGTAAAGTCCTGCAAAGCATGTCAGTTCCATGCAAAGCAGATACACACATCGGCTCAGGCTCTGCAAATGATTCCACCCTCCTGGCCATTCGTCGTATGGGGGGTGGATATCCTGGGACCATTTCCCAGGGCTGTCAGCGGGTACCGTTTCCTCTTCGTCGCTATTGACAAATTCACAAAGTGGCCAGAGGCCACCCCTGTGGTCAGTATCACCTACGGTGCTACTGTTGCCTTCCTCAAGTCGATTATCTGCAGATTTGGGGTCCCAAGCCGTATCATTATGGACAACAGGACCCAGTTCAAAAATCAGCTATTCCAAGAGTATTGCGAGGGCATCGGCACCGAGCTCTGCTTTGCGTCTGTGGCTCATCCCAGGAGCAACGGCCAGGCTGAGAGGGCAAATGCAGAAATCCTCAGAGGACTCAAGACACGCACCTATGACTGCTTAAAAAGCATGGTGCAAATTGGGTCAATGATCTTCCGAGCGTACTATGGGGGAACCGGACCACACCCAGCCGAGCTACCGGGGAGAACCCGTCCTTCCTGGTCTACGGGGCCGAAGCCTGTCTTCCCCCGAAAATCTTTATGGGCTCCCCATGGATCCAGTCTTTCGATGAGTCTATGCAGGAACAGCTATGGCATGAGGACGTGGATTTCATCGACGAACGCAGATGGCAAGCGGCGATCCGAAATGCATGGTACAACCAAGCGCTTAGGCACTACCACCAACGGTTTGTGCATAGTAGGGAGCTCAGGGTCGGGGACCTAGTCCTAAGGTGAGTACTGAACCGAGAAGGGCTCCACAAACTCTCCCCCAGTTGGGAAGGAACCTTCAAGGTGACAGAAATATGCCGACCCGGGTGTGTCCGCCTTGCCACAACAGAAGGAGTACCTCTTCCCAATCCCTAGAATATAGAGCATCTCTGTAAGTTCTATCCATAATAGTAAAACTAGGGGGTTGAGTTTTCTTCCTTTGTAACTAGGTTATGCATATGTGTACGTCAATCCGGTGAGGCCTGCCCTCGTAAACCCGTCTGTTGGTCTACACCCATGTATATCGAGTTATATGGAAAAGATCCATCCCCTGGATGTGCTTTTGTGATGGTTTCACTAGTACAATTTGGCTCTATACAAGCGGTAGGCTTTTTACATCACAGGCGGTTCGGTTAGAAAACCGCCTGTGATGTCCCAGGCGGTTCGGTACGCCTGTGATGTATTAGTATCACAAGCGGTTTTTGTTTAGGATCGCCTGTGGTGCTATATTCTTTTCACAAACGGACCCTAAGGAAAAACCGCCTGTGATTGTGAAAATATGAAAATACAAATACAATTTAAATGAATTAATATTTTAATTTTTAACAGAAATATGAAAATACAATTTAAATGAATTAATATTTTAATTTTTAACAGAAATATGCAAATATAATTTAAATGAATTAATATTTAATTTTTAACATAAATATGCAAATACAATTTAAATGAATTATAATAGCACACATAGATAAATAGAGAGATTTTAAATTAATTGGCAACCACACTGCATAGTCGATCATACATGATAACAAATACAATTTGATTCATACAATTTTTCATGAACTACCATTTTTCCGCAAGTATGGCTTTAAGTTCTTATCAATTTTCTTTTCCACACGCTTGATTCTCTCTGGACCGTTAAAGACGAACATCTCTTCATACTTATTGTATTCCTCATCTTGGTCTCCCACATTCTCAACTCTAACAATTTTTTGCTTTCCAGAAATAACTACATGCATCTTCTCATCTGCTGGATCGAGTACATAGAACACTTGTGCAACACATTCGGCGAGAACCCACGGGTCATCTTTATATCCTACTTTATTTAAGTCTACCAGTGTGAGTCCGTAGTTATCCACTATCACCCCCACGGGATGTTGTACACATTGGCACTTAAATAAGGGTATTTTCATGCTTGGGCCATAATCAAGTTCCCATATTTCCTCTATGAATCCAAAATATGTGGTCTTCTGTCCATGTAGGTCAAAAGCATCGATACGAACACCGCTATTTTGTGCAACACTTTTCATGTCTTTTGATTTAGTGTAGAATGTGTACCCATTGATGTCATATGCTTGCCATGATGTCACAAAACACGATGGCCCAGAAGCCAAATTCTTCATTGTTTTCTCTTCCAAAGAGTCTCCGAATGGGATGTTTTTATCCATTAACCATTCGCTAAAACGATGTTTGTGCTCCCTCATGATCCAGTCCTCTGTGCGGTTCTGATTTTCTTTACGAAGCTCGTCCAGGTGTTCCTCTATGTAAGGCTCGGCTATCGTGAGATGTTGTAGTACACTACCATGAGCACAATGTACTAGCTTGTAATCCTCAACGCGAAAAGTTTTCCTGCCCATTCTCCCTCTCCCACATAGTTTACCCTCATGTTTAGGTACAGGCACACATATCATTGTTTCGTCACTAATGTAATCTATACAGCTCTCAATCACTTCTTATGTAGTGTATCCCTCCATGATTGAACCCTCTGGGTGAGCGCGATTTCACACATAACCTTTTAATACTTCCAGGTATCGCTCCAACTGAAACATATGATGTAAATATAGTGGCCCTAATATTTTTATCTGATCCACGAGATGTATGATTAGGTGTACTTGCATATCAAAAAATGATGGAGGAAAACACATTTCAAGCTTGCACATAGTCTCGATGATGTATGCCTTTAGATAGTCCAAGTCTTCTAAAGCTATTACTTTTTGTGAAACCGCATTGAAAAAGTAACACAAGCATGTGATGACAACTTTGACATGCTCTGTTTCGAGGGCTCTTACCGCAATTGGGAGGAACACCGTCATCATCACATGGTAGTCATGAGAGTTGTAGCCAAATAGAGACAAGTCCTTCATCCTGACTAGTTTGCTGATATTGGATGAGAAACCTGTGGGCACTTTGACCCCACGCAAACATTTGCAAATCTTTGTTCTCTACTCAACTGACAAGTTGTAGCTAGCTGGGGGAGGTAAGGCTTCCCTTTGCCACTATCCACTGGATGAAGTTCTGGTCTGATTTGAAGATCTACTAGATCATTGCGTGATTTAAGTCCGTCCTTTGTCTTACTCGGCATGCCCAGCAAGGTTCCAATGATGCTGTCAAAAACATTTTTGTTACATGCATCAAATCAATGCTGTGGCAAATTTCCATATCCTTCCAGTATGGGAGGTACTTGAAAAAATTGATTGCTTCTTGAAAGTTGTGTAAGTTGAAGGGTCAGTTCTCTTTCTCTTTTCTCCTTTGTTTTTTCCCTTTCCGAATACAACATGAATGTTCTTTACAATTTCAAAAACAAGTTTCCCACTATAAGGCTTTGGTGCACCTTCACTTTCCAGTTCATTGTTAAATTCCTCTTTCATCTTTCGGTACTTATGCTGCTTCATCAAGAATCGTCTGTGTCCCATGAACACCAACTTCTTGGATGATTTAAGGTACATGGAAGCAGTTCCATCGACGCACACTACACAACCATTCTTTCCTTTAGTCTTTTGCCCTGATAGTGTGGTGCCACCGGGAGAATCATGGATGGTAACAAATATAATTGCTCTTAAGTTGAAATACTCATGGCAATACTCATCCCATATTCTAACTCCTTCATTCCAGAGTTTTGTCATATCTTCCATAAGAGGTTCTAGGAACACATCAATATCAACACCAGCTGATTTCGGACCTTGAATAAGAATACTCAACATAATGTACTTTCTTTTGTGACACAGCCATGATGGAAGGTTGTACATCGTTAAAGTCATGGGCCATGTGCTATGTACACTTCTTTTTTCACCAAATGGATTCATTCCGTCTGTACCCAAAGAAAATCTTACATTTCTGGTTTCTTTGGCAAACTTAGGATACATAAGATCGAAATTTTTCCATTGTGATGCATCAGCAGGGTGTCGAATCTGTTTGTTATTCTGCTTGCCATTTTCAGCATGCCAACGCATAAGCTCAGCCTCCCTAGGATTTGAGAACAAACGTTTTAAGCGATCAATTACTAGAAGATACCACATCACCAAAGCTAGGATCTTTGACTTCTTTTTCCCACCATCCATGTCATCAAAAGTGTCATCGTCACTTTCAGGTCCAATAGTGGATTTCTTGTTTTTATTTTTCTTCGGGAATTTTTTACACAGTCTTGATTGTAGCTCTTGTATCGACTGACATTGCAAACTGGGCATCTTGATGCGTTCTCAAAATCGCCACGATACAGAATACAATGGTTCGGACATGCATGAATTTTTTGCACACCCAGAGCTATGGGAGATATAAGCTTCTTCACTTTATAAGTGCTTGTTGGTAGTTTGTTGGGTTTTGGTAGTAATTGGGACAGAAAATTCAAAAGATCTGTGAATCTAGTATCAGACCATCCGGCACTAGCCTTCAACTTAAGAAGTTCTAGAACTGTACGCAGTGTAGTAAACTCTTTGTCACAACCCTTTGATTCATCATATAAAGGTTCTTTTGAGGCACTTTCCAGTCCCTCCATTTTAGATAGCCCTTTCTGCGATCCCACAGAACTCAACATTTCTGGTTCCATATGGCGCAACATCTCTTCGCAATCAAATTCTTCAAAATCTTGATTAGCATACACATTATCCACTTTACCATCAACTTTAAGATCTAAAATTCCAACAACTCTCTCGTCATTACCAGGCACTTCACACGGATCCAACTCACCATGTTCTGACCATATCGTGTAATTGTTTTTAAACCCTCTTTTTAGCAGATGTGATTGGATTACTCCTGTATCTCTCCAAGCTATCGTATTATCACAATCGATGCATAGACATAATATCTCCTTGCTCTTTCGCAAATTCGCGTGGTTGTTGGCCGCTTCAATAAAGCTTCTCAAATTTCGAATGTACGACAGATGTGGTCTTGGCACATTGTACATCCAAACTCTGTCCATTACCTATCCCTATATTAATTAACATTAATAAAATCATTAATTAATTGAATTCATCCATAAAACATGAAACGAATTGATGTGCATGAAAATGAAACAAACATTGCAGCAATAGGTACCTTGAGGTGAGACAACTGAGTTTCAAAAGAATCTTTAAACACGATCAACTATTACAAGTCCAAATCTTGGAATTCCTAAGCTTTTCTTCAAATTCGGTCTATATTACAAAATTGAGGCAAAAAATCGCATCAAAATGAGAAAGAAAACAAATGGAGATCATATATATGCATAAATTATTGAAATCAATCAATAAACTCAAAAACAAAACCTTCTCCCTGTAGATCTCAAAAAATACCCGTCGCCACTACAGTGCTGTGAATGTTCTGGGAGATAGGGTTCTAGAACTGGTGGGCTAGTCCTTTTATAGTGTACACACATCACAGGCGGATATTTAGAAAAACCGCCTGTGATAGATAACATTACAGGCGGTTTTTTATTCCGACCACCTGTGAAGTTAATCTATCATAGGCGGTAGGAATAAACAACCGCCTGTGATGTTATCTATCAAAGGCGGTTTTTCTAAATATCCGCCTGTGATTGTTTACAATATAAAAGGCTTGTTGGTCGACAGGAACCCTAACTCGTCCCGCCCGAGCTAACACAGTTGCGCGGCAGGCTGCCGCCGTCCCCGTCCCCGAGCCCGAGCACTGCCGTCCCCGTCCCCGAGCCCGAGCGCCGCCATCCCCGTCCCTGAGCCCGAGCGCCGCCGTCCCCATCCCCGAGCCCGAGCGCCGCCGTCCCCGAGCCCGAGCGCCGAGTGCGCCGCCGTCCCTGAGCCCAAGCGCTGCCGTCCCCTTCCCCGAGCCCGAGCACCGTCGTCCTCGAGCCTGAGCGCCGAGTGCGCCGCCGTCCCTGAGCCCAAGCGTCGCCGTCACGGTCCCTGAGCCCAAACCGCCACCGTCCCTGAGCTCTTTCTTCTTCCTCTCATAGTAAGGTCGAAGTTCAGGTTCCATTTCTTCTAAGTTCATGGCTCGAATTTCCTATATGTGTTTGAATTATATATGTGTTTGAATCATATATGTTAATTGATGGCAGATTACTTGTGTTTGAACCATATATGTGTTTGAATACACAGCTGGATATATATGTGTTTGAATCATAGCTTAGGTTAATCGTTAGGTTAATCAAATGCTTAGGTTAATCAATGGTTCAAACACATTAAGGTGTTAATCATTGGCTATCTCTGATTATCAGTGCTTAGATTAATTACTGTTGGTGTTTTCACTTACATATTTGGTTTGGTTGTCAATATGCTTATTGCTTATTGCTTCGTTGTCAATTACTTGTTTGGCTATCCCTGAATCATATGCTTATTACTTGGTTGTCAATTACTTCTCATGTATCAGTTTTTTATTTCTTTTATCCCTTCTGATTAAATTTTTGTATACCATTAAGGTGTTAGTATCCTTCGAATGAAGAATTTTGTGTCCCTCCATCGGTTGGGATCTATTTTTATCCCTTCTGATTAAATGTTTTTTCACTTACATATTCAGTTATAAGAAAATCTCCATAGTGATTGGGACAACAAGTCTATTTTTAGTGTTTTTTGACTACCTATCTTTGTTTGATAATCATTAGGGCAAATGTGCTTATGGCCACATACATCATGGAAGTACATAGCCATGACAATGTTATTATCTCCCTATGTTATAAGACTTGTTCTTATCTCCCTTCTTAGTTTTTTGACTACCTATCTTTGCTTCCCAACCCTATGTTATAAGACTTGTTCTTATCTCCCATCTTTGACTTGTTCATAGCCATGATGATGTTATTTGGACCCCTCTTTTTGCCCTATAAGCCACATCCTTGTTTTCCCTCTGATCCCTGCCTTTGTTGCGATCTCAATTTTGATTGTGATACTTGGTCATTTTCAGTTTCAGAGATGGAAAAAGAGCCACTTGACATAGTTGAGAGCTCAGTTCGAGTCATCGAGACACATGTTGACATCATTCGCAGTCTAGTGACTGATGGGGTTGTGGATACTAGTGAACCGGAATCAGTGTACTCACTTAAGACCACTTTGTTTCAAATTGGAGATGTATGCGACATGCTTGAGAAGTGTGCTCTGTCCATCAAAAAGTTTGCTGACTCCAAGAGGGCTAAAATTATTCAAGATGAAGCCCTACAATATGCTGAAGATGATGAAGCTGCAGATGATTTGGAGGAACTCCCAAGCCCAGTTCTCCTTACTCAAGCCGACATATTGGAAAAATATTTTGGAATTGAGTATGATAGCGACCAGTCAAGGGGTTGTTGATGTTTAGTCCTAAACAACACGATATGAGTATCGTAGGTTTCACTCTTAGAGATAATGTATTTTGTATGAACCTCTTAGAGAGTGTCAAGTCAATGAACTATCTTCGAGTACTATTGGGAAGTGGATTTCTTTGATGTATTTGTTTTCCCTAGTGATATCTATGGTGCCGAGTAGCACCAAATTTGGACTTGTGTCCATATCTATAGATTCTAGTAGTTGAGCACTAGCGCCTACAATCTTGACTACCTCATCCCTATTCTCTGTTTGGGACTTATATGGAGAATGGCATCGGCTGAATGCCTGAATCGGGTCGGGAAGCACGGAGCAGATAGAAGTGCACTTTCCAATGCAGTTAGACAGAGAAGGCATGGCTGTGATGTTATAATGCTGAAGGACACCAAGAAGAGATTATGGCCTGTCATCCACCACCACTGCCCGTTATTTGTGGGCTTCACCGAGGGCTGGAAACATTTGGTGACAGCAAACGACCTTCGGGTTAGGGACGTCTGCAAGCTTGTTAAGGGGCCAGACGATGGTGAGCCGGTGTACTATGTCCGGATGTGTGGTCACAAAATTTAAAGCCGCCCTGGCTTCATGTGTGCGCTTCTCTTCTCTTAGGTGGGGTGCTAAGTAATCTTAGTAGCCAACATAAGAGGAGAGAAGCGCACAGATGAAGCTGGGGCGGCTTTAAATTTTGTGACCACACATCCGGACAGAGTACACCGGCTCACCATCGTCTGGCCCCTTAACAATCTCGCAGACGTCTCCAGTCTAAAGGTCGTTTGATGTCACCAAATGTTTCCAGCCCTTGGTGAAGCCCACAAATAACGGGCAGTGGTGGTGGACGACAGGCCATAATCTCTTCTTGGGGTCCTTTAGCATTATAACATCACAGCCATGCCTTCTCTGTCTAACTGCATTGGAAAGTGGACTTTTATCTGCTCCGTGCTTCCCGGCCCGATCCTGCCCCGGAGGCGGGTTTGGGCTTTCTGTTTGGGGAGTAAAGGAGGGACACGGAGGCGGGTTTGGGCTCGATTTCTTTTGAATCACCTTTTCTCCAAGTTCCCTTATTGATGGAACCAGTATATCAGACTAATAGTATATCCCATTATGGATGGAACCAGCTATGCACTAGGTACCTACTAGGATGGATGTGGTCTGCACCGGTGCGTCTAACAAAGTTGATGAAGACGCGACCAAACTTGAATGGCAGACAACGAGCAGCTCCGGTGAAGGGAGCGCGGAGGATAGTTCTAGTGACGACAATCCTTGTCCTCATATACCTCCAAGGAAGAAAAAAACATCAGATTACCTTGATGCCGACTATATTCCCAACGATGAAGAGGTAAATAGAAATATGCCAACTATATTCTAAAATAATGTTCATATATGAAAGGCCATTAATTGTTTCAATATATAGATTTCAAATGAAGAGAAGAAAGAGGATTTATGTTCTACACGAAACACGGAGGATGCTCTGATGCCTGAATCATCCGTTTCACATAAGCGGAAACGAGGGCGACGAGGTCCTAATCATATGAAAGAAGGTGCAGTTATGTACGTAACAAAACTAAATGTAGAGGGGTTTCCTAAAGAACCACTTGACATGGTTACAAAGTTTCGAAATTCTTGCGGGTCTACTGTTAGAGATATAGTGCCAATCACACTTCAAAAATGGAAGGATTTAGATGAAGACACCCGCAATAAGCTATGGGCTAAGTTGTCTGAGTCATTCAAGTTCCCAAAAGGCACAGAGGATGCAGTAAGGAAGTCGATGCTCTCTGCTATGGCCAAGATGTTTCGTGGGTGGAAGGCCAAGATGAATAGGGAATTTGTTAAGAAGAATAAGGTTCCTCCGCCCAAGAAAATGGGGAAAATCACTCAAGCTCAGTGGGAGGAATTTGTTCGTCAAAAGACCGAACTGAAGGCCAAGGAACTGGGCGAAACTAATTCTCAGAGAGCGAAGATGAGCAAACACCCCCATCGTCTGGGGTCAACCGGATATCACCATAAAGTTATGCAGTGGAACAGGATAATTGAGGAAGCTATAGCTAACGACACTTTGGACCCAATATTAAAAGATATCGATGAGCGAGCTATTCGTTGGATCTTAGGTCGGGCAGGATTGAGTGAGGACGGCAAACTTTTGCATCCAGAATTGGTGGGCGAAGTTTCGACAAAAATTCAAGAATATGCAGATAAGAGAAAGAAGGGCGAATTTAAGCCTCGAAGGGAGTATGACATACTAACTGCAGCACTAGGCAATCCTGAACACACTGGACGGGCTCGGGGAATCTCTTCTAAGATTTCCTGGAGAGAGGCGTTTCCAGAGTATGCGTCGTCATATAGGAAACACGAGAAGTCGAAAAGGACCCTTGAAGAGACTATTGATGAAAGGGTACAAAAGGCTATTAATGACGTGATGAACAAAATGAAGAAAACAGAATGCATATCATTTGAACTCAAGCCAGGCCACATGAGTCCACCTATAGTCCCTAGCAGCATAGGATCTGTGCAAGACTTCACCAAGTACCCTGTAGACGATATTGTTGAGGACAAGCCATGCTTTCTTCATATTCCAATCAATCGATCTAGGACAAAAACAAAACAAGCTGCTACTGGTTTGGTAAAACCAGGACTTGTTAACTACAAGGATAATCCTGTCCCGCCACACTATGCTGTGGTCTAAGTTCTAGAGATCACAGATAGTGGTTGTGAAGATTGGGAGATAGACTTTCCAGTTGAGGGGATCATAACTTTGCAGGAGGCAATGAACGAGTTGGTCCTTTGGCATCGACACGACATCAAGTTGGGTGATGAGCCAACCTTAAGCCGTGTAACGCGTCATAAGTCACCAATGCTGAATTCAACACCAATGCAACAAAAAGATAGTTCGATCATTCCATACCCCATGGTGCAGGATAATATGACACCGACCTCCACAAAAATCGTTGAAACTTTCATATCACCTCTTGCGAAGGAACTCGACGAGGGGGACGTAGACAAAATTGTTCCTCAGAATGTCGACGCAAACATCAACAAGGAAGCAAAGGTTGACACCAATGTTGAAGGGCCAACTATTTCAAAGAAAATTCATCAGCGAATCGCCACTGACGATGTCAAGAAACCGTCAGAATCAGTGGCACGCTACCTGCATAAATTGCAGAGAGTTATGACAAATCAATCAAAAGCGGAATCAGCATCTCATGGAGTACGCACACGGTCCCAAATAGACAATTTCGAAGTATGGGAAGAAGATGGAATGATTCATACTCGAGAATCATTACGTCTTAAAACCAATATCTCGATATACAAGAAGGAGGATGTTCCTCCTAAATTTGTGAATGGGAGGCCGTTCTTGACGACGGTGCAACTTTCTAAGTTGTCGACTCCGGAGATTAGAATGCATGAGTGGTACATGGTGTCTAGCAACAAATACAAACTCGAGGACTTCACATTTGTTGTGCCAGAAGATGCATTTTGGAGCAATGATAATATAGATCCTGTGCGGCATTTATTCTTTGACGATCTCTGGTCGTTGTACCACCGACAAAGGATGGAAACCAACTACTTAACCCTCTTTTGCTTGTAAGTACCTCTAAACTTTCATATTTGTTAGTTTTGTACACGCACACATAAACGAGAGTCTAACGATTAACACTTTTACACGTAGGATGCAATACATGGATGATAAGAAGAAACAACTTAAGACAGGGTTTCTTGACCCATTGATGATATCCCAAGCTCGCTACAAAGAAGTTGCTCGGAGACATGGAGAAGAATACAAAGACTTGGATGATGCTGAATTTGAGAAAGCCGTCAAACAGAATCAGAGAAAGAAAATGAAGGTAATGGCGTCATACATTGGACGAGCCATGTATAATCATGTACAACATGGCAAGGACTTAATAATAGCTCCGCACCACTTTAAGTAAGTTCTCGACATGGTTTTGAACTATAAATTATGGCAATCGTGATCTTAACATGTGTTTTCGTCTATGTCTATATAGTGACCACTACATTTGTATCATGATCTTTCCAAAGCATGGTAAAGTCGTGGTCTTCGACTCACTGAGAATGGAAAAGGCTACATATAATGACTTCTGGAAGATTTTAGATAAGTATGATTATTATTGCACACTTGTACTTATTACAACTTAACAAATGTATTCTTAATCTCACAATGCTATTCTTATATGCAGTGCATACCGTTTTTATTGGAAAGGTCTTGGCGGCGAACATCCAGAGGACAAGCCTAATTTGTCAATATCATTATTTCCATATGGTGACAAACAACCTCCGGGTACTATCCTGTGCGGTTATTATGTATGCGAATGGTGTCGTGTCACCTTTCATTACATGGTCAATTGTGAGGATGTAAGTTCCCTATCATTGTCTATGTTGCAATTTTTATGTTATATTGTTGCTCATCACATTACTCTTAGTACTGCTTGCTTTTTGCTTTCATTGCAAGTTCCTAAATCCAAGATCAATGCTGAATGGTTAGAAAGAGATATGGTTTCCGTCGGCGTGGCTAAGGTTGTAAAAGACTTGCTTTACTTTATGCGCCGTGAAGTTTTTCATCAACAAGGGCTATTCTACAATACAAATGGAAATTTGCAACAGTTCCCAGAACTAAGTTTGTACACTATATCACACAGTGTTTAAATCTTTAGTTAGGAACTTTAGATGTTTAGTTGTCTATGGAACTTTGAGATGTTGAGTTGTTATGCAACTTGATATGTGTATAAATCTGTGTATGATGGAACTTGATATGTGGATGAATATGTGTATGGAACCTGTTATGGAACTTGATAGGTATAAATCTGTGTATGGAATCTGTGTATTATGAATCTGTGTATGGAATATGTGTTTGAATCTGTGTTTGAATCTGTTATTAATTCTGTATATGAATCTGGAATCTAAATATGAATCTGGAATCTATATATTGAAATACAGTCAGACTTATATTTAAAACCGCCTGTGATGTGTGTCTATCACAGGCGGTTCTTTTAAACTGGACCGCCTGTGATGTGTGTCTATTACATGCGGTTCTTTTAAACCGGACTGCCTGTGATGTGTGTCTATCACAAGCGGTTTTTGATTGATTGCCTGTGATGTTGTTTTACATCACAGTCGGTGCACCACAAGCGGTTCCTGGAACCGCCTGTGTAGAGGCTAACTGGACCGCCTGTACAGAGGTTTACTGTAGTAGTGTTTTATTCTACTTCGGTTTACACACATTATTTTTATCTAACCCACCCATACAGTTTCCCACCCTTGCTGGTATGATGACATCCGAATTGAGTAGCTAGGCTTGTAGTTCAGGACCCCTCTACTGCTACAGGGGGTCTGGCAACCTGCGGACCAGTTCTAGAGAATGGACGCTCGTCTCTTGGAGGGGTCCGGAGTTGTGTAGCTGCTTAGCATGATTCCGTACCCTAAGCCTGCATCCTCCACCACTCTGCAACAGGCACCCTAGTGTTTGGAACTGTGATCCTATGGGTCCGGACATATGGCTTGGCTTCCTAGGCTTAATCTTGTAGGTCCTGTTGCATGAATCGAAGGATGACAGATACCAGACGATGGGTCATATGGGTGTGCTCCTAACACTTCAAAGCCGAAGCTGTGTGCAGGTCCAGGTCCTAGTCCAGACGTAGGTAGCCTCATACCGTAGAGACTACCTCCTAGGGACCGGGCCATCAATTTTTTTTCTTTGGTATACTGGTATCCAGCCTCGACATGTCGAGCCTACCTCCCAGGGGCCAAGTACCAGGGGGAAGTTGATAACGCTACACACAGCAAGGACAAATAACATACAAGACAAGTTCTAGTTTTACTCGATTAACGGTTCTTAAAGTATGTTTCATGGCCAAAAGTTATTACAGTCGCTTCCCAGTGGAACCCTTGCTTTGTCTCTATAGGTCGTCAGCAGGATCGCGCTGGAAGCGCTCGGCCACTAGCTCCACGACGTCTTGTACACTCTCCCGGGCGGCATCTTCAGTGGCAGCTACCGGACCAGTGATCACCGGTGCCAAGGATATGGCGAGGTCATGACTCCGGAAGTATGTTAGGACGTATTCAACCACCGCCCGGCAGAGCTTGCTGCCCTCTGCCTCCAGGCGCTGGAGGTGATTGGCGGTGGAGTCTAGCACCGAGAGCGCATCGGAGATCGACGCTGGCAGCTCCGACATTGGGATGGGGCTCATCCCTAGCGACACCAGTGTCGTGCTTGCCTCACCTGTCCATGTGGCAATGCGCTGGACCCCGGCGCGGTGCTTCGCTTGGAGATCTTCAAGGGCCTTTCTGGTGGCCTCCATCGCCTGGGGACCCGGCGCCGCCTGCACCGCATTAAACTGGCGGATCTGCTCCTCCATCTTCCTTTCTTTCTTCTCCGCCTCGAGCTCGTGCTCAGCCAGCAACTCACCTCGTCGGGTGAGCATTTCTTCCCTGAAGGCGAGATCCGTCTCTCGCCTGGCAAGGTCCGTCTCCCGCCTGTCCAAGGACTGTTCCTTTGCCTTCAGATTTTCCTCGACAAGGGCAGCATCGCTGGCCTTGCCCTCGAGCTCTTGCTGCCATCTCTGTAGCCTTTCCACAGCCTTGACCTACTGGGCCCGTTGGGCTTCTAGTGTCTGGTCCAGAGCATTCAGCTTGGCCTGGTATTCTGTCGTGAGGGCCTCCCCCTCTAGGTCACGGCCTCCTCCCTCCTAGCCACCTTCTTTTCCCTCTGGTGCGCCTCCAGCTCCCTGGCGCACACCTTCTAGACGTCCTTCTTGTACTCCTTGTGGTCCCGCTCGAGTTGGGACTGCTCAGAGGTGAACTGTCGGGACGCTGACTTGGTGCGCTCCTCCAGTTGGGTGCGCCAGTCACTGAGGCGCTGGTGCTCAGCCTCAAGCGCCTCCCACTCTTGCAAAATTGCTGCCTCAGTGTCACTAAGGACCTAGTGGGCACGGGACAACATGCGGGGGAGGGGGACTGGCGCAGCTTCTTGCTCGGCGCCCAACCGGAGTCGTCGCCCATACACCACCCCCATCTCCTCCGGAGCAGGCGGTGGGTTGGAGCTGGATGCACCTCCTTGAGAGCACCTAGAGGGGGGGTGAATAGGTGATCCTGTAACACTTAAAACTTAGGCCACAAAAACTTGGTTAAGTGTTAGCGCAATAACCACCAAGTGGCTAGAGAGGAGTCTTCAACAAAACACAATAACCAACAAGAGATAAATCACAGAGATGGCACGGTGGTTATCCCATGGTTCGGCCAAGACCAACGCTTGCCTACTCCACGTTGTGGCGTCCCAACGGACGAGGGTTGCAATCAACCCCTCTCAAGCGGTCCAAAGACCCACTTGAATACCACGGTGTTTTGCTTGCTTTTCTTAATCCCGTTTGCGAGGAATCTCTACAACTTGGAGCCTCTCGCCCTTACACTTGAAGTTCACAAAGAAGCACGGAGCAAGGGAGGGATTAGCAACGCACACAAGACACAAGAATCAGAGTGTCAACACGCACATAAGTTGCAACAAGAGCTCGCAACACAAACCAATGAGTTCACAACTCCACTAGAGCTCTATATGCTATCACAAAGAAACGAATGCGCGAAATTGAGGTCTTGGTGCTTAGGAATGTTGTAGGAATGCTTGGTGTACTCCTCCATGCGCCAAGGGGTCCTGTTGGAACTTGCTCTCGACTGCAAGGGGATCCAACACGAGTGAATGGTGATGGCAACAGGGCACTCGCGCGTGATGGCAGAAGCTCTGTTAATCTAGCCTCTCACGGGCACTTTGCGGGGGTATTTATAGGTATCCGAGTGCACGGCGCCTTACGTTAAGGACGCATGTGCCCTCAGGTACCTAGTTTATCCCCAGAATATTCCCATAAAGCGGGGTTACAAGCTGTAATTACAAGTACGCCTTTACAAATTAGGCCCGTAACACAAACGCGGCCACGCGGGGCCCGTTACAATGGGCCAGATCTCATGTGGGCCTCGGAGCTGAACGAGGCCGCGCCGCGGGGAGGCGTCGCCGCAGGCCTTCGTCTGGTGCCGAATCGAGCGAAGGGTCTCCGTGTTGTCTCTGGTGCCGATGAAGCGAAGGGTGTCCCTGCCTGCTTTGTCTGTCAGGGCAGGGGCTAAGTGGTGGAGACTTCGGGCGAAGGGTGGCGTTTCTGCCTTCGCTCCAACATTTGCCCTCCGAGGGACCAGTTCGACAAAGTCACCTGGTGCCGAAGACGTCGCTAGATGGCGGAGACGCTGCCCTCGCTCGAAGTGGTTCCGCGGGGGTTTTTGATGTGACCGTTGATGGACATCGTACTGTTGGATTGCGGGTTTCCCGAAGCGCCGCGCCCTGCCTATAAAAGGGGGGCGGGGGTCGGCGCTGTTTGCACTTTGCCTTCCGCGCTCCGTGAAAACCCTAGCCGCCCGCCGTCTTTCTGCTCCTCTTCTTCTACTGCTCCCTTTGCTCGTCGGAGTTCTGGCTCGAGTGAAGCAGACCGCCCGCCGCCGCCGACGGTACGTAGCAATGCCATCCTCTTCTTCTTCCGCCGACGCCACGCCGCCGGCCGCCGCCTCGTCTGAGGAGACGTTGAGTAGCGTGATGGTGGAGGAGCTGCGTGTAATACCCAACTTTGAAAAGTAAGAGAAAGAAATAAATCTTCATGTGTGGTACCTTTTCATTCATGATAATTATTAGTAGGCATAGATAAAGTGGATAAATCCTTAATAAAATGTGCATCATGCTGGACTTTATTTGTTGTGCATTTTGTGACAACATAAAAATAAAGTGACTAGAAATATATTAAAGCCCAAAGTGGAATTTAAGGGTTAAAAGGAATTTTAGAATTTAAGAAAAAAAAGAGAAGAAGGAAACAATACTATGTGAGTGAAATGAATAAAAAAATATATATAATAAAATATGTTACTTCTATAATGGGATTTGAGTTTGTAAATTTTACCCAGAGGTGAAACTCACAACAATATTTGAATTCAAATTTGAAATTTACAAATAAAGAGGGAGAAATAAAGCAGGAAATATAAAAGAAAAAGAAAAAAAACCTAGCTGGGCCGCCCATTCTCCTTTTCGGCCCACCATCTCCCCACCCCTGCGCGCGCCAGCCCACTCTGCTCTTCTCTGGTTGAGACACTTACAGGTGGGGCCCACTCGTCATAAACCGCTCCCACCCACGCGCGCACCGTGAAACTGACCAATGGGCGCCACTCGTCAGCCCCTAACTTCAACCGTGCGTGCGCGCCACGGCTTGCTGTACCGCTGATCGGTAGGCCAGCGCTGTCAGAAGCTCCTTCCCCAACTGAATTCGCCGTGGATCTCGCGCAACGAACACAGTCGTCGCCTTCACCTGCGGAATCAACTCGCGATGGTATACGTCGACCTCCCCATAACAAACACCGAGAAATCCTAACGAACTCCCTTCTCCCCCGCTCGGTCGCAAACGGAAGCCGCAGGCCGCCGCGCTCCTCTCGGCGCGCATGGCGGGTGTGCCGCGAGCTGCGGAATCCGTCGACGCCGTGCCCTGGATTCCAGGCAGCTGTTCCGCGGGCCGGATGCACTATTTCACCGCGCGGACGGGCCCCTAGTTCCTCCCCATAGCGAGCTTCTCTGCCGCGTCCCTCGCCGCGTGCGGCTCACCTTCTTCCGCTCTTCTTCCCCAACTCCGCGCCGCCGCCATGGGTCCAAACCCCTGTTGCCGTTCGGAGCACGAGCTCGACCCGGTGAGCTTCACCACGCCACCAAGTTTCTCCTCCGGGTCTTCGTGGGCAAAACGGTGCAAGGACACACGGCGGACTGCTCGTCGGATCTCCATGGTCGCGTCCCACCGTGGGCAGGGAATCTCACTGCTCCGATTTCGGTAAAAACTGGTCACCTGCTCTCGCCTTCATCTACACATCGCGTGGCACGTATTGTACCATAGCTTGAGGCCGGGATATCGATCTGGCCATTTCCGGCCATGGCCGCCACCGTGTATGCTGGTGGCGCCGCCGCGGCGATACCTGGGGGGGGGGAATTCGTAGGAAGAGATGGGTGGACCGTTGACTCGGCTATGGATGGATGAGATCGCGCCATCGCGTACCCCTTCATGTGTCAAAGACCGACCGTTGGATCTGATCGGATGTATGGGATCCTTTCTCGGCTATTTAAATCCTGGGCGTTGATCACTGATCGAACGACACGGAATGCGTACCGGTTCGTCGTAGCGGGCTTTTAATCTGGGTCCTCGGTTCTGGATCGGGCGGCTCAGATTCCATCTTACCCCTTCACCGCGGTCATTTTCTAAATGAGGCCCTCGGATTTCGATGAATTAATCCGCAGTCCTGGCGCCTGCCGTTCTGTGTCTTGGGAAGTTTTACCCCGAGGCCCCTGGCTTTCTCTGTATTAGTGCGCCCACTCGAGAGACCCAGGAAACTCAATAATTAAATGTAGAAATTGATTTTTATGTATAAATAATTGCTAGAAACTTGATTTAATCATAGAAAATGCATTCTAGCTCCAAATTGGTCCATTCCAGTTCCTAATTTTTTGTAATAATATTGTCTACGCATTAGTGCCTCTGTTTTGGCATGAAAGGCTCATTTAAATTTATCTAATACTTAATCTTGTATTAAATACATAAAAGCTACAGAAATTCATAACTTGAAATATATAACTCCAAATTTAGTGATTCCAGTTCCTATGGTTTCATTTTGATATGTAGATTTTTACTGCATATTTTATTTACATGTTTGGTGTAATGTTAATTTTGCCTATACCATGTATGTTTGTATTGCTACGACTAGCAGTGAGGTCACGAGAATCTGAAGATCATCCTGGTACCTGGAATCTCAAGGCCCAGGCAAGTTGTGCCCTTGATCACTTCATTCTACCCACTCATGTTCTAATTAATCATAATGATCTGCATAGGTTAATTTTGATGGGACCCAATAGGTTACCCTAGTTTGTCTATCTTTATACCTTGTTTACCACTGAACTTTCTGGGTAGTACTTGCTAGTGCTATATGTGGTTTTGGGTATGGAGATACACTATTCATGATTACACACTTGATTATCAGTTGTTATTTATTGTTCATGATAAGATCATTATGTTAATTGGAACATGGAGAACCACCCGGGAAAACAGTGCTACCACAAGGGTGGAATGGGACACCCTTGGCTGATTAATTAGGAAAGCTAGTGGAAGACTACCTTACCCGAAAGGGGCAAGGGCAGTAGGGGAGTGGTCAGTGTAGGGAGGCCCTCGGGAGGATTTTGCTGCGATGGCGGTCCTGCAAGGGATTCCTGCACTGGAACTTCCTATAAACTGTAGCGGGTTTTCTGAAGCTAGTGAAACTTTGTAAAGGCCTCGTAGTGTTACCCTGCCTCGCCTCCTCGGTAGAGGTGTATGGGATTGGCCGTCTCTTGGCAGATGGGTAACATGACTTGTGGGTAAAGATGCGCAACCTCTACAGAGTGTAAAACTGGTATACTAGTCGTGCTCACGGTCATGAGCAGCTCGGACACTCACATGATTAAACTATGGAACTAAATTCAATTTGTCATATGCATTGCATTGTAGGTGAGGTGATTACTTTTGTTCTACTATTTAATTGGGTTGGTATTTACTTATACTTAGTAACTGCTAATAAAATTTTGACCAACTTTAAAAGCAATGCTCAGCTTCAACCATCTTCTTTGGTAAGCCTTACACTTCACGTGAGCTCCCACCTTTGGCGAGTTCATGCACATTATTCCCCACAACTTGTTGAGCGATGAACGTATGTGAGCTCACTCTTGCTGTCTCACACACACCACAGGTCAAGAACAGGTACCGCAGGATGATGCTCATGGAGGATGCTGCGATGAGTTCGTGAGAGGTCTAGGTCGTCGTCTCCCAGTCAACTTTGGTTGCTGGACCGTTGTCTCCTTATAATGTAATTATTTATTTTGTATAGAACTCCTATTATATATAAAGATGTGACATTCGATCCTGTGCCACTATACATCATATGTGTGAGACTTGGTCCCAGCATACCTGGTGTTTTTGTTTGCGCCCGGGTTTTGGACCCCTAAAATCCGGGTGTTACAGAAGTGGTATCAGAGGAATGTTGACTGTAGGACGAAACCTAGATAGAACTGGACAACCATTGTCTACTTACCTTACTCTGATCCTTTCTAAACTTTTCTTAATCTTTTCTCATCTAATTCCGCTTTACTCTGATTATTCTTACCTTTTTCCTTCTAAAGACAAATGTGGATTTTACACTTTGAAATCCTGTACCTAAAGTGACTTTAGGAATAGGAGACCTAATCCTAGGAACAAAGACAAAACTATTTTATTAAGTGTTTATGTATTTGAATGTTTGTTCTTATGATATCTGTCTGATTTGGATCTTTGATTGAGTGTGATGAGATGTGGAGTAATGTCCACAATTACATCTACACATTCATATAGGCATAGATATAAATAAATAAAATTCATAAGATAACTAAACAATCTAGATTATCCTCCATTAAAGTATATCTATTTTAAATAGATCCATCTTGGCTTAAAAGATTCTCTCTTATCTCATAGATCCATCTTATCTTAAAAAGATACTCATCTCATCTTGAAAAGGGTTTTACGTCATCCTAATAGACCTAACTGACCTCGAAAGATTCTATCTTATCTTATGGATTCATCTTGCCCTAAATTGAATATTTATCCCACTCTAGAATAACAACCATGACCTAATTAAAATTAATGAGATTCTATCTAGTCTAATCTAGTTATACCAATCTAACCTAAAATTGGTGCCCTAGACCAACTTTACCATATACAATCACCTAACCATATGCAACTACCTTACCCATCTGATAGTTGCATAACCCCTCTGTTTTAACCTAACAGAGATTTTTAACATATCCTGATAAAATATATCCTATCCAGGAAGATCTATCTAACTTTAACTAGTCTCATCTAGCCATATCCAATCTAATCCAGATCCCATCTAAGCTACTATGATCTAATCTAATGTGAGTTACTTAACCAGTTAGTTAATCCTTGTGAAATAGATTAGACCCTCTCCACATGTTTTAACTTAGTTCACCCTACACTAAATAAAGAATGAGAAACCAACCCAACCAATAGAGTCTTGATGGATTGCATGACCTGCCTATCCCCACCTAACATCAAACAAACTTTTGACCTACATCATGTAGTCTATCTCATCCATACCTATATTAACCATATTCCCCAGCCCAATAATATACACTAACTCCTAATCAATGAGACAAGACCGAAGAAGATGATCAACTTCATCAAGGGAGGATGAGCACCAACTCAAGTCTTCAAGGATCAAGTGAGGTCACCAAGATGAGTCAAGATCCACAATCTTGGATGGAGTCTTTCTTTACCCCACTCTTTCTTGCCCAAACCTATATAGGCTTTAAAAGATATCCTTTATCCTACATAATAAAGTGGACATACATATAATACCTATGCTCTCCTAATAACTAACTAATAAAAAAAAGGGGGACTCTTGATTTTTGAACTAACTAGAAACTGAAATCTAGACTACAAGCTAAATTTGTTGTATCATGTTCCTTACAAATCTCGAGGACGAGATTCTTTTTAAGGGGGGTAGGATTTGTAATACCCAACTTTGAAAAGTAAGAGAAAGAAATAAATCTTCATGTGTGGTACCTTTTCATTCATGATAATTATTAGTAGGCATAGATAAAGTGGATAAATCCTTAATAAAATGTGCATCATGCTGGACTTTATTTGTTGTGCATTTTGTGACAACATAAAAATAAAGTGACTAGAAATATATTAAAGCCCAAAGTGGAATTTAAGGGTTAAAAGGAATTTTAGAATTTAAGAAAAAAAAAGAGAAGAAGGAAACAATACTATGTGAGTGAAATGAATAAAAAAAATATATATAATAAAATATGTTACTTCTATAATGGGATTTGAGTTTGTAAATTTTACCCAGAGGTGAAACTCACAACAATATTTGAATTCAAATTTGAAATTTACAAATAAAGAGGGAGAAATAAAGCAGGAAATATAAAAGAAAAAGAAAAAAAAAACCTAGCTGGGCCGCCCATTCTCCTTTTCGGCCCACCATCTCCCCACCCCTGCGCGCGCCAGCCCACTCTGCTCTTCTCTGGTTGAGACACTTACAGGTGGGGCCCACTCGTCATAAACCGCTCCCACCCACGCGCGCACCGTGAAACTGACCAATGGGCCCCACTCGTCAGCCCCTAACTTCAACCGCGCGTGCGTGCCACGGCTTGCTGTACCGCTGATCGGTAGGCCAGCGCTGTCAGAAGCTCCTTCCCCAACTGAATTCGCCGTGGATCTCGCGCAACGAACACAGTCGTCGCCTTCACCTGCGGAATCAACTCGCGATGGTATATGTCGACCTCCCCATAACAAACACCGAGAAATCCTAACGAACTCCCTTCTCCCCCGCTCGGTCGCAAATGGAAGCCGCAGGCCGCCGCGCTCCTCTCGGCGCGCATGGCGGGTGTGCCGCGAGCTGCGGAATCCGTCGACGCCGTGCTCTGGATTCCAGGCAGCTGTTCCGCGGGCCGGATGCACTATTTCACCGCGCGGACGGGCCCCTAGTTCCTCCCCATAGCGAGCTTCTCTGCCGCGTCCCTCGCCGCGTGCGGCTCACCTTCTTCCGCTCTTCTTCCCCAACTCCGCGCCGCCGCCATGGGTCCAAACCCCTGTTGCCGTTCGGAGCACGAGCTCGACCCGGTGAGCTTCACCACGCCACCAAGTTTCTCCTCCGGGTCTTCGCGGGCAAAACGGTGCAAGGACACACGGCGGACTGCTCGTCGGATCTCCATGGTCGCGTCCCACCGTGGGCAGGGAATCTCACTGCTCCGATTTCGGTAAAAACTGGTCACCTGCTCTCGCCTTCATCTACACATCGCGTGGCGCGTATTGTACCATAGCTTGAGGCCGGGATATCGATCTGGCCATTTCCGGCCATGGCCGCCACCGTGTATGCTGGTGGCGCCGCCGCGGCGATACCTGGGGGGGGGGGGGGAATTCGTAGGAAGAGATGGGTGGACCGTTGACTCGGCTATGGATGGATGAGATCGCGCCATCGCGTACCCCTTCATGTGTCAAAGACCGACCGTTGGATCTGATCGGATGTATGGGATCCTTTCTCGGCTATTTAAATCCTGGGCGTTGATCACTGATCGAACGACACGGAATGCGTACCGGTTCGTCGTAGCGGGCTTTTAATCTGGGTCCTCGGTTCTGGATCGGGCGGCTCAGATTCCATCTTACCCCTTCACCGCGGTCATTTTCTAAATGAGGCCCTCGGATTTCGATGAATTAATCCGCAGTCCTGGCGCCTGCCGTTCTGTGTCTTGGGAAGTTTTACCCCGAGGCCCCTGGCTTTCTCTGTATTAGTGCACCCACTCCAGAGACCCAGGAAACTCAATAATTAAATGTAGAAATTGATTTTTATGTATAAATAATTGCTAGAAACTTGATTTAATCATAGAAAATGCATTCTAGCTCCAAATTGGTCCATTCCAGTTCCTAATTTTTTGTAATAATATTGTCTACGCATTAGTGCCTCTGTTTTGGCATGAAAGGCTCATTTAAATTTATCTAATACTTAATCTTGTATTAAATACATAAAAGCTACAGAAATTCATAACTTGAAATATATAACTCCAAATTTAGTGATTCCAGTTCCTATGGTTTCATTTTGATATGTAGATTTTTACTGCATATTTTATTTACATGTTTGGTGTAATGTTAATTTTGCCTATACCATGTATGTTTGTATTGCTACGACTAGCAGTGAGGTCACGAGAATCTGAAGATCATCCTGGTACCTGGAATCTCAAGGCCCAGGCAAGTTGTGCCCTTGATCACTTCATTCTACCCACTCATGTTCTAATTAATCATAATGATCTGCATAGGTTAATTTTGATGGGACCCAATAGGTTACCCTAGTTTGTCTATCTTTATACCTTGTTTACCACTGAACTTTCTGGGTAGTACTTGCTAGTGCTATATGTGGTTTTGGGTATGGAGATACACTATTCATGATTACACACTTGATTATCAGTTGTTATTTATTGTTCATGATAAGATCATTATGTTAATTGGAACATGGAGAACCACCCGGGAAAACAGTGCTACCACAAGGGTGGAATGGGACGCCCTTGGCTGATTAATTAGGAAAGCTAGTGGAAGACTACCTTACCCGAAAGGGGCAAGGGCAGTAGGGGAGTGGTCAGTGTAGGGAGGCCCTCGGGAGGATTTTGCTGCGATGGCGGTCCTGCAAGGGATTCCTGCACTGGAACTTCCTATAAACTGTAGCGGGTTTTCTGAAGCTAGTGGAACTTTGTAAAGGCCTCGTAGTGTTACCCTGCCTCGCCTCCTCGGTAGAGGTGTATGGGATTGGCCGTCTCTTGGCAGATGGGTAACATGACTTGTGGGTAAAGATGCGCAACCTCTGCAGAGTGTAAAACTGGTATACTAGCCGTGCTCACGGTCATGAGCAGCTCGGACACTCACATGATTAAACTATGGAACTAAATTCAATTTGTCATATGCATTGCATTGCAGGTGAGGTGATTACTTTTGTTCTACTATTTAATTGGGTTGGTATTTACTTATACTTAGTAACTGCTAATAAAATTTTGACCAACTTTAAAAGCAATGCTCAGCTTCAACCATCTTCTTTGGTAAGCCTTACACTTCACGTGAGCTCCCACCTTTGGCGAGTTCATGCACATTATTCCCCACAACTTGTTGAGCGATGAACGTATGTGAGCTCACTCTTGCTGTCTCACACACACCACAGGTCAAGAACAGGTACCGCAGGATGATGCTCATGGAGGATGCTGCGATGAGTTCGTGAGAGGTCTAGGTCGTCGTCTCCCAGTCAACTTTGGTTGCTGGACCGTTGTCTCCTTATAATGTAATTATTTATTTTGTATAGAACTCCTATTATATATAAAGATGTGACATTCGATCCTGTGCCACTATACATCATATGTGTGAGACTTGGTCCCAGCATACCTGGTGTTTTTGTTTGCGCCCGGGTTTTGGACCCCTAAAATCCGGGTGTTACACTGCGCGCCGGCGACTCTGTTGATTTTGGTGTGTCACGGATGACGTCGGCCCGCGTTGAAGATATGCAGCGTTTGGGCCACTTTGGCGGCGGGGTCGCCCGTGCTCCGGGGACGGAGGAAGTCCCCGAGCCGGAGGGTGAGTTGGTTGTTTTCGAGGCGTTCTTCGTCGCCGGTCTCCGCTTGCCTGCGCACCGGTTTGTTGGCGAAGTCCTGCGTAGATTCAACGTTCAAATACATCAGCTGACACCGAACGCTGTGGTGGCGCTGGCGAAGTATGTCTGGGCGATGACTTCGTACGGTGGACAGCCGTCGGTTGAAGTTTTTGCGAAGAATTATTGCTTGCATTGGCAGAAGAGGATGGTTGAGGACGGAGTTGCCCAGTTCGGGTCGTGCACATTCACGCCGAAGACCGGCAAGACCACAATGCCAGTAGTGGAGTTGGTTCCGTGCGCCCGCAACAAGTGGGGCAATTGGAATGAATTTTGGTTTTACGTTGCTGAGGCTACTGTCGAAGGCCATGAAGGACTTCCCGTGTCTGAGATGTGCTCTCACTATTACTTTGCGTATCCGCCTTTTGAAGTGGCAGAAGAGGATGCAGACGAAGGGGCCCTTCGGTGCGCCGCCGGCCAGAGCAGTGGTCGTGATTTAGTTGAAGAGTTCGTGGCGTACGGGGTCTGGCCCTTGGCGCACGGCTGGGCGCTGGGCGAAGTGTGCCCTCGCCAGATGCCTTTTCACGGAGGAAGGGTGGTGCGAAGTCCTGCCTTTGCACTGAATTTGCGAAACCGTGACCCGGCCGCCTTTGTGCGTGATGCGGAGGACTTGGCGGTGCGGCTCGTGGGGCGGTACGTGGCGAGGACGGAAGGCCAGCGCAGCTTTGATATTCGCGGGTCAAATGAATGTTTGAACAGGGTCTTCGAATTAAATCAATTGCCGTACGACGGCTACCCTGGTCAAGACGAAGCGGACCGCCGTGGGAAGAAGCCGGCGGTGGAGACTGGAGGCGACCCTGCGCTGGCGGCCGCCCCCTCCTCAAAAAAGAGAAAATTAGGTACTGCGATGGGAGGAATTGGGGTGTCTGATAGTTTTGCTAGAGAGTTAATGAGGACGTGTGCGGCCCCGGGGGAGAGGATGTCTTCGCCCGAGCTCCGGGAGTCTTCGGCTCGGATGCTGAGGGTTACCGGGGGCCGCTGGCCTAGAAATGTTCCTATCCCCTGCGCGGCTGAGGAAGACTGTTTTACATCTCGTATGGTTCGTCAGTGGAGAGTTTTTCCTTACGGGCGAAATATCGGTGCTGTTGTGTGGGCAGTGATGGACAAGGATCGCCAAGGGGCGGCGCAAAAACGCCAGGCGACTGTCAGGATTCACGAAGCCCGGCCGAAAAGGCAGCGGGGAACGGCGAAGGCTGCGGCCTCCAGTGGAGGCAAGCCGCCGCTGGCGGCGAAGGCGGGCGCCTCTGCACCCAGCAAGGCGCCGGAGACAACGGCGGGCGCCGGAGTCTCCAAGCTGACGAAGGTGGTGCCGCCGGCCAGCGGAGTGGCGGAGGCTTCGAAGGCGGCCCGAACGTTGCCGCCGCCGGGCAAACGCGTTGCCGACTTCGGCACCGATATTAGCGTGGACGATTATCTTGGGGGTAAGTCACCCGGCCGCCTTTTTTTTTACTCGTTGATGCGTTGCAGGGTCGGACGAGGGCCGGCTTGCTATAGTTGTGCCTGCCGCGGCAATCGCGACTGCTGCGCTGTCGTCGAAGGCGAGGGACGGGACCCTTGGCGCCGGAGGCGAGGTGTCGGCCCTCGCGTTGGTCAGGGACGAGGCTGGCGCGGCGACCCGTCGGCTGAAAGGAGTGACGGAGGCGCTGAGTCAGGCGACGGAGGCACTGAGTCAGGTCCGCCGAGCTATTATATATATATATATATATATATATATATATATATATATATATATATATATATATATATATATATATATATATATATAATAGCTCGGCGGACCTGATATATATATATATATATATTTTCTCTTTTTTTTACGGCCATGGCCTTACGTGTGCTCTGCAGGTGGCTGACTTCACCAGCCGTACTGCGTCGGGGGCACTTACGGCAGCTTTGTCTGCCAAAGTCGAGAGACTTCGGACGCAACATGCTGACGCTGTCCGTGAGAAGTCGGCCTCCGACAGCAAGTGTCGTAAACTGGCGGACAAGGTGGCCGCCCTGGAGAAGGAAAAGGCTGACCTCCGGCGCCAGCTGGCGGGGGAGAGGAAGGAGGCCAACGAGGCCATCGCCAAGGAGCAGGCCGCGCAGGCGGAGGCTAGGCTGGCACGGGCGGAAGGCAATCTTGCCAAGGATCTCGCCGAAGACCTGCGGGAGCGGCTCACCGCGCTGGAGAGCCGCGCGAAGGGGGCCGAAGCCGCGGTGCGAACGGAGGCCGAACGGACGCGCACACAGCTTATGGCGACATATCGCGAGCTGGGTGCGCGGACCGGTGACTTCGTGGTGCCGGAGCGAGAGGCCGGGCTTCGCTGTCTGGAATGGGTGCAAGAGGAGCTGCAGGAGCTCCCCACTGTCCTGAGGGGATTAATGTCGTTCGCCTCCCTGGTCACCTGCGAGGGGGCGATGAACGCACTCTCTCGCGAAGGGTGCCGGCATTATGAGGCCTTCGACCAGGCAGATGAAGATTTTGGGCGAGATATCTATAAGGTCGAAGACCCCGTGGTGAAGGAGTCCGCCGGTGCCCTCTATGACCGGATGTGGGGTCTGTATGGTGGTGATGTGGTCAGGGAGCGGGCCGAGGCTGCGAGGGCTCAGGTAACGTTGTCGTTTGTTCGGCGTTTGCTGGATGTGGTCTGTGCGTGTGTTTGCTGACTTTTTGTATGTTTTGTTTTAGGCGGAGCGAGGCGAGCGGGTGGACGACTTCGGAGCACTGAACAGCGCCCTGCCTGACCCGGAGCCGACCCCGGAGACCGCGGAAGACGCGCCAGGCGCCCCCACATCTGCTGCGACAGTTGAAGACCTACCCCTGAAGGTGGCCGAAGGCGCTCCCGATGCCCTCGCAGCAGCTGCGCCGACCATCGAAGATCCGGCGGCGGAGGCGGTGGAAACAATGGCGGAAGTGGCGGCGGAGCCAACGGCGGAGGCCCCCGCAGCGTCAGGGCCCTCGCAGGTGGCGTAGTGGTTGTTTAGGGTTGGGGAATTTTGGATGTTGTACTGAATTTTGGTTGCTGCGCAGGTTCAAGATTTTGGGCCTGCGCACGCAACCACTGCTACTGAGTTTTTGGCGGCTTCGACCGCGGAAGGTGGTAATGAATATAGTGGGTCTGCATCTGAGTTTTTTGACTTTGCCGACTCCGGGAGCTCGGTTGAGTGGACTGAGGAGTCGTCGGAGGAGAATTTGGATTATTTTGCGGCCTTGGACGTGGCTGCGGCGGAGGCTTCGCCGCACGCCGCGGACGCGTCGAACGTGCCAGGCCCTAGCACCGGGCGCCGTCGACGAAGGGCGGTTGCAAAACGTAGGGTTAGCGCGGAGGAGCGGGCTCTGCTTCGTGTGAGTGGGGCTGGTCGGCAGGAACTGTTGTCCCTGCCGACTGCCGAGAGTGTAGGTGAAGGGGAACTGCGAAGGCTTTTTGCGGGTGAGGAGCTCAGGATAATGTTATTTAATTATAGGGAGATGGGAATTATTCCTAAGGTTGAGCCGATGTAGAGTGTGGTGTCCTCGCTTGTGTATGTAGAGGCTTGTATGGTGGAATTGTGTGCCCTCGCGTGCATGTGTGTGTGCGAAGGCGTTTTGTACTCACTGATTCGTTTGGCTGCGCTGTGTTGGCTTGATTATAGTTGGTCTTAGCGTGGATGGTTTGATGTTGTCGTTTCAGCCGTTGTTGTGCTAGTCCAGGTGTACCCTTAAGTGTCTTCTGCACACATAGTCTTCGCACTTGTTGTGCTAAACCGGCTGCACCCTTAGGCGACTTCTGCGCGGATAGTCTTCGCGATAGACTCAGATGTTTTTTCGCACTTGTTGTGCTAATCCGGCTGCACCCTTAGGCGACTTCTGCGCGGATAGTCTTCGCGATAGACTCAGATTTTTTTTTCGCACTTGTTGTGCTAATCCGGCTGCACCCTTAGGCGACTTCTGCGCGGATAGTCTTCGCGATAGACTCAGATTTTTTTTCGCACTTGTTGTGCTAATCCGGCTGCACCCTTAGGCGACTTCTGCGCGGATAGTCTTCGCGATAGACTCAGATTTTTTTTTCCACACTTGTTGTGCTAATCCGGCTGCACCCTTAGGCGACTTCTGCGCGGATAGTCTTCGCGATAGACTTAGATTTTTTCCGCACTTGTGTGCTAATCCGGCTGCACCCTTAGGCGACTTCTGCGCGGATAGTCTTCGCGATAGACTTAGATTTTTTCCGCACTTGTTGTGCTAATCCGGCTGCACCCTTAGGCGACTTCTGCGCGGATAGTCTTCGCGATAGACTTAGATTTTTTCCGCAATTGTTGTGCTAATCCGGCTGCACCCTTAGGCGACTTCTGCGCGGATAATCTTCGCGATAGACTTAGATTTTTTCCGCACTTGTTGTGCTAATCCGGCTGCACCCTTAGGCGACTTCTGCGCGGATAGTCTTCGCGATAGACTTAGATTTTTTCCGCACTTGTTGTGCTAATCCGGCTGCACCCTTAGGCGACTTCTGCGCGGATTTGTCGCACGCGAGGGTAGCTAGCGCTTAGCCTCGCGGTGACCTCGTGGTGGTCGAATGTCGAAGACCGTCATCGCGGTCTTTTTCGACGCATGTCTTTTTGCGGGGGATTTTTTTACGCATATATTACATGGCTCCGCCTCGTTAAAAACCTCACCCCCCGGGAGGAAAAGAGTGCGGGCCGGTGCAAGATTGTTTTTGCGAATTACAAGGGCGAAGACAGCCCTGAGGAATCAAACAAAAAATTTGCGGAGGTTGTCAATGTTCCAGGAGTGCTCCAGGTCCTCGCCGGTTGGCGTTGTGAGCCTGTAAGCGCTAGGGGAAGCTTTTGTCTTGACGATGAAAGGGCCCTCCCACCTGGGCTCCAGCTTGCCCTTGGACTCCGTCCGAGCTGTCCGGATGAGTACGAGGTCCCCCTCGCTGAACTCCCTCGGGGTGACTGAATGGTCGCGCCATGCTATGGTCTGGGCTTGATACTTGTTCAGGGCCTGTAGGGCGAAGACACGGTCTCCGTCGATGAGATCCTTTGAAGTTGGCTCGTCCACATCTGGGACGGCTGACGGGACTGTTCGCGGGGACCCGTGCTTTATTTCTTGCGGGGTCATGGCCTCCGATCCGTATAAAAGACGGAAGGGAGTAAACCCGGTCACCCTGCACTCAGTCGTGTTTAGTGCCCAGACTGCCTCAGGTAAGAAATCGCTTCATCTGCCCTTTTTTTCATCGAGGAGCATTTTTTTGATAGCTGTGAAGATTTTCCCGTTGGCGCGCTCCACGACCCCGTTGGACTGCGGATGATAGACTGAGGCGAAGGCAAGCTTGGTGCCAATGGAGAAACAAAAATCCTTGAAGTCTTGGTTATCAAACTGCTTGCCGTTGTCGACTGTTAATTCGGACGGTACTCCGAAGCGGCAAACGATGTTCTGCCAGAAGAATTTTTGGGCAGTCTTTGATGTTATTGTGGAGACAGCCCGTGCCTCGATCCATTTGGTGAAGTACTCGACCGCGACGAAGGCGAACTTAAGGTTCCCCTGAGCGGTGGGCAGGGGTCCAACAATGTCGAGACCCCAGTGCTGGAGAGGCCATGTGTGGGCGATCAGCTTTGTATACTGTGAAGGGCCGCTTGACCGAGGAGAGAACTTCTGGCAGGCTTCGCAGGACCGAGTGACCCGATTCGCGGCGCAAATCATTGCGGGCCAGTAAAAACCCTGGCGGATCACCTTAGCAGCTAGGGCCCTCGGCCCCGCGTGCGAGCCGCACGTGCCACTATGGACTTCACGTAGAATCTGCATGCCTTCGGCCTCGGTGACGCACTTAAGCATTGGTTGACTGACCCCTTTTTTGTAGAGTTGGCCTTCAATCAGAGCGAAGTCCCGGCTTCGATGTCTGAGGCGCTTGGCCTCATTGATGTCGGCTGGGTGACAATACCCCTGCAGGAACAGGGTAATGGGTGCTCGCCAGTCTTCGGTCATGATGAGGTTGACTGTACGGTGGCCCTCGCTGTCATTGGTTATTTGGAGCCCTTCGGGGCTCCGGACTGCTGGCGTGCCGATGATATGGAAGAACACGTCGGAGGGCATAATTTCGCCCCTGGCCGCGGCCTTGGCCAATGCGTCGGCCTCCTCATTCTTGGCCCGGTCCACATGCTGCACGGTGAACCCCTTGAACTGCCTCTCGAGACTTCGGATGGCCGCGAGGTACTGCATGAGTGCGGGGTCCTTGGCTGCATAGTCTTTCTCGACCTGGCCGGCAACTACCTTGGAGTCTGTTTTGATGACGCAAGTGGTGACTCCGAGGGCCCTTAGCTTGCGGAGGCCGAGGATGACTGCTTCGTATTCTGCTATATTATTTGTGCATCTGTCGGATTCCAGATTGAAGCTGAGTCGTGCTGCATATCTGTGCTTGACCCCGACTGGTGAGGTTATGATTGCAGCGACGCCTGCCCCCGCATGGCACCATGCGCCGTCGCAATGGATCGTCCAGACCTTCTCTGTGGTCGGGTCCGGTTGTGTTACTGGCCCGGTCCAGTCGACGACGAAGTCTGCCAGGACTTGCGATTTGATGGCTGTCCTGGGCTCGAAGCTGATGTGGTAGCCGGAGAGTTCGGCTGCCCACTTGGCGATCCTCACCGATGCCTCCGGGTTTCTAAACAGTTCGCCGAGCCCCCTGTCTGAGGTGACGCGGACCTTGAATGCTTCAAAGTAATGGCGCAGCTTGCGCGAGGACATAACAACTGCGTAGGCGATCTTCTCCAGCTCTGTCATGTTGCATTTGGACGGTGTCAGGACCTCGGAGACGTAATAAACAGGGCACTGTCTGACAGCGCCTTCGACTGTCTGCTCCTGCACTAGTGCCGCGCTGACCGCGTGCGGCGAAGCCGCGACATAGAGCAATAGGGGGAGCGAGGAGTCGGGGCTCGTGAGGGTGGCCAGCTCCGTTAAGTACTGTTTTAATGAGGCGAAGCCCGCTGCTTGCTCCGGCCCCCAGGCGAAGTCTTTTGCGCCGCGGAGGGTTTTGAGGAAAGGAAGACTTCGCTCGGCCGACCTGGAGATGAATCTGTTGAGAGCAGCCAATCTGCCTGTCAGACGCTGGACGTCCCTGGTGGACTGCGGAGGCGACATGTCGATGATGGCCTGGATCTTGGTTGGGTTGGCCTCGATGCCACGGTGTGACACCAGGTAGCCCAATATCTTGCCCTGGCGAACACCGAAAACGCACTTTTCCGGGTTTAGGCGGAGTCGTGCATCTCGCATGTTTGCGAATGTCTCGGCCAGGTCGGCGAGATGGTCCTCCTTATTTTTGCTGGCGACGACGATGTCGTCCACATATGTAAATATATTTCTGCCGACCTGCCCTTCGAGTACTGTTTTGGTGAGTCTGGAGAAGGTGGACCCGGCATTCTTGAGACCCTCCGGCATTCTGACGAAGCAATAAGTGCCGAAGGGTGTTATAAAGCTGGTGCTAGCCTTGTCTTCCGCCTTCATGTATATCTGGTGATAGCCGGAGAAGCAGTCGAGGAGAGACATGACCTCGCACCCGGCCGCACTATCGACTATTTTGTCGATCCGTGGCAACGGGAAATTGTCTTTTGGGCAGGCCTTATTGAGACTGGTGAAGTCTATGCACATCCGCCATTTCCCGCTTTTTTTCTGCACCATTACAACATTGGAGAGCCATGTGGGGTAAGCCACTGGCTCAATGAATTTAGCCTCTAGGAGGCGGTGCACCTCCGCCTTGGCGGCCTCTGTCTTTTCGTCGGACATTTTGCGGAGCCTTTGCTTTCTTGGTCGCACCGAGGGGTCAATTCCCAAACTGTGCTCGATTATGGATCGGCTGACTCCGACCAGGTCGAGGGCGGACCAGGCGAAGACATCTTTATTCTTGGCCAGGCAGCAGAGGAGCTTCTCTTCTTCATGCGAAGTAAGGTCTTCGCTGATAGTGACTGTCTGCTTGGGCGTGGCCTGATCGAGGGGGACAGTCTTGGTCCCATCCTGACTCTGCAACTGAGCCTTGTCGTGCTGCTTGTCAGTTGGGCTGGCGGGCGCGGGGACCTCGCACTGTGTCGTGAGACAGTGCACGTTCCTCTGACCAGGCACGAAGTCTCGCTCTATGTTGCGCGCTGTCTGCTAGTTACCGAAGACTGTAATTACGCCTAGCGGGCCTGGTATCTTCATGCACAAATACAGTCCGTGGATGGCAGCTTCAAACTTATTGATGGAGCCCCGGCCCATGATGGCGTTGTATGGATATACCATATCCACAATGTCAAAAGTCACTTGCTCACTTCGGGCATTGGGTGCTACACCGAAGGAGAGGGGCAACTCTATTTTGCCGACGGGGAAGGTGCCTTTGCCGCCGAAGCCGTACAACGGGTTGTCCGAAGGCTTAAGCAGGCTGTGGCTGATGCCCATGCGATCGAAGGCGTGGAGGAAGATGATGTCCGCCTGGCTGCCGTTGTCAACGAGGACCTTGTGTAGGTCCCAGCCTGCCACGCTGCAATTGATAACCATGGCGTCGCAGTGGGGGGCGCTGCGCAAGTCGACGTCCCGTGCGTCGAAGGTGAGCGGTATGTGGGACCACTTTGTCTGCACAACTGGGCCTGTGACGGCGACATGGTTTATGCTGCAGTAGTGGTCCCGCTTCTGCCGCTTGGTGTCGAAATCGGTGCTGGACCCCCCAGTTATCATATGAATGACTCCGCGATAAGGTTGATCGGCGAAGTCTTCCTGCTTTGGGGCATGGGGGATGTTTTGTTGTTGCTGGTGTGGTGGTGGAGGCGGAGGATGTACGATTTGTACTTCCTGATGATGTTTGTAAGCGTGGTGCGGTGGATGCGGGGCGGGAGCATGGATGTATGGTGGAGGGGGTGGCTGGTAATTATGCGCGACAATTCTGGGGTTGTCGGCCGGCTGCGCCCTCGCCATTCTGTCTCTGGTGGCCTTCACTTCGGGGCAGTCTTTGGTTTGGTGGGCGCAGTCTTCGCCATGGAAAAGGCAGTAAAATCGGCGCGGTGGAGGGGGTGGCTGCGCACGCCCTCGGCCCCTGCCGCGAGTTCCACTTCCGCGGCCCTGGGGGGGATATTCCTGGCGACGAAGGGGGTCAGCGGCCGGCTGGTGGTTGGCAATGTTATGCACTTGCTGCTGACCGTGGCCATCTCGACCGGAGTCTGGTTGCGGAGTCCTTGTCCACGTGCGGCTGGACTGTGGAGCATCTTTTGGCTTCCGCTGGGACTCAATCTTGCGCTGGTGGAGCTCCTCGGATCTGGCGTACTTTTCAAACAGCTGGTATAACTCTTGGAGGTTCTTCGGCGGATCTCTGATGCAGTGGCTGTAAAGGACGCCAGCGCGAAGACCACTGATAGCATAGTGGATGGCAATCTGGTCGTCGACTGAGGGTAGCTGTGACTTGAGTGTCAGGAATTTGCGGTAATATTCCCTCAGGGTCTCCCTCTCTAGCTGCTTGCAGAGCGAGAGCTCGGCCAGGGCGTCGGTGTCCGGGCGGTACCCTTGGAAGTTGAGGAGGAACTTGTCCCGGAGACTTCTCCAGGAATCGATGGACATCGGAGGCAACCTGGTGAACCAGGTGAGTGCGGGGCCCTCAAGGGCGATGATGAAGGACTTCGCCATTGTGGCGTCGTCCCCCCCGGACGATGCGACGGCGACCTGGTAACTCATTATGTATTGAGCCGGGTCGGTGCTGCCGTTGTACTTGGGGTAGGTCCCAGCCCGGAAGTTAGCTGGCCACGGCGTCACTTGTAGGTGAGGCGCCAGGGGGCTTCGCTCATCGAGATAATTGACCCCTTGGAATGGCGCGGCGTGCGGGAAAGTGAAGTCGCGCTGGGGGAAACGCGGGTCCTCCGGTTGCGCGCGGTGTTGCAGGGGTGGCCCATGCTGCAGGCCGGGGTGGCCTTCGCGCGTGTCTTCGTTTTGTGCGCGCTGCTGGAGGGATGACTCGTGCCGCGGGCTGAGGTGGCCTTCGCGCTGCATCAGCGCAATCTCCCGCTCGAGTTCCTGGGCCTTGTGCTCTTCGTCGCGTATCATCTGCCGCACTTTGGCGAGTGCGGACACACGCTGGCGCTTGGCCTCCAGTATCTCCTTCTGCCTCTGGAGGTTGCGGTTCTTGAGGCGCAGAGCGCGCAGCTGTAGCTGTTCTTCTGCTGAGATGCCGAGGACCTCACCGTCCTCGGCGAGGTCCGCGCCCTCCGGTGGTGCGAGGTCTGAGGGAGGTGCGAAGCCTGAGGGTTGTCCCTCAGGGTCGCAGGTGCGGAGGGTGTCGTCTTCAGTGGCCTCTTGGTGGGTGGATTGGGTGAGGGCGAGGGCCTTACCCTTTCTTGCGGGCGCCAAATGTTGGAACTTGCTCTCGACTGCAAGGGGATCCAACACGAGTGAATGGTGATGGCAACAGGGCACTCGCGCGTGATGGCAGAAGCTCTGTTAATCTAGCCTCTCACGGGCACTGTGCGGGGGTATTTATAGGTATCCGAGTGCACGGCGCCTTACGTTAAGGACGCATGTGCCCTCAGGTACCTAGTTTATCCCCAGAATATTCCCATAAAGCGGGGTTACAAGCTGTAATTACAAGTACGCCTTTACAAATTAGGCCCGTAACACAAACGCGGCCACGCGGGGCCCGTTACAATGGGCCAGATCTCATGTGGGCCTCGGAGCTGAACGAGGCCGCGCCGCGGGGAGGCGTCGCCGCAGGCCTTCGTCTGGTGCCGAATCGAGCGAAGGGTCTCCGTGTTGTCTCTGGTGCCGATGAAGCGAAGGGTGTCCCTGCCTGCTTTGTCTGTCAGGGCAGGGGCTAAGCGGTGGAGACTTCGGGCGAAGGGTGGCGTTTCTGCCTTCGCTCCAACAGGTCCCTTTTATAGCCCCAACGCAGCTAGGAGCCGTTGAGAGCAATCTTGGAAGGCAGATCTTGCCTTCAGTCGATTGGTGCACCGGACAGTCCGGTGCACCACCGGACATCCACTGTTCACTGTCCGGTGCAGATTGCTTTCCTTATCTGACGAAGCCGACCGTTGGAGTCTGAGAGCCGTTGGCGCACCGGACACTGTCCGGTGCACACCGGACAGTCCGGTGCCTCCTTCTAGCCGTTGGCTCGGCCACGTGCCCCGCGTAGATCGCGCGGTCGACCGTTGGCTCACCGGACACTGTCCGGTGCACACCGGATAGTCCAGTGAATTTTAGCCGTACGTCGCCGGTGAATTCCCGAGAGTGGCTAGTTCGCTCGAGCCAGCCTGGCGCACCGGACACTGTCTGGTGCACCACCGGACACTGTCCGGTGAGCCACCGGACACTGTCCGGTGAGCCACCGGACAGTCCGGTGCACCCAGACTGAGCAGAGTCTTGGCTGCTCGAGCCAAGACATTTCCATTTGGTCTTTTCCTGTTTCCAGCACTCAGACACAATACATTAGTCTCTAAAACAATGTACTAAGTCTGAGAAACATACCTTTATCCTTGATTTGTACTTTGTCCACCATTTTACACTTAGGCACTTGTGTTGGACACTAAATCACCAAAATACTTAGAAATGGCCCAAGGGCACATTTCCCTTTCAATCTCCCCCTTTTTGGTGATTTATGCCAACACAATATAAAGCAAGTAGAACAAATACAAAATCAATTTAAATAAGAACTCAAATTGTTTTGATTCAAATTTGACATATATGGATCACTCTTTGCCACCACTTGGTTTGTTTTTGCAAATCAAACTCAAATTTCTATTTCTAAGTCAAACACACATGTTAAGACATAAAGAGAGTCATTCCAAGAGAAATTGATTCAAGATTTCAAAAACTCCCCTTTTTCCCATAATCAACACTTCCCCCCCACAAGAAGCCAACTTTTGACAAGAGAGACAATAAAAGAGTTTTGACAAACCAATAGCTCTAATCTACTATTTTCAAAATTTCTCAAGTGGTAGCTAATCCATCTATTGCTTTGGCCTTTATTTTCTCCCCCTTTGGCATCAAGCACCAAAACGGGATCAATCTTGGCCCTTAAACCTCATTGCCTCACCAAAATCTTCAAATAAGAACACAAAGGCAATAAGAGTACATGAGATGAACTTGGAATAAGTTACCCTCTCATCGGAGTGCAGTGGAAGTCTTTTATGGTCCAAGTCCACCTTTTCCCTTTCAAACCTCCTTTGAGACTAAAACAGGCAAACTCAAGCATATGGTTAGTCTCAAAGGGTCAAGTTGTAGCACAACTCCCCCTAAATATGTGCATCACTTGCACAAGGACTTGTGAGGTCCGGGGAGAGATTGTACAACTTGAGCACCATAGTAAGCAACAAAATGCATAAGGAACATGATCAAAGGCATAAACACATGTATGCTATAAATCAATCCAAGTTCCGCGAATCTAGGACATTTAGCTCACTACGTAGCCTGCAAAAGGTCTTTTCATCTAAAGGCTTAGTGAAGATATCGGCTAGCTGGTTCTCGGTGCTAACATGAAACACTTCGATATCTCCCTTTTGCTGGTGGTCTCTCAAAAAGTGATGCCGGATGTCAATGTGCTTTGTGCGGCTGTGCTCAATAGGATTTTCCGCTATTCAGATAGCACTCTCATTGTCACATAGGAGTGGGACTTTGCTCAGATTGTAGCCAAAGTCCCGGAGGGTTTGCCTCATCCAAAGTAGTTGCGCGCAACACTGTCCTGCGGCAACGTACTCGGCCTCAGCGGTGGATAGGGCAACGGAAGTTTGTTTCTTAGAGTTCCACGACACCAGGGACCTTCCTAAGAATTGGCACGTCCCCGATGTACTCTTCCTATCGACCTTACATCCAGCATAGTCGGAATCTGAATATCCAATCAAGTCAAAGTTAGACCCCTTTGGATACCAGATCCCAAAGCAAGGCGTAGCGACTAAATATCTAAGAATTCGCTTCACAGCCACTAAGTGACACTCCTTAGGATCGGATTGAAATCTAGCACACATGCATATGCTAAGCATAATATCCGGTCTACTAGCACATAAGTAAAGCAAAGAACCTATCATGGACTGGTACGCTTTTTGATCAACGGACTTACCACCTTTGTTGAGGTCGGTGTGTCCGTCGGTTCCCATCGGCGTCTTAGCGGGCTTGGCGTCCTTCATCCCAAACCGCTTTAGCAAGTCTTGCGTGTACTTTGTTTGGGAGATGAAAGTGCCGTCCTTGAGTTGCTTCACTTGGAACCCAAGGAAGTAGTTCAACTCGCCCATCATCGACATCTCGAATTTCTGCGTCATCACCCTGCTAAACTCTTCACAAGACTTTTGATTAGTAGAACCAAATATTATGTCATCGACATAAATTTGGCACACAAAAAGATCACCATCGCAAGTCTTAGTAAAAAGAGTTGGATCGGCTTTCCCGACCTTGAAAGCATTAGCAATTAAAAAGTCTCTAAGGCATTCATACCATGCTCTTGGGGCTTGCTTAAGTCCATAGAGCGCCTTAGAGAGCTTACACACGTGGTCGGGGTACCGTTCATCCTCAAAGCTAGGGGGTTGCTCCACGTACACCTCCTCCTTGATCGGCCCGTTGAGGAAAGCGCTCTTCGCATCCATTTGGTACAGCCTGAAAGAATGGTGAGCGGCATATGCTAGCAAAATACGAATTGATTCTAGCCTAGCCACAGGAGCGAACGTCTCCTCAAAGTCCAAACCTGCGACTTGGGCATAACCTTTGGCCACAAGTCGAGCCTTGTTCCTCGTCACCACCCCGTGCTCGTCCTATTTGTTGCGAAACACCCATTTGGTCCCCACAACATTTTGCTTGGGACGAGGCACCAGTGTCCAAACTTCATTGCGCTTGAAATTGTTGAGTTCCTCCTGCATGGCCAACACCCAGTCTGGATCTAGCAAGGCCTCTTCTACCCTAAAAGGCTCAATAGAAGAGACAAAAGAGTAATGCTCACAAAAAATTAACTAATCTTGAACGAGTAGTTACTCCCTTGCTAATATCACCCAATATTTGGTCGACGGGATGATCCCTTTGAATCGTCGCTCGAACTTGGGTTGGAGGTGCCTGAGGTGCTTCTTCCTCTTCAACTTGAACATCCTATGCTCCCCCTAGATCATGCGCCTCCACTTGAGGTACCTGTTCGTCATCTTGGGTTGGGGGATGCACCATAGTTGAGGAAGACGGTTGATCTTGCTCCAATTGTTCCTGAGGCCGTACATCTCCAATCGCCATGGTGCGTATCGCGGCCGTTGGAACGTCTTCTTCATCTACATCATCAAGATCAACAACTTGCTCTCTTGGAGAGCCATTAGTCTCATCAAATACAACGTCGCTAGAGACTTCAACCAAACTCGATGATTTGTTGAAGACCCTATACGCCTTTGTATTTGAATCATAACCTAATAAAAACCCTTCTACAGCTTTGGGAGCAAATTTAGAGGTTCTACCTTTCTTCACAAGAATATAGCACTTGCTCCCAAATACACAAAAATAAGACACATTGGGTTTGTTACCAGTTAGCAGCTTGTATGAAGTCTTCTTGAGGAGGCGGTGAAGATAGACCCTGTTGATGGCGTGGCAAGCCGTGTTCACGGCTTCCGACCAAAAACGCTCGGGGGTCTTGAACTCTCCAAGCATAGTCCTCGCCATATCGATGAGTGTCCTGTTCTTCCTCTCTACCACACCATTTTGCTGAGGTGTATAGGGAGCGGAGAACTCGTGCTTGATCCCCTCCTCCTCAAGGAACTCCTCCACTTGAAGATTCTTGAATTCAGACCCATTGTCGCTCCTTATCTTCTTTACCTTGAGCTCAAACCCATTTTGAGCTCTCCTGAGGAAGCGCTTGAGGGTCTCTTGGGTTTCAGTTTTATCCTGCAAAAAGAATACCCAAGTGAAGCGGGAAAAATCATCAACTATAACAAGACCATACTTACTTCCTGCTATACTCAGATAGGCGACGGGTCCGAAGAGGTCCATATGAAGCATCTCCAAGCGTCTTGATGTTGTCATCACATTTTTGGTGTGATGAGAGCCTCCCACCTGTTTCCCTGCTTGACAAGCTGCACAAGGTCTATCTTTTTCGAAATGTACATTAGTTAGACCTATCACGTGTTCTCCCTTTAGAAGCTTGTGGAGGTTCTTCATCCCCACATGTGCTAAGCGGCGATGCCACAACCAGCCCATGCAAGTCTTAGCCATTAAGCATGCATCTAGACCGACCTCTTCTTTTGCAAAATCAACCAAATAAAGTTTGCCGTCTAGTGCACCCTTAAATGCTAGTGAACCATCACATCTTCTAAAGACAGACACACCTATATTTGTAAATAGACAATTATATCCTATTTTGCATAATTGACTAACAGATAATAAATTATATCCAAGCGACTCAACTAAAAACACATTAGAAATAGAGTGCTCAGATGAAATAGCGATTTTACCTAACCCTTTTACCTTGCCTTGGTTCCCATCACCGAATATTATTGAATCTTGGGAATCCTTGTTCTTGACGTAGGAAGAGAACATCCTCTTTTGCCCCGTCATGTGGTTTGTGCATCCGCTATCGATAATCCAGCTTGAACCCCCGGATGCATAAACCTGCAAGGCAAATTTAGGCTTGGGTCTTAGGTACCCAACTCTTGTTGGGTCCTACAAGGTTAGTCACAATTGTCTTAGGGACCCAAATGCAAGTTTTATCACCCTTGCATTTTGCCCCTAATTTCCTAGCAACTATCTTCCTATCCTTTCTACAAATAGCAAAGGAAGCATTTAAAGTATGATAAATTGTAGAGGGTCCATTCATAACTTTCCTAGGAGCATGAACAATATTCTTTCTAGGCACATGATGAATATTTTTCCTAGGCATATCTCTACCATGCATATAGGAAGAACTGGAAGCAAACATAGAATAGGAATCATAGGCATGTGAATCAAAAGCATTACAACTCCTATGAGACTGTTTTCTATCATTGTACATAAAAGCATGGTTCTTTTTAGTACTACTTGCCATAGGGGCCTTTCCTTTCTCCTTGGCGTAGATGGGAGCCTTATGGCTCGTTAAGTTCTTGGCTTCCCTCTTGAAGCCAAGCCCATCCTTAATTTTAGGGGTGTCTACCAACCGTGTAGGCATCCCTAGCAAATTTTAGTTTATCAAAATCACTTTTGCTAGCCTTAAGTTGGGCATTAAGACTAGCCATTTCATCGTTTAACTTTGTAATAGAAGCTATGTGTTCACTACAAGCATCAATATCAAAATCTTTACATCTATTGCAAATAACAACATTTTCTACACAAGTTGTTGATTTACTAGCTATTTCTAATTTAGCATTCAAATCATCATTAATGCTCCTTAAGCTAGAAATTGTCTCATGGTACGAAGATAATTCACAAGAAAGCATTTCATTTCTTTTAACTTCTAAAGCATGAGATTTTTGTGCTTCTACAAATTTGTCATGTTCTTCATACAACAAATCCTCTTGTTTTTCTAAAAGCCTATTCTTATCATTCAAGGCATCAATCAATTCATTAATTTTATCTACCTTGGTTCTATCTAGGCCCTTAAATAAACATGAGTAATCTATTTCATCCTCATCACTAGATTCGTCCTCACTTGAAGAAGCATAAGTAGAGTTTCGAGTACATACCTTCTTTTCCCTTGCCATAAGGCATGTGTGATGCTCGTTGGGGAAGAGGGATGACTTGTTGAAGGCGGTGGCGGCGAGTTCTTCATTGTCGGAGTCGGAGGAGGAGCAATCTGAATCCCACTCCTTTCCTAGATGTGCCTCGCCCTTGGCCTTCTTGTAAATTTTCTTCTTTTCCCACTTGCTCCCGTGTTCCTGGTCACTTTCATTATCGGGACAGTTAGCAATAAAATGACCAATCTTACCGCATTTGAAGCATGAGCGCTTCCCCTTGGCTTTGGTCTTGCTTGGCTGTCCCTTGCGACCCTTAAGCGCCGTCTTGAAGCGCTTGATGATGAGGGCTATTTCTTCATCATTTAGCCCTGCCGCCTCAACTTGTGCTACCTTGCTAGGTAACGCCTCTTTGCTCCTTGTTGCCTTGAGACCAATGGGTTGAGGTTCATGGATTGGACCGTTCAATGCGTCGTCCACGTACCTCGCCTCCTTGATCATCATTCGCCCGCTTACGAATTTTCCAAGGACTTCTTCGGGCGACATTTTGGTGTACCTGGGATTCTCACGAATATTATTCACCAAATGAGGATCAAGAACGGTAAAGGACCTTAGCATTAGTCGGACGACGTCGTGATCCGTCCATCGCGTGCTTCCGGAGCTCCTTATTCCGTTGATAAGGGTCTTGAGCCGGTTGTATGTTTGGGTTGGCTCCTCGCCCCTTATCATCGCGAATCATCCAAGCTCGCCCTCTACCAACTCCATCTTGGTGAGCAAGGTGACGTCATTCCCCTCATGAGAGATCCTGAGGGTGTCCCAGATTTGCTTGGCATTGTCCAAGCCGCTCACCTTATGATATTTGTCCCTGCACAGAGAGGCTAACAACACAGTAGTAGCTTGTGCATTTCTATGAATCTGTTCATTTATAAACATAGGACTATCCGAGCTATCAAATTTCATTCCACTTTCCACAATCTCCCAAATGCTTGGGTGGAGAGAGAATAGGTGACTACACATTTTGTGGCTCCAAAATCCGTAGTCCTCTCCATCAAAGTGAGGAGGTTTGCCAAGTGGAATGGAGAGCAAATGAGTATTTGTACTTTGCGGAATACGAGAGTAGTCAAAAGAAAAGTTCGAATTAACCGGTTTCCTTCTCTTGTAGTCGTTGTGGTCGTCGTCCTTTTGGGAAGAAGTAGACTCATCTCTGTCGTCGTAGTAGACGATCTCCTTGATGCATCTCATCTTCTTCTTCCTTCCATCTTTGCGTCTATGACCCGAGCCCGAGTCGGTAGGTTTATCATCTTTAGGCTCGTTGACAAAGGACTCCTTCTCTTTATCGTTGATCACGATTCCCTTCCCCTTAGGATCCATCTCTTCGGGTGATTAGTCCCTTTGCGAAGAGAACTGCTCCGATACCAATTGAGAGCACCTAGAGGGGGGGTGAATAGGTGATCCTGTAACACTTAAAACTTAGGCCACAAAAACTTGGTTAAGTGTTAGCGCAATAACCGCCAAGTGGCTAGAGAGGAGTCTTCAACAAAACACAATAACCAACAAGAGATAAATCACAGAGATGGCACGGTGGTTATCCCGTGGTTCGGCCAAGACCAACGCTTGCCTACTCCACGTTGTGGCGTCCCAACAGACGAGGGTTGCAATCAACCCCTCTCAAGCGGTCCAAAGACCCACTTGAATACCACAGTGTTTTGCTTGCTTTTCTTAATCCCGTTTGCAAGGAATCTCCACAACTTGGAGCCTCTCGCCCTTACACTTGAAGTTCACAAAGAAGCACGGAGCAAGGGAGGGATTAGCACCGCACACAAGACACAAGAATCAGAGTGTCAACACGCACACAAGTTGCAACAAGAGCTCGCAACACAAACCAATGAGTTCACAACTCCACTAGAGCTCTATATGCTATCACAAAGAAACGAATGCGCGAAATTGAGGTCTTGGTGCTTAGGAATGTTGTAGGAATGCTTGGTGTACTCCTCCATGCGCCAAGGGGTCCCTTTTATAGCCCCAAGGTAGCTAGGAGCCGTTGAGAGCAATCTTGGAAGGCAGATCATGCCTTCAGTCGACTGGCGCACCGGACAGTCCGGTGCACCACCGGACATCCACTGTTCACTGTCCGGTGCAGATTGCTTTCCTTATCTGACGAAGCCGACCGTTGGAGTCTGAGAGCCGTTGGCGCACCGGACACTGTCCGGTGCACACCGGACAGTCCGGTGCCTCCTTCTAGCCATTGGCTCGGCCACGTGTCCCGCGCAGATCGCGCGGTCGACTATCGGCCCGGTCGACCGTTGGCTCACCGGACACTGTCCGGTGCACACCGGACAGTCCGGTGAATTTTAGTCGTACGTCGCCGGTGAATTCCCGAGAGCGGCCAGTTCGCTCGAGCCAGCCTGGCGCACCGGACACTGTCCGGTGAGCCACCGGACAGTCCGGTGCACCCAGACTGAGCAGAGTCTTGGCTGCTCGAGCCAAGACATTTCCAGTTGGTCTTTTCCTGTTTCCAGCACTTAGACACAATACATTAGTCTCTAAAACAATGTACTAAGTCTGAGAAACATACCTTTATCCTTGATTTGTACTTTGTCCACCATTTTACACTTAGGCACTTGTGTTGGACACTAAATCACCAAAATACTTAGAAATGGCCCAAGGGCACATTTCCCTTTCACTCCTGCGTCACCCCAGAGTTGGGAGTGGGCGCGGATCCCTCAGCTGGGATTTCCCTCGCCACTGTGACGCTGCCTGACGCTGGCGCCGCTGCCACTGGACCCCCGGCTCGGGCATGGGAAGCCGCTGGTGCTGTCTTGGCAGCAGCTGGGGGCGGACCACCGGCACCACCCTCAGCAGATTCCTGCTGCTGAGGGCCAGACCCATCGGTGGGCCTGGTATCAGGCGGAGGAGGCCTGACCTTGGGAGCGGCGGAGGAAGAAGCCCTGGTGAACAGATGATGGGTTAAGGCTTGCCGGCATGATGATTAGACTCATGGAAAAAGGGGTACACTTACTTGGGGCCCTGGACTCTCCAGTGACCCTGGAAGTAGGGCGATCGCTGCTGTTGCTGCTGCGGCTGCTGGTGCCCCTGGGGGTGATCACCCCCAGATGGTGGTGGTGGCGGCGGGACCGGAGGACTGACGCGCCTCTACGCGTCGTGGGCCTGGGAGTTGGCCTCCTCGGCTCCACCTGCACTCCTTTAGTGCTTCTGGGGGGCTCCGAAACGAGCGACCCGTCAGCGTGACGCAGCCTACGTCGCCTCTCCTCCTCTGACCCCCTGGAGCTACCTGGGGCAGAGGCACTACTTGCAGCCCGTTTGCCTTTGTCCAAGGGGCTGGGGGCCATGGCGGGGATGGCACTGGGAGCCACACCGGTGGGCTGGGGACCTCCAGCCGGTGCATCGGAGATCCGGATCCCGTGGAGGGGGTCCTGGCCACTGGTCTAGCGAACCGCCATGCCGCTGTCGTCGAGGGTCGGCAGTGTGGCCAAGATCGCCGTCCTCAGGCCAGGGTCATCGCAGAGCGCCGGGATGTTCTAGGGAGTATCAGGGACTCAGGGACAAAATTTTCCCCAGTAATCCCTCCCACCAAGACTGCCAGCTCATCCCAGGACAGATTGATGCCTGGCCCACGCTGGATCCTACCGATGTCGTTCGGGCCAGTGAACCATCATCACAGACGTGGCCTCCTTTGTAGCGGCATGATCCGGCGCTTCAGGAGGTCGCCGACCACGTGCATTGATGTCAGGCCACCCGTGGCCAAGACCTTGATCCTGTCCAATATGGGTAGCAACTCTGGCAAGAGGGAGGGCTTGCTCCTCCATTGCTTGCGGTCGAGTGTTGGCCCATTGGACGGCAGGACGAGGCGGTCATTGGCCTCGGTGCTGGCAATCACCCAGTCACTGCACCAGTTTTCCCACCTCGCTCCAACAAAGGTGGGGATGTAGACTACGGCCAGATCTGGCCTCGTCTGGAAGTAGTAGGCCCCGATGTGGTCCCTGGTCTTCTCGGACTTGACCAGCACAAAGAAGTAGCGAAAGAGGGAAGTGCAGAGGGCCACACCTATGAACATCTCGCAGAGGTGGACGAAGATGGCTGCCTAGAGGACAAAGTGGGGCGTGAGGTGTTGAAGCTGAAGCCTGAACTCCTCCAGCAGCAGCAGAAAGAAGGGCAAAATCAGTAGAGCCAACCCGCAAGAGATGTAGGAGGTGAACAGCACGAACTCCCCGGCGCCGAGATCGCCAAGAGGGGCAGCGTCGGCACGGATTCTTCTGGCGAGCCCTGGTGCGCTCCACCCAAGCAGGCCGCACACTAGATTAAGCGCTTCCTCAGACTAAAAGCGATCGGGATGACCAAGCGAAGCCATGGCGTGTGCGGCGACGCGTGCGTAGAGCAGAAGAGCACGAAGGCAAAGAGGCGCAGTCGATTGGAAGAGAATGCGAAAAGGTAACTGCTGCATGCGGGGTGAATCCTTTTTCAAGGAAACCTGAGTCCCTGTTCAGGGAAACCCTTCCGCGCCCCCCTGAATCACTGCAGGAAATCCCGCTCGACGGGTACCTAGGACCTAGGCAGCCCAGTCTATGACATAGGGGCCTGGGTCCACAAGTCATACAGTTTGTGTGCCGGATTTCAGGTGCGGAAAGAGCGAACCGCCGCACGCGCCTGTTGTGCGCCTCCTTGGGGCCGCTATAGAAGACAAAAGGTAATTTTTTAAACCAATGCAGCGACAACGAGGCGCCCCGCGCGTGGCCTAACGAAACCACCAGGCATGGGGGCTCGTGGGTTAGTTAGCCGCGGGGACAGATATGGTAGTTGGCGTGACCGAAGGTGATTGACAGAGGGTGCGTCAGCAGACGCGCTGAAACAGCGGACCAATCACCAATCAGGCCATGTTGAGGCAAAGTACAAGCTTTGGCCCCACCTGCAGGCTCGCATCCTCCCCTGAGGTGGGCCCGGGGGCCACTGTCGGTACCTTGAAACTAGGGTACCCCTTACTGCCGTATAAAAGCATAGTACCCACGCGGCTACTCTTAGTCGCATGGTAAAAGAGCTGTATGTGGGAACAGGCCATGACTCGCCCCAGCCTTGGGTGACTACTCTGGGTCAGCAATAACGCCTGACCCCACCACATGGGTGGGTCCGGAGACGCCACGTGACCAAAGAAAGTAATATACTCCAAGGCATCAACAGTGAGTCCGGACCCCATGGGAAAGTGCCGATCCCCTGGATATACAGTCCGGACCTCCAAGTTTGGTCTAGGACCACCACGTGTATGAACCAGACCCCTGGAATGGGATCCGGACCCCCCCCCCCCGTATGGGGTCCGAGCCACCCACGGTAGGGTCCTAGGGATCCAGAACACAACACACTGGGCCTTAATCAGGGCCCAGGCGGGGGTCCGGTGTCGACACGTGTCTAGACCTAGTCTGGTGGGATCCGGACCTATCCACATACACTCCTACTCCCCGTCAAGGCAGAGACCTAATGCTGCCACGTGGCTTACTACACGTGGCGTAAGCCAATGGGCAGAGCCTGACATAAAGCCTCTGGGCTACACGTGTCTTGGCATTTATTATGGATAAGACGTGTGTCTGTCTACTCTAGTGACAGGTGGCGCGCCCAGTCCACGTTGCGTGGGCCATGCTGTTACTGATACATTACCCTAGCGAGGACAATGATTCACCATTACTCCCGTGTTACTAGAAAAAAGGTTACTACCTATCAATGCTGCAGCCATCATGACTCTCGCTGATTACTCATGCCTTACTAAGGCGAGCAACACAGTGACCGACAAAGATCTCTATGTGCTATCAGCATTTATTATCCACAAAATATATTTCTCCCATTATGCTCCTGGGCCCGCATGTCGGGGCTCGGCATCCTTATATGTGCCTCCCTTAAACTATAAAAGGGAAGGCACACAACGTTATAAGGGACAGGCTCATAGACACACACGCTCACACACTGAATACAACTTACATACAGTGGAGGTAGGGTATTACGCTCCGGCGGCTTGAACCACTATAAACCCTCGCGTGTTCTTGTGTTCATCAACAATCCACCAAACAGGCAAACGCTTAGGCCTCCTCCTCATCTAAGGATTAGGGCGGGTGCATTCCACCACCCGGTCGGAGGATTTTCTCTCTGACACATATATATATACATACATATACTATATATCACCTAGGTTGAAGCTTCACCCAATCGTCTAGTCCGACCGTGGGTGCCGCACCCAAGCTGGTCGACCGCATCGCCGCGCGCGCGTGGCCCCACCCAGTCCGGTCGCACCGGCACCGTTTGGTCCAACCAAAAACATGGATATTTTTGCATCCCATAGTGCAGTGTGGTTTTCGCGTTTACCAAAATTCGAATCCATTTTCACTACGCTCGCAACCTCCACACCGAATCACCACTAGAGTTTCGCTCTTCGACTACACTCGGGTCTTCATCTTATAGCTGCTGTGGTAGAGCGGACACTATGGGAGCGCTTCACGTTCGGTTTTCATCAGCCCAACCAAAATCGTTTTTGATTTCTAAGGCAGTTTCTTCGAGCATCAATTTTACATTGGAAAGGGGGAGAGGGCAGGTGCTAGTTAGTAATGGATTTATGCATACTGTTTTTTCTAGTGAAACATCCCCTTCAGAATTATCGACTAATATATATCCGAGTCAGCAATATACATACCTTTTAGCAAGAACAACGAACAGGCAGTAATAAAACATTTTATATGAATTTGTTATTTTTGAAAATCACTTTCGTGTTTAGTCAGTAATAACCTCGACTATCCAGTAATAACGTCGAATGGAAGTAATTTTTGTCATATATATTTTTGGTCCCTGGATTTGTTTTATGAGTACGTTAGTAACAACATCAAATATTCAGTAATAACATCCTACATTTAGCAGCAATGTCGAATATAGATTTTTTGTCTCAATTTGTTTTACATGTATAGTCAGCAACAACGTCAAATACTCAGTAACAACAATCAACAGTTTAGTAATATATATTCAAATGGGGGTAACTGTAACACCCCTAGTGTTACTGGCACTAAAACTTGAGCATAACATCATGTGCATTGACATTTCATGTTGTTTTGTCACACCTAGAATGCATTCACTAGGTAAAATTTTCAAACAAGTTGTGATGAGGTGACTTGATGTCTAGTTAACTCTAGGGTAGGGTACTTAACCCTGGAATTAGGGCTTATGGAGGAAAGTGGAGCCAAAATGAGAAAAACCTCAAAAGTCATTAGAAATGCTCATAAACTTTCAGATTTGATGAACTTTTATGGCACAAAAACCTTAATGTGCCAAACCCTAGAAAACCCTAATTGGAACCCTAGGGGTTAAATGCAAATTTTAGGCACTTTTGGACCAAAGTGCAAATATCAAAGTGATAGAACACCACAAACCAAGTAGTTTTCACATTGGAAGATATCCAAGTGGTGTGATGAAGTTTGAACTTATTTGCGAAAAGTACCCCATGGACCCTATATGGTTAAGTCTGAATTTCAGTTGAATGTGATCAACTTTGGAGCTCTATATCTCTAAATTCTTAAGGATTTTGCCCTAGGTCAATATAGCAAACTTGTAGAGCTATGTTAGGGGTACAAGTTTGATTAAGTGAGTAAGCCCTAGTACTACATGAAAATGGGAGAAAAATAGACCTGAAGTTGGTCTGTCAGTCGATTTTAACCCTGAAACTAGAATGACAATGAACTAGAGCCGATTTTGCGAGCTATTTTGAGTATGATCCAGTGAGTATTTGAGTATGGTTGCTATAGCAAGATAAAAGTTGTATTATAGATCAACAACTTTGTTACAGGTGGATTAACAAGTTATCACATAAAAATTTGAGATCTGGGCCCAGAAACTTGCTCTGTCAGACGCTCTGATGATGATCACCATGGTACAGTACTGAAAAAGATCAGCAGATGTAGTGAATGTGCCACCGATGAGCTCCAGGCCATGATCCTCGCCGGTGCTGCGATTCGTGCGTTCTGTGTGCAGAAATCGGTCGGCGGTGAAAAGATCTTGGCACCAGGATAAGCTCGGGCGCGGTCATCGGATTGGCCACCGTACCCACTTGTTCTGTGGCTGGCCGAGACAACCCTCGCTGGCGCTAGCCGCTTACCGACCGTGCGCCACGTGCTTAGAGGCTTTAACACGTCGTAGTAAACCATTGAAGTATGTCCATCCATCACCGGAGGCTTAGCCGCGGTGACAGCCACGATAACCTGCGCCGGTGACTCACCTCCTCTCTTCGGCCGCCAGCTTTCCCTTCCAAAATTTGGAGCCACCGCTCTTGGACACTATAAATTGAGTGTGTCGCTAGCTCCGTTAGGTTACCACGCACTCAGTACACCAACTCGCACCTCTGATTATCCACCTGAGCCCTCCAATTTCACATTTCCCCCAAATCCATTCTCCGCGCTGCCATGAACCACCGCATCGTGAACACCGTGTCCAGGTCCGTTCATACCCTCCTTACCTTCATTTTAGCACCATTGGGTGCTATGGATGATTATTGGCCCTGCCAATTGAACTAGACCACATTAGATCACCGGAAACACCTTGGGTTGTCGTCGGTTTGCGCCATCGTCGTGGACCGAGAGATTTTGAGCTAGAACTATGAAATTGGTTGTCACACCCGGGTTTTAGGGGCACCAAGACCCGGGCGCGAACATATACACCAGGTATGCTGGGACCAAGTCTCACACATATGATGTATAGTGGCACAGGATCGAATGTCACATCTTTATATATAACAGGAGTTCTATACAAAATAAATAGTTACATTATAAGGAGACAACGGTCCAGCAACCCAAAGTTGATGGGAGACGACGACCTAGACCTCTCATGAACTCGTCACAGCATCCTCCAAGCGCCTCATCCTGTGGTACCTGTTCTTGACCTGTGGGGGGGGGGGTGTGAGACAGCAAGAGTGAGCTCACATACGTTCATCGCTCAACAAGTTGTGGGGAATAATGTGTATGAACTCGCCAATGGTGGGAGCTCATGTGAAGTGTAAGGCTTACCAAAGAGAATGGTTGAAGCTGAGCATTGCTTTTAAAGTTGGTCAAAATTTTATTAGCAATTACTATGTATAAGTACATACCAACCCAATTAAATAGTAGAACAGAAGTAACAACATCACCTGCGATGCAATGCATATGACAAATTGAATTTAAGTTCCATAGATTAATCATGTGAGTGTCCGAGCTGCTCATGACCGTGAGCACGACTAGTATACCAGTTTTACACTCTGCAGAGGTTGCGCATCTTTACCCACAAGTCATGTTACCCATCTGCCAAGGGATCGCGACTTCCCATACACCTCTACCGAGGAGGCGAGGCAGGGTAACACTACGAGGCCTTTACAAAGTTCCACTAGCTTCAGAAAACCCGCTACAGCTTATAGGAAGCTCCAATGCAGGAATCCCTTGCATGACCGCCATCGCAGCAAAATCCTCCCGAGGGCCTCCCTACACTGACCACTCCCCTACTGCCCTTGCCCCTTTCGGGTAAGGTAGTCTTCCACTAGCTTTCCTAATTAATCAGCCAAGGGGTCCCATTCCTCCCTTGTGGTAGCACTGTTTTCCCGGGTGGTTCTCCATGTTCCAATTAACATAATGATCTCATCATGAACAGTAAATAACAACTGATAACAAAAGTATGAATAATATGTATCTCAATGCCCAAATCCACATATAGCACTAGCAAGTACTACCCAGAAAGTTTAGTGGTAAACAAGGCATAAAGATAGACAAACTAGGATAACCTATTAGGTCCCATCAAATTAACCTATGCAGATCATTATGATTAATTAGAACATGAGTGGGTAAAAAGAAGTGATCAAGGGCACAACTTGCCTGGCACTTGAGATTCCAGGTACCAACTTGCTTTTCAGATGACACGTGACCTCACTGCTAAACGTAGCAATACGGACAAACATGTATAGGCAAGATTAACATCACACCAAACATAAGAATAAACTGCGTAATAATAATCTACACATTGCTATGAGATCGTGGGAACAAGAATCACTAAATTCGGAGCTACAATTATTAAGTTATGGTTTTCCGAAGATCTACGTGGTTAAATATAGAATAAAGTAAGTGCAACATTTTAACCTATATTTCATGACAAAACAAAGTTACCATATGATAATAATTATTATTGTGAGATTAATGCAACTAGAATGGATCAAAACGGAGTTACGGTTATTGGGTTATGAATTTCTGAAGTTATTTATCACCTAGAATAGATTAATTCAATTGAACAATTTTAATTCAAGTTTCATGGTTAAACAAGGATACTAGATGATAAACAATATTAATACAAAATTATAGAAACTAAAATGAATTAATTTGGAGTTAGAATGAATTAACTATGAATTTCACAAGTTTCTGGCATTTATTTTCACATTAAAAATCATTTTCTAATTGGATTTTCTAATTCTCTGGACTGGGCACCAATTCCTAGAAAAATCAGGGGCTTAGGCGTAAAAGAAACTGTGACTCAGACCGCACACTAGGTGAACTGCGGGTTGATTCTGCAAGAACCCGGGGTCTCATATGTAAAGTTTCCAAGCCGAAGGGGTATTGGTCACATACAGCCGTTGGATTAAAAGTTGATGGTTTAGATTTTATAAAACGAAGGGGTAAGTTGGTTCTAATCTCAGCCGCAAGATCGCCGATCCACGGCATTGATTTAAAATGACTGAGGTCGAATCTTGGTCACGTGATTCTGATCGGACGACCGGTAACCAATCGGGCGAAGGGATACGTAAGGGTCTAATCGTAGGCGTTCAACCGTGATCGATCGGCTCACCACGCTTCTTCCTCCTCCTCTCTCCTATCCGACGACACACATTTTCCCTGCGGCGGCGCACTCGCCGGCCGGAGGCGTTCTCGGCACGCCAGTAACTTTTTCCCAAACATGATAGCCCTATGCGTGCAAGTAATTAAGGCGAAGTAACAGAGGGCTCCATACCGTGCGACAAGGTGGTGCCGGAACCGGGCCACGACGAAGAGCGGTGCTACTGTGGATGCACAGCAGCGGCGAGCAATTGAGGCCGCCATGCTAGACGATTCCCCTTAACCCGGCCACGGCGCTCATCCGGTGATGTAGTGAAACTCCCCGAGACAACTCTAAGGCTTACACTGCAGCCGAGCTTGATACCCCATCGCGGCGGTCCTCACACCTCCCAATAACTGGTGATGGAGAGAAGGCACACGGGGCAAACGACTTGCAAGATACGAGGGGTGAGAGCGGTATGGCATGCTTATATAGCCACAACAGGAGAAGATGGCCAGGGGCTCAAGCCGAGTCCGCGCGGATGGCGAGATCCACGCCGAGTTACTAGCTGGTCGACGGTTACGGCATGCAGGCGAATCGTGCAACTACCAAACAACCGAGAGATTCTATGGCATGGTCCTGGTATTTCGGTTGCATGTAGTACGAAGAAGATGGCCAAGAGAGAACAGAGCGTGCTGGATTCTTTGCTAGCTTGATGTCATCATTACATCAAGGTGATGTCATCCGCGGCAAGAGAATAAAAAAATGCGGGCTATGGTTTATCTTTTTCTAAGGGAGTGGGACGGTTGTAGGAAAATGAGTTTAGGTTGAGATCGTATGAAAGTTTTTTTTTCACTTTTTTTTTCCTTTATCATTTTTCCTTTCTTTCTCTTGTTTTCTTACGTATTTTCTGTTATTCAATAACGTTTCAAGTTTTACTTTCAAATCCAAGCTTTGTAGTCAAGTGCAACAATAAAACAAATATCCAACATAAATGCAAATATTTTATATTTATTCACTCCTTAGTTAATTTGCTCAAATAATTATTTGTATGTATGAAATTCAATATGCAAGGAGTCCATATAATTATATAACCCAATAGGAATAATTTAGGTAAAAATAATAATTCACCGCCCTATTTATTTCAAAATATAGTTTAAATATGTAGCCGAAATTTTATGTGTGCTCTGTATTTAACTTTTAGAGAGATAGTTTAAATTCATAACTTTGTCTGAAAGAGAGCTAAAATTTTAATTCTTCACTGAAATTTTTCTAAGTCGCCAAATAGGATTTTGGGGTATTACAAATCCTACCCCCCTTAACAGAAATCTCGTCCTCGAGATTTGTAAGAAAAGGGATACAATAAGTTTGTAATTCAACTTTTAGTTTATAGTTGTTTCAAAAGTCCATAGTCTCATTTGTTTTATATACTCAATAGTGGGTGATCAGGAGGGCATAGGTATCCAGCTACTTATTAGGTAGGATATAAGAGATGTATAGTTTAGGGCAAGAAGAGCCAGGGGTAAGAATGTTTATGGTAAGGAAGAACTTCGTGTTGGATGGTAATGCATCCGAAGATTGAATTTGACTTCTCTCCTTCCTTGACGAGGTTGATCTTTTCTTCTTCAGTCTTGGTCTTATTGATTGAAGGTTAGTGTATATCATCGGGGTGAGGAATATGGTTAAGATAGATATGGATGAAATAGATTACATGATGTAGGTAAAGGTTTGTTTGATGTTAGGTGGGGACAGACAGATTATGCAATCTGTTAAGACTCTATTGATCGGGTTAGATCTCATGCATGTGGCTGAGTTGGTTTAAGGCACTAGTTTAGTTTTAAGTGCATGAGGGGTATGGCCTTATCTTTTGTACCAGCATTAAGTAACTTACTCTAGATTAGGTCATAATAGATTAGATAAAATCTAGATTAGGTTGGATATGACTAGATTAGACTAGTTTAGATCTCATTAATTTGGATTAGATCATGGTTGTTATTTTAGAATGAGATAAGTAAAGTGGTTAGGATAAGATGATTCCTTCAAGATAAGATAAATCCATTAAGATAAGATAGAGTCTTTCAAGATAAGATGGATCTATTAGGCTAGATATATTTTAATTTGGATAAGTTAGGATCTTTTTGAGATAAGATGGATCTATGAGTGTATGATAGAATCTTTTAAGATGAGATGGATATTGTTAGGCTAGATACTTTAATGAGAGTAATCTAGTTTGTCTAGTTATTTTGATGAGCATTTTTTTCCTATATGTATATGCAGATGTGGCCATTACTCCACAACTCATCACACTCAATCAAGAATCCAAATCAGGCAAGTATCATAAGTACAAGCATCCAAGCGTATAAAAAAAATAGTTTTGTTTTTGTTCCTAAGATTAGATCTCCTATTCCTAAAGTCACTTTAGGCACAGGATTTCAAAGTGTGAAATCCACATTAGTATTTAGAAAGAAAAGGTAAGAATAATCAGAGTAAAGCAGAAATAGATGAGAAAAGATTAAGAAAAGTTTAGAAAGAATCAGAGTAGCAAAGGTAAGTAAGTATAGGTTGTCCAGTTCTATCTAGGTTTCGTCCTACAGTCAACATTCCTCTGATACCACTTCTGTCACACCCGGGTTTTAGGGGCACCAAGACCCGGGCGCGAACATATACACCAGGTATGCTGGGACCAAGTCTCACACATATGATGTATAGTGGCACAGGATCGAATGTCACATCTTTATATATAACAGGAGTTCTATACAAAATAAATAGTTACATTATAAGGAGACAACGGTCCAGCAACCCAAAGTTGACTGGGAGACGACGACCTAGACCTCTCATGAACTCGTCACAGCATCCTCCAAGCGCCTCATCCTGTGGTACCTGTTCTTGACCTGTGGGGGGGGGGGGTGTGAGACAGCAAGAGTGAGCTCACATACGTTCATCGCTCAACAAGTTGTGGGGAATAATGTGTATGAACTCGCCAAAGGTGGGAGCTCATGTGAAGTGTAAGGCTTACCAAAGAGAATGGTTGAAGCTGAGCATTGCTTTTAAAGTTGGTCAAAATTTTATTAGCAATTACTATGTATAAGTACATACCAACCCAATTAAATAGTAGAACAGAAGTAACAACATCACCTGCGATGCAATGCATATGACAAATTGAATTTAAGTTCCATAGATTAATCATGTGAGTGTCCGAGCTGCTCATGACCGTGAGCACGGCTAGTATACCAGTTTTACACTCTGCAGAGGTTGCGCATCTTTACCCACAAGTCATGTTACCCATCTGCCAAGGGATCGCGACTTCCCATACACCTCTACCGAGGAGGCGAGGCAGGGTAACACTACGAGGCCTTTACAAAGTTCCACTAGCTTCAGAAAACCCGCTACAGCTTATAGGAAGCTCCAATGCAGGAATCCCTTGCAGGACCGCCATCGCAGCAAAATCCTCCCGAGGGCCTCCCTACACTGACCACTCCCCTACTGCCCTTGCCCCTTTCGGGTAAGGTAGTCTTCCACTAGCTTTCCTAATTAATCAGCCAAGGGGTCCCATTCCTCCCTTGTGGTAGCACTGTTTTCCCGGGTGGTTCTCCATGTTCCAATTAACATAATGATCTCATCATGAACAGTAAATAACAACTGATAACAAAAGTATGAATAATATGTATCTCAATGCCCAAATCCACATATAGCACTAGCAAGTACTACCCAGAAAGTTTAGTGGTAAACAAGGCATAAAGATAGACAAACTAGGATAACCTATTAGGTCCCATCAAATTAACCTATGCAGATCATTATGATTAATTAGAACATGAGTGGGTAAAAAGAAGTGATCAAGGGCACAACTTGCCTGGCACTTGAGATTCCAGGTACCAACTTGCTTTTCAGATGACACGTGACCTCACTGCTAAACGTAGCAATACGGACAAACATGTATAGGCAAGATTAACATCACACCAAACATAAGAATAAACTGCGTAATAATAATCTACACATTGCTATGAGATCGTGGGAACAAGAATCACTAAATTCGGAGCTACAATTATTAAGTTATGGTTTTCCGAAGATCTACGTGGTTAAATATAGAATAAAGTAAGTGCAACATTTTAACCTATATTTCATGACAAAACAAAGTTACCATATGATAATAATTATTATTGTGAGATTAATGCAACTAGAATGGATCAAAACGGAGTTACGGTTATTGGGTTATGAATTTCTGAAGTTATTTATCACCTAGAATAGATTAATTCAATTGAACAATTTTAATTCAAGTTTCATGGTTAAACAAGGATACTAGATGATAAACAATATTAATACAAAATTATAGAAACTAAAATGAATTAATTTGGAGTTAGAATGAATTAACTATGAATTTCACAAGTTTCTGGCATTTATTTTCACATTAAAAATCATTTTCTAATTGGATTTTCTAATTCTCTGGACTGGGCACCAATTCCTAGAAAAATCAGGGGCTTAGGCGTAAAAGAAACTGTGACTCAGACCGCACACTAGGTGAACTGCGGGTTGATTCTGCAAGAACCCGGGGTCTCATATGTAAAGTTTCCAAGCCGAAGGGGTATTGGTCACATACAGCCGTTGGATTAAAAGTTGATGGTTCAGATTTTATAAAACGAAGGGGTAAGTTGGTTCTAATCTCAGCCGCAAGATCGCCGATCCACGGCATTGATTTAAAATGACTGAGGTCGAATCTTGGTCACGTGATTCTGATCGGACGACCGGTAACCAATCGGGCGAAGGGATACGTAAGGGTCTAATCGTAGGCGTTCAACCGTGATCGATCGGCTCACCACGCTTCTTCCTCCTCCTCTCTCCTATCCGACGACACACATTTTCCCTGCGGCGGCGCACTCGCCGGCCGGAGGCGTTCTCAGCACGCCAGTAACTTTTTCCCAAACATGATAGCCCTATGCGTGCAAGTAATTAAGGCGAAGTAACAGAGGGCTCCATACCGTGCGACAAGGTGGTGCCGGAACCGGGCCACGACGAAGAGCGGTGCTACTGTGGATGCACAGCAGCGGCGAGCAATTGAGGCCGCCATGCTAGACGATTCCCCTTAACCCGGCCACGGCGCTCATCCGGTGATGTAGTGAAACTCCCCGAGACAACTCTAAGGCTTACACTGCAGCCGAGCTTGATACCCCATCGCGGCGGTCCTCACACCTCCCAATAACTGGTGATGGAGAGAAGGCACACGGGGCAAACGACTTGCAAGATACGAGGGGTGAGAGCGGTATGGCATGCTTATATAGCCACAACAGGAGAAGATGGCCAGGGGCTCAAGCCGAGTCCGCGCGGATGGCGAGATCCACGCCGAGTTACTAGCTGGTCGACGGTTACGGCATGCAGGCGAATCGTGCAACTACCAAACAACCGAGAGATTCTATGGCATGGTCCTGGTATTTCGGTTGCATGTAGTACGAAGAAGATGGCCAAGAGAGAACAGAGCGTGCTGGATTCTTTGCTAGCTTGATGTCATCATTACATCAAGGTGATGTCATCCGCGACAAGAGAATAAAAAAATGCGGGCTATGGTTTATCTTTTTCTAAGGGAGTGGGACGGTTGTAGGAAAATGAGTTTAGGTTGAGATCGTATGAAAGTTTTTTTTTCACTTTTTTTTTCCTTTATCATTTTTCCTTTCTTTCTCTTGTTTTCTTACGTATTTTCTGTTATTCAATAACGTTTCAAGTTTTACTTTCAAATCCAAGCTTTGTAGTCAAGTGCAACAATAAAACAAATATCCAACATAAATGCAAATATTTTATATTTATTCACTCCTTAGTTAATTTGCTCAAATAATTATTTGTATGTATGAAATTCAATATGCAAGGAGTCCATATAATTATATAACCCAATAGGAATAATTTAGGTAAAAATAATAATTCACCGCCCTATTTATTTCAAAATATAGTTTAAATATGTAGCCGAAATTTTATGTGTGCTCTGTATTTAACTTTTAGAGAGATAGTTTAAATTCATAACTTTGTCTGAAAGAGAGCTAAAATTTTAATTCTTCACTGAAATTTTTCTAAGTCGCCAAATAGGATTTTGGGGTATTACATTGGTAGAGGGATTAGGGTCGCTAGGGGTAGAATTCGGTGTCAGCCAAGTAAGAAGCTTAGTCGCTGCGTATCCCGGCTGGTCTAGGCTCGTCGGAGAGCGTGCTCACCATTGTTCGCCATCCAGGACTCAAGTTGTGAAGAGAAAGAAGTCTAGGGGCCTTAGTGCAGATGTCAGTGAGACAGGGGAAATAGTGTAAAGGATTCTTTACCAATATTTTAAATCACCAGGGACCTCTGCGCAAGATGACTGGCACGGGCGCGTACGGGTGCGGATTTCCCCTGTTGATGGGCCGTTCGGGCTAGTTTCGGCCCAATATTTTAGACAATTTCTCCTTTTCTTTTTCTAATTAGGTTCGGAAATCCATCAGAAATTCTAGAAAAATAATAAAAATATGGGACCAATTTTACTAGATTCCTAATTTTCCCTAGTATTTAATAAAAATAGTTCCAAGATTTTTAGTCCCAACCATTAATTATTTAGTATTTAAGAAGGCCTAAACTTTGACTTTTGGAATTTTAGAAATAATTTGGTAACTCCAAAAACCATAAAACTTTTTAGGTAAGCTTAATATGATAATTAGAGTCCATGGGTGAAGTTTGACATCTTTTGGACATTGTTTGATCCCTAAACCCTGAAACCCTAGTTTCTTAGAATAAAACTACCTAACCCTACTAGGGTGTTAACCTAGAAGATCCTAGTAACTTAGGTGTACCGTGAAGGAAAGTTGTATTCAAGATACAACTTGATGTATCTTGATTATGATTGCATATTCATAGCATCACATGAGCATTCATGTATATGTATGGTTATGTATAGAGAACGAAGAAGAAGTAAGTGTCGAAGAAGAAGAGACTGCACCACCAACTGAGACTCCACCTGCCAGGAACTGTTTTTTATTTTGATATCTGTGGAACAGATCCTGAATTCCCTACAACACAAGGAAAGCCCCGGTGCATTTATCCTTTCCTTGTGATTTTAAACTATTTATCACTTGAATGACGCATTAGGTGATAGGAGTTGAGTGCTAAACCAATTGCTGCATTTCCTTCCTTAGAACTATTTACCATTCCATGATTACCTGTTTTATTAAAAGGTTTTCTGATGCTTAGTCTTGCTTTAGAAAACAAAAAGGTTTTGTTTTAAACAAAAGATGATACTTCAGATGGAAGGGGATGTTTTCAAAAATAAAACTTGATGGTGGATCCATCATGGTCGTGATGGGTTCAACATCGGACAAGATGTACCTCTGTGTGGTACCAAATTTTGGGATTGAAAATGATAAATACGAGACCGGACGGGTGACTTGCATGAGAAGGCAGTCTAGATGTAGTGTCTCCGTCTGAGTCGATTAAGGACCGTGTCGATGTAGGCTAGCTAATTGATGAGCATTTAACTGGCCACAAGCCTCGTCATGGGTAAGCTTTGCCTCGGGCAAACTAATACTAGAAAGGCCAACACGCAATGGAAGTGGAGAGATGGCGAGAGTAGCGTGTACCCTCCGTGGCAAGAGGCTGAACGGTGGTGTATCTGTGCTCTCGGTTGGCGTGAACCCGGTCTGGTCTTAAGAAACCCGGTGGCGAGTTGACATATGCAAGGGTTAAGTGCTATATATGTCATGTGGATGGAGATCCCCATCTGGGTATTAATCGATTCGGATTGCCGTTACTTCTCGGACATGAAGACTTGGTCACTGCCCTACACGTAGCAATCCAGTTTGGAAAAAGGGTGATAAAAGACGGCTAGTGCAGGTCAAGTGCTTGAACTAGGGTAGAAAGAAATCTAGCTGCAGGTAATGACATAACTTGATAATAAAACTGGATTTTTAAGGATCCACTATTAGTAAGCATTTCTGCAAACAGAGTCTTTGATTCTTGATTAGCCTTACCTTGACTCCCTCAAGCCAGCATATCCTTGACAGTCTTTTCTTTTGTCGGTTAAGACTTGCGAAAGTACACTCAGTACTCAGGGTTTTCGAACCCATGTTGTTGTAGGTGAGGAAACATCAGAGTTTTGTTGTTTTTGTTCTAATGTGGTACCCAAGGTTGAGCCCCAACAGTGAAGTCAGTCACGGGAGGATGTTTGCCTCCCACTTTAAAAACATTCATCTTTTTGTGTGGGAGGGTGTTTTGCCTCTCGGGTCTGTAATAATAATACTTTATGCACTCATAGTACCCTAGTTTGTAATAATAATAATACTCTCTCTATATATTGGATGAATGTAAATTAAGTTATTATAATTTGCTTCCGCTTATTCTTTCCTCAGATGTGATGTAATATCTGCGTGGCGGGTGAAGCGCTCTTGGGCGAAATGATAAGGATACAGTTACCGAACTTGTCGAGTGATTAAGTGCATCTATAGAGTTGTCCAAGGTCCTTGGGACAAGGACAACTGTAGGTGGGCCTAATACCTTGGAAGGTTCCGTCACAGTAACAATCTACTGTATAGCAGTATATTATAGGCAGTTAGTAACTATTTTTCTTTAAGTTATAAGAATCATTAATATTAACATTATTAAACATTCTTTGTATGATTGTAGGCTAATATATCACCGAGGCAGTAATATGTGTACAATTCAGTAACAAAGGTGAACAGTTAGTAACCAGATAATTATAGGAATTTATTATTTTTGAATTCTCCTTCGTGTATACTCAGTAATAATTTGGACTATGCAGTAAAAACATCTGTTGGGGGCCTTTGTCTTCCGAAGGTTCTCAAAAACATGATTAACAATGTTTCCTAAGTATTATGTATGTATAGGAACCTTCGGACTTGTAATGAAGCTGTACACAATATGAAAAGCATGGTTGGCGGCCTGCTTCGTCGCTGAAGGTCCTTTAAGAAGAAGCACCTTCGGATGATCAGTGTATAATCAAACACAGCGCGAAGGTATACGCTGAAGCTACGATCTAGGGAGCTTCGGCATAACGACATGCCTTGAGATGAAGGGCTGCACCGACTTAAAGAGGAAAAGACTGATTAGTCTATGATGATTTGTGTCATGATTGTAACTAGTCATCAAGGGCATACATGTAATTCTAATCGGGTTGCGTCCCGTGCCTATAAATAGGTGAATAGTACTCCCGTACTGTTCACGGTGACTTGTATTTGTTCGTGCGTCACGCTTGGACTTTTACCTTCTGTCAAGTCGAAGGTATAAATGTAATTCAATATTGTTTCTGTTTATCCATGATAACCAAAAGAAGATATATCAATAATGTCATATGACTATTCATGTTGTCTTTTACATTTCATATGCTTCTCCTTTCATTAACATACATTACAATGATGAAGGTATGTCCTTCACGACCTTCGTCTAAAGATCATTATATCCTAAGGGAAATAATGCTTCGAAGGACGAAGGGCATTAACCTTTAACATTTTATGTTGCCTTGTTCTTAACTCATAGCATTTGAGAACAACTCCCCAACATTGGCGCCCACCTCCAGTGAACTCATTCGACCACCTTCGGCAAGCTGTGAACTTCGTCATGCCGCCGAAGAAAGCTTCAGGGCTAGGGGCTACACTGCAGCCATTAGACGTCAACCAGGATACGCTGCATGAAGCCCGAACTCAAAAGAGGAAGGCTACAAGTCCAACCTCCCAAGAGGAGGAGCTGGACTAGGAGATAAGGGATCTTGAAGCTATCCATCAGCAGGTCGAAAGGAAGAGAGAGAAGATGCTTCATCTTTCTGATCTTCAGAAGAAGATCGATGAAGCTACTGAAGAAATACGTCATCATACTCAAGATGACCAGGACCGAAGACCTCCACAGAGAGAGCTTCGTCAAGACAATTCCTAAATGATTATGATTGCTATGACGATTTCCATTATGGAAAATTTTCTTTTGATGATGCTTCTCCTCTATCAGCAGAACTACAGGCTACCCCATGGCCCTCATCATACAAGCCCCCTCAGCTCCCCACGTATGATGGGCACTCAGATCCGAAGAAGTTCCTGATGAGCTACGAAGCAACTATATCTTCGTACAGGGGCAATACTGCAGTCATGGCAAAGTCCTTCGTCATGGCAGTTCGGAGTGTGGCCCAGACATGGTACTCCTCTCTCTGGCCAGGGACAATCACGTCATGGCATAAGCTTAAGGATATGCTGGTCACCAGTTTTCAAGGGTTTCAGACGAAGCCAGTCACTTCTTAGGCCTTGTTCCAGTGCAGTCAAGACCATGAGGAGTACCTTCAGACATATGTCTGAAGGTTCCTATGCCTGAGAGCACAAGCGCTTACAGTGCCCAATGAAATCGTCATTGAAGCCATGATAAAAGGCTTCAGCCAGGGCCTATGGCTCAATACTTCGCCAGGAAGCCCCCCTAGACCCTGGAGAAGCTGCTTCAGAAAATGGATGAGTACTCCGGGCTGACAATGACTTCCGCCAAAGAAGGGAGGAAGCTTACAGATTCTCTGAGATGACTAGGGGCTTCGGAGGAAGAATCCACACTAGGCATGTCAGATCAATCCATAGCTCTAGTCAGAATGATGACAAAGGAAGCTAGCTTCAGAGGCCACTTTCTACGGGACAGCAGTAAAGCTCCTTTAGGCCACCAGCTCCAAGGGGCAGAGGCTTCGGAGACAGATATAGGGATCAACCCAGGAAAATTTATTGTTTATTCTGTGGTGAGAACAAGGGCCATACTACAAGAATGTGCCAAATCACCATTCTGACGCAAAAGGAGATTGCCGAAGCAGAAGCTCGGCAGAATCAGCCAAAGCAGGTCTTACACTCTGCTTTGTGCCACTCTCCTTACATACTAGAATATGTGGGCAATCAACCTACAGCCTCTGTTGCTTCGGCAAGCCATTCACAGGCTTCTTGGCCTCAGCTTCCATCGCCACCTCCACTACAACCTACTTATTCCCGAAGCCAGCAGCCATAAGGGCGCCAACAATAACAACGTGACTTTAGGGAGGAGTCCGAAGCTCATACAGTCAACAGTACTATACTAGAATCAAAGCACATATACTGAGCAATATCCTGCTTCCTAAATACTTCTACCTTGTAGCTTATTTTTGCTTTTTTGAATAAGGAACTAGCAATGAAAACATAGATTTAATTTCTTGTAATGATTTTGTTTCTATTAGAATGAAATATATCTTCTTCATAGATTTATGAAGCTACAAAAGTCATTCCTAAGGGAACGCAGAGCCAAAATTGACGAAGCTACAAAAGTCATTCCCAAGGGAACATAGAGCCAATTTGATGAAGCTACAAAAGTCGTTCCTAAGGGAGCGCAGCGTAAGTTTTGTGCTCAAAAGTCGTTCCTAAGGGAATGCAGAGCCAAAATTCCTGAAGCTATAAAAGTCGTTCCTAAGGGAACATAGCGTAAGTTTTCTGCTCAAAAGTCGTTCCAAAGGGAATGCAGAGCCAAATACCGCCGACATATAAGGCGAAGAAGTTCAAAAGACGTTCCTAAGGGGATGCAGAACTTATACTACTGAAATAGAAGGCGAAGAAGTTAAAAAGATGTTCCTAAGGGGATGCAGAACTTATATCACCGAAATAGAAGGTGAAGAAGCTCAAAAGACGTTCCTAAGGGGATGCAGAGCTTGTGTGTTCCAGTGTGAGTGTGTGGCTGTATATCTTCGGCATCCTCATCATTTTGCATCATATCATCACATCATTTCGCATAGCATTACATCATACATCATATTGCATTACCGACATAAGAATCGAATATGAAGCCAATCTTCAGCAAATGCTTCGACAAATTGAAAATGTGCTAAGGCATGAAGTAAGCTTCGGGAAATACAGTTTCAAGAGCCTTGTCGTAAGAAGGGATCTTTTTCTTTACGAAGCATGAAAAGAAGGGAAGGTGTTTTTTCGACGAAGGCTCAAAAATGGTATGTGTGTAAATTTCATGCATCGTAAAGAAATAAATTACAATAATTTACATATTTGTTTCAATATTACATGCTTCAGACATTACATAGTTTTGTTACCAAAGAGATCTAATCTTTCTTCAATCATTTTACACATCAAGCTTCTCAAAGTGATTATTACAATAAAATCTATTCCTCTTTAAGGACTTTTTCTGCAATTTTTTTCAGTAATTTGTTGACAACTTCGTCAATGATGGATTTAGCCGTGCTTATGGTATCCAATGATTCCTTCATCTCTGGATCAGCTAGGGGATCATACGGCTCTAGTGGCGGGGATAGTTCAGCTGAAATAGGTAAACACGTAAGTTCGAAGCCTTAAAGAAAGTAAAGAAGCTAGATAATCAAGATATAATACCTATACGCCTTTCGCGTTCTATAGCTTCTTCAGCTCGCTTTGCTTCTGCCCGAGCGTCCTGGGTGTCTTTTTCACTCTTTTTTATAATTTCATGGGCCATCTCTCGGCCACCATTCACCCAGACATCATTGTAGAATTTTCCTCCCATCAAGGTTGCTTCAGCTGAAGGATCCTTCATATCGTCCACGGAAAAGGCGGCTTCAGCCTAGGCTATGGATTTAATATGATCGCATCCAGCCTTCTCCAAGATGGATGAAATCCCCCGTGCACCGAAAACGCGTAGACATCCCCGCGATCACTCAAAATTTCTTCGAAGGTTTCGGCTTCTCCACTTATCCATTCAACAACGCTTTTGGGGTCGCCTCGTATGAAGTTTTCTTCAGCAGAATAGGCACCTACTTTAGCAAAGCTAGCTTTTATTTTCTTCATGCAATTCAAGGATTTCTCAAAGCACCTTTCCTTGGATGTGCGAAGTTCTTCAACATTTTTCTCTAGATGATTTTTCCAATATTCGCTAATTTCTTGGTTAGCTTGTGCGAGTGCGCAGTTTTCCTTAGCTTCTGCCAGTTGCCTCCGAAGGTCTTCAATTTCATTTTTTTGAGCTTCGACCTGAGCTTTGAAACTAGCTTCGTCTTCCTTCAATTTGTTTACCAATGAAATTAAGAATTTGTCTTTTTCAAGCCCTTCGTTTCTTAATTCAATCACCTCTGAACGAAGGTTATTAAGGGCCATTGTATAGCTTTCGTCTTCAAAATTCTTCTGTGCCCTCTGGGCATTACTAAGAATTAAGCCCTTCAAAAAAGAGGAAACAATTAAGCATGTGAAATAAAATACTCCGTTCTAAAATTAAAAGTTAACTTCTATACCTTTATACTGTTGTACGCTAGGCTGTCAGCAAGTTCATCCTTCAACAAAATCGAAAGGCCGTCTTCCAGCTTCGGGAATCCTATGCTCTTACCTATCTCCCGGCAAATGGATATTTCTTTGTTATCCGGGAGACAGTACAGAAAATCTTCTTCGTTACTACCGTTGAACACTAAGGCCCCCTTCGGATATTTTAATCCTTGGGTGTAGTGTCTGGCTTCTAGTATTTCTTCTTGGGATAGTTTCTTTCCCGAAGCATGACGAATGATGTAGTCAGCATTTTTGTTCGAAGCTTTGGGAGCAGAAGCTTCGACCTTTTCAGGTGCAATCTGTTCTGTTGATCTTTCCTCAGGTGTGGCAGGCTTCGTCTTGGTGTGCACTGAAGGCTCAGCTTCGGCTTTAGCCTGAGCTTGTGCAGCTTCGGTTTCTGCTTGCCCAGTTTTGGCTTTGGCTTGCGTTTTGGCTGCTTCAGCAATTTTCTTTGTAGAAGCAGGGCTCAAGGCCTTTGTAGTCTCCAGCACAACGTCTAGCACGCTGGCCATCCTCCTCCTCTTAGGAGTTGTCGCAGAAGTTTTTTGTATCTTCGGCAAATCTGCCTTTCCCGGTGGGCTCAGGATTTCTGGCACTTGTATCACTTCTTTCGCCTGTGGCTTTTCGACCTTATCATCTTTAGCTTTACTTGATTCGACTATACTCACCTTTGGCACTACAGTCGGCTCTTGAGCACTCTGCGTAATTGGAGCAGTTTGTTCTGCTTCGGCAGCTGAAGAAGTTCTCTCGCTAAATTCAGGCACCACGGCTGGTTCAATGTATCACGGCGGTTGAGTCAGAACCTTCACCTTTTTACTGTTCAGGTCAGTTGGGGTGGCTGAAGCGGCAGTCTTTCTCTTTTTCCCTTGCCCTCGAAGAGGGTAATGGTAGTCAGGGTATACGAAGCCAATTACATCAAATACCCTGTTCAATCTCTTCTTTTCTCGACCCCCGAAAGATACGGACAAAGCATTATATTCGGCCTTGGAGTATGATCCGAGTAGATCATTACTGGTGGCATCATTACACTTCAGCCAGTCATCGTCTGGCTCAACAAACCTTTCCCTAAATCTGAAGGTATACTTCAGTCGGACCAGACCACCTTCACTAGAATCGACGGTGGTCTCCTTCGGCATATCCCAATTCTCCACAAGTGACCATACCCTGAAGGCTATATGCTCTTGAATCAAATCCCTTATGCCAATGAAGGCACAAACAGTGCTAAAAGCCCTCTGGCATGCTTCAACAGCGTCATCAATTTCCACCTTCGGCCTTCGAAGGCTGAAGCAAGACTAGATGGGGCACTAGATGATTTCTTTGATGTCTTCCCTTGCCTTCAAATCATTTTTAACATAAAACCACTCCTCCATCCAAGGTCCAGGCCATCTCTTCCAAAACGTTGGCACCGGGTGTCTTGCGTTGGGACGAGCAACAAATCCATAACAACCGAAGTTGTTGTTGTACTGTTCTTTGCCAGTAGCCTTCGTCTCATATAAAAGCTCGTGCATACTACAGAAGCACTTTGTGCTTGGCTCTAGCCCCTGACTTCTTACAGCCCAGACGAAAATCCCCATCCTAATAATAGCTTCGGGGGTGATCTGATGAAGGAAGATCTGATATATCTCCAGCACTTCAACCACAAATTTGCTCAAAGGGAACCGAAGACCAGCCTTAAAAAAGCTTCGGTAGATAACAACTTCATTTTCCTTAGGGGTAGGGGCAGTGTTGTCTCCACCAACTCTCACGATAGACATATCACGAAAGTACCTCCCTCTCATGTTGTCAAGATGACTCTGTTTAATAGTTGATTTTCCAAAGACAGTATAGCTTGGTCGTTAGGACCGGTCTTCAGAATCTTCGTCTCCACTCTCCACATCATAACTATCACTATCATCAGTATCTTCAGACAAACCTTCTAGAATCTCTTTAGTAATCTTCTCTGTGTTTGTTTTTGACATAGACTCAACAAACCCGACAATAAAAGGATCTGCGGTCTTCTTTTCTTCAAACAACTTCGTTTCCTCAGTTACCTTCATTTCTGCAGTCATTTTCTTTTCCTCAGTCATCTTCTCCCCAGACATGGTGAAAGCACGTTCTTAAACCGAAGCTCGAAAAAGCTTGAATAGCAGGCGAGAGCTAGTGAGCAAGAGCTAAAAAGTTTGAGACAATAATGCAAATGGTGGAAATAGCGTATCAAGTGATGTCGCTATCGTTTATATTTATATGCCTAGTGCCTTGCAACTTGGTGGGCCCCGTTTGTCATCGACTGTTGCTATTCTAGCAAAGGGAAGGTGTTTTTTTGGACCTTCGGCTTAAGGCCTTCGTTCACGTCGCAGTCTAAATTCATTATTTAAAAAAATTAATACTACGAGGGGCTACTGTTGGGGGCCTTTGTCTTCTGAAGGTCCTCAAAAACATGATTAATAATGTTTCCTAAGTATTATGTATGTACAGGAAGCTTCGGACTTGTAATGAAGTTGTACACAATATAAAAAGCATGGTTGGCGGCCTGCTTCGTCGCTGAAGGTCCTTTAAGAAGAAGCACCTTCGGAAGATCATTGTATAATCAAACACAACACGAAGGTATACGCCAAAACTACGATCCAAGGAGCTTCGGCATAACGACATGCCTTGAGACGAAGGGCTGCACCGACTTAAAGAGGAAAAGATCGATCAGTCCATGATGATTTGTGTCATGATTGTAACTAGTCATCAAGGGCATACAAGTAATTCTGATCGGGTTGCGTCCCGTGCCTATAAATAGGTGAATAGTACTCCCGTACTATTCACGCTGACTTCTATTTGTTCGTGTGTCACGCTTGGAATTTTACCTTCTGTCAAGTCGAAGGTATAAATGTAATTCAATATTATTTCTGTTTATCCATCATAACCAAAAGAAGATATATTAATAATGTCATATGACTATTCTTGTTGTCTTTTACATTTCATACGCTTCTCCTTTCATTAACATACATTACAATGATGAAGGTATGTCCTTCATGACCTTCGTCTGAAGATCATTATATCCTAAGGGAAATAATGCTTTGAAAGACGAAGGGCATTAAACTTTAACATTTTATGTTGCCTTGTTCTTAACTCATAGCATTTGAGTACAAGTCCCCAACAACATCAAACAACAGTAATTTTGTCATATATATCTTTGGTTCCTTGATTTGTTTTATGTGTACAGTCAGTAACAACGTCAAATATTCAGTAATAATGTCAAACATTCAACAACAACTCCAAACATAGTTTTTTGACATAATTTGTTATATTAGTAACAACGTCAAATATTCAGTAACAACGATCAACTGTTTAGTAATATATATTTGAATGGTGGGGTAACAGTCAGATGCATAGGGGGTATGGATATATATTTTTTTGTATTTGATTTTTTAATGTTTCACTATCGCAGACAATGTCTACATCTAATGAGCACTAGCATGAGTACTATGATACAATGAGATGTGCTCCATCATGTTTGAAAAACGCAACATCTTTGATGTTGGATAGGCTAAAAGAAAGGGTAAAGCAGCTAGATTCGGTTCATTATTGCAAATGAACACTGAAGCAATTGAGGATCAGATACTAGTTAGTCTCTTGTTGTCTAGTGTTTATGACTCTCCTTTATGCATCAAACTTGATGGACAGTCCTTGCCAATAACAGCAGAGGTTGTTCATCTTTTTGCTGGATTACCAAGGGGGAAGACAAGTTCTTTGAGCTGGACTACCATTCCATGTGTACTGACAGATCTAGTTTTAGGTCAGTAACAAGTAAATCCATTATTTGGGTTATTACCCATTTTTTATTTTTCGTAGTTGTCATATGTTCAGTAATTTTTTCATACTATTTGTTATGTATAGAAAATTATGCGAGAAAAATGGAATGGTTAAAATCTTTACAGGTGATCGCATAAAGGTTATATCTGATTATAAAAAGCTTAATTTGAATGAGGTCACTCATTGGATTGTTCAAAGAATTATCAAGGGCCATATAAATCATGAGGACGATTGGATTTTACAATATTTTTTTGTTCTTTCAAGCAATTCTCTTCTATTTCCTTTGGCTAGTTTGAATATATCTAGGAGTGAGTTTGCCCCTGTCCAAGTTTTCGAGATAGCACATCAGTATGATTTGTACCAGACTATTTGTGATGATTTCAAGATGAAGGTAGAGAAATTCAGAAGCGGTCTTTACAAGAAAAAAGCCACACCCACTATTCAGGGATGATTAATTTTTTTGATTATAAGTTTTTTTATTGTTTTTTACTCAAGAATATATAGGTTTTGCTTGAATACACAAGCTAATTTTTTGCGATTTTGATGTTAGCAAAATAGATTTCCCTATGTAATAAGGTTTTTGTTTTTATTTTTTACTATCTTTTTTTGTAGGTTTATTACCTCGACAATCTTCAAAGTGGTATCGCGCTTCCTAGGCCGACAACTCGGTGGGATGTCTTCACCCAAAATATAATAAAGCTTGTGGGTCTTGCCAAAAGCACCTACATAGATGGAAAGAATTATGTCGACCTTCTGGTAAGTAGACAACTATAATCAGTAACAAAAGATATGATAGACATTAATTGCTAAGTAACAAATACTGTCACGTTAGAACTAAATAAGAAAATCAGTAATTATATCTTCAGTAACTTCTACCTGATATATTGTTCATTCAGTAAGATTCAGTAATAACTGTACCAACTAGCAATTACCCATATATTATAGCATTCTTTTATACGGCACTCTAATTATTATTATATTGTTCCGTAATTATCTACATCTAGGAATTTGGTTACTTTTTCCTTGCATAATCGTTTGATTTGATAACCTGCCACACTAATTATATATAATCATAATTAGTAGCGTTGGTCACTTGTATTCAATTGCTACATGGCATTAAAAACAAGGCAACACAAAATTATTGTAACACCCAAAATCTTATCTTGGTTTCAGGAAAGATCACAAAAAGGTTTCAATTAAGATGTCTTAAAAATAGTTTTTTATTACCTTTTTAAAATAAGTAAATGGTAATGTTATATCTTGACCTTTCCAAAGTTAGTTTTAAATCTTAAAAAACTGGAAACTAATCCAGAAAAGAAAAATCTAAATAATAGAAGCCCTTCAGTCTAGTTGCTAAAAGTGTTTTTTTCTCTCATAAACCATACCCTTAGAAATACTTTAACAATAAGATACATAATACTTTATCCTAAAATAAGTAAGTAGCAAAGACATACTTTTGAATTAAACTTATAATTGCTCATGCATTAAGAGAAATGATGTTATTGTCTTAAAAAGAACAATGTGCGAATTAGTTTGTTACTACATATTTTGGAGCATTCTAAATAAATAATTAACATATGAAATAGATAAACTTTTCATCCTCAAGTTGGGGTTTTGTTTGAGCATTTGTCTCAAATTAGAAACTCAGACTTGAATTCAACATGGATTTGAAACTGAGAACTAAAAGAAGGAAAATAGGAAATAAAAAGGAATAAGAAAAAGAATAGAACCGCTCTAGGCCAAATCCCTTACCCTCGGCTCAGGAACACATCCGCCGGCCCAAACCAGGCCTCACACGCGCTCGCACTAACAGTTGGGTCCCGCTCGACCGGACCACAGCCTGTATACACTGACCACGTGGGACCGCTCTGAAAGAAACACCGCACACCTGCTTCACCATGGGGCCCAGATGTCAGATTTGTCTTCTTTGTCATGAGAGACACGGACACCATAACAGAATGTGGTGATGGCGGGGAGGGAAAATTATTCGATTATATATCAACCGTACGGACCCCCCTCATGTCGGGTACAAGTACCTAGGTCATTCCCCGCTCGTTCCATCTTGCCACACAAGAAAGGGCAGGGCCACCTGTTAGCAACCAGACTGCTAACAGGAACGCACACGAACTGGAGAAGAGGAAGAGAGGGATACAGAGGAACTGGGAGCATTCCTCCGAGGTAAATTAGGGTATTCAGATAAATGTTCATACATGACATGTTCCAACCACTTTCCCTTACAGCATATAAGAAAGCTACAGTTAACTCTGCCACTCTGGGCCGGCAAAGTGGACGCTGGGCTTCCTGCACGGCGGCCCATTTCCCTTGGCACTTGCCTATTCTATGTTTCTTGCTTGTGCTCATCGGCATCCTGAGTACAGGGGCAGACATCCTCCCCTCCTTGAAACGATGCTTGCCCCCAAGCGGCCGCGGCTGGAAACTTCATCCTCAACGGAGCTTCATCTTCCCAGGACGCCAGAGATTTGTCCATGCCAGACCAGCGAACAAGCACCTGTGCCACTAAGGAACCCCCTCTAGATACCGAGCGACGGTCCAGAATCTACGCTGGTAATTGCAAAGCCTGGTCGGTTGTAGGGATATGAGAACTAACTGGTGTTGATGGACTGATGTATTTTTTCAACTGAGAAACATGGAATAAAGGATGGATAACTGCATCTTCTAGGAGTTTCATCTTATAAGCAACTGTACCCACACGCTGTAGGACCTCAATGGGACCAAAGAACTTGAAGCTGAGTTTATGGCAAGCATGAGGCGCAACTGATCCTTGAACATAAGGCTGTAGCTTGACGAAAATGAGGTCGCCCACTGCAAATTCTCGCTCTGAACGACCCTTAACAACTTGATGCTTCATGTGTTTCTTGGCCCTCAATAGGTTGTGCTTGATGACGCGTAGGATTACCTCGCGTTGGGACAGCCATTCGGACAGGTCAGAGCTGGTGATCGCATCTGCAGGAAGTATTCCTAGGTGACGAGGCGCACGCCCATACAGTACCTCGAATGGAGACATACCCAAGGAAGAATGAGGGAAAGTATTGTACCAGAACTCAGCCTATGGTAACCAGGCGCTCCACTTGTTCGAACATGAATGGACAAAACTGCGGAGAAAGGTTTTGAGACATTGGTTGACCCGCTCGGTTTGTCCATCACTTTGAGTATGATATGTTGTGCTCATTTGGAGTTGTGTGTCTGAAAGGCGAAACAGTTCCTGCCAGAGAGTACTTGTAAAAATCCTATCTGTGTCTGACACTAGCGCCTTGGGCAACCCGTGCAATTTGTACACGTGAGCTCTGAAGATTGTGCCACTTTAAGAGCTGTGAAGGGATGAAGCAATCCAATAAAATGGCATATTTAGTGAATGTATCCACCACCACTAGAATACAATGAGCATTACCAGAACGCGGGAGACCCTCAATGAAATCGAAGGAAACTACCTGCCAGGCGTGTTCCAGTACTGGTAAGGGTTGGAGAAGGCTAGGATACTTGGCTCGATCTGACTTGGCCTGCTGGCAAATGGAGCATGAGGTGACATAGTCCTTGACTGTTTTCTTGAGACCAGGCCAGGAGAACAACTGCTTCACACGGCGATAAGTGACCGAAAAACCTGAGTGCCCGCCTAAAGCACTATCGTGGAGGGCGAACAGGATCTGTTGTTGGAGAGACATAATGTTGCCCAGCCAAACACAACCCTTGTAACGGATCAACCCTTGATGTAGCGAGTAGGGTCCGCGGTCGCAGGGTTGAGTGACAATTCAGTGAGCAAGGACTGGGCTTTGCTGTCCTCACAATAACCCTGAACCACCTTGGACAGCCATTATGGACAAGCAGCTGACACATGGAATACTTCGAGACCCTCTTGGGGGCGGCGAGACAATGCGTCTACTGCACAATTATCTACCCCTTTTTTGTACACAATTTTGTACTAAAGACTGAGAAGCTTGGTGAAGACGCGTTGCTGCCAAGGGGTATGGAGCCTCTGCTCGGACAGGTGAGACAGACTGCGTTGGTATGAGAAAATAATGAATTCCGAGTGCTGAAGATAAGGTCTCCACTGGTTCACTGCCAACAGAACTGCAATGTATTCCTTCTCGTAAGTTGAGAGGCCTCGAGTCTTGGCGCTAAGTGCCTTACTGACAAACACAAGAGGATGGCCTTCCTGTGTAAGAACTGCACCAATGCCCGTGCCCGAAGCGTCAGTCTCGATAGCAATCTGTTTCGTAAAATCTAGAAGAGCAAGGACCGGTGCCGTGGACAAAAGCAGTCTTCAGTGCCCGAAAGGATTGCTCATGGTCTCTAGTCCATACAAATAGCGTGTTCTTCTTGAGAAGGTTGGTAAGTGTTTTGGCGATGGCTCCAAAATGTCGTACAAACTTACGGTAGTAACCCGCTAATCCCAGAAAGCCGTGTAATTGTTTGCAATTTGTAGGTTGGGGCCAAGTGGTGACAACAGCAACCTTAGAAGGATCAGTGGCCACACCCTTGTTGGATATTACATGGCCCAAATAATGGATCTGTTGCTTGGCGAATGAATATTTGGAGAGCTTCACTTGCCACTGGTCTGTGGACAATAATTGCAGGACCTGTTCCAGGTGGTGATGATGATCCTCCCAAGTAGGACTATATACGAGGATGTCATCGAAGAAGACGAGCACACAGGAACACAGTAATGGACCCAAGGTTCGGTTCATAGTGCCTTGAAAGGTAGCTGGAGCTCCGGACAGACAAAAGGCCATCACCTTGAACTCAAAGTGGCCATGATGGGTTTGGAATGCTGACTTGTGTTGATCTTCTGGGGCTAGCCAAATTTGGTGGAAACCAGCTCGGAGGTCTAAGGTGGAGAACCACGCTGCCCCATGCAATTCATCTAGAAATTCATCGATGATGGGAACTAGGAATTTTGTCTTTGCCGTGATAGCATTAAGGTGCCTATAATCGATGCAGAACCGATATGTGTCATCTTTCTTCCTCACTAGGATCACCGAGTTGGAGAAATCACTTTTGCTGCGTTCAATAATACCAGATTGGAGCATCTCAGTTACCTGTTTCTCTATTTCTGTTTTGAGGGCTGGGGCGTAACGGTATGGTCGGATTTGTACTGGTCTGACACCTAGAAGAAGAGGAATGTGGTGATCACAATCTCTAGCAGGTGGAAGCCCTTGTGGCAGAGCAAACACATGGGAGAAACGAGCAAGAAGGTGTTGCAGCGCTTCAGGTAATTCTTGAACAAGCCGAGTGTCTTTGTCCTACAGAGTGGTAATGTGGCAAAGCTCCAGTACAGCACACTGTGATGAACTTGATTGAAGGCCCAAGAGCTTGATGATGGAACCTTGGTAGGGAATGGTGAGCCACTTATCCAACCATTGAACGGACATAGGACTATGCAACTCGAACCAATCCATGCCGACCACCATATCGTATGTGGTCAGTGGTAAAATCTTTAGTGTAGATTGGAACTGATACTCGTTGAGGAACCATACCGTGTCCCGTAATTTAGAAGAATAGAGCAACTTAAGACCATTGGCCACCTAGATCGGCATTGGGACATCTACCGGCGAGCACCCCTTAAGTTGTGCTACAACTAAAGCACTCAGAAAGGTATGCGAACTGCCTGAATCCAGGAGGATTAATAATTCCAAACCCTGTATGGAACCTCTAAACTTCATCATCTTGGAAGAAACTTTTAGGCCTGCACCAGGTTGAGAAAGCAGCAGGTTGTGGAGCTCAGCTTCGTCAGCGACTAGTGGATCATCTGAGTCACACAGATCCAACTGTTGCCAAAGTTCCTTGACCAAATGAACCTGCACAACATCTGGACACTTGTGACCTTTGGAATAAGCCAACCCACATTTGTAACAGAGTCCCTGAGCCTTGTGATAAGCATACAGGTTGGACAATCGTTCTTCAGTTGTTGAATGTTGCTTGGTAGGAACCAGCCCCAAGTTGTCATTGACAGCTGCTGGTGACGATGACGGCTTGTTTGGTGGCTGTGGCAAGGGCATTGGGCCCTTGGAATAAGATCTCAATGGCGAAGACAGATCCCACTTGCGTAACTCCCTCTTCTTGGTCATATCCCCCACCTCCTCTTGCAATTGAGCAAGAACGAAGGCAGTATCCAAATCCTTGGGGCGTTGAATCATTACAACAGACTTAATGTCATCTTTCAAGCCATCAGGAAATTTCATAGTATAATATAGGGGGTCTATGATAGTCTGATAGGCACGGAGTTGGTCTAGCAATTGGGCAAACTGATCAATGTATACAGTGACAGTAGTGGTTTGCTTGATGTGGAATAACCTACGGATAAGGATTTCATGCTCTTGTTTGCCAAAGCGGTACAGAAGTAGTTGACTGAACTCCTCCCATGACATGGATAACAGTGTAGGTTTAATAGACTGTAACCACCGCGCTGCGGGGCCAGAAAAGGTCATGGTTGCAACCATAATCCATAAACTAGGGTGGACGCCATACATGTAAAAGTAGTCGACACACCTAGCTTGCCATAATTTGGGGTTGTCTCCGTCGAATGGAGGGAAGTTGAGCTTGGGCAAGTGACCCAGGGAGGGAGGAGTCGGTAAATGGTCGCCAATAGTACCCTCGGTGTGGTAAGGATTGTAGTGATTGTGGACCCTGTTTTCCCCATTAGCATGAGTATGTGGAATGAACTGGGCGTAGGGATCCCTAGGCGTACCATTGTCCGAGAGTTGGTGTTGGGTATGGGCGTAGACATACCCAACACCCACCTCCCGTGCAGGTAGTGTAGCGCGGTGCCCATTAGGGCCTACGGCGTTCGTCGCGGATGCCGATTGGCGCCATGCCGCCGCTTGATGGACGCGGAGGATGCCAGGAGAGGCTTCTGACTCTATTAGCGCCCCGCGCTCGAGCAGCTTGGCGACCTTGGAGAGTTCGGTGTGCACCGAGTCGACGGAGTTCTCGATTCGAGGCCGCCAACTGTCGAACATCGCGTGGACGTTCTCCAGCGCAGCCACCCGGGTGCTGGCGTCCGTGGCGATGGCGTCGACGTCGTCCCACATGGAGGACTCGATCTCCGCTACCCACGACGCCACTTGGTGCTCCAAATCCGCCCGCAGGCTGGAAACCGCGTCGCCCTCCCTGGCACGGAGTGTTGCTAGATCCGCCGCATGGCTGGCCATGGAAGCTTCCAGGATGCGGTAGCACATATCCTGTGCGTCGAAGCGGTCACAGATGCGCTGAAAGAGTTTCTAGGAAGAGTCCAGCGATTTGGCTTGAGCTTTCAACGACTTGTACTGTTCTTCCAATGCGATGGCGATGCTCGGATCCGAAGCCCAAGCCATCCGTGCTCCTCTCGTGTAGTGGTGCACTGGCTCCAGGCTCAGCGATCGTGGGAGCTTTGATACCAGTTGTTAGCAACCAGACTGTTAACAGGAACACACACGAACTGGAGAAGAGGAAGAGAGGGATACGGAGGAACTGGGAGCATTCCCCTGTGGTAAATTAGGGTATTCACATAAATGTTCATACATGACATGTTCCAACCACTCTCCCTTACAACATATAACAAAGCTACAGTTAACTCTTCCACTCTGCGCTAGCAAAGCGGATGCTAGGCTTCCTGGCGCTGCGGCCCAACTGCCTTGGCACTTGCCTATTCTGCGTGTCTTGCTTGTGCTCACTGGCATCCTAAGTATAGGGGCTGACACCGCCATTGATGAACCGAGAGAGAGATGGGAGAGCACAGAGAGAAGTAGGGGACGTCGTCACCGCCGTATCTTGACCAAACCGTCGATCTACGCCAAGCGTTTCGTCTATGGTGTTTGACTGTGCTAGAGGGACCACCATACAACTTCAATTGCTCACTAGAGCAAAGAAAATTGCCATTGGGCAGCTACACCATGATTCGCGTTCACCGTCGTGCTACCACCAGTAAGGGCATGCCATAATGCTCGCATTCTTATAACCTTTTTCCGTCATCGAATAGATTTGAGGTTAGAGCAATGGGAGGGTAGCTAGGCTCCGCGCCAGCAATGACTGCCACCGTGGCAGGCACAAACCATAGTGATTTGGGGCGAGGGATTGATGATGATGTGTGAGCTGTTGATCATAGGATAAACAGTTGAGATTAGATCTCAATCACCGTTTCAGCCTTTTGATCTAGGCCATCAAAACTGGATCGGACGGGTGTGTTACAATCTTGGTTTCTTTTTATCTATATCGTTGATCTTCTATCTAGTGGTTGTAAGTAGATACTGGTTTGATTAAATATCAATCTAATCGGCGCTACCCATTGGTGATCCAACGGATCTCATTGGCCCAAACCCCCGCGTTTGGTCTTTTCTCTAAAGAACCCCTATATTTTCTTTGGATTCAACCTGCCGTCCTTGACCATGGGGCAAACCTTGCACTTTGATCCCTAGAATTTGCGAATAGAGCCCTGGAATTATATTTGAGTACAAAATTATTATTAAAACAACCTTAAAACTTCTTTAGTCCATAACCTTTGCGATCTTGCTCCGATTTTATCCATTTAAGTTGCGTTAGACTTGTATTAATATTACCTACACCTTAGTAACATTATTTTATCATATAGAATGTTCTCAAAAAAATAACTAATTTGTTCAACCTATGTTTATTGGATTAACATGTTTAATCTGAGTTAATATAGTATTTTAATTTGGATTATCTATAATTTTACTTGCATATGATTATGTTGTAACTTAGATTAAAAGTTGAGTTAGTTATATCTTTTCTCACGTGATTTATTTTAATTGAGAGTTTTATTGATTAATCACCTAAAACTTCATAAAACCATATCTTTTTAACAATAACTCCGAATTTAGTGATTCTCGAACCTTTGATCTCAGAGCCGCGCATAGAATATTATTACGCAGTTTGTTCTCATGTTTGGGGTAATGTTATTTTTATGTACTCCTTGTCTATTTGTATGTATATCTACGAGTAGCTATGAGGTCACAAGAAACCGAAGACCAATTTTGTGAAGTACCTGGAATCTCAAGTCACAGGAAAGTTATGCCCTCGATCACTCTTCTTTACCTAATAATGTTCTTGTTAGTCACTGTGACATGCTCAGATTAATTTGATGAGACCTAATAGGTTACCCTAGGTTTGTTTACCCTGCACCTTGCAAACAAATGAACTATTGGGATAGACTTGTTATTGCTCTACCTAGTTTTGGGGTTAAGGTTATACTGAACTATGATCATGTTCCACTATTATTGTTGATTTATTTATTGATCATGATAAGAATATTGTGTTAATTGGAACATGGAGCTTAACTTGAGATAACAGTGCTACGACATGGGTGAAATGGGATGCCCTTGTCCAAGTAATTAGTAAAGCTAGGGAGAGATTACCTTACCCGAAAGGGGCAAGCAAGGAGGTGTCACTGCAGAGTATATGGAGGTTCTCGGGTTGAACTGTCTGTAAAGCTTTTTGGACGATGTATTCCTATGCTTCCTTCTTCCTGATTCCATAGCGGGTTTTCTCGAACTAGTGGAACTTTGGAAAGGCCTCGCAGTGGATCCCTAGTGTTGGAACTTGCGCTCCTGCGCAAGTTGATCCAACGGGGGAGTGAAAAAGATGCAAACACGGTTTAACTCGAGATGGCAATTTCTCTGTTAAATCTAGCCTCTCAAGGGCACTGTACGGGGGTATTTATAGGTGCCCGAGCGCCTAAGGTCCCGATGTAAGGACGCTTATGCCCTCAGACACCTGTATTATCCCCAGAATATTCCCATAATGGGGGTTATAGACTGTCATTACAGAAAAGCCATTACAAATCGGGCCCATAACACGCTTCTCCGTGCGGGACCTATCACAATATTCCGCATCCCACTTGGGCCTCTAGGTAGAACCGATGACGTGGGATGGAGAGACTTCGTCGTAGGCCTTCGTCTTGCAGTGAAGAAGACGAAGGGTGGGCCGCGCCGGTCATCTTGCCTACGTTGGTGCAGCGAGTTGACGAAGGCCTGGAGCGAAGGGTAGCGTATTCGCCTTCGCCCCAACATTTGCCCTCTGAGGGACCAGTTCGACTGAGTCATCTGGTGCCGAAGACGTCGCTAGATGGTGGAGACGCTGCCTCGCTCGAAGTGGTTCCGCGGGGGTTTTTGATGTGACCGTTGATGGATGTGGTACTGTTGGACTGCGGGCTTCCCGAAGCGTCACGTCCTATGTATAAAAAAGGGGGCGGCGCGGCTCAAGCTGTCTTACCTTTTCGTGCGCGACAAAACCCTAGCTTTTTAAACCTGCTCGCTCGCTCGCCTACCCTCCTTGTTCCTGCTCATCGGAGATCTGGCCCACGTCAAACAAACCGCGCGCCGCCGCCGACGGTACGTAGCCATGCCGTCATCTTCTTCTTCATCCGCTGCGAATACGCCATTGGGCGAATCATCGACCGATGGTACCTTTAGTGATTTAGCGGCGGTGGAGCTGCACCCGGGCCACACGATTGAATTCGACGTTTCGAGGATCTCCTCGGTTCATGTGCAGGACATGCATCGGTTGGGTTATTTTGGGAATGGAGTTGGACGTGTGCCGGGGGCGGAAGGGATTCCTGAGCTGGAGGGTGAGATGGTTGTGTTTGAGGCGTTTTTCACCGCTGGCCTTCGTCTGCCTGCACATCGCTTTGTGGCGGAGGTCTTGCAGAGATTTGAGGTCCAGGTGCACCAATTGACACCGAACGCCATGGTGGCCCTGGCAAAGTATGTCTGGGCAACGTCTTCTTATGGCAGTCAGCCTTCCGTAGAGGTCTTCGCCAAGAATTACTGTTTGCATTGGCAGAAAGGAAAGATTGGAAACAAGATTGCATAGTTTGGATCGTGCACGTTTACGCTGAGGACCGGAAAGACTTCGATGGAAGTTGTGGAGTTGGTTCCCTGTGCTCATAATAAATGGGGCAACTGGTGGGACTTCTGGTTTTATGTTTCCGAGAGCGAAGTCGAAGACCTCCCAGAGCTCCCTGTGGCCGTGATGTGCTCTCACTGTTATGTGGCGTACCCACAATTTGAGGTGGCGGAGGACGATGAGGACGAGGGGGCCCTTCGGTACGCTGCTCGTATGAGTTGTGGGCGTGATTTGGTTGAAGAGTTTATCGGTTATGGAGTGTGGCCCCTGTCGCATGGCTAGGCCCTGGGCGAAGTATGCCCTCGCAAGATGCCCTCTTTGGGTCAGCAGTTGGTACAGAGTCCAGCCTTCTCCTTAGATCTGCGCGGCCGAGACCCAGCCGCGTTCGTTCATGAAGTGGAGGACGGTGCGGCGAGGATAGTGGGGCGCTATGTGCCGAGGACAGAAGGTCTGCGGAGTTGGGATATCCGGGGGTCCAATGTTCGATTGAATCGGGTCTTCGAATTAAATTGCTTGCCATACGGTGGCTATCCCGGGGATGACTTTGCCGCGAACATCGACCGCCGCGGGAAGAAGCCTATGGGCGTGACTGAGGAGGGCCCTTCGCTGGAGGCTGCCCTAGCCACTAAGAAGAGAAAATAGGTACTGTAGTGGGGGGAGTGGGGGTCTCTGAACGTTTTGCCGTGGAGTTGATGGGGACTTGCGCGCCCCCCGGGGGAAGGATGTCTACGCCCGAGCTCCGGGAGTCTTCGACGTGAATGCTGAAGGTTACCGGGGGTCGATGGCCAAAGAATGTTCCGATCCCCCGCGCGGCTGGCGAAGACATGTTTACGTCTCGTATGGCTCATGACTTGAAGATTTTTCCTTATGGACGGAATATTGGTGCTATTGTATCGGCAGTGATGGAGAAGGATCGACAAGACGCTGCGCAGAAACACTAGGCGGTTGTTAGGATCGGGGATCCTTTCTGCGAGGCGAAGAGGGCACAGGGGGGCGCGAAGTCTGCCGCCCCTGGCAGTAGCAAGCTAGCGCCAGCTATGAAGCCGGCTGCCCCTGGTGCGGGCAAGTTAGGGCCGGCTGCAAATCCGGCTGCGAAGGCTGCTGCCTCTGGTGTGGGCAAGCCACCCTCGGGCGAGCCCGCCAAGGGGCGAAAGGTGCCCTCCCGGCGCGTGCTGGCGAGGAGGGGGCACATGTGGCCGACTTCGACACAGACATCAGTGTGTCGGATTATCTTGGTGGTAAGTTTTTTTTGTTTTTTGTTTTTTTACCAATATGATGGCGCAGGGTCCGATATGGGGCAACTGCCTCTTGTCCCAACTCCGGTTGTTGCCCCTTCGTCAGCGGCAGCGAAAGGGGTGAAGGATGCTCTGTGGGACCTGTGGTCCACCTTCTGCGCGAGCGGCGAAATATCCTCGGCCGCCATTGCTAAGGATGTGGCAGGCTCCGTGCCCCAGCAGCTGAGGCGAGCGTCACAGCAGCTGCAGCATGTAAGTCATGTTGGACCTCGCTAGTTCGTTGTTTTTATGAGGTTGCGAGTCTCATGGCTTTGTGTCAGACGGCCGACTTCACCGACCGTGTCGCGTCAGGTGTCTTGACTGCGGAGTTTGCTGCCGAAGTTGAACGTCTCCAGGCGCAGCATGCGAACGCTGTTCGGGAGAAGTCGGCTGCCGAAAGCTTAAGCTGAAGGCTGACAGAGAAGTTGGCCGCTATGGAGGCCGAGAGGGGCGTTCTCCGGCGCCAGCTGGTGGAGGAGAGGAGGGAGGCAAACAAGGCCATTGCTGATGCGCAGGCTGCGCAGGCCGATGCCAAGCTTGCGCGGGCAGAAAACAGTCTTGCCTGCCAACGCGCCGAGGACTTAGAGGCAAGGCTCGACAGCCTGCGCAACCGCGTGGATAAAGCCAAGGCCTCGACGCGTGCGGAGGTCGAGAGGACGCACGCGCAGTTCGTGGACGCATACCGGGAGCTTGGTGCGCGGACCGCCGCCTTCGATGCGCCCGGCCAAGAGGTGGGCCTCCACTTCCTAGAGTGGTTACAACAGGAGTTGGCGGTGCTCCCGACCATCGTGACGGGCCTCATGTCCTTTGCCTCCCTTGGCACCTGTGAAGGGGCAGTGAATGCTTTGTTCCGCGAGGGGTGCGGGCATTTCGAGGTCTTCGACCAATCAGACGAGAACTTCGTATGCGCAATCTTCGAGGTCGAAGACCCGGTGCTTAAGCAGTTAGTGGGGGCGCTCTTCGACTGGATGTGGGGTCCAGACGGTCGTGATGTGGTCCAGGAGAGGTCCAACCGGGCGATTGATCAGGTAAAATCTTATTTGCGCGGTTATAATTGTATGGGTGGTTTTGCTGACTGTGCTATTGCTGCAGATGGCACATGCCGAGGAGGTCGAAGACCTCGATGGTCTGGACAGTGCGCTGCCCGTGACATCAGGGGTGGATGTGACGCCGCCATCTGATGCAGGCGAGGGCACCTCGACGGTCCCTGCATCGACCGCGCCAAGTGGAGCCAGCGAAGACCCCGCGCTAGCCTCTGCGCCGACGGACGAGGACGTCTTGAAGGCGGTGGTTGAGCCGGCTGCCAAAGACCCCACGGCCATGGCCGGGCCTTTGCAGGTGGCTGAATAGCTGCTGGAGAGGTTATAAATTTTGTCTGTGTGATACTGAACCTTGGTTGCTGCGCAGGTTCTGACGTTTGGGCCTGCGCACGCAACCGCTACTGACAATACTATTTTTGTGGTGGCCCCGACCGTAGTGCCTGCCAGTGATAATTCATGTGGTTTTATGTCTCTGTGTTTTGAGTCTGATGATTCTGGGAGTTCGGTGTCGTGGACGGAGGAGTCTTCGGATGAAGGCTTGGATTATTTTGCAGCGTTGGATGTGGCTGCAGCGGAGCCTTCGCCGCGCGTGGAAGGTTCCGAGGGCTCCCGGGTGCGAGTACTGGGTATAGGCCGTGAAGGGCGGTGGCAAAATGGTGAGTTAGTGAATCATCGTGAAGGGGTCATTGTATTGGTATGGAGGGTGACCGTCTTCGCCTGGACCGGACTGGTAGGCAAGAATTGCTGTCCTCGCCGGTTGGGGCGAGCATAGGTGAAGGGGAGCTGCGAAATCTTTTTGAGGGTGAGGAATTGAGGATAATGCTGTTTAATTACAGGGAGATGGGTATCATCCCGAAGGTTGAGCCAATGTAGTATATGATGTCCTCGATGTGTGTATGTAACCGTAATTTGTCTGATGAGGCTGGGCGCCTTCGTTGATCCAGCTGCACTCGTAGGCGACTTCTATATGGAGTCTTTTTTGTAAAAAAGACTTCGATGTTTGTGCGGTTATTGTGCTGTTTCGGCTGCACCCTTAGGCGGCTTCCGCACAGAGAGTCCTTTAGGAAAAGACGTCGATTTTGCGCACTTATTGTGCTATTCCGGCTGCACCCGTAGGCGGCTTTTGCACGGAGAGTCTTTTAGGAAAAGACGTCGATTTTGCGCACTTATTGTGCTATTCCGGCTGCACCCGTAGGCGGCTTTTGCACGGAGAGTCTTTTAGGAAACGACGTCGATTTTGCGCACTTATTGTGCTATTCCGACTGCACCCGTAGGCGGCTTTTGCACGGAGAGTCTTTTAGGAAAAGACGTCGATTTTGCGCACTTATTGTGCTCTTCCGGCTGCACCCGTAGGCGGCTTTTGCACGGAGAGTATTTTAGGAAAAGATGTCGATTTTGCGCACTTATTGTGCTATTCCGGCAGCACCCTTAGGCGGCTTTTGTGCGGAGTGTCGCACGTGAGGGTAGGCTGCGCTGCCCCTCGCGGTGACTTCGAAGTGGTCGAATGTCGAAGACCGTCGATGCGGTCTTTTTCGACATGTTGTGTCTGAATTTTTGCGAGGGTTTTTTGCGGGTATATTACATGGCTCCGCCTCATTAAAAACCTCACCCCCGAGAGGAAAAGAGTGCGGGCTGAAATAACACTGTTTGATGAATTACTAGGGCGCGTAGGCCCTGAGGATTTAAACAAAAATTTTGCGAAGATTGTCAATATTACAAGAATGGTCTAGGTCCTCGCCGGATAGCGTTGTCAGCCTCTATGCGCTGGGGGACGCCTTCGACTTGACGATGAACGGTCCCTCCCACTTCGGCTCCAGCTTGCCCCGTGACTCTATCCGGGTGGTTCGGACGAGTACGAGGTCTCCTTCGTCGAACTCTCTTGGGACGACTGCGTTGTCGCGCCAGGCCTTCGTTTGAGCTTGGTATTTATTAAGGGCCTGCAGGGCAAAGACTTGGTCTCTGTCGATGAGGTCTTTGGACGTTGGCTCGTCTACGTCGCGGGCGGCTGATGCACTTGTTCAAGGTGACCTATGCTTTAATTCCTACGGGGTCATGGCCTCCGAACCATATAGTAGACGGAAAGGAGTGAAACCAGTCGCCCGGCACTCGGTCGTGTTTAGCGCCTAGACTACTTCAGGTAGGTGGTCGGCCCATTTGCCCTTGCTGTCGTCGAGTAGTCTTTTCTTGATAGCAGTGAAAATCTTGCCGTTGGCGCGCTTGACGACGCCGTTAGATTGCGGGTGATATACTGAGGCAAAGGCGAGCTTGGTGCCGATGGAGAAGCAGAAATCCCTGAAGTCTTGGCTGTCAAACTGTTTGCCATTGTCGACCGTGAGCTTGGACAGGACTCCGAATCAGCAAACAATGTTTTGCCAGAAGAATTTCTGGGCAGTCTTCAACGTTATTGTGGATACTGCCCTTGCCTCGATCCACTTGGTAAAGTACTCGACGACGACAAAGGTGAACTTGAGGTTCCCTTGAGCCGTGGGTAGTGGCCCGACAATGTCCAGCCCCCAGCGTTGAAGTGGCCATGTGTGGGCAATCAGCTTCGTGAATTGTGAAGGGTTGCCCGAGCTGGGAGAGAACTTCTGGCAGGCTTCGCACGACCTCGTGACTCGATTCGTGGTGCAGATTATAGCGGGCCAATAGAACCCTTGACGGATCACCTTGGCAGCGAGGGCCCTAGGCCCCGAGTGAGAGCCACAAGTTCCGCTGTGGACTTCGCGCAGGATCTAGATGCCTTCAGTTTCGGTGATGCATTTAAGCATGGGTTGGCTGGCCCCCTTCTTGTATAACTGCCCCTCAATGATTGCAAAGTCCTGGCTTTGATGCTTGAGGCGCTTGGCCTTGTTGACGTCGCTTGGATGATAATATCCCTGTAGGAACAGGGTTATTAGGGCTCGCCAATCTTCGGTCATGATGAGGTTGACTATGCGACGGCCCTCGGCGTCGTTGGTTATTTGTAGGCCCTCTGGATTGTGGACGGCTGGCGTGCCGATGACGTGGTAGAACACGTCGGAGGGCAAGGCTTCGCCTCTGGCAGCTGCTTTGGCCAATGCGTTGGCCTCCTCGTTCCTTGCTCGGTCCACATGCTGCAAGGTAAAGCCCTTAAATTGTTTCTCAAGACTGCGAACAGCCGTGAGATACTACATGAGTGCGGGGTCTTTTGCTGAATATTCTTTCTCTACCTGACCGGCAACAACTTTAGAATCTGTCTTGATTATGCAGGTGGTGACCCCAAGCGCTCTTAGCTTGCGAAGACCCAGGATGACAGGCTCGTACTCTGCTACGTTATTGGTTCATCTGTCGGACTCCAAAGCAAAGCTGAGGCGTGCTGCATATCTGTGTTTGACCCCTGTGGGTGATGTGATGACTACAGCGGATGGTCCACACTTTATCTGTGGGCCTGTCCTGTTGCGCTACTGGCCCTGTCCAGTCAACGATGAAGTCTGCCAGGACCTGTGACTTGATTGCTGTCCTGGGTTCGAAGATGATATGGTAGCCGGAAAGCTTGGCTGCCCATTTGGCAATCTGGACAGACGCCTCCGGGTTGTGGAACAGCTCTCCCAATCCCCTGTCCGAGGTCACCCGCACCTTGAATGCTTCAAAGTAATGGCACAGCTTTCGTGATGACATGACGACTGCGTAGGAGATTTTTTCCAGCTCGGTCATGTTACACTTGGAGGCCGTGAGGACCTCGGAGATGTAATAGACTGGACACTGCTGGGTCGTGCCCTCCCTATTTTGTTCATGGACTAGGGCTGCACTGACTGCACATGGTGATGCGGCGATGTAGAGCAGAAGTGGCAGCGAAGGGTCTGAACTGGTGAGAATGGCCATGTCGGACAGGTGCTGTTTGAGTGATGCAAAGGCTGCTGCCTACTCTGGTCCCCACGTGAAGTCCTTCGCACCATGCAGTGTCTTAAGGAAAGGTAGACTCCGCTTGGCGGACTTGGAGATGAATCTACTCAGAGCGGCCAATCTGCCTGTTAGACGCTGGATGTCTATGGTTGACTGCGGGGGTGTCATGTTGATTATTGCCTGGATCTTGGTCGGGTTGGCCTCGATCCCGCGGTGCGACACCAGGTAGCCCAGTATCTTCCCCTGGCGGACCCCGAAGACGCACTTCTCGGGGTTGGGGCGAAGTCGTGCGTCCCTCATGTTTGCAAATGTCTCTGCAAGGTCAGCCAGGTGGTCCTCCTTATTTTTGCTAGCGACAATGATGTCGTCCACATACGTGAAGATGTTCCGACCTGCTTGGCTCTTGAGCACCGTCTTGGTGAGGCGAGAGAAGGTTGATCCAGCATTCTTGAGTCTCTCCGGCATCCTGATGAAGCAGTAAGTACCGAAGGGTGTGATAAAACTGGTACTGGCCTTGTCTTCCTCCTTCATATATATTTGGTGGTAGCCAGAGAAGCAGTCGAGGAGTGATAGGACTTCGCAGCCGGCCGCACTATCGACTATCTTCTCGATCTGTGGCAGCGAGAAATTATCCTTGGGGCAGGCCTTGTTGAGGCTGGTGAAAACGATGCACATCCACCACTTGCCGTTCTTCTTTTGCACCATGACTACATTGGATAGCCACGTAAGGTAGGCGACTGGCTCGATGAAATTGGCCTCCAGCAGGCGGTGTACTTCGGCTTTGGTGGCTTCTGTTTTTTCATCGGACATTTTGCGCAGCCACTGCTTCTTTGGGCGCACTGAAGGGTTGATGCCCAGACTATGCTCGATGATGGAGCGACTGACTCTGACCAGGTCAAGGGCAGACCGGGCGAAGACGTCTTTGTTTCTGGAGAGACAGGAGATGAGTTTCTCCTCCTCTTGCGAAGTTAGGTCTTCGCTTATGATGACTGTCTGCTTGGGCGTTGCCGGGTCAAGGGGAACTGTCTTCGTTTCGTCGTTGCTTTGTAGCTGTGCCTTTTCATTTTCGTTGGCGGATGGGCGGGTGGCCTCGGGGACTTCGCGCTGCGCCGTAAGGCAGTGTACGTTTCATTGACCAGGAACAAAATCTGTTTCAATGTTACGCGCAGTCTACTGGTTCCCGTACACCGTTATTACGCCCTGTGGACCCGGAATTTTCATGCAAAGATATAATCCGTGGATGGCCGCTTCAAATTTGTTTATAGAGCCCCGACCCATTATGGCGTTGTAAGGATAGACCATGTCAACGATGTCGAAGGTGACCTGCTCGCTTCACACATTGGGCGCTATGCCGAAGGACAGGGGTAGCTCTATCTTGCCCACAGGGAAGGTGCCCTTGCCGCCGAAGCCATATAGGGGATTGTCTGATGGCTTAAGCAAGCTGTGGCTGATGCCCATGCGGTCGAAGGAGTGGAGGAAGATGATATCTGCCTAGCTACCGTTGTTGACTAGGACTTTGTGCATGTCCCAGCCTGCCACACTGCAGTTGATTACCATGGCATCACAGTGGGGTGCGCTACGCAGGTCGACATCTCTGGCGTCGAAGGTTAGCGGCACACGCGACCACTTTGTTTGCACGACTGGACCGGTGATGGCGACATGGTTGATGCTTCGGTAGTGGTCCCTCTTTTGTCGCTTCGTGTCGATGTCGACGCTGGATCCTCCAGTTATCATGTGAATGACTCCGCGATATGGCTGATCAGCGAAGTCTTCCTGTTTTGGTGCTTGGGGGTGATTTTGGTGGTGGATGTTTGGTTGATGCGGAGGCGGGGGCCAGGGTGGTAGGACTTGCACCTCCTGGTGGTGTTGGTATGCGTGGTTGGGTGGATGCTGGGCGGCGCCATGGTTGTATGGTTGTGGGTGGTGGTGTTGATATGTGTGCGCGACAACTCTTGGGTTGTTGGCGGGGTGTGCCCGAGCCATCCTGTCCTTGGTGGCCTTAGTTTTCGGGCAATCCTTGGTTGGGTGCGCGTAGTCTTCGCCGTGAAACAGGCAGTAATATCTGCGTGTCTGCTGCGCCCGTCCCCGTCCCAGACCACGCGTGCCATTGACGCGGCCATGGGGGGGATAGTCTTGACGACGAGGGGCCTCGCCGGCAGGGGGCTGATTGGCAATGTTATGCACCTGCTGCTGACTGCGGCTGTCCCGCCCAGAGTCTGACTGCGAAGGTCTTGTCCAAGTTTGGCTGGACTGCGGAGGGTCCTTGGGCTTTCTTTGAGACTCGACCTTGCGCTGGTGGAGCTCTTCGGATCTAGCGTACTTTTCAAACAACTGATAGAGTTCTTGGAGGTTTTTGGGTGGGTCCCTAATGCAGTGACTTTATAGGACGCCAGCCCAAAGGCCACTGATGGCGTAGTGTATGGCAATTTGGTCGTCGACCGAAGGCAGTTGTGACTTGAGAGTCAGGGAACTTGTGGTAATACTCCCGCAGGGTTCCTTTCTCTAGCTGTTTGCAGAGTGACAGTTCAGCCAAGGCATCAGCATCTAGGCGGTACCCTTGGAAGTTGAGTAGAAATTTGTCCTAGAGGCTTCTCCAGGAGTCGATGGACAATGGGGGCAACCTGGTGTACCAGGTCAATGCCGGACCCTCGAGGGCAATGATGAAAGACTTGGCCATCGTGGCTTCGTCCCCTCTGGATGATGTGATAGCTACTTGATAGCTCATGATGTACTGTGCTGGATCGGTGCTGCCATTGTACTTGGGGTAGGTCCCTGCCCTGAAGTTGGCGGGCCATGGTGACACTTGCAGTTGTGGCACCAGGGGGCTCCGCTCATCAAGGTAGTTGATACCTTGGAAAGCTACGGCGTGTGGGATAAAGGGTGCACGCTGAGGAATGAATAGGTCTCCGACCGGCGCGCGCTGCTAGAGGGGCGGGCCGTGCTGCAGATCATGTTGGCCTTCGTGCTGCATGAGCGCAATCTCCAGCTCAAGTTCTTGAGCCCTCTGCTCCTCATCTCGTATGATTTGGCACACCTTAGCCTGCACAGAGACATGTTGGCGCTTGGCCTCGAGGATTTCTTTCTGCTTCTGGAGGTTGTGGTTCTTGAGGCGCAGGGCCCGTAGCTGTAGCTGTTCTTCTGTGGAGACGCCGAGGACCTCGCCGTCCTCTGTTGCGTCCTCGCCCTCTAGTGGAGCGAAGCCTGGGGGTCGTACTTGGGGCTGCCCTCCGGAGCTGTAGGTGCGGAGGGTGCCTTCGGGAGTGTGTTGATCATTGCGCTGTCTCTTACTGTGTGCTTCGTCTTCGCCAGCTCCTTGGTGGGTGTTGTCAGCGAGGGCCTTGCCCTTTTTCTCAGCTAGCAGTGCTGCCTTCGCTGCTTTGTCAATGGATGGGGCTGCCTTCGAACTAGCTCTTTTGGGTGCCATCGCGGGTGGTTTGCTCGTAGCACGAACGGTGGGCGCCAATGTTGGAACTTGCGCTCCTGCGCAAGTTGATCCAACAGGGGAGTGAAAAAGATGCAAACACGGTTTAACTCGAGATGGCAATTGCTCTATTAAATCTAGCCTCTCAAGGGCACTGTACGGGGGTATTTATAGGTGCCCGAGCGCCTAAGGTCCCGATGTAAGGACGCTTATGCCCTCAGACAGGTGTATTATTCCCAGAATATTCCAATATTGGGGGGTTACAGACTGTCATTACAGAAAAGCCATTACAAATCGGGCCCGTAACACGCTTCTCCTTGTGGGGCCTGTCACAATGGGTCGCATCCCACTTAGGCCTCCAGGTAGAACCGAGGACGCGGGATGGAGAGACTTCGTCATAGGCCTTCGTCTTGCAGTGAAGAGGACGAAGGGTGGGCCGCGCCGGTCATCTTGCTTCCATTGGTGCACCGAGTTGACGAAGGCCTGGAGCGAAGGGTAGCGTATTCGCCTTCGCCCCAGCGCCTAGCCATCCACCTTGGAAGTGTCTAAGGGTCTAGCTAACCCTGGCTAAATGGGAAATACGTCTTATGGGTAAAGATGCACAACGTATGCAGTGTGTAAAACTGGTATATCAGCCATGCTCACTATCAAGAGCGACTCAGGAATCTTGCATGATTAACTTATAGAATTAAACTTAATCTGTCCTATGGATTGCATTGTGGGTTTTATTTTTAGTTTTGATCTCTCATTTATTTGGGTTAGTATCCACTTATACTTAGGCCCTGTTTGGGACAACTCCAGCTCCAGGAAATTTGGTGGAGTTGGTGGAGAGGTCATTAGGTGCTCCAGAAAATCATGGAGCTAGAGCTGTAAGACTTCAGAAGACACATAGATAAGTCATTGTATATTATTTAGACTAAAAATATTTTTAGAACTATTTAAATTGATATTATAAACTACAGCTCCACACTGGAGTTAGAACCTAGAGCCATCCCAAACACACCCTTAGTAACTAGTTAACTACTAATAAAACATTGACCAACTTTAAAAGCAATACTTAGCTTTAATCATCCTCTTTGGTAAGCCTTACACTTCACATGAGCCCCCACCGTAAGTGAGCTCATGCACATTATTCCCCACAACTTGTTAAGCGATGAATGTATGTGAGCTCACTCTTGCTATACTCACATCCCCCAGGTCGAGGACAGGAACTATCGGTGTTTAGTGTCCGACCGCACACCTGGGGGTACCCTCGTGGTGCTTTTGGGTAGGACGGTGTCATGGATTGTAACTCGATGGTTCATGCTGGGGGCATGGGAAAGAGAGTCAAGCGAGTTTCAGTAGGTTCGGGCCGCTTGAGGAGCATAATACCCTACTTCCTGGGATGACTTTGTATGTGGAAGGTATTTACAAGTGGTGTCTACCAAGTGGTGAGGTGCTAATGCGATGAAAGTGATGGGGATCCCCCTCGGCCTTATATACACGACCATAGGGCACTTCTCGCGTACACGCTGATGACACTCTTCTAGCTTATCTCCTAGCTAATAGCGAACAGACTTTGCTATCTCATGGAAAACCCGGTGCCTCCGCTCCGAGCTATCTCCAGCGTTTGAGGATGTTGAGCATGGGAAAAGCAAATAGCTTTAATGGGATCACGCCCAAGCCACGAGTAATCCCAGCATGGGCCCATCGCCTTCCTGGGTCAGCCCATTCCCGCCGTTGTCTTTGCCCGGCCCACGACGTGGCGACTCTGCGGGGCGACTGGCATGTGGCCCCAAGTATAGTTTTCACCCCCGAGTGGACCTGGGGGATATTTGTCCCGCATAAGCCCCCAATCTTTGAGTTGATTTTGAAATAATCGATTCAAAGATCCTGGTCCTTGCTTATGGGCTCATAGTATGACTTGAAATGTTTATAACTCCGTTGGGTGCATCGAAGGTGCACCCATTGAGTGTAGCCCCTAAGCTTTGAGTTGATTTTGAGATAATCAATTCAAAGGTCTTCATCTTATGCTTTAGAAATTAGCACTCGGCTTCGAAGTATTGTGAATCCGTTGGGTGCACTGGAGGTGCACCCAACGGGTGTAGCCCTCGAGCTTTGAGTTGATTTTGAAATAATCAATTCAAAGGTCTTCATATTTTGCTTTATAAATCAACACTTGGCTTCGAAGTATTGTGAATTCGTTAGGTGCACCGGAGGTGCACCCAATGGGTGTATCCCTCGAGCTTTGAGTTGATTTTGAAATAATCAATTCAAAGGTCTTCATGTTATGCTTTAGAAATCAACACTTGGCTTCAGAGTATTGCGAATCTGTTGGATTCATTGAAGGAGGACCCAATGGGTGTTGCCCCCGAGCTTTGAGTTGATTTTGAAATAATCATTTCAAAGGTCTTCATCTTATGCTTTTTTTCAAAATGATTTTTTGGGATAACCCGGTGACGACATATGTCTGTATCTTGTTTGGTCTGGAATCAATTTGATCGATGACAAGTTGGAAATCTAGCCAGTCAAAATAGGGAGCCCTTGGCTGGACGCCACTCGACCGCGTACTTTAATGTCTCTGCTGATTGGACTTGTGCTTTGGTAACCGCATTTGGACTTCCTCCCATTTCAGCCGATCTTCTCCTTTGACGCGATATATTCATTGTGTATATGTTGCAGGTATCACTGCTTTAGAAAATCTTGAAGAATCTAGGCGGTACACCTAATGGGTGTGCCCAAAGAGTGTCTACCCAGTAAAAGTTGTCTATAATGTTGTCCTGGAGTAATAACTTGACATGACAGAGAGGTGTAATACTTTGCCTAAGCGGTTAACTTGATTCCATCCGGTATCGTGTTACGCAAAGCGGCGCTAGACACCGGACTCATTTCCAGGCGGTTTGAATTGCTTATTGAATTATTGTGACTGTTTGGTGAGCGGGGTAGGAAGTGGTCGGTCGCCTCCTGGCCTCTTTAAATAGCCCGCCCGCCCTGGTTGCTTTCTGCACTCGTTCTTGATCACTTGCCTTCTCCTTCTTGTTCACTTCCCCTCCTTCTGTGTGGACCAAGGTCGGAAGCAAGAAGGGCAAGAGAGGGCGCTGCCGTGCTGACGGGAAGCGCAAGCTCCCCTGAGTCCTCCCTCGGAGGACTTCAGGGACTCGGAGGAGGTCTCCTCCGAGTATGATCGCTCGTCTGCTCCGGTGTCCCCTGTGGCATCATCCGAGGACTCAGACGACTCCATGGGGCTGTCCGTCGCAGCACGGGCATACTGGCAATCCATCGAGCGTGCGGGGCTCGGTGGGTCGGATGACTCGGAGGAGGCCTCCTCAGAGGAGGTGGAGGACTCCTCTGACTCCGAGGAGGGGAGCGGCGGCAAGGGCGATGGCAACAGTGGCGATGAAGGCGGCGAGGGTAGTGGCAACGACGGCAGCGAGGGCAGCGACGACAGCGACGGTGGCGAAGGCGGTGGTAGCGGCGACGACGGCGATGGCAAAGGCAGCGACGGCGATGGCAAGGCCTAGTGGCATAATGCTGTCAGCTTAAATATTAGTATAACGTAGTAGTAGTTAGTAGTAGAATAATGTAGTTTAGCTAGTAGTGTAGTGTTAGTCTAAGTAGTAATGTAATATAATGTAATGATCGAGGGGTGGGAAGCCGACTCGTGATGAGTCAGTCTCAATTTTGTAATGATCTCCCCCTGGTGAATGAAAACTAGCTTTCGTGCCAATCTGCTGCTACGTACTCTGTTCTTGTGTCTGACGGTTCACTAGAATTTTAGAGATAATACCCAGCTTGCTTTGCTGCAACCAAAACTTCTCCTGAGCTATCGGCCTGCCCCTTTGCGCCCGACTTAGTATGCCAACCCATACTTCTGTTGACGTCTTCTCGAGCTTTGAACCCTAGTTCTTGTTTTTTCCTCCACCGCTCTCTAGCTTTCTGAGTTCCCCAATCCGTTCGCATCGTTTGAAAAATCGCGATGGCGCCCAGGAAAATAAAACAGAGTGCTACTATCCAAGACATCCCTCCAATCGATTCCAACAACCAACTCCCTTTTGTTGGTAACCATGTTTCTATCATTTCTGAGGCTGACCTTCTGCATCTTGTTGAGATTGGTGTTCTACCACCAAAGGAACTATGTTCTTGGCAGATCTGGCGTGGAGTTACTATCTCGACGGAGGATACTCACGGGGCGGTTATCTTTGTGCCTTTTCTCATCCAGGGACTAGCCCTGCCATTTTCTCCCTTCTTTCGCGGTCTTCTTGATTTTTACTCTCTGAACCTCACTCATCTGAATCCCGAATATGTGCTTCAAATTGCTTTGTTTGTTCATCTTTGTGATGCTTTCCTTGGAATTCTTACACACTTAGTTAGATGAGCTTTGGCAATGTAGGCCCCTAACAGTAGCCCCTTGCGGGATGAGTTTGTTGCTTCATAACGAGCTTAGATCGCAAAAATTGTAATTGGGAGACCTTGTGCCAAAGGTCCGAAAAACACCTTCCTAAGGCTCCTTATTAAAACTATTGCACTATGTAGTGGGACCCAATGTTCATTGAGTGTAATGGTTAAAGTCAAACGGTTGCGCATATAAAAGGGGGCGGTACCCAGCGTTATAGGCCATGACTCTTACTATTTGTATTTGATGCTGTTAGTGCCTGCTCCACCTTTGAAGCTAGTTTCAAACATCTGCCTATTTTTGAACCAGCCTTGGTCAGTTTAGAGATTGCTTGTTTTGAGTGCTGCAAAGATGTCACTCACACCTTCGACAGATGTGCTAGAGGCACGGACTAAGAAATTTTTTCAATGGCGGGGGCCACTGCTTCTTAGTCCAAAGTCGGCTCCCAGAATCAGTCAAAAGACAACGACAGTATTGACATTGAGGAGGACAGCATGATCATACGCCCTACAAAGCCTAGCCACATGACTTCGGCAAGTCCAAGATCAAAGATGGACATATTGAGGTACTTAACTGCTTCGGCTAAATTGACAATATTGAGTGGGTGCGATTAGGAGGTGATGAATTAGTATCGAGTCCAAGGGAAGACGAAGTCATTGTGTTTGGAGCTTTTTAAAGGCTGGTCTTAGATTCCCTTTACGTAAGACGGTAGTCGCAGTGTTGAAGAGGTTTAACATTTATCTTCATCAGCTTACCCCAAACGCTATAGTGCCTTTAGGAATTTCTATTTGGGTTGTTTGAAGTCAAGGTATCAAATTTGATGCCAAAGCTTTCTACGAAGCTTTCAGTCATATTCATGAGATACATTTTCAGATGAAGGCAACGAAGGGCCTACATAATAATTTTGGTCACTATAACTTTGTGTCTTGAAGGGGTTTGATGTTCCTAGCTCTTGCTTAACGAAGCAAGTGGCCGAATAAATGGGCGAAGGAATGGTTTTACATGAAGAATGACTTGACCGCATGAGCTGAAATAACAGGCATTATTCAATCTCCTATTGTCACAAGTTTTGGTTTTAAAAAGCCAACGTCTATGTCAATTTCGAAGCCCAGGCTGCCATAGTTGCTTTCAATGCTGTTAGCACTCATATTGGAACGAGGGATCTTGTTCAGGGATTCCTAGCTTTTAAAACATGGCCACTAGCAGCCGAGTGGGACATGTCGAAGATGTATAAAGGGGATGCTTTGGACACTGAGCCTGATCTAGTTAGGCTTCATTATAATTATAAATTCGAAGATGAGTTTGGAGAACCTAGCGATGGGTGGCTAGATTATGTTGAAGCAAGGTGCAATGAGATTCTTGGAAATTATATCAATCCCAAGGTTAAAGCTCTACAACAGGCCTTCGGAGCACGAAAGAGGCGTCGATTGAATCATGTCTTTGATGTCATCGGGTTCTTTTATCTTGACAATCCCGTCATAGTTCAGGATCTGAAGAAGAGAAATAAGAAAGTGACCACGAGGCGAAGCAAAATATCGAATGTGCACGCCAGATCAACTCTTCAGGCCTTAGAGGAAATTCTAATAAATATGCGTTTTTTATTTTTGGTATACGTGCTATAAATTTGTTTTATTAATTTTCTACTTTGAATTCCTTAGGGTGCACCTAAAGCCAAGATAGGAGTTGAGATTGAAGAACTCCCTCCTATGGGGGCCGAAGAAGCAAAAATTGGAGAAGCTATCGCCTTGATAGCACAGAGAGTTAAGCCTTTGGAGACGCTTCCAAAGAGTGATGAAGAAGAAGATGAAGGAGAGCGAATAGCTCCAATAATGAGTTCATTATTTGACACTTTCAAAGATGAAGCTGAGAAAGATACTAATGGCACAACACTAGTGTTGGGGGTCTCCTTCTCTACCGAAGGTCCTCAAGACGAAGAAATCAACTAGCATGTGTGCCGAAGCTACCACAAACACATGCAAAGCGCTAATGGGTTACAACTTCGGCTCAAGGTGGTCACGAAAATCAAAAGTGATATTAAGTCAAAGAGGAAAAGACATGTAAGCCCTTGATGTTTGTATCAGGATAATGTATACATGCTAGGATCAGGAATGTACTTTTGCTTGGGCTGCGTCCCTCGCTTATAATAGATGAATAGTACCCCTGTACTGTTCACACTGAATTGGAATTGTACTTTCGCTATCGCCTTCGAGTAAGCCAATGGTACAAATATAATATACAATATGTATCAGTTTGTCGATATATGATATGGATTTTAATGTTATTTAACATTTGATATGAGATGAATAAACAACATAATGTTACATTTATAACTACATTTTTGTATTTATGAATGATGAAGACTTGTTCTTCATGACCTTCGTCCGAGATCCATTATGCTCGAAAGGAGATAATGCTTCGAAGGATGAAGGTCCTTAACATTTAACAATTGTGTTACCTTGTTTTATGATTTAGTAATAAAAACAAGAGACCAAGTTTGGCGCCCACCTCCTATGAACTCACTTCCACAACTACGACAATGGCTTCAAAAAGTCATCAAGTTGTGTCACCTTCGGCGATGAAGCTCATGTTTCCAATCACAGGTGGTTCAAGCTTCGAACCAGCCAATAAGAAGCAAAAGAAGGAAGCACAGAGAAGGGTACAACATGTTGGAGTACAAGGACCCTTCATCCAGTCTAAGTGGTCTCATGTGCCAATTACATTCTCTCAAGAGGATCTTCAGCTTAAGGATTATCCCCACAACGATGCCATGGTCATATCGTGTGTTATTAAAGGGTTCTTGGTTCACGATGTCCTCGTGGATACGAGCAGTGCAGCAGACATCATCTTCGCAAAAGCCTTCAGACAGATGCAAGAGCAGGACGACAAGATACATGATGCAACACACCCCCTATGTTGTTTCGAAGGTAAGTAGATAGTGGAACTTGAAAAAATAACAATGCCAATCACCTTCGGCTATGTGTACAACAGCAAAACAGAGCAAGTTGTATTTGACATTGTAGACATGGATTATCCTTACAATGCAATCATTGGACGAGGGACATTGCATGCCTTTGAAGCAATACTTCATCCAGCATATTTGTGTATGAAGATACCATCAGAACAGGGCCCTATTGCTATGCATGGAAGCCAAGAGGCTGCTAGAAGGGCCAAAGGGAATTAGACAGATTCTAGGGCCATTCACCATATAGACGAAGTTGAAGCTCATCAGCAGCATAAATACATAAGAGATAAAGCTGTTTCGGCGAATCAACCAAAGTCTATGCTTTTGTGTGAAGACATAGCTGAGCGAAAGTATTGTTTGGATCCCAGTTATCTGAGGAACAAGAAAATGCCTTATTGAAGTTTTTGTTCAATAACAAGGATGTCTTTTCTTGGTCAGCCAATGATCTTTGTGGTGTCAACGAAGATGTCATCGAGCACTCTCTCAATGTAGACCCAACTGTTAGATCGAGGAAGTAGAAGCTTCGGAAGATGTCAGATGACAAAGCCGAAGGTGCAAGAAACAAAGTGAAAAGATTCCTCAGAGCTGGAGTGATCAGAAAAATGACATACCCAGAATGGCTAGCCAACACTGTGATGGAGAAGAAGGCCAATGGAAAGTGGAGAATGTGCATCGATTTCACAGATCTCAATAAGGCGTGTCCGGAAGATGAATTTACCTTGCCAAGAATAGACTCCCTCATAGATGTGGCAGCCACTTCGGAGCTTATCAGCTTGTTGTACTGTTACTCAGGCTACCATGAGAGTTGGATGAAAAAAGAAGGTGAGCCCACAACAAGCTTCATAACCCCTAGTGGAACTTATTGCTATCTTTGGATGCCTAAGGGGCTCTAGAATGCTGGAGGAAGCTTCAGCAGGATGACTTCCAAAGTCCTCTACACTTAGATTTGCAGGAATGTTTTGACATATGTTGATGATATCATAGTAAAAAGTACGAAGCAAGAAAATCACATTGCTGATCTGTAAGAAACATTTGTGGATTTAGAAAGGCCGGGCTCAAGTTAAACCAAGAAAAAAGTGTCTTCAGGGTAAAGAAAGGAAAATTCCTTGGATGTGTATTATCAACAAAGGGGATTGAAGCTAACCTAAACAAAATAGAAGCTATACTTCGGATGGAACCACCAAAGTCAAGAAAAGATGCCTAGAGATTGATAGGCAGGCTGGCATCATTGAATAGGTTTATTTCAAGATCAGCAAAAAGGAATCTACCATTCTTCAAAGTACTAAAGTCAGTCGAAGTCTTTCAATGGGGGCCAGTCCAGCAGAAGTCCTTCGAAGATTTAAAATAATATCTTATACAGTTAACAACCATGACTCCACCTTCATTAGGAGCCCCATTGCTATTTTATGTAGCTGCTTCTCACACGACAGTCAGTGCACCGCTAGTTCAAGAGAAGCAAGATAAATAAACAAAGAAGCAAGTCCCAATTTACTTCGTCTCCAAAGTAATAAGTCCATTGAAAAGAAACTACACAGAGTTGGAGAAGGTATTGTATGCTATACTGATGGTCTCCTGGAAGTTTCGGCACTATTTTCAGTCCTACCATATCATAGTACTTTCGTCTCAACCTCTAAAGGATATCATAAGAAACAGAGAAGCTATAGGAAGGTTTGGCAAGTGGGCCACAGAGTTGAACGAGTTCACCATTGACTTTGTTCATAGATCTTCAATTTAATCTGAAGCATTAGTAGATTTATTGTCAATTGGACGCCTAGGGCTCATGAAGAAGCATACCCAACAGATACCGAAGTCTAGACAATATTCTATGATGGATCATGGGGAACCTTTGGTGTAGGTGCAGCTGCTATTCTAATTTCACCATCAAAAATCAAAACCTGCTATGCAGCCAGATTGGAGTTCAATTGCATAAACAACATTGCAGAATACAGAGTTGTCCTTTTAGGGCTTCGAAAGCTTAGGGCCATGGAGATAAGAAGAGTAGTGCTTAAATCTGACTCTCAAGTAATCATAGGCTAAGTTGACAAAAGCAATAAGGCAAGAGACCCGAAGCTTGAAAAATATCTTGACACAGTCCGAAGGATGGAAACCTCCTTTGAAGGATTTCTAGTGAAAAATATCCCAAGAGGAGAATGAATATGCAGATTTGCTAGCTAAATCAGTGGCACAGGGGCTCTTGCTTCCCCCAGAAGTATTCTTTGAAACTCTCAAAGCACCTTCGGTTGAACTCATGGAAAGAGCGGTTGTTACAATTTCACCTGTGCATAACGAAGATTGAAGAACAGAAATTGTATCTTTTATCTAGGGCAACTATCCTTCGGATGATAAAGTTTACATAAAATGGATGCATGCCAAAACAAGGCCATATGTGATTATAGAAGGGGAATTGTTCAAACAAGAAGTATTCTCCCCACTACTAAAATGCTTATCCAGAGCCGAAGGTCAAGACTTGATGAAGGAAATGCACTCGGGAATATGTGGAGCTCACATTAGATCTAGGCCACTCCATGGCAAAGTTTTTAGACAAGGATTCCATTGGCCGAAGGCTGCTTTGGATGCAGTGGATCTGGTACAAAAATGTAAAAATTGTCAGAAGTATGCCAGGGATCAGAAACAACCTTCATACCTAACACAACTGATTCAACCTACTTGGCCAATGCAAAGATGGGGACTAGACTTATTGGCCCACTTCCACCAGCCCAAGGGAATTTGAGATATGTTGTGGTAGCAGTGGAGTATTTTTCAAAATGGATCGAAGCTAAATCACTAGCTACGATAACTTCAGCCACAGTCCAAAAGTTTTTCTAGCAGAATATCATTTGCCACTTCGATGTGCCGAAGGCTATCACAGTTGACAATGGAGCACGATTCGACTCTGAAGCATTTAAAACTATTTGTGATCGGATTGGAACAAAGATACACTTTGCATCAGTGAGGCATCTAGAATCCACCGGTTTGGTAGAACGGGCAAATAGAATCATCATCACAGGGATAATGAAATCAATTTTTAATCTATCAAAAGGAAAGTGGTCAGATGAATTGGTGAAAGTAGTGTGGAACCATAACATTGTTGCCTCAAGGTCAACAGGGTTCACTCCATTTAAGCTTTTGTTCAGAGACGAAACAATTACACTGGAAGAAGCAAAAATAGGATTGATAAGGACTCTAGCTTCGACAGAGGAGGAAGACACTTGCAAACTATCAAAAGACACCATAGAAGGGGTCAGACTTCAAGCAATAGAACATATCAACAAATACCAAGCTAAAACAATAAAGTGGCAGGACAGGAAGGTGAGATTAAAAAATATTAAGCGAGGACACTTGGTGCTTTGAAGAATAGCCAACCTAGAAATAGTGGGGAAGCTACAACTCAAGGGGAGGGCCCCTTTTTGGTAGTATCTTCATTAAGACTAGGATCATACAAATTAATAGACATGGATGGGAATGATATTCTAAGATCCTAGAATGCAGACGAGCTTCGGAGATACTATGTGTAACAGCCATGTAATTTTTTTGTTTTTCCTATGGTACCCTTTTCCTTTCAAGAGGGGAGAAAGGTTTTTAATGGGGCCATAGGTTGTAATTTTCATTTTCTTTTTGTAACCCTAATCAATACAAGGGCAAGTATGCAGGCGAGTTTCGGAGATACTATGTGTAACAGCCATGTAATTTTCTTTGTTTTTCCTATGGTACCCTTTTCCTTTCAAGAGGGGAGAAAGGTTTTTAATGGGGCCATAGGTTGTAATTTTCATTTTCTTTTTGTAACCCTAATCAATACAAGGGCAAGTTTCCCCATATGTAAAATGTAAAGATCTGAGATTACATCATCTATTGTAAAAATATGAAGAAGCTAAAATGCCACCTAAGTAAAAGGTGAAGAAGCTCCAAAGTCGTTCCTAAGGGGATGCAGAGCTTATCTCCAAAGTCGTTCCTAAGGGGATGTAGAGCTAAAATACCACCTAAGTAAAAGGTGAAGAGACTCCAAAGTAGTTCCTGAGGGGATGCAGAGTCTGGGTGTGTATTTGTGTGGGTTTCTGTTATCTTCGGCATGCACTTGTATATTTCATCACATCATTTTTGCATTCATAAAAACATGCATTAGACATCTGTAGCTTCATCACACCATGGCGCATCGCATAAGACACTAAGGGAAGGTGCTTTCTTGCCTTCGACTCAAAAATGCTTCGTTATAAATAATAAGGTTGTTTTTCGACTTCGGCTCCAAAATTCTTTGTTGCGATTGAAAAGAAGGGAAGGTGCGAAAATTCTTCGGAAAGCTACTAGCCCCCTAGGTGCCATAAGTCGAAGCTTTTATCTTCCAAAGAGGCTTCTTCAATTGTTTTTCTCGTGATGCTGAAGTCTCAGGAGCAATCATCCCCTCAGTATTTTTCTCAGGTGCAACATTAGCAATAAGTCTATCAATTTCTGATAAAGTTGTCCCAAGGGGACCACCACTACCTTTGGCTTGTTGAGGCCCTTCATCAGCCATAGAGGGCGCAGTATTCTTTTGGATTGCCATGGTGGGGTATCAAGAACAACCCTCGTCACATTCATCATCTGGTGTTTTTTCTGCATGTTCCCCCACCGGGTGTCGAAGGTTCCTTGTCTGCCTCTGATTCGGCAGTTTCCCTAGCATTTTTCTTCTGTGGCTGTAATTAGCTTGTTAGCTCTGATCCTAGAGGACTTAGCATCGTGAAAGGCAAGGGTTCAGTTATTACCTCTAGAATTTCTGTTACGCTAATAGAAGTCATGGAAGGGGTTTCTGCATAATGCTTCGTTGGAGAAGGTCTTTCTTCTTCTCTACGACTAGATTGCATAATCTTTCTTTTCTTTGACGTCGATGGTTCTGGTGTCAACTTTGGATTCTTTGTTAACCTTTTCTTCCTATCCTTCTCGACAGACCTTTGTGCTTGTCTTTTTAGAATGCTCACAACCCTTTTCTTCTTTACTCCTCCGACCTCTTCGTCAAGCCTCTCATAATCAGGATACTCGAAGCCAAGGGCATCCATCACTCGATTTAGCCTTCGCTTCTCTCGTGTGCCGAAGGCAGCAATCATCAGTTGATCCTCTTTCTTAGTATAATTTCCAAGGATTTCGTTACACATTTTCTCGACGACCTCCAACCATTCAGCACAAGGGCCACTGAAGGTTTTCTGAAATTTAAAACGATATGGAAGTCTAACAAGTTCAAATTTCTTTCCTTCATCTTTCTTCTTCGTCATTCCTCACCCACCTGATGTGGGAAAGGTTTTATATGCCAGGTATTCTTGAACTAGGTCTCGAGTACTGATATGTTCAGCCACAACTCTGAACTCTACTTCCGCTAATTAGCATGGGGAACCTAGTTGCATGTTGCATAATGGCCTCGTCATACCAAAGCGTAATTTCAAGGGACTCATCACCATACTCATAAGCTTCTCCCTTCCCTTTTCATCAGCTTTCACATAAAACCATTCACTTGTCCAGCTGGTCGGCCACTTGGTGTGATATCCAATCACAAGGGCCATAGTATCCTTTCGGTATGCAAAATTATAACATCTGAAGTTTTTATGTATACCATTTGCCCTTGCTTTGGTCTGATAATGAAGCTCGTGGACTCTGCAGAATCCTTCAGCATTAGCACTTTTTCCTTGGCTTTGTAAAGCCTAGATATACACACTAAGTCTGACTATAGTGTTTGGAGTCAGTTGATGAATATATATTTCAAACTTCTTCAAAACTTCACCGATCATTTCATACAGAGGGAACCGAAGTCCTGGTCTGAAGAAGCTCTTGAAAACAATGACTTCATCATCTCTTGGCTCTGGAACTACTTCATCCCCAGCGAACCGTATCAATTCATCATCATTTTTTCCAAAATAACCAAGCTTCTTCATTAAAATCAAATCTTCTGCCTTTACAGTGGATTTTCCAAATTCAATATGGTTGGCCTTGCTTGGACTCAAGATGCCATCATACTCTTCGTCATCACTAGCAGCTTTGGCAATAGTTTGTTTAGCTTCGGCAATAACGTCATCTTCCTCGGGCATAGACCCTTCTCCCTCTTGGACAACCAACCCAGAACGTATCATTACTTTTGAGATTGGGGCGGTCTCAGTTGCCTTAGTCTCTTCAACTTCGTTTGTTAGCCGAGTAGTAGACCTGATCCTAGCCATTTTAGTTCTTAAAGACGAATCTAAAATTCAACTACTTTCACGACTGTTCGAAGCTCACACAACAAGTGCATAGATGACAAAAGCTTCGGCTTCAGTAAAATTTTTCAACGGCACAACGTTACAATAGCAATGAATGTTGTGGTAACTTCTCATCAACTCATCTGTTTATATAGCCCTGCAAGTGATGAAGGCAAACCATCATACCGCTCATACTGACTAATCGGTGGACCGACACAGGGCAAAACCCTCTTGTTCGTTTTTTAATAACAAACTCAGGGAAGGTGTTTTTTGGACCTTCGACATTCATAAGCCTTCGTGTTTTCTAGGATCGAGCTCGTTATGAAAAAACGATCTATCACCGTCAAGGGGCTACTGTAGGGGGTCTCCTTCTGTGCCAAAGGTCCTTGTTGGGGGTATGCTTCGTAGCCGAAGATCCTAAAAGAGGAAAACACCTTCGACAAGACCCTTTCAAGAACAGCGCCGAAGTTATCACCGATAGAGCTTCGGCACAGTGGCAAGTCCCAAGACGAAGGGGGCAAACTGACTTAAAGATCAAATGACTCAAAAACCCACGATGTTTTGTATCAGTATTGTAATTGATTTAAAGGGGATAGATGTAATTTCACATAGGCTGTGTCTTGTGCCTATAAATAGATGAACAGTGCCCCTGTACTGTTCAGGCAATCTGGTAGTTGTTGATGCATAACACTGGAATTGTTGTTTTCCGTCAAGGAGAAGGTATAAATGTATTCAAATGTCATGTTTTAGTATTCAGATCGATATAATGAAATATAAGAATAATGTTATCTGCTCCTAACACGTGTTTTATATGTTATTCTTCATTTTACATTATTCCATAAACCTGAACACGAAGGTATGACCTTCGTGATATTTAATCTGTAACCTTCGTTTGGAGTTCATTAAATCCTCGAGGAGATAATGCTTCAACGGACGAAGGGTATTATCATTTAACATTTTTATGTTGCCTTGTTCTTAATTCATAGCTTTTGAGAACAAGTCTCCAACATTGGTGCCCACCTCCGGTGAACTCACTTCCACTTTTTGAGTTGATGGCTTCGTTCAAGAACCAAGATGCAGCTGCTTCGGGTTCGAAGCTGGTCCTCCCGATCACAGGCAGTTCATCCTTAGAGCCAGCCAACAAGAAACAGAAGAAGGAGGCACAGAGAAGGGTACAACATGTCGGGGTACAGGGACCCTTCATCAAGTCAAGATGGTCTCACATCCCAATTACCTTATCCCAAGAGGACCTTCAGCTCAAGGATTTCCCTCACAATCATGCTATGGTTATTTCTTGTGTTATCAAAGGGTTCCTAGACCACAATGTTTTGGTTGATATAGGCAGTGCAGCTAATATCATATTTGCTAAGGCCTTCAGACAAATGCAAGAGCCAGAAGACAAGATTCATGATGCTACACACCCTCTCTGTGGCTTCGGAGGAAGACAGATTGTAGCACTTGGCAAGATCACCATGCCAGTGACCTTCGGATTTGTTAACAACACCAGAACTGAGCAAGTTGTGTTTGATATTGTCGACATGGAGTACCCCTATAATGCAATCATTGGTCGTGGAACACTTAATGCTTTCGAAGCAATTCTTCATCCAGCATAACTTTGCATGAAGATACCTTCGGATCAAGGACCTATTGCTATTCATGGGAGTCAGGAAGCTGCCAGAAAAGCTGAAGGTAACTGGACAGATTCAAAGGCAATCCATAATATAGATGGAAACGAAGCTTGTGAGCAGTACAAGTACAGAAGGGAGAAGGCTACTTCGGCCGATCAGCAAAAGTCCATGCTTTTATGTGAAGACATTGCAGAGCAGAAGGTGCTGCTGGGATCTCAAATGTCTAAAGAACAGGAGAAAACCCTGATAAGGTTTTTGTTCAACAACAAAGATGTCTTTGCATGGTCAGCCAATGATCTCTGTGGTGTTAACAGGGATGTCATTGAGCACTCGCTAAATGTTGATCCATCCTTCAGACCCAGAAAGAAGAGGCTTCGGAAAATGTCTGATGACAAAGCCGAAGGTGCTCGGAATGAAGTGAAAAGACTCCTTAGTGCTGGAGTCATCAGAGAAGTGAAATACCTAGAATGGCTAGCCAACACTGTTATGGTGAAGAAAGCCAACGGTAAATGGAGGATGTGTATCGATTTTACTGATCTCAACAAGGCTTGTCCGAAGGACGAGTTTCCATTACCAAGGATAGATTATCTAGTAGACGCAGCAGCTTCGTCAGAACTTATGAGCCTGCTAGATTGTTATTCAGGCTATCATCAAATTTGGATGAAGAAAGAAGATGAGCCAAAAACCAGCTTCATAACCCCTAGTGGAACATATTGTTACCTTCGGATGCCTGAGGGGCTCAAGAATGCTAGAGGAAGCTTCAGTAGAATGACAGCGAAGGTTCTCCATTCTCAGATAGGCAGAAATGTGCTAACCTATGTTGATGATATTATAGTAAAAAGCACGAAGCAACAAAATCACATTGCTGATCCGCAGGAGACATTTGCTAATTTTAGACAAGCTGGTCTGAAGCTGAATCCAGAGAAATGTGTCTTCGGAGTGAAGAAAGGGAAATTCCTTGGTTGTCTGGTTTCAACAAAAGGAATCGAAGCTAATCCAAATAAAATCGAAGCTATTCTTCGGATGGAGCCGCCAAGTACAAAAAAGGGGGCTCAACGGCTGACAGGAAGACTAGCATCTCTAAATCGATTCATATCTAGATCAGCAGAGAGAAATTTACCATTCTTTGAAGTGCTAAAATCAGCCGAAGTCTTTCAATGGGGATCAGTCCAGCAGAAAGCCTTCGAAGAGCTGAAGCAGTATCTGATAGAACTAACGACTCTAACTCCACCAGCACTAGGGGCTCCTCTGTTATTGTATGTGGCAGCTTCGCACTCGGCAGTGAGTGCGGCACTTGTCCAAGAAAAGCTTGAAGGACAAACCAAGAAGCAAGCCCCAATATACTTTGTTTCCGAAGTCCTCAGTCTATCAAAGAAGAACTATACAGAATTGGAGAAGGTGTTGTATGCTGTCTTAATGGCCTCCAGGAAGCTTCGGCATTACTTTCAAGCATATCATATAATTGTTCCTTCGTCACAACCTTTGAATGATATCATGAGGAACAGAGAAGCTACTGGAAGAATTGGAAAGTGGGCTGCGGAACTCAACGAGTTCAGCATTGATTATGTACATAGATCCTCAATACAATCTCAGGCGTTAGCAGACTTCGTCGCTGATTGGACGCCAGGGGCTCAGGGAGAAGAAACAACTAAAGATGCCGAAGCTTGGACAGTATTCTGTGATGGTTCTTGGGGAACCTTCGGGGCAGGAGCAGCTGCTGTGTTAGTTGCACCTACCAAAGTAAAACTTGATTTTAGCTGCACAAATAATATTGCTGAGTACGAAGCTTTGCTTTTGGGGCTTCGGAAGTTAAAGGCAATGGGGCTTAGAAGGGCGGTTCTCAAAACCGATTCCCAAGTTATTTCTGGTCATATTGACAAGAGTTGTAAAGCAAGAGACCCGAAGCTTGAAAAATACCTGGACATGGTCCGAAGCATTGAAGCTTCCTTCGAAGGGTTTTCTGTCAAGAATATTCCTCGAGGAGAAAATGAACATGCTGATTTGCTAGCCAAGTCAACGGCACAGGGGCTGCCCTTACCTTCGGAAGTATTCTTTGAAACAATAAAAGCACCTTCGGTGGAACTTCTTAAAAGAGCAGTGCTCAATATATCTCCTATTCATAGTGAAGATTGGAGAACTGAGATTATGTCTTTTCTCCAGGGTAATTTCCTTTCAGATGACGAAGCTTATAATAAGAGAATAGAGGCAAGAGCTCGACCATATGTCATAATAGAGGGGGAGTTATACAAGCATGGAGTTTGTTCTCCATTGCTCAAATGTTTATCCAGAGCTGAAGGTATAGAATTGATGAAGGAAATACACGCGGGCCTATGTGGATCTCACATTGGATCTAGGCCCTTGCTAGGAAAAGTTTTTCGTTAAGGATTTTATTGGCCGAAGGCAGCTTTGGATGCAGCAGAACTAGTTCAAAAATGCGAAGGCTGTCAGAAATGTGCAAGAGATCAAAAACAACCTTCGTCTATGACTCAGTTAATACAACCAACTTGGCCATTGCAAAGGTGGGGCCTTGATTTGTTAGGCCCCCAACCACCAGCACAAGGAAATTTAAAATATGTTGTGGTGACAGTAGAATATTTCTCTAAGTGGATTGAGGCGAAGCTTTTAGCCACAATAACTTCGGTTACCATTCAGAAATTCTTTTGGCAAAATATTGTTTGTCGCTTCGGAGTGCCGAAGGCCATTACTGTGGATAATGGAACACAGTTTGATGCCGAAACTTTTAAAGAGTTCTGTGGACAAATTGGCACGAAGATCCATTTTGCATCAGTTAGGCATCCAGAGTCGAATGGATTTGTCGAAAGAGCCAACTGCATCATAATGATGGGAATAATGAAATCAATCTTCAATAAACCCAGAGGAAAATGGCCAGATGAATTAATTAAAGTGGTATGCAGCCACAATACAACAACATCAAGGTCAACATGCTTTACACCATTCAAGTTATTATTTGGTGACGAAGCAATAACACCAGAAGAAGCAAAAGCAGGATCAATAAGAATAGTGGCTTCGATAGAGGACGAAGCTGATTACTCTATGGAGAAAGATGCTATAGAAGGGATCAGGCTTTAGGCTGTGGAAAACATCAATAAATATCAAGTCGAAACAATAAAATGGCGTGATAGAAAGGTTTGGCTAAAGAACATTAAGCCAGGACATTTGGTGCTTCGGAGAGTGGCCAACCCAGATACAGTAGGCAAGCTACAGCTGAAATGGGAAGGACCTTTTCTGGTAGTATCTTCGTCAAGACCCGGTTCTTATAGATTGAAGGATATGGACGGCAACGACATTCCTAGATCATGGAATGCGGATGAGCTTTGGCGATATTATGTCTAGCTTGATGTTATTTTTTCTGTTCTTTCCTATGGCACCCTTTTCCTTTCTAAAGGGGGAGAAAGGTTTTTAATGGGGCCATAACATGTAAATTCTCTTTTTTCTTATTTCAGCTCTATAAGAGCAATATCCCCCAAAGATGTAAATATAAAAGCTGAGCATGCACCATCGAGTGCAAAGAAAAAAGAAAAGAAAACAGGGAGAAGCTCAAAAGACATCCTTAAGGGGATGCAGAGCACGACGAAGCTACAAAAAAAAGTCGTTCCTAAGGGAGCGCAGCGTAAGTCTTTCTGCTCAAAAGTCGTTCCTAAGAGAATGCAGAGCTTACAGCGAAAAATAAACGCTGATTCCGCCGAAAGTAAAAGGCGAAGAAGCTCCTAAGGAAGGCTTACAGCGAAAAATAAACGCTGATTCCGCCGAAAGTAAAAGGCGAAGAAGATCCTAAGGGAGGCTTACAGCGAAAAATAAACGCTAATTCCGCCGAAAGTAAAAGGCGAAGAAGCTCCTAAGGGAGGCTTACAGCAAAAAGTCAGCGCTGATACACCGAAAAGTAAACGGTGAAGCCGAAAAATAAACGGCAAAGAGACTGTGTCTATTCCTAAGGGAACAGAGACTATGGTTATGGCTTCGGATATGCGTTTGAACACTCATTTGCATGATACATCACATCATAGCATTTGCATTCATAAACATTCATTTAGACATACGTAGGTTCATTATCATCATAACACAAGTAATCGCTTCGGCTCTAAAGATCATGCTTCGGCAAAGGGGAAAAAAGAAGCAGTTCTTTTGCTTCGCTGTGTACGAAAAGAAGGGAAGGTGTTTTTCGCCTTCGGCTCAAAAATGATAATTTCGTCCACACCAAAGCATTCCATACATTGACGGAAAGGTAAGAATATATTACAAGGTATGGACATAGTTCACAGAATACAATTAATTACATTTGTAAAAGTTACTGTAGAAAGTTTTTAGAATCTTTTCTACATTCATTCATTTAAGCTTCATCAATATTTACTGAGCTTCAGCTTCAGCGTTGTTATCCAATAAAAGCTTCAGAATCATCTTCTTACTCCTCAAGCTTCAGTTTCGGCTTCATCATCCTACGCGGATTATAAGTATTATAAGCGAAATTCAATTTCAAAGGAAGAGGTAAGCACGAAGGTATAATTTTGTTACCGACTTGAGATGACTCCGAGCTTCGTCACCAGCTTTCTCTCGCCCACCCTTTGTCCATACCACCTTTATAAATTTGTTCCCAATGGTTCGGGCGAGGCTGGGAATATCATCCAGAACTGCTGGTGATAGGCTGAAATTGGGTCTGTTGATAATTTTTCCTTGTTCACAGCCAGATTTCAGGAACGCAGCAGCAGTGCCCCGAGAAGCTACTAGGGCGCAGAAGTCACCGTGTCCGGCAATAACACCATCGAGGTCATCAATCTCACCTTCGATGTGTTCGATGGCTCCTGGTAGATCTTCAGCTGAAGGAGTAAATTTTTCACTGCTGGCCCCGACCGAATGAAATACCTTCTTCAGCCGTTGAATACATTGATTACTGAATTCCAAACATTTACTTTGAAGGCCTTTCAATGATATTTTCAAATCTAAACCCTTTTGGACTTCGGCCTCAAGTTTTTCATTAAGCTTCAGCCTTTCTTGTTCGAAGCTTTCTAACTAACAGAGAAGCTTTGTGCTCAGTTATGTTATTTTAGCTTCGGCTTCTGCTAATAAGCTTTCAGTTGTCTAGAGTTCGAACTTTTTCTTTTCAAAGGCAGCTGATTGTTCTTTTATTTTGTTTTCCAAGTTTTCAATTATAACCTCGTGCTTCTTATCTTCCAGATCCTGTTGCATCTTCAAAGCTTTGCTCAGTAGCATACTCTGTACATGAACAACTTTCGTTAGGAAACATTTTTGTTATGAAAAATAAAAGTTAGACAAAAACTTTTACCTTAAAATTGGAATAAAACAAACTACTGATGATGTGCTGTCGTCGGTAGCGGCTAATATCGGCTTTGAGCTTTGGGAAACCGATACTCTTTGATAGAGTACCAATAACCTTCGCTCCGACCTGATCCCGAATGCAGCCTAGCTTCTCATCATCAACTCCCCCGAAGAGAATCGCCCCCGGCCGATAGCTGCAAGATATGGCATACTCTTTTAGTTCTTCTCTTTTGGCTTTCGTCAGTTCTTGCTCAATCAAGTTTTGAAAATTGAAAATTTCGTCTTCCGATGCTTCTTCGGCAACTTCTTTCTTTTTCCCGGGTTCTGGGGCCGAAGCTTTTTCGGTGGCCCCAGCAGCTTCTTCTGCGGCCAGGTCTACCAAAATTTTGTCTATATCAGCAACCATGCTTTCTAAATTAATATCTTCGGCTCCAGTAGCTTCAGCATCCATAGCCTCCGGAGGTGCAGCTTCAGTAGCTGTCGAACTTTTAGAAACTGGCGCCTTCGGAGTTGAAGCTCCTGGTGGTGTCTTTTCAATGACCTCTGTCACCGTGATGATTCTTTGCTTCTTTGCTTTAACTACTTCCCTCGATTTTACAGGCTCCTTTTCCTTCTGAAAAAGCTTCGTCAGTTCTGGCCCCAGTGGACTTAGCTTGACAGGCAAAGATTCAGTCATTACCTTTAAGATTTCCTCTACTTTGGTAGTAGAGGGTGTTGCAGGAGTTCCTTCTTCTTCGTCAATTGCTTTTTGCTTCGAAGACGAAGCTTTTCTCTTCTTCGAAACACTTATTTTCAGCTCAGACTCTGGTTTTTTCTTTTTCGTTTGTTCTTCATCATCTTTGTTTAGAACATCAGCTACTCTTTTTCTCTTTTGGCCTTCAGCACCCTTATCTAGCCGCTCATAGTCAGGATATTCAAAACCCAGGGCATCCATTACACGGTTTAGCATTCGCTTCGGATGGGTGCCGAAGGCTGCAGTCATCAATTGGTCTTCTTTCTTAGAATAATTTCCAAGTATTTCATTACACATCACTTCGATTGTGTCCAGCCACTCTTGGCAAGGTACCTTGAAAAGTTTCTTGAATTTGAAATGATAGGGCAACCGAACAAGTTCCCCTTTCTTCTTCTTCCCCTCTAGCTTCGGCATTTCCCACTCCTTTAAAGTCGGGAATACTCTGAAGGCCAGAAATTCTTGCACCAAGTCCCTAGTGCCAATATGATCTGCAGTCACTCTAAATTCAGCTAGAGCAATCTGACTTGGACTCCCTGGTAACATGTTGCACGGGGTCGGGTCTCTCCGAAGATCAATTCCAACGGACTCTGGACCAATTTGTCTTCATCTTCATCAACTCTCACGTAGAACAATTCAGATTTCCATCCAGCTGGCCATTTGCTTCGGTAACTGATCACTAGGAACTTTGTAGTCTTACGGTAAGCAAAGTTGTAGCAGCCAAAATTTTCATGAAGACCATCTCCCCTAGCCTTGGTCTAGTAGTGCAGTTCGTGTACTTGGTAGAAACCTTCAGCAAATGGTTCCACCCCCTGGCTTCGGAGAGCGCAGATATAAACATTTAGCCTAATGATAGCGTTAGGGGTTAGCTGATGAAGATAGATCCCAAATTTCTTCAGCACTTCAGCAATCATCTTGTTCAAAGGGAATCTTATACCAGCTTTAAAAAGGCTTTTGAAAACCACTACTTCGTTCTTTCCCGGCTTTGGGATGGTTTCTTTTCCACCAAAATGAATCAACTCCTTCTTCGCCTCGCTAAGATAGCCCAACTTCACCATCTTAGGAAAATCAGCTTCGGAGATGGTGGACTTTCCGAAGTCCAGGTGGCTAGGTTTGCTCGGCACTGCGCTGCTGTAATCATCTTCGGAATCAGTTTCTTCAGCATCAGCTTGTCCTGCTTCGGTGACAGGAATATCCTCTGATGTTACCAGCCCAGACCGCCTCATTGCTTCGGAAATTGGAACAGATCCAGTAGCTTCGGCCTCATCTCCCTCACGGTCAATTCTGGCAGTAGAACACAATCTTGCCATCTGATTACGAATTTTTTGAAATTTTTTGAAGTTATTGATTTTCTCGATTTCTCCAAAGCTCTTTCTCTGGTGACGAAGCAGAATTGAAAGCAGTGTTTCACTTGAGCACGACGATTAAGCTTCGGCTATGGTTAAATTTTTGACAGCACAACAGTACAATAGCAATGAATGTTGTGGTAACTTCACACCTACCCGTCTGTTTATATAGCGCCGCAGGTGGGAAGGTAAATCGCCAAGGTCTTTCGCGCCGAAAAAACAGCCACCCACACTCATTGACCGGTGGGCCACAAGGTCCACGAACGTGAATCGCTAGGGCGCGTGCAACTGCTACAAGATGGGGTCACCTCGCGCGCGGATTATTTTAATCTTTTCTAATCAACGAGCTAAGGGAAGGTATTTTTTCGGATCTTCGGCATCCCGAAGCCTAGAAGATTTTTTCACAGATCAAGCTCGTTACGAAAAACGATCTAGCACCGCGAAGGGGCTACTGTTGGGGGTATGCTTCGTAGCCGAAGATCCTAAAAGAGGAAAACACCTTCGACAAGACCCTTTCAAGAACAGCGCCGAAGTTATCACCGATAGAGCTTCAGCACAGTGGCAAGTCCCAAGACGAAGGGGGCAAACCGACTTAAAGATCAAATGACTCAAAAACCCACGATGTTTTGTATCAGTATTGTAATTGATTATAAAGGGGATAGATGTAATTTCATATAGGCTGTGTCCTGTGCCTATAAATAGATGAACAGTGCCCCTGTACTATTCAGGCAATCTGGTAATTCTTGACGCATCGCACTGGAATTGTTGTTTTCCGTCAAGGAGAAGGTATAAATGTATTCAAATGTCATGTTTTAGTATTCAGATCGATATAATGAAATATAAGAATAATGTTATCTGCTCCTAACACATGTTTTATATGTTATTCTTCATTTTACATTATTCTATAAACCTGAACACGAAGGTATGACCTTCGTGATATTTAATCTGTAACCTTCGTCTGGAGTTCATTAAATCATTGGGGAGATAATGCTTCAACGGACGAAGGGTATTATCATTTAACATGTTTATGTTGCCTTGTTCTTAATTCATAGCTTTTGAGAATAAGTCTCCAACAGTCCTCAAGATGAAGAAATCAACTAGCATGTGTGCCGAAGCTGCGCAAACACATGCAAAGCACTAAAGGGTTATAGCTTCGGCTCAGGGTGGTTACGAAGATCAAAAGTGATATTAAGTCAAAGAGAAAAAGACTTGTAAACCCCTGATGTTTGTATCGGGATAATGTATACATGCTAGGGTCAGGAATGTACTTTTGCTTAGGCTACGTCCTTCGCCTATAAATAGATGAACAATACCCCTTGTACTGTTCACGCTGAATTGGAATTGTACTCTCGCTATCGCCTTCGAGCAAGCCGAAGGTACAAATGTAATATACAATATGTATCATTTTGTCAATATATGATATGGATTTTAATGTTATTTGAGATTTGATATGAGATTAATAAACAACATAATGTTACATTTGTAACTACATTTTTATATTTATGAATTATGAAGACTTGTTCTTCATGACCTTCGTCCAAGATCCATTATGCTCGAAAGGAGATAATGCTTCAAAGGATGAAGGTCCTTAACATTTAACAATTGTGTTGCCTTGTTTTATGATTCAGTAATAAAAAACAAGAGACCAACAACTAGCGCTGAAGGACTCCGCGCTGCTAGCTGAAGAAAAGACTGGCTTAATTAGTCTAGAATTTGAACGGACTTCTGCAATAGTGACTCATTCGGTTATCATAGCAGCCAAAGACAAGGGTTCCTCCGAGCCTGCCCGGGCGGAGGAGAAAGGAAAAGGGCCTGCTGATTTCAAAGAGGCCAAAAAAGCAATCATAGATGAGACACCAATTGGTGAAGGGCCCTTCGACCCTGACCTAGGTGGCCAAAGATATCAGGTTCACCATGCCGCGGGGAAAATAATGGGCATGAAGCAGCTGGCTGAAGCCGTTGGTTTCGCCAAACAGCTTGGGTACCCTTCGGGGTCCACCATTTTTGGGGCGGTCCAGATGATTATTTGTACTGCTACACTAAAAACATGGACACAGAGGTGTGTCGTTATATGGCGGACAATGTTGGCTTTCCGAAGTTGGAAGCTATGCTTTCAACTATGTCTAATGAATAATTTTCTGATTCCCTAGCTTATACTCATGTTAAGGTAATTTATATTAGTTTTTGTTTTTAGCTTTGAGTTGCTTTGATGAAATGACTTATCCTTTGTAACTTCATAGGGCCTATTCCTAAGCAAGGCCTTGAAGAACAAGAGAAATGTCGAGGGGAAGCTACCCAGAAAGAAGTAATTAGGCACAGTTCCAAAATATCCGGACTTCGGTTTGATTGTGAAGAAAAGGAAAAATCTTTCAAGATACTAGAAAAAGTCTTTTTGATAGTCGGACCAAAGTCCAAGAAATGCACAAGGAGAAAGCTAGGTTCGAAGCTTCAAATACTGAAAAGAACCAGCACATTGCGTCGCTCGAAGCTAAGCTAGGGCATATGAGAAAGGAGCATGAAGTTGAAATGACGAAGCTGAGGTAGTTATCTACCGAAGTGGCTATCCATCTTAGCAGCGCACAGGTAAAAATTGATGACATGAAGGATCAGATGAGATAAGTCAATTGAGGGGGCTCAATGAAAATTACTGAATCTTGCTAGCCAATTGCCACACACTCGACAATAGATGCCACAATTAGCTGTCGAAGACCTTCTCTACCGCTGGAGCTCCATCCAAAGAGATTTTTTTCAGATGGTGACTTACAAGGTTTGATGAGGTGGGTTCTCAATGAGACCCGTGCTTTCAAAGGTGTCCTCTTGGCTCAAGAGGACTATTGTGCCTAGATAGGTTCCCGAAGCACTACTTCAGTACTACTAAAAGTCAAGTGCAATCATGTGAAGGCTTGCATGGACCCCGACTTTAGAGTCTTTGCTGACCATGTCTAAAGGTCAACTGTCAAAGATTCGAAATGGTCCAAAGATTTCTTAACTGAGATTTGGAAGAACGGCGAAAAATAACTGAGTATTGAGGAATCCATAAAGAATTGAGAGAAGGTACATGCTTTATTAGCTTTGTCTTTTACATTCGCGGAACATGGTCTTGCTAACTTAAAAATTTCTATAGGAAAGGCAAGCAGCCGCGAAAAGGACGTGGACTTCAGGAAAAAGCTTCAAAGCAAGAAATCTGAAGGTTTTTGACTTTTCACTTTTATTAGATTCTAATGAACTTTTTCGAATGTTTTCTTTACTAATCTTTGCTGAAAAGTTTCCACTTCACAAGTAATGATTGAAGTAAAACATACCGAGGCCAAAACCAAGGATGTCGCTGCCGAAGCTAAGGCAATTTCTGCCAGTGTTATGAAGAAAGCTGAAGATGATGCTATCTTGAAGATCTGCGAACAGATTTATGATGAAGCAATGCAGAGTGATCCAGGAAATTGATTGTGTAAAAAGGTGCTTTATTGTAATAATTTGAAGTGTCTAAACTCTTTCCGAAGTTTCTTTGGATGTTTCTTAATATATTTGCAATTATGTTTCACTTCTTCCTTTTCTTTTGAGATGTGTGAAATTTTATGCGTTTTTTAGTCGAAGGTGAAAAACACCTTCCCTTATTTTCACATATTTCAAAATAAAATGTATGTATACACTTTTGGATGTAATGAATCATGGCTCTACATCCCCTTAGGGATGATTTCAAAAATTTTCCTCATCATTATATCGGATGAAACAAAGTATAGCTCTGCATTCCCTTATGAATGACTTCAGAGCTTTGTCTCATTACTTAGATGAAAATAGAAGATAGCTCTGCATTCCCATAGGAACGACTTTAGAGCTTTTCACAATTACTTAGGTGAAACAGAACATAGCTTTGCATTCTGTTAGGAACGACTTCAGAGCTTTTTCACCATTACTTAGGTGAAACAAAATATAGCTTTGCATTCGCTTAGGTATGACTTCGGAGCTTTTTCACCATTACTTAGGAGAAATAGAACATAGCTCTTCATTCCCTTAAGAACGACTTCAGAGCTTTTTCACCATTACTTACGTGAAATAGAACATAGCTATGCATTCCCTTAGGAACGACTTTGGAGCTTTTTTTACTATTAATTAGGTGAAATAGACTGCAACATTCTCACTATTGAGATCGAAGATACTGGATCATCATTGTATCGATTTGCATGATAATAAAAACTTGCGAAAGTGAAAATACAATAGTGGCCTCTTGGTAGCTTCGAGCTCACATACCCAGCCCCCTAGGGTGCTTAATATATGTGTTTTGTCTCTATAACCATGATGTTGAAGGTACGAGTTGTGTCCCTTCTATCCCTTTGTTGTAGGTCTTGCATTGGGAACTTGTGTTGATTAAGGGGACTTGGTCATAGGGAGGCGGTCCTAGGACGAAGGAGGCAGCTAGTGACCACGTACTCATTGCTAGGTTGCTTGAGGCATTTGAGGTCGAAGGTAGATTTGGCCTTGGCTATTGCGACTGAGTTTGGACATATTGTGGGATGTAGGGTCAACAGTATGAAGGTGTACTGAACATCGCTTTTAACTATGAAGGTTATGTAGCTGACGAAGCAAGCTCTCTATGTTTGTTGATGGTATGGTGGCATGTTCTTGTAGTGTGGCCCTTGTCCTCACCACAAAACAAGTAGAATGGTTTTCTCGGGGGCACACTGAACCTGCCACCAAAGTTTTGGCTTCCCCTTCCTCTCGGAGCAGGTGGACGGAATGTGCTATGCGATGGTTGCTGCTGAGAGCTTTCTTGTTGCCCTGACTGACCATGCGACTGGGCCATCCTTTCGTCACCCTGTGGTGGGCTATGGATGCTTCGGACATGTCTTGGATGGAACCTTGCTCTGAAGCCCCTAGCGACTTTGGTGTATCTATGGAACTCTTCCCTTCTTTGGTAGAAATCATTACCAGCCCTTATGTATTCGTCCATTTTCTACAGTAACTTTTCAAGGGAGTGAAGTGGCTTCCTTGCAAAATACTGGGTAGTTGGTCCTGGTCTGAGCCCCTTGACCATAGCTTGGATGACGATGTCATCCTGGACTACTGAAGCCTAAGCCCGAAGCTTGAGAAACCTTCAGACAAATGACTGAAGGTATTCATCTGGCTCCTTGGTGCAATGAAATAAAGCTTGCACAGTGATAGGCTTGGACTGAAAACCTTGGAAGTTGGTAAGAAGCATTTCTTTAAGCTTTGGCCATGAATTAACAGTCCTTGTAAGTGGGTAAGAAGCATTTCTTTAAGCTTCGGACCGCCATGACGAAGGACTTCGCCATGACTGCTGAGTTGCCACCATACGAGGATACATTATCCTCGTAGCTTGTGAGAAACTGCATCGGATCGGTTAGGCCATCATAGATAGGTAGTGTAGGAGGCCTATACAACAGTGGCCATGGTGTGGCTTACAGTTCTGGTGTTAGTGGGGAAGCTACATCATAGGGAAATCTTGGGCATTATATACTTCATGACGAAGATTGTCACGATCGCATCCATCTTAATCTTGATCCCTGAAGTTGTTCAAGTTTTTGTGCGCTTCGATATTGTGCATTTCCTTAGTTGCTTCATCAATCTTCTTTTGGAGCTCGTAAAGGCATACCATTTTCTCTTTATGCTTCTCAACTTGCTGGTGAATGAGTTCAAGGTTGCTAATCTCCTCATCAAGTTCTTCTTCTCAGGGGGTGGTGAACTGATGGCCTTCTTCTTCTGGTTCCTTGCTTCTTTGATGAGAGCTTTGTTCCCTTGATTGGGATCGATCAGTGCAAGGATGGAGCCTATTGCCGCTGCTTTCTTTGATGACATGGTATATGTTGATGTGGTCGTGAGATCACCAGAGGTGGGCGCCAATGTTGGTCACTTGTTTTCAATTGCTACAAGGCATCAAAACCAAGGCAACAGAAAAATTAAGAGACAAGAATCTTCATCCTCAAGGTAGTACACTTTTGGTGTAACAACTTGTGGATGAAGGTTATAATGAATGACAAAAGACGAATTTGTTGTATACTTCATGTTGGGGGCCTTCCTCTTCTGATGGTCCTCAAAAACATAATTAACCATTTGTTTTCAGCATAAGCTATTACAAGAAGCTTTGTCTCCAGGATGCAAGCCTCTTCCTCATGATGAACGCACACGAGATGAAGATAGATCTAAAGATGATAAGAGTAAACGCCAAAGCTGTCGCCAGACGGACAGCTTCGGCTCATAACAGAGACGAAGTATAATGATGATGTTGACCAAAAGACAAAAAGACTGCTTAGTCCTTAATGACTTGTATTATGGTCATACGTGAATATTGGGGACATAAATGTACTTTTACCTGGGCTACGTCTCATGCCTATAAATAGATCAACAGTAGCACCGTACTGTTCACGCTAAATTGCAATCACTCTCTCGCTTCTTCACCTTTGAGCAAGCCGAAGGTATCAATGTAATATGTATTCTGTTGGTATTTTACATGTTCTATGAAATGCAAATATGAATGAATTAGCGAGATACACTTTCTGTATTTGTCTCTTTGCATTCCTGTTTACATATTGAATGATGAAGGCATGTCCTTCATGACCTTCGTCTGATGAACATTATACCCATAGGGAGATAATGCTTCGAAAGACGAAGGTCTCTAACAATTAATAATTGTGTTGCCTTGTTCTTGATTCACATCATTTGAGAACAAGTGACCAACATTGGTGCCCACCTCCGGTGAACTCACTTCCACAAGATTCGGCAAGCGATCATCTTCATCATGCCACTGAAGAAGGCAACAGCGCCAGGGGCTGCTCTGCAGCCACTGGACACCAATCAGGAGACGCTCTCACTAAGAGAAGCAAGGAGCCATAAGAGAAAGTCTGCCAGCCCAACACCTCAGGAGGATGAGTTGGACCAGGAAATTAGAGATCTAGAAGCGACACATCAGCAAGTACAGAGAAAGAGGGAGAAGATGTTTCGGCTAGCCGAACTTCAGAGGAAGATCGACGAAGCCGCTAAAGAAATGCACCACATCGACCAGGATGATCAAAGGTGAGGACCTTAACATAAAGAGCTTCGTTAAGAAACTACAGTCAACGATGATGGATGGTATGATGACCTCTATCATGGTAACTTTGCTTTTGATGATGCTTCTCCCCTGGCAGCAGAGTTGGAGGCTACCCCGTGGCCACCATCATACAAGCCACCCCAACTCCCTATATATGATGGACACTCAGACCAAAGCAATTCCTTATGAGCTACGAAGCAACTATATCATCATCTGGTGGCAACACTGCTGTCATGGCAAAGTCCTTCGTCATGGCAGTCAGGAACGTGGCTCATACTTGGTATTCTTCTATTCGGCCAGGAACAATTACATCATGGCAGAAGCTGAAAGATATGCTAATCACAAGTTTCTAGGGCTTCCAAACAAAGCTAGTGACTGCTCAAGCTCTATTCCAGTGCATTCAAGACCATGAGGAGTACTTGCAAGCGTACGTCCGAAGGTTCTTACGACTAAGAGCCTAGGTGCCAACGATGCCTAATTAAATCATCATCGAGGCCATGATCAAGGGGCTCCGACCAGGGCCAACAGCACAATATTTTGCAAGGAACCCACCATAGACCTTGGAGAAGCTTCTCCAGAAGATGGATGAATACATCCGTCCTAACAATGATTTTCGCTAGAGAAGGGAGGAAGCCTATAGGTATTTTGAGATGACTAGGTGCTTCGGAGGAAGGCTCCACCCTAGGCAAGTCAGAACAATCCACAATCCGAGCTCAAGGGATGACAGGGCAAACCACACTCAAGGCAACCAGCAAAGCTCCCAATCTTTAGGGATGCAACAAAGCTCTTATAGGCCACCAGCTTGAAGGGGTAGAGGAGGAAGAAACTTCGGAGGAAGGTATATTAATCAACCTAGGAGACTGTTTTGCTTATTCTGTGGGGAGGATAAGGGACACATGACAAGGACATGCCAAGTCACGATCCAAAAGCAGAAGGAAATCACTGAAGCCAAAGCACGGCAGAACCAGCCGAAGCAGGTCTTGCATACTGCTTTATGTTATTCCCCATACATCCCTGAGTATGTGGGCAATCAACAACCTACGACGTCTTTGCTTCGGTGAGTCACTCCCAAGCCTCCTGGGCTCATTTGTCACCACCTCCACCACTGGAGCCTACTTTGATCCGTAACCAACAGCCAGAAGGGCATCGTCAGGCTCACAATAGTGCGACACTCGGGAGGAGTCCGATGCTCACAAAGTCAACAGCACTGTGCCCGAGTCAAGGCATATCTACTGAGTGTCTTAATCCAATGTATCTTTACCCTTTTTTGCCTTTTTATTTTTTTGTTCTCAAAAGACAATACAAGGAGGTTTAACCTTCAGCTTGATGTAATAAGTCTGTGGTTACACCATCGAGTGTAACAAAAAAGGATCACAAAGCTCCAAAGTCGTTCCTAAGGGAATGTAGAGCTAAACTACCACCTAAGTGAAAGGTGAAGAACCTCCAAAGTCATTCCTAAGGGGATGCAGAGCTTAAATGCCATCTAAGTCAAAGGTGAAGAAGCTACAAAGTCGTTCCTAAGGGGATACAGAGCTTAGCTCCAAAGTCGTTCCTTAGGGAATGCAGAGCTGAAATACCACCTAAGAAAAAGGTGAAGAGACTCCAAAGTCATTCTAAGGGGATGCAGAGTCTTATCTTTTATGTTTCGCGCGCCAGCATCATTTGCATCATGCCATCACATCATACTACATCATGACATCGCATCATACATCATTTTGCATCAACAAAAGCAGGGAAAAATGGGGGATTTCTCCTTCAGCTTCGGCAAACATTCATGAAAGAGAATTAAAGATGCATGGTTCATGCTTGAAACTACTGCCATGTGAAGATTATGCTTCCGACAATACTATTCCCACATAATGTCCACGCCAAAAATCAAAGAAGGGGGATTTCTTTCTGAAGCATGAAAAGAATGGAAGGTGTTTTTTCGCCGCAGGCTCAAAAACGGTATGTACGAAGGTTCCACGCTTCATAAAGAAATATATTACATCAATATATATACAAATTGTTTACAAGTGTTTCTTGCAAAACTAGGAATCATCTTCTAGGGCATTAAACTAGCAGAGATACAAAGTTTTTAGTCTTCCCTAAGGACTTAATTGGCAGCTTCATTAAGAAGTTTGTCGACAACTTTGTCAATAGCGTCATTAGCAATCTTAATAATGTCCAACGCCTCTTTGACGGACGGGTCAACTTTAGAATTGTATGGTTCGAGAGGTGGAGAGAGCTCAGCTGCATTGAGGCACAAATATCTATCAGTGTCGAAGCTGAAAACTTACGAAAATAAGTTAAAAATGCATACCTATAAGTCTAGCCCGCTCGGCAGCTTCTTCAGCAATTTTGCCTCTTCTGAAGCATCATGAGATTCCTTTTCATTTCTTTTGATGGCTTCATCGACGATTTCTCATCCGCCTTTCAGCCATACTTCGGAATAAAATTTCCCACCTAGGGTAGTAGCTTTGGCTGAAGGGTTTCTGATAGCATCAGATGAAAAGGCAAAGTCTGGCTGAGCTATAGCCTTAGCATGATCGCAACCAGCCTTCTCCAAGATGGATGTGGCCCCACAGCCACCAGCAAAGGCACAAAAATCTCCTCAATCACTAAGAACTTCGAAAGCTTCCACTTTCGCCATTTATCCATTGAATGACTTCATCAAGATTTGCACGAATGAATTTCTACTCAGAGGAATAGGCTCCAACCTTAGCAAAGTTGTTCCTTAATGTCTTAGCGCATTCCATGTTTATTTCATAACATTTTTCTTTGGTGGCACAAAGCTCATCGACAATCTTTTGCGCTCTTGATCTTTCAATTTCACATATCTCATGCTTCACCACTTCAACTTCAAAGTTCCCGGTTGCTTCGGTAACCTTCCTCTTTAGTTCTTGCACTTCGGCTTCATGAGCTTCGGCTTGAGCGGAATGCATGGCCTCGCTAGATTTCAATCTTTCTACTAAAGAAAGTAATATTTTATCCTTCTTAAGAGCTTCATTTCTTAATGTAATAACCTCCGAACGAAGGTTTCCAAGCGCTATTCGACAGCTCTCATCTTCTGCATCTTTCTGGGCTTTCAAAGCCTTGCTTAAAATCAAGCCCTGGAAAAAGAAGAGTGAACATGTAGCGACAATAAGAAAAACCACAAAAATAGTTTGTTGTAATAGAAATAGCAGAATGACAAATCAAAACATACGCCCCTTTAGGCTGTTGTAGGCGAGACTATCTGCGAGCTGATCTTTGGTCATCGCAGACAACCCGAGTTCGAGCTTTGGATACCCCATATGATCCATCATTTCGTGGCAAACATTGATCTCGATACCATCAGGTAGACAGTAGAGGAAATCATCATCATTATCCCATCTATATACCAAGGATCCATGGCGGTACTTCAGCTCTTTAGTGTAATGTTCTGTTTCGGTAGCTTGCTCTATTGATAGTTGCTTTCCCAAAGCATGTTGCACAATGAAATTCAAATCACTGCTAGAAGGTGCTTCGGGAGCAAACACCGAAGGATTCTCTAGAAGGCTCTCTCCCACAAGATTTTCAGGTACAACCTCCGAAGGTCCCACCTCGGCAAGGGCACAAGTGCTGGCAATGACCATCTCTAAGATATCTTCAGTTTTATTGCCAGAAGCTTTGGCAGAAGAAGGAGGCGACGTTTTCATAGATTCTAGAACATCTTCCAAGACACTATCCATCCTCCTCTTCCTTGGAGTTCTTGTGGTAGCTGACAGCTTTGGCAATGCTGTCACCTTCATCTTTGGCTTCTCTGGCACTTTTTCTGCTACCTTTTCTGGCTCTGGCTCTCTGGCCGGGTCTGCAATAGTTTAAATAGGCACATCAGGAACAGTTTCTATGGCCAGGGGGTTGTTTCCACTCTTTCACATAGCTTTGGCACATCAGTCGTCTCGATGCGCCTGGGTCTACCTGTCAAAACCTTGATTTTCTGTGACCTCGATATGCTAGTAGATGATGACGTAGCAGCCTTCCTTTTCCTCCCTTGCTTCTGGGCAGGGTAGCAGTAGTTTGGGTAAATGAACCCAATCACATCAAACACTCTATTCAACCTCTTCTTGTCATGAGCGCCGAAGGCAACCGTCATAGCTTCATCTTCTGCCTTCAAGTACGCTCCAAGTATCTCATCACTTGTTGCTTCTATAGCATCCAACCAATCATCATTTGGTTCATCAAACTGGTTTCTGAACCGAAAAGTATACTTTAGATAAACCAGGCCACCCTAGCTGGATCCAGCAGCGGTCTCCTTCGGCATTTCCCATTCGCTCACAAGAGGCCATACTTTGTAAGCAATATGCTCTTGAACTAAGTCTTTTGTGCCAATATAGGTACACACTATGTTGAAAGCAGCCTGGCACGCTTGCACATCATTCCCAAGTGTAGTGGATGGCCTTCTAATGCCGAAGCAAGACCATATAGGGCGTTGGATAATTCCTTTCACATCTTCCCTCTGTCTCTGGTCGTTCATCACGTAAAACAATTCCTTCATCCAAAAACCTGGCCACCTCTTCCGAAACGTGGGCACATGGTAACTCACCTCAGATCAAGGCATGAAGCTGTAACAACCAAAATTGTTGTGATATTGTTCCTTTCTGGTTGCCTTCGTCTGATAAGACAGATCATGAATATTACAAAAGCATCTTGCATCTGGTTCCAGTCCTTGGCTCCTCATGGCCCAGATAAAAACCCCTACTCTAATAAGAGCTTTGGGGTAATCTAATGAAGGTATATCTCAAATGTTTTCAAAACATCGACTAGCATCTTGTGGAGCGGGAAGCGAAGCCCAGCTTTCATGAAGCTCCTGAAGACTACCACTTCATTGCTTTCTGGCAGGGGAACAGTGTCCTCTCCCCCAACCCTCACTATAGATACATAATGCAAGTATTTGCCTTTCATCGCTTCAATTTGACCTTGCTTGATGGTGGATTTCCCAAAAACAACGTGGCTAGGTCTCCACGGTCGATCTTCGGCATTCTCATTCTCACTCTCAATATCGAAGCTTTCACTATCGCTTGAATCATCAGATAGCCCAGCTAGTATTTCACTGGTGATCTTCTCTACATTGGTCCTTTCCATGGCTTTGTAGAAGCCAGCGAGTGTGGGGTTAGTGCTTTTCTTGTCTTCGACCATTTTGGTGATGGTCGCGTCAGAAAACCAAAGCTCCCAAACAATTAAACTCAGAGAACAGGGAAACCAAAACTGCAGCACGAAAGCTAGATGGCATGAAAAATATTTGCGACACAGCCTTCTATATATGTACTTAGAGCCCCACAGCTTGGTGGGCCCCACAGGTCAGAATGATTCGATATTCTAGCGAAGGGAAGGTGTTTTTTTGAACCTTCGGCTAAAAGCCTTCGTTCACGTCGTAGTCTAAATTTGTTACAATAAAACAAACTAATACTGTGAGGGGCTACTGTTGGGGTCCTTCCTCTTCCGAAGGTCCTCAAAAACATAATCAACTATTTATTTTTAGCGTAAGCTATTACAGGAATCTTTGTCTCTAGGATGCAAGCCCCTTCCTCATGATGAACGCACATGAGACAAAGACAGATCTAAAGTTGATAAGAGTAAACACCGAAGCTATTGCCAGATGGATAGCTTTAGCTCATAACAGAGACGGGGTATAATGATGATGCTGACCGAAAGAGAAAAAGACTGCTTAGACCTTAATGACTTGTATTATGATCATACGTGAATATTGGGGACATAAATGTACTTTTACGTGGGCTACGTCCCGTGCCTATAAATAGATGAACAATAGCACTGTACTGTTCACGCTGAATTGCAATCACTCTCTCGCGTCTTCACCTTCGAGCAAGCTGAAGGTATCACTGTAATATGAATCCTGTTGGTATTTGTACATGTTCTATGAAATGTGAATATGAATGAATTAGCGAGATACAATTACTGTATTTGTCTCTTTGCATTCCTGTTTACATATTGAATGATGAAGGCATGTCCTTCATGACCTTCATCTGATGAACATTATACCCATAGGGAGATAATGCTTCGGAAGACGAAGGTCTCTAACAATTAATAATTGTGTTGCCTTGTTCTTGATTCACAACATTTGAGTACAAGTGACCAACACTTCATTTCAATCCTCTAAAGGTGTTGAAAATCAAGGTAACACGTGTTAATTCGTGAATACCTTTGTCCTCAGGTTGATACTCCTTCAAAGTATAAGTGCGAGTGGCAAAGGTCTTCGAACAAGAGTGCATAACAAAAGTTAAATGTAAAGAGACAAGTGAAATAATACATGAGAGCTTATCTCTATTGCCTTAGCATTTTCAGAATGTCTCTTATTACATTAAATGAATTTACAGTCATACCTTCGGCTCCTGAACATTGAGATGAACAAAGGTTCTTCGAAGGCTAAGTAGTACAAAGTTATGGACCTTGGAAAAGATACTTTGCAGGGCAATGCTCATCTATTTATAGGGGGACGAATCGTCTTTGTACAGATTTACTGTAGTGCCCATCAAGGCTTCGATATGCTGTTCATAAATTATATAGGGTTATTAATATCGTATTTTCTCTGTAATTGGCTTTGTGGGTTTCAACCTTCGTCAATCAGTGGCTTCCTTTTTGACTTTAGTTTGAAGTTAATGCCTTTGGTCAACATTTTTGTCGCTTGTGCATGGACAAAGCGTATTTGTTTACTGCTTTAGTCGAAGGTCAGCTTTGTCGGTAAGAAAACACATTTACTTATAGAAAAGCTATGTGTTAGTCGGCTGATTGTTTCATTGTCAGCAAGTGATCTTCAGCATGGCTTTTGGCGTTTCTTGAAGGCAGACATGCAATACAGTTAATCAGAGGACCTTCAACAACGTAGGCCTCCAACAAGTAGCTAGTAATTTTATAACCTAGCACACTAATTATACAAAATGATACTCACAGTTAATGCATCATGAGGATATAGTATATTCGGCCAACTGTGGTAGTGGCATGAATTGTACTGCTAAAGATATGCCAGTGAGACATTGCCGGAAGGTTCGAGCAAACTGTGGCAAAAAGCCAGCATCTGTCGGTGTTTGTGATGAATCTTGGAAGTCCAGCACCCCTAAAGCCATGCACGTAAGACGTTGCCGGAAGGTACTAGAAAACATGGGCAAGAGGCTCACACCTATTACTGGACACATGCAATCTGAAGATTGTAGCACTAACGGATCTATCTAGGTGGGGGTAAACAATGTAAGTGACAAAAAACTTACGATGTTCAGTAATTTTTGTTTTCATAATATAGAGTAATAAATACATTTATTTAATAACCACTGTATATTGTTCTTTTTCAAGATAAAAATATGCATCTTTTTTAAAATAGTAACAAAGCATAAATGGATCAATAACAACATTAAATATCTAGTAATACTCCTCATGAATCATTTTTATATTTGCTCATTTAAAATCATATTTTTAGTAACAATAATAGAATGTACATTAGTTAATGAAAACTTGTCCACTAAACAACTATAGTTATGTTTTAGCCATATAATGTATTTTTTTTGTTTAGTAACATTTTATAGATTGGCCATAATGATATATATCTGGCCAGTAACATTTATATAGTTTAGAGCTTCTATTTCTAGTAATAAGTATACACTTTTGTTCAATAACAACATTATTATTTCAGTAATAAATATACATTTTTGTTCAGTAATAATCACAAACCGGTCAGTATTTATTTTTGTAGTGTTTGTATATTTAATAACAGTGTACGTTTTTTCCTAGTATCATTTTAGTGTTTTTCTTTTCGAAACAAATTACTGTTATTATCAGTTAGTATTTTTATTTATTTTTTATTAGGATCATGACGCTAATTCTTGTTGTATAACTTTTTTACCGGGTGGAGGGAGCTGTTAGGATGTGTCCTCTACACTAGCCGCGCGGTTAACAGTAACCTGGGTAGGGGTAATCCTAACCGTCTAACTGCGCCCCTGATCGGGGGGCTATCCTAACCGTTGGTTGCAGCCCCCGGTCACACGACGCCATATAAATAGATTAAGGGGGCCGACGGGTTTAGCCAACGCTAATCGCTCGACCATAAACCCTAATCGACACTTTGAGAGGAACCGATCCCCTAGGCGCTCGGAGTGACTGGAATCGCTGTGACTATGTCTCAGATCCCCGTTATCCCATCGGGATCTGAGATTCCCCCTGCAGGCAACATTGGAGGAGCTGATCCACCGCCGATCAACGACGGGAACCAATCTCCTCGACACCAGCAAGGAGATCGACAAGAAGGAGGAGGCGGGTCTTCGCTGCAAGACGCTGCCGCAATGATGGCTAGGAACAACAACGACGGTATGCATACATGTACCCCTCAGTAGAATAGATCTACTCATCATCGAGGTATTTTAGACACGGATTGGTATTCTAGGGACTTAGGAAACGATCCTAAGCACCAGAAATATCTTACAATGGTATCAGAGGGCCACCTAAGAACCCTAGATCTCCTAATCCGCATCGTTTTATGAGATCACAGAAAGGTCTAGGATATATGTGATGAACTCATTTTTTTATCATCATTCATCACCCCGAGAACAGAGATTAGAATAGAAAGAAATAGTTGATGCTCTCGGGTTAGGGTTTTCCCTAACCCTAAGATTTAGGTTTGGCCACTTTAAGGGACATATTATGTCTCGGCCTCAAACCAGAGAGCTCTCACAACTGTTTAGGGTTAGGGTTTTATGACCTAACCCTAATCGGTACATGTCAACAGAGACAAAAAGAGACTCGTGATTTTGAACCACGGTCAAGAACAGATAAGAAAAAAAACAGCAGATCAAAAAGAGAGAAATGTTGCGTCCTGGCGGCCTAGAGACAGAGCTCCTCGGTGGAGGGAGCAGGACGTTTTCTCTGAGATTCAGCCGAACAAAAAAAAGAAATAAAACAAATAAAAGAGAGGTCGTGAGGCATATGATCTTCATTTGGCTAAGGCAAGAAGCCAGCAGATAGCTGCTTGCCAAGCCGTTTGCCAAGAGCTGTTTTGGCCGAGAAAGAACAGATAGAGAGAGAGGAAGTTTTGAGCAGCAGAGCGCGGTCGGCCAGGAGACAACCTGGCGGCCGGCTATTTTGTGGCGGCTAGGGACGTGAATGACAGAAATGAGCTAGGGTTCCACCTCACCCCGAGATTTTAGCTTTTTATAGAACCTGCTACAGTGCATGGAAGATCCTAGCCGTCGGCTTGAATCGGACGGCTACAGGGAGTTTACAGTCATACCTTCGGCTCCTGAACATTGAGATGAACAAAGGTTCTTCGAAGGCTAAGTAGTACAAAGTTATGGACCTTGGAAAAGATACTTTGCAGGGCAATGCTCATCTATTTATAGGGGGACGAATCGTCTTTGTACAGATTTACTGTAGTGCCTGTTGACGCAATGCACAGCCTGCCCTCTAGGGGTCACGGCATCCTTCAATATATAGGAACGAGGTACACAGGATTTACATGGTAACAACTCTAGAGAATCACGGAGGTGCAGCTCCAAGAAATCAGGAAGATAATAACTTCCCAAGAATAGATTGGTTCAGGAAATCAGGGAGATCGCAGCTCCCAAAGATGGATATATCCTTCTATCTTTTAACATCCCCCCTCAATCTGGACGTAGAGACACTAAGTTCAGATTGTTTCTAAAACGAATAAAAGCAGGTGCCGCCAATGGCTTTGTCAATGCATCTGCTAGCTGATCTTTTGTAGCGATGGGCCGTACTTCAAGTTGCTTGGTAGCTACACGTTCACGAACAAAGTGATAATCAACTTCAATATGCTTGGAGCGACGATGAAAAATCGAATTGGCTGATAGATACGTAGCACCAAGATTGTCACACCAGAGAGTAGGAGAACGTGGTTGCGAAACTCCAAGTTCCCGCAATAAAACTTGGAGCCATATAACTTCAGCCGTAGCATCAGCAACGGCTTTATATTCAGATTCAGTGCTTGAGCGAGAAACTGTTGCTTGCTTCCGTGAACTCCAAGAAACAAGATTCCCACCAAAAAATATAACATAGCCACCGGTGCTACGACGATCATCCGGATTACCAGCCCAATCAGCATCTGAAAAAGCACTGAGAAGAGAAGATCCCCTGCGAGTAAATCGGAGACCGAAATCCATAGTTGCATGAAGATAACAAAGAATCCGTTTTACAGCTCCCCAATGAACATCAGTTGGAACAGACATAAATTGGCAAACCCGATTAACACTAAAGGAGATGTCAGGGCGAGTCAATAAAAGATATTGCAAGGCACCCACAACACTTCGATATTTAGTCGCATCATCTGAAGAAAGCTTTTCACCACCATCAAGAGATAATTTTTCAGTGGGAAGCATAGGAGTGGGCACACCGTTGGAAGAAAGCATGTTGGTGTGACTCAATAGATCACGAATATATTTGCGCTGTAGCAACACAATACCATCAGATGTGTGATGGACCTCAATGCCAAGAAAATAGCTAAGTTGTCCAAGATCTTTTACCGCAAAATCAACCCGGAGTTGAACGAGAAGTTTGTCAGTGGCCACTGTTGATGAACTGAGAATAATAATATCATCAACGTAGATAAGAATGTAGATCTGAATACCATCTTGATTAAAGATGAATCAAGATACGTCGGCCTTGGAAGCAGTAAATCCCAATTGTATCAATTTGGAGCTAAGACGGGAAAACCATGCACGGGGCGATTGCTTCAAGCCATACAAGGCTTTGTCCAATTTGCAAACATAGTCCGGATGCTTGGAGTCTAGAAAACCAGGAGGTTGCTTCATATAGACGTCTTCATTAAGAATACCATGAAGAAAAGCATTTTGTATGTCAATCTGACGCATAGACCATCCTCGAGAACAGCGAGAGATAGTAATAGACGAATGGTTGTGGGCTTACCAACCGGACTAAATGTCTCATCATAATCCACACCATACTGCTGGTTGAAACCTTTGGCGACCAGGCGAGCTTTATAGCGATCAATAGATCCATTAGGAAGCTGCTTTAACCGAAATACCCATTTGCAATCAATAAGATTAAGAGTTGGATTAGGGGGAATTGAGTGCCACGTCTTATTTTTCAACAGTGCCTGAAATTCATCATTCATAGCCTGGCGCCAAAAAGGATTTTCCATAGCAATACGATAATTTGTAGGTTCAGTAGGGGACTTAACAACTGACCATGCAACAGTGCCGTCTGTTCGTTTCTTGGGGATCCTGATGTTGTGTTTCAACCTTGTGCCGTATGGATGTGTATCTGGATGGCATTCAGGCGAAGGAGCAGCAGTATCCTGATGCAGTACACGATCAGCAGGCAAGGTGGCCCCGGCAGGTACCTCGGCGGAAGGCAACTGAGGTGAAGCAGACGACCCAGGCACATGTTCTGTTGGTGTAAATGTGCCAGTATTAGCAGGCTGACCAGATGTAGCCAAGGAGGAAGATTCGTCGAGCCTTCTTGTAGCAGAGGTGGTCGCATTTAGCGCAGGTGCTGGCACTGGTGTTGCAACCTGTAGCCATTCTTGAGACTCAGGCAGAGATGAGGTGGCTGGATTTTCTGCATGAACAATGTTAGCAGGCAACGGCATATGCACATGATCATAATTCACATCAGTACTACTAATGTCCGACTGCAATTTGCGCAATGTGGAGGAACAATCGGAATGGGATTGGGCAAGATGAGAAGCTGCTGATCGTGCAAAAGGAAAAATATTTTCATCAAAAACAACATCCCGAGAAATATAGATGCGACCAGATTCTATGTCAAGGCACTTATACCCTTTGTGAAGCGAACTGTATCCAAGAAAAACACATTCTTTGGAGCGAAAAGCAAGTTTGCGATTATTATAAGCTCGAAGATGCGGCCAGCATGCACATCCAAAAATTTTGAGCATGGAGTAATTTGGAGGAGTATTAAGCAGACGCTCTAACGGGCACTTGTTGTCTATGACACGAGTAGGAAGACGATTGATAAGATACGTAGCAGTAAGAAAAGCCTCATCCCAAAATTTTAGAGGAACATGTGCATGGGCAAGAAGAGCTAGGCCAGTTTCAACAATGTGACGGTGTTTACGCTCAGCAGAACCATTTTGTTGATGTGTATGTGGACAAGAAACACGGTGAGCAATGCCAAGCGGGCAAAAAAGAGTGTTATGAATTTTCTGATATTCCCCTCCCCAGTCAGACTGAACACATTTAATTTTTGTGTTTAAAAGACGTTCGACATGAGTTTGAAACTGCCGAAAAATACGAGGGACTTCAGAACGATCATGCATCAAATAGATCCAACAAAACTTACTAAAATCATCGATGAAACTGATATAATATTTGAAACCACCAACAGATTGGGGCGCATGACCCCAGACATCGGAAAAAATCATCTCTAAAGGAGAGGTAGACTGATGAACCGAATTATTATAGGGTAATTGATGACTTTTTGCTAACTGACAAGCATTACAAACTGGAAGGGAAGACTCACTAGGACATAAAATTTTATTAAGATGCAAAATTGACTGGACCACTTGAGATGAGGGATGCCCAAGGCGAGCATGCCATTGGGCACGACTTGGAGTCCTACTAATCAAAGCTTGATGAAGGGTGACGACATCACAAGGCTTGATGGGATATAGGCCGGCCTCACACTTCCCGTCCAGCAGGCTTTTCTTGGTTTGCTGGTCCTTAATGGAAAAATGCCAGGGATGATATTCAAAATATACATCATTATCAAGAGAGAATTTATGAACAGAAAGAAGATGCTTAGCAATTTGTGGAACATGAAGAATATTGCGCAATGCAAGTGGACGCATAGAAGTAGTAATGGAAGAATGGCCAATATGCAAAATGCGCAAACCTGCTCCATTACCGACGTGGACTTGCTCACCACCGTTGTAGCGTTCTCGTATGGCCAGACGATCGAGATCGCTGGTTATGTGATCGGTAGCGCCCGTATCAAGATACCAGTTTGGATCGATCTTGTACGAAGTAGTGGCCGCTAGAGCTGAGGATGAAGGTGTCTCAGTGTAGGATTCATCCATGCGATACCAGCACTTGATTGCTGTATGTCCTTCCTTTTCACAAATTTGACAAGTGGGACGAGAAGATGAGCCATGACCACCGGAAGCGCGAGGAGGCGCACCCCCCCTAGGTGCAAAATGCCCGCGGCCACGAGTGTTGCGGCCACGACCACGATGACCACGACCACCACGCCCAACATAGTTCGCGGACATGCCGGTGTTTAGTTGAATCTCAGCCTGATGCTGGAGTTGTCGTGCTTCGAACGCCATCAGATGGGCGAACACATTGTCAAGCGAGAGAGGATCTGTCTTGGTGGTAATGGAAGTAACAAACGGATCATATTCAGCAGGAAGGCCGGCAAGTAGATAAGAGAGAACCTCATCATCTTGGAGTGGAGTGCCAGCAGCAGCCAGCTCATTTGCCAGCCCTGTAATCTTGCGATAGTAGTCAGCAGCTGTTGAGTCACGCTTCTTTGCCGTAGCGAGTTCAACACGGATCTGAACCGTGCGAGCTCGAGTGGAGGAGGAGAACTTCTTCTGTAGTGAGTCCCACACCTCCTTGGATGAGGTGGCTGCAACCACGTCCCGAAGAACATCTTCAGTCATCGATGAGAGAAGTCCGCTGAGAAGCTGCTGATCTTGATCATACCAGCGTATATATGCTGGATTTGCCACTTGCGCAGCACCAGTCGCCGTTGAAGAGGCGATCAGTTGGGCAGGCGCCGGCAATGTGCCATCAAGATAACCCATGAGTTTCGCGCTCCTGAGGAACGGAACAAGTTGGGCGCGCCATAGAAGATAGTTGCTCTTGGTAAGACGGATGGTTACCACATGGTGCAGAGGAATTGGAACGTAGGCAGATTGGAATGCTGGAGCGTTGGTAGTCATGGTGGAAGGGGAGGAGGCGGAAAAAAGAGAGGAGTCTGTGGACATCTGGGATCGATAGTTGGCTCCTATACCATGTTGACGCAATGCACAGCCTGCCCTCTAGGGGTCACGACATCCTTCAATATATAGGAACGAGGTACACAGGATTTACATGGTAACAACTCTAGAGAATCACGGAGGTGCAGCTCCAAGAAATCAGGAAGATAATAACTTCCCAAGAATAGATTGGTTCAGGAAATCAGGGAGATCGCAGCTCCCAAAGATGGATATATCCTTCTATCTTTTAACAGTGCCCATCAAGGCTTCGATATGCTGTTCATAAATTATATAGGGTTAATATCGTATTTTCTCTGTAATTGGCTTTGTGGGTTTCAACCTTCGTCAATCAGTGGCTTCTTTTTCGACTTTAGTTTGAAGTTAATGCCTTTGGTCAACATTTTTGTCGCTTGTGCATGGACAAAGCGTATTTATTTACTGCTTTAGTCGAAGGTCAGCTTTGTCGGTAAGAAGATATGTTCCTGAAACACATTTACTTATAGAAAATCTATGTGTTAGTCGGCTGATTGTTTCATTGTCAGCAAGTGATCTTCAGCATGGCTTTTGGCGTTTCTTGAAGGCAGACATGCAATACAGTTAATCAGAGGACCTTCAACAATGTAGGCCTCCAACAAGTAGCTAGTAATTTTATAACCTAGCACACTAATTATACATAATGGTACTCACAGTTAATGCATCATGAGGATATAGTATATTCGGCCAACTGTGGTAGTGGCATGAATTGTACTGCTAAAGATATGCCAGTGAGACATTGCCGGAAGGTTCGAGCAAACCGTGGCAAAAAGCCAGCATCTGTCGGTGTTTGTGATGAATCTTGGAAGTCCAGCACCCCTAAAGCCATGCACGTAAGACGTTGCCGGAAGGTACTAGAAAACATGGGCAAGAGGCTCACACCTATTACTGGACACATGCAATCTGAAGATTGTAGCACTAACGGATCTATCTAGGTGGGGGTAGACAATGTAAGTGACAAAAAACTTACGATGTTCTGTAATTTTTGTTTTCATAATATAGAGTAATAAATACATTTATTTAATAACCACTGTATATTGTTCTTTTTCAAGATGAAAATATGCATCTTTTTTAAAATAGTAACAAAGCATAAATGGATCAATAACAACATTAAATATCTAGTAATACTCCTCATGAATCATTTTTATATTTGCTCATTTAAAATCATATTTTTAGTAACAATAATAGAATGTACAATAGTTAATGAAAACTTGTCCACTAAACAACAATAGTTATGTTTTAGCCATATAATGTATTATTTTTTGTTTAGTAACATTTTATAGATTGGCCATAATGATATATATCTGGCCAGTAACATTTATATAGTTTAGAGCTTCTATTTCTAGTAATAAGTATACACTTTTGTTCAATAACAACAGTATTATTTCAGTAATAAATATACATTTTTGTTCAAAGAAAACTATAGAGTGGAATGGTTGATAAACTGTCTATTTGGTTTGAAAAGGAGTTTATCAACCTACTATTTTACGGTAAAGGAATAACAACTGACTTACTAAACAAGTACTACTGCCTTAACGGACCGGGCATATGCGGTAGAAGATCGAGCAACAAGCTAGTCATTTACTAAGGAGTTGCTCTCTCTACTATCTATGCCCTACTACTGTTTCCCGATTCCTAGCTCATGTTGACTCCGTTCCACTCACTACGGGATACACTCCCAGAGTAGTTGGAGCATATCCCTCCGTATCATTCCACTTGTGTTTACGATTTCCATACCTGTCCGGGAGGTGAAGCAGAGGAAGGGCACCCCTCGTCTATACGATAGGGAATATATCGATAGAAATATCGGGAATAGCTCAGTTCGGGTATGTGCGGAGGGAGGGCATTGAATTCTATGTGCAACAGCAAGGGATGTATTACCTTTGCATAACAGCAAAGGAATACCTATCTATATGAGCTATATGTGTTATAGTTGAATTCCTCCCTTTGGTCGGATACTATTATCTACTTATTTAGGGTGGCCTCCACTCGGGCTTGACCTCGTTCCGGTCTTACCTACCCTCGAGTCCGATCTCGGGTAGGCGCTTAGGCAAGGTTAGAATAAGAAGGGCACCCCCATTCCAACAACACAAACCGGTCAATATTTATTTTTGTAGTGTTTGTATATTTAATAACACTGTACGTTTTTTCCTAGTATCATTTTAGTGTTTTTCTTTTCGTAACAAATTACAGTTATTATCAGTTAGTATTTTTATTTTTTTTATTAGGATCATGACGCTAATTCTTGTTGTATAACTTTTTTACCGGGTGGAGGGAGCTGGGTGGAGGGAGCTGTTAGGATGTGTCCTCTACACTAGCCGGTTAACAGTAACCGGGGTAGGGGTAATCCTAACCGTCTAACTGCGCCCCTGATCGGGGGGCTATCCTAACCGTTGGTTGCAGCCCCCGGTCACACGACGCCATATAAATAGATTAAGGGGGCCGACGGGTTTAGCCAACGCTAATCGCTCGACCATAAACCCTAATCGACACTTTGAGAGGAACCGATCCCCTAGGCGCTCGGAGTGACTGGAATCGCTGTGACTATGTCTAAGATCCCCGTTATCCCATCGGGATCTGAGATTCCCCCTGCAGGCAACATTGGAGGAGCTGATCCACCGCCGATCAACGACAGGAACCAATCTCCTCGACACCAGCAAGGAGATCGACAAGAAGGAGGAGGCGGGTCTTCGCTGCAAGACGCTGCCGCAATGATGGCTAGGAACAACAACGACGGTATGCATACATGTACCCCTTAGTAGAATAGATCTACTCATCATCGAGGTATTTTAGACACGGATTGGTATTCTAGGGACTTAGGAAACAATCCTAAGCACCAGAAATATCTTACAATGGTATCAGAGGGCCACCTAAGAACCCTAGATCTCCTAATCCGCATCGTTTTATGAGATCACAGAAAGGTCTAGGATATATGTGATGAACTCATTTTTTTTATCATCATTCATCACCCCGAGAACAGAGATTAGAATAGAAAGAAATAGTTGATGCTCTCGGGTTAGGGTTTTCCCTAACCCTAAGATTTAGGTTTGGCCACTTTAAGGGACATATTATGTCTCGGCCTCAAACCAGAGAGCTCTCACAACTGTTTAGGGTTAGGGTTTTATGACCTAACCCTAATCGGTACATGTCAACAGAGACAAAAAGAGACTCGTGATTTTGAACCACGGTCAAGAACAGATAAGAAAAAAACAGCAGATCAAAAAGAGAGAAATGTTGCGTCCTAGCGGCCTAGAGACAGAGCTCCTCGGTGGAGGGAGCAGGACGTTTTCTCTGAGATTCAGCCGAACAAAAAAAAAGAAATAAAACAAATAAAAGAGAGGTCGTGAGGCATATGATCTTCATTTGGCTAAGGCAAGAAGCCAGCAGATAGCTGCTTGCCAAGCCGTTTGCCAAGAGCTGTTTTGGCCGAGAAAGAACAGATAGAGAGAGAGGAAGTTTTGAGCAGCAGAGCGCGGTCGGCCAGGAGACAACCTGGCGGCCGGCTGTTTTGTGGCGGCTAGGGACGTGAATGACAGAAATGAGCTAGGGTTCCACCTCACCCCGAGATTTTAGCTTTTTATAGAACCTGCTACAGTGCATGGAAGATCCTAGCTGTCGGCTTGAATCGGACGGCTACAGGGAGTTTGGGCGTGCGCCACACTCCGCGCATGGGCCATATGCGCGGCCCAGGCCCAGGTTGCGGCCTGGGCGCGCAACCATAGGCCGGCTAGGCCGCCAGAGCCACCTGGGCGCGTTTTCCCCCCGCGTCCGGGCCCGTGCTCCCTCCAGCTTTGGGCCGCAGTCTCCTGGCCGAGCTAGGCCATGGTGGGTCAAGTTCAAGGCCGACCAGGCCGCCAGCCAGGGCCCTTATGGCCATTCTATTTTCAGCGATTTATTTTTTCTCTAGAAATAGTGAAACTAGATTAAAAAAAAGTACAGAAAATTACAGAAATATATTTTTCTCAGTTGTAGAAAATTACAGAGAATGTTGGACTATTTTATTCCGCTGCGTACTTTGGTACTTTTATTTATATTTTATGCAATTTTTCCAGTTAATTATGAAACCAACGTGGATTGATTATTGTTTAAATTGCATAGAATTCAGAAAATTTTGTGGTGATTGAATATTTCAACCAACGTTGAATATTGTTTCCACAATTTTATACAAGTTTATGTTTTCTTGATCATCCAACGATGGTTTAGAAATTTTTTTGTGATCAGAAATTTTCATAGATATGGCATGATATTATTTGACCAACGTTGAATATTTAATTCATGCATGTTCTATGATTCAGTATTCAGTATTTATTTCAGATGTCCTAAATATTTTCTATTTTTAATTTTGCAAAGGTGCTCATACCGCCATGCTGATTAGCCAGATTGCTCAGATGAAACCGCTAGATGGTAGTAATTACCATTCTTGGCGGGAGGATATAGACATGATAACCAAAGTGGGTGAGATAGATTACGCACTGAGGTTTGATAAACCAGTTGAGCCCACAGTGGGCACTCCCAACTATGACCACAGGTGGATGCAATACAACATTGACAAGGTCAAGTGGGAGAGATCAAATGACAAATGTATGATTATTCTTAAGAGGAGCATCAAGGAGCCTCTTAAGAGTTCCATACCAGAGTGCGAGACTGCCAAAGAATACCTTGAGAGGGTAGCCTCTCATCACCAAGGGTCTTTTAAGGCTTATGCTTGCTCTCTAATGACAGAATTTGTCAATGCAAAATACGATGGAAATGGTGTCAGACCATTCATTCAGAAAATGATATCCATTGTAGCTAAGATAAACAAGTACCTCGGGTCTCCTTTACACGAGGAATTTGTAGTGTTTATGATAATGAAGTCTCTACCTAAGGAGTTTGAGACTTTTCACATACAGTACAACACCAGTGTCACTGATAAGTGGAATATAGACCAACTCTTGGCACAGTGTGTCCAGGAGGAAGAGAGGTTAAAGCAGACTGGAGACTCTGTCAACCTCATCAAAGGCAATATCCCCAGACAGAACAAGAACTCAAAGAAAAAGTTCAAGAAGCAAGGTAAACAGAATAACCAGGCTTCCTCGAGCAATAATAATCAGCCAAGACAAGGAGGCAGTTTCTCAGTTCCCCCTGATACCTGCCTCTATTGCAAGAAGACAGGTCATCACAAGAGAAAGTGCCCTGAATTCCTGCAGTATCTACTAGAGAGTGGTAAGGACCAAGTTACTTTTGTAAATGAGTCTTTATACTTAGAATATCCCAGTTATTCTTGGTGGATTGACTCAGGTGCAACTGTTCATGTTGCAAACTCTCTACAGGGACCCCGTACAAGCCAAAGGCTCCCAAAGGGCCGAAGAACAATTAGAGTGGCAAATGGAGTTGAAGCAGCAGTCGAGGCCATTGGAGATATACATCTTAAATTAGTTAATGGTTTTGTACTGCTGTTGAGAGACGTACTTTATGTACCTTCCTTGCGAAGGAACCTTATTTCAGTTTCTAGATTAGATGATCAGCACATTCATTGCCATTTTGGTGATAGACAGTGTGTTATTCAGTTTGATAATAAAGATGTTGGTCTCGCCATCCGACGAGATATGCTTTATTTACTTTCGCAAAGTGATGTTATTAATGTATTAGATACGCCAGAAAACAATCCAGCCAGCAGTGGCAGGAAAAGAAAACGAAGTGATGGAGAAACCTCGTCGAAATTATGGCACTATCGTTTGGGCCACATTTCGAGGGGGAGAATATAAAGTCTTGTTAAGGAACAGATTCTCCATCCCCTAGACTTCACAGACTTAGAGCAATGTAGAGATTGCATTAAGGGTAAATTTGCGAAGCAGATTAAGAAAGATGCTAAGCATAGTACGAGAGTGTTAGAAATTATTCATACAGATAACTGTGGTCCTTTTCCAGTTAGGACAGTAGATGGGTTTAATTCGTTCATAACCTTCACAGATGACTACTCTCGCTACGGTTATATTTATCCCATTAAGGAAAGATCAGAAGCTTTAGACAAGTTTAAACAGTTCAAGGCTGAAGTAGAAAATCAACACGATTTGAAGATAAAGATTGTTCGATCAGATCGTGGGGGAAGTACTATGGGCGCCATACCGAGTATGGCCAGGTCCCAGGACCTTTCGCGAGGTTCCTAAGAGAAAATGGTATTGTTGCTCAGTATTCAACACCTGGCGAACCACAGCAGAATGGGGTTGCTGAAAGGCGTAACAGAACGCTAATGGATATGGTAAGGAGTATGCTAAGTTACTCTAACCTGCCATTGGGTCTATGGATGGAGGCTTTAAAAACCGCTATGCATATACTCAACAGAGTTCCTAGTAAATCAGTGGCTAGAACTCCATATGAGTTGTGGACGGGCAGAAAACCCACACTCAACTATTTCCACATATGGGGTTGTCCAGCAGAAGCTAGAATATTTAATACTGGATAGGGAAAGCTAGATGAGAGAACCACTAGCTGCCATTTTATTGGCTACCCTGACAGATCGAAGGGTTACAGATTTTACTGCCCTGACAGACAAACCAAGTTCATAGAAACTAGACATGCCATTTTCTTAGAGGATGACATGATCAAGGGGAGTAAGGTACTCAGAGAGGTTGACCTTCAGGAAAAGAGGTCATATGTCCCGTTTCCGATGGTTGAAGAACCATACTTCTCGATACCCACCGTGGTTCCACCAACAGTCACACCTACTATGGGTGAAACCCCTGCTGCAAATGTGGCATCATCTAGTGCAACTACTACAGAGCAAGTAGCTTCACCTTCTGCGCATATTGGCCCTGAGCCAGTTGCACAGGATAGTTCAGAAGATGGTGATAGTGTTGCGCCAAGTGATGCACCATTGCAGGAGCCCTAGGTAGAATCTGAACCAGAACTAGAACTGTAATACTCCAAATTGTATACCAGGAATAATAGAGAGTTATTCTCATTTTTTGTGTGTCTCATATGCATCATAAAAAGAGCACCTATGTAATTGAGTGTGACCAAATAAAACAATGATTCTAAAATAAAAGAAAGTGCATATGTTGGAGTTTTTATGTTTGAGCATTGAATAAAAATAATAAGGATAATAATAAAAATACAACAATGACTAAGTTGGATTAAACCCTAAATTGAAATTAGGGTTTGAAAATAAAGGAAAAGAGAAGGGATATGAAAATATAAATAATATATGTATAGTTATATTTCTAAAATTAGTACTTCTAATCTCACAATATAATTTGAGGAGAAGTTTGTCACAAGTTTAAATTTAAACCAGGATTAAATTTGGATTGGAAAGGGAGGAAAGGAAATAGAAAAAAAAAATGAATAAATAAAAGAAAAAGGATAAAACTTCATATGGGCCGGCTGCTCCTATTTCGGCCCACTCCCTAACCTTCACTGCGCGGCCCAAGAATCCCCCTTTCCTGCTGCGCGATATCACACTGGCAAGTGGGCCCCACTGGCCATTCCCTCAGCCTCCGCTGACACGCGCTCGACCGGGGTTTGGGTTCCACTGTCACGTGGGCCCGTTTGTCATTGACTCCGCCTCGCGCCCTCGCTCTCATCCTGTCTCTGGCGCGCGGGCCCCCAAAGCCAGCTTACCAACGCCCGAACGCGCCGACTGGTGGGTCCGTCTCGTCAGCGTCCTCACGTACGCGCCGCGCTCGAATCGCCTCAACGGCCGCCGAAGCTTGGGCCGGAATCTCCGCCGTGGCGTGCTCCTCCGCGGCATAAGAGCTTCACCGTGCGGCAGCCCCTTTCATTGCGCTCCTCCCTTCGTGCTCGACGATTCCGCGAGTGTCGTTCACAGTCACAGCCGATTTGGCGGTACGAGAGAGAGAGAGAGCTCGAGCGCCGGGGAGGTTTGCCGCCGCAGCCGACTCGGGCGCACACCGCCGACTTGGCCTTGAGAAACCGTCCAGGCGAAGAGTGGGGCGCCCGGGAAGGTTTTACCCTCACTGCCGGGGTGTCTTGCGCATCGGAGGTTCGGCAATCGCTCACCGTTGTTGGAGCTCCGCCGCGGGACCGCGCCATCGCGTGGACAGGGAATTCCTCGCCGCAAATCGAGGTAATTGGTGTACCATCTTCTCCGCCTTTCATTGGTCGAAGTGTAGGGCAGTTGAATTTGGAGATTTGCGCTCCGATGCGGGGAATCGATGGCGTCCGGCGAGGTTCCGCCGTGTTGGGGCGGCGGCGCCACTGTTTTTGCGGCGGGGGAAGGAAGACGGTCTCCTGACCGTTGAAATCCTAGCGGACGGCCTGGATTAGAACACAACGTACCCCTTCACGCGTGTGATCCTGACCGCTGGATTAGATCGGACGGGTCGTGGGAGTTCCAGGGTAATTAAATCTTCGCCGTAGATTGCAGATCGGGCGGACCGCGTTGCGTACCCCCCTTCGCGGGCGGCCAGATCTAATCTGGAGCGCACGCCTTAGATCGGACGGCCGAAATGGCTTCATACCGCTTCGGCTTGTAGTTTTGCAAAAGAGACCCTCTATTTTAGGTGATTCAACCCGCCGTCCTACTGCATAGTGTTCTGAGTCTTAGGAATTCTTCTGGTTTAGCCCCTGCGCTTTCTGGAATTTGAGGCCCGATCCAGAGAGTATTAAAAATCAGAAATTAAATTCAGAAATTCATTTTTAGTGCAAAAATAAATGTTAAACTTGTTTAATTCATAATAAATGCATATGAACTCCAAATTGGTCCATTCCAGTTCCTAAATTTTTGTAATAATATTGTCTACCCATTAGTGCCTCTGTTTTGACATGACAAACACAATAAAATTATTCTTTCACTTAATCTTGTATTAAATACATAAAACCTTAGAAAATCCATAACTTAAAATATATAACTCCAAATTTGATGATTCCAGTTCCTGTGATCTTATTTTAATGTCTAGTTTATTACTGTATATTCTATTTGCATGTTTGGTGTGATGATAATTTATGCTATGCCATGTATGTATTGTATTGATGCGAGTAGACGAGCAACCCACTGTGGAACCAGAGCTTCAACAAGTTGAAGTAGCTGAGCAGGAGCTCGTTGAAGGCAAGTTGTGCCCTTGATCACTTCTTTTACCCATTCATGTTCTTATTGTTCATAATGATCTGCATAGGATAATTTTGCTGGGACCCATTAGGATACCCTAGATTTTGACTATCTTTATACCTTGTTTTACCACTGGTTTTACTACTAAAGTTTTGGGTAGTACATGCTATTGCTTTATGTGGATTTGGGTATATAGATATTCATCACTTATTGTTATACTATCTATTGTTATCTGTTTTATTATTCCTTGTTCATGTTAAGATCATTATGTTAATGGGAACATGGAGAACCACCCGGGAAAACAGTGCTACCACAAGGGTGGAATGGGACGCCCTTGGCTGATTAACTAGGAAAGCTAGGGGAGGGCTACCTTACCCGAAAGGGGCAAGGGCAGTAGGGGAGAGGTCAGTGCGGGGAGGTCCCTGGTTGATTTTGCTGCGATGGCTATCAGCCAGGAACCCTTTACTGGATCTTCCCATAAACTGTAGCGGGTAGTCTGAAGCTAGTGGAACTTTGTAAAGGCCTCGTAGTGGTACCCTGCCTCGCTTCCTAGGTAGAGGTGTATGGAGTCTGATCAACTCTGTGGCAAATGGGTAACACGACTTGTGGGTAAAGATGCGCAACCTCTGCAGAGTGTAAAACTGGTATACTAGCCGTGCTCACGGTCATGAGCGGCTCGGACACTCACATGATTAAATTATGGAACTTAAACTTAACCTGTCATTTCATTGCATTTGGGATTATTTTATTATTACTTTTACTTATTATTATTATGGTTTGGTATTTACTTACACTTAGTAACTGCTAATAAAATTTTGACCAACTTATAAAAGCAATGCTCAGCTTCAGCCTTTATTTCATTGATCAGCCTTACACTTCATGAACTCCCACCTTTGGTGAGTTCATGTCACATTATTCCCCACGACTTGTTGAGCTATGATCGTATGTGAGCTCACTCTTGCTGTCTCACACCCCCCCCCACAGGAGAAGAGCAGGTGGTTCAGGAGGAGCCGCCTAACACTGAGGAGTTCGATCTGATCTAGGTGGCGTTTCTCAGTCGACATTGGCGCCATCGATCCTTAGTTCGTTTTATCTTTATTATTTTATTTTGTAATAAGACTTCCGCTATGTAATAAATACTCTGATGTTTTATGACATTTATCTCTATACACTCTGTTATTATATATGTTGTCTTCTTGGCGCATGTATGAGATGCACCCGGCTTTGTCCTTTAAAACCGGGTGTTACAGAAGTGGTATCAGAGGAAATGTTGACTGTAGGACGAAACCTAGATAGAAATGGACAAACCCTTACCTACTTATCTCATTCTGAATCATTCTACACTTACCTTACTCTGAATCTTTCTATACTTATCTTAATCCTGTCTCACCTTCTACTGTTCTACTCTGATCATTCTTAACTTTTCTATTCTAAGACAAGATGGATTTCACACCTTGGAATCCCTACCCCTATGACAATTTTAAGAGATAGGAAGCCTAAGACAAAATTAAAACTATTTTCTCTATTAAAAATGTTGGTTGGTTGTACTGGTGCTAAATGTTTGATTTGCTTCTTTGATTGATTGAATTATTATAGATGGACATCTTAGCATGTACCAACATAAGGTATTGAATTAGCTATAGTAGGTGACATATTAATCTGCTTAGCTAATAAATCCCCCAGAGTAACAAGATTGTAATTACTGCCTTGTCTACTGCTCTTTCTTACCATATGTATCTAACTCAGATGGTCAATACCAGGAGGGGTGGTGGAATTGACTTGCCTCCTAACCAACACACTCGAAGACAACCTCAGCCACAGCCTGCAGGGATGAATCCTCCCAATCCTCCACCAGGCGGAGTTGACCCACTGGTTGCTGCTCAGATGGCGATGATGCAGCAGATGGCAGACACCATGGCTGATATGCGTGCCCAGATGCAGCAAGAACGCCAGGAGATGCGTCAAGAAAGAGAAGATATACGCCAAGAGCTGCGCCAGGAGAGAGATGAGATACGTCAAGAAAGGAGGGCGCAACAACAGCAGCTGCAACAACAACTTCAACAACAGCAGCAACAGCAGCAAGTGCCATTGCCTCCACCACCACCACCAGTTCCACCTCGTGATAAGCACCGAGAGTTTATGAGTCACAAGCCACCAACCTTCGCCAGCTCGCCAGATCCACTTGATGCAGACGATTGGTTGAAGTCAATTGAGAAGATGCTGAATATTGCACAGTGCACTGATCGGGAGAAGGTCTTATATGCTTCTGGACGTCTGACTGGTCCTGCTGCTGACTGGTGGGATTCTTATACAGCTGCCCATGATGCTGCAGACACTATTACTTGGGCAGAGTTCAGTACACAATTCAGGAACTACCATATCCCAGCTGGGATGATAAAGATCAAGAAGAAGGAATTTCTGTCATTAAAGCAAGGAAGCATGTCAGTCAGCGAGTACAGAGACAAATTCATTCAGTTGTCGAGGTATGCTCCAGAGGAAGTTGCTGAGGATGAAAGGAAGCAGGAGCATTTTATTGAAGGACTTAATGGACCCTTGCAGTACGCACTGGTGGCACACACTTTTCCATCATTTCAGAGACTGTTGGATAAGGCCCTGGCTATTGAACACAAGCGTGTTCAATTGGGAGATTTGAAGAGGAAGGCTATCTCACAGGGACAGGGTAGCAGCAGTGTTCGTCCCCGCTACAGTTCACCACAGAGTACACCGCCTCGACCAGGGGGACCACGCCCAGTTCAGCAGTCACCGCTGAGGACACCTACTCGACAGGCTACCCCCACGGGCACCCCGACGAAGTTTGCAGGACAGAGTCCGGGCACTCAATGTTTCAAGTGTGGGAAGATTGGTCATTATGCAAATGTCTGCCCACAGAGGATTGCTACTACTCCAGCCCCGAACAAGCAACAGACCCCTGGCAAGGGATATTCTATAGCCAGGGTGAATCAAGTCAGCGTTGATGATACTCCTGATGGTGGTGACCTCGTAATTGGTATGTTTTATGTTAATGCAATTCCTGCAACCATATTATTTGATTCTGGTGCTACACATTCATTCATGTCTGCTAGATATGCCAACACAAATGAAATACCACTGCTAAATATGAGAAAACCCCTGATAGTAATTACACCTAAAGGGCCTGTTGAGGCAAATCAGATGACACGTAGATTGACATTAACTATTATGGGTAGAGATTTTGGAGCTACTGCTATAATATTGGAGTCAAGCAGTATAGATTTAATCCTCGGTATGTCATGGCTAAGGAAGGCAAAGGCCGTTATAGCATGTGGTAGAGGTACCATAGAACTTACTACCACTAAAGGAGAAAGGTTCCAAGTTAATATTGCAGTAACCTCCTCATCCATGCGTGCAATGTTCTTTATGCCGGAGGAGTTTGTTGGTGACAACATCCGGGTGGTTAGAGATTTTCCGGATGTCTTTCCAGAGGAGTTACCAGGGATGCCACCTGATAGAGAAGTTGAGTTTGTTATTGATCTCTTACCTGGAACCGCCCCTATTTCTAAACGGCCATATAGAATGTCCGTAGAGGAGTTGAAGGAACTGAAGAAGCAGTTAACGGAGTTACAAGAGGCTGGTTATATTCGTCCAAGTTCCTCACCTTGGGGAGCACCGGTGTTATTTGTGCAGAAGAAGGATGGTTCGCAACGGATGTGTGTGGATTATAGATCTCTTAATGATGTTACGGTGAAGAACAAGTATCCGTTGCCCCGTATTGAGGATTTATTTGATCAGATGAGAGGAGCCAGGGTATTCTCGAAGATTGATCTCCGATCGGGATACCATCAGATGAAGATTAGACCATCGGATATTCCTAAGACGGCTTTCTCAACTCGATATGGACTATATGAGTTTACTGTTATGTCGTTTGGACTAACCAATGCACCAGCTTACTTCATGAATTTGATGAATAAGGTGTTTATGGAGTATTTGGACAGGTTCGTCGTGGTATTCATCGACGATATCCTTATCTATTCTAAGAATGAGAGTGACCACGAAGAACATCTAAGGTTGGTGCTACAGAAGTTACGAGATAATGAGCTCTACGCTAAGTTTAGCAAGTGTGAGTTTTGGATTGACAGGGTGCCATTTCTTGGTCATATTATTTCTAATGGAGGAATAGCAGTGGATCCTGCTAAAGTGAAGGAGATAATGGAATGGAGAGTGCCCACTACAGTTACTGAGATTCGGAGTTTCTTGGGACTCGCAGGATATTATCGGAGATTTATTGAGGGATTCTCTAAGATTGCCAAGCCTATGACCTCGCTTTTGGAGAAAGGAAAAGAGTTTAAGTGGGATGAGAAATGTCAAGAGAGCTTTGATCAATTGAAGGAAAGATTGATGTCTCCACCAGTATTGGTTATGCCAGATCTACAGAAAGGATTTGACATTTATTGTGATGCATGTGGCCAAGGACTTGGATGTGTGCTTATGCAAGAAGGTCATGTGATTGCCTATGCATCTCGTCAGTTGCGGAAGCATGAATTGAATTACCCCACTCATGACTTGGAATTAGCAGCGGTTGTGCATGCACTGAAGATTTGGAGACACTACATCATGGGAACTAAGTGCCAAGTATATACGGATCATAAGAGTTTGAAGTATATATTCACGCAGAAGGATCTCAACCTTAGGCAACGCCGTTGGTTGGAGCTCATCAAGGATTATGATTTGGAGATTCACTATCATCCGGGCAAGGCAAATTTGGTTGCAGATGCCTTGAGTCGGAAGGAGCATGTTCACTCCGCTTTCGTTGTCCAGCTACCTGAAGAGTTGGCAAAAGACTTTGAGAGACTCAATTTGGGAATTGTTACTCATACTGAAGGAGTTACCATTGAGTTGGAACCTACCTTGGAGCAAGAGATTCGTAAAGGTCAGGTTGGTGATGCTAAGATTCAAGAGATTAGGGATCTTATTACCGAAGGAAGAGTTCCGGAGTTCACGGAGGATGAGCAAGGTACCATATGGTTCAAAGATCGGATATGTGTTCCAGAAATTGATAGCCTCCGGGAGACTATATTGAAAGAAGCTCATGATTCTGATTACTCCATCCACCCTGGAAGCACTAAGATGTATCAAGATTTGAAGCGAAAGTATTGGTGGTATGGACTGAAAAGAGATGTGGCTGCTCATGTGGCTAAGTGTGATGTATGTCAAAGAGTCAAGGCCGAACATCAAAGACCCGCTGGATTATTGCACCCATTGAAGATACCTGAGTGGAAATGGGAAGAAATTGGTATGGATTTTATCGTTGGACTACCCCGCACTCCAGCAGGATATGACTCTATTTGGGTAATTGTGGACAGATTGACCAAGGTGGCTCATTTTATACCTGTGAGGACTAATTACACGGGAGCCAAGCTAGCAGAGTTGTATATGACTCGGATAGTTTGTCTACATGGAGTGCCTAAGAAGATAGTGTCTGATCGAGGATCACAATTTACTTCTCGATTTTGGAAGAAGTTGCATGAGAGCCTGGACACAAAGTTGAATTTCAGTTCAGCCTACCATCCCCAGACTGATGGACAGACAGAGAGAACCAATCAAGTGTTGGAGGATATGTTAAGAGCTTGTGCTCTTAAACATGGTGGCAGTTGGGAGAAGAGTTTACCATATGCTGAGTTTTCTTATAATAATAGCTATCAGGCCAGTTTGAAGATGTCACCATTTGAAGCTCTGTATGGTAGAAAATGCAGGACTCCATTATATTGGGATCAGACTGGAGAAAGACAGTTCTTTGGGCCTGAGCTTATACAAGAGGCAGAAGAACAAGTCCGGATGATAAGAGAAAATTTGAGGATTGCACAATCAAGGCAAAAGAGCTATGCTGATAATAGGAGAAGACTCCTGGAGTTTAAGGAGGGTGATCATGTCTATTTGAAGGTGTCACCGCTTCGTGGTATGAGGAGATTTAAAGTTAAGGGAAAGTTGTCCCCTCGCTTCATTGGACCTTTCTTGATCTTAAAGCGAGTGGGAGAGGTTGCATATCAACTAGAGTTACCCAATCATCTGTCAGATGTACATGATGTGTTTCATGTGTCTCAGCTAAAGAAGTGCCTCAGGGTACCTGAGGAGCAGCTATCAATGGAAGACCTCAGTGTTCAAGATGATCTGACTTATGCTGAGTACCCCATCAAGATTTTGGACACTTTGACTCGAGTTACAAGAAATAAGGTGATAAAGATGTGCAAAGTTCAATGGAGCCACCACGGTGAAGATGAAGCAACTTGGGAAAGAGAAGAAGAGCTTCGTATAGATTTTCCCCACCTTTTCCCTAGTTCTTCTTAAATCTCGAGGACGAGATTATTTTTAAGGGGGGTAGGATTTGTAATACTCCAAATTGTATACCAGGAATAATAGAGAGTTATTCTCATTTTTTGTGTGTCTCATATGCATCATAAAAAGAGCACCTATGTAATTGAGTGTGACCAAATAAAACAATGATTCTAAAATAAAAGAAAGTGCATATGTTGGAGTTTTTATGTTTGAGCATTGAATAAAAATAATAAGGATAATAATAAAAATACAACAATGACTAAGTTGGATTAAACCCTAAATTGAAATTAGGGTTTGAAAATAAAGGAAAAGAGAAGGGATATGAAAATATAAATAATATATGTATAGTTATATTTCTAAAATTAGTACTTCTAATCTCACAATATAATTTGAGGAGAAGTTTGTCACAAGTTTAAATTTAAACCAGGATTAAATTTGGATTGGAAAGGGAGGAAAGGAAATAGAAAAAAAAAATGAATAAATAAAAGAAAAAGGATAAAACTTCATATGGGCCGGCTGCTCCTATTTCGGCCCACTCCCTAACCTTCACTGCGCGGCCCAAGAATCCCCCTTTCCTGCTGCGCGATATCACACTGGCAAGTGGGCCCCACTGGCCATTCCCTCAGCCTCCGCTGACACGCGCTCGACCGGGGTTTGGGTTCCACTGTCACGTGGGCCCGTTTGTCATTGACTCCGCCTCGCGCCCTCGCTCTCATCCTGTCTCTGGCACGCGGGCCCCCAAAGCCAGCTTACCAACGCCCGAACGCGCCGACTGGTGGGTCCGTCTCGTCAGCGTCCTCATGTACGCGCCGCGCTCGAATCGCCTCAACGGCCGCCGAAGCTTGGGCCGGAATCTCCGCCGTGGCGTGCTCCTCCGCGGCATAAGAGCTTCACCGTGCGGCAGCCCCTTTCATTGCGCTCCTCCCTTCGTGCTCGACGATTCCGCGAGTGTCGTTCACAGTCACAGCCGATTTGGCGGTACGAGAGAGAGAGAGAGCTCGAGCGCCGGGGAGGTTTGCCGCCGCAGCCGACTCGGGCGCACACCGCCGACTTGGCCTTGAGAAACCGTCCAGGCGAAGAGTGGGGCGCCCGGGAAGGTTTTACCCTCACTGCCGGGGTGTCTTGCGCATCGGAGGTTCGGCAATCGCTCACCGTTGTTGGAGCTCCGCCGCGGGACCGCGCCATCGCGTGGACAGGGAATTCCTCGCCGCAAATCGAGGTAATTGGTGTACCATCTTCTCCGCCTTTCATTGGTCGAAGTGTAGGGCAGTTGAATTTGGAGATTTGCGCTCCGATGCGGGGAATCGATGGCGTCCGGCGAGGTTCCGCCGTGTTGGGGCGGCGGCGCCACTGTTTTTGCGGCGGGGGAAGGAAGACGGTCTCCTGACCGTTGAAATCCTAGCGGACGGCCTGGATTAGAACACAACGTACCCCTTCACGCGTGTGATCCTGACCGCTGGATTAGATCGGACGGGTCGTGGGAGTTCCAGGGTAATTAAATCTTCGCCGTAGATTGCAGATCGGGCGGACCGCGTTGCGTACCCCCCTTCGCGGGCGGCCAGATCTAATCTGGAGCGCACGCCTTAGATCGGACGGCCGAAATGGCTTCATACCGCTTCGGCTTGTAGTTTTGCAAAAGAGACCCTCTATTTTAGGTGATTCAACCCGCCGTCCTACTGCATAGTGTTCTGAGTCTTAGGAATTCTTCTGGTTTAGCCCCTGCGCTTTCTGGAATTTGAGGCCCGATCCAGAGAGTATTAAAAATCAGAAATTAAATTCAGAAATTCATTTTTAGTGCAAAAATAAATGTTAAACTTGTTTAATTCATAATAAATGCATATGAACTCCAAATTGGTCCATTCCAGTTCCTAAATTTTTGTAATAATATTGTCTACCCATTAGTGCCTCTGTTTTGACATGACAAACACAATAAAATTATTCTTTCACTTAATCTTGTATTAAATACATAAAACCTTAGAAAATCCATAACTTAAAATATATAACTCCAAATTTGATGATTCCAGTTCCTGTGATCTTATTTTAATGTCTAGTTTATTACTGTATATTCTATTTGCATGTTTGGTGTGATGATAATTTATGCTATGCCATGTATGTATTGTATTGATGCGAGTAGACGAGCAACCCACTGTGGAACCAGAGCTTCAACAAGTTGAAGTAGCTGAGCAGGAGCTCGTTGAAGGCAAGTTGTGCCCTTGATCACTTCTTTTACCCATTCATGTTCTTATTGTTCATAATGATCTGCATAGGATAATTTTGCTGGGACCCATTAGGATACCCTAGATTTTGACTATCTTTATACCTTGTTTTACCACTGGTTTTACTACTAAAGTTTTGGGTAGTACATGCTATTGCTTTATGTGGATTTGGGTATATAGATATTCATCACTTATTGTTATACTATCTATTGTTATCTGTTTTATTATTCCTTGTTCATGTTAAGATCATTATGTTAATGGGAACATGGAGAACCACCCGGGAAAACAGTGCTACCACAAGGGTGGAATGGGACGCCCTTGGCTGATTAACTAGGAAAGCTAGGGGAGGGCTACCTTACCCGAAAGGGGCAAGGGCAGTAGGGGAGAGGTCAGTGCGGGGAGGTCCCTGGTTGATTTTGCTGCGATGGCTATCAGCCAGGAACCCTTTACTGGATCTTCCCATAAACTGTAGCGGGTAGTCTGAAGCTAGTGGAACTTTGTAAAGGCCTCGTAGTGGTACCCTGCCTCGCTTCCTAGGTAGAGGTGTATGGAGTCTGATCAACTCTGTGGCAAATGGGTAACACGACTTGTGGGTAAAGATGCGCAACCTCTGCAGAGTGTAAAACTGGTATACTAGCCGTGCTCACGGTCATGAGCGGCTCGGACACTCACATGATTAAATTATGGAACTTAAACTTAACCTGTCATTTCATTGCATTTGGGATTATTTTATTATTACTTTTACTTATTATTATTATGGTTTGGTATTTACTTACACTTAGTAACTGCTAATAAAATTTTGACCAACTTATAAAAGCAATGCTCAGCTTCAGCCTTTATTTCATTGATCAGCCTTACACTTCATGAACTCCCACCTTTGGTGAGTTCATGTCACATTATTCCCCACGACTTGTTGAGCTATGATCGTATGTGAGCTCACTCTTGCTGTCTCACACCCCCCCCCACAGGAGAAGAGCAGGTGGTTCAGGAGGAGCCGCCTAACACTGAGGAGTTCGATCTGATCTAGGTGGCGTTTCTCAGTCGACATTGGCGCCATCGATCCTTAGTTCGTTTTATCTTTATTATTTTATTTTGTAATAAGACTTCCGCTATGTAATAAATACTCTGATGTTTTATGACATTTATCTCTATACACTCTGTTATTATATATGTTGTCTTCTTGGCGCATGTATGAGATGCACCCGGCTTTGTCCTTTAAAACCGGGTGTTACAAGAACCAAGTCTCAGGAGGTCACAGAGACTCAGAAAATCTGTGATTCCTGATGACTATGAAGTCTATGCAGCAGAAAACATAGAATATGATGAGATTTATATGAGTGAGGACATTGATACAGAAGGTGATCCCACTACATATGAAGCTGCTATGAGGAGTGCAAATTCATCCAAATGGTTATCAGCCATGGAAGATGAATTAGAATCCATGAGAATGAACAAAGTTTGGGACTTAGAAGTCATTCCCCATGGAGCCAAAACAGTAGGCTGTAAATGGGTCTACAAGACAAAGCGTGACTCCAGAGGGAACATAGAAAGATACAAGGCTATACTTGTGGCAAAAGGGTTCACACAGAGAGAAGGCATTGACTACCTTGAAACCTTCTCACCTGTCTCAACAAAAGATTCATTTAGGATCATAATGGCACTAGTTGCTCATTTTGATCTAGAGCTCCATCAGATGGATGTAAAGACAGCATTCCTAAATGGAGAGTTAGAAGAAAACGTGTTCATGGCACAACCAAAGGGTTTTGTTGTGAGCGGTAAAGAACACATGGGATGTCACTTGAGGAGGTCCATTTATGGATTAAAACAGGCCTCCAGACAGTGGTACAACAAGTTTGATCAGACTATAAGAAAGTTTGGTTTCGAGGAAAACAAGGAAGACAATTGCATTTATGCAAAATTTAGAAAAGGAAAGTATATCTTCCTTGTTCTGTATGTCGATGACATACTCTTAGCTAGTAGTGATAAGGATCTACTAGCGGAAACAAAAGGGTTTCTTTCCTCGAATTTTGATATGAAAGACATGGGAGAAGCCTCTTATGTTCTTGGAATAGAAATTCACAGAGATAGACAAAAGAGAGTATTAGGACTCTCACAGAAGTCATATATAGAAAATGTACTAAAGAGGTATAATATGCATAAGTGTAATGCCTCGCCTGGTCCAATAGTCAAGGGTGATAAGTTTGGGGAATATCAGTGTCCCAAGAATCAGTATGAGAAAAACAAGATGAAGTCAGTACCATATGCTTCAGCTATCGGAAGCATTATGTATGCTCAAGTATGTACTCGCCCTGACTTAGCTTTTACCACCGAGATGCTTGGACGCTATTAGAAGAATCCAGGCATAGAACACTGGAAAGCAGTCAAGAAGGCTCTGAGGTACCTTCAAGGTACTAAAGGTCTCATGCTTACGTACAGAAGATCTAATTCCCTACAAATAGTTGGCTATGCAGATGCCGACTAGGGAGGGTGTAGAGATACACTGAAGTCCACTTCAGGGTATGTCTTTATGCTCTCTGAGGGAGCTATTTCTTGGAAGAGTTGCAAACAGACAGCGAGAGCATCGTCGACAATGCACGCTGAGTTTGTAGCTACGTATGAGGCAACTGGACAGGCGATATGGATAAAGAAATTCGTACCTGGATTAAGAGTGGTTGATAGCATAGAGCGACCACTGAGAATTTACTGCGACAACGAGCCAGCGGTATTTTTCTCCCATAACAATAAGTCAAGTGGCTCTGCCAAGTATATTGACATTAAGTGTTATATTGTTAAGGAGAAGATTCTGGATCACACCATTCAAGTTGAGCATATAAGAACCCATCAGATGCTTGCGGATCCGCTCACAAAAGGTCTTCCACCCAGCGTGTTTAGTAAGCACGCAGCCGGCATGGGATTAAGGGAGTACCTATGATCTAGAATCACAGGGGCTACAGATTGCAACCTAGTAAAATCTTTCGTTCTGAAGTAGGGGAGCATGTTGTAGTCAATGAGTGCGGTGATACTTAATAGATCATTGTCACGCATTGGTCTCTATGTGTAAACTTGTTAAAGGACGGAATTAATAAAAGTTTGAGTATAAGGTATGTAGAGAACAAAGGGGAGATTGTTAGGATGTGTCCTCTACACTAGCCGGTTAACAGTAACCGGGGTAGGGTTAATCCTAACCGTCTAACTGCGCCCCTGATCGGGGGGGCTATCCTAACCGTTGGTTGCAGCCCTGGTCACACGACGCCATATAAATAGATTAAGGGGGCCGACGGGTTTAGCCAACGCTAATCGCTCGACCATAAACCCTAATCGACACTTTGAGAGGAACTGATCCCCTAGGCGCTCGGAGTGACTGGAATCGCTGTGACTATGTCTCAGATCCCCGTTATCCCATCGGGATCTGAGATTCCCCCTGCAGGCAACATTGGAGGAGCTGATCCACCGCCGATCAACGACGGGAACCAATCTCCTCGACACCAGCAGGGAGATCGACAAGAAGGAGGAGGCGGGTCTTCGATGCAAGACGCCGCCGCAATGATGGCTAGGAACAACAACGACGGTATGCATACATGTACCCCACAGTAGAATAGATCTACTCATCATCGAGGTATTTTAGACACGGATTGGTATTCTAGGGACTTAGGAAATGATCCTAAGCACCAGAAATATCTTACAGGAGCATCATTTTGTCCATGTTCCATATTGGGTGGGATGTGATGGTGGGGGTCTTTTTTCGTTTTTTGCGAGACAATGTCATATGTGGTGTAATGTCATATCAAATCATTGTGTCTTAGTATATGATGTGATGTACAATACAATGTCTTATCAAATGTTATACAATGTTTTGTGTGGGATGTGGCCCAAAAAATACAATGCTATTATCCTTTTTATTTAATTTTGATGGCAGTTAATGTGTTTGGTGAGTGCTATATTTATTTTATACTGGATGTGTTCTTTGTTTTGCATTAAATGTATTACAGTAACTACAAAAATATCTAGTAAGTCTGATTACACTATATTAGGAACCTTCAATACTAAATTTAAACGATCAGTAACAACTACACAGAATTTGTGCGACTACATATCGTTCTTTGTTAATGACTCGCTCCCGTCATTATCTGAAGGTGTACAAACATTCACACGTCCTGTTCCTATCAGCTGACCACTTGGTCTTTTGACCACTAGTTTTCTACGATCGTTCGCATGACGATGTGTTGTGTTATGCTAGCGGTCCTACAGTCAGCGTGACTTTAATACCACTTATGTCACACCCGGTTTTAGAAGGCAAACCAAATGCGAACCATGTACATGTCAGGATCAAAAATTCATGTACACTGCAATTACATAACTAGACATCATCACAAAGTGCTCAAATAATAACGTAAAGAGATATTAAGTTGATTATATCATGATGTCCGAGACATCCACATAGTCTTAAACATAGATCAAAGTGTGAATACGTAACGTAGTAAAATACGGCCTTCACAGGCAGTCGACTGGGGGTTTGCCACTAACCCACGCCTATAACTCATCATAGTCTAGAAACTCCTAGAAGTCCTCCGCTACGCCTTCATCTTTTCCTGAGCAAGGGTTGCAATGCGGAAAACCTGGTGTTTTGGTGTTTTAAGCAAGGGTGAGTACACATCAACGTACTCAGCAGATGTCCCATTTGACTAAAGTGGACTAGTTGTATGTGCGGTGAAGCTCAGAGCAATTGCTTTTAGTTGGTCAGGTAATTATTACTAGTAGAGAGCCAAGTTTTAGCAATAATCCCAAGTTATTAACCCAAAGGTACTCCCTCCAAAAGGAAAGAATACCGAAATCCATAATCATAATCATCAGCATTAAAACCATTATTATCCTCATCATTAACTATAATCATAGAATCTCTAACCAAAGGAGCTACCAAGGTCGCTCATAACCATGAGCACAACTGATATATTAGTTTCTAACCCTTTGCAGAAGTCGCAAACTTTAGCCATGAGCCATGATTCCCGTTCTGCCTAGGGATCATGACTCCCCATTGATCACTTCCAAGGTGAACTGACAGGGTTTTAGTACATAGCTTTTACAAAGATTCCCCAAAGATATAGCCACCCATTAGGTTTCCTAAATACACCACACTCCCCCCAAGGGGCAAACCACCCTTGGCAGAGCGAGTCGCATACACTGAGCCCCATTAACGGTACGACGACAAAGCAAACTACACCTCAGTTTCTCTAATTAATTAGCTAAGGGCGTCCCATTCCACCCTCATGGTTGTACTGTTATCCCGGGTGGACATCCAACGAACAAGTCCTTACGGAGAGGCACTCGAGAAACATCTCGAGCCCCTTAAATATCACCATGCCATAACCATATCCAAAAGTAAACATCGTATCATAAATAGTCTCATCATGTTCATTGATTACAATAGAGCGCTAGCATAGAGCTAATCCAAAATAATCTAACCCAATTAGGTAATCAAGGATAGGATAAATAAAAGACTAGTAAATCCTTAGGTATTAATTGTGTAAATGCGGGGAGATGAATTATAAAATGAATAGGACTTAGATTGGTCAGATGACACTTGCCTTCACCAACCAGCTGCTGCTCAGGGTCTTCTACTGCATCTTCCACGGACTCCGCCAATGGACCGTTATCTATACGAATGCAAACATACATTTCACATTCTTAACATAGAAGGAAACAATACACCACACAATGAAATAGATCAATTAAATAGACACATGATGTAGAGCTCGCATTTACGACTATGCGAGAAAAGAAAATACGACGGTCAAAGATACGGCCGAGAGACATAGCGATTACGTTAAGCGGCTATAGATTAAAATATTTATTTCAGCATAATTATATTAATTGATATTCATGCAACGCGTAAATAAAGTTTTCACTTTGTTCTGATTAGTTCGGTACCCAATTAACTGTCATTACATTATGTAATTTAATTATCATACGCGATTCTAGGTGGATCAAAAGGTTGTCATGCGGCAAAGCGCACAACACACAAAAACGGTGTGCGTGTTGCGCGCGAAACGACGCATGACCCAAGCAAAATTTAAAGTGTTACGATGCGCGCTAAACGGCAAACGGCGAGTGCAAAGCGCGTCGAGGGTACACGCGCATTGGGGCTGTGCGCCGAGGCCGCGCCACGACCACGCGCAGCTTGCCACGCTGGGGCAGGGGCTGCGGGAGCAGGGGCCACTGGGGAGGGGCCACGCCGGGATGAGGCGCCGCGCTAGGGCAGGGGCCACACCAGGGCGAGCATGGGCTGCGCTTGGGAATGCTGGGGCCGCTGCACTGGGGCAGGGGCGCGCACCGTGGGGCAGGGGACGCGCGGGCAGGGGCAGGGGACGCGCGGGCAGGGGCAGGGGCGCGTGGGGGGCAGGTAGGTGCAGGGCCGCCGGGCCAGGGGAGGGGACGCCGCGCGTAAGGGTGTGCCGAGCAGGGGCCACGTTGGGGCGAGGGCGCCAGGCCGGGGGCTGGGGGCAGGGCCGCCATGGGGAGGGACATCGGCGAGGGGAAGAAGGAGAGGGAAGGGGAGGAGTCTTACCACGAACACGACGAACGATAGCAACTGTAGCTCTCCGGTGATGCAAGCGAGGGCAACGAGAGAGTGGGTGAGGAGCAAGAGCGAGAGGAAGAGGGGAAGGGACGGTTTCTCCTTTCCTAGATCATGGGTGCGCGCGAGAGAAGGGAGGGGGTCGGTTGGCCGCATGCATGGTGGGCGGCTAGGCCACGCCGGGGCCGGTTGGGCCACGCGGGAGGGGCGCGGGGCCGCACGCCGAGCCGCTTTCTCCTCTTCCTAAAATTCACTCACCGGATAGAACTCTAAATTAAATGGATGCACACCTAGGCACGACATCAAACAAAAACAAATATGCTCCAGCATGATGCAACAATGATATCACCTTAGGGTTTTGCTTACACGTGGCATGGACATAGATCTCTAAATTACTTTGAAAATGGGAAAATGAGTTGAAAAGAAAGAAAGAAAGAAGGTAACTCCTGAATTTGGTGAATATTGGAGAACAAATTTTATACCTCCAAATTCAGGCCATTACACATACGTTCATCGCTCAACAAGTTGTGGGGAATAATGTGCATGAGCTCACTTACAGTGGGGGCTCATGTATAGTGTAAGGCTTACCAAATAAGAATGGTTAAAGCTAAGCGTTGCTTTTAAAGTTGGTCAAAATTTTATTAGCAGTTACTAAGTATAAGTATATACGAACACCATTAAACAAGAGATCAACATTAACAATAAATCCAACAATGCAATGCAGATGACAAATTAAGTTTAATTCCATAAGTTAATCATGCGAGAGTCCTAGGTCGCTCTTGACCATGAGCACGGCTGATATACCAGTTTTACACTTTACAGAGGTTGCGCCCTTTACCCACAAGTCATGTATCCCATCTAGCCAGGGTTTGCATGTCCCTTAGACACTACTGAGGTGAATGGCTAGGGATCCACTATGAGGCCTTTACAAAGTTCCACTAGCTTCAAAAAACCCACTATGATTTCGTTAGAAGAGCGATATAGGAATCCCTCGTCCAAAAAAGCCATCACATCATGATCGTCCCGAGAACATCCTATACCAGCAACTCCTCTATCGCCCTTGCCTCTTTTGGGTAAGATAGTCGTCCACTAGCTTTTCTAATTAGTCAGCCAAGGGCGTCCTATTCCACTCTTGTGGTAGCACTATTATGTCAAGTTAAGTTCTATGTTCCAATTAACATAATACTGTTATCATGAACAATAATTAAACCAACAGTAACAATGGAACATGATCATAATCCAGATTTGACATTAATCCCAAAACCAGGTAGAGCATAGCCAATCTACACAATAGTTCATTTGTTTGTAATGTGTGGGGTAATCAAAGCTAGGGTACATTAGGTCCCATCAAATTAACATGAGCATGTCACAGTGATTAATAGGAACATTATTTGGTAAAGAAGAGCGATCAAGGGCACAACTTGCGTGATACTTGCGATAATCTTTTAGTACAACTATTGCCCCAAAAGTTGCGCTTCGGATTCCTTGTCACCTCGCCTCTACTCATAGCAATACATACAATCGAAAAAATAGTGGATATGGTAACATCACACCAAAGAATATCAACAAACAACAAAAGAATGTTCTGCGCGTTGCTACGAGATTGTAGGTTCAAGAACCATTAAAATCGGAGATAAAACGAAGAAGTTATGGGTGAAACAATATTTTTGGCACAATAAATGTAATAAATGTTGCATTTAAACTAAACGGGTATTAAATTGAAATATTTGAGTTGATATTAATCGCTTTAACAATTATTTATAATAAGCGTATGTAACAACTATAAATTAGAATAACTAGATTGCCTAGCTAACAAATATTTAATTAACTAAATAAATAAATATTTAAAATATGTGGTATTAAAATAATGTTATTACTATGTACGCAAAATTAATATGAACCTAACGCAATTTGAATAAATTAAAACGAATTATTTGACCCGGAAGATATCGTATTTTTAATAATTTAGTGGGGCTGTAAAGAAATAGGTGACATGGCGGGATCTAATTGGTTAAATCGGTTTGTTAAAGATGTGAAATATTTGTTTATAAATACATGACCTAATTGATGCAAACTTACCATGATTGTACCTATTGTCAAATTTATGCTGCATGACAATCTTGCATATAAAAAAGGCATATGGTGTTGGTTATCTATTAGGCATGAAGCGACAACCCTATTTTGCAGAAAATACTTCTAATGTACCACTAACTTACCTTCCAATCAAGCCCTTCAATCCCATGTTGCTGTTGGTCATCTTGGTTTTTTTGACGATGAACCGGAGATCCGATCATCAAACTAGAAGCACGATGACGAAGCTCTCGTCGAGCTGGTCAGGGCGATGTTCTGGATTGTCCCAGAAGATGATCGGATGAAGTGAAATTCCTCGCCATAGTTGTCGCTAGAGTTTGGGCGGGAGTCAAACTTCGATGAGCTGGTCATTTAGGCTTATGGCTGCGAGCTTAGCTGGCGGTGGGCTGTTGTGGCTTGGATGGCGACGGTGCTGCTACGAGGCTATAGAGGAGATGAGTTTATGGTTGAGGGCTTGAGGTGTTATGGTGGCATATTTATATAACCTGAGAGCTGGGTGGTTACATGACAGATCTAATATGATACTCATCTGCTAGAATTATATCCTATCTGTTAGGAACTCTAACTTGTCTCTTTTATTCCAATATTATTGTTGTTAATTTGTACTAATCATATTAGACTTCCAATTTAAATAAATCTTAGAATATATTTTTTATTTAAACTTTAAATTATTTTTTGGGTATTACACACAAGTTGAAAGGTATAGTTTCTTAAATATCTTATTGTGATATCCTTATTTGTATCGGCTTTACCTAAAGGACGTGGTTTAAAAACAAACCAAACAAACATACATAGATACATTATATTAGCTTATATTTCTTTCTACTTTCTATTTTAAATTTAAAATTCAAGTTTAATTTGGAGTTAAGTTAAATTTTCTATTTCAAGCATAAATTGCAACAAATAAAAACTCAACATGAATGCAAAGCATTTTTATTAATTAATTTATCCATTTAATCAAATGAAACTTAGGAATAATTCATGAAAGATGTTTTACAATAATAATTATTAAAGAAAATAATTTAAACTCATAGCCACATTTTAGAAGTATAATAAAATAAATCTATAATCCTCACGTATTTATTTAAAAGGATATAATTTCTGATGCAAAATCTATATTAAGAGGCACTTTAGCTTATTTTTTGGAGAATAAATCTTAAAACAAAGGATAGTTCACAAAAGAATCTTATAAGTAATCTATTATTTGAAAACACATTTATTTAAATCACGAAATGAGTTTTCCTACTTTATCTAGAATAGGATTTTGGTGTGTTACATACAATAATATCGATTGGGTGTTCAACTGTTACTAAAGACTTGACGTAGTACCGACTAGAGATATGATCTGCTACTAAAATTCTTTATAAGGATGTTGTTGGGGAGGTCTACTTCTCTGCCAAAGGTACTCAACAAGCTGCTTTGGCTCATTTGACAGACATAGTGCTGGACCAATTGCCGAAGAGGTACAACAACGAAGCACAGCTTCGGCAAATGACACAATCATAGCTTCGGCTTTTGCTAAGCTCTGAAGGGATTGCAAAAAATAAAGTCAAGAGTAGAAAGACAACTTAACCCTCATTATTTGTAATAGAACAAATGTATAGGCATCAGGGGCACAATTGTACTTTTGCCTGAGCTGCGTCCCATGCCTATAAATAAATGAACAGTACCCCGAACTGTTCACACATTAATTGAAGGTTATCCTTGCATTTACCCTTTGCATGAAACCGAAGGTATAAATGTGATCTTTTGTCATTGTGTAATTCAGACTATCATCTTGTTTGAACATATAAATTAAATAGGAGATTTAATATTATATCACATTATGATATTGTACTTATAAACAATAAACCCTTCAAAAGGGTTGATTGGAAGATGAAGACATATTCTTCATCACCTTCGTCCAAGAACTATTATCTTCAAGAGAAGATAATGCTTCGAAGGACGAAGGTCCTTAATGTCTAATATTATGTTGCCTTGTTTTTGATTCACAACAATGGAAAACAAGTGACCAATATTGGTGCCCACCTCTGATGAACTCACTTCCACAACAATACTATGAACAATCACCAAGCTTCATCACCAGCCGTGACGAAGCTCATACTCCTAATCACAGGCGGTTCATGCTTCAAGCCAGCCAACAAGAAGTAGAAGAAGGAAGCCCAGTGAAGGGTACAACATGTTGGAGTGCAGGGGCCCTATGTCAAATCCAAATGGTCTCATGTGATAATCACTTTCTCTCAAGAGGATTTTCAGCTCAAAGACTACCCACACAATGATGCCATGGTTATATCTTGTGTCATAAAAGGATTCTTGGTCGACAATGTTCTAGTGGATACATGCAGTGCAACAGACATCATCTTTGTAAAAGCTTTCAGACAAATGCAAGAGCAAGAAGATAAGATACATGATGCAACACATCCTCTATGTGGCTTCGGAGGGAAACAGATAGTAGCACTCGGCCAGATAACAATGTCAATCACCTTCGGTTACATACACAACACCAAAACTGAGCAAGTTGTATTTGACATAGTAGACATGGAATACCCCTACAAAGCAATTATTGGAAGGGTAACATTAAATGCCTTCAAAGCAGTTTACACCCAGCATACTTGTGCATGAAAATACCATTGAATCAGGGTCCAATTGCTATACATGGAAGTCAAGTGGTTGCTAGAAGAGCCAAAGGAAACTGGACAGATTCCAAGGCTATCAACAATATAGACGAAGCTGAAGCCCACCAGCAAGACAAGCATGTAAGGGATAAGGCAGCTTTGGTAGATCAGCCAAAATCCATGCTCTTGTGTGAAGATAGAGCTGATAAAAATGTGTTGTTTGGATCTTATTTAATTGAAGAGCAAGAAAAGACCCTAACAAAAATTTTGTTCAATAACAGACATGTCTTTGCTTGGTCAGCCAATGGCCAATGTGGTGTCAATAGATACATTATTGAACATTCTCTCAATGTAGATCCCACCATTATGCCAAGAAAGCAGAAGCTTCAGAAAATGATAGATGATAAAGCCAAAGGAGGAGGAAGCGAAGTTAAAAGGCTTCTTAGTGCTGGAGTAATTCGAGAAGTAACTTATCCAGAATGGCTAGCTAATATTGTAATGGTAATAAAGGCAACGGGAAATGGAGAATGTGTATCGACTTCATAGATCTTAATAAGGCATGCCTCAAGAATGAGTTCCTCTGACCAGGATAGATTCTCTCATAGATGTCACAACCACTTCGAAGCTCATGAGTCTGTTGGATTGCTACTCAGGCTATCACCAGATTTGAATGAAGAAGAAAGATTATCACACCCGGATTTGGAAGGCAAACCGAATGCGAACCATGTACGAGCCAGGATCAGAAATTCACGTACACAATGATTACATATTTGGACATCATCACACATTGCTGACTGGGGGTTTGCCACTAAACACAACTAGAACTCATCGAAGTCCTAAAACTCTTGGAAATACTCCATGTTGCCTTCATCTTCTCCTGAGCACTGATTACAAAGGAGACAACCTGGGGTTGGGTGGTTTTTAAAAGCAAGGGTGATTACACATCAACGTACTCAGCAAATGTCCCGTTTGGCTAAAGTGGACTAGTTGTATGTGGAGTTAAGCTTGAAGTGGTTGCTTTTAGTTGGTCAGATATTTATTACTAGTAAAAAGCCAAATGTTAGTAGTAAACCCAAGTTATTACCCAAGTGGCACTCCCTCCAAGAGGAAATACCAAAATACCATAAAGATAGTCACCATCATTAAGCATCATCATAAAAGTTAACCAAAGTAACTCTAATCATAGGAGCTCCTAAGGCTGCTCATAATCATGAGCACGACTGATATACAAGTTTCTAACACTCTACAGAGGTTGGACACTACCCACAAGTCGTGATTCCCTTTCTGCCCAAGGAGCGGTACTCCCCATTAACCACGACCTGGGTGGCCTGGTAGGGTATCACTACCTAGCCTTTACAAAGATTCCCCTGGTGTATAGTTGCTCGTTAGGTTTTGCTAGTCGTACAAACACAGTACTCTCTAAGGTGGGTGACTAACAAAACCAAATCGAATGAACCTCGGCACCACCCTTAGCAGAGCAAGCACTATAGCCCAGCCCCCATTGATGGCACAACGTCAAAGCCAACTACACCCTAAGTTCATCCTATTAATCAGCTAAGGGCGTCCCATTCCACCCTCATGGTTGTACTGTTTTCCTAGGGGGTCATCCAACGAACAGGTCCTTACGGAGAGGTACTCGTGAAAAATCCTAAGTCCCCTAAAGTATCACATGTTTATCATCATAATCAAGATAGCATCATCGTATCATAAATGTTCTCATCATGTTCATTGGTTAAGTAAAGCAATAGCATGAAGCTAACCATACTAACCCAAAAGGTAATCAAGGACAGGGTAAATAGAAAGCTAGTAAATCCTTAGGTTGTTCGTGGTATGCGGGATAGTGAATTATAAAGTAAAAAGGACATAATGGGTCAGAGGACACTTGCCTTCACCAGGTTGCTGCTTAGGGAAGTCTCCTGCAACACACTCGGAAACCTCGGATTGCTCGTTATCTACGCAAAGCAATCATTCATTCAAAACATTTGGGAATGACAAAAGAATACTACACCAAACATATACAATAGAGTGAACACAAGTTCAATAGAAAAGTATAACACAAAAGTGAACTCTAGGTTCCAGGGTAGATTAATATACCTAGAGGTCTATTGTTCTCTGAGTACTGCCTATCTCAGTAGATTACATTACTTAACTATATCTATCTTAATGAATTACTTACTTAGTTAAAGTTATTCCAGATATGGGATCATACATTTCATGGGATTAATTTCACAAAGTTAATCACTTAACTAATCATTAGGGTTTCACTTTTATTCTCCCTTTAATAAATAATCTATCTCTTTAAATTAACCTATTGTCTGGTCATCAATTTAAGACATGCAAACAATGAAAGATAATAATTTAAACAGATAAAGAATAATATTATAAACATTTTGCAATTTGAACCACCCAATTTGGAGTTCATATGCAAAAGATATCAAATAAACAAGTTTTAGAATTCAAAAACACTAAATTAAACCTACTTATGTGATTAAAACAAAGACTAGGGGCTTCTCTGCAAGAAACTAGGGGCCTGAGCGCAAGAAACAGGACTATGGGTTCTATTTCTAGTAAACCGAGGGTCTCTTTTACAAAACAGCCAGCCGAAGGGGTATCGGGCGCCCTCGGCCGTTAGATCTCAGATCAACGGCCGAGATTAGATCCGAGCGTGAGCGCGGGCGCGTGCGAGCGCTGACAAGCTAGCTGTCACACCCGGTTTTTAGAAGGTAAACCGAATGCGAACCATGTACGTGCCAGGATCAGTTATTCACGTACACAGCAGTTACATAACATGGACATCATCACACAGTGCTCAAATAGTATTAAAAGGGAAATAATAGTCGATTACATCATACGTCTGAGACGTCCATATAGTTCTTACAATAAATCAAAGTGCGGAAAAGAAACGTAGATAACGCGGCCTTCACAGGCAGCCGACTGGGGGTTGCCGCTAACCCACGCCTAGAACTCGTCGTAGTCTTGGAACTCCTGGAAGTCTCCTTCCACAGCTTCATCTTCTCCTGAGCAGTGGTTGCAATGCTGACAACCTGGGGGGGGGGGATTGGTGTGTAGAGCAAGGGTGAGTACACATCAACATACTCAGCAAGCATCCCGTTTGGCTGTAGTGGACTAGCTTTATGTGGGGATAAGTCAAGCAGTTGCTTTTAGTTGGTCAAGTCATTACTTACTAGTAGAAAGCCAGGTTTTAACATTAACCCAAGTTATTAACCCAATGTATCCTTTCCAAACGGAAAGAATACCACTTACCAGCACCATAATCATAGTCAGAATCATCAATCTCATTGCCACCTGTACCAAAATGTCTCTGATCAAGTATCACTAATCTCTGGAGCTCCCTTGGCCGCTCGTAACCGCGAGCACGGCTGATATATCAGTTTCATAACACTCTGCAGAGGTTGTGCACTTTACCCACAAGCCGTGATTCCCTTTCTGCCCGGAGAGAGCTACTCCCCATTGACCACTACCTAGGTGGTCCAGCAGGGCATCACTACGTAGCCTTTACAAAGATTCCCCGAGGCTGTAGCCGCCCGTTAGGTTTCCTAAATGTACCGCACTCCTCCCCAAGGGACAAATCAACCTTGGCAGAGCGAGCCGCATACACCGAGCCCCATTGACGGCACGACGGCGAAGCGAACTACACCCCGGTTCCTCTAATTATTCAGCTAAGGGCGTCCCATTCCACCCTCATGGTTGCACTGTTTTCCCGGGCGGTCATCCATTGAACACGTCCTTACGGAGAGGCACTCGAGAAACCGCTAGAGTCCCCTTAAATGCCACAAGTATGATCATAAATAAGAAGGGAAAACAGCGTATCATAGATAATCACATCATGTTCATTGATTAGAGTTGAGCAATAGCATCAGACTAAACAGTAATAATCCGACCCAAGTAGGTAAACAAGGACATGGATAATAAAAGCTAGTCAATCCTTAGGTATAAATGTGTAATGCGGGAGGTGAATTAAAGAATGAATAGGACAGAGATAGGTCAAAGGACACTTGCCTCCACCAACCGACTGCTGCTCAGGGGCTTCTCCTGCGAATTCCTCGGGCTCTTCGACCGGATCGTTTTCTATGCGAGCGCAAACATACATACATCCACATATTTAATACAAAAGAACAGTACACCATACAAGGGAACAAATAAAGTGAGTATGCATCAAGTATGACATTCGATATCGCATTTGTTATGGTTAGAAAGAAACGGGGAGAGGGTCTCGCAGGGGGGGGGTTAAAGCTTATGCACTAATGATCAGTTACAATTGGTTCTTAACAAAAGAATTCTGTCATATACACTAATGGAAACCTAGTCATTTTTAGTTGATTAACATTGAATGAGATAAACAATTAACTACGTGAATCAACTAGCATAACGGAATTTTAAATTGAGCTTCCTATTTCAATAGCATGAACAATGATTAGCCTACCTGAAATAAAATAACTATGATCACAGAAAGTAAAATAAAATAAAATAAAAATAAAAAATAAAAAAACAGGGGGGGCGGTTGAACCGGCCCTAGGGCGGTTGAACCGGCCGGGGGCAGGGCGGCCGAGCTGGGCGCGGGCGCGGGCAGCCGAGCTGGCGGCCGAGGCGGCCGAACCGGCGGCCAGGACCGGCCGAGCTGGCGGCCAGGGCCGGCCGAGGCGGGGACGCGGCCAGGGGCCAGGCGGGCGGGGCCAGGCGCGGCCAGCGGCCGGCTGGGGCGCGGCTGGGGCGGGCTGGGGCTGGCCGGGGCCGGCTGGGCGGCCGGGGGGCGCCAGGGCGCGGCTGGGCGGCCGGGGAGAGAGGAGGGGAGAGGGGAGAGGGAGGGAGGAGGGAGGAGGGGGGGCTCACCGGCGATGGGCGGCCGAGGGCGAGGGCGGCCGAGCAGGGGACGGCGGCTAGGGTGGGGGGCGGCGCTAGGGCAGGGGGTAGAGGGTGGCGGCTAGGGTGGGGAGGGAGAAAATGAGAGGGAGGGAGAGAGGATTGGGGAAAAGGGGAGGTGGGGGGGGGCGGTTGGGCCTATTGGGCCCAAAGGGGGGCGCGTGGGGGGCGGCTGGGCCGGCCAGGGGCCCACGGCGCGGGAGAGAGAAAGGGGAAGAGGGAGAGAGAAAGAAAGAAAGAGAAAAAGAAAAAGATTATCTCCTTTTCGAAATTCGTTTTTCCTAGATGAATGCATTCACGTTCTCAATCAATCCAAAAGAATGCACGGTTCGGCATGGTGCATCAAACAACATAAAGTATTTAGGGTTTTCTTTACACGGGAATTCCAAACTGAATCCCGCTAAAACTTTGGAAAAGGTCAAGGTCTAGCGAGGGAAAAAAGAAAAAGAAAAGGTAACGCCCGAATTTGGCGAGTAAAGAAAAGAAAAAATTCAACTGCAAAATTCGGGGCGTTACAAACCTATCCCCCTTAAAAGAATCTCGCCCTCGAGATTCAGGGCTGGCTAGCAAAGAGCTCTGGGTACTTAGCCATCAAATCATCTTCACGCTCCCAGGTTGCTTCTTCCTCAGAGTGGTGATTCCACCTGACTTTGCACATTCTGATGGTCTTCCTTCGGGTGACTCTGTCTGCAATCTCCTCGAAAATCTTTGCCTCTGCCATCTAGAATCAGTCGCCGAATCTCACTGATCTTCTCATCATTCTTCTGCGCTTCTTTGATTTCGCGCTCCAAGGTAGGTTCCAATTCAACTGTGACTCCTCGCGAATTGTTCAGAAATCCGAGACTCAACCTGTCAAACTCTTTGGCCAACTCATAAGGCATCGGACGAGCGACCATCAGATTGACTTGACTCTTTCTGCTCAAAGCATCCGCCACTACGTTTGCTTTGCCTGGATGGTAATGGATCTCCAACTCATAGTCTTTGATCAACTCTAACCATCTTCTTTGCCTCATGTTCAATTCTGACTGAGTGAATATGTACTTCAGACTCTTGTGGTCTGTGTAAACATCGCATTTCTGTCCATACAGATAGTGCCTCCATGTCTTCAGTGCGTGAACCACTGCTGCCAACTCTAGATCATGGATTGGGTAGTTCTTCTCATGAACCTTCAGCTGTCGGGACGAGTAAGCCACAACTCTTCCCTCTTGCATCAACACGCATCCCAAACCTGTGTAACAAGCATCACAGTACACAGAGAAGGGCTTGTGCACATCAGGCAAGACTAAGACAGGCGCTGTTGTCAACTTCTCTTTCAGCGCTTCGAAGGCCTCTTGACATTTCTGGGTCCACTTGAACTCAACCTTGTTGCCTAGCAACGCTGTCATTGGTTTCGCAATCTTCGAAAACCCTTCAATGAATCGCCGATAATATCCGGCCATTCCAATGAAGCTCTTGATTCCTCGAGCATCCGTTGGCGCTTTCCAGTTCAGAATGTCTGCCACTTTCTTCGGATCCATAGCCAATCCTTCTTTGTTGATTATGTGACCCAAGAATAGGACTTCACTGATCCAGAACTCACACTTGCTCAACTTTGCATACAACTGGTGCTCTCGCAATCTCTGCAATACCATCCTCAAATGATCTGCATGTTCTTCTTCGCTTTGAGAATAAATCAGAATGTCATCGATGAATACCACCACAAACTTATCGAGATAATCCATGAATACACTGTTCATCAGATTCATAAAGAAGGCTGGTGCATTGGTCAAACCAAAAGACATCACTGTGAACTCATATAAACCATACTTGGTAATGAATGCCGTCTTCGGAATGTCCGAAGGTCGGATCCTGAGCTGATGATAACCTGACCTCAGATCAATCTTGGAGAACACACTGGCTCCTCTCAACTGGTCAAACAGATCTTCTATTCTGGGCAAGGGATACTTGTTCTTGATCGTGACTTCATTCAAAGCTCGATAATCGATACACATCCTCTTGGTGCCATCTTTCTTCTCCACAAACAGGACAGGGGCGGCCCAAGGCGAGGTGCTTGGCCGGATGTAACCTTTCTCTGACAGCTCATCAATCTGCTTCTTAAGCTCAACCAACTCTGGTCCAGATATTCTGTAAGCTCTCTTAAAGATAGGGGCGGTTCCAGGAAGAAGCTCTATGGCAAACTCAACTTTCCGCTCTGGTGGCATACCCGGTAAGTCCTTTGGAAACACATCTGGAAATTCAGACACAACCTTGATACTCTCAATTGGGTCTGCTTCACTGCTATCGACAGCCATCTGATAACAACTTCCTCTCTTCGGCTCAGGCGGGACTAACTCGGTCACCACTTCCTCTCCTAGTGGGGACACCAACTTGATTGTCCTTTTATCACAACTGATAACTGCCTGATACTTATCTAGCCAATTCATCCCTAGGATGACATCTATTCCCTGAGTACCCATTACTATAAGGTTAGCGGGAAACGCTATCCCCCTTATTTCCACACTTACATTCAAACATATGCTATCAGCTCGAATTCTACCACCAGCTGAGTCAATTTGAATGGGGGTTGACATGGTAGTAATTGGAAGATTATGTGCTTCTACCCATGATGCAGTAATGAAAGAATGCGTTGCTCCAGTATCAAATAACACTTCTGCAATATGGGAGTCGACTGGGAACATACCTACTGTCATGTCGGGGGTCTCCTGAACTGCTTCAGCCTCCAAGTGATTCAGTCTTCCATGATTATAGCGCTGCTGAGGGCGGTTGCCTGCTCCAGACTGAGACGCATTCTGCTTTGCTGGGGCATTGGGGCCTGACTGCTGCTGGGCTGCCTTCTTCGGACATTGCATCACCCAATGGCCTTGCTCTCCACAGTGGAAACATGCTCTGTTTCCAACCTGAGCTGGTGCTGCCTGATTGTTCTGCTGGCTTGCTGGGGCAGGAAGACGAGGTGTCTGCTGATTCTGCCTCTGAAACTGGCCTCCTGATTGATTGCTCTGACGGTTCTGGTACTGATGCTGAGGGTATTGCCTTTGGAACTGCTGATACTGCTGACGCTGCTGATGCTGCTGATGCTGCTGAGGTGGACGCTGATTCTGCCTGAACTGCTGAGGTTGATTGCCTGAGAAACGAGGACGGCTGCTGCTTCCAGGCTGGGGTCCACTGATCTTGCGCTTACGATCCTCCATCTCCTTACGCTTCCTTTCTGTCATGATTGCTCTGTCAATCAAATGCTGGAATGTCGGGAAGGTATGATTCATCAGTTGGTACTAAAGAGGATCGACCAAGCCTCTCAGAAAACGGTACTGTTGCTTGGCGTCGGTGTTGACATCCTCAGGAGCATAGCGAGACAACTGCAGAAACCTGTCTCGATACTCACTGATAGATGATGACCCTTGCTTAAGGGCCAGGAACTCCTCCTTCTTCACTGTCATCAGACCTGCAGGCACATGGTACTGACGAAAGCTACCTCTGAACTCTTCCCAGGTGATGGCATCGGGGTTGGCATGGGTGGCGAGGTAAGACTCCCACCATGATTGGGCTGCTCCTCTCAACAGACGGGGACCATACAAGACTTTCTCCCTGTCATCACATTGAGCGGTATGCAACTCCCGCTCCACAGTGCGTAGCCAATCTTCAGCATCCATGGGGTCAGAAGAGTGAGCGAACGTTGGTGGATGACCTCTCATGAATTCAGCACGCTTGTCTCTGGGCATCTGAGGTATCTGAGGCTGGGGTGGAGCCTGCTGCTGCTGCTGCTGAATGGCGGCCAGAGTCTGACCGATGGCCTGAACTGCCTGAGTCTGCATCAGAAACATCTGCTCGATGGACATCGGGGGCGGGGGCGGCAGCTGCTGCTGCTGGGGCGCCTCATCTTGCTGACCGGCTTGCTCCTGCTGAGCACGCCTTCCTCCTCTGCGCCTGTTCTCTGACATGTGCAGAACGCAACCACACATCAGAACTGATCTGGCAAATCTTGCAGCATAAGAAAAGAGTATAGAATTCTCCAACAGCACTGAATAGATGAGCATCTTCACTGATCTCCAACACAGACCACACAGCTTCTCAGATAAAGAGGAAAGTAGAATAAAGGGTTTCCCAACTATATAACTAACTCCATTAACATAATAGGTAAGCCAAAATGCAGGGGATACCCACACTCTGGTGACAATCATTACAAAGATCCAAACCAAACATAGTTCATCATGACAAACATAAATGCACAGGATATAGCAAACTACCCTATCTAACTAAGACTAACTAAGACCGAGACTAACGCTAAGACTGAAGCTTCTATGTATATATTTTGTATTAATTACAGGATCCAACTCTAACGATCTATGGTTCTAGATTTATCTTGGTCTTGCAGTCGGGATTGCCATAAGACTGGAGTCCACGCCGAGGTGAGCGATACGGGTGCTGAGTCCCGACGGGAGCGGGGGAACCATCATCCAAGTGACGACGTTCCGCGCGCTCAGCCCGCAGCAGGGCGATCTCAGCACGAGCCCTACTCAGCTCGTCTAATGCATGGTCCAGCTCCGTGTTTAGCACGGCGGCTAGGTTGACTGTGCTGCTCAACCTAGGATTGTCCTCACCAGCAGGTGAAACAATCACGCCTCCTGTGCTGCCAGATGGACGGCGGGGGTAATACTTCAGATCGAGACCGTCAGCTACCCCACCGAGAACCGAGCAGTAGTGCGAAAGCGCACGCCGTGCAGCATCCTGCATGGCTGCCTCAGCTGAGTCCCGCTCAGAGATAGAATAGTGCTCTGAGCAAGCCTCCGCGCCCTGGAGACTGTTCTCCGGACGGCGCACCAAGCAGGTCGCCTCCCAGCGGTCCGGGTAGACCCCGCGACTATGCTGGTAGACCACACAGCGATACTCGATGGACCAAGTACGCCGGTCAAGTGCCCGACGTAGCAGGGTGTCGAGCGCGTCGTGGAAGTGACACCCGCGAGCAGCGTCGCGAGTGATGGGTCGAGCAACCCATCCTTCTGGCTCATGGTTAGCAGAGAAGTCGATGTCGTGGCTCAAGCTGTCGTCGCCACCTCCGTCGTCTGGGTCTCCTCCAGCAGCTACTCCAGAAGCTGGGCGCCCAGTGGTGGTGCAGGGGGCGCCTCCAGGGGAAGCACAGGAGAGCAAGCTCCTCACAGACTCTATCTCCTGCTGGAGCGAGAAAGAAGAGCCCTGCTGCTCCTGTCGTCGACGTTCCTGCTCCTCATGCAGGCGGTGGTGCAGTCTCTCCAAGTGGCTAGGACTGTCCGGCCACGGGACGGCGAAGCGGACGCTCAGCAAGGCGGGAGGGTAAGAAGGGGATGACAGACTTTCGTGCAGTGTGTCTAAGTCGAGCCATCTACAAAAGACATCGCAAGCAAAAGGGTGAGAACAGAATTAATATGACCAGCAAGTAATGAATCATAAGTAAATGAAGGATCAGAATAAAACATAATTTTCAGCAAGGTATTATATATAGTAGAACATAGGTTTGGTCAGTAGGACCAACTTTTGAAGGGATACCAAAGTCAAGGCAGGGACAGAGGTCTATAGTCCTTAGAACGACCATTCTACTCTAGGTTAGCGGTCCTACAGTCAACACGGCTTTGATACCACTTATGTCACACCCGGTTTTTAGAAGGTAAACCGAATGCGAACCATGTACGTGCCAGGATCAGTTATTCACGTACACAGCAGTTACATAACATGGACATCATCACACAGTGCTCAAATAGTATTAAAAGGGAAATAATAGTCGATTACATCATACGTCTGAGACGTCCATATAGTTCTTACAATAAATCAAAGTGCGGAAAAGAAACGTAGATAACGCGGCCTTCACAGGCAGCCGACTGGGGGTTGCCGCTAACCCACGCCTAGAACTCGTCGTAGTCTTGGAACTCCTGGAAGTCTCCTTCCACAGCTTCATCTTCTCCTGAGCAGTGGTTGCAATGCTGACAACCTAGGGGGGGATTGGTGTGTAGAGCAAGGGTGAGTACACATCAACATACTCAGCAAGCATCCCGTTTGGCTGTAGTGGACTAGCTTTATGTGGGGATAAGTCAAGCAGTTGCTTTTAGTTGGTCAAGTCATTACTTACTAGTAGAAAGCCAGGTTTTAACATTAACCCAAGTTATTAACCCAATGTATCCTTTCCAAACGGAAAGAATACCACTTACCAGCACCATAATCATAGTCAGAATCATCAATCTCATTGCCACCTGTACCAAAATGTCTCTGATCAAGTATCACTAATCTCTGGAGCTCCCTTGGCTGCTCGTAACCGCGAGCACGGCTGATATATCAGTTTCATAACACTCTGCAGAGGTTGTGCACTTTACCCACAAGCCGTGATTCCCTTTCTGCCCAGGAGAGAGCTACTCCCCATTGACCACTACCTAGGTGGTCCAGCAGGGCATCACTACGTAGCCTTTACAAAGATTCCCCGAGGCTGTAGCCGCCCGTTAGGTTTCCTAAATGTACCGCACTCCTCCCCAAGGGACAAATCAACCTTGGCAGAGCGAGCCGCATACACCGAGCCCCATTGACGGCACGACGGCGAAGCGAACTACACCCCGGTTCCTCTAATTATTCAGCTAAGGGCGTCCCATTCCACCCTCATGGTTGCACTGTTTTCCCGGGCGGTCATCCATTGAACAGGTCCTTACGGAGAGGCACTCGAGAAACCGCTCGAGTCCCCTTAAATGCCACAAGTATGATCATAAATAAGAAGGGAAAATAGCGTATCATAGATAATCACATCATGTTCATTGATTAGAGTTGAGCAATAGCATCAGACTAAGCAGTAATAATCCGACCCAAGTAGGTAAACAAGGACATGGATAATAAAAGCTAGTCAATCCTTAGGTATAAATGTGTAATGCGGGAGGTGAATTAAAGAATGAATAGGACAGAGATAGGTCAAAGGACACTTGCCTCCACCAACCGACTGCTGCTCAGGGGCTTCTCCGGCGAATTCCTCGGGCTCTTCGACCGGATCGTTTTCTATGCGAGCGCAAACATACATACATCCACATATTTAATACAAAAGAACAGTACAGCATACAAGGGAACAAATAAAGTGAGTATGCATCAAGTATGACATTCGATATCGCATTTGTTATGGTTAGAAAGAAACGGGGAGAGGGTCTCGCAGGGGGGGGGGGGTTAAAGCTTATGCACTAATGATCAGTTACAATTGGTTCTTAACAAAAGAATTCTGTCATATACACTAATGGAAACCTAGTCATTTTTAGTTGATTAACATTGAATGAGATAAACAATTAACTACGTGAATCAACTAGCATAACAGAATTTTAAATTGAGCTTCCTATTTCAATAGCATGAACAATGATTAGCCTACCTGAAATAAAATAACTATGATCACAGAAAGTAAAATAAAATAAAATAAAAATAAAAAATAAAAAAACAGGGGGGGCGGTTGAACCGGCCCTAGGGCGGTTGAACCGGCCGGGGGCAGGGCGGCCGAGCTAGGCGCGGGCGCGGGCAGCCGAGCTGGCGGCCGGGGCGGCCGAACCGGCGGCCAGGACCGGCCGAGCTGGCGGCCAGGGCCGGCCGAGGCGGGGACGCGGCCAGGGGCCAGGCGGGCGGGGCCAGGCGCGGCCAGCGGCCGGCTGGGGCGCGGCTGGGGCGGGCTGGGGCTGGCCGGGGCTGGCTGGGCGGCCGGGGGGCGCCAGGGCGCGGCTGGGCGGCCGGGGAGAGAGGAGGGGAGCGGGGAGAGGGAGGGAGGAGGGAGGAGGGGGGGCTCACCGGCGATGGGCGGCCGAGGGCGAGGGCGGCCGAGCAGGGGACGGCGGCTAGGGTGGGGGGCGGCGCTAGGGCAGGGGGTAGAGGGTGGCGGCTAGGGTGGGGAGGGAGAAAATGAGAGGGAGGGAGAGAGGATTGGGGAAAAGGGGAGGTGGGGGGGGCGGTTGGGCCTATTGGGCCCAAAGGGGGGCGCGCGGGGGGCGGCTGGGCCGGCCAGGGGCCCACGGCGCGGGAGAGAGAAAGGGGAAGAGGGAGAGAGAAAGAAAGAAAGAGAAAAAGAAAAAGATTATCTCCTTTTCGAAATTCGTTTTTCCTAGATGAATGCATTCACGTTCTCAATCAATCCAAAAGAATGCACGGTTCGGCATGGTGCATCAAACAACATAAAGTATTTAGGGTTTTCTTTACACGGGAATTCCAAACTGAATCCCGCTAAAACTTTGGAAAAGGTCAAGGTCTAGCGAGGGAAAAAAGAAAAAGAAAAGGTAACGCCCGAATTTGGCGAGTAAAGAAAAGAAAAAATTCAACTGCAAAATTCGGGGCGTTACACTAGCTAGGTAGGTCAGCGGCATGGGGGCGAGGCGGGCTGACCGGCCGGGCCTAGCGGCAGGGGTGCGGGTGAGGGAATGGATCTGAGCGGCCGGATCCCGAGCAGTCGATTAGGATTAGATCTGCTGTATTTAAATCTAGGCCACCTGGTCTCAAGTGGACGCCAGAGATCCCACGGCTAGCCTGGGCAGGGTCTCCCTGGCTGCCAATGGCGGCACCACCCAACTTCGTGGTGGAGCTCCGCTGAAGGTGAGGGCGCGGGCACGACGGAGGCCCTGGCGGTAGGAAGGGCTCAGGTGGGTTCGGGGCAACATAGCGAAGACAACCGTGGGCTCGGCACTAGCGCAAAGGCAGCACTAGAGGGTGGCAGTCCACGGTGAGGTGGCACAACGACGGTGCAGCTCAACTCTGGCGAGTGATTGCGCACACACAAAGGCAGGAAAGGGTAAATTAGGGACAGGGGGAGGTTGGTTACCTCAAGAGAGGGCTCCGGGACCTTCAAACAGCGGTAGGGACGCGGTGAGGCCTCGAGTCGACGGTGATGGGACTCTGGCTGCACTGTGGAGGTACGGTGAGCGCGGGCAGAGAGAAATAGAGGGGGGAGGGGCGAACTGAGGGGCGTACCGGGTTGCTGGCGTTGAGGTGAAGCTCATCGGGGCAAAGGACATGGCTAGGACTCGACGGCGACCGCGGAATAGGCACGAGACCATGGTGGACGGCGGCGAGGTTTCTTTGCTGCGCGTGTGGTGTGAGGTAGGTGCTAGGGTTCTGCGATTGCACGAGTGAGGGAGGAGGGAGAGCAAGTGGTGTACGGGCAGTTAGAAATGGTCGGGTGGGGGCGGGCGCGGCCTTGGCGTGCATCGTGGGCGCAGATTCCACGATGTTCATGTGGGTCATGCACGTGGGTGGTTTGAGGGGACGGTTCTGATGGGCGTGGTCCACTGGCCAGCAAGAGAGGGTGCGCGAACGAGTGGTCAGCGCTGACGGGCGGGGCCCCCTGCATAGAGAGAATGGGGCATGCGTGCGAGGGGAAACGGCGCCGATAGGACGGCCCCACTCAGTAGAGGGAGAGAGGAAGCGGGGATGCGTGGGCATGATTTTGCACTGACAGGCGGGATCCACGTGTCAGGGGGAGGGCAAGCGCGCACGGGCGCGCGTGGGCGGGGGGCTAGGCCCAGCTGCGCCGAACTGGGCTAAATCGTTTTTTCCTTTTTCTTTTGAATTTCTGATTTCTTTTCTTTTTATTTCCTCTATTGAATTCAAAGCAAACCAATTCACAAATTCAAATTCAAATATTTCAAACATGTGCATCAACCAAAAATAAAGTTTAATCTCAACATGATGCAACAATTAATAGTCTCCCCTAGGTTTTAATATTCTAAAGAAATAATACACCTCTCAAATAAATACCCAAAATTCTATTAAAAGAAGAGGGGTGACATCTATAGAGGTGAGAAAAGGAGTAACACCTGAATTTGGTAGATATTTTGAGAAGAAATTTTATACCCCAAATTTAGGGTGTTACAAACCTGTCTCGCTTAAAAAGAATCTCGCCCTCGAGATTCAGGTTTAGCTAGCAAAGAGTTTGAGATATTTGACTTTTAGATCATCTTCTCTTTCCCAAGTTGCTTCTTCCTCTGAATGGTGGCCCCATTTGACTTTGTACATTCTGATGGCGCTTCTTCGAGTGACTCTGTCCGCTGTCTCCATAGTCTGAGTTGGCTTCTTGATATATGTTAGGTCTTCTTGAACTTCGGGATCCTCGGTTGGCAATTGCTCTTCTGGTACTCGCAAACACTCTTTAGCTGAGACACATGGAACACGTCATGCATGGCTGACAGACTTTCTAGTAGGCTGAGTTGATATGCCTGTTGGGGCTATGCTTCGTCGCGCCGAAGGTCTTGTAGGAAGAAGCAGCTTCGGCTGAAGCTGTCCGCAGGAGATGACCGAAGGTTCCTCTTCATGAAGCTTCGGAATTACAATCCGACTTAAAAGTAGAATGACCTTTCAGTCCATAAATGTTTGGGTCGCTGTTGTAATCCCTTATGAGGGACATAATTGTAATTCCTCACAAGCTATGTCCCGTGCCTATAAATAGTGAACAGTACTCCCTTACTGCGAGAGGGAGATTTTTCCGGTATTTGCAGTCGCGTCATTTGAGAATCAATCTTTGTCAAGGCAGAGGTATAATTGTATTCAACACTTAAATATATTGAATGGATATAATATGGTTCGTCTATGATTCATTTACCTTTGATATTCTATATTTTTATGCTATCTTATACAATCTGTTGAAATTCAATTACGAAGATTTAACCTTCGTAATTGTATTGACATCAACCTTCGTCCAAGGCTCATTATCCTCAAGGGAATAATGTCTCATTGGACGAAGAACATTAACATTTAACATTCTATGTTGCCTTGTTCTTAATTCATAGCAGTTGAGAACAAGTCCCCAACATTGGCGCCCACCTCCGGTGAACTCATTTCCATTTTTTTTGAGCTGATGGCTTCGTTCAACGATCAAGCTGGAGCTGCTTCGGCTCCGAAGCTGCTACTCCCGATAACAGGCGGTTCATGTTCAGAGCCAGCCAACAAGAAGCAGAAAAAGGAAGCACAGAGAAGGGTACAACATGTTGGAGTGCAGGGACCCTTCATCAAGTCAAGGTGGTCCCACATTCCAATCACCTTCTCCCAGGAGGACCTTCAGCTCAAGGATTTTCCTCATAACGATGCTATGGTTATTTCTTGCGTTATCAAAGGGTTTCTCGTCCACAATGTCTTGGTTGATACAGGCAGTGCAGCTGATATCATATTTGCTAAGGCCTTCAGACAAATGCAAGAGCCAGAAGATAAGATTCATGATGCTACACACCCTCTCTGTGGCTTTGGAGGAAGACAGATTGTTGCACTGGGCAAGATCACCATGCCAGTGACCTTCGGATTCATCAACAACACCAGAACTGAGCAAGTTGTGTTTGACATTGTTGACATGGAATACCCTTACAATGCAATTATTGGTCGTGGCACCCTCAATGCTTTCGAAGCAATTCTTCATCCTGCCTATCTTTGCATGAAGATACCTTCGGATCAAGGACCCATCGCTATTCATGGAAGTCAGGAAGCTGCCAGAAGGGCCGAAGGAAACTGGACTGACTCAAAAGCAATCCATAACATAGATGGAGCTGAAGCTTGTGAACAGTACAAATTCAGAAGGGAGAAAGCAGCTTCAGCAGATCAGCCGAAGCCCATGCTCTTATGTGAGGACATAGCAGAGCAGAAGGTGCTTGTTGGGCTCTCAATTATCCGAAGAGCAGGAGAAAACCTTGATAAGGTTTTTGTTCAACAACAAAGATGTTTTTGCATGGTCAGCCAATGACCTCTGCGGAGTAAATAGGGATGTTATTGAACACTCGCTCAATGTTGACCCATCCTTCAGACCCAGAAAGCAGAGGCTTTGGAAAATGTCTGATGATAAGGCCGAAGGTGCTCGTAATGAAGTCAAAAGACTCCTCAGTGCAGGAGTTATCAGAGAAGTAAAGTACCCAGAATGGCTAGCTAACACTGTTATGGTAAAAAGGCCAATGGCAAGTGGCGAATGTGTATCGATTTTACAGATCTCAACAAGGCTTGTCCGAAGGACGAATTTCCATTGCCAAGGATAGACTCTTTAGTTGATGCAGCAGCTTCTTCAGAGCTCATGAGTCTGCTAGACTGTTACTCAGGCTATCACCAAATCTGGATGAAGAAGGAAGATGAGCCGAAGACTAGCTTCATAACCCCAAGTGGCACATATTGCTATCTTCGGATGCCTGAGGGGCTCAAAAACGCTGGAGGAAGTTTCAGCAGAATGACTGCGAAGGTTCTCCAGTCTCAGATAGGCAGAAATGTGCTAACTTATGTTGATGACATCATTGTAAAAAGCACGAAACAGGAAAATCATATTGCTGATTTGCAAGAGACCTTCGCCAGTTTCAGACAAGCTGGCTTAAAGTTGAATCCAGAAAAATGTGTCTTCGGAGTAAAGAAGGGGAAATTTCTTGGATGCTTGGTTTCAACAAAGGGAATTGAAGCTAATCCAAGTAAAATTGAAGCTATACTTCGAATGGAGCCACCAACTACAAAAAAGGGGGCCCAAAGATTGACAGGGAGGCTGGCATCTCTCAATAGATTCATATCTAGATCAGCAGAAAGAAATTTACCATTCTTCGAAGTGCTGAAATCAGCCGAAGTCTTTCAATGGGGACCAAGCCAACAAAAAGCCTTTGAAGAACTGAAGCAATATTTGATAGATTTAACAACATTAACTCCACCAACGCCAGGGGCTCCTTTGTTGTTATACGTGGCAGCTTCGCATTCAACGGTAAGTGCAGCACTTGTCCAGGAGAAGCTTGATGGCCAAGTCAAGAAGCAGGTTCCAGTGTATTTTGTATCTGAAGTTCTTAGTGTATCAAAGAAAAACTATACAAAATTGGAGAAGGTATTATATGCTGTTTTGATGGCATCCAGGAAGCTTCGGCATTATTTTCAAGCATACAATATTGTTGTTCCTTCTTCGCAGCCGTTGAAGGATATTATGAGAAATAGAGAAGCTACTGGACGGATTGGAAAATGGGCTGCAGAGCTCAATGAATTTTGCATTGATTATGTGCATAGATCCTCGATCCAGTCTCAAGCGTTGGCAGATTTCATTGCCGATTGGACGCCAGGAGCTCAGGATGAAGAAACAAATAGAGATGCCGAAGTGTGGACAGTGTTTTGCGATGGGTCTTGGGGAACCTTCGGAGCAGGAGCAGCCGCTGTGTTGGTCTCACCATCCAAAGTTAAAACTTGTTATGCGGCAAGACTCGATTTTAGCTTGTACAAACAATATTACTGAGTACGAAGCCCTGCTTTTGGGCCTTCGGAAATTAAAAGCAATGGGAATCAGAAGGGCCATCCTTAAAACTGATTCCCAGGTTGTTTCGGGTCATATCGACAAGAGTTGCAAGGCTAAAGATCCGAAGCTTGAAAAATATCTAGACACGGTCCGAAGAGTCGAAGCTTCCTTCGAAGGATTTTCTGTCAAAAATATCCCTCGAGGACAAAATGAGCATGCTGATTTGCTAGCTAAGTCAGCAGCACAGGGGCTGCCCTTACCTTCGGATGTGTTCTTCGAAACAATAAAAGCACCTTCAGTGGAACTTCTTGAAAGAGCAGTCCTCAATATATCTCCTGTTTATAGCGAAGATTGGAGAACTGAGATCATCTCTTACCTTCAGGGTAAATTCCTTTCAGATGACGAAACTTATAACAGGAGGATAGAGGCAAGAGCTCGTCCATATGTCATGATAGAAGGGGAGTTGTACAAGCATGGAGTTTGTGCTCCACTACTCAAGTGTTTATCCAGAGCCGAAGGCATAGAGTTGATGAAAGAAATACATGCAGGCTTGTGTGGATCTCACATTGGATCTAGGCCGTTACTTGGAAAAGTTTTTCGTCAAGGGTTTTATTGGCCGAAGGCAGCTTCGGATGCAGCGGAATTAGTTCAAAAGTGCGAAGGTTGTCAGAAATGTGCAAGAGATCAAAAACAACCTTCGTCTCTATCTCAGCTGATACAACCCATCTGGCCATTGCAAAGGTGGGGTCTTGACTTGTTAGGTCCGTTACCACCGGCCCAAGGAAACTTAAGATATGTTGTAGTGGCTGTGGAATATTTTTCTAAATGGATTGAGGCAAAGCCTTTAGCCACAATAACTTCGGCCACCATTCAAAAGTTTTTCTGGCAGAATATTGTTTGTCGTTTCGGAGTACCAAAGGCCATCACTGTAGATAATGGAACACAGTTCGACTCCGAAGCTTTCAGAGAATTCTGTGATCAAATCGGCACGAAGATCCATTTTGCATCAGTCAGGCATCCGGAGTCAAATGGACTCGTTGAAAGAGCCAATGGCATCATAATGACAGGAATAATGAAGTTAATTTTCAACCAACCCAGGGGAAAGTGGCCAGATCAACTAATCAAAGTAGTATGGAGCCACAACACGACAACATCAAGGTCAATAGGCTTTACCCCATTCAAATTATTGTTTGGTGACGAAGCAATAACTCCGAAGGAAGCTAAAACTGGATCAATAAGAGTAGTAGCTTCGGCAGAGTCAGATCCTGAAGTTGATCATTCTGTTGAAAAAGATGCTATAGAAGGGATCAGACTTCAAGCCGTGGAAAACATCAATAAATATCAAGCCGAAACAATCAAGTGGCGTGATAGAAAGGTTCGGCTGAAGAATATTGAGCCAGGACATTTGGTGCTTCGGAGAGTCGCTAACCCAGATACTAGTGGGCAAGTTGCAGTTGAAATGGGAGGGGCCTTTTTTAGTAGCATCTTCGTCAAGACCCGGTTCATACAGATTGAAGGATATGGACGGCAACGACATTCCTAGATCTTGGAATGCGGATGAGCTTCGGCGATATTATGTGTAACTTGATGTAACTTTTTATGTCTTTTCTTTTTCATGGCACCCTTTTCCTTTCTAAAGGGGGAGAAAGGTTTTTAATGGGGCCATCATATGTAATTTCCTTTTTTAGTTCTATAAGAGCAAAATCCTCCAAGGAATGTAAATGTAAAAGCTGAGAACGCACCATTGAGTGCTGAAAAGTAAAAAGCGAAGAAGCTCCAAAGTCGTTCCTAAGGGAATGCAGAGCTTACAGCGAAAAGTCAACGCTGATTCCGCCGAAAGTAAAAGGCGAAGAAGCTCCAAAGTCGTTCCTAAGGGAATGCAGAGCTTACAGCGAAAAGTCAACGCTGATTACGCCGAAAGTAAAAGGCGAATGAAGCTCCAAAGTCGTTCCTAAGGGAATGCAGAGCTGATGTGTGATTGTTTCTAAGGAAATAATGGCTGAGGGTATGGCTTCGGATATGTGTTTGGACATTCATTCGCACATCACATTACATCATAGCATTTGCATTCATAAACATTCATCCAGGCATATGTACGATAATCATCATCATGGCATAAGTGGTTGCTTCGGCATAAGAGAAGAGCTTCTTCGCGTACAAAAAGGAGAGTTTCGGAAGAAAGGGAAATGTTGTTTTCTATGCTTCGCTGTGTACGAAAAGAAGGGAAGGTGTTTTTTCGCCTTCGGCTCAAAAAAGATAATTTCGTCCACAACAAAGCACTTCACATACATTAATAGAAGGGTAAGAGCATAATACAAGGTATGAACAGAACTCATTAAAGACAAGTTTAGTTACATTTACACAAGTTATCTCAAAAGTTTCCTGAGTCTGTCTACAGTCTACTCCTACTTAATCTTCGAGGGATTTTAGCTTCGGCGTCACTCTTTTTAATCATCGACTTCGGCTTCGTCATCCTACATGAATTAAGTTGTTGTAAGTCAAAATCGAGCTTGAAGGAAGAGGTAAGCACAAGGTATGATTTCTTACTGGTTCAAGATGACTCCGAGCTTCATCTCCAGCCTTTTCTCGCCCGCCTTTTGTCCATATCATCTTTACAAATCTGTTAGAAATGCTTCGGGCGAGGTCAGGAATATCATCTAAAATTGTTGGTGATAGAGTGAAATTGGGCCTATTGACAATTTTTCCATGATCACAGCCAGCTTTTAGGAAAGCAGCAGCAGTGCCCCGAGAAGCTACCCAGGCACAGAAGTCACCGTGCCCGGCTATAACTTCGTCAAGCTCATCAATTTCACCTTCAATATGTTCGAAGGTCTTTGGTAAATCTTCAGCTGACGGGGTGAATTTCTCACTGCTAGCTCCAACTGAGTGGAAGATTTTTCTCAGTCGTTGAATACATTTGTTGCTAAATTCCAAACATTTATCTTGAAGGCTTGCCAATAATTTTTTCAAAACTGAATTTTCTTGGACTTCGGCTTCAAGTTTCGCATTTAGTTCTTGTTTTTCTTGTTCAAACTGTTCAGATTGGCAGAGAAGCTTCGTATTCAATTCCGTTATTTTAGCTTCGGCTTCTGCCAATAAGCCTTCAGTTGCATGAAGCTCAAAGTTCTTCTTTTCAATAGTAGCTAATTGCTCTTTTATTTTGCTCTCTAAATTTTCAATTATAACCTCGTGCTTTTTGTCTTCCAGATCTTGCTGCATTTTCAAAGCCTTGCTCAGCAGCATACTCTGCACATAAACAACCTTCGTTAAGACAGGTCTACATTATTGAAAACAATAAAAGTCAAGGGAATAGTAGTTCACCTTGAAATTGGAATAAAATAAACTACCAACGATATGTTGTCGTCGGTAGCGGCTAATGTCCATTTCCAGCTTCGGAAAACCGATACTCTTTGATAGAGTACCGAATGACCTTAGCTCCAGTTTGATCCCGGATGCAGTCTAACTTTTCATCGTCAATACCCCCGAAGAGGAGTGCTCCTGGTTTATATCCGCAGGATTTGGCATACTCTTTAAGCTCTTCTATTTCGGTTTTTGACAATTTTTCTCCAACCAAATTTTGGAACATGAAGGTTTCGTCCTCTGAAGCTTCGTCAGCAATTTCCTTTTCTTTCCCAGACACTGCGGCCATGGCCTCTTCGTCGGCAGCAGTAGCTTCTTCTGTGGCCATGTCTAGCAGTATTTTGTCGATGTGTTCAATTGTGCTTTCCAAGTTCAAACCTTCAGTTGAGGTAGCTTCGGCAGCCGCGACCTTCGAAGGTGTGATTTCAATATTTGTTATTTCTTCAGCCGCTGGTATCTTTTGAGCTGAAGCTCTCGGTGGTGTCTTGTCAATGACTTCTATCACTGCGATGATTCTTTGTCTCTTTGTTTTAGTTGTTTTCTTCGTTTTTTCGGGCTCCTTTTCCTTCTGAAAAAACTTTGTTAGTTGAGGCCCCAATGGACTTAGCTTCGCAGGCAGGGATTCAGTCATTACCTTTAAAATCTCTTCCACGTCAGTGGCAGAGCGTGATGCGGGAGTCTCCTCTTCGTCAGATACTTTTTGCTTCGGAGATGATATTTTATTCTTCTTCGGAATATTCTTCTTTTTTGGTGGTTCTTCCTCATCTTCATTTAAAGCTTTGGCTCCCCTTTTCCTTTTCCGACCTTCGGCACCTTTATTCAGATTTTCGTAGTCAGGGTATTCAAAACCCAAGGCGTCCAGCACTCGATTCAGTCTTCGCTTCGGACGGGTACCGAAGGCCGCGGTCATCAACTGATCTTCTTTTTTGGAGTAATTACCGAGTATTTCATTGCACATTATTTCAACTGTGTCCAGCCACTCTTGGCAAGGTTTTTTAAAGTATTTCTTAAACTTGTAATAGTAAGGTAACCGTACAAGTTCCCCTTCTTTCTTCTCCCCCTCTAGCTTCGGCATTTCCCATTCTTTTAAAGTAGGAAAAACCCTGAAGGCAAAGAATTCTTGAACCAGGTCCCTAGTACTGATATGCTCTGAAATAATTTTAAACTCAGCTAGTGCAGCCCAAGTGGAACCTTCTAATGACATTTGGCATCGCGGTCTTGTTTCTCCGAAGATCAATTCAAGAGGGCTTTGTACCAGCTTCTCTTTGTCTTCGTCAACTCTCACATAAAACCATTCTGATTTCCAGCCTGCCGGCCATTTGCTTCGGTAGCTGATTACAGGAAACTTTGTGGTTTTCCGATAGGCAAAATTGTAGCAACCAAAGTTATCATGTAATCCATCCTTTCTAGCCTTCGTCTGGTAATGCAGCTCATGAACTTAACAAAAGCTGTCGGCAAACGGCTCCACCGCCTGGCTTCGGAGGGCCCAGATATAAACACTAAGCCTAACGATAGCGTTAGGAGTCAACTGATGAAAGTAGATACCAAACCTCTTTAATACATCTGCAATAATCCTATGAAGGGGGAATCTCAACCCAGCCTTTAGAAAGCTCTTGAAAATGACTATTTCATCCTTCTCTGGCTTCGAGGTAGTTTCTTCCCCCCCGAAGCGAAGTAGCTTCTTCTGACTTTCACTGAAATAACCTGACTTTACCATCTTGGAGAGATCAGCCTTCGAAACGGTCGACTTTCCGAAGTCCAAGTGGCTGGGCTTACTTGGCATGGCAATACGATAATCATCTTCGGGATCAGTTTCTTCAATGTTCTCTTCTTCTGCTTCGGCAGTTGCTTGTTCTGCTTCAACAAGTGGGGATTTCTTCCGAAGTTACCAGTCCGGATCGTTGCATTGCTTCGGAGATGGGAATAGTCTCCGAGCCTTCAACTTCGCCTCCTTCACGCTCAACCCTAGCGATAGAGCGCACTCTGGCCATTTAATTCTAAATTTGCGGGAATTAAATACTTTTTCTTCCGAAGTTTTTTCTTCTGACGAAGTAGGCTTCAAGCTGGAGCTTCGTTTGATTCCGAGAGTCAAGCTTCGGCTATGGTTAAAAATTTTGGCAGCAAAACAGTGCAAATAACAATGAATGCTGTGGTAACTTCACACCTACTTGTCTGTTTATATAGTGCTGCAGGTACGAAGGCGAAACGCCAGGATTTTTACACCAGGCGGACAGCCGCTTGCACTCGCTGCGCGGTGGACCGCAGAGACCAAACAGTAACTCTGCAAGGTGGGACCGCTACGCGCTCGGAAACTGAATCGTTTCTCGACAACGAGCTCAGGGAAGGTGTTTTTTGGACCTTCGGCTTCCCGAAGCTTAAGAGACTTTTTTTCACGGATCAAGCTCGTTACTGAAAAACGATCTAGCGCCGCGAAAGGGGCTACTGTTGGGGCTATGCTTCGTCGCGCCGAAGGTCTTGTAGGAAGAAGCAGCTTCAGGCTGAAGCTGTCCGCAGGAGATGACCGAAGGTTCCTCTTCATGAAGCTTCGGAATTACAAACCGACTTAAAAGTAGAATGACCTTTCAGTCCATAAATGTTTGGGTCGCTGTTGTAATCCCTTATGAGGGACATAATTGTAATTCCTCACAAGCTATGTCCCGTGCCTATAAATAGTGAACAGTACTCCCTTACTACGAGAGGGAGATTTTTCCGGTATTTGCAGTCGCGTCATTTGAGAATCAATCTTTGTCAAGGCCGAGGTATAATTGTATTCAACACTTAAATATATTGAATGGATATAATATGGTTCGTCTATGATTCATTTACCTTTGATATTCTATATTTTTATGCTATCTTATACAATCTGTTGAAATTCAATTACGAAGATTTAACCTTCGTAATTGTATTGACATCAACCTTCGTCCAAGGCTCATTATCCTCAAGGGAATAATGTCTCATTGGACGAAGAACATTAACATTTAACATTCTATGTTGCCTTGTTCTTAATTCATAGCAGTTGAGAACAAGTCCCCAACAATGCCACTTCTCCACGTCTTGCCTGAATCTGGTACGATCCAATGTATCGAGGTGCTACCTTGCCCTTGACTCCCAACCTTCTGACTCCTCTAATCGGTGACACCTTCAGGTAAACATAGTCTCCCACTTCAAAACTCAGCTCTCTTCTTCTGGTGTCAGCATAGCTTCATTGTCTAGACTGCGCTGTCTTCAGATTCTCCCGAACCATTCTAATATTCTCTTCGGCTTCAAGCAAAATGTCTGGACTGAACACCTGCCTTTCGCTAGGCTGGTCCTAGTGCAACGAAGTTCGACAATTCATCCCATAGAGTGCTTGGAGAATACAGCATAAGGTAGCCTTTTATCCCAACCTGACTTATCATGCAAAGCACAAGCCCTCAACATATCTTCTAGGACCTGGTTGGTTCTCTCAGTCTGACCATCTGTCTACGAGTGATAAGCTGAACTGAACTTCAAATGCGTGCCCAAAGCTTCCTTTAGCTGCTGCAAAAAATGAGAAGTAAATTGGGTTCCTTGGTCGGACACTATCTTCTTCGGAACACAATGCAAGCATACAATCTAGGACATATATAACTCTGCAAACACGACACTATTATAGCTGGTCTTGACTGGTATGAAATGAGTCCCCTTTGTTAAGAGGCCTAGTACTACCCAGATGAAGTCATAACCAACTCGAGTGCGAGGCAAACCGACTATAAAGTCCATCCCAATCTCATCACACTTCCATTGAGGAATCTGCAATGGCTGCAAGAAACCTACGGGCCTTTGATGCTCTGCCTTAATTCTCTAACAGCTGTCGCATATGGCCACATACTCTGCGATCTCTCTTTTCATACCGTACCACCAGAATCTTTTCTTCAGGTCTTGGTACATCTTCTCGCTGCCAGGGTGTATGGAATAAGCTGTCTCGTGAGCTTCTTTGAGAATCAGCTCCCAAATCGATTTGATGTCGGTAACGCACATCCTATCTTTAAACCATAGTACACCTTCCGTGTCTTCATGAAAGTCTTTGCCTTTTCCATCTAAGATCAGCTATCGAATTTCATTGATCTTCTCATCATTTTTTCTGCCCATCCTTGATATCTTATTCTAGAGTGGATTCCAGCTCAACTGTCACTCCTTGGGTGCTGTTTAGAAAACTGAGACTCAGCCTATCGAATTCCTTTGCTAGTTCATATGGCATCAGATGAGCGGCCATCATGTTGACTTGGCTTTTTTTGCTCAAAGCATCTGCAACCACATTAGCTTTGTCTGGGTGATAGTGTATCTCCAGCTCATAGTCTTTGATCAACTCCAGCCATCTTCGTTGCCTCATGTTTAGCTCTGACTCGGTGAATATATACTTGAGACTCTTATGGTCCGTGTAAACATCACACTTCTGCCCATATAAATAGTGCCTCTAGGTCTTCAATGCATGAACTATTGTTGTTAATTCCAGGTCATGTGTGGGGTAATTTCTCTCATGAATCTTCAACTGTCGGGATAAGTACGCCACCCCTCTCCCTTCTTGCATTAGCACACATCCTAGTCTAGTGTAAGAAGCATCACAATACACTGAGAATAGCTTGTGAACATCAGGTAGCATCAACACAGGGGATGTAGTCAACTTCTTCTTCAATGCTTCAAAGGACCCTTGGACCTCTAGGGTCCATTTGAACTCAACTTTCTTCGCTACAGGGCTGTCATTGGTCTGGCAATCTTGGATAAACCTTCAATGAAATGCCGATAGTATCCAGCCATTCCAATGAAACTCTTGATTCCATGGAAATCTCTCAGTGCTTTCCAGTCTAGAATATCTGCCACCTTCTTCAGATCCACAGCTAACCCATCTCGATTATGATATGACCCAAGAATAGGACTTCGCTGATCTAGAATTCACAATTGCTCATCTTAGCATACAACTGATAATCCCGTAACTGTTGCAAAACCATCCTCAAATGCTCTTCGTGCTCCTCCTCATTCTGAGAATACACGAGGATATCATCGATGAACACTACCACAAACTTGTCGGGGTAGCCCATGAACACACTGTCACACTTGGGTTGGGGGCACCAAGACCTAGGCGTGAACAAAATCAGCAGGTGTGATGGGACCAAGTCTCACACATATGATGAATAGTGGTACAGAAACGAATGTCACATCTTTACTATATAATAGGAGTTATGTACAAAATAAATAAATAATTACATCATACGGAGACAATGATCTAGCAACCCCAAAGTTGACTGGAAGACGATAGCCTAGACCTCTCACGAACACATCGCAGCATCCTCCATGCGCCTCATCCTATGATACCTATTCTTGACCTGTGGGGAGTGTGAGACAGCAAGAGTGAGCTCACATACATTCATCGCTCAACAAGTTGTGGGGAATAATGTGCATGAACTCGCCAAAGGTGGGAGATCACGTGAAGTGTAAGGCTTACTAAAGAGGATGGTTGAATCTGAGCATTGCTTTTAAAGTTGGCCAAAAATTTATTAGTAATTACTAAGTATAAGTAAATACCAACCCAATTAAGTAGTAGAACAAAAGTGATAACAACACCTGCGATGCAATGCATATGACAAATTGAATTTAGTTCCATAAGTTAATCATGTGAGGGTCCGAGCTGCTCATGACTGTGAGCACGGCTCATATACCAGTTTTACACTCTGCAGAGGTTGCACATCTTTACCCACTAGTCGTGTTACCCATTTGCCACGGGGTTGATTGGACCCCATACACCTCTACCAAGGAAGCGAGGCATGGTACCACTATGAGGCCTTTACAAAATTCCACTAGCTTTAGAAAACCCGCTACAGTTCTAGGAAGCTCCAATGCAGGGACCCCTTGCCTGGCCGCCATCGTAGCAAAATTAACCCAAGGGCCTCCCTACACTGACCACTTCCCTACTGCCCTTGTCCCTTTTGGGTAAGGTAGTCCTCCACTAGCTTTCATAATTAGTCAGCCAAGGGCGTCCCATACCACCCTTGTGGTAGCACTTTTTCCCAGGTGGTTGCTCCATGTTCCAATTAACATAATGATCTTATCATGAACAGTGAATAACAACTGATAATAAAAGTATGATAATGAATAATGTGTATCTTCATACCCTAAAACCATATAAAGCAATAGCAGGTACTACCCAAAAATTCAGTGGTAAACAAGGTATAAAGATAACCAAACTAGGGTAACCTATTGGGTCCCATCAAAATTAACCTATGTAGATCATTATGATTAATAAGAACATGATTGGGTAAAAAGAAGTGATCAAGGGCACAACTTGCCTGGGACTTGAGATTCTAGGTACCAACTTGCTCTTCAGATGACTCGTAACCTCACGCTAATCAAAGCAATACAAATAAACAGTGTATAGGCAAAATTAACATCACATCAAACATAAGAACAAACTGTGTAATAATACTCTACGCGATGCTACAAGATCGTAGGTTCGAGAACGACTAAAATCGGAGTTATGGTTATAAAGATATGATTTTCTAAAGTTTTAGGTGATGATAATAATATATTATATGCTATAAATCATGTGAGAAACATATAAAGAAAAAATAACTGATTCAACTTTAGGCTATGTTATAACATAATCATGCTCCAGTAAAATTATAGATACTCCGAATTGAAATACTATATTAACATGTTAACCCAATAAACATAGGGTGATGAAATTAGTTAACTATTTTCGAGAACATGTTATATGATAGAATAATTTTACTAAAGTTTAGACAATTTTATTACGAGGCTAGCGCAACTAGAACGGGTCAATTCAGAGTTAAAATGGATTCAACAAGTTTAATATGAATTCAACAAGTGTTGATTTATTTTTATACTAAAAATCCTTTCCTTTATAAATTTTATTCATTTTCTTTTATCCTTGGACTGCGGGCATTAATACCATAGAGCATAGGGGTTGTTTTACAAGTTTCCAGGACCCCAAAGTAAGGCTTTGACTATGGCCAGGACAGCGGGTTGGTTTTGAAGAATATTAGGGTCTCTTTTGCAAATGTCACCCGGCGAAGAGGTATGGTTAAATCCCAGCCACCCGATCAACTATGCACGGCCCAGATTAAACCGCCCGTTAAGTGAAATGAGGTGCGATCCTGCACACTGGATCAGAGATCCACGCCCAGCTATTGCCTAAGCCCCCTACCATCCGATCAGAAGCATACGCCTAGGATTTAGTCAACCAAGTGGCACCTCTTATTCTAATCGTGGCCACACGCCCACGATCCAACGGCTCACACATTCTTCTCCCCAACCAGTCGGCCGACCATGGTGGCGTGGAGCACACCGCGGTGGAGCTCACCGGAGAGCATGGCTGAACGGCACCCAAGCACCCAAATCTCCCACAAAAACAGCTACGCGATGCAGACGCCCTAGTGAACAGCACAACACTTCTTACTGGGATTTGAGGCACGAACGAAGCCTGCCCATGACATGCGATGGTCTGGCGACGGAGGTCCCCGTCGACGAGAAATCCTGGGAACCTAAGCCGCTAATCCAACCAAGAGAGCACAATGGGACCTTCCTTGTATCATAGCGAAGCCCCTTGATCGGTTTTCGAGGACCCCGCGCTAGTGACCCCGCGAGTTGCCAGGGGTGGCACAATGTTCTCTCTCTTCGCCTCGCCGTGATGAGATGATATGTTGGGGCGAGCTCTAGGATTATATAGTACGGAGCAAAGGGGCAGGCAGAGTCTAATCGAATCCCAACCGGAAACCTACAGATTCGGCAGAAGATCCACCAGCTGCACGAACAGATCGTGGATAGCGGTGAGATTTGTTACAGTGCTTGCTTTGGTTTGCTTACGGTGAAGGGTAGGGATGGACCTGACTAGGCAGGGCCCACCTGGCAGTGCCTAGAATGCGGACCTATGCGCAGGTGAGGTGGGAGAAGTTGGCAAGTGGGCCATATGGGTCAGCAATGCGACCAGCGTGGGCTGAGACGCAGGGCCCGCGTTTAAGTGGCGTTGACCAGGTTATGACGCTGGGCCACGCAAAAAGGGACGGGATGGGCCGAGAACATGGAATTCGGCCCATGTCGAGATCTGGTGTTTTTCTCTTTCTTTTCATTTCCATTTTCTATTTAAACTTCAAATTTGTTTCTAGTTCCAAGTTCAAATCCAAATTCAAATTCAACTCCTATTTTTTAACTTCAAATTTCCTAGTGAATATAACTTCTACTATTTACAATACTATTATTTCTTATTTTCTTGTTATTCATTTAGGGAAGGAATAAATGGTTTCATAAACATTTTCTTTCTCATTTTCTACTTTATGTTTTTATTTAGAATTGGAGGTCAAGTTTAAATTATGGTTACTTATTTCATTAAAATGTATTCCCCCTAGATTCATAAGTATGAGATGCTCACTTTCTCATATGACTATTTTAATGTCTTTAATTGATTATGAACATGAAATGTCCTACTAAATTCCAAGGTTTCAAAAATTCTAGAAATACTATCCTAGATATTCTTATTTCTTTATTTTATTATTTTATGATTGTCACACCCAGGCTTTAAGGAACAAAGCCAGGTGCATCTCATATCACTACCGGAATCAGCTCCTTTGCCGTGTGTCTCAGACACACGGCAAAGGCAAATTTACACTCGGCAAATGCTTTGCCGAGTGTTACACTCGGCAAAGAACGATCGGTAAACTGTACATCGGCAACAGCCTCTTTGCCGAGTACTATTTGTCGGGCACTCGGCAAAGACTTTGCCGAGTGCCAAACGGCACTCGGCAAATAAAAGTCACCGTCACGGTGCCAAGTAACGGTGACGGATCCTTTGCCGAGTGCCGTTTGTGGCACTCGGCAAAGAGGTCAATGTTGCCGAGTGTTTGCTCGAGAGGCCCTCGGCAAAGACTGACCAAGTGGGCCCCACTGCCAGTCCTTGTGCCGAGTGCTCTAGTAGGCACTCGGCAAAGGAGGCTTCTTTGCCGAGTGTCTGTTGGCCAGGTACTCGGCAAAGAACCCTCCAGTGGGCCCCTTTGCCAGTCCCTTTGCCGAGTGCCATGGCAATGGCACTCGGCAAAGATGTCTTTGCCGGTTCCCAGGTTTCCTTCTTTGCCGAGTGCCATTGTCAGCACTCGGCAAAGATGGCTTTACCGGTTCCCAGGTGACCTTCTTTGCCGAGTGCCGTGGTCATAGCACTCGGCAAAGCGCCCCTTTGCCGAGTGTTACACTCGGCAAAGTGACCAGAATGTCCCTTTTTTATTTGCTTTTGCTGTTCCATCCAAACAAACAAAAGATATATATGATTCACATCACATTATATATCAATCACATCACAGAATGAACACATTTATCATCAACACCATATATATCACAAAGTCTCACTAAAGTCTCACAAATATAAGTCAGGATCATCACAAAACAGATATAAGTCTGTATCATCACTGACATCACCAAGTATCTCACAAGACAAAGTCTAACTAACATCACCAACACTCATAAAGGTAAGTCTGGATCATCACAAAACAGATCATCAACGAGGTGGGCATCTGGACTGGTTCGGCGAAGGGCTGGACGAAGCATGAGGGTTGTTCGACGCCGCCGATTGACCCTGCATAGAGAACAGATTGTATGTGTGAGAACATATGAATATATATCATGCAGTACTAAAATTTTGATACTCACAGGAGTAGTGAACTCTGTAGGGTCAGCTGTAGGGAACAACGGAGGTGGTGGAGCATGACCCTGTGCGGCGCCAAGGCTCTGCATGTACGCGAACATCTCCGCCATCCTCTTCTCCAGCTCCTCACGTTGCCTCCTCTCATCATCTAGCTGAGTCTGTAATATTTCGCCCTAATGTTACGATAATGCAAAGAGAAGATATATAAAAATCAATGAACGATGAATAGATAAGGAATAACCTGGAGTTGCTGGATACGATGCTGTGAGGTGTCCTGCCGAGGTCGTATGGCTGGGCTCGCGCTCGTGCTCCTTGCTCGCACCTGAGAGAGAGTGGGAGTGGAGGACGAGTCGATTGCCCCGTCGGCAATCCAGTACCGCCCATGCCTCTTGCCTCCTCCGACCCTCATGAGGACATCTCCGTCGATGTCCTCGGTCCTCGGATCAGTAATCTGGCCCATGGACCTCCTTGGCCATGGCGGTGTACTCACTGAGTCGGCTGTGGATGGCGGGGTTGGTGTATGCCTCGGGCCCGTCATCCGGGTTGTAGGTGACGTCGGACGTCGCCTTCCCCTTGTGGGCCATGGCATATGCCGAGAACAGTGGAGCAAGGCGCGCCACCATGTGCCGCCGACTGCGAGAAAACCAACGATATGGTTAGAAATCATGTCTAATCGAAAGTTATATACCTAAATAAAAAAGAGCGCGTACCCATGCTTCCGCGTATTTGCCCAGGCTGCTGGCTGCCTTGATGGTGGGAGGGACCTTGCATCAGCAAACGCCGTTCCCGGCTAGCGTTGTGCGCCTCAGTCCCACTCAGCCGAGCACCACCTCTGCACCATCTTCTCCCAGCACTCAGGATGCGCGGCGCACCAATGAGGAATCATCTAAAAAAATATAAGTACACCGCATATCAGAAGATAAGAATAAGCATATTTAGTACCAATAATAAAGTTTTGTATTTACCTGCAAGTACTGATCCGCAGTCAATGACATGGTTCGGGCGTCCTTCTTGTTCACCTTCTCCCCAAGGACGGAGCCATGGTAAGTGACGATGGCCTGGATGCGCGCCTCGTAGTGCATGTCCACGACGAGCTTCTTACAGCACGTCGTAGACACCACATCCGCCCTGGCCTCGTATCCAGCATCGCACCTGAAGAAATCCTACATACAAAGATGATGTATCCATACATTATTTCAAGAATATGCAACAAATGCGACTTATTAAACAATATAGTGCGAGGAAGACTTACCCACAGCTCTTGCTTGACCCGCTCCGCCTTATTGTTGAATTGTCTGCCGTCCCGATCTACTGCATCGGGGGCGACGGCGTAGTGGTCGAAGGTGTATGCTGGGCTCGTCACTCCGGCGTACTCGACAAGTCCAGGGAAGTGTTCCCGGCATAGAAGGCCGAGGATGCCATTGGGGTTGCGGCCGTGACCCCCCTGCAGTCTCCAAAACCATCCAAGACATGTCGAAGTGATTAAGATGAAGTATTAGTTTCTATTATTAATTTGAACATATAATATGAAAAAGCAGCAACAACATCTAAAGTTACCTACCTCTCTCCATCGGGTCGTATCAGCGGACGTCTGTCACGAAGTATGGGTCGCTTAGGTAGGCTCGCGGGACCTCGCAGGTAGATACTCCTCGAACCTGAGGAGCCAGAACCTGAGACGTCCTGCTGAGCGGCGTCGTCGTCGTCGTCGTCGTCCTGCTGCGCCGCATCGTCGTCGTCCTGCTGTGCCGCATCGACAGTGGCTTGCTGCTCCACCTGCTGCTGTACGGCGTCGTCCTGCTGCACCTCCTCCTCCGTCCTACGGGTGCTCCTCCTCCCCCTCCCCCTCCCCCTCCTCGTCCTCGTCCCACCGCCCACCATCTTTGTCGAACAACCTGCAATTAAGAGTAAACAATTAAGCACAGATAAAAAATATGTATTTAGAAACATATGCAAAATAAATGAAATATAGCATTACATCGATTAAAAATAATCTTCATATGTGTCCTGGGTTAGCCGGATCATAAGTGTCATCATCACTATCAACCATTTCATAGTCAACATCATCTGAAGGCGCAATTTTGTCATTGGCATTGCCTTCAAGTATTTCTAAGTCATTCTCATTTTGCACCTCATCATCCTCGTCATCAACAACCATTTCAATATCTACTTCCATTCCGATCGCTTCGGTTAAGTCTATCTCAAATTGCCCTTCGAGCCCATCTTCTTGGAAGAACTCTCCGTCATATGTGTCCGGGTCTAAGTTATAATCTTCATCGTTTGGAACAGGTAATTTAGCGTGCGGTGATACCTTATACACAACATCCCAACCCTTAAGATGTTGTTTCGTTTGGCACGCATATGGAAGATAATACACTTGTGTGGCCTCTTGGGCCATAATATAGACATCGTCTCCTGTTAAGGTGGAATCCTGTCGAATTTCGACTATCCCAAGATTAGAATGTGTCCGTCTCGTAACTTCAGGGTCAAACCAATGACATTTGAATATCACTAGAGTAAGAGGTTTGGAACCATAAAAATTGAGTTCATATATTTCTTCAATTCTTCCATAATACTCGACCTCGTCAAGCCCGGGCGTAAAGACTCCAGAACACGTGGTTTTTCGATTGGGCCGACTTTGGTCGTAGCTTGTTGTGCGAAAACGGTATCCATTGACGTCATACCCAGAAAATTTCCTGACCCTATAGGCAAAGCCATTGGCTAACTTGTCTCAACTCGGCACTCATAGACGGCTCTCTTTGGCCCTGCAAGTTCAAACACGCTAGATTGTTATATTATTCGCACGTAAGAGCAACTTGGAATAACAAACTAAGCACGTACCTTATGTTTAAACCAGGAAATGAAATCGGGCAATCCATTTCCCGCACCCTTTCTAAGAAGGGTATCATATTCCTGTGGAGTTGGGTCCCTTGATCGACGCCAGAATTCATGAAGAAATTGCTCCATGTATGGCGTCACCTCTTCAAGGTTGGTCAATACATATAGCATGATATGGCGCCACTCTTCATGTCTCAGGGTCTTGGTGGTCGAACCACTCGCGCTTCCGAGTTGCCCTCGAAAAATGCTGAGGTTCGATTCATTGCCGCCATCATTGTAACGAGGGGGTGGATTATGCACGCTCGGCAGTTTGTCACCATAGTAAGTTGTTGTGAAGTTTGACACCTCCTCCAGTATGTATGCCTCTGCAATGGAAGCCTCGATTTTGCATTTATTTCTACATTTCTTTCGGATACTCTTTAGACATCTCTCGATTGGATAGCACCAACGTCCCTGCACGGGCCCCCCCATTCGTGCCTCATACGGGAGATGAATAATCAAATGCTGCATCAGATTGAAGAAGCCGGGTGGAAAGATCTTCTCCAGCTTACACAGTAACACGGGTGCCATCCTTTCCAAGTCTGCAATCATGGTCCGAGCTAACTCTTTTGCACAAAGCTGGCGGAAGAAATAGCTCAACTCTGCAAGCGCTAGCCAGACATGCTCAGGGACATAGCCTCGAACCATCGCCGGAAGAATTCGTTCAATCCATATGTGGAAGTCATGACTCTTCATCCCTAAGACTCGCAGAGTAGATAAGTTCACCCCCTACTAAGGTTAGCTGCATACCCATCAGAGAACATTAACATCTTGATCCACTGTAGTACTTCCTTCCTCTAGGCCCTGCTCAGGACGAAATCGGCCTTAGGCCTTCTCCATGTCTTACCACCACTAGGCGGCTTCATCTCTTGGTTTGGTCTATCACATAACTCTGCTAGATCCACTCTTGCCTTTACGTTATCCTTTGACTTATCAGGAATCTCCATAATTGTCGCCCAAAGTGCCTCGGCGACATTCTTTTCATTGTGCATCACGTCAATGTTGTGTGGAAGGAGCAGGTCATCATAATAGGGGAGCCGAGTCAAGCCTGACTTATGTGTCCATATATGTTGCTCACCATATCCCACAAAACCACCTTCTGGGTTGGCCACGAGACCATCTATCTGTTCGCGAACTTCGGCACCAGTCATCATTGCAGGTGGGCGGTCTATCACCACGACACCTTTCGTAAAGTTCTTGATGTCTAGTCGGAATGCATGGTCAGGAGGGAGAAATTGTCGATGTTTATCGAATGACGAATATTTGCCACCCTTCTTCAACCAAATGAACCTAAGAGCTTCCTTGCAAACTGGGCATGGGAACTTACCGTGAACACACCAGGCGCAAAATAGCCCATACGCCGGAAAGTCATGCATGGAGTACTGGTACCAAACATGCATTTTGAAGTTTGTCTTCGTAGCTCGGTCGTACGTCCATACCCCTTCCTCCCAAGCACGGACCAATTCATCAATCAAAGGCTCCATGTACATGCCCATTTTATTCCCCGGGTGTCCAGGAATTATCAACGACACGAATATGTTCTGTCTTTGAAAGCATACGCCGGGGGGGAGATTGATGGGGATAACGAACACGGGCCAACATGTGTATGGGACAGCGGTCATTCCATAGGGATTGAACCCATCGGATGCGTGAACCATCTTGTCAGGATTGTATCGTTTGCCTTTTTTCTGCCATGTCATCTGTTTCGCGGATTCCTCTGTCATGTATAGACGCTGGATCCTCGGTATGAACGGAAGGTGGCGTAGGATTGTCACGGGGATGTCGAGCTGCCTCTTCTGTCCATCACCAGAGTCTACCTCCATGAACCTAGACGATTTACACTTCGGACAGTACTTTGCCTCAGTGTGTTCTTTCCTAAATAGGACGCAGCCCTTCGGATAAGCATGTATCTGCTCATACGTCATCTTGAGTGCACGAAGGAGTTTCTGTGCCTCGTACATGCTCTTTGGCAGAACGTGATCCTTCGGAAGCAGGCTGCCAATAACTGTCAACAAACCATCGAATGCGTCTCGACTCATGCTATACTGCGACTTGAATGCCATTATACGCCCAATGGCATCCAGTTGAGAAACCTTTGTCTTGCCGTGAAGGGGTTTCTGTGCCGCGTCAAACATGTCGTAGAATGCCTTTGCGGTCGCCTCTGGCTCGTCCTCCGTACGTCCTTCGGCGAACTGTGCCTCGTGATAGTCGTTCAACATGTCTCCTACCCCGGCATCAGCATCGTAATCCTCGACGCGTTGTCTCACCACCTCCTCTCTCGTGCGATGCGCTTCACCATGGAAGATCCACCGAGTATAGTCCGGCGTAAATCCATTCTTCCAAATATGTTCTACCATGGCCTTCTTTGGTTTTCTTTTCCGGTTGTCACATTTGCTGCACGGACAAGGGACTAGGCTAGCTCCTTTAGCAGCTTCGCCATATGCCCGTTCCACGAAAGCATCGGTCTTCCTAATCCATTCTGGGGTGACATCATTACGTCGAACGTGGCCCGTGTACATCCACTCACGGTCCTCCATCCTCTAACATATATAACCGAGTATAGTTTAATATAGACATGTAATGCATGTACACTATGTTCCTACCTTCTAATAGGTGAGGATAGGTCCTAATCCCACCCGCGGTTGCGTAGATGGAGTTAGTTTCCATGCTCTACTCCGATCCGAGATAGAATTTCGGCAGCACCTCCCCGCTGTTCTCCGGATACACGTCCTGGCAGGGAGAGTGTACTGTCTGGAGAACAACAGGGAGGTGACGCCGAAACTCTTTCTCGGACCGGAGTAGAGCATGGAAACTAACACCATCTACGCAACCGCGGGCTGTCCAAAAAACGTGGACAATTCGAAACTGATACATTTGTAGATATGCAAAGATCTGCATATCTACACCATATCTCTTTCGAACGGGAGACGCCTAACTGGGTTACGTGATCTACGACCATGATGCGGAAATAGAGGTTATACCTAGGGTGGCGGTGGAGTCAGGCTTGTGGGGCTGTGGCGGGTCGGTGCAGTGGCGACGCGATGCGGTGCAGGCAGACCCGCAGCGGCTAGGAAGACAAGTATCTTCTCTGTAAAAAAGAAACACAAGTCTATTAATACAAAAAAAAAATCGACAGCACCTCCCCTGTACGTTGAGGTTTTTAAAACCTGCAAATAACACTAACAGCACGATGGCTGACATGCACACAGTAACAAAAAATTCACCTAAAGTATACACTGCAAAGGTAATAGAGCAATCTAATTAGTGCTAAGAACAAGTGAGCACAAGGTTTTCAAAGATCTATTTCTACTTGCATGATTCAAACTTAACAAGTATCTACTTGCATGATTCAAACTTAACAAGTATCTACTTGCATGATTCAAACATTAACAAGAACAAGTGAGCCAGCGATCTTGATCCAACACCCACCTCTGGTTTTTACCCGACCTCCAAAACAATCCAGACCACAAGGAAAGGGTTTGCCTCATGTTATCGTTGTCGAGCACATCGATCCCCTAACGTGACAGCTTTGACTTCATGTTGCAAACCCCACCTCCACTCGCAATCTAGACACTAGGGAAGCGAAAGCATCAACCGAAGGCAACGTCGAGGTCGAGATGAGTGCGCCTTCAGAAAGGGAGAGACGTCCAGGATGCCATCGTTAGCACACCTCCTCCCTTCCGTCCTCATCAATCCATCCCGCGCGCGGCCGCGTAGCAACCACAGATCCGCAATAACAATCCAAGAAATTAAACCAAGCTGAACCAAACCCTGCAAATTCCCCAATTCTAAATTCTCCCGATCCGAAGCCATATATCCGCTAATACAAAAAAACAATCCCCAAAGTCGTATAACTAACTATGGTAACAGCTGCACCTCCAGTCTTCGCCATCCAGTAGCATGCCATAAACAAAAAGTATACCAGGCGCCTGTGGTCAAAGTAAAGTCTCAACGCGGAGGCGGTAGCGGCAGCAGCGTCGATCGATCGGCCGGCGTCTACGGCCTACGTTCGACCTGCTGCCTCGACGGACGGCCGGCTCGATCTCGACCGATCGCCGGTCGTCGATCGGAGATCGATGGAGTTCACCGCTCCCCCGCCCGCGACCCGGTCGGGCGGCGGAGAGGAGAGGGCGGCTGCTGAGCACAACCAGCACCAGCAGCAGCAGCATGCGACGGTGGAGAAGGAGCACATGTTCGACAAGGTGGTGACGCCGAGCGACGTCGGGAAGCTGAACCGGCTGGTGATCCCGAAGCAGCACGCGGAGAAGTACTTCCCGCTGGACGCGGCGGCGAACGAGAAGGGCCTCTTGCTCAGCTTCGAGGACCGCACGGGGAAGCCTTGGCGCTTCCGCTACTCCTACTGGAACAGCAGCCAGAGCTACGTGATGACCAAGGGCTGGAGCCGCTTCGTCAAGGAGAAGCGCCTCGACGCCGGGGACACAGTCTCCTTCGGCCGCGGCGTCGGCGAGGCGGCGCGCGGCAGGCTTTTCATCGACTGGCGGCGCCGACCCGACCCGCCCGTCGTGCACCACCAGTACCACCACCGCCTCCCTCTCCCCTCCGCCGTCGTCCCCTACGCGCCGTGGGCGGCGCACGCGCACCACCACCACTACCCAGCAGCTGGGCACACGGAACCAGTAACACCTTGCCTGTGCGCCACACTCTGAGTTTGTAAGGGCTGATTTGAGCCATTAAGCTTAACTTGTTGAGTTTATTTTGCATCGTCTCAAAGTACCTGTGCATCGTCTCAAAGTATACCTAGATTGCTCTAGCCTCTAGCGATGGAAACTCTTCTGGACTTTGAGCATCTCTCCATAGAGGTGACGAGTAGGCTCAAGCCGGATAGATGATCATGAGGAAGCACAATGCGCCACTCGCCAAGACGGTCACCATCACCAACAAGTTGCTCTTCATCGAGGAGCATTGGCTTGCTAGCTAGAAGAAAAAAGGGGAGTACACTAGCATGCCCAAGAACCACTACGGGTGCCCATGAAAGTACAAGGCTGGCAGCGGTCGTGGGAAGAAGGCAAGCGGTGGCAAACACAAAGCGAGCCACGATGACACATATCTAAAATTTGGTGGAATTGATCATCGGTCCAACGAATGTCGACAGCCCAAGCATGGTGGCGCAACCCACATGGCCCAAGCGTAGGAAGAGGAACCCGCTTTGTTTCTGGCTCATGGGTATCTAGAGCTACGACCGATGGGAAGTAAACATGAAGGGAAATCCCCAAGTTTTCTTCACCTTCCCTTTGTGTTGTTGCTCTCTTCTCTCTTGCAGACGACATCTACTCGCATCCATAATGACAAGCCGCACACACAGGATACTCTACATCTGGCACCGCCGTGGGAGCCTCCTCGCCACAATAATCAGCCATAGCCACCTGTACATGCTACACTTGAAGGTGGCCCGACCACTCTACCTTGCTACCCACTGCAACAATGAGGTATGACACTGGCACAAGTGCTTCGGGAATATACCAGCTGGGAGGCCGAGTGCGCGACGACGGCGGCGGTGGTCGCCACGGGCGCGCGACGACGGCGGTGGGCGCGACGGCCGTGGGCGCGGCGAGCGCGAGCGGCCGGCGGTGCTCGCCGCGGGCGCGACGGCGGGTGGCGGCGTGACGGCGGGCGGCGCTGCTCGCCGCGGGCGCGACAGCGGGCAGCGGTGCTCGCCGCAGGCGCGACGGCGGGCGGCTCGACGGCGGGCGCCTCGACGGCAGGCGGCTCGACGGCGGGTGGCGGCGCGACGATGGGCGGCTCGACGGCGGCGCGGCGCGACGGCGGCGAGCGAGCGAGCGTGAGAGAGAGAGTGAGAGAGAGTGAGAGCGTGAGAGAGAGACTCGGGCGCCGTAACGCTATTAAAATGTTCTTTGCCGAGTGCCCGCGATCCGGCACTCGGCAAAGATTTTTTAAAAATTAAAAAATAAACTTTGCCGAGTGCTGGATCTCCGGCACTCGGCAAAGTCACCTTTGCCGAGTGCTGGATCTCGAGCACTCGGCAAAGTCGCCTTTGCCGAGTGCTAGCTGTAGAGCACTCGGCAAAGATGTGTTGTACAGACTTTGCCGAGTGCCCAAGGACAGGCACTCGGCAAAGTTGTCTTTGCCGAGTGCTAACTGGACAGCACTCGGCAAAGTATATTTTATTTTTTTTATTTTTGGCAACCAAACTTTTTGTGGTATGTTCCTATACTATGTAGACCTACAAGTACCATTTTGGTATAATTATAAAAGTGTTTTTTATAACTATTAGATTTAGTTCGTTTATTTGAATTTCTTCGGAAAATTTAGATTTGAACTGTAGGTCACTCGAAACTTGGAAAACCGTGCATTCAAAAATGATATTCATGTTACTTAGCATAAGTTACGACCAATTCCAGGAGCGGACCGGAAACTTCGAGCAACATGCTCACTAAACATGGCCGTGAACTTGCCATCCACATGTTTAAAAATTGTATAAAACACAAACAAAGTCAGAAAATCCTGAAACTTGTCCACGTGTCATGATATCATATGTACAGGCTGCGATAAAAAATTTTAGAATGTTTGGAGAAGGTTGTGGGACACTATGTGTAGAAACCTAGGAGAACTACATTGAAACTCTATGATTTCATGTGTAGTTCTCTTAGGTTTCTACACATAGTGTCCCACAACTTTCTCCAAACATTCAAAAAATTTTATCGCAGCCTGTACATATGATATCATGACACGTGGACAAGTTTTAGGATTTTCTGACTTTGTTTGTGTTTTATACAATTTTTAAACATGTGGATGGCAAGTTCACGGCCATGTTTAGTGAGCATGTTGCTCGAAGTTTCCGGTCCGCTCCTGGAATCGGTCGTAACTTATGCTAAGTAACATGAATATCATTTTTGAATGCACGGTTTTCCAAGTTTCGAGTGACCTACAGTTCAAATCTAAATTTTCCGAAGAAATTCAAATAAACGAACTAAATCTACTAACGATTGAAAACTCTGTTAAAATTGTCCACAAATGATACATGTAGGTCTACATAGTGTAGGAACATACCACAAAAATTTTGAGAGACAAAATAAAAAAAATAAAAATATACTTTGCCGAGTGTCTAGAGATGACACTCGGCAAAGTATGCTTTGCCGAGTGCCTACTATGTGGCGCTCGGCACAGAACCTCTTTGCCGAGTGCCAGCCGTTGACTCTCGGCAAAGACTGACGGCCGTCAGCTTTGGGACGGCCGCTGACGGCCGTTTGCCGAGAGCCCCCTTTGCCGAGAGTTTGACACTCGGCAAAGTTGTCATTGCCGAGTGTAGCCCTGTGCCGAGTGTTCAGCACTCGGTAAAGGTCGCTTTGCCGAGTGCCTAGCTTTACCGAGTGCGGCACTCGGCAAAGCCTTGTTTGCCGAGTGCCCGACAAAAGACACTCGGCAAAGAATACAACACTCGGCAAAGCCTGCGATTCCAGTAGTGTATATGCGCCAGAGAAGACAACACATATAATAACAGAGTGCATAAATATCATAAATATCATAAATGTACTTATTACATAGCAGAAGTCTTACAAAAATAAATAATAAAATAAAGTGAACTAGATATTATTCCCTGGCGCCACAAAGCTGACTGGGAGACGCCACCTAGATCAAGTCGAAAGCCTCAGTGTTAGGCGGCTCCTCTTCGACCACCTGTTCTTCTCCTGTGGGGGGGGGTGTGAGACAGCAAGTGTGAGCTCACACATGTTCATTGCTCAACAAGTTATGGGAAATAATGTGGCATGAACTCACCAAAGGTGGGAGTTCATGAAGTGTAATGTTGATCAATGAAATAAAGGTTGAAGCTGAGCGTTGCTTTTATAAGTTGGTCAAAATTTTATTAGCAGTTACTAAGTGTAAGTAAATACCAAACCATAGTAATAATAAGTAAAAGTAATAATAAAATAATCCAAAATTCAATGGAATGGTAGATTAAGTTTAAGTTCCATAAATTAATCATGTGAGTGTCTGAGCCGCTCATGACCGTGAGCACGGCCAGTATACCAGTTTTACACTTTGCAGAGGTTGCGCATCTTTACCCACAAGTCGTGTTACCCATTTGCCATGAAGTTGATCAGACCCCATACACCTCTACCAAGGAAGCGAGGCTGGGTACCACTACGAGGCCTTTACAAAGTTCTACTAGCTTTAGAAAACCCGCTACAGTTTATAGGAAGCTTCAGTGCAGGAATCCCTCGCTTGACCGCCATCGCAGCAAAATCAACCCAAGGAACTCCCTACAATGACCACTCCCCTACTGCCCTTGCTCCTTTCGGGTAAGGTAGTCATCCACTAGCTTTCCTAGTTAATCAGCCAAGGGCGTCCCTTTAAACCCTTGTGGTAGCACTGTTTTTCCGAGTGGTTCTCCATGTTCCCATTAACATAATGATCTTATCATAAACATAAATAATAAACAAATAATAAAAGTATAAGAATAAGTGATGAATATCTCTATACCTAAAGCCACATAAAGCAATAGCATGTACTACCCAAAAATTTAGTAGTAAAACCAGTTGTGAAACAAGGTATAAAGATAGTAAAAATCTAGGGTAACCTATTGGGTCCCATTAAAATTAATCTATGCAGATCATTATGATTAATAAGAACGTGAGTGGGTAAAAGAAAGTGATCAAGGGCACAACTTGCCTTCTACGAGCTCCTACTCAGCAGTCTCTACCAACTGAACCTCAAGGTCCTCAGTAGCTTGCTCGTCTACTCGCATCAATACAATACATACATTGTATAGCAAAAATTAACATCACACCAAACATATAAATAAAATAAATAATAATAATCTAGATATTAAAATAAGATCATAGGAACTGGAATTATTAATTTTGGAATTATAGATTTTAAGTTATGAATTTTCTAATGTTTTATGTGCTTAATACAAGATTAAGTAATAGAATAATTTTAATGTGTCTTTCATGCCAAAACAGAGGCACTAATGGCTAGACAATAATATTACAAAAATTTAGAAACTAGAATGGACCAATTTGGAGTTCATATGAATTTTCTACAAATTAAACAAGTTTTAACATTTATTTTTGCATTAAGAATCAATTTCTGTGATTATTTCCTATTTTCCCAAGTCTCTGGATCGGGCCTAAAATACAGAGAAGTGCAGGGGCTCTGGCATAAATTTTATTAAGACACAGGCAATCACGAGACTGGAACGTGGGTTGTTTTCATTATTTGCCGAGGTCTCTTTTACAAAATCACCAGCCGAAGGGGTATCATAGGATCCTAGCCGTCCGATCGAACATTGAGGGTCGAGATTAGTTCAAACCCACCTACACACCCGAGCCGTGGATCACGAGATCAACGGCTACTAATCCACGCCCGCGCTGGAATGTTGGGTTAGGAGCGCGCGAGGGAGAAAGGGTTTGGGCCAAAATTTCCCCCCGGTGGCCCAGTTAAGGAGTTTTTTTCCTTTTCTTTATTTTTTTCTGGTTTTCCTCTTCCTTTTATTTTAAATGCCCAATTTGATCTTCAAATATGAATGTGAATTTAGTACCCAAAAGTAAAGGTAAACTTTAATCATACCAGTATGGTTGGATTTATATTTTTATAAATTTTGTTTTAAGTTTTATAATATCTCTCTCTTCCTTTTCTATTTTCAACTCAAATTTCGATTTAGGGTTTACTTTAAATCCTCATCCCATTATCATTACATTTTATTCATACTATTGTTCTTTTTATTAAGTGCACAACTAAACAAAACTCCAACATGTTGACGGCTTATTTGAATTTTTAATAAGGGTTTATTCCCTCTTAACCATGATGAAGCATATGTCTCAAAGGTAAATGGCAAATCACATAAGGAGATCAACTCTTTAACAAGTCTTATAATTTTGGGTATTACAATGATATATTTTTTTCTTCTACCAATTTTAGGTCTTACACACATTGTTCATCAAGTACATGAAGAAAGCAAGCGCATTCGTCAGACCGAAGGACATAACTGTGTACTCATAAAGCCCATACTTGGTGATGAATGTTGTCTTCGGTATGTCTGAAGGCTGGATCCTAAGCTTATGATAACTTGACCTCACATCTATCGTCGAGAACACAATGGCTCCTCTCAGCTGATCAAATAGATCTTATATTCTGGGCAGGGGGTACTTATTCTTGATAGTGACTTCATTCAGAGCCCGGTAATCTATGCACATCCTCTTCGTACCATCCTTCTTCTCACTACACCAAAATAGTAAACTTCCTAGAGCCTAAACCCTAGGAAGTTAGGCCTGAACTCTAGGAAGTTAGCGAAACTCTCGGAAGTTAAGCCATCCCGTCAGAAGTTTGGCTCTCGAAAATTTTTTGTCGGAAGTTAGCTTAACTTCCTAGAGGGCTCTAGGAAGTTACCTAACTTCCTACGACTTAATAAACCTCTCGGAAGTTAGTAGAATCTCGGAAGTTAGTAGTTTCACGCCGTCAGCGCCGTCAGCTGATTAACTTCCTACGGCTTACTGTAGCCCCTAGGAAGTTAGCTGGCTAACTTCCTACGGCTTACTGCAGCCCCTAGGAAGTTAGCTGGCTAACTTCCTACGGCTTATTGCAGCCCCTAGGAAGTTAGCTGGCTAACTTCCTACAACTTACTGTAGCCCCTAGGAAGTTAGCTGGCTAACTTCCTACGGCTTACTGTAGCCTCTAGGAAGTTAATTTGACCAGCATTACAAATGTTGTTTATATTTTACACCACATTCCAGAAAATAACAAATATATCAACAGCTATATAGCACAACATATTATCGCATAAAACATCTCACACACAATCACATAACAATATTTAAATCCATAGTCTCATCAATTATTACATCACAAAAGTCTCATCCATAGTCTTATCATCACAAAAGTCTCACACATATCATCATCCAGAGACAATATCTCATACATAGTCATAATAAAAGTCTCAAGTATCAGAATGCAATAACATGGAAGCTCACGGTCGCTGATCACCATCGAAACCTCCACTATTCAAGAGGGTTTCGACAAAGTCTAACCCATCCTCTTGTTCATGCGTCGGCAAGGTAGCTGGAGGGGTCTAATATACATGTACAAATGACATTTGTTGAGTTACATCATAATATAACTAACAACAACTAAATGATGATAAATATGCATACCTGATGTTCGGTAGATGGAGATGTAGGTACAGGTGGAGGTGAAGACCAAGGATAATGAACGGGAGGTGGTGGGGGGGGCACCGGGACGTGTATCCCTTGGGCCTGTGCTAGTTGCTACAAATTTGTTGAACTCATTCACATCAGCGTTTTAAATCAATACATATCTTAAAGTGAAAGCTATTATCTTTTGAACTTACTTGTATGAGTGTTTGTTGTTGCTGAATCTGTGTAGCATAATATTCATGTTGCGCAGCTTGTTGCTTCAAGTAATCCTGATGTCGCCTAAGTTCTTCTCGCAGTTGCTCCACTTCTGCTGGATCTTGAGTGGAGCGACGGGAGCTACGAGCAGCAGACCTCGATGAACCTCCACGCTGAACCCTAACCTGCCTCGAGTCGATGACGTTAGCAAACATTGTGTACCTACAAAACAAGTAACATCACGACAGGATTAAGAATACATGTATTACACTCAACCAATGAAACAATATAAGATATGTAGAGTCCTCACCTTCCATGAGCTTTTCCACCACTTGCATACACAGCCTGAGGATCAATAGGTGAGGTCCTCCAGTCATAGTCTGGTCCGTGCTGACTAGTCATCGCCTCGCCATATGCAGCCTCATACAAAAGAACAATGCAATCTTACATACAAAAATCCATATAAACAGAATCTACCAAACATTTCCAAACACTCACCACACGATCTGTTGCCTTTTGGCTGCACAACACATCTGGATTTGCAGGATCTGGTCCTCTGTGCCCCCTAAGGTATATTTGAACATCACTGGGCACTGCACCAGTGCTAGCTTCCTGTATGTACCTCATCATCATCTCCCACCTGTCTCCCCTCCTCTCTCTCTACCTCATCATCATCTCCCACCTGTCTCCCCTCCTCTGTCTCTACCTCATCATCCTCTCCCACCTGTCTCCCCTCCTCTGTCTCTACCCCATCTTCAGACTCATCCTACAAACATTACATTGCATTGCAAAACAAATATTATATTAATAATTTAGTTATACGAACTCATACAAATATTACATTGCAAAACAAATATTGGTTACCTCATTCCTCTGAACGCCAACTGTCTGACCCTGCAACTCTAGAACATGCTCCAACAAAGCTCTACGCCTACTCGAGCTGGAACTAGTGCCCTTAAACACTAAGTCCTCCTTTCTCATAACATAGGACGCTCTCTTCGCAAGTCCCTTAGTGAACTGCTTCACCTTTTTAGACATCCTGTAATTAGAACAAAATCACATTAGTAAATGAGGATAATGTAAATGAAAATAAAGTAAATGAACATAATGTATTGAAAACAATAATAAATACATAATTACTTTTTAGTCGTATTCGAAATCAGGATCAAATTGTTTCCTTCGATTCGATGTTTTCTTCTTTGACTTTCGTTTCCTTTTGTTAGGACTTACTACATCTTCCGAATCTCCCACTAAGGATTCTGGCAAAACCTCAGTATCTATATTAAAATTGGTTGGGAGTTCATCTTCTTGATAAATTTCTTCAACTTCTGTCTCAAACCATTCACCCTTGTTGTGTAACCGTTCACGAGGATTAACTTTGTACACTACCCACGTGGCTTCCAGCTTTGTACATGGATATGGTATGTAGTACACCTGGTCAACTTGGTGAGCAAGAACAAATTTGCTACATGCATTTGTTTTGAGCTCATGTTTGACTTCTACCATGCCAAATTGGTTTTCTACAATCCCTTGATTAGGATCAAACCAATCACATTTGAAAAACACCACCTTAAGATTTTTGCTACCAGCAAAGTCGTACTCGAGTATGTCATTAATAACTCCATAATAATTCATCTCTCTTCCACGATCATCGACTGCCCTGCATACAACTCCAGTATTTCTTGTCGCCGCAAATGGACGAGTAGACTCAAATTTGGCCGAACGAAAACGAAACCCCTTAATGTCGTAACGACCGTAACTTCTAACTTTTACGATTGCGTAAGACATCTGAAGCAAGTCCTCGTCTAAATTTGGAATTTTGTCACACTGTCAATTAGATAGTGAAATTAGATTTCTTAAACATAATATATAAAGTAGAACAATAGTGTTAATTTATTTACATGAGCTCGGAACCAATTAATGAAATTGGGCTTCCCAAGTCTTCCTCGAAGTGCATTTTCATACTGCCTCGAGGACAATTTCTCATTAAGTCACGATTGGAATTCTCTGTTACAACAAATAAACAATAGCGTATTAAGTCACGATTACTACATAGATACACAAATGACAAATTTCATCTTACTTGAAATACGGAGTCATCTCATCCATATTTTCATACATATAGAGCAAAGCATCCAACTTTTCTTCGCGCTCGGGATGATATTCGGTGGATGCTCCGACAGTCTTGCCCTCAATCTCAAAAATTTGGAGATTGTTGTGAGTCCCTACTTTGTCATCATGATACCTCAATGTAGGGGCATTGATATTGTGCTCGTCTGCAAAGTATACACTCGTGAACGCTGCTACCTCTTTATATTTGAATTCTTCAGCTATGCACCCTTCAACTCTTCCTTTGTTACCAACCATAGAACTAAGTTTCTTTAATGCCCTTTCAATATGATACATCCACCTGTATTGCACAGGACCTCCAACCTTAGCTTCATATGGAAGGTGGACAAGTAGATGTTGCATTGGATTGAAGAATCCTGGGGGGAATATTTTTTCCAACTTGCATATAAGGACAGGAATTTCTGTCTCTAGCTTCTCCATTACTTCTTTCTTTATTTCTTTGGCACAAAGTTGTCTATAAAAGTAGCTTAATTCAGCTAACGCCTTCCAAATACTGACATTGAAGTACCCACGAAACATTATAGGGAGGAGTCTTTCCATCATTATGTGATAATCATGGCTCTTCAATCCAGTTATTTTATTTGTATTCAAGTTCACAGCTCTCCTAAACCCTGCCGCATAACCATCTGGGAATTTCAAATTTTTCAACCATTCCATTACTTCTTTCTTCTGTTTAGGTTTTAGACAAAATTGAGCATGTGGCTTTTTTCCATTTTCGTCGAGTTCCTGGGTTGGTCGGTTACAAAGTTTTGCTAAGTCTTTTCTAGCCTTTATATTGTCTTTTGTTTTGTCTCCTAGATTCATGCAAGTACTTAGAATGCTTTCACGAACATTACGTTCCTGATGCATAACGTCAATGTTATGCATCAGAATCAATGTCTTAACATATGGGAGTTCCCATAAACCACATTTATGGGTCCAGTTATGCTCAGTTCCAAACCCGATGTATCCATCACCACTTTCTTTCTCTTTCAAATTATTAAGCATAGCCTCAATCTTAAGTCCGCTCAGACGCCTAGGCGGTCCCTTTGTCACGATAGTGCCCTTCTTAAAGGTGTTAACCTCAAACCTATACGGGTGAGTTTGGGGTAAGAAGCATCTGTGGCAATCAAAGTAACAGATCTTCCCCCCAAACTCAAGGCGGAAACAATCTGTATCCTTGCCACATATTGGACACGTTAGAATTCCATGACAGCTCCATCCAGCAAATAAACTCTATGCCATGAAATCATGAATGGACCACAAATATGCAACTCGAAGTGTGAATCTCTCCTTTTTGTAGCAATCGTATGCTTCAACACCTTCCCATAACTGTTGGGGCCATGCTTCGTTGCGCCGAAGGTCTTGTAGGAAGAAGCAGCTTCGGCTGAAGTTTTCCCCGGGAGATGACCGAAGGTTCCTCTTCATGAAGCTTCGGTATTACAAACCGACTTAGAGATAGAATGACCTTTTAGTCCATAAAGGTCTGAGTCAATGTTGTAAACTTTTATGAGGGGCATAATTGTAATTCTTCACAGGCTGTGTCCTGTGTCTATAAATAGATGAACAGTACCCCCGTACTGTTCACGTTGACTTGTATTCGCTCATGCGTCACGCTTGTATTTTTGCCTTCCGTCAAATCGAAGGTACAAATGTAATTCAATATTGTTCTTATTCTTCCATAATCATATAATGATAACACTTAATAATGTTATATGATTATTCGTGTATTCTTTCATGTTTCATGTGCTTTTTCTTTTATCAATATAAATTATGATGATGAAGGTATGTCCTTCATAACCTTCGTCAGAAATCGTTATATCCTAAGGGAAATAACGCTTCGAAGGACGAAGGACATTAACTATTAACTTTTCTGTGTTGCCTTGTTCTTAATTCATAGCATTTGAGAACAAGTCCCCAACATTGGCGCCCACCTCCGGTGAACTCACTTCCACTTTTTTGAGCTGATGGCTTCGTTCAACGATCAAGCTGGAGCTGCTTCGGCTCCGAAGCTGCTGTTCCCGATAACAGGCGGATCATGTTCAGAGCCAGCCAACAAGAAGCAGAAGAAGGAAGCACAGAGAAGAGTACAGCATGTTGGGGTGCAAGGACCCTTCATCAAGTCGAGATGGTCTCACATTCCTATTACCTTCTCCCAAGAGGACCTTCAACTCAAGGATTACCCACACAACGATGCCATGGTTATCTCTTGTGTTATGAAAGGATTTCTGGTTCACAATGTCTTGGTTGATACAGGCAGTGCAGCTGATATCATATTTGCTAAGGCCTTCAGACAAATGCAAGAGCCCGAAGACAAGATCCATGATGCTACGCACCCTCTTTGTGGCTTTGGAGGACGGCAGATTGTAGCACTGGGGAAGATTACCATGCCAGTAACCTTCGGATTCGTTAACAACACAAGGACTGAGCAAATTGTGTTTGATATTGTTGACATGGAGTATCCTTACAATGCTATCATTGGTCACGGTACTCTCAATGCCTTCGAAGCAATTCTTCACCCAGCTTACCTCTGCATGAAGATACCTTCGGACCAAGGACCTATTGCTATTCATGGAAGTCAGAAAGCTGCTAGAAGGGCCGAGGGAAGCTGGACTGACTCCAAAGCAATCCATAACATAGATGGAGCTGAAGCTTGTGAACAGTACAAATTCAGAAGGGAGAAAGCAGCTTCAGCAGATCAACCGAAGCCCATGCTCTTATGTGAGGACATAGCAGAGCAGAAGGAGCTGTTGGGCTCCCAATTATCCGAAGACCAGGAGAAAACCTTGATAAGGTTTTTGTTCAACAACAAAGATGTTTTTGCATGGTCAGCTAATGACCTCTGCGGAGTAAATCGGGAAGTTATTGAACACTCGCTCAATGTTGACCCATCCTTCAGACCCCGAAAGCAAAGGCTTCGGAAAATGTCTGATGATAAGGCCAAAGGTGCTCGCAATGAAGTAAAAAGACTCCTCAGTGCAGGAGTTATCAGAGAAGTAAAGTACCCAGAATGGCTAGCTAACACTGTTATGGTAAAGAAGGCCAACGGCAAGTGGAGAATGTGTATCGATTTTACAGATCTGAACAAGGCTTGTCCGAAGGACGAATTCCCATTGCCAAGGATAGACTCTTTAGTTGATGCAGCAGCTTCTTCAGAGCTCATGAGTCTGCTAGACTGTTACTCAGGCTATCACCAAATCTGGATGAAGAAGGAAGATGAGCCGAAGACTAGCTTCATAACCCCAAGTGGCACATATTGCTATCTTCGGATGCCTGAAGGGCTCAAAAACGCTGGAGGAAGTTTCAGCAGAATGACTGCGAAGGTCCTCCAGTCTCAGATAGGCAGAAATGTGCTAACTTATGTTGATGACATCATTGTAAAAAGCACGAAACAGGAAAATCATATTGCTGATTTGCAGGAGACCTTCGCCAGTTTCAGACAAGCTGGTTTAAAGCTGAATCCAGAAAAATGTGTCTTCGGAGTAAAGAAGGGGAAATTTCTTGGATGCTTGGTTTCAACAAAGGGAATTGAAGCTAATCCAAATAAAATTGAAGCTATACTTCGAATGGAGCCACCAACTACAAGAAAGGGGGCCCAAAGATTGACAGGGAGGCTGGCATCTCTCAATAGATTCATATCCAGATCAGCAGAAAGAAATTTACCATTCTTCGAGGTGCTGAAGTCAGCTGAAGTCTTTCAATGGGGACCAAGCCAACAAAAAGCCTTCGAAGAGTTGAAGCAATATTTGATAGATTTAACAACATTAACTCCACCAATGCCAGGGGCTCCTTTGTTGTTATACGTGGCAGCTTCGCACTTAGCAGTAAGTGCAGCTCTTGTCTAGGAGAAGCTCGATGGCCAAGTCAAGAAACAGGTTCCAGTGTATTTTGTATCTGAAGTCCTTAGTGTGTCAAAGAAAAACTATACAGAGTTGGAGAAGGTATTATATGCTGTTTTGATGGCATCCAGGAAGCTTCGGCATTATTTTCAAGCATACAATATTATTGTTCCTTCTTCGCAACCGTTGAAGGATATTATGAGAAATAGAGAAGCTACTGGACGGATTGGAAAATGGGCTGCAGAGCTCAATCAATTTTGCATTGATTATGTGCATAGATCCTCGATCCAGTCTCAAGCGTTGGCAGATTTCATTGCCGATTGGACGCCAGGGGCTCAGGATGAAGAAACAAATAAAGATGCCGAAGTGTGGACAGTGTTTTGCGATGGGTCCTGGGGAACCTTTGGAGCAGGAGCAGCCGCTGTGTTGATCTCACCATCTAAAGTCAAAACTTGTTATGCGGCAAGACTCGATTTTAGCTGTACAAACAATATTACTGAGTACGAAGCCCTGCTTTTGGGCCTTCGGAAATTAAAAGCAATGGGAATCAGAAGGGCCATCCTTAAAACTGATTCCCAGGTTGTTTCGGGTCACATCGACAAGAGTTGCAAGGCTAAAGATCCGAAGCTTGAAAAATATCTAGACACGGTCCGAAGAATCGAAGCTTCCTTCGAAAGATTTTCTGTCAAAAATATCCCTCGAGGACAAAATGAGCATGCTGATTTGCTAGCTAAGTCAGCAGCACAGGGGCTGCCTTTACCTTCGGATGTGTTTTTCGAAACAATAAAGGCACCTTCAGTAGAACTCCTTGAAAGAGCAGTCCTCAACATATCTCCTGTTTATAGCGAAGATTGGAGAACTGAGATCATCTCTTACCTTCAGGGTAAGTTCCTTTCAGATGACGAAGCTTATAACAGGAGGATAGAGGCAAGAGCTCGTCCATATGTCATGATAGAAGGGGAGTTGTACAAGCATGGAGTTTGTGCTCCGCTACTCAAGTGCTTATCTAGAGCCGAAGGTATAGAGTTGATGAAAGAGATACATGCAGGCCTATGTGGATCTCACATTGGATCTAGGCCGTTACTTGGAAAAGTTTTCCGCCAAGGGTTTTATTGGCCGAAGGCAGCTTCGGATGCAGCGGAATTAGTTCAAAAGTGCGAAGGCTGTCAGAAATGTGCAAGAGATCAGAAACAACCTTCGTCTTTAACACAGCTCATACAACCCATCTGGCCATTGCAAAGGTGGGGCCTTGACTTGTTAGGTCCATTACCACCGGCTCAAGGGAATTTAAGATATGTTATAGTGGCTGTGGAATATTTTTCTAAATGGATTGAGGCAAAGCCATTAGCCACAATAACTTCGGCCACTGTCCAAAAGTTTTTCTGGCAGAATATTGTTTGTCGTTTCGGGGTACCGAAGGCCATCACTGTAGATAATGGAACACAATTCGACTCCGAAGCTTTCAGAAATTTTTGTGATCAAATTGGTACGAAGATCCATTTTGCATCAGTCAGGCATCCGGAGTCAAATGGGCTCGTTGAAAGAGCCAACAACATCATAATGACAGGAATAATGAAGTTAATCTTCAATCAACCCAGGGGAAAGTGGCCAGATCAGTTAACTAAAGTGGTGTGGAGTCACAATACAACAACATCAAGGTCTACAGGCTTTACTCCATTCAAGTTATTATTCGGCGACGAAGCAATAACTCCGGAAGAAGCTAAAACTGGATCAATAAGAGTAGTAGCTTCGACAGAATCAGGTCCTGAAGATGCTTGCTTTGTGGAAAAAGATGCTTTAGAAGGGATCAGGCTTCAAGCTGTCGAGAATATCAATAAATACCAAGCCGAAACAGTCAAATGGTGGGATAGAAAAGTTCGGCTAAAGAATATTGAGCCGGGACACTTGGTGCTTCGGAGAGTGGCCAACCCAGACACAGTGGGCAAGTTACAGTTGAAATGGGAGGGGCCTTTCTTAGTAGCATCTTCGTCAAGACCTGGTTCATACAGATTGAAGGACATGGACGGCAACGACATTCCAAGATCTTGGAATGCGGATGAGCTTCGGCGATATTATGTGTAATTTGATGTAACTTTTCTTATGTTTTTTCTTTTTCATGGCACCCTTTTCCTTTCTAAAGGGGGAGAAAGGTTTTTAATGGGGCCATCACATGTAATCTCCTTTTTAGTTTTATAAGAGCAAAATCCCCCAAGGAATGTAAATGTAAAAGCTGAGAACGCACCATCGAGTGCCGAAAACTGAAAAAGCGAAGAAGCTCCAAAGTCGTTCCTAAGGGAATGCAGAGCTTACAGCGAAAAGTCAACGCTGATTCCGCCGAAAGTAAAAGGCGAAGAAGCTCCAAAGTCGTTCCTAAGGGATTGCAGAGCTTACAGCGAAAAGTCAACGCTGATTCCGCCGAAAGTAAAAGGCGAAGAAGCTCCAAAGTCGTTCCTAAGGGGATGCAGAGCTGATGTGTAATTGTTTCTAAGGAAATAATGGCTAAGGGTATAGCTTCGGATATGTGTTTGGACATTCATTTGCACATCACATTACATCATAGCATTTGCATTCATAAACATTCAGGCATATATAAGATAATCATCATCATGGCATAAGTGGCTGTTTCGGCATAAGAGAAGAGCTTCTTCGCGTACAAAAAAGAAAGGTTTCGGCAAAAAGAAGAAGCAGTCTTTTATGCTTCGTTGTGTACGAAAAGAAGGGAAGGTGTTTTTTCGCCTTCGGCTCAAAATACTAATTTCGTCCACAATCAAAGCGCCTCAATGGAAGGGTAAGAATATATTACAAGATATGAACATAGTTCATTAAGAGCAGTTTAGCTGTATTTACAAAAGTTATTACAAAAGTCTTTTGAGTTTTTTCTACAGTCTACTTCTACTAATCTTCACCAGGCTTCAGCTTCGGCTGCATATTCTTTAAGCATCAGTTTCAGCTTCGTCATCCTACATGAATCAAGGTATTGTGAGTAAAAATCAAGTTTGAAGGAGAAGGTAAGCACAAGGTATGATTTCTTACTGGTTCAAGATGACTTCGAGCTTCGTCTCCAGCTTTTTCTCGCCCGCCTTTCGTCCATATCATTTTTATAAATCTGTTTGAAATGCTTCGGGCGAGGTCAGGAATATCGTCTAGAATTGATGGAGATAGAGTGAAATTGGGCCTGTTGACTATTTTTCCATGATCACAGCCAGCTTTTAGGAAGGCAGCAGCGGTGCCCCGAGAAGCTACCCAGGCACAGAAGTCACCGTGCCCGGCTATAACTTCGTCAAGCTCATCAATTTCAGCTTCAATATGTTCGAAGGTTCTTGGCAAATTTTCAGCTGAAGGAGTGAACTTTCCACTGCTGGCTCCAACTGAATAAAAGATCTTTTTTAATTGTTGAATACAGTTGTTACCAAATTCCAAACATTTGTCCTGAAGGCTTGACAATGATTTTTTCAAATCTGAGTTTTTTTGGACTTCGGCCTCAAATTTTGAATTAAGCTCTTGCTTCTCTTGTTCAAATTGTTTTGATTGGCAGAGAAGCTTCGTGTTCAATTCTGCTACTTTAGCTTCAGTCTCTGCCAATAAGCCTTCAGTTGTTTGGAGCTCGAAGTCCTTCTTTTCAATAATAGCTGATTGCTCTTTTATTTTGCTCTCTAAATTTTCAATAATAACTTCGTGTTTTTTATCCTCCAGATCTTGTTGCATTTTCAAAGCCTTGCTCAGCAGCATGCTCTGCACGTAAACAACCTTCATTAAGACAGGTCTACATTATTGAAAGCAATAAAAGTCAGAGAAAAGTTGTTTACCTTGAAATTGGAATAAAATAAACTACCAACGATATGTTGTCGTCGGTAGCGGCTGATATCCGTTTCCAGCTTCGGAAAACCGATACTCTTCGATAGAGTACCGATGACCTTAGCTCCAGTTTGGTCCCGGATGCAGTTCAATTTCTCATCGTCAATACCTCCGAAAAGAAGAGCTCCTGGTTTATATCCGCAAGATTTGGCATATTCTTTAAGCTCTTCTATTTCGGCCTTCGACAGTTCTTGCCCAACTAAATTTTGAAATATGAAGGCTTCGTCCTCCGAAGTATCTTCGGCTATTTCCTTTCTCTTCCCAGGCACTGTGGCCACGGTTTCTTCGGCAGCAGTGGTTGCTTCTTCTGCGGCCATATCTAGCAGTATTTTGTCGATGTCTTCAATTGTAGTTTCCAAGTTCAAATCTTCGGCTGAAGCGGCTTTGGAAGCCGCGACCTCCGAAGGTGCGACTTCGACATTTGTTGTGCCTTCAACCGCTGGCGCTTTCTGAGTTGAAGCCCTCGGTGGCGTCTTGTCAATGACTTCGGTCACTGTAATAATCCTTTGTCTCTTTGTTTTGGTTATCTTCTTCGTTTTTTCGGGCTCCTCCACCTTTCGAAAAAGCTTCGTCAGTTGAGGCCCTAATGGACTTAGCTTCGCGGGCAGGGGTTCAGTCATTACCTTTAAGATTTCCTCCACGTCGGTGGTAGAGGGTGGTGCAGGAGTCCCCTCTTTATCGGATAATTTTCGCTTCGGAGATGATATTCTTCTCTTCTTTGGAATATTCTTCTCTTTTGGTGGTTCTTCCTCATCTTTGTTCAAAGTTTCGGCCACCCTTTTCCTTTTTTGGCCCTTAGCACCCTTATCCAGCCGTTCATAGTCAGGGTACTCAAAACCCAGGGCATCAAACACTCGGTTCAGCCTTCGCTTCGGACGGGTGCCGAAGGCCGCAGTCATCAATTGATCTTCTTTTTTCGAATAATTCCCAAGAATTTCATTGCACATTACTTCAACTGTGTCCAGCCACTCTTGGCAAGGTTTTTTAAAGTATTTCTTGAACTTGAAATGGTAAGGAAGCCGGACAAGTTCCCCTTCTTTCTTCTCCCCTTCCAGCTTCGGCATTTCCCATTCTTTTAAAGTAGGGAAAACCCTGAAGGCCAAGAACTCTTGAACCAGGTCCCTGGTACTGATATGCTCTGAAATAATTTTAAACTCACCCAGTGCAGCCCAGGTGGGACCTTCTAATGTCATGTGGCATCGCGGTCTTGTCTCTCCGAAGATCAATTCAAGTGGGCTTTGTACCAATTTCTCTTTGTCTTCGTCAACTTTCACATAGAACCACTCTGACTTCCAGCCTGCCGGCCATTTGCTTCAGTAGCTGATAACAGGAAACTTTGTGGTTTTCCGATAGGCAAAATTGTAGCAACCAAAGTTATCATGTAATCCATCTTTTCTAGCCTTCGTCTGGTAATGCAGCTCGTGAACTCGACAAAAGCTGTCGGCAAACGGCTCCACCGCCTGACTTCGGAGAGCCCAGATATAAACACTAAGCCTAACGATAGCGTTAGGAGTCAATTGATGAAAGTAGATACCAAACTTCTTCAACACGTCTGCAATAATCCCATGAAGGGGGAATCTCAACCCAGCCTTTAGAAAGCTCTTGAAAACGACTATCTCATTCTTCTCTGGCTTTGGGGTAGTTTCTTCTCCCCCGAAGCGAAGTAGCTTTTTCTGGTTTTCACTGAAATAACCTGACTTTACCATCTTGGAGAGATCGGCCTTTGAAACGGTCGACTTTCCGAAGTCCAAGTGGCTGGGCTTACTTGGCATGGCAATGCGATAATCATCTTCGGGATCAGTTTCTTCAATGTTCTCATCTTCTGCTTCGGCAGTTGCTTGTTCTGCTTCAACAGTGGGGATTTCCTCCGAAGTTACCAGTCCGGATCGTTGCATTGCTTCGGAGATGGGAACGGTCACCGAACCTTCAGCTTCGTCTCCTTCACGATCAACCCTGGCAGTAGATCGCACTCTGGCCATTTAATTCTGAGTTTGTGGAAATTGAATACTTTTTTTCTCCCGAAGCCTTTCCTTCAGACGAAGCAGACTTCGAGTTAGACCTTCGTTCGATTTCGAGAGTCAAGCTTCGGCTATGGTTAAAAATTTTGGCAGCAAAACAGTGCAAATAGCAATGAATGCTGTGGTAACTTCACACCTACCCGTCTGTTTATATAGTGCTGCAGGTAAGAAGGCGAAGCGCCAGGATTTTTACACCAGGCGGACAGTCACTTGCACTCACTGCGCGGTGGACCGCAGAGACCAAACAGTAACTCTGCAAGGTGGGCCTGACACGCGCTCGGAAACTGGATCGTTTCTCGACAACGAGCTCAGGGAAGGTGTTTTTTGGACCTTCGGCTTCCCGAAGCTTAAGAGGCTTTTTTCACGGATCAAGCTCGTTACGAAAAACGATCTAGCGCCGCGAAAGGGGCTACTGTTGGGGCCATGCTTCGTTGCGCCAAAGGTCTTGTAGGAAGAAGCAGCTTCGGCTGAAGTTTTCCCCGGGAGATGACCGAAGGTTCCTCTTCATGAAGCTTCGGTATTACAAACCGACTTAGAGATAGAATGACCTTTTAGTCCATAAAGGTCTGAGTCAATGTTGTAAACTTTTATGAGGGGCATAATTGTAATTCTTCACAGGCTGTGTCCTGTGTCTATAAATAGATGAACAGTACCCCCGTACTGTTCACGTTGACTTGTATTCGCTCGTGCGTCACGCTTGTATTTTTGCCTTCCGTCAAATCGAAGGTACAAATGTAATTCAATATTGTTCTTATTCTTCCATAATCATATAATGATAACACTTAATAATGTTATATGATTATTCGTGTATTCTTTCATGTTTCATGTGCTTTTTCTTTTATCAATATAAATTATGATGATGAAGGTATGTCCTTCATAACCTTCGTCCGAAATCGTTATATCCTAAGGGAAATAACGCTTCGAAGGACGAAGGACATTAACTATTAACTTTTCTGTGTTGCCTTGTTCTTAATTCATAGCATTTGAGAACAAGTCCCCAACAATAACTTTTTGTAACACCCACTTTGTAATTGCTAGGAATAATACCAGTAGAGGAACAATTCCTCTTTAGGTGAGTTTGATCTTTATGCATCATCTGATGTGAACATCATGCCCAAAAACAATTAATAAAAACATAAACTACCAAATTATGCATCATGCTCGATTTTATTCCGTGTGCATTTTTGTGACAACATATAATAATGTGAAAAATGTTAAATATCCAAATGGGAAATTAAATCCTAAAAGAAATTCTAAAATTTGGAAAGAAAGAAAGAAAAATACTATGCAATACAAAAATAAAACTTATAAATAGATAAATTTATTCCACAATGATTTATCCAAATCGTATACTCAGAAAATTTGAGTACAAGTTCATCACAAATTTGAAATTCAAACTTAGATTCAAAAATGAGAAAAAGGAGAAAAGGGATTCTAATACAACCATTTATTTCTTCCATAAGGGAATGACAAGGAAAATAAATAATAATATGGAAAACAGTAGAGATTATATTCACATCATTACTAATGTTGTAACTTGCAAAACTAAAATTCAAAAGGGAGAATTCGAAATCAGTTTGAGTACTTGAATTTGAAAACAAAGCAGAAAATTCATAAAAGAAAAGAACAAAATGCTACACGGGCCGACTAAACTCATTTCTGGCCCAGCTAAACTACACCAGCCGCGCGGCCCAGGACCTCCACCGCGCCAATGGACATCTCTCGCTGACGCGGGGCCCGCCGCCCAGTCTCTCGTGTGCCTGATAGCGAATGTCCTGGGCACCGACAACAAGTCCCCACGCGTCAGCCACCATCCCCACCATGACCCAGCCTTTCCTACCACCTGGGCCGGGACTTCTCCCTCGGGTAGTTGCGCCTGACACCGATCTCCCCGCCGCGGAAGCCGCCTGGGTGCTCGCCGTGGCCGTTGGCTGGACTCGTTTCTTGCCCTGGGGCCATGGGTATAAGCTAGAGGCCCTGGTGACTCTATTTCCCCTCGGCCATCCACAAGCCTAATGGCGGACCCGCGACCATCGCACTGCGAGCACAGGGCATGCGCGCCGGCTTCGATGTCGTGGTGGCCGCCGCGGTGCGAGGCTTTTGGTGGGCGGTCTTGGGGAACCGCTGGTGATACCCGCGCGTTGTTGGGGTGGTTCTCGGCGAGGTGTTTTCCCCAGTGGCGCGTCAATTCCTCACCGGAGTCGTCCATACACCACACTACTGCTGTTTACCGTGGGACGAGTTCTCCACTACACCATAGCAGGTGAGAAGTACCCCTCCAGTTTCGCCTTATCCTCTGCCACGTTCTACACTAGTCCGCGTGAATGATTTGGGCTGGGGAATACAGTATCAGTGCGCCAATTCGCTGTTCGCCGACGAGGTCCGACCACCAGATTTCGTGACGCCCTCAGGGTGTGTCCTGGTGAGGAAGAGAGCGTGGGAACCGTTGGATGGCACATCAGTGGTGGTGGTTAGGTCTGTAGGTATAACCTTGTGGCCCTGTATCGTGACCGTCGGATCAATAATGGGCAGCCCAGATTAGAAAATCGTGTACCTCTTCGTTTCATTAAATCATGGCCATGGATCTTAGATCCTACGGTCCTGGTGTCGTACCGGTTCGAGTGGGGAATGATCTAATCTGAGCCACCCACTTGAGATCGGACGGCCCACATTAAATCGTGCCCCTTTGGCCTGTCAGTTTAGCATAAGAGCCCCTAGCTTATTTGCTATTCAACCCGCAGTACTAGCTGCTGGTGTATGAGTCTCAGGAATTTTTATAGGTTAGTCCCTGTATTTCCTGGTTATTGAGGCCCAGTCCAGAGCTGTTTTAAATTCAATAATTGAATTGGAAAATAGATTTTAATACAAAAATAATGGTAGAAACTTGTATAAATCATAGAGAATTCATATTAAATCCTTTTTAGTCCATTCCAGTTCCTATAATTTTATAATAATATTGTTCATCACATAATAACACTGTTATAACATGAAAATCATACTAGAATTGATTACTCAATTAATCTTGTATCAAATACTTAAAACCCTCGAAAATTCATAACTCCTCCGTTTTAACTCCGATTTGATCCGTTCAAGTTGCGTTAGTCTCGTAGAAACGCGTAGATCATTATTACTCAGTTTGTACTTATGTTTGGTGTGATGTTAATTTTATCTATACCATGTTTGTTTGTATTGCTACGACTAGCGCGAGGCGTGTCATCTGAAAAGCAAGTTGGTACCTGGATTCTCAAGTGCCAGGCAAGTTGTGCCCTTGATTCACTTTTGTTACCCAATAATGTTCTTTATAATCATTTACCATGCATAGGTTTAATTTTGATGGGACCCAATAGGTTTCCCTAGTCTGTTTATCCTGTTTACCTTGTTTACCCCTGAATCACATGGGTAGTTATGCTATTGCTTTACGTGGTTTTTGGGTTAATATTTCATTATATCCATGTTCCAGTTATTTTGTTATTCTATTTATGTTCATGTCAAGATCATTATGTTATTGTTAATTGGAACATGGAGCTTAACTTGAGAACCACGTGCCACCACAAGGGAGGAATGGGACCCCTTGGCTGACTAATTAGGAAAGCTAGTGGAAGACTACCTTACCCGAAAGGGGCAAGGGCAGTAGGGGAGAGGTCAGTGCAGGGAGGTCCCTGGTTGATTTTGCTGCGATGGCGGTCAGCCAGGAACCCTGTACTGGATCTTCCTATAAACTGTAGCGGGTTTTCGGAAGCTAGTGGAACTTTGTAAAGGCCTCGTAGTGGATCCCTAGCCATTCACCTTGGTAGTGTCTAAGGGCCTAGCTAACCCTGGCGACATGGGAAACACGACTTGTGGGTAAAGGGTACAACCTCTGCAGAGTGTAAAACTGGTATACTAGCCGAGCTCACGGTCATGAGCGGCTCAGGACTCTCCGATGATTAAATTATGGAACCTAAACTCAATTTGTCATTTGCATTTGCATGGGATCTGTTATTAATTTTGTTCTATTATTTTATTATGGTTTGGTATTCACTTACACTTAGTAACTGCTAATAAAAGTTTGACCAACTACTTAAAAGCAATGCTCAGCTTTAACCCCTATTGTTGATAAGCCTTACACTTCATGAACTCCCACCTTTGTGAGTTCATGTCACATTATTCCCCACAACTTGTTGAGCGATGAACATATGTGAGCTCACCCTTGCTGTCTCACACCCCCCCACAGGAGAAGAACAGGTGGTTTCAAGTGGAGTCAAGTATCGAGGAGTTTGATCTGATCTAGGTGGCGTTTCTCAGTTGACATCGGCGCCGACGATCCTTAGTTCGTTTTATATTGATTCTTTTATTTTGTAAGTCTTCCGCTATGTAATATGTACTCTGATTATTGTGACATTTATCTCTATACACTCTGTTATTGTATATGTTGTCTTCTTGGCGCATGTATGAGATGCACCTGGCTTTGTTCCTTAAAGCCGGGTGTGACAGAAGTGGTATCAGAGGAAATGTTGACTGTAGGACGAAACCTAGATAGTAATGGACAAAACCCTTCATTACTTACCTTACTCTGATTCTTTCTACACTTATCTTGATCTTGCCTCACCTTTTGCTATTCTACTCTGATTACTCTTATCTTTTCTACTCTAAGACAATATGGATTTCACACCTTGGAATCCTACATTTATAACCTTTTAAAGAGAAATGAGACCAAAGACAAAAAAATTTTTTCTCTATTAAAAATGTTGGTTGATTGTTCTGATGATAAATGCTTGATTTGCTTCTTTGATTGATTGATATATGGGCATCTTAGCATGTACCACCATAAGGTAATGTATTAGCTTTAGTAGGTGACACACTAATCTACTTAGCTAATAAATCCCCCGCAATAACATTCCTCATAACTACTCGCCTTGTCTACAATTCTTCCTTTCTTACCCTCTGTTTCCAACTCAGATGGGCTACCCCTATAGTGTTAGAAGAGAGCACTATAGACGTGATCCTTGGTACGTCATGGTTTAGAAAGGCAAAGGCAGTATATACACGGTGCTAAGGGAACCATAGAACTCACCAGTTCCAAAGGAGAAAGATTTGAAGTTGGAATTGCAGTAACTATCGCCACCAAACTAGCGGCATTCTTAGTAGATGGGAAGTTTGTTAGTGACAACATCCGTGTGGTTAGAGATTTTCCGGATGTCTTCCCAGAAGAATTATCTAGGACTGCCTCTATTTCTAAACGGCCATACATGATGTTCGTAGAAGAGCTAAAGGAACTTAAAAAGCAGTTAACGGAATTATAGGATGTTGGGTACATTCGTCCGAATTCTTCACCTTGTGGAGCGCCAGTTCTATTTGTATAGAGGAAAGAAGGATCGCAAGGGATGTGCGTGGATTATGGGTCCCTTAACAATGTCACTATGAAGAACAAGTGTCCATTACCCCGTATTGAGGATTTATTTAGATGAGAGGTGTCGAAGATTGATCTCCGACCGAGTATCACCAAATGAAGATTAGGCCATCGGATATTCCCAAGACGGATTTCTCGACTCGATATGGTTTATATGAGTTCACCGTTATGTCATTTGGACTAACTAATGCACCAACCTATTTTATGGATCTGAAGAATAAGGTGTTCATGATTTGGACAGATTCATCGTGGTTTTCATCGACGATATTCTTTATTCTAAGAGCGATAATGATCATGAGGAACATCTGAGATTGGTGCTACAAGGAGCTACGAGATAATCAACTCTCCGCCAAGTACAGTAAATGCGAGTTTTGGATTGGCGAGGTGCCATTTCTTGGACATATCATTTCTAATGGAGGGATATCAGTGGATCCTGCTAAAGTCAAGGAGATAGTGGTGTGGAGCATACCCACTACGGTTACGGAGGACCGAAGTTTCTTGGGACTTGCAGGATATTATTGGAAATTTATTGAAGGATTTTCTAAGGTCGCTAAGCGTATTACCTCACTTCTGGAGAAGGGAAGAGAATTTAAGTGGGACAAGAAGTGCCAAGACAGCTTTGATCAATTGAAGAAGAGATTAATGTCGCCACCAGTATTGGTTATGCCAGACCTACAGAAAGGATTTGATATCTATTGTGATGCATGTGGCCAAGGCTTAGGATGTGTGCTCATGCAAGATGGACATGTGATCGCCTATGCGTCGCGTTAGCTACGAAAACATGAATTGAACTACCCCACTCATGACTTGGAATTGGCAGCCGTTGTGCATGCGCTTAAGATTTGGAGATATTATATCATGGGGACCAAGTGTCAAGTATATACGGATCATAAGAGTTTGAAGTATATATTCACTCAGAAGGATCTCAACCTTAGGCAACGTCGTTGGTTGGAGCTTATTAACAATTATGATTTGGAGACCCACTATCACCCGGGCAAGGCAAATTTGGTTGCAGATGCCTTGAGTCGAAAGGAGCATGTTCATTCAGCTGTTGTTGCCCAGCTACCCGATGAGATTGTTGAGGATTTCAGAAGACTTAACCTGGGGATAGTTGCTCACACTGAAGGAGTTATTATTGATGTGGAACCTACCTCGGAGCAAGAATTCTGCATAGGACAGATTGGTAATGCTAAAATACAAGAGATTAAGGATCTAGTTACTGAAGGTCGAGGTCCGGAATTCACGGAAGATAAGCAAGTCACCATATGGTTCAAGGACAGGATATGTGTTCTGGATATTGAAAGCCTTCGTGAGACTATTTTAAAGGAGGCCCATGACTTGAATTATTCTATCCATCCTGGGAGTACGAAGATGTATCAGGATTTGAAGTAGAAGTGATGGTGGTATGGTTTGAAGAGAGACGTGGCTACACATGTGGCTATGTGCGAGGTGTGTCAAGGAGTTAAGGCTGAACACCAAAGGCCGGCTGGACTACTGCACCCACTGATGAGACCTGAGTGGAAGTGGGAAGAAATTGGTTTGGATTTCATGATTGGATTGCCTCGCACCTCGAAAGGATGTGATTCTATATGGGTTGTTGTGGATAGACTGACCAAAGTGGCTCATTTCATTCTGGTCAAGACTACTTATAAAGTATCTCAATTGGTAGAGTTATATATGGAACGAATTGTGTGTTTACATGGAGTACCGAAGAAGATCGTTTCGGATAAAGGATCACAGTCTACCTCTAGATTTTGGAAAAGTTTTTCATGAGAATATGGATACAAAGTTGAATTTTAGTTTGACCTACCATCCTCAGACTGATGGACAGACTAAAAGGACTAATCAAGTATTGGAATACATGTTGAGAGCTTGTACCCTTCAGCATGGTAGTAGTTGGGATAAGAGTCTACCTGATGCTGAGTTCTCATATAATAATAGTTACCAAACCAGTCTGAAGATGTCACCGTTCGAGACTCTGTATGACAGGAAATGCAGGACTCCTCTATATTGGATCAGACTAGAGGAAGACAGTTCTTTCGACCTGAACTTATTCAAGAAGCAGAAGAACAAGTCCGTATAATTCGAGAGAATTTGAGCGTAGCTCAGACCAGACAAAAGAGCTATGCGGATAATAGAAGAAGACCACTGGAATTTGAGAAAGGAGATTATGTGTACCTCAAGGTGTCACCACTTCATGGAATGAGGAGGTTTAAAGTTACGGGCAAATTGTCCCCTCGCTATATTGGACCATTCTGAGTTTTTAGGCAAGTTGGAGAGATGACCTATCAACTCGAGCTACCTGATAATCTATCTAATGTGCATAATGTGTTCCATGTGTATCAACTTAAGAAGTGTCTCCGTGTCCCTAAGGAACAGTTACCAATGGAAGAGCTCAGTGTTCAAGGTGATTTGACTTACACGGAGTACCCGATCAAGATTTTGGATACTTTGACTAGAGTTACAAGAAATAAGGTTATAAAGATGTACAAAGTACAATGGAGCCATCATGGAGAAGATGAAGCAACACGGGAAAGAGAAGAAGAGCTTCGCATTGATTTTTCCCATCTTTTCCCTAGTCCTTCCTAAATCTCGAGGACGAGATTATTTTTAAGGGGGGTAGGATTTGTAACACCCACTTTGTAATTGCTAGGAATAATACCAGTAGAGGAACAATTCCTCTTTAGGTGAGTTTGATCTTTATGCATCATCTGATGTGAACATCATGCCCAAAAACAATTAATAAAAACATAAACTACCAAATTATGCATCATGCTCGATTTTATTCCGTGTGCATTTTTGTGACAACATATAATAATGTGAAAAATGTTAAATATCCAAATGGGAAATTAAATCCTAAAAGAAATTCTAAAATTTGGAAAGAAAGAAAGAAAAATACTATGCAATACAAAAATAAAACTTATAAATAGATAAATTTATTCCACAATGATTTATCCAAATCGTATACTCAGAAAATTTGAGTACAAGTTCATCACAAATTTGAAATTCAAACTTAGATTCAAAAATGAGAAAAAGGAGAAAAGGGATTCTAATACAACCATTTATTTCTTCCATAAGGGAATGACAAGGAAAATAAATAATAATATGGAAAACAGTAGAGATTATATTCACATCATTACTAATGTTGTAACTTGCAAAACTAAAATTCAAAAGGGAGAATTCGAAATCAGTTTGAGTACTTGAATTTGAAAACAAAGCAGAAAATTTATAAAAGAAAAGAACAAAATGCTACACGGGCCGACTAAACTCATTTCTGGCCCAGCTAAACTATACCAGCCGCGCGGCCCAGGACCTCCACCGCGCCAACGGACATCTCTCGCTGACGCGGGGCCCGCCGCCCAGTCTCTCGTGTGCCTGATAGCGAATGTCCTGGGCACCGACAACAAGTCCCCACGCGTCAGCCACCATCCCCACCATGACCCAGCCTTTCCTACCACCTGGGCCGGGACTTCTCCCTCGGGTAGTTGCGCCTGACACCGATCTCCCCGCCGCGGAAGCCGCCTGGGTGCTCGCCGTGGCCGTTGGCTGGACTCGTTTCTTGCCCTGGGGCCATGGGTATAAGCTAGAGGCCCTGGTGACTCTATTTCCCCTCGGCCATCCACAAGCCTAATGGCGGACCCGCGACCATCGCACTGCGAGCACAGGGCATGCGCGCCGGCTTCGATGTCGTGGTGGCCGCCGCGGTGCGAGGCTTTTGGTGGGCGGTCTTGGGGAACCGCTGGTGATACCCGCGCGTTGTTGGGGTGGTTCTCGGCGAGGTGTTTTCCCCAGTGGCGCGTCAATTCCTCACCGGAGTCGTCCATACACCACACTGCCGCTGTTTACCGTGGGACGAGTTCTCCACTACACCATAGCAGGTGAGAAGTACCCCTCCAGTTTCGCCTTATCCTCTGCCACGTTCTACACTAGTCCGCGTGAATGATTTGGGCTGGGGAATACAGTATCAGTGCGCCAATTCGCTGTTCGCCGACGAGGTCCGACCACTAGATTTCGTGACGCCCTCAGGGTGTGTCCTGGTGAGGAAGAGAGCGTGGGAACCGTTGGATGGCACATCAGTGGTGGTGGTTAGGTCTGTAGGTATAACTTTGTGGCCCTGTATCGTGACCGTCGGATCAATAATGGGCAGCCCAGATTAGAAAATCGTGTACCTCTTCGTTTCATTAAATCATGGCCATGGATCTTAGATCCTACGGTCCTGGTGTCGTACCGGTTCGAGTGGGGAATGATCTAATCTGAGCCACCCACTTGAGATCGGACGGCCCACATTAAATCGTGCCCCTTTGGCCTGTCAGTTTAGCATAAGAGCCCCTAGCTTATTTGCTATTCAACCCGCAGTACTGGCTGCTGGTGTATGAGTCTCAGGAATTTTTATAGGTTAGTCCCTGTATTTCCTGGTTATTGAGGCCCAGTCCAGAGCTGTTTTAAATTCAATAATTGAATTGGAAAATAGATTTTAATACAAAAATAATGGTAGAAACTTGTATAAATCATAGAGAATTCATATTAAATCCTTTTTAGTCCATTCCAGTTCCTATAATTTTATAATAATATTGTTCATCACATAATAACACTGTTATAACATGAAAATCATACTAGAATTGATTACTCAATTAATCTTGTATCAAATACTTAAAACCCTCGAAAATTCATAACTCCTCCGTTTTAACTCCGATTTGATCCGTTCAAGTTGCGTTAGTCTCGTAGAAACGCGTAGATCATTATTACTCAGTTTGTACTTATGTTTGGTGTGATGTTAATTTTATCTATACCATGTTTGTTTGTATTGCTACGACTAGCGCGAGGCGTGTCATCTGAAAAGCAAGTTGGTACCTGGATTCTCAAGTGCCAGGCAAGTTGTGCCCTTGATTCACTTTTGTTACCCAATAATGTTCTTTATAATCATTTACCATGCATAGGTTTAATTTTGATGGGACCCAATAGGTTTCCCTAGTCTGTTTATCCTGTTTACCTTGTTTACCCCTGAATCACATGGGTAGTTATGCTATTGCTTTACGTGGTTTTTGGGTTAATATTTCATTATATCCATGTTCCAGTTATTTTGTTATTCTATTTATGTTCATGTCAAGATCATTATGTTATTGTTAATTGGAACATGGAGCTTAACTTGAGAACCACGTGCCACCACAAGGGAGGAATGGGACCCCTTGGCTGACTAATTAGGAAAGCTAGTGGAAGACTACCTTACCCGAAAGGGGCAAGGGCAGTAGGGGAGAGGTCAGTGCAGGGAGGTCCCTGGTTGATTTTGCTGCGATGGCGGTCAGCCAGGAACCCTGTACTGGATCTTCCTATAAACTGTAGCGGGTTTTCGGAAGCTAGTGGAACTTTGTAAAGGCCTCGTAGTGGATCCCTAGCCATTCACCTTGGTAGTGTCTAAGGGCCTAGCTAACCCTGGCGACATGGGAAACACGACTTGTGGGTAAAGGGTACAACCTCTGCAGAGTGTAAAACTGGTATACTAGCCGAGCTCACGGTCATGAGCGGCTCAGGACTCTCCGATGATTAAATTATGGAACCTAAACTCAATTTGTCATTTGCATTTGCATGGGATCTGTTATTAATTTTGTTCTATTATTTTATTATGGTTTGGTATTCACTTACACTTAGTAACTGCTAATAAAAGTTTGACCAACTACTTAAAAGCAATGCTCAGCTTTAACCCCTATTGTTGATAAGCCTTACACTTCATGAACTCCCACCTTTGTGAGTTCATGTCACATTATTCCCCACAACTTGTTGAGCGATGAACATATGTGAGCTCACCCTTGCTATCTCACACCCCCCCATAGGAGAAGAACAGGTGGTTTCAAGTGGAGTCAAGTATCGAGGAGTTTGATCTGATCTAGGTGGCGTTTCTCAGTTGACATCGGCGCCGACGATCCTTAGTTCGTTTTATATTGATTCTTTTATTTTGTAAGTCTTCCGCTATGTAATATGTACTCTGATTATTGTGACATTTATCTCTATACACTCTGTTATTGTATATGTTGTCTTCTTGGCGCATGTATGAGATGCACCTGGCTTTGTTCCTTAAAGCCGGGTGTGACACTTTTTGAGATCATCGATCAAGGGTTGCATCATGTCGGCGTTTCGAGACCGGGGGGTCCCCGAGCCGGCGAGTGAGTGTGCCGCGTGCCCCAGCCCAGATGGGTCGAGCGCGTGGGCGAGCGCGAAGGGGGGAGAGAGAGCGAGAGCGAGGTGGCCGGAGCCGGGTCGTGAGGGAGTCGGAGATTCCCGCGGCCTTCGTGTTCGTCCCGCGCCCAGGTCGGGTGCGCTTGCAGTAGGGGGTTACAAGCGTCCGCGCGGGTGAGGGGAGCGAGCGGCCCCGAGAGAGCGCCTGCCCCTGCCCTTCGTTCCCGCGAGGCCAACCTTCTCTAAGAAGGCCCTGGTCCTTCCTTTTATAGGCGTAAGGAGAGGATCCAGGTGTACAAATGGGGGTGTAGCAAGGTGCTACGTGTCTAGCGGGGGAGAGCTAGTGCCCTAAGTACATGCCAAGGTGGCAGCCGGAGAGATCTTGGCACCCAGCTAGTGCGGCGTCGTGGCTGTCGGAGAAGCAATGGAGCCGGGCGGAGGGACAGCTGTCGGAGTGGCTGGGCCCTTGCTGACGTCCCCCTGCTTTCGTAAGAGAGCTGAGAGCCGCCGTCGTCATGGGTCCAGCGGGGTGCCATCATTGCCTATCTGGCGGAGCTAGCCAGATGGGACGTCGGTCCTGTTTCCTGCGGCCCAAGTCGGCTCGGGGTAGGGTGATGATGGCGCTTCTTGTCGACGTGGCGGACTTGTGCCCTAGGTCGGGCGACGTGGAGGCTCCTCCGAGGCCGAGGTCGAGTCTGTCCTGCATGGCCGAGGCCGAACCTGAGCTCCCGGGTCGGGCGAGGCGGAGGTCGTTCGGCAGAGGTCGGGGTGGAGTCCGAGCCCTGGGTCGGGCGAAGCGAAGTTCATCGTCTTCCGGGGCCTTAGCCCGAGTCCGAGCCCTGGGTCGGGCGGAGTAGAGTTCGCCGTCTTCCGGGGCCTTAGCCCGAGTCCGAGCCCTGGGTCGGGCGGAGCGGAGTTCGCCGTCTTCCGGGGCCTTAGCCCGAGTCCGAGCCCTGGGTCGGGCGGAGCCGAGTTCGCCGTCTTCCGGGGCCTTAGCCCGAGTCCGAGCCCTGGGTCGGGCGGAGCGGAGTTCGCCGTCTTCTGGGGCCTTAGCCCGAGTCCGAGCCCTGGGTCGGGCGGAGCTTCCTCTGGCGCTTTTGGCCAAGCCTGGCCGCCCGTCAGTCTTACTCTTTGCCTTAAAGGCCCCAGTGACTTGGTCGGTCGGCGCGGTGATTTAGTCAGGGTTACTTCTTAACGAAGGCAAGGCCTCGGGCGAGCCGGAGATGCGTCTGCCGTGAAAGAGGAGGCCTCGGGCGAGACGGAAACATCTCAGGGTCGGCTGCCCTTGCCCGAGGCTAGGCTCGGGCGTGGCGTGATCGAGTCGCTCGTACGGACTGATCCCTGACTTAATCAAACCCATCAGGCCTCTGCAGCTTTATGCTGATGGGGGTTACCAGCTGAGAATTAGGCGTCTTGAGGGTACCCCTAATTATGGTCCCCGACAGTAGCCCCCGAGCCTCGAAGGGAGTGTTAACACTCGCTTGGAGGCTTTTGTCGCACTTTTTTGCAAGGGGACTAGCCTTTCTCGGTTGTACTTTGTTCCGGTGGGTGCGCGCGAGCGCACCCGCCGGGTGTAGCCCCCGAGGCCTCGAAGGAGTGGTTTCACTCCTTCGAGGTCTTAATGCCTTGCGTACTGCTTCGGCTGGTCTGGCGGTTCCCTCATGCGAACAGGTCGTAGCCCGGGTGCACTGTCGGGGCCCAAGTTCTCGGGCTGGTATGTTGACGCTGTCAACGGTTCGGCCGGAGCCGGGTTTGCGAGAGCAGCCCCCGAGCCTCCGCACAGAGCGAGAGGACGATCAGGGACAGACTCGGCTTTTTTACATACGCCCCTACGTCGCCTTTCCGCAAGGAGGAGGGGGGGAGAGCGCCATGTTACCCTCGATGGGCACCGAACATGGTGTCTCCGGTGAGCTGCAATCGGGTAATCCGAGTGGACGTCCGTGCCCCGTTCGTTGGGGGTCGGCTAGGGGCCCGGAGGCACGCCCAAAAGTACCTGCGGGTGATCTGCCGGACCCGGTCCCCTGGCGACGGGGTCCGAGGGCTCGTTGCCTCCCTCCGATGGGATTCCGTTACAGAGTCGTTCCTGCTGGTCTCGGAAATGTCCTAGGGTACCTCGGGAGCGCAGCCCGAGCCTTGGTTATGTATCGAACGTACCCCTGGTCATCCCTCGCTCGGCGTCTGAGGCGACTGTGAACCCTTCGGGGGGCCAGCCTTCGAACCCCTGATCAGTAATGGGCGTGGAGCCCGAGTAGCCTGAGGCGGTCGTGGAACCTTTCGGGGGGCCGACCTTCGAACCTCTGACCAGTAGTGGGTGTCGGGCCCACGCGATCTGAGGCGGCTGTTGAACCCTTCGGGGGGCCAGCCTTCGAACCCCTGATCAGTAAGGAGGCTCGGAGCCTGGTTCCTTCACGGGGAAGGATCCCTTTGGGGGTATCCCCTTTCCCGGTCCCTGTTGCAAGAGATAGAGAAAGAAGGAAAAGGGAAAAAGGATACGAAATTTGAACGACGTGGCGTACCTTTTTTGGTGTGGTCGTTTTGGCGAAGGCGAAACGTCGCCAGCTGCTCCCGCCGGTAGTGCTGCCCGTCGAGCCGTGGAGTTAATGCACCGGGGCGAGTAGTTGGCGAGGCTGCCGTTGCGCGTGCGCGAGCCGTTCGAGGAACGGGTCACCGGTGTATCGTCTTCACACCGTGAGAGAGGGTGTTCTCTCGCTGCCTCCGGATGGGACGTGAGCCTGGCTGATGGCGTGATCGCTGCTCTTGCGCGCCTGCCACTGTCATTGCTGCCGGCCCACTTTTGACCGCGTTTGACCGCTGCGTCAGGCTGGCGCAGCTGGGCCGCGCGCTGGGCCGCCTCGGGTCGTGGTATTGGTTCCGCAACCGAGGAGGTGCGGTGGTGGCGCAAGTGGCATAGTGGCTTACATGCAGCATCCGGCGCGCCGGTTGCGCGACGCGTGGGCTTGAGCCTCCATGCTGGCCTGTCAGGAGTCGGAGAGGCGCGTCCACTTGGCGCGGTTGCATGCCGCCCGCATGGCTGCCCGCCCCTTTCGCCCGTTGGTCTGGGCAAAAGTGGAGGGTCACTTGTAACTGCTGGGTGGTTGCGCGCGCGCCGCGCGCGGCGGTTCGGCTTCTTCTGCTCGGAGCCGGTCTGTATGACAGGCGGGTCCCAGCCCCCGCGCCGCAGGGGAGGACTTTGGAGGCGTGTTGGAGAAGACTCAGCCCGTGACGGTTGGGGGCGCAGGCACGGAGAGTTGCCTTTAAAAGGAGGGCGACCCCTTTCGTAAGGCGACCATGTCTTCTTCCTCCCTTATGCACCGTGTCTTTCCACCTTTCAAGCCCCCGGATGGGGGAAACCGCCGTCTCCGTGCCTCATCGTCGGGGGACACCACTCCGTGGGAGTGGGTACCTTTCAGCCATCGTTCGGCTTCAAGGATTTTCATCACGCAGCCCGGCTGCACTCCTCCACCGGCGGTCACCCAAGAGGGTGACTTCCGGCTTGATGGTGGGGGAAAGCGAGCCGGGCTGCGGCCTCTGCCCCTCCCTCAGCCTCAAGGATTTTCATCACCAGGGCTGAGGAGGGGAGTGTGCCGAGTTGGGGTCGGCCCCTGCGCGGGCGGTGGCCCGCTCCTTCCCTCAGTGATCGGGGGGAAGGGCGGGAGTCGTCCGTGGCGCTAACAGTTGCATCGTGCCCGCCTCTCTGGGCCGAGCGGTTTCGGAACCGCTCCCGGTGCTGCCTCCCGCCACGGCAACTGGAAGAGGTTCTTCCGCCGGTGCGACAGCCAAGGTTGGCCATGGACCGACCTCCGACTCTACGGCCTTCTGCCCGTCCTTGCCTCTCGAGTTTGGGCAAGGGCGGGGGCCTCCTAGCAGCAGCATCCGCCTTGAGGCCATCATTGCTGCTGTTCGGCCCCCGGGGCAGAAGTCTTCATCGTCGCCGCTGTCGGGGCGGTCTGCGACATGCCGTTCGTCGGTCTTCTGTTGCCCCGCAGGCCCACCCCTATCGAGTGGGGTTGTTCGTACCTGCGGAGGGGGAACCAGAGTTCCGTTTGTAATGGCACTTCGAGTGCCGAGTTTTCTGTTCATTTTCGGCTTTCGGGGCCTGAACATGTATGTAACTACGGCACGGAGCCGTGTTTTTTCCTCATTTCCGAGCACTAAGACTCGTCTGCTGATTGTCTGAACCGCTTCACTAAGCATGAGTCGCCCCGTGTCAAGGTGACGAGTGAGGTATCCGTATCTCGGAGGCGTAGGAATCCCTCGGCTCGGTCGGCCCTGTTGTCCGAGGCTCCTCTAGCTTAGTTAAAGAGACCCCTCGGCCGCTCTTCGACGAGCCGAGGCTGGGGGTAGCGATATCAGCATGAGCAGAGGCAGAGTTGGCTCGGAAATGGAACCTGGTTGGCCGGAGCCTAGCCGGGTTGTCCGTTGGCAGGATCGACACCGGAGTCGGTCAGCCGAGGCTTCGGACCGGGCTCGTGCCCTCGGAAGGTGGTTGGCCGAGGCCCCGGAGGTGGCTGGCCGAGCCGCCTGCTCGGGCCGGATTCCCGGAGAAGTCCCTGACAACGATCGCCCGGGCGTGGTGATGACGCCGTCCTTTGGAGCGGAGGCCCTCGGACCGCGTCGCCGTCCGAGGCTAGTTCGGGCCTTGCCGAAGGTGCTGTCGATGCCGAGGGTGTCGCCGCCCCCTTCCAGCGCCAAGACCTGAGCCTGCAGGATCAGCTTGTCTTGTAGCGTGTGCTTTGTGCGGCCGTCGAGGCCAGAACACACACCCTTGCTGTGTTGTAAAGCTGCGTCCCTTTTCCTCTTGTTCCAAGCATCTGGACCTTTTGTCGGTAACAGGGATGTTTGTGCGAGCGAAAGTTGCTTCTCGCGGAAGGTGAGGAGTGAGGTATCCGTATCCCGGAGGCGTGGGAGTCCCTCGGCTCGGTTGGCCTTGCCGCTTACGCGCCCTTTTACTCGTCCATGAGGCCATATCACCGACTTAGTCGAGAAAACTCGAAGAATCGCTTCGACAGAAGAGCTTCCGAACGTAGAGACTTGTTCGATCCGTGGAGTCACCTTATCCGAACGCGAGTTACTTATCGCAGAAGGTGATGAGTGAGGTATCCGTATCCCGGAGGCGTAGGAGTCCCTCGACTAAACTTTGCGTGGGTGCGAGGTATATGAACAATTTGGAAACATCTCAAGGGTAGAAGCGACGTAGCTGTTGGATGTTCCAAGCGTTGCCGTAGACCTCGCCTTGACTGTTGGCTAGCTTGTATGTTCCGGGCTTCAGAACTTTGGCGATGACGAACGGCCCCTCCCAGGGGGGCGTGAGCTTGTGCCTCCCTCGGGTGTCTTGCCGCAGCCGAAGCACCAGATCGCCCACCTGGAGGTCTCGGGGTCGGACCCCTCGGGCGTGGTAGCGTCGCAGGGACTGCTGATACCGCGCCGAGTGTAGTAAGGCCCTGTCCCGAGCCTCATCCAGCTGGTCCAGCGAGTCTTCTCGGCTAGCTTGGTTGCTTTCTTCGTTGTAGGCCCTCGTCCTCGGGGAGCCGTATTCTAGGTCAGTGGGCAGGACGGCCTCGGCCCCGTAGACCAGGAAGAACGGCGTGAAACCTGTGGCACGACTTGGCGTCGTCCTCAGGCTCCAGACCACCGAGGGGAGTTCCTTCATCCATCGCTTGCCGAACTTGTTGAGATCATTGTAAATCCGGGGCTTGAGCCCTTGTAGAATCATGCCGTTGGCACGTTCCACTTGCCCATTCGACATGGGATGAGCTACGGCGGCCCAGTCTACCCGGATGTTGTGATCCTCGCAAAAATCCAAGAATTTTTTACCGGTGAACTGGGTGCCATTGTCGGTGATGATGGAGTTCGGGACCCTGAAGCGATGGATGATGTTGGTGAAGAACGCCACCGCCTGCTCGGATCTGATGCTGTTTAGGGGTCGGACCTCGATCCACTTGGAGAATTTGTCGACGGCGACCAGCAGGTGCGTGTAGCCCCCGGGCGCCTTCTGCAGAGGGCCGACGAGGTCCAGACCCCACACAGCGAAGGGCCAGGTGATGGGTATCGTCTGCAGAGCCTGAGCGGGCAGGTGGGTCTGCTTCGCATAGAATTGGCACCCTTCGCAGGCGCGGACAATTCTAGTGGCGTCAGCCACCGCCGTCGGCCAGTAGAAGCCTTGGCGGAAAGCGTTCCCGACGAGGGTTCGAGGTGCTGCATGATGGCCGCAAGCCCCCGAGTGTATTTCCTACAGGAGTTCCTGACCCTCGGCGATGGAGATGCATCGCTGGAGGATGCCCGAGGGGCTACGGTGGTAGAGCTCCTTCTCATCGCCCAGCAAGACGAACGACTTGGCGCGTCGCGCTACCCGCCGAGCCTCGGCTCGGCCGAGGGGCAGCTCTCCTTGGCGGAGATATTGCAGGTACGGGGTCTGCCAATCTTGATCTGGCATGACCCCGCTCTGCTCCTCCTCGATGTGCAGTGCTTCGCCCTCGGGGGCCGAGGGTTCCTCGGGTTGAACCGAGGATGGCTCGGGCTGGGCCGAGGTCACCTCGAACGGGGCCGAGGGCACCTCGGGCTCGGGCGTGCCGCCTATCTTGACGGAGGGTTGGTGCAGATCCCGGGAGAAGACGTCCGGGGGAACCGTCGTTCGCCCCGAGGCTATCTTCGCCAGCTCGTCCGCAGTCTCGTTGTAGCGCCGGGCGATGTGGTTAAGCTCGAGCCCGTAGAACTTGTCTTCCAGGCGTCGAACCTCATCACAGTAGGCCTCCATCTTCGGGTCGCGGCAGTGGGAGTTCTTCATGACTTGGTCGATGACGAGTTGCGAGTCGCCGCGTGCATCGAGGCGTCGGACCCCTAGCTCGATGGCGATTCGCAATCCGTTGATCAGAGCCTCGTACTCAGCCACATTGTTGGACGCCGGGAAATGGAGGCGGAGCACGTAGCGCAGGTGTTTCCCGAGGGGCGAGATGAAGAGCAGGCCCGCGCTGGCTCCCGTCTTCATCAGCGACCCGTCGAAAAACATGGTCCAGAGCTCCGGTTGGATCGGAGCCGTCGGCAACTGGGTGTCGACCCATTCGGCTACGAAGCCCGCCAGTACCTGGGACTTGATGGCCTTTCGAGGGGCGAACGAGATTGCCTCGCCCATGATTTCCACCGCCCACTTCGCGATCCGTCCCGAGGCTTCCCGGCACTGGATGATCTCCCCCAGGGGGAAGGATGACACCACAGTCACCGGATGAGACTCGAAGTAATGTCGCAGCTTTCGCCTCGTCAGGATCACTGCGTACAGCAGCTTCTGGACTTGTGGGTAGCGGATCTTGGTCTCGGACAGCACCTCGCTGACGAAGTAAACTGGCCTCTGAATGGGCAAAGCATGCCCCTCTTCCTGCCTTTCGACCACGATCGCGGCGCTGACCACCTGAGTGGTAGCGGCGACGTAGACCAAGAGGGCTTCTCCATCAGCTGGGGGTACCAAGACGGGCGCTTGGGTGAGGAGTGCCTTCAGGTTCCCGAGGGCTTCCTCGGCCTCGGGAGTCCAAGTGAAGCACTCGGCCTTCCTTAAGAGACGGTACAGGGGCAGGCCTCTTTCGCCGAGGCGCGAGATGAAGCGGCTCAAGGCCGCGAGGCATCCCATGATCCTCTGTACGCCTTTTAAGTCCTTGATGGGCCCCATGTTTGTGATGGCTGCGATCTTCTCCGGGTTGGCTTCGATGCCCCGCTCGGAGACGATGAATCCCAAGAGCATGCCTCGGGGCACCCCGAAGACGCACTTCTCGGGATTGAGCTTGACGCCCTTCGCCTTGAGACACCGGAATGTCAGCTCAAGGTCGGAGAGAAGGTCGGAGGCTTTCCTCGTCTTGACTACGATGTCATCGACGTAGGCCTCGACCGTGCGACCGATATGTTCGCCGAACACATGGTTCATGCACCGCTGGTACGTTGCACCCGCGTTCCTCAAACCGAACGGCATGGTGACATAACAGTACATGCCGAAGGGCGTGATGAAAGAAGTCGCGAGCTGGTCGGACTCTTTCATCTTGATTTGATGATACCCTGAGTAGGCATCAAGGAAAGACAGGGTTTCGCACCCTGCAGTGGAGTCCACGATTTGATCGATGCGAGGTAGAGGGTAGGGGACCTTCGGACATGCTTTGTTGAGACCAGTGTAGTCTACACACATCCGCCATTTCCCCCCTTTCTTCCTCACAAGTACAGGGTTGGCAAGCCATTCGGGATGGAATACCTCTTTGATGAACCCTGCTGCCATCAGCTTGTGGATCTCCTCGCCTATCACCCTGCGCCTTTCCTCGTCGAATCGGCGCAGAGGCTGTCTGACCGGTCGGGCTCCGGCCCGAATATCCAGCGAGTGCTCGGCGACATCCCTCGGTATGCCGGGCATGTCCGAGGGACTCCACGCAAAGACGTCGGCGTTTGCGCGGAGAAAGTCGACGAGCACTGCTTCCTATTTGGGGTCGAGCCCGGATCCGATCCGAATCTGCTTGGAGGTGTCGCCACTGGGGTCGAGAGGGACGGCCTTAACCGTCTCCGCTGGCTCGAAGTTGCCGGCATGTCGCTTCACGTCCGGCACCTCTCGGGAGAGGCTTTCCAGGTCGGCAATGAGGGCCTCGGACTCGGCGAGGGCCTCGGCGTACTCCACGCACTCCACATCGCATTCGAATGCGTGTTTGTACGTGGGGCCGACGGTGATGACCCCGTTGGGGCCCGGCATCTTGAGCTTCAGGTAGGTGTAGTTGGGGATGGCCATGAACTTCGCGTAGCATGGCCTTCCCAACACTGCGTGGTAGGTCCCTCGGAACCCGACCACCTCGAACGTCAAAGTCTCCCTTCGGAAGTTAGAGGGTGTTCCGAAGCAGACAGGAAGGTCGAGCTGTCCGAGGGGCTGGACGCGCTTCCCGGGAACGATCCCGTGGAAGGGCGCAGCGCCTGCTCGGACGGATGACAGATCGACGCGCAGGAGCCTGAGGGTCTCAGCGTAGATGATGTTGAGGCAGCTGCCCCCATCCATCAGGACCTTGGTGAGCCTGACGTCGCCGATGACGGGATCGACGACGAGCGGGTACTTCCCTGGGCTCGGCACGTGGTCGGGGTGGTCATCCTGGTCGAAGGTGATGGGCTTGTCGGACCAGTCTAGGTAGACTGGCGCCGCCACCTTCACCGAGCAGACCTCCCGACGCTCCTGCTTACAATGCCGAGCCGAGGCATTCGCCGCATGCCCTCCGTAGATCATGAAGCAGTCGCGGACCTCGGGGAACTCTCCTGCTTGGTGATCTTCCTTTTTGCCGTCGTCTCGGGCCCTGTCACCCTCTGCGGGTGGCCCGGCCCGGTGGAAGTGGCGCCGAAGCATGACGCACTCCTCGAGGGTGTGCTTGACGGGCCCCTGATGGTAGGGGCACGCCTCCTTGAGTGCCTTGTCGAAGAGGTTGGCGCCTCCGGGGGGCTTCCGAGGGTTCTTGTACTCGGCGGCGGCGACAAGGTCCGTGCTGGCGGCGTCGCGTTTCGCTTGCGACTTCCTCCTGCCTTTCTTCTTGGCGCCGAGCGGAGTAGACGCCTCGGGAGCATCTTCCGACGGGCGGCCCTGGGGCTGCTTGTCCTTTCGGAAGATGGCCTCGACCGCCTCCTGACCAGAGGCGAACTTGGTGGCGATGTCCATCAGCTCGCTCGCCCTGGTGGGGGTCTTGCGACCCAACTTGCTCACCAGGTCACGGCAGGTGGTGCCGGCAAGGAACGCGCCGATGACATCGGAGTCGGTGATGTTGGGCAGCTCGGTGCGCTGCTTCGAGAATCGCCGGATGTAGTCCCGAAGGGACTCTCCCGGCTGTTGCCGGCAGCTTCGGAGGTCCCAGGAATTCCCGGGGCGCACGTACGTGCCCTAGAAGTTGCCGGCGAAAGCCTGGACCAGATCCTCCCAGTTGGAAATCTGCCCCGGAGGCAGGTGCTCCAACCAAGCGCGAGCGGTGTCGGAGAGGAACAGGGGGAGGTTGCGGATAATGAGGTTGTCGTCGTCCGTCCCACCCAGTTGACAGGCCAGGCGGTAGTCCGCAAGCCACAATTCCGGTCTCGTTTCCCCCGAGTACTTTGTGATAGTAGTCGGGGGTCGGAATCGGGGCGGAAACGGCGCGCGCCGAATGGCCCGGCTGAAGACCTGCGGACCGGGTGGTTCGGGCGAGGGACTCCGATCCTCCCCGCTGTCGTAGCGTCCCCCACGCCTGGGGTGATAACCTCGGCGCACCCTTTCGTCGAGGCGGGCCCGACGGTCGCGATGAGGGTGCTCGTCACCGAGGTGGCCCGGGGCCGCAGGCGCGGTATTGCGCGTGCGCCCGGTGTAGACCGAGGCTTCCCGCATGAGTCGGGAAGTCGCGGTACGAGGTTCCGAGGGGTACCCCTGCCTTTGGGAGGCAGAGCTCTCGGCCCGCCGGGCCGCAGCGCCTTCCAAGAGATGCTTGAGCTCTCCCTGGATTCGCCGACCCTCGGTGGTTGATGACTCCGGCATCGCGCGGAGGAGCATCGCCGCGGCTGCCAGGTCCTGACCGGTTCCGCCGGATGCGGGTGGCGGTCTGTCCCTGGCATCGTTGGCGATGCGGTGCTGGAGACCTTGGGGCAGGTGACGTATTTCTCCGGCCGGGGGCTGGCTCGCCCATACCTGCCCGACGTTCCGGCGGATTGCCTCGAGCGCTCCTGCTCCCTCATCGAGCCCGGCCTGCTTCCCGCGGACTTGCTCGAGCTGTGGGTCGTGACCCCCCGCCGGAACGGGGACCACAGCTAGCTCCCGCGGGATGTCGGCGCGAGGCGCTGGCCTAGGGGGATCGCCATCCTCCGGCATGCCGAGACAGCTGCCTCCGGAGGGATCCCCTAGCTCGACGTGGAAACATTCGCGGCTCGGGCCGCAGTCCTTGTCGTCAAGGCTGCGGCTGCCGTCGGAACAGTCGGAGAGGCAGTAGTTGCATGCGGTCATGAAGTCCCGCATGGCACTGGGGTTGCCAGATCCAGAGAAATCCCAGCAGATGCTGGGGTCGTCATCTTCCTCGGACCCAGAGGGTCCGTAGGTCGAGACACCCGTCAATCGGTCCCAAGGCGACCGCACACGAAACCCCAGAGAGGTTGCACTCGCCTCAACGTGAGCGCCCGCCAAAGCGAGGCCGCCAGGCGGGTTGAGGCCGAGTCGAAATCACGAAGAATGGGAATCAGCCCGTACCTTTTGGTCGACGAGGATCGACGAAGTCGCATCGGGGGCTGATCGTGCTGTCGTCCTGGGTGCGAGGGCGACGTCCTACAGGCCCTCCGTGAGCGTGCTGGCGTCGTCCACTTGCTCGGGATCGGCGTGTCGCGGGGGTTCGGCGCTCGCCTTCGCCTCAAACGCGGGGGTGATGCCCGACGCGTCCTCCGTTGGGGCGCTGGGGATGTCGATTTGCTCGACAGTCGACTGAGCGCAGCCTCCCGCTCGGCCTTGGTTGCCCCGCCTCCTCCTCCGATGGCGAGGGAGAGGATGTGGTGAGCTCGAAAGTTGTCCTCCCCCACGCGGGAAAGACGTCGTCGATTTCGCCGCCGGCGGGCGGGCTGTCCGCCACAGTTGTCGCTGTCGCGCGGCGGTGGAAGGAGTATCATGTCGTAGCTGCCGTCGAAAGACATGAACTCGAGACTCCCGAAACGGAGCACCGTCCCGGGTTGAAGAGGTCGTTGGAGACTGCCCATCTGGAGCTTGACGGGAAACTACTCGTCAACACGCAGCAGGCCCCTACCTGGCGCGCCAACTGTCGGCGTTTCGAGACCGGGGGGTCCCCGAGCCGGCGAGTGAGTGTGCCGCGTGCCCCAGCCCAGATGGGTCGAGCGCGTGGGCGAGCGCGAAGGGGGGAGAGAGAGCGAGAGCGAGGTGGCCGGAGCCGGGTCGTGAGGGAGTCGGAGATTCCCGCGGCCTTCGTGTTCGTCCCGCGCCCAGGTCGGGTGCGCTTGCAGTAGGGGGTTACAAGCGTCCGCGCGGGTGAGGGGAGCGAGCGGCCCCGAGAGAGCGCCTGCCCCTGCCCTTCGTTCCCGCGAGGCCAACCTTCTCTAAGAAGGCCCTGGTCCTTCCTTTTATAGGCGTAAGGAGAGGATCCAGGTGTACAAATGGGGGTGTAGCAAGGTGCTACGTGTCTAGCGGGGGAGAGCTAGTGCCCTAAGTACATGCCAAGGTGGCAGCCGGAGAGATCTTGGCACCCAGCTAGTGCGGCGTCGTGGCTGTCGGAGAAGCAATGGAGCCGGGCGGAGGGACAGCTGTCGGAGTGGCTGGGCCCTTGCTGACGTCCCCCTGCTTTCGTAAGAGAGCTGAGAGCCGCCGTCGTCATGGGTCCAGCGGGGTGCCATCATTGCCTATCTGGCGGAGCTAGCCAGATGGGACGTCGGTCCTGTTTCCTGCGGCCCAAGTCGGCTCGGGGTAGGGTGATGATGGCGCTTCTTGTCGACGTGGCGGACTTGTGCCCTAGGTCGGGCGACGTGGAGGCTCCTCCGAGGCCGAGGTCGAGTCTGTCCTGCATGGCCGAGGCCGAAACTGAGCTCCCGGGTCGGGCGAGGCGGAGGTCGTTCGGCAGAGGTCGGGGTGGAGTCCGAGCCCTGGGTCGGGCGAAGCGAAGTTCATCGTCTTCCGGGGCCTTAGCCTGAGTCCGAGCCCTGGGTCGGGCGGAGTAGAGTTCGCCGTCTTCCGGGGCCTTAGCCCGAGTCCGAGCCCTGGGTCGGGCGGAGCGGAGTTCGCCGTCTTCTGGGGCCTTAGCCCGAGTCCGAGCCCTGGGTCGGGCGGAGCGGAGTTTGCCGTCTTCCGGGGCCTTAGCCCGAGTCCGAGCCCTGGGTCGGGCAGAGCGGAGTTCGCCGTCTTCCGGGGCCTTAGCCCGAGTCCGAGCCCTGGGTCGGGCGGAGCTTCCTCTGGCGCTTTTGGCCAAGCCTGGCCGCCCGTCAGTCTTACTCTTTGCGTTAAAGGCCCCAGTGACTTGGTCGGTCGGCGCGGTGATTTAGTCAGGGTTACTTCTTAACGAAGGCAAGGCCTCGGGCGAGCCGGAGATGTGTCTGCCGTGAAAGAGGAGGCCTCGGGCGAGACGGAAACATCTCAGGGTCGGCTGCCCTTGCCCGAGGCTAGGCTCGAGCGTGGCGTGATCGAGTCGCTCGTACGGACTGATCCCTGATGTTGGGGTCGTGCTTCGGTGCGCCGAAGGTCCCACACGAAGAAGCAGCTTCGGCTGAAGTCGTCTCCAAAAGATGGCCGAAGGTTCCTTTTCATGGAGCTTCGGCGTTACAAACCGACATAGAAATAGAATGACCTTTTTATCCATAAGAGGTCTGAGTCAATGTTGTAAACTTTTGTAAGGGGCATAATTGTAATTTGTCACAGGCTGCGACCTGTGCCTATAAATAGATGAACAGTACCTCTGTACTGTTCACGCGAATCTGTCATTTGCCTTCGCATCACACTTGTACTCCTGCCTTCCTCAGGACCGAAGGTACATTTGTAATTTGAAGTCATTTGTATTCATTCATATTAGTATAAATGGAAATGATTCTATGTTAACATTTGAATGTCTATTTTATACCTCATGATTTATATGAATGCTTCACCCCTCGTTATTATGTTTACGAAGGTACGTCCTTCGTAACCTTCGTCCGAAGTTCCTTATATCCCGAAGGGATATAATGTAGTGGAGGACGAAGGACCTTAATATTTAACATTTTCTGTGTTGCCTTGTTCTTAACTCTTAGCATTTGAGAACAAGTCCCCAACATTGGCGCCCACCTCCGGTGAACTCACTTCCACTTTCCTGAGCTGATGGCTTCGTTCAACAACCAAGCTGGAGCTGCTTCGGCTTCGAAGCTGGTGCTCCCGATAACAGGCGGTTCTTGCTCAGAGCCGGCCAACAAGAAGCAGAGGAAAGAGGCTCAGAGAAGGGTGCAGCATGTTGGAATGCAGGGACCCTTCATCAAGTCAAAATGGTCCCATATTCCAATTACCTTCTCTCAGGAAGACCTTCAGCTTAAGGATTATCCCCACAATGATGCCATGGTTATCTCTTGCGTGATCAAAGGATTTCTGGTCCACAATGTCCTAGTTGATACAGGCAGTGCAGCTGACATTATATTTGCTAAAGCCTTCAGACAAATGCAAGAGCCCGAAGACAAGATTCATGATGCTACGCACCCTCTTTGTGGCTTCGGAGGGCGGCAGATTGTGGCACTTGGGAAGATTACCATGCCGGTAACCTTCGGATTTGTTAACAACACAAGGACTGAGCAAATTGTGTTTGATATTGTTGACATGGAGTATCCTTACAATGCTATCATCGGCCGTGGTACTCTTAATGCCTTCGAAGCAATTCTTCACCCAGCTTATCTCTGCATGAAGATACCTTCGGACCAAGGACCTATTGCTATTCATGGAAGCCAGGAAGCTGCTAGAAGGGCCGAAGGAAGCTGGACTGACTCCAAGGCAATCCATAATATAGATGGAGCTGAAGCTTGTGAGCAGTACAAATTCAGGAGGGAGAAGGCAGCTTCAGCGGATCAGCCGAAGCCCACGTTATTGTGTGAAGACATAGCAGAGCAGAAGGTGCTCTTGGGCTCACAATTATCTGAAGACCAGGAGAAAACCTTGATAAGGTTTTTATTCAACAACAAAGATGTCTTTGCATGGTCAGCTAATGATCTCTGTGGAGTAAATCGGGATGTTATTGAACATTCGCTTAATGTTGACCCATCCTTCAGACCCCGAAAGCAGAGGCTTCGGAAAATGTCTGATGACAAGGCCGAAGGGGCTCGCAATGAAGTGAAAAGACTCCTCAGTGCAGGAGTTATCAGAGAAGTGAAGTACCCAGAGTGGCTAGCTAACACTGTTATGGTGAAGAAGGCCAATGGCAAGTGGAGAATGTGTATTGATTTCACAGATCTCAACAAGGCTTGTCCGAAGGATGAGTTCCCGCTGCCAAGGATAGACTCTTTAGTTGATGCAGCAGCTTCTTCAGAGCTCATGAGTCTCCTGGACTGCTACTCAGGCTATCATCAAATCTGGATGAAGAAGGAAGATGAGCCGAAGACTAGCTTCATAACCCCAAGTGGTACATATTGCTATCTTCGGATGCCTGAGGGGCTCAAGAATGCTGGAGGGAGTTTCAGCAGAATGACTGCGAAGGTTCTCCAATCTCAGATAGGCAGAAATGTGTTGACTTATGTCGATGACATCATCGTAAAAAGCACGAAGCAAGAAAATCATATTGCTGATCTGCAGGAGACCTTCGCCAGCTTCAGACAAGCTGGTCTGAAGCTGAATCCAGAAAAATGTGTCTTCGGGGTGAAGAAGGGCAAATTTCTTGGATGCTTGGTTTCAACAAAGGGAATCGAAGCTAACCCAAATAAAATCGAAGCTATACTTCGAATGGAGCCACCAACCACAAGAAAGGGGGCCCAAAGATTGACAGGAAGGCTGGCATCTCTCAACAGATTTATATCCAGATCAGCAGAAAGAAACTTACCATTCTTCGAGGTGCTAAAGTCAGCTGAAGTCTTTCAATGGGGCCCAAGTCAACAAAAAGCCTTCGAAGAGCTGAAGCAATACTTAATAGATCTCACAACATTAACTCCACCAACGCCAGGGGCTCCTCTGTTGTTGTATGTGGCAGCTTCGCACTCAGCAGTAAGTGCAGCACTTGTCCAGGAGAAGTTTGATGGACAGGTCAAGAAGCAAGTCCCAGTATATTTTGTATCTGAGGTCCTCAGTGTCTCAAAGAAAAATTATACAGAGCTGGAGAAGGTGTTGTATGCCGTTTTAATGGCATCCAGGAAGCTTCGGCATTATTTTCAGGCATACAATATTATTGTTCCTTCTTCGCAGCCGTTGAAGGATATCATGAGAAATAGAGAAGCTACTGGCCGGATTGGAAAATGGGCTGCAGAGCTCAATGAATTTTACATTGATTATGTGCACAGATCCTCAATTCAGTCTCAAGCATTGGCAGATTTCATTGCCGACTGGACGCCAGGGGCTCAGGACGAAGAAGCGAATAAAGATGCCGAAGTATGGACAGTGTTTTGTGATGGCTCTTGGGGAACCTTCGGAGCAGGTGCAGCTGCTGTGTTGGTCTCACCGTCCAAGGTTAAAACTTGCTATGCAGCAAGACTTGACTTCAGCTGCACAAATAATATCACTGAGTACGAAGCTCTGCTCCTGGGTCTTCGGAAACTAAAGGCAATGGGAATCAGAAGGGCGATTCTTAAAACTGATTCCCAGGTTGTTTCGGGTCATATTGACAAAAGTTGCAAGGCTAAAGACCCGAAGCTTGAAAAATACCTAGACACGGTCCGAAGGATCGAAGCTTCCTTCGAAGGATTTTCTGTTAAGAACATCCCTCGAGGACAAAATGAGCATGCTGATTTGTTAGCCAAGTCTGCAGCACAGGGGCTCCCGCTACCTTCGGATGTGTTCTTCAAAACAATAAAGGCACCTTCAGTGGAGCTACTTGAAAGAGCAGTCCTCAACATTTCTCCCGTTTACAGTGAAGATTGGAGAACTGAAATAATCTCTTACCTTCAGGGTAATTTCCTATCAGATGACGAAGCTTATAATAAAAGGATAGAGGCAAGAGCTCGTCCCTATATCATGATAGAAGGGGAATTATACAAGCATGGAGTTTGTGCCCCGCTGCTCAAGTGCTTATCTAGAGCCGAAGGTATAGAATTGATGAAAGAGATACATGCAGGCCTGTGTGGATCCCACATCGGATCCAGGCCGTTACTTGGAAAAGTTTTTCTCCAAGGGTTTTATTGGCCGAAGGCAGCTTCGGATGCAGCGGAGTTGGTTCAAAAGTGCGAAGGTTGTCAGAAATGTGCAAGAGATCAAAAGCAACCTTCGTCTCTAACACAGCTGATACAGCCCATCTGGCCATTGCAAAGGTGGGGCCTCGACTTGCTGGGTCCATTACCACCGGCTCAAGGCAATCTGAAATATGTTATAGTGGCTGTGGAGTATTTTTCCAAGTGGATTGAGGCGAAGCCATTAGCCACAATAACTTCGGCCACTGTCCAAAAATTTTTCTGGCAGAATATTGTCTGTCGCTTCGGAGTGCCGAAGGCCATCACTGTAGATAATGGAACACAGTTCGACTCCGAAGATTTCAGAAATTTCTGTGATCAAATTGGCACGAAGATCCACTTTGCATCAGTTAGGCATCCGGAGTCGAATGGGCTTGTTGAAAGGGCCAACGGCATCATAATGACAGGAATAATGAAGCTAATCTTTAATCAACCAAGGGGAAAATGGCCAGATCAGTTGACCAAAGTGGTGTGGAGCCACAATACAACAACATCAAGGTCTACAGGCTTTACCCCATTTAAGTTGCTATTTGGTGACGAAGCAATAACCCCGGAAGAAGCCAAAGCTGGATCAATAAGAGTGGTAGCTTCGGCAGAATCAGGTTCCGAAGATACTTGTCTCGTGGAAAAAGATGCCTTAGAAGGGATCAGGCTTTAAGCCGTGGAGAATATCAATAAATACCAGGCTGAAACAGTTAAATGGCGAGATAGAAAGGTCCGGCTAAAAAATATTGAGCCAGGGCATTTGGTGCTTCGGAGAGTGGCCAACCCAGATACAGTGGGCAAGTTACAATTGAAATGGGAAGGGCCTTTCTTAGTAGCATCTTCGTCAAGGCCTGGTTCATACAGGCTGAAGGACATGGATGGCAATGAAATTCCAAGATCTTGGAATGCGGATGAGCTTCGGCGATTTTATGTATAACTCGATGTAATTTTTTATGTTTTTTCATTTCTTTTTCATGGCACCCTTTTCCTTTCTAAAGGGGGAGAAAGGTTTTTAATGGGGCCATCATATGTAATTTTCCTTTTTAGTTTTATAAGAGCAAAATCCCCCAAAGAATGTAAATGTAAAAGCTGAGAGCGCACCATCGAGTGCCGAAACTGAAAAAGAGAAAAAGCTCCAAAGACGTCCCTAAGGGGATGCAGAGCTCACAGCGAAAAGTCAACGCTGATTCCGCCAAAAGTAAAAGGCGAAGAAGCTCCAAAGACGTTCCCAAGGGAATGCAGAGCTTATACCGCCTAAGTAAAAGGCGAAGAAGCTCCAAAGACGTCCCTAAGGGGATGCAGAGCTTACAGCGAAAAGTCAACGCTGATACTGCCTAAGTAAAAGGCGAAGAGGCTCCAAAGTCGTTCCTAAGGGAATGCAGAGCTAATGTGTGGTTGTTTCTAAGGAAGTAATGGCTGACAATGTGGCTTCGGACATATGCTTCGGACATTCATTCGCGCATTACATTACATCATAACATTTGCATGCATAAGCATTCATTCATAGCATTTGTGAACCAAAGTGGTTGCTTCGGCAGAAGGGAGAATTGGTTTTTTATGAATCGTTGTGTAAAAGAAAAGTTTCGGAGAAGTGGTTTTTTATGATTCGTTATGCTATGTTGTATACAAAAAAGAGAAGCTTCGGTAAAAAGAAGAATTGGTCTCTTATGCTTTGTTGTATACAAAAGAGAAAAGCTTCGTTGCTCGGCAAAAAGAAGAATTGCTTTTATGCTTCGATGTGTACGAAAAGAAGGGAAGGTGTTTTTTCGCCTTCGGCTCAAAAAACTGATTTCGTCCACATCAAAGCGCCTCAATCGAAGGGTAAGAATATATTACAAGGTATGTACAAAGTTCCTTGAGAACAATCTAATTGTATTTACAAGAATTGTTACAAAACTATCCTGAGTTTTTCTATAGTATACTTCTACTAATCTTCATTAAGCTTCAGCTTCGGCGACATATCTTAGGCATCATCTTCACCTTCGTCATCCTACATAAATCAAGGAATCGTGAGTAAAAATCAAGTGCAAAGGAAAAGGTAAGTACGAAGTATCATTTCTTACTGGTTCAAGATGACTTCGGGCTTCGTCTCCAGCCTTCTCCCGCCCGCCTTTTGTCCATATCATTTTTACAAATCTATTTGAGATGCTTCGGGCGAGGTCAGGTATATCATCCAGGATTGATGGAGATAGGGTGAAGTTGGGCCTGTTGACTATTTTTCCATGTTCGCAGCCGGCCTTCAGGAAAGCAGCAGCGGTACCCCGAGAAGCTACCCAGGCACAGAAGTCGCCGTGCCCGGCTATAACTTCGTCAAGTTCTTCAATTTCGGCTTCAATATGATCGAAGGCCTGTGGTAAATTTTCCGCTGAGGGGTTAAATTTCCCGCTGCTGGCTCCAACAGAGTAAAATATCTTTTTTAATCGTCCAATACAATTGTTGCTAAATTTTAAGCATTTGTCTTGAAGGCTTGCTAAAGATTTCTTCAACTCTGAACTGGTCTGGACTTCGGCTTCAAGCCTCGAATTAAGCTCTAACTTCTCCTGATCGAATTGTTTTGATTGACTGATAAGCTTCGAATTCAACTCTGATACTTTAGCCTCAGTCTCAGCCAGCAAGCCTTCGGTCGATTGGAGCTCGAAGTCTTTCTTTTCAATGATGGCAGATTGTTCTTTTATCTTGTTTTCTAAGTTTTCAATTATAGCTTCGTGTTTTCTGTCCTCCAGATCTTGCTGCATCTTCAGAGCTTTGCTCAGTAGCATGCTCTGCACAGAAAAATTTACGTTGGTAACATTTTCATTATTAACAGCAATAAAAACCAGAGAAAAGGTTGTTTACCTTGAAGTTGGAGTAAAATAAGCTGCCGACGATATGTTGTCGTCGGTAGCGGCTGATGTCTGTCTCTAGCTTCGGAAAACCGATACTCTTTGATAGAGTACCGATTACCTTAGCTCCAGTCTGGTCTCGAATGCAGCCCAATTTTTCGTCATCAATGCCTCCAAATAGAAGGGCTCCTGGTTTGTAGCCGCAAGATTTGGCATAGTCCTTGAGTTCTTCTATTTCGTCCTTCGTCAGTTTTTGCCCAACTAAATTCTGGAAAGAGTAGGCTTCGTCGTCCGAAGTGTCTTCGGCTATTTCTTTTCCTTTCTCAGGCACTGTGGCCATGGTTTTTTTAGTAGTAGCACCAGCTTCTTCTGCAGCAATGTCTTCCAAAATCTTGTTAATGTCCTCAATGGTAGTTTCTAAGTTTGTGTCTTCGGCTGTAGCGGCTTCGGTAGCCGCGACCTCCGAAGGTGCACCTTCGACGATTGCTGTACCTTCAGCAGCTGCTGTTTTCTGAATTGACGCCCTAGGCGGCGTCTTGTCGATAACTTCAGTTACCGCAATAATTCTTTGCCGCTTGGGTTTGCTTATCTTCGTTTGATCCGGCTCGTCCACCTTTTGAAAAAGCTTCGTCAGTTGGAGCCCTAATGGACTTAGCTTCGTGGGCATGGGTTCAGTCATTACCTTTAAAATTTCCTCCACGTCGCTGGCAGAAGGCGGTGTGGGGGTCCCCTCTTCTTCGGGTGATTTGCGCTTCGGAGTAGATATTTTTCTTTTCTTGGAAATTTTCTTCTCCTTTGCTGGTCTTTCTTCATCTTTGATCAGAGTTTCGGCCACTCTTTTTCTTTTGTGGCCCTCGGCACCCTTGTTCAACTGCTCATAGTCTGGGTACTCGAAGCCCAGGGCATCAAGCACTCGGTTCAGCCTTCGCTTCGGTCGGGCGCCGAAGGCCGCTGTCATTAGTTGATCCTCTTTTTTGGAGTAATTCCCCAGGATTTCATTGCACATCACCTCAACTGTGTCTAACCATTCTTTGCAGGGTTTTTTAAAGTACTTCTTAAACTTGAAGTGATAAGGAAGCCGAACAAGCTCCCCCTTCTTCTTCTCTCCCTCCAGCTTCGGCATTTCCCACTCTTTTAGAGTAGGGAAAACTCTGAATGCCAAGAACTCCTGAACTAGATCCCTGGTGCCAATATGTTCTGAAATAATTTCAAATTCACCCAGAGCAGCCCAGGTGGGACCTTTTAGATCGCCGATGCGGCATCGTGGCCTCGTCTCTCCGAAGATTAAATCCAGAGGGCTTTGTACCAATTTTTCTTTGTCTTCGTCAACTTTTACATAAAACCACTCAGATTTCCAGCCTGCTGGCCATTTGCTTCGGTAGCTGATGACAGGGCACTTTGTTGTCTTCCGGTAGGCAAAATTATAGCAGCCGAAATTATCATGTAGCCCATCTTTTCTGGCCTTTGTTTGGTAATGTAATTCGTGAACTCGGCAGAAGCTGTCGGCAAACGGTTCCACAGCTTGGCTTCGGAGGGCCCAGATATAAACATTGAGCCTAACGATGGCGTTAGGAGTCAATTGATGAAAGAAGATACCAAACCTCTTCAGTATCTCCGCAATAATATTGTGAAGAGGGAATCTCAGCCCAGCCTTTAAAAAGCTCTTGAAGATAACAATCTCATCCTTCCCTGGCTTCGGGGTGGTTTCTTCTCCCCCGAAGCGGAGTAGCTTCTTCTGATCTTCATTGAAATAACCTGCTTTCACCATCTTCGAAAGATCAGCTTTTGAAACAGTTGATTTCCCAAAATCCAGGTGACTGGGCTTGCTGGGCATGGCAATGTGGTAGTCATCTTCGGGGTCAGTCCCTTCAATGTTTTCTTCTTCTCCTTCGGCAGTTGTCGGGTTTGCTTCAGCAGCAGGCATTTCTTCCGCAGTCACTAGACCGGAACGCTGCATCGCTTCGGAGATGGGCACAGTGTCTGAACCTTCGGCTTCGTCTCCTTCACGTACAACTTTGGCAGTAGATCGCACTCTCGCCATTTGATTCTGAGTTTGGGGAAGTCAGAAACTTTTTTCTTTTTTCTTTTCTCCGAAGCTTTTCTTTCTGATGAAGCAGACGTCGGGACGGACCTTCGTTCGATTCTGAGAATCAAGCTTCGGCTACGATGGAAAATTTTGGCAGCAAAACAGTGCAAATAGCAATGAATGCTGTGGTAACTTCACACCTACCCGTTTGTTTATATAGTGCTGCAGGTAAGAAGGCGAAGCGGCAGGATTTTTACACCAGACGGGCGGTCACTTGTGCTCGCTGTGCAGTGGACCGCAAAGATCAAACAGTAACTCTGCAAGGTGGGCCTGGCACGCGCTCGGAAGCCGGATCGTTTCTCCGCAACGAGCTCAGGGAAGGTGTTTTTTGGACCTTCGGCTTCCCGAAGCTGAAGAGGCTTTTTTCACGGGTCAAGCTCGTTACGAAAAACGATCTAGCACCGCGAAAGGGGCTACTGTTGGGGTCGTGCTTCGGTGCGCCGAAGGTCCCACACGAAGAAGCAGCTTCGGCTGAAGTCGTCTCCAAAAGATGGCCGAAGGTTCCTTTTCATGGAGCTTCGGCGTTACAAACCGACATAGAAATAGAATGACCTTTTTATCCATAAGAGGTCTGAGTCAATGTTGTAAACTTTTGTAAGGGGCATAATTGTAATTTGTCACAGGCTGCGACCTGTGCCTATAAATAGATGAACAGTACCTCTGTACTGTTCACGCGAATCTGTCATTTGCCTTCGCATCACACTTGTACTCCTGCCTTCCTCAGGACCGAAGGTACATTTGTAATTTGAAGTCATTTGTATTCATTCATATTAGTATAAATGGAAATGATTCTATGTTAACATTTGAATGTCTATTTTATACCTCATGATTTATATGAATGCTTCACCCCTCGTTATTATGTTTACGAAGGTACGTCCTTCGTAACCTTCGTCCGAAGTTCCTTATATCCCGAAGGGATATAATGTAGTGGAGGACGAAGGACCTTAATATTTAACATTTTCTGTGTTGCCTTGTTCTTAACTCTTAGCATTTGAGAACAAGTCCCCAACACCTGACTTAATCAAACCCATCAGGCCTCTGCAGCTTTATGCTGATGGGGGTTACCAGCTGAGAATTAGGCGTCTTGAGGGTACCCCTAATTATGGTCCCCGACACATCATCACATTCAGCCCTTTCCCAGGATGGTCTGGTCCAGGAATAATTAGGGAATAACAAATACAGGCCAACAAGAATATGATGCTGCATTTGTATTGAAAGGTGTAAACCCATCTGTTGCCAACCCAATTCGAATATTTCTCGCTTCACTAGCAAATTCTGGATCAAAGTCATCTAGAGCCTTCCACGCATCACTGTCAGATGGGTGTGTCATCACATGAGTGTCCTCTCGTTTATGTTCTTTGTGCCATCTCATGTGCCTAGCTGTGTTTCTCGAAAGAAACAAACGATTAAGACGAGGCGCAAGAGGCATGTAACGAAGTTGCTTTTGAGCTATCGTTGATGTGACCATTTCACCATCATCGTTTTTTACCTCTACATATCTCGACTTGCCACACTGACACTTCTTATCATTCTGATGATCCTTCCAGAAAAGCATACAATTATCTGGACAAACATCGATTTTTTGATAGTCCATACCTAGACCAGAGAGCAGTTTCCTGCATTGATACACGTCTTTCGGCATCTTGTGATTTGGTGGAAACACTTCGCTGATTAAGATCAAGAGCTCGTTGTAACAATTGTTCGAGAACACGTACTTAGACTTAGACCTAACTTCCTAGAGCCAGCCGTAGGAAGTTAGTTAAGTTCCTACGGTTTTGTAACTTCCGACAGCTTTTATAAAAAACTGTAGGAAGTTATGTTTATTTCCTAGAGGTATCAGTTGCCTCTCGGAAGTTATGTATTTCCTACGGTTTTATATAAAAGCTGTAGGAAGTTAAAAAACCGTAGGAAGTGTATGATTTTGGTGTAGTGTCTCCACAAACAACACTTGGGTGGCCCAAGGTGAGGTCATGGGTCTGATGTAACCCTTTTCCAACAACTCGTCTATCTGCTTCTTGAGTTCCACCAATTCTGGTCTAAACACTCTATAAGCTCTCTTAGAAATAGGGGTGGTGCTAAGGATAAGCTATATGGCAAACTCAACTTTTATCTCAGGTGGCTTGCCTGGTAAATGCTCGAGAAACACATCCGGAAATTTTGATACTACTTTGATGGCTTCAAGCGGATTGACTGCCTCACTATGGACTGTGATCTAGTGACAGCTTCCTTTCCTTAGTCCAGACAAGACCAACTCCACCAACACTTCCTCTCCTCACAAGGACACTAACTTCATCCCTAGGATGACATCTATGTCTACATCTCGGGTACCCATTACTATCAAATCAACGGGGAACTCTATCCCCCTTATTGGAACTCTTGCACTTGGGCAAAATTTATCTGTTGAGTCCTCCCACCAATTGAACTAACCCTCATAGGCGGGTACATGAGTGCTACTAGTATGTTGTGTTTTTCTACCCATGATGCAGTCACAAATGAATGTGTGGCTCCAGTATCAAATAACACATTAGCGGAATGAGATTCGATTGAGAACATACCTAGTGCCACTCCTGGGGTCTCTTGGACTATGTCGGCCTCCAAGTGGTTCACCTTTCTATACTGAGCACGGGGTTGACCACGGTTGTTTGCTCCTTTCTAGGGTGCATTCTGTCTTGCTAGGGCACTAGGAGCTAACTACTGATGGGCTGCTTTCTTTGGGCAATGCAATGCCTAGTGGCCTTGTTCCCCATATTGGAAACATCCCCAGCCTCTTCCTTGCGCTAGGGATGTCTCGTTGCTCTGATTGGTTGTTGGGGCATGAAGGTGAGGTGCCTGGTTGTTCTGTCGCTGATACTAGTTTCCTCCAGGTTGGTTGTTCTGGCGGTACAACTGCTGCTGAGGGAACTAACTCTGTACTTGATGTTGATGCAGATGCTGGTTCTGGTGGTGGTGCTGGTGTCTCTAAGGGTGACTCTGCTTGAACTGTTGTGGTGGATTCCCTGATAAATGAGAACAACTTCTACTCTCGGCCTGAGGTCCACCAATCTTGTGCTTTCAGTCTTCTATCTCCCAACGCTTCCTCTCAATCATGATAGCCCTATCAATCAGGTGCTGAAAGGTAGGCAAGGTGTTCATCAGCTGGTAGTGAAAGGGCTCAACCAAACCTCTCAAGAATCTGTACTACCTCTTGGCATCAGTGTTGACATCCTTAGGTGCATAGCAAGATAGTTGTAGAAATTTGTCCCTATACTCACTGACAGACAGGGGGCCTTGCTTCAATGCCAGGAATTCTTCCTTCCTCACTATCATCAAGCCTTCAGGAACGTGATACTGGAGGAAGTTGTCCCTGGACTCCTCCTAGGTGATGGCTTCAGGATTGGCATGGGTGGTGAGGTAGGACTACCACCAGGACTACCTTCTCTTAGTCTTTGCACTGAGCAGTATGTAGCTTCTCCTGCACCATGCGCAACTAGTCTTCAGCATCCATGGGATCCGGAGACTAGGAAAACATAAGGGGATGACCTCTCATGAACTCCACACGCTTGTATCTTGACATCTGCGGCATCTACACTTGTGATTGAGGCTGAGGTTGCTGCTGCTGCATCTGCTGTATGGCTGCCAGGGTCTGACCAATCACTTGAACTGCCTGAGTCTGCATCAGAAACATCTCCTTGTCATTGGGGGTGGTGGTGGCAACGGTAGCTGGGGTGCCTCATCCTGTGGAGCTTGCTGCTCTTACTGGGCACGCCTTCCACCTCGGTGCCTGTTGTCAAACATCTGTAGAAAGCATTCACACATCAGACCTGACTTTGCAGTATTTCAGCATAAGAAAAGATATATAGAAGCCTTCATAACATTGAACAAACGAGCATCTTCACTGATTCTCAACAAAGCCAACACAACTTCATAGATAAAGAGGAAAGTGGAAATGAAAGGTTGCCCAACTAACAGACTAACTTTATTAATAACTACACCAAATTACAAGGGATACCCACACTACGATGAGAATCATTACAAAGAGCCAACTCCATCATAAGTTCATCAAAACAAGCATAGAAATACATGACAAGCAAACTACTCCAACTAACTAAAACTGACTAAGACTAAGACACTGACGTAAACATTTATTACCAACTCTGACTCTAGCGATCTAGGGTTCCAAGTTTATCCAAGTCCTGCAGTCAGGGGTGCTATAAGCATAACGACCACGGGGCGGCGAGCGGTAAGTGTGCTGAGTCCCAACAGGGGCGGGGGAACCATCCTACTGATGGTGGCACTCCGAGCACTCAGCATGCAGTTCTGCAATCTCCGCCCGAGCCTTGCCCAACTCATCAAGGGTGTGGTCTAGCTTGGTGTTAAGCACGATGACCAGGTTGACCATGCTGCTCAATCTGGGATTGCCCTCACCAACGGGTGAGACAATCACACCTCCGGTACTACCAGTCGAGCGGCGGGGGTAGTACTTCAGGTCGAGGCCATGAGCCACCTCATTGAACAACAAATAGTACAGCGAAAGCGCACGCTGTGCAGCATCCTGCACGGCTGCCTCGACAGTTGCCCACTTAGTGATACAATAATGCTTTGAGTAGGCCTCTGCACCCCGGAGATCATCATCTGGTCGGTGCACCAAGCTGGTAGCCTCTCATTGGTTCGGGTATAACCAACGACTATGCTGGTAGACTACACAATGGTACTGATAGACCAAGTATGTCGGTTGAAGACCCAATGCAGCAAGGTGTTGAGAGCGTTGTGGAAATGACAACCGCGAGTAGCGTCACGAGTGATGGGTCGGGCGACCCATCCTTCTGGCTCCTACACCGCCAAAAGCTCCGTGTTGTGACTCGAACTGCCACTATCATCGTCATCTCCATTAGGGTCTCCTCCAGTAGTTGAGGTGCCCTATGGTGGTGCAGGGGGCACCTCTAACTGAGGCATAGAGGAGGGCTACCTCCTAGACTCCACCCTCTGCTGAGGTGAGGGGGAAGAGTCATGCTGCTCCCGCTCCTGGCATCGATGTTCCTGCTCCTCGTGCAGGCGGCGGTGCAGTCTCTCCAGGTGACTTGACTGTCATGTCACCATGCGGCGCAATGGACGCTCCACAAGGCGAGAGGGCAGGAAAGGGATCACCAACTTACGTGCAGTGCATTTAAGACGAGCCATCTACAAAAGATGTCGTAAGCAAGAGTGAGAATAGAACTATATGAACAGCAAGTAAACCAAAAGCAGAATAAGATAAAACTTTTTGTAAGATGAGTATAAAGATAGAAGTATAACATAGAATTGGTCGAGATAACCAACTTTTGAAGTAACACCAAAGGTCAAGGTGAGAATATAAGGCCCAAAATCTGTATGAGAAAAAAAAATTATTATTAATAATAAAATAAATACATGAAGAAATAAAATATTAAATTCAAATATCCCTAATTACCCTTGAGTGTTAACAATTGAGAACTGAATTTTGAAAACCAAGAAATATTTTAGAAAAAAAGTAATATAAAAGTTTTCTATTCAACTAAAAGATTATGCATATTATCAAATGATGCATCATAAGCCATCATTTACATGAATATCTATTTTTGAAGTAATTTTTACTTCTCATTCCACATTCAAAATACTAATCCTCTAAATAGAAAGAAAACCATATGAGAGAGCTTCATATTTCAAACATTTATAGTACAAGTTAATTAGAATAAATATATACTTAATGCATCATGTTGGAGTTTATTGGAATGTGCATTAAATAATAACATTAGTACCAATAAAAAATATATATATAATAATGATTGAGATTTGAATTAGACCCCAAATTGAAATTTGGAATTTAAAATAGAGCGAGAAAATGTTACACAATGGCAAATAAATTTATAAATAAATAAATTTATTCTGTGAATTTTATGTCCAAGTTATACACTTAAACGTTGAGTACAAAATTCGCCACAAAATCCTGAATTCAAGTTTGGGATTCAAATTGGGAATTGAAAATAGGAGAAGAAGAAAATTAAAGAAAAAAAGAGAAATGAATTCTAACCTAAATGGGCCGACTAAACCCTATTCGGCCCACTCAGGAAACCACCCTACGCGCGCGCCAGCCCAGGTTTCTACACCGTGACCGCGTCCGCGTATTCCAGTCGCTGACCGGGTGGGCCCGCTTCGTCAGGCGCCCTCGCGCACGGACCGCGCTCGGCCATTCTCTCGCCCGCGCTCCTTCTCACTGCTGGGTAGGCCCCAGCTGTCAGCGCTTCTTCCTCTCGCCGAACCGTGAAGAAGACGCCGCCATGACCGCAACAACTCCTCCTGGGGTCTTCCGGCTCCAGCTGTTAGCATCCGTTCCGCGCGCCTATAAGAGCCGGCCGCAACCTCTCTCTCCTCTCCTCCTCGATTTTGCGTGCGCCGCCGGCGTAACTTCTCCCCGTCCAGAGAACACCCCAGGTCTGTCACCGTCGCACGCACGGCCGTGGGTGGAACCCCTGTTCCAGCGCCTTCTAGCTCGCGCTGTGGGATCGGGGAGCTCAGCTTGAACCCCTGTTCACGTTTGTCGTGGTGTCCGTGCCAGAGACCGGCCCGAATGCCTCCAATTTGCCGCATCGCCGCAGTGTGAGGGTGGTGTGACCTCCACCGTGGACTGGCACCTACGCGCCTATTCAACCAACCGGGACAAGTTTCGGCGCTCCGCTGTGTCACGGCGGAGGTGGGAGAGGTGGATTCGGGGGACGCCAGTGATCGAGAAGGGTGGAATTGCTCGCCGGTGTGAGAAGTCCGCCGCGGGATACCCCCACCTCGTGGGCAGTGACTATTCGGCCGCCATCTTTGGTAAGCTCACCTTTGACCGCTTCGCGTTCATCTACACTCTGCCTGGTGTCCATACGAGTTAGGATTAGGGCCTTGAGTGCCGGAATTTGCTCGCCGGAGTGTACTGGCCGTGGGCTCTGGCGGCGCTGTCCTGGCGTGGTCATGAGCTTGAAGATGGGAGATCCGCCGGCCACTTCGTGATGGGCGGTCGCGATTAGATCACGGCATACCGATTCGTGTTGTGGAATCTGGAGCGCCCGTTCGGTATCGTACGGATTAGATTGATTCGGTGCATGTCCGTTCCTCATCCATCGGATAGCGATCTGACGGTCGTGATTAGTAAGCTGGCCGCGGGGATGTAGAGCTAATCTGCCGCGTGAAGTCTAGATCAGACGGTCCCAGTCGATGCGTACCCGTTCAGCTGGACATTTTACTTAAGAAACCTCAGACTTTCTGGAAACAAACCCGCCATCCTCTGGAGTTGTGCACTGTGTCTGGGTTATTTTGCGCCGAGCCCCCGGTGCTTAATTGAAATTGAGGCCCAAACCAGAGAGTTATAAAATCAAGAAAATGAATTAGAAAATGAGTTTTTAGTATAAAAACAATTCATAGAATTTGTATAATTCATAGAAAATGCATATGAACTCCAAATTGATCCATTCCAGTTCCAAAATTTTTATAATATTGTTGTCTAACCATTAGTGCCTCTGTTTTAACATGAAAGATGATTTAAAATTTATCTAGCACTTAATCTTGTATTAAGCACATAAAACATTAGAAAATCCACAACTTAAAATCTATAACTCAAAAAATAATAATTCCAGTTCCTGTGATCCTATTTTAATGTCTAGATTATTATTCTATATTTTGTTTACATGCTTGGTGTAATGTTAATTTTTGCTATACTATGTATGTATTGTGTTGATGCGAGTAGACGAGCAAACTACACAGGATTCTGAGGTTCAGCTGGTAGAGACAGCTGAGCAAGAGCTCATTGAAGGCAAGTTGTGCCCTTGATCACTTCTTTTACCCATTCATGTTCTTATTATTCAAAATGATCTGCATAGGTTAATTTTGATGGGACCCAATAGGTTACCCTAGATTTGACTATCTTTATACCTTGTTTCACCACTGGTTTTACTACTAAAGTTTTGGGTAGTTCATGCTATTGCTTTATGTGGCTTTGGGTATAAAGATATTCATCACTCATTTTTATACTTGTTATTATCTGTTCATTATTTTCTGTTCATGATAAGATCATTATGTTAATGGGAACATGGAGAACCACCCGGGAAAACAGTGCTACCACAAGGGCTTAATGGGACACCCTTGGCTGATTAACTAGGAAAGCTAGTGGAGGGCTACCTTACCCGAAAGGGGCAAGGGCAGTAGGGGAGTGGTCAGTGTAGGGAGGTCCTTGGTTGATTTTGCTGCGATGGCGGTCAGGCAAGAACCCTGCACTGGAGCTTCCTATAAACTGTAGCGGGTAGTCTGAAGCTAGTGGAACTTTGTAAAGGCCTCGTAGTGGTACCCTTCCTCGCTTCCTTGGTAGAGGTGTATGGGGTCTGATCAACTCCGTGGCAAATGGGTAACACGACTTGTGGGTAAAGATGTGCAACCTCTGCAGAGTGTAAAACTGGTATACTAGTCATGCTCACGGTCATGAGCGGCTCGGACACTCACATGATTAATTTATGGAACTTAAACTTAATTTGTCATTTCATTGCATTTGGGGTTATTTTACTATTACTTTTATTTATTATTACTATGGTTTGGTATTCACTTACACTTAGTAATTGCTAATAAAATTTTGACCAACTTATAAAAGCAATGCTCAGCTTCGGCCTTTATTTCATTGACCAGCCTTACACTTCATGATCTCCCACCTTTGGTGAGTTCATGCCACATTATTCCCCACGACTTGTTGAGCTATGAACGTATGTGAGCTCACTCTTGCTGTCTCACACCCCCCCCTCAGGAGAAGAGCAGGTGGTTCAGGAGGAGCCACAAAGCGAGGAGTATGATCTGATCTAGGTGGCGTTGCTCAGTTGACATTGGCGCCAACGATCCTTAGTTTGTTTTATGGTTATACTTTTATCTTGTAATAAGTCTTCCGCTATGTAATGAATACTCTAATGTTTTATGACATTTATCTCTATACACTCTGTTATTATATATGTTGTCTTCTTTGGCGCATGTATGAGATGCACCTGGCTTGTTCCTTAAAGCCGGGTGTGACAGAAGTGGTATCAGAGCAAATGTTGACTGTAGGACGAGACCTAGATAGAAATGGACAAAACCCTTACCTACTTATCTTATTCTGATTCATTCTATACTTACCTTACTCTGATTCTTTCTACACTTATCTTGATCCCGTCTCACCTTCTACTGTTCTACTCTGATCATTCTTACATTTTCTACTCTGAGACAAGATGGATTTCACACCTTGGAATCCTACATTTTTGACCTTCTTAGGAGATAGGAGGCCTAAGACAAAATTAAAACTATTTTCGCTATTTAAAAAAAATATTGTTTGATTGTTCTGATGATAAATGTCTGATTTGCTTCTTTGATTGATTGAAGTATTATATATGGACATCCTAGCATGTACCACCATAAGGTAATGTATTAGCTTTAGTAGATAACACACTGATCTACTTAGCTAATAAATCCCCTGCAGTAACATTTCTCGTAATTGCTCGCCTTGTCTACGAATCTTCCTTTTTTACCCTATGTTTCTAACCTAGATGAGCTACCCCTATAGTGTTAGAAGAGAACACTATAGACGTGATCCTTGGTATGTCATGGTTAAGAAAGGCAAAGACAGTATATACACTATGCTAAGGGAACCGTAGAACTCACCAGTTCCAAAGGACAAAGATTTGAAGTTGAAGTTGCAGTAACTAGCGCCATCAGACTAGCGGCATTCTTAGTAGATGAGAAGTTTGTGGGTGACAACATCCATGCAATTAGAGATTTTCCGGATGTCTTTCCAGAGGAGTTATTAGGGATGCCACCTGATAGGGAAGTTGAGTTTGTAATTGATCTTCTACCTGGGACTGCCCCTATTTCTAAACGACCATACATGATGTCCGTAGAAGAACTAAAGGAATTTAAGAAGCAATTAACAGAGTTACAAGAGGCTGGGTACATTTGTTTGGATTCTTCACCTTGTGAAGCGCCAGTTCTATTTGTACAGAAGAAAGAAGAATCGCAAGGGATGTGCTTGGATTGTAGGACTCTTAATGATGTCACTGTGAAGAAAAAGTACTCGTTACCCCGCATTAAGGATTTGTTCGATCAGATGAGAGGCGCCAGGGTATTCTCGAAGATTGATCTCCGATCGGGATACCATCAGATGAAGATTAGACCATCAGATATTCCTAAGACGGCTTTCTCAACCCGATATGGATTATACGAGTTTACTGTTATGTCATTTGGATTAACCAATGCACCAGCTTATTTCATGAATTTGATGAATAAGGTGTTTATGGAGTACTTGGATAGATTCGTCGTGGTGTTCATCGACGATATTCTTATCTATTCTAGGAGTGAAAGTGATCATGAAGGACATCTAAGGTTGGTGCTACAGAAGCTACGGGATAATCAGCTCTGTGCCAAGTTCAGTAAGTGGGAGTTTTGGATTGACAAGGTGCCATTCCTTGGACATATTATTTCTAATGGAGGAATAGCAGTGGATCCTGCTAAGGTTAAGGAGATTATGGAGTGGAGAGTGCCCACTACAGTTACTGAGATTCGGAATTTCTTGGGACTTGTAGGATATTATCGGAGATTTATCGAAGGGTTCTCTAAGATTGCCAAGCCTATGACCTCGCTTTTGGAGAAAGGAAGAGAATTTAAGTGGGATGAGAAATGCCAAGACAGCTTTGATCAATTAAAGAAGAGGTTGGTATCGCCGCCAGTATTGATTATGCCAGATCTACAGAAGGGATTTGACATTTATTGTGATGCATGTGGCCAAGGATTAGGATGTGTGCTCATGCAAGAAGGACATGTGATTGCCTATGCGTCTCGTCAGTTGCGGAAACATGAATTGAACTACCCCACTCATGACTTAGAACTGGCAGTCGTTGTGCATGCGCTTAAGATTTGGAGACATTATATCATGGGAACCAAGTGTCAAGTGTACACGGATCATAAGAGTTTGAAGTATATATTCACTCAGAAGGATCTCAACCTCAGACAACGTCGTTGGTTGGAGCTCATTAAGGATTATGATTTGGGGATTCATTACCACCCAGGCAAGGCAAATTTGGTTGCAGATGCCTTGAGTCAGAAAGAACATGTTCACTCCACTTTTGTTGTCCAGCTACCCGATGAATTAGCAAAAGATTTTGAGAAGATCAACCTAGGAATTGTTACTCACACTGAAGGAGTTACCATTGAGTTGGAACCTACCTTGGAGCAAGAGATTCGTAAAGGTCAGGTTGGTGATGCTAAGATTCAAGAGATTAAGGATCTAATTACTGAAGGACGAGTTCCGAAATTCACGGAGGATGAGCAGGGTACTATATGTCTCAAGGATCGGATATGTGTTCCAGAGATTGATAGCCTTCGTGAGGCTATAGTGAAAGAAGCTCATGATTCTGATTACTCAATCCACCCTGGTAGCACTAAGATGTATCAGGATTTGAAGCAGAAATACTGGTGGTATGGATTAAAAAGAGATGTTGCTGCACACGTGGCTAAGTGTGAGGTATGTCAAAGAGTCAAGGCCGAACATCAGATACCAGCTGGACTATTGCACCCATTGAAGATACCTGAGTGGAAATGGGAAGAAATTGGTATAGATTTCATTGTTGGACTACCCCGCACTCCAGCAGGATATGACTCTATTTGGATAATTGTGGACAGATTGACAAAAGTAGCTCATTTCATACCAGTGAGGACTAATTATACGGGAGCCAAGCTAGCAGAATTATATATGACTCAGATAGTTTGTCTACATGGAGTGCCTAAGAAGATCGTGTCTGATCGAGGATCACAGTTTACTTCTCGGTTTTGGAAGAAGTTGCATGAGAGCTTGGATACAAAGTTGAATTTCAGTTCAGCCTACCATCCCCATCTAACCTCAAACAAACTTTTAACCTACATCTTGTGGTCTATCTCACCCATGTATATCTCTCATCTTGTCAGATTCTATTTTACCCTTGGATATTCACCTTATACGAATGGTTACCCAAATCTGGACATAAAACAAAGATTTAGCCCTACTAAAGAGTCTTCAGATTATAACCAGCTACTAGCTTATTCATTCTGCTTACTGAATTATTTCCTTTGCAAAACTATTACCATATGCTTCTAACTTTCATGGTCAATACCAGGAAAGGAAAGATTATCACGCAACAGCAAACAGAAATGAATCCTCCAAATCCTCCACCTGTTGAAATCGATCAAGTGGTTGCTGCCCAAAGACTGGTAATACAACAATTATCAGACCTGGTGACCGAGATGCAAAATCAGATAAAACAAGAACGCGAGGAAATACGTCAGGTCCGCCAAGAAATAAGGCAAGCGCGGTTGGAGAGACAACAACAACAACAACCTCCACCACCACCACCAGCTCCACCAAGCTACATAAACATATATATAAATTACTACTATTTGTAAGATCTAGATGTTACTTTAGTTAGTAGATGGTATGATACTATTTTAAGAGGAATAATAAGGTCTATCTGACCCCATGTGTTGCTAATAAAGTATGCATCATGCTGAGATTTTGTTTGTGCACATGTGTTGAGACAATATGAGTATACACCCTTTCCTTACAAATCTCGAGGATGAGATTTCTGTTAAGGGGGTACGATTTGTAAGGCCCAAAAACTGTATAAGAAAAAAAATTATTATTAATAATAAAATAAATACATGAAGAAATAAAATATTAAATTCAAATATCCCTAATTACCCTTGAGTGTTAACAATTGAGAACTGAATTTTGAAAACCAAGAAATATTTTAGAAAAGAAGTAATATAAAAGTTTTCTATTCAACTAAAAGATTATGCATATTATCAAATGATGCATCATAAGCCATCATTTACATGAATATCTAATTTTGAAGTAATTTTTACTTCTCATTCCACATTCAAAATACTAATCCTCTAAATAGAAAGAAAACCATATGAGAGAGCTTCATATTTCAAACATTTATAGAACAAGTTAATTAGAATAAATATATACTTAATGCATCATGTTGGAGTTTATTGGAATGTGCATTAAATAATAACATTAGTACCAATAAAAAAATATATAATAATGATTGAGATTTGAATTAGACCCCAAATTGAAATTTGGAATTTAAAATAGAGGGAGAAAATGTTACACAATGGCAAATAAATTTATAAATAAATAAATTTATTCTGTGAATTTTATGTCCAAGTTATACACTTAAAAGTTGAGTACAAAATTCGCCACAAAATCCTGAATTCAAGTTTGGTATTCAAATTGGGAATTGAAAATAGGAGAAGAAGAAAATTAAAGAAAAAAAAAGAGAAAGGAATTCTAACCTAAATGGGCTGACTAAACCATATTCGGCCCACTCAGGAAACCACCCTACGCGCGCGCCAGCCCAGGTTTCTACACCGTGACCGCGTCCGCGTATTCCAGTCGCTGACCGGGTGGGCCCGCTTCGTCAGGCGCCCTCGCGCACGGACCGCGCTCGGCCATTCTCTCGCCCGCGCTCCTTCTCACTGCCGGGTAGGCCCCAGCTGTCAGTGCTTCTTCCTCTCGCCGAACCGCGAAGAAGACGCCGCCATGACCGCAACAACTCCTCCCGGGGTCTTCCGGCTCCAGCTGTTAGCATCCGTTCCGCACGCCTATAAGAGCCGGCCGCAACCTCTCTCTCCTCTCCTCCTCGATTTTGCGTGCGCCGCCAGCGTAACTTCTCCCCGTCCAGAGAACACCCCGGGTCTGTCACCATCGCGCGCACGGCCGTGGGTGGAACCCCTGTTCCAGCGCCTTCTAGCTCGCGCTGTGGGATCGGGGAGCTCCGCTTGAACCCCTGTTCACGTTTGTCGTGGTGTCTGTGCCAGAGACCGGCCCGAATGCCTCCAATTTGCCGCGTCACCGCAGTGTGAGGGTGGTGTGACCTCCACCGTGGACTGGCACCTACGCGCCTATTCAACCAACCGGGATAAGTTTTGGCGCTCCGCTGTGCCACGGCGGAGGTGGGAGAGGTGGATTCGGGGGACGCCAGTGATCGAGAAGGGTGGAATTGCTCGCCGGTGTGAGAAGTCCGCCGCGGGATACCCCCACCTCATGGGTAGTGACTATTCGGCCGCCATCTTTGGTAAGCTCACCTTTGACCGCTTCGCGTTCATCTACACTCTGCCTGGTGTCCATACGAGTTAGGATTAGGGCCTTGAGTGCCGGAATTTGCTCACCGGAGTGCACTGGCCGTGGGCTCTGGCGGCGCTGTCCTGGCGTGGTCATGAGCTTGAAGATGGGAGATCCGCCGTCCACTTCGTGATGGGCGGTCGCGATTAGATCACGGCATACCGATTCGTGTTGTGGAATCTGGAGCGCCCGTTCGGTATCGTACGGATTAGATTGATTCAGTGCATGTCCGTTCCTCATCCATCGGATAGCGATCTGACGGTTGTGATTAGAAAGCTGGTCGCGGGGATGTAGAGCTAATCTGCCGCGTGAAGTCTAGATCGGACAGTCCCAGTCGATGCGTACCCGTTCAGCTGGACATTTTACTTAAGAAACCTCAGACTTTCTGGAAACAAACCCGCCATCCTCTGGAGTTGTGCACTGTGTCTGGGTTATTTTGCCCCGAGCCCCCGGTGCTTAATTGAAATTGAGGACCAAACCAGAGAGTTATAAAATCAAGAAAATGAATTAGAAAATGAGTTTTTAGTATAAAAACAATTCATAGAATTTGTATAATTCATAGAAAATGCATATGAACTCCAAATTGATCCATTCCAGTTCCAAAATTTTTATAATATTGTTGTCTAACCATTAGTGCCTCTGTTTTAACATGAAAGATGATTTAAAATTTATCTAGCACTTAATCTTGTATTAAGCACATAAAACATTAGAAAATCCACAACTTAAAATCTATAACTCCAAAATTAATAATTCCAGTTCCTGTGATCCTATTTTAATGTCTAGATTATTATTCTATATTTTGTTTACATGCTTGGTGTAATGTTAATTTTTGCTATACTATGTATGTATTGTGTTGATGCGAGTAGACGAGCAAACTACACAGGATTCTGAGGTTCAGCTGGTAGAGACAGCTGAGCAAGAGCTCATTGAAGGCAAGTTCTGCCCTTGATCACTTCTTTTACCCATTCATGTTCTTATTATTCATAATGATCTGCATAGGTTAATTTTGATGGGACCCAATAGGTTACTCTAGATTTGACTATCTTTATACCTTGTTTCACCACTGGTTTTACTACTAAAGTTTTGGGTAGTTCATGCTATTGCTTTATGTGGCTTTGGGTATAAAGATATTCATCACTCATTTTTATACTTGTTAATATCTGTTCATTATTTTCTGTTCATGATAAGATTATTATGTTAATAGGAACATGGAGAACCACCCGGGAAAATAGTGTTACCACAAGGGCTTAATGGGACACCCTTGGCTGATTAACTAGGAAAGCTAGTGGAGGGCTACCTTACCCGAAAGGGGCAAGGGCAGTAGGGGAGTGGTCAGTGTAGGGAGGTCCTTGGTTGATTTTGCTGCGATGGCGGTCAGGCAAGAACCCTGCACTGGAGCTTCCTATAAACTGTAGCGGGTAGTCTGAAGCTAGTGGAACATTGTAAAGGCCTCGTAGTGGTACCCTGCCTCGCTTCCTTGGTAGAGGTGTATGGGGTCTGATCAACTCCGTGGCAAATGGGTAACACGACTTGTGGGTAAAGATGCGCAACCTCTGCAGAGTGTAAAACTGGTATACTAGCCGTGCTCACGGTCATGAGCGGCTCGGACACTGACATGATTAATTTATGGAACTTAAACTTAATTTGTCATTTCATTGCATTTGGGGTTATTTTACTATTACTTTTATTTATTATTACTATGGTTTGGTATTCACTTACACTTAGTAATTGCTAATAAAATTTTGACCAACTTATAAAAGCAATGCTCAGCTTCGGTCTTTATTTCATTGACCAGCCTTACACTTCATGATCTTCCACCTTTGGTGAGTTCATGCCACATTATTCCCCATGACTCGTTGAGCTATGAACATATGTGAGCTCACTCTTGCTGTCTCACACCCCCCCACAGGAGAAGAGCAGGTGGTTCAGGAGGAGCCACAAAGCGAGGAGTATGATCTGATCTAGGTGGTGTTGCTCAGTTAACATTGGCGCCAACAATCCTTAGTTTGTTTTATGGTTATACTTTTAACTTGTAATAAGTCTTCCGCTATGTAATGAATACTCTAATGTTTTATGACATTTATCTCTATACACTCTGTTATTATATATGTTGTCTTCTTTGGCGCATGTATGAGATGCACCTGGCTTGTTCCTTAAAGCCGGGTGTTACAGAGAATAAGGGTATATAGTCCTTTGAGTGACCATTCTAGTCTAGGTTAGCAGTCCTATAGTCAGCAAGGCTTTGACACCACTTATGTCATATCCGGTTTTGGAAGGCAAACCGAATGCGAACCATGTACGTGCCAGGATCCGAAATTCACGTACACAGTCATTACATAGTTGGACATCATCACACATTGCTCAAAATAATAGCATAAATAGTACTTTATTACATCAAGATGTCCAAGACATCCACAAAGACATTACTTAAGTCATAATCAAAGTGTGGATATGAAACATAGTACGATAAGGCCTTCATAGGCAGTTGACTGGGGGTTTGCCACTAAGCACAACTAGAACTCATCGAAATCCTAAAACTCTTGGAAATCCTCCATGTTGCCTTCATCTTCTCCTGAGCACTGATTGCAAAGGGGACAACCTGGGGTTGGGTGGTTTTTAAAAGTAAGGGTGAGTACACATCAACATACTCAGCAAATGTCTCGCTTGGTTAAAGTGGGCTAGCTGTATGTGGAGTTGCTTTTAGATGGTCAGGTATTTATTTCTAGTAGAAAGCCAAATTTTAGTAGTAAACCCAAGTTATTACCCAAGTGGCACTCCCTCCAAGAGGAAATACCAAAATACCATAAAAAGATAGTCACCATCATTAAGCATCATCATAAAAGTTAACCAAAGTAACTCTAATCAAAGGAGCTCCCAAGGCTGCTCGTAACCGTGAGCACTACTGATATACCAGTTTCTAACACTCTGCAGAAGTTGCACCCTTTACCCACGAGCCGTGATTTCCTTTCTGCCCGAGGAGCGCTACTCCCCATTGACCACTACCTAGGTGGCTGGCAGGGTATCACTACATAGCCTTTACAAAGATTCCACTAGCAAGGTATCACTACCTGTTGTACATAGCCTTTACAATCCCATAATCTCTCATTATTGTTGAGATCGGAGCTATTTCAGTTGCTTCGATCTCCCCCCTTTCATTCATCAGTCTAGCAGTAAACCTAATTCTAGCCATTGAATTGTCAAGACGAAACTAAACTAAGAGTTTTTTACCACTTTATGCCGAAGCATGGTCGAAAGATGACAAGAGTTCAAACACCTTCGGTTGATGTAAAAAATTTTGGCAGCACAATGACACAAGTGCAATAATTGTTGTAATAACTTGAACAACCAATTTGTTTATATAGTCCTGCAGATGAAGAAGGCGAGCTGTCGTGCCAGTTACATTAGCTGATCAATGGACTGACGGGATCCATAACATTTTATTTGTTTTTAATAACAAGCTCAGAGAAGATGTTCTTCGGACCTTCCGTATTATGAAGCCTTCGTATGTTTCACAGATCAAGCTCGTTACAAAAAAACAACCTAACACTGCGATGGGACTACTGTTGGGGGTCTACTTCTCTATCGAAGGTCCTCAACAAGCTGCTTTGGCTCACTTGGCAGACGTACTGCAAGACCAATTGTCGAAGGTACAACAGGGAAGGAGAGCTTCGGCAAATGACACAATCATAGCTTCGACTTTTGCTAAGCTCCGAAGGGATTGCAACAAATCAAGTGAAGAGTAGAAAGACAACACAACCCTCATTATTTGTATTAGAACAAATGTATAGGCATTAAGGGCACAATTGTACTTTTGCCTGGGCTGTGTCCCATGTCTATAAATAGATGAACAGTACCCCCATGCTGTTCACGCATTAGTCAGAAGTTATCCTTGCATTAACCCTTTGCACGGAACCAAAGGTATAAATGTAATCTTTTGTCATTGTGTAATTCAGACTACCATCTTGTTTGATCATATAAATAAAATAGGAGATTTAATATTATATCACATTATGATATTGTGCTTATATATAGACAATAAACCCTTCGAAAGGGTTGATTGGAAGATGAAGACATATTCTTCATCACCTTCGTCCGAGAACTATTATCTTCAAGAGAAGATAATGATTCGAAGGACGAAGGTCCTTAATGTCTAAAATTATGTTGCTCTGTTTTTTATTCACAACAATCGAAAATAAGTGACTAAGAGATGCGATGTTTAGATCAGTATTGATGCTTGTATCTATGTAAGCAACTAAAACAAATGTTCTAGGACAAAATCTCCGTTCTCCGATAGTGGATATAGACGACTGCATCAACTAACACAACGTCTATTGTCGGGTACACATCTTATCAATGGCTGAAAATCATGTTACTTTGTATTTTGTTCATATTCATAATGTTAAAATTACACATGCGCGTTTCTGTTGTCACCAACTATTTAATTAGTATTAATTTTTTGGATTAAAAATGTCTATTTTTGTAACAATGTTAAACCTATTTACTTTAAAATAAAATTATTTGAAGTCATAAATATTGTTAATATTTTTTTAGAAATCAAGTCAAACTTAAAAAAGTTTAGTTCGACGAGCACTACTGGAATCCGGCTCTTTGCCGAGAGCTTTGTCGAGTACTCTCGACGAAAAAGGTCACTCGATAAAGAAGACACACCTGAAAACCGGTAAAGGTTCTTTGCCTTGTGTTCTGGCCTTGACACTTGGCAAAGGAGCTGACAAAGGGGCCGCTGGTGCTCCCTTTGCCGAGAGCTAGTTCGGTGGGCACTTGCAAGGAACTGGCAAAGGGGCCCACGGGGTGCTTCTTTGCCGAGTGTCACTTGACACTCGGCAAACTCCCCGTCATTGTCACCTGATGCCGTGACGACGACTTTTCTTTGCCAAGAGCCACGTCTTTGCCGATTGCCTGACAAAAAGTACACGACAAAGAAGTCGTTGTCGATGTACAATTCACCAAGACTTATTTGCCAAGTGTCACACTCGATAAAGACTTCACCGAGTATTTTCTAGGCTTTACCGAGTGCTTCAGATATTCGACAAAGCAACTGTATCGGGTAGTGGAGCACCCTTATTTCTATAGCAACAATAAATAATGAACTGAGGAAGTACATCTGAAGCGCCCCAATCCTTTGGGACTCAAATGTGATACAATTACTAGTCCCAGGAGACTAGTAAACATATTTATACATCAGATGATTACAGATCTGCTTTAAACGACTCAAATGTGGCGAACAACTTTAATAGTTGGTACACAATTCGGGACATATCATCAGAGTGGGGCTGGAGCAGCCCGATATACGCAGCGAAGCAATTCAGCGGTCCAATAGCCATAGGCAAGGTTGGGAACAAGCGTAATTCTTACCCGATCTCCTTTTCTGAAAAACAACAAATAAGCAAGGGTGAGTACAAACGTACTCAGCAGCCCACCTTCACCCGCGGAATGGGGAAATCAGATATAATGCATGGAATATGTGGAGCTCAGGATATTTTGCAGAAAGAACAGTATTTTATGCAGGGTTGTTTTGTAAAACATTTTGTATTTTGCAAAGCGCATCCTCTCCAAAAGGACCAGGAAGTTTTTCAGTATAGAATAAAATCCCGTGGACTAAACCATCCAGGTATCTCAGCAGTTTCCCATTGGTTTTCATTTTCAAAAACAGCTACTGGACTTCCCATCCACCATAGCTCATGGCTCAACCGTGGACCTTTTTAAAACCACTTTTCAAAAGCACCTTTTTATTTTTGGAAAACAAAACACTAATTGTCATACCACACCAGACTCGTCCATACCAGTGGACACGGACTATTCGAATAGATTTGAACTCTGCGTAGAGGGGTACACTTTACCCACTAGTCCGGTTTCTGTGATCTCACCGTCGCGAGACCCGAGTGCTGGATCTCTTTCTTTCCTCGCACGTCCTAACCTTAACGGTTATACCGGAAGGAGCCAGGCCACCGCCATGCTCAAACCGGACAAAACATTCCCCCTCCTTATCCTCCCGGTGCTCCCCAGCCTTCATAACCCTGGGGTTGGACCGTACGAGTTCAGATTGAGTGACTGCCTACATAGTCTCGAGTGGTTGTACTTATCATGAGTACAGGTAGCGAAAGATGACAAATCGGTCCTTATATGAGGGGACAATCCTTCTGCTCACGCCTAAACCAGTTGAGCCTTCGCCTTAGGCCCTCCCCTAAACCAGGGAGTCCTCGATCATCCCACTCACAAGGTGATAAGGGTGAATACCCTTCATCGCACACTTTTTGAAAAGCATTTTCTTTTGAAAACTCACACATTTTCTCAAATCATTTGTAACAAATATATAAAGGATTGATTGCGGCAAGTGGTTGGGTGGCCATAATAACTTGTCTCAAAATCATATCATGCATAAAATAACAGGCTGAGGGTTGTGGTTGAAAAATCATAGGTAATTTATGCATCAAAGGGATCTAGTGAGCTTGCTGTGCTTATTCGGCGAAAAGGGGGGAGAGCTCACGGAACTGGCTTCTAGCTCCACTGCCTGGCATAGACTTGCAGATCTGGCCTCCACGAGACGGCGCGAACGCTTCGATAACTATGCAACATGAACAAGCAAACATACAAACCAGCAAGTATATCAATAGATACTTAGTATAGTGGTCAGTATAGCGATATATGGATGGGTAGAGTCTTGAGCCGAATCTGTGTCATGTGGTGTTGAGATAATACTGGTGGTGGAGCGGAGGTGCTTACCAGGAGGGTGGACTGGAGGCGAAGCGACACTATGCGTGTAGCCGGCAAAGCGGAGTAACTGAGTGGGTGGGGTGTTTGCCTTGGTTGAGGGTGTTGAGTGTGTGTGGAGAGGGAGAGGGTGGCTAGGTGTATTTATAGCTGGGTGTATGTGGTGTAGCACAGTGAAGTTCACTGTTGGTGAGAATAGTGACGAATGAATCGTCTGACTTGGTATGAACAGGAGAGTTATAGGCAGAATATGGGACAAGAGTATTTTGGGAGTTTTCTGGAATATGAACCATGCTTAAGGGATGACATGGTTGGATAGGGAATAATTCGATAAGAATTTAGAAACACGAATTATTGGAATCTGAGTTTGGAAGCCTGGTTCGAAGGAATCTCAAAGTTAAGCATGCTCAACTTGGAGAAACCTGGGATGGGTGGCCAGATGGGAAGTTCCCTACTGGAAGGAAAATCACAGTCACCGGAGTTTGTATGACTAAAATATGGGTCTGGCTGGTCTTAAGTGGACTGGGCAGCATGATAGATGAGTAGTTGAAATTTGGGGGTGATCGGATGAACGATGAATAGTAATAATGAATAGTAACGATGATGAATAGTAGCGGTGAATAGTAATGGTGGATAGTAATGGTGAACAGTAATGGTAAATAGTGATGTGAATAGTTCATATGAACGAACGATGAACGATGAATAGTGGCTATGAACGAACGATGAACGATGAATAGAAACTATGAACGAATGGATGAACGATCGAATAGGAACTATGAACGAATGATGAACGATCGAATGATCGAATGAATGAATGATCGGAATTTTGGTAGCATAACGACAGGACAAAGATTATCTGGAAGAATGATGAATAGGGACTATGAACGAACGATGAACGATGAATAGGAACTATGAACGAACGGACGAACGATCGAATGATCGAACGAACGATCAGAATTTCGGCAGCATAACGGTAGGATAAAGATTATTTGGACGAACGAACGATCGAACGATCAGACGAACGGACAAACGAACCATGAATGATCGGACGAATGAACGAACAAACTAAGAACAGGGGGACGAACGATCGAAGAACGACCGAACGATCCTTGTGCTAGTGTGTGCTTGTGTGGAACATGGAGTGGGTGTGTGGGGGGTGGAAGAGAGTTGCCATGAAATGGCTTGGGGTGGGAAGAGAGGAGGCCCTTGCCCCTCTATTTATAGCCATGGTGGGGGGATTAGGGGAGGGATGAGAGGATTAGTGGGAGATTAGCATGTATTTGTCTTGTTTAAGTGTAATTAGCTTGTAGAGCTCACCGTATGACATCAGAGGCATACGTATACGTATGAGCATGAGGAAAGTTATGAATCAAATATTTATAGGGACTTGAAAAATGATTCTGAAGGTATTTCTCAAGAGGAAAAATACTCGGAGATATATCGGTGGAATATTTGGACAGTATTTCTAGAAAGAACTTGAAGAGGATTACTCGGGAAATATCTGGGCAGTATTTCTGAAAAGATTTGAGGGTGATCACTGGGGAAATATCTGGGCAGTATTTCTAAAAAGAATTTGAGGGTGATCACTGGGGAAGTATTTGTAGGATATTTTGAGGAGGATTTTAGAGAGAATGTAGACCACTATATTTTATTTGTTGATATCAACTCGCAAACAAACATTTTGAAATGAAATTTGAAGTTCATTTTGAATTTAGAGCGAGTTTGAGAAAATTTCAAGATTTGAATTTTTGGGATGCTACAGATCTACCCCACTTAAAATGAATCTCGTCCTCGAGATTCGGCTTAGAAGGGTTATGGGTATAGCTTTACTTCAGCTACATATCTTCACTTTGGAGACTCTTCGAGGAGATGGAACTTCAACAAAATCCAGCCTTTGAGGAGCATCTGGTTGCCGATTGCAAACGCTGATTCTGGCTACTCAAAGATCATCTTTAGGCTTCTAGGTTTCGCTTGGCAGCTAGCTTATTGAAGAAGCATTGATGCCAACATGCAAACCTTCCTCTTGCGAACTCCCACATGGATTCCTTCCTTGACTAGTCTTCTCGTGCTTCATCAACAAAACTTGGGTGATCACTTCTCATCCAGAAACTAATATGCTTTGATGATCTGGTCCTCCACAAGCTTGCTACAGGCCTTCTTCTTCTTCTCCATAGCAGGAACCTTGCTAGAACGCTACCCCACTTAAAAAGAATGAGGGTAGAACTCTTGAATCTTGGGGATTTGAACTCTTTGAAGTACCACATAACAAGGGTGTTACGGGGCCTTCTTCTGCTGTTGTTGCTTGACCAGGCTGTGGAGAAATGACTGACACAAGGTTGATTTTGGGAGAACCTTCTTCTCATCTTCTCTTCACTATTTTCTTTTCTCTTCTCACTTCTCACTGCTTCTTTCTTTCTCTTTGCTCTTCTCGCTGGAGGATTCTATCAAAGAGTATTACCATCATACAGAGGAGGAAACCGAAGATGTCAATCCAAGAATCACCAAGCATTGTGATCTTAGGGGCGAGGGAGTGGAAAATGGAGTTGCTTGCGATTTGGCAGAGGGGATTTATCTGGAGTGTGCTTTGCTTTGAGCGAGATGGGAGTTGAGGGAGCTGGTGGGGGGTTTTATAGGCGAGCAGGGGTTCTCGGGGGGTGTGGAGTGGTAGTGATGGAGCAGGTGACATGAGGCAGCAGGTGCGACAAGGGGAAGGGGGGCCTGTTGCCGGCGACGATGGTGGTGGGTGCGCTGCAAAAGGGGGCGTGGGTGGCGGTAGTGCGCTGCAAAGGGGGCGTGGGGCGTGGTAGTGCGCATGGAGGCGGGCACGCATGCGGGGAGCACGGGTGAGTGGTGGGGTCAATGACCCTGATATTTGTGGTGTTTGGCCCCAAGAATCTTTGCCTCTCTGTATGGTAATAACTTCTTCTGTCCTCCTTTTCTGTTTACTTTGACTCAGGTGAGTTGCTTTGATTCTCACGGTCGGTCCTTTTGACTGAGCGGCTGGACTGGTTTCTTCTATAGCTTATTCCAGGCTTCAAGGGTAAGCTTCTCGGTGTCTTCTTTGGTAAGGTGCTTTTCTCTTGAGATGGGTTAAGATGAGAATGGAAGCATAAGGTGAGGATTAGCTCTAATTTGTTATCTATGTTTTTAGAGAAAACCTTTCTTAAAAATAAAGAAAACACACAAGCTCAGCAATGATAAGCACGAACAAATCAAATGTTTTGAATAGGGGAAGAATAGAGTTTTTCCAAAGCACGGACTACTCAGATTCGGGAGCTAAGCATAACTATTATTGCTTGACTCCTGAAATCAGAACTATGCTAAATGCAACTTATGAGCACTAATGTTAAAGCATCACATATGCACTCAAAAGGGAAGAAAACATCAAGCGAAATTCATTTTGAAATGCCCTAGGGGGCCACATAATTAGAGTTTTGCCAAAACATGAGTTTACACGATTACCTCTCATACATGCAGGGCTCTAGCCAAAGTGAAGAAAAACTTCACTACTCAATGCATGCAGAGGACTGGGCAATACTAACTTCAGACCAGGCAGCTGGCAAGGCTGGCGCACAACTTCAATTTGAGACATCTCCTAGATGGGTCAAGAGGGAGCTGATGTTGATGACTTCTTCTGGCGGCGACTGAGATGGCAGCACGGGGTCGAACTCTTCTTCAAGCTAGACTGGCTCTTGTAGTTCCTCAGAGGGCGGAGGTGCTGGTGGGGTGCTTGCAGCTTCTTCCTTGATCTCACGGGACAGTGCTGGAATCTTCTTCATGGTGAGGGGCTCAAACAACTCCGGCGGGGAATCTTGGGAGGATTCGGGGTGCTCTTGCTTATCCATAGCATGAGGGAAGACTGGAATTCCTTCCAAGACTATGGCTCCTTCCAGGAGTTCCCAAGCCTTCTTCTCTCCTCTGATAGAGAACGGGTGACCTTCAAGAATCTGGGGATCTTCAGCTCTCATGGGTTGAACTGGGTTGGATGGAGCGGGCTCTTGGATCCGCAAAGCTCTACGTTGGTTGTGGGTTACCAAGTAGGCCTCCATTAACTTCTGGACATGCTCATCCTTGGCTTGCTTCAGGGCTTCAACAGCAATGACTTCACGACTTTCCAAGGCAGCTACACGGGCTTGAGCTGTGGTGAGATCCACATGGAGCTGACAGTTGAGCTTCTCTGCATCTTCTGCTCGGTCAATCATCTGATGGTGGTGCCGAGCCAAGAAATCATACTGGGCATCCAGGGTGAGCAGGTATACGGTGAGGTACATGACTGTGGGGTCGTCCTCAAGCAGCAGCTGCTCTTCCAATGCACGCATCCTGGCCATCCAAACAGGACGGTCTCTCAGAAATGGCGAAATGAATCTGAGCGGGGTGTCGGCCACTTCTTCTTCATAAAGTTGACATAGGGTCCTCAATGCCTTGCGAGCAACGACTTGGCAGGTGTCTTTGAATCTGTGCCCTACAGCAGTGACACTCCATTCCACATGGTGCGGACTGGATCCAATGTATACAGTCACGACACACTGCCCTGTGCCATGCTCGACGAATTCACGACCATCATACTCTGGCTGGCTCCTGATTCTGAGTCGAACTGTGCATGCTCTCAGCAACTTGGAGAAACCATCTTCATTCTGGCAAAAGCTAGTTTGCCAGCGAACCTCCATCTGACTTTTGAGAGAAGGAAAGGGGGAAAGCATTTTTGAAATGAAGGGATGAGAGCAAGAAATTTTTTTAAGAAAAAAGTTTTGACTCAAAAAATTTTGGATCAGGCTAAGGGTTACGTCCTGCGGCCAACCTAATAGCTCTGATACCACCTGAAGTGCCCCAATCCTCTAGGACTCAAATGTGATACAATTACTAGTCCCAGGAGGCTAGTAAACACATTTATACATCAGCAGATTAAAGATCTGCTTTAAACGAGACAAACCTATAAAGGTGGCGAACAACTTTAATAGTTGGTCCATAATTTGGGACATATCATCAGAGTGGGGCTGGAGCAGCCCGATATACGCAGCGAAGCAATTCAGCGGTCCAACAGCCACAGGCAAGGTTGGGAACAGGCGTAATTCTTACCCGATCTCCTTTTCTGAAAAACAACAAATAAGCAAGGGTGAGTACAAACGTACTCAGCAGCCCACCTTCACTCGCGGAATGGGGAAATCAGATATAATGCATGGAATATGTGGAGCTCAGTATATTTTGCAAAAACAACAGTATTTTATGCAGGGTTGTTTTGTAAAACATTTTGTATTTTGCAAAGCGCATCCTCTCCAAAAGGAGCAGGAAGTTTTCTAGTATAGAATAAAATCCTTTGGACTAAACCATCCAGGTATCTCACCAGTTTCCCACTGGTTTTCATTTTCAACAACAGCTACTGGACTTCCCGTCCACCATAGCTCACAGCTCAACCGTCGGACCTTTTTAAAACCACTTTTCAAAAGCACCTTTTTATTTTTGGAAAACAAAACACTAATTGTCATATCACACCAGACTCATCCATACTAGTGGACACGGACTATTTGAATAGATTTGAACTCTGCGCAGAGGGGTACACTTTACCCACTAGTCCGGTTTCTGCGATCTCACCGTCGCGAGACCCGAATGCCGGATCTCTTTCTTTCCTCGCACGTCCTAACCTTAACGGTTATACCGGAAGGAGTCAGGCCACCGCCATGCCCAAACCGGACAAAACATTCCCCCTCCTTATCCTCCCGGTGCTCCCCAGCCTTCATAACCCTGGGGTTGGACCGTACGAGTTCAGATTGAGTGACTGCCCACACAGTCTCGAGTGGTTGTACTTATCATGAGTATAGGTAGTGAAAGATGACAAATCGGTCCTTATATGAGGGGACAATCCTTCTGCTCATGCCTAAACCAGCTGAGCCTTCGCCTTAGGCCCTCTCCTAAACCAGGGAGTCCTCGATCATCCCACTCACAAGGTGATAAGGGTGAATACCCTTCATTGCACACTTTTTGAAAAACATTTTCTTTTGAAAACTCACACCTTTTCTCAAATCATTTGTAACAAATATATAGAGGATTGATTGCGGTAAGCTGCTGGGTGGCCATAATAACTTGTTTCAAAATCATATCATGCATAAAATAACAGGCTGAGGGTTGTGCTTGAAAAATCATAGGTAATTTATGCATCAAAGGGATCCAGTGAGCTTGTCGTGCTTATCCAGCGAAAAGGGGGGAGAGCTCAAGGAACTGGCTTCTAGCTCCACTGCCTGGCGTAGACATGCAGATCTGGCCTCCATGAGATGGCGCGAACGCTCCGATAACTATGCAACATGAACAAGCAAACATACAAACCAGCAAGTATATCAACAGATATTTAGTATAGTGGTCAGAATAGCGATATATGGATGGGTAGAGTCTTGAGTAGAATCTGTGTCATGTGGTGTTGAGATACTACTGGTGGTGGAGCGGAGGTGCTTACCAGGAGGGTGGACTGGAGGCGAAGCGACACTATGCGTGTAGCCGGCAGAACGGAGTAACTGAGTGGGTGGGGTGTTTGCCTTGGCTGAGGGTGTTGAGTGTGTGTGTGGAGAGGGAGAGGGTGGCTGGGTGTATGTGGTGTAGCACAGTGAAGTTCACTGTTGGTGGGAATAGTGACGAATGAATCGTCTGACTTAGTATGAACAGGAGAGTTATTGCAGAATATGGGACAAGAGTATTTTGGGAGTTTTCTTGAATATGAACCATGCTTAAGGGATGACATGGTTGGATAGGGAATAATTCGATAAGAATTTAGAAACACGAATTATTGGAATCTAAGTTTGGAAGCCTGGTTCGAAGGAACCTGAAAGTTAAGCATGCTCAACTTGGAGAAACCTGGGATGGGTGGCCAGATGGGAAGTTCCCTACTGGAAGGAAAATCACAGTCACTGAAGTTTGTATGACTGGAATATGGGTCTGGCTAGTCTTAAGTGGACTGGACAGCATGATAGATGAGTAGTTGAAATTTGGGGGTGATCGGATGAATGATGAATAGTAATAATGAATAGTAACGATGATGAATAGTAACGGTGAATAGTAATGGTGAATAGTAATGGTAAATAGTGATGTGAATAGTTCATATGAACGAACGATGAACGATGAATACTGGCTATGAACGAACGATGAACGATGAATAGAAACTATTAACGAATGAACGAACGATCGAATAGGAACTACGAACGAACGATGAACGATCGAATGAACGAATGATCGGAATTTCGGCAGCATAACGGCAGGACAAAGATTATCTGGAAGAATGATGAATAGGGACTATGAACGAACGATGAATAGGAACTATGAACGAACGGACGAACGATCGAATGATCGAACGAACGAACGGAATTTCGGCAGCATAACGGCAGGATAAAGATTATTTGGACGAACGAACGGACGAACGATCGAACGATCGGATGAACGGACGAACGAACCATGAACGATCGGACGAACGATCGAATGATCGGACGAACGAATGAACAAACTAAGAACAAGGGGACGAACGATCGAAGAACGACCGAACGATCCTTGTGCTAGTGTGTGCTTGTGTGGAACATGGAGTGGGTGTGTGTGGGGGGGGACGAGAGTTGCCATGAAATGGCTTGGGGTGGGAAGAGAGGAGGCCCTTGCCCCTCTATTTATAGGCATGCTGGGGGATTAGGGGGAGGGATGAGAGGATTAGTGGGAGGATGAGAGGATTAGTTGGAGATTAGCATGTATTTGTCTTGTATAAGTGTATTAGCTTGTAGAGCTCACCGTATGACACCGGAGGCATACGTATACGTATGAGCATGAGGAAAGTTACGAAGACAATATTTATAGGGACATGAAAAATAATTCTGAAGGTATTTCTCAAGAGAAACAATACTCGGAGATATATCGGTGGAATATTTGGACAGTATTTCTGGAAAGAACTTGAAGGAGATTACTCAGGAAATATCTGGGTAGTATTTCTGAAAAGAATTTGAGGGTGATCACTGGGGAAATAGCTGGGCAGTATTTCTGAAAAGAATTTGAGGGTGATCACTGGGGAAGTATTTGTAGGATATTTTGAGGAGGATTTTGGAGAGAATGTAGACCACTATATTTTATTTGTTGATATCAACTTGCAAACAAACATTTTGAAATGAAATTTGAAATTCATTTTGAATTTAGAGCGAGTTTGAGAAAATTTCAAGATTTGAATTTTTGGGATGCTACAACATCGGAAAGTCTTTGTTTCGGATCAAGTAATTACACACTCTACTAGCTTAGGGCACTTCCTATGATCAGCTATAACTTAGTACTCCCTCTATTCATAAATATATGATTTATATGACACCGTTGACTTTTTAAAAAAAACTTTGACCACTCGTCTTATTCAAAAAAAAATAATGAGTTATCATTTATTATTTTTATGATTTGTTTTATTATTTAAGGTAGTTTGTGCTTGACTTAAAATTTTATATTTTTGAATAAATATTTTAAATAAGACGAGTGATCAAAATTTTCGAAAAAAGTCAAAGGCGTCATATATTTGTGAATGAAGATAGTATTAGATGCTATACGGGAAAGAATGACGCTAAAATCTTTGCATTGCATGCATGAGAGACCTATAATATGTCTATTTCTCTCTTTACAAAAGAAAGAATATCCTATGTACTCCGTACACAAAAGATGTGATAATATTTAAGAGTCAATACCTGAACCTTGTTGTTGAGAAGCCCTTTTACTTTAATTTGGGTTTATCACCGTATATATACAGTAGTATTTACCTAAGTGTTTTTATATACATTTAGAGCTAGTTTGGAAACTCAATTTTCCTTCGAAAATAAATTGAGGAGAAAATTAGTTTATTTTCTTCTCACGTAGGTCCATTTCTGAAGTGAATCCAAACTAGCTCTTAATAGTACGTTCCACGCACCCAGAAAAGGAATAAGCTAGACTCCGAAAGAAGAAAATATTTCAAAAGAACATTTTCTTTTACCTGAAAAAGGAGTATACCTTGGGCACTAGATATGTATTAAAGCTTTTATCCTTTGTACGAAAGTGAGATTCGTTCTAATAGATTTGTAATATTTTTATTCAAAAAGCGCCATATAAATTTCGAAATACAATGTGGACAGATCCTCCTTCAACTGGAAAGAAAATCATATCACCACTTTCAACTTTAATTATTGATCGGACCATTATTTTTGAGATAGAGTAGTATAGAACTATCCAGGAGTGGTCTCCTTCATTCTTCTTCCCACATCAAAAGTGGAAGTGCAGGTGCTAAGTACCAAGCTAGCCAACTAGTTAAGACGGCTAAAGGTGCAAATGCCTTAGGCCTAACCTTGTTCTAATAATTCCATCCATGCATGCTCGAGCCAGATAAAAACTAGACGCTTGCTATATAGATATATGTGTGCTGTGAGTTATCGCTGGCAATTGGTTGACTCGTGCAAGCACTGACAATGCAAGGCACTAAGCACACCATGCAAGACGACGCGCAATCACTCACAACAGTAAACGTTAAAATTTCCGACGGCCATAGTCATCGGACATAAGACTTAAGTCATCGAAAATAGCCTATGTTCGACAACCAAAAGCTTATATTCGACGGCACCTATCCTCAGTCGTAATGGGTCAGAAATAAGTTTATTTCTGATGGCCGCAAAGGGCAGTCGGCATTTAACTTAGGTAACGGTCGACGGTGGGGCCCGTGGCACTTATGTTCGACGCCCAACTGCTAAGCCGTCAGACATAAGCTCTATTATATCCAACGGCTCAACCAAAAGCTTATGTTCGACGGCACCTATCCTCGGTCGTAATTAGTGGCGGAGCCAGGATTGTGATATAAGGGGGGCCGGGCTAATTCATCAATACTATATGATAAGAATATTGTATAGTAAAAATATTGTATAATGTTATCATGTGACAACTTTAGTTGAAATTTGTAGATTTTATTATCCACAAGATCTAATATAGTATGTATATACGTTGTTGCCGCTCATTCTGCTGCTTCGCGTGATCACCTTCTTTGGACTTTGGTTGTGGGGTTATGGTAGAGACAAGTCAAGTGGTCAGTGGCAATCGGCAGCTATCTAGCCAGACAATATGATGAAGTATAAAGGGTGAGGTTCAGATATCAGCGTCTGTAGGCGAATTAGGTTTGACGTTTAATGCATTGATTGGTCATTTAACGAATATTTTATCTTTTTTTTTGTCTCCTTTAGACTTTGGTTGACATACTACACTAGAGTTATAGATCATGTATTACTAACCACTATATCAAATCTTTGATTAATTACATTGCATAAAATTTAGAGTATATATATTTACACACAAATTCAACTATATATATATATATTCTCTTGTATGTGTCACAACCTTGGGAGGGGCCATGGCCCCTGCCGGCCCCCCTGGCTCCGCCCCTGGTCGTAATGGGTCAGAAATAAGTTTATTTCTGATGGCCGCAAAGGGCAGTCGGCATTTAACTTAGGTAACGGTCGACGGTGGGGCCCGTGGCACTTATGTTCGACGCCCAACTGCTAAGCCGTCAGACATAAGCTCTATTATATCCGACGGCTCACTGCTAAGCCGTTGGACGTCCGACAGTTTTAATAAGTCTTCGGACATAAGGTTATTCAGCAGAGGCAAAAAAACCTTTATTTTTGTAAATTTCTGATATTTATAGAAAAACACAGATTACATATATATACACAGATTTCATATACAACCACATATTCACATTCACAAGTACATTCACAAACATTAATTCACATAAGTATTCACATTCTTAAACATGACCTCACATTCACAAACATATTGCAACAAGTCTTTGACATCCACATATAAGTCCAACATCTATTACATTAATGTAGTCATAGTTCGACATTCACATAGTATAGTCTATAGTTTGACATTTACATAGTCTTTGACATCAACATTGACATAGATTCAAATCAAACACATTTGAAGAACTGTGACACATATCCGTCACCTGGTTGGTTAGAGTTGTAGCTACTTCCTCCGGCTGGACTCTAGGTGTTGAAAATGTTGTTCACCCAAGAAGTCAAGGCGTCGTCTTGACTAGACACATCTCCAGGTGCGACAATTGAAGCGGGAGGTGTCTCAAAGCCCTATAACACATGCACATGAAATAGTAACCACTAAGTTCTTCATTTTAACACATAAGGCATCTATGAACATGTCACACACGCATATTTGCACATACCACAGGGCATTGTGGTGGAGTTGGAGACAACATCATTAGTGCCAGCAATGCAAAGTCTAGAGGCGGCATCCCATATGTTGGCATCGGGACACCCGCTTGTTGTGCCAGTTGCTACAAATTAGATACAAACAATTGTAGAGAAAATAAGGTACACATCATGTGTTTTTAGTTGTTACGAACAAAATGTTACTTCAACTTACCGAGAGTAGAGCTTGATTTTGGGCCTGGAGATTCGAATAATACTCATCCTTCTTCTTCTGGTACACATCATTTGTCGCCCCAAAACTGATTGATGTTAATCTGCCTGCTGATGCAACACTACAATCTCTATCTCTTGGGCGGATGATCAAGAATGGGACGACTGCGAAGGCGAGGATGTGGACTGTTGTCCACGACGTCTCAGCTCCCTAGAATCAATCGTAGAATCAAAAATACCCAACCTACAAGAGTGAACCATGAACTTATTATAGTAAACTATGGAATTAATAGAGTAAACCATGGACTCGGTTCAATCGCAAGCATATGACAATAATTTTGAAATCCAAATGAAATACTCTCACCGTCCATGGGCTTGTCCTCCTGCGCTAGCATATGCTGCCTAAGGGTCGATTGGCTGGCTCCTCCAGTCGTAGTCCTACCCATGGCACTGAACCATCTCCTGCCCATAGGAAGCCTAGAAGCAAACATACCAAATATAAGTGTGTCACCAAGTTGATGCACAAACACATACTAGTGTACCAAAAACTCACTAGACAATTGGTGGCTGTCTGAGTGCATAAAACATTAGGATTCTAAGGATCAGAACCCCTATGCCCTTTCATATACACGTCCACATCCGTGGGCATACGACTGATTTTGACTTCCTGTACATACAAGTTAGAATGACACATTTCTATGTAATTAGAAGTTATAACATACTATGACATACCATTCGCTTAGCCAAGTGCATATGTCCATCGTCGTCGTAGTTGTGGAACGACTCAGTACCACAGTTTCCCCTGTTCCTTTCGGAAATAGGACAAAACTTAGGGGAAACCCACCACCTACATAAGGCTCGATAACCCTCTAATCGGGTGGCCATCCAAGGCACAGACACCTACATGAAATGTTTTTCAATCAAGCAAATAGATGGATTAACATGTACCCAAAACAAGAATCAGCAAAAAACAAAATAAGATTGCAACAACTTATTTACCTCAAGGTATTGCTCCTCCATAAGGTAAATTAATGACCACTCCACCTTGGTCTTCGGCATCGGCCAATCATCATCACTTGCCCTGTACCATGCCTTTATAGCCTGAAGTCGTGCATAGTACGTTGCATCCGCAACGACATCGTTCGTGTTATACTCAAACATGTAACAAGCATTTAGATCATATGACCCATCTTTCGACAACTTGTATCGTTTCTACAAAAAAATAGTGTTATCATACAAGCAACCATATATGAGATAACAAAATTAGTAAAAAAAAATCAAACACAGAATGCATCCTAAACTAGTGCCTGTGTGTTGCCAAACGTTCTACAGACACCAAAGCAATAATGCTCCCATGTGGTGGCGTGGACAAACTCACCACTGGGCAAAGTCACAAGACCAGGCTAGTGGAGACGAACAAGATTACCAAGGCCAGTGGAGACCTATGAACGAGTCTTCGATCCAAGTCCTGCAAGCACAAAACAATGTAGAAATAAAGACATAACTTTCGGTAACAGTTAAACAAAGACTATGTCAATCATTTTCCACTTGGCTTTATCAAAACCTGAGATTTGGGTGGAAGCTCTGGAGGTGGTCCAATAAAATGTAGCATACTCATTCTCCTAACTTGAGAAGATCCAAACCCAGCTGCGGAATCTCCACCAGCACCAGAATCCACGCCTACAGAATATCCACCAGCATCGTCTCCAGCATCATCTCCCACATCATCTCCACCATCATCTCCCGCATGGTCCTCTACCACTGCCCAAACTGTAGCATCTTCTCTCGACTGTCGCTCAATTTCATCATCGTATGAAACAAGTAACTTACATCATGTAACATTAAGTAACTTACATAATGTAATTTAACAACTAACTTACATCGTCTAGAGGCAAATGTTCTGCCAGCGCTCTATGTTTGCTCATGGTAGAACCAGTGCCTTGAATAACTGAATCCTCACTCCTTGAGCTGCTCCTCGTCCCAAGCAAACTACGAGCAAAAGACCTCATTTTTTTGACATTTTGTTTTAACAAAAACAAGTTAGTACATAAATCAACAATAAAATAATGAAACAAAGTAAAAATGAAAGAAATAATGATCCATACTCATCAATCGTAATCGTAATCAAAATTAGGATGTAGTTGTTTCCGTCGATTCAATGGACGCCAAGTAGCTTTCTTCTTTCTCGACACTCGTTTTCTTTATGGAGAAACTTCTACGTCATTTTGATCGCCTAGTAAAGATTCTTCCAACATTTCAGTTTGTACATAAATGTGCTCGTAAGTTCGTCATCTTGGAAAATCTCAGCAGCCCCCACTTCCTGCTCGATTTGACTCTCAACATAACCAGCTTCACCAGGAGCATATAGTCGTTCATGAGGATTAACTTTGTACACTACCCTCCAATCAACCAAACTCTTCTTCTTAGATGGATATGTCATACAATACACTTGCTCGCATTGATGGGCAAGTATTATAGTGTCGTGGCCTTGTAATCAATCGTTGTGTTTTAACTTCCACCATGCCATATTGGTTTTCTCATGTTGTATTTGGAGTAAACCAATCACAATCAAAGAACACCACTTTGAGTTATTTATCTCTAAAAAACATGTACTCGAGTATATCATTAATGACTCCAAAATAATTAGTCACCTTCCCTTCATCATCGACAATTCTAATTACAACTCTAGAATTTGTTGTGGCTGCTAGAGGTTGAGCATCTTTGAACCTTGTAGAACGGAAACGGAAACCATTGACATCATATCTACCATAACGTCTGACAGTTACTGCTCCTAGGGACAATTATTGAAGGTCCAGGTGTATATTGTTATTTATATCTACATAATCTCGAAACCAACACAAGAAATTAGGTCTCCCATCTTTTCCCTCTCGATGAATCTGATCACATTCATGACTAGACTCCAATTTTGAGAATCAAATTCACTGTTAGTACAAGAAAACAAACCTATTAGGATAAGAAAAGCAAGGATAGCAGAAATGACTAAAAAATATGTTTGCACTTATAGGAGAAATTGGTTCATCTCTTCCATGTTGTTATACATGTAGAGTAAAGTAGTCTTCCATTCGTCATTGGTGAAACAGTATGCTATACTGGGTCCTACATTTTTTCCCCTCCATTGAAAAATTTCAAGGTCACTGATAGGGGGCTCGTCGACATGATACCGCAATGCAGGAGCGTTGACATTGTGTTCCTCTGCAAAGTACAGGCCGTGAATGTTGCTATCTCTTTGTATTTGAATTCTTCATCTATGCACCCTTCAACTCGTCTCTTATTACCAACCATTGCACTTAGCTTCTTTAGTGTTCTTTTGATGTGATACATCCATCTATACTGGACAGGATCACCTACCTTAGTTTTGTATGGTAGGTGAACAAGTAGATGTTCCATCGGATTGAAGAAACCCGAAGGAAATATTTTTTCAAGTTTGCATACCAAAATCGGAATTTTTTTTTCTCAAGCTTCTCCATCATCTCTTTCTTTATTTCTTTAGCACAAAGATATCTATAGAAGTAGCTTAGCTCCGATAACGCTTTCCACACATCATTTTTACAAAACCACATAACATAATAGGAAGAAGTCTTTCCATTATTATATGGTAGTCATGGCTCTTCAACCCGGAAAACTTGTCTGTCTTCAAATTCATAGACCTTCTAAAGCCCGTGGCATAACCATCTGAGAACTTTAAGGTTTTTAACCATTTCATCAATTGTTTCTTCCTTTTAGGTTTAAGACTGAAAGGAGCGTGTGGCTTCTCGTTCTCTCCTAGCTTCTGAGTTGGTCAACTACAAATTAAGGCCAAGTCTTTTCTAGCTTTAGGGTTATCCTTTGTTTTGTCAGTGATATTCAGGCAAGTGTTGATAATGCTTTCACCCATATTTCGTTCCTGGTGCATCACATCAATGTTATGCATTAGAATCAAGGCTTTCACATAAGGGAGTTCCCATAGACCACATTTGTGAGTCCAATTATGCTCGGTTCCAAAACCTTCAAAATGATCTCCATGTTTATTTAGTTTCAAATCATTAAGTCTCACGAGAATCTCTGGACCACTAAGACGCTTGGGTGGTCCCCTCGTCACAATCATGTCCTTTCTAAAAGCGTTCCTATCGAAGCTGAACGGGTGATCCTTAGGCAAAACACATATATGGCAATCGAAGTAACATATCTTTCCACCAAACTTCAGTCAAAAGCATAAAGTGTCTTCAGCGCATATCATTCATGTCAATATCCCATGACAACTCCATCCAGCAAAGATACCATAAGCCATAAAATCGTGAATCAACCACAAAAACACAACTCTTAGGTTGAACTTCTATTTCTTGTAAAAATCGTATGCCTTGACTCCTTCCCACAAAAATTTCAATTCTTCAATCAGGGGTCTCATCATCACATCAATCTTTATTCCAGGATGATCCAGACCAGGTATTACAAGACACAAGAAAATAAATTCATATTTCATGCAAATAACTGGCAGAAGGTTGTATGGAACAGCAAAGACGGGTCAGCATCAGTAGGACGGTGTAGTTAAATTGAAAGGGAAGAAACCATCGGTTGCCAAACCGAAGCGGATATTCTGCACTTCATCCGCAAAGCTGGAATCAAAGGCATCTAGTGCCTTCCATGCATCTGTATCAGCTGGGTGCGCCATGATATCTGGATTATCACGTACACCTTTGTGCCACCTCATGTGTCTAGCTATATTTTTGGAGATGAACAAATGTTTCAACTGAGGTATAAGAGGAATGTAACGAAGCTACTTACATGCTACCTTGGTCGTCACGGTAAAACCATTGTCGTTTTCAACCTCTACAAATCTACACTCACCACATATTGTACACTTCTTCACACTCGCGGTCTCCTTCCAGAAAAGAATATAGTTATTGTCACAGACATCAATTTTTTGTAGTCCCTACCGAGACCAGAGAGCAACTTCTTGGAGTGGTACATGTCCTTTGGCATCTTGTGATTCTCCAGAAGTACATCACTGATCAAGTTCAAAAGCTCCTTATAGCAGTTGTTTGAGAATGCAAACTTGGAATTAATAGGCATAAGTTGAGTCACGAACACAAGAATGGTCACATTCGTGTGCTCGTGCAACGGCTCTTCGGCAGCTTTAAGGAGCTCGAAGAACTTCTGAACCTCATGCGTAGGAGGATCCCCATAATCGAAGGGTTGACCCTGAAATCGATGGGTAGAAGCTCATGGCATACATCGTCAAGCATCTCTTCCATCCTATCATAGTCCCCCTCTTCATGTGATTGAACTTTCGATACAATACGAGGAGGTAGGTCCTCACCGTGGTGCACCCATACCTCATAGCCTGACATATAACTGTTCTTACAAAGATCTATCGACATAGTCCTCCTGTCAAGGAAATAAATGTTCCGACACTTGCTACATGGGCACGTAACATCGGTTCCAGTCTCAGACCGAGCAAAAGCATGGTCGAGTAACGTGTCAGTCTTGGCAATCCACTCACTTGATAGAGCACCTCTCTTCTTCCAACCTTCATACATCCATCGACGATCCTCCACCATACTAGATACGAGACGTTAACTTAATTAGTTAAGTAAATCGTGCAAAATTTCGACAGAATAACTTCGTTGTTCTCCACTCACATGCCTGAAAATGGTGCAATTGGAGAATAGAGAGGTTATGCTGCTAAAACTACACTGGAGCACATGCCTTTATCATAAACACGGGCTATGTCGGTCCAAAAAAGGGACAATTCTAGCCCAATACACCTCACATGCGTCGCTGATTTGCGAGGGCGCGTGGTCGGGCGAAATGAAATGGCCCGGCCGGGCGTGTGGGTTAAAATCCCTTATGTCTGATGGCTTGACCGTCAGACATAACATTAGTTCCGACGGCCTCTCTGGCAACTATCAGACGTATGTTCTTATGTATGACGGCTATAGGAAGCCATCGGACATAAGCGTACGTCCGGTGACCGCCAAGGAGACCGTTGGACATCGTGTGGCCGTCGGATCTTTATCGTTTTACTGTTGTGTCTGATCTCACTCTCCTACAGTAATTTAATTAACTGTGGATTTGATTAGCTAGCTAGTGAAGCAGCTTTCAAACTCCGAAAGCTCATAAGAAACCATATGCAATTTTTTAATTTTCGCATCACCCTTTTTTTTATTTCGCACAGTGGCAACTAAGGGCGGGTAATGTGCACATTTATTTTACAGTAAAAAAGTTGTTAAATAAATAACGAGTATGTGAGTGTTTATATTAATTAATTGACCACAAGATAAGCAATCTGCAATACACCGTCTTTTGTTAAAGTGATTCAAGATTTATTGACACTAAAACGTCTAAAACTCTAAATAGATATATTATGGAAGTATATTGAATTCCAAATATAATGATATTTGTCTCGTGCGATAAACATTAATTAGACACCATCTCTGATCACGCTCACAGCTAGATGTCTCCTATAACATGTAGAAACTGAAGATGACTCATTTGCATGCATCTAGTCTAAATTACAAAATATCTTTCGTTCTTTTTCTGTTCCAAGATAAAGCAAGATATTTTTACCACTTCCATCCACGTATATATGAAACTTTGGTAGCAACTACGCATATTCTATATATATACGATCGAAAGCACACACAGACATTTATATGTATAGCACACACAGACATTTATATGAACGACGAAGAAGATTCGGCGAAAGATACGAGACATTGAGCTGGCGCCACAGCTTTAGTTTGGCTTCTTTCTATAGCTTTTGCCAAAGAAGAGATTAAAAATGATAGCCATGCATGCAAAAGAAGCGAGTGTGGGGCCGGGACGGACGTCGTGTTGTTGCGCCCCCTGCATGATATGCGGCTCAAAACAATGCAAGTCAATCATGCAGACGCAGCAGATGTGGATGCCCACACACACCATGCCCATGCCGTTGCCGGCCGTGTTTTGCTAGATAGATCCACGTACAACGACGTAGTACATAGTCTACACATATAGTGGAGTGCACTGCAATTTTGCAAAAAAAAAAAAAAAGAAAAAAAACACCAGATGTTGCACCGTTCCGAACTTTGGGAACTTGGGACGATAGTGTAAACCTTAAGACAAAGCCCATACATGCATCCGTGCAGTGCGTGAGGGCCAACCACATATACCTGCATAAAGAATTATTCTGAGCTGTAGATCGGATATATGGAGTACACAACCGTGTTCCTCAATGCAGCATCGTCATCAGGGCAAGCTTTTTCAACTATCCTTTCTTGGAATTAATAAAGGAACGCAGCATGCATTTGCAGGAAACAGCTTGATCGACCAGCTCTTGCGTGAAGAGAGGAACATTCCTGCAACCGGCGAACTCCACACGTGTATATGTTCCACACACCTCGACTAGCAATATCTTCACAAGCATGGTACCCATGCATTATGCCTTTTCTTTTATAGAACAATCATGTTGACCTACGATAGGCATGCTTTCTTTCCCCCATTGCAATAGTAAAAAATTGTATGTTATCCTCCTCCCTCAGTGGCATTTGAGTGCCTTTTTCTTTCTATTTATATAAACTAATGTAGACATCAACTAATGCCCCTGCACACGTTAGAACCTTATGAGACATGCATGCATAAAGTATTACTACAAGTTTGTGGATAAATTTTTAACTTTAAAAACTAGTCAAAATTTCTTACCTTTGCCCTCTCTATATCAAATATAATACCCATATCACTACTATATTCGATATTTGTCTCATAACAGAAAACCGAATAATTTCCGTCGGTCAAAGGTCTACGGAAATTAGGCTTCCCCAACTTAAATTATACTACCTCCGTTCTTGAATATTTGTCGTCCGCTAGTTCATTTTCGAAATAAACTACGACAAATAAAAAGAACGGAGGGAGTATAATTTTTGTTGGTTTTGGCTAATTTCCATTGGTTCCTGGCCAACACCCATTAAATAAAGAAAACTTCCATCAGCATGTCGATAAAATTAGTTAGTTTATGTGGGTCACTGTCGGTACCCTGAAACAGGGGTACCCTTACTACAGTCTTAAGGCACGGTGCCCATGTGGCTATCTTTAGTCGCGTGGTAAACAGCACCCGACCCCACCACGTGGACGGCTCCCGGGTCGCCACGTGGCCAGAGAAGATGATATGCTCCAAGGCATCAGCAGTGGGTCCGGACCCTTATAGGAAGGTGCCGGACCCCTGTATATACGGACCGGACCTCGGGGCAGGGTCCAGGACCTCCGTGGGTACAGGCCGGACCCCCGGGACGGGTCCCGGACCTCTCTGTGTGGGGTCCGGACCACTCCCAGTAGGGTCCCGGGATTCTAGGACAAAGAGTACCCGGACCTTAGTCAAGGCAAGGCGGGGTCCAGAGCCGACACGTGTCCGGACCATACCGTGTACGCTTCTGCTCCCTGCTCAGACGGAGACCCGATGCTGCCACGTGGCCCACTGCCCGTGACGTAAGTCAGCGGGCAGAGCCAGACGTAAGGCCTCTAGGCCGCGCGGCCTCTACATTTATTGCGGATAAGCCGCGCCGCCTGTGCACTCCACTGGCAGGCGATGTGCCGCCTCAGCATTTAATGAGCCTTGTCCACCCCACTGGCACGCGATGTGCCGCCTCAGCATTAAATGTGCCTTGTCCACTCTGCTGACAGGCGGCGACCAGACATCCTGCAGGTGGCGTGCCTGTCCATTCCGTTGGTTGGCAGTACGCCCGTGCTGCGGCATACACTGTGCTCATCATCACTCGCGCGTTACCGAGAAAGCAGTGCGGGGTACCAATACTATATGCACTACGGACATTATGGCGCTCGGAGATCTTCTGGGCAACACTGGCATTGGATACTTCTATATGTATTCCCTTCGTTTTGCCCCTAGGCCCACATGTCGGGGCCCAGCACCATTGTACGTGCCCCCTTGAGCTATAAAAGGGAGGGTACATGACGTTACAAGGCAGACCCAACTTAGGCTCTCACACTCACTCAAACTCACAAGTTCATACAAGCTCTCAAGCTCAATACATCACATAGTGGAGTAGGGTATTACGCTTTGGTGGCCCAAACCACTGTAAATCCTTGTGTGTTCTTGTGTTCTTCTCATTTCCACCTAACAGGCAAAACGCTTAGGCCCCTCCTCATCTTAGGATTTAGGGCGGGTGCGTTCCGCCAACTGGCCGAAGATTTCCTCTCCGATCTCGCCGAGCTTCTCCAGCAGCAGCACGAAGAAGGATGAGATCGGCAGTGCCAACCCGCAGGGGAGGTTGGAGACGAAGGGCACGAACTCCCCGGCGGCGAGATCGCCGAGGGGAGAGGCGCCGACACGGATCCTTCCGACGAACGCTGGCGCACCCCATCCGAGCAGGTTGCGCACCAAGTTGAGTGCCACCTCGGACTGGAAGCACTTGGGAGGGTCTAGCAAGGCCATGGCAGCTACGGCGGCTGATGGGCACAGAGAGCTCGAAGGCGAAAGGGTGTAGCAAGTGAAAAGAATAACTGCCACACTCGGGGGAATCCCTTTTTAAGGAGGACTCTCCCGTTCATGCCCACTCTCCCGTTCACGCCCCAAGACGCCACAGAAAATCTCGCCCGACGCGCACCAAGGCGACCCAGCCTCTGACACGGGGGCCTGGGCCCACGAGTCATACTCCTTGGCCGTCGGCCTCCGTGTGCGAAGAAGGCCAACCGCCACGCGAGGAGCGAGCCGTCGCGCCTCTTCATCTCCGCCGAAAGCAGCGGCCCAGCCTCTGACATGGGGGCCCGGGCCCATGAGTCATACTCCTTGGGCGTCGGCCTCAGTGTGCGAACAAGGCGAACCACCACGTGAGGAGCGAGCCGCCGCGCCTCTTCATCTCCGCCGAAAGCAGCGGCCCAGCCTCTAACACGGGGGCCCGGGCCCACGAGTCATGCTCCTTAGGCGTCGGTCTCCGGGTGCGAAGAAGGCGAACCGCCGTGGGAGGAGCGGGCTGCCGTGCCTCTTCATCTCCGCCGAAAGCAGCGACCCAGCCTCTGACACGGGGGCCCGGGCCCACGAGTCATGCTCCTTGGGCGTCGGTTCCTGGGTGCAGAGAAGTCGAACCGCCGCTCACGCCAGTACCATGCCTCCTCGGGGCCGTTGCAGAGGACAGAGAAGGTGAAATTTCAAAATCAATGCAGCGGTATCGAGGCACCCCGCGCGAGGCCCGACGAAACCATCAAGCACGGAGATCACGGGTCAGTCTGCCACAGGGACAGACGTGGCAGTTGGCGTGATCGAAGGCGGACTAGCAAGGATTACGTCAGCAAGCACATGGAAGCGGCACGCCAATCGCTAATCAAGCTTTGGCCCCACCTGCAAGCTCGTATCCTCCCTTGAGGTGGGCTCGGGGGCCACTGTCGGTACCCTAAAACAGGGGTACTCCTTACTACAGTCTGAAGGCATGGTGCCCATGCGGCTATCTCTAGTCGCGTGGTAAACAGCACCCGACCCCACCACGTGGATGGCTCCCAGGTCGCCACATGGCCAGAGAAGACGATATGCTCCAAGGCATCAGCAGTGGGCCCAGACCCTCATGGGAAGGTGCCGGACCCCTGTATATATGGACCGGACCTTGGGGCAGGGTCCAGGACCTCCGCGGGTACAGGCTGGACCCCCGGGACGGGTCTCGGACCTCTCTGTGAGGGGTCCGGGCCACTCCCAGTAGGGTCCCGAGATTCTGGGACAAAGAGTACCCGAACCTTAGTCAAGGCAAGGCGGGGGTCCGGAGCTGACACGTGTCCGGACCATACCATGTACGCTTCTGCTCCCCGCTCAAGCGGAGACCCGATGCTGCCACGTGGCCCACTGCCCGTGACGTAAGCTAGTGGGCAGAGCCTGACGTAAGGCCTCTGGGTCGCGTGGCCTCTGCATTTATTGCGGATAAGCCGCGCCGCCTGTCCACTGTACTGGCAGGCGATGTGCCGCCTCAGCATTTAATGAGCCTTGTCCACCCCACTGGTAGGCGATGTGCTGCCTCAGCATTAAATGTGCCCTGTCCACTCTACTGACAGGCGGCGACCAGACATCCGGCAGGCGACGTGCCTGTCCATTCCGTTGGCATGCAATATGCCCATGCTGCGGCATACACTGTGCTCATCATCACTCGCGCGTTACCGAGGAAGCAGCATGGGGTACCAATACTATATGCGCTACGGACATTATGGCGCTCGAAGATCTTCTGAGCAACACTGGCATTGGATACTTCTATATGTATTCCCTTCGTTTTGCCCCTGGGCCCACGTGTCGAGGCCCAGCACCCTTGTACGTGCCCCCTTGAGCTATAAAAGGGAGGGCACACGACGTTACAAGGCAGACCCAACTTAGGCTCACGCACTCACTCAAACTCACAAGTTCATACGAGCTCTCAAGCTCAATACATCACACAGTGGAGTAGGGTATTACGCTCCGGTGGCCCGAACCACTCTAAATCCTTGTGTGTTCTTGTGTTCTTCCCGTTTCCACCTAACAGGCAAAACGCTTAGGCCCCTCCTCATCTTAGGATTTAGGGCGGGTGCGTTCCGCCACCCGACCGGAGATTTCCTCTCCAACAGTCACCAACGATGACATAAATTAACTTTTGCACGTAGTAACATCTTTTTGCCCTGGTCAACGGAAGTTGACCATCCAAGATAACTTTGGGCATGGGTGTAGCCAACAGAAGTTACTTCTTTTAGACGATAAGTAATACCTTTTAATTTATTTTTCAATAGAAATAACATATTTATGCATTCACAGTATAGATAGATTCACAACACATACATCATTGACATTATATCAAAAGTTCAAATATTCATTCCAAATATCCATTCGCATATCTCATAATTGTGGTATCAAATATCGCACGTAGGTATCTATTGGGCAAGTCAAATTAATAATCATACACATTATCTAACATAAAATGTTTTGCACCACTTGGATGGTTGGAGTTTAGCCACTACCTATAGAAGGGCCAGCAAATCTTGAATTTATAAATTAGTGCTAGCATCCCCTGATCCCAAGTCCATAAACAAAAACATGTGATTAGCTACAATTAGACATTGATATGGAAAATTTGAGAACTTACGAAGATAGCAAGCACTAAACACACCTGCTCTTTAGGTGCTCGTATCTGTGTTTGTAGAGTATGGTAATTCTGAGGCTCTTGTGCCCTAGATCCATGTGTGAAATATACAAATAAGGCCAAATGAGAAGCATAGTTTAGATTAGTGAAGTTTAGATGCAATGTACTATATTTTGCTAATTTGGGTAAGTTTTTTCCTACAATACATCAAGTAAGAGAACAAATATCAAAACTTAGTTACAATTAGCCAATTTAAAAACAACACTATGTTTCACTAGTTCTGTTAGCATTTATCAAGCAAGAGGCCAATTCAGCTCTTAGTTTGTGCATACCAAGATTAGACTTCAACAACCAAGCATGCTATGTTTTCTAGTTTCAAACATCTTACATAAGTATCCATATGGCAATTCAAAATGCTATGGCAACTCCATATAAAAAAGATACCATATGCCATGAAAACGTGCACCAACCATAAAAAATCAACGCGAAGGGTAAATTTCTCCTTTTTGTAACTCTCATACGCTTGGACTCCTTTCCGTAACTTCTTCACCTCTTTGTTTAATGGTTGCACCATCACATTGAGATTCTATCTAAGACTTTTTGTTCAGGTATGATGAGGCATAGGAACATGAGCATATACTTCATACAAAGAGGTGGAAGGTTGTATAGAATAGCAAAGACAGGCCAACATGAGTATGAAGCTACATTTACATCAAATGTCATGAAACCATCAGTTGCCGATCATGTTCGAATATATATAGGGTCATTGGCGAAGTCTAGATCAAAGTTCTCCTATGCCTTCTATGCATTTCACCATTTGATGGGTGCAACATCACATCGCCATTCTCATGAACACCTTTGTACTATCACATATGCTTGGTCGTACAACTAGAGACAAGCAACTATTTCATACAATCTTCAAGGGGCATATTTGAAGTGCCTTATGCGGAACCATGGTCATCAAAGTCTCACCGTCAACATTGACGACCTCAGTGTACCTCGATTTGCCACACACTTTACACTTCTTATCTTTCTCATTATCTTCCTAGAAAAGCATAAAACCATATTTACACACATAAACCCTCTCATAAGGCATGTCGAGACATTTGGACAACTTCTTTAAATGGTACATGTCTTTGGGCATCTTGTGATTTGCTGGAAGGATATCACTAATCAAATCTATAAGGTCCTTGTCACATTTACTTGAGACTGCAAACTTGGTCAGTAGAATAGGCAGGGGAGAAGTGGTGCAGTAGCAAGGATGCGATGACATGGTGGCGGCAACATACTATTAACAGGAAGCCTTAAAACTTATTATGTTATAATAATCATTAACCCTAGACTAAATTTGATTCTAATATCACCATTAGCACTAGAATGAATTGTATGCCTGAACTATTAATTGTTCATAGTGTTGAGCTTGGTGGTCTAGGGCTATGACAATTCGTTCGAGGCAGCATTAATAGTGTAGATACTTAAGCTGTAAACTTGTGCAATGATCGATTATGCAAAAGTACAGTGGAGTATCTATCATATAAAATTGGTTGTGAAGTGTTTTTTTCCTATATCAAATGTATTTATAGAGTTTGAAAAAATGCAATGTACTAAAGTACAACCACAACTTATATGTGATCCTACTGATTTCTCATAAGTCATAATGCGATTTTAATGTTTCACGGTACTACCCTTTGATGTGATCCTTGTAGGAAACGGGTGACGCCTAAGAGGGGGGGGTGAATTAGGACTTCTAAAACTTTTACTAAACTAGGCCACAATTAAATCCCTAGAGCAAAACCTATGCAAGAAATCAAAACTAGAATGTGCAAACTAAGTTTTGTCTAAGTGTTGCTATCTCTACCGCAAAGGCTAAGTTTCAATCTACACTAAATAAGTATGAATACAAGATTGAAACTTAAATGCTTAATATAAATGCGGAAACTTAAAGAGCAAAGTAGAGAAGCAAACTCTCATGGATGACGCCGGTATTTTTACCGAGGTATTCGGAACCATGCAAGGTCCTGACTAATCCTCGTTGGTGCCCATACGCAAAGGGAAGCCCACGCGAGGGCCAAGCACCACGGTCGAGTAACTCCGTAGAGAGCCGCGGGCCTTCTCCACGTGCAAGTGGTGCTCCACTTCCGGCTCCTCTCGGACGCTCCCCGCCGTCTCCACTATCGAGCTTCTGGCCGAAACGACGCGGGCCTCGTTCCTTTCGGTACACGGTGGCGGCCGTGACACAAACGCGGTTGTCACGGTCTCACAAGACTCTCGCCCCACTCGGTACAATTACAACGACTCATGCAAGAGCCGAGGGGTTGTGTGGTTTTACAAAACTCACTCAACTAACTAGGGATCACCTAGAGCAAGCGCTAAAGCGGTCTAACTAACCTAAGCACTTCGCAAAGCACCTACGCTAATCACCGAGTGATTCTATTAAGCACTTGGGTGTTTGAGCTCTTGGAAATATGCACTATGTGTCTTGGTATGTTGCTTGGGCTCCCACACTTGAGAATGGCCGGTTGGGGTGGTATTTATAGCCTCCAAACCCCAAACTAGCCGTTGGACAAAAAGTAGCAGCTTTCTGTCGTCGGGTGCACCGGACAGCCACTGTGCAGTGTCCGGTGCACGCCACGTCAGCCGACCGTTGGCGCCTGTAGCAGTCAACCGTTGGATCTGACCGTTGCCGTCTGTCCGGTGTACACCGGACAGTCTGGTGCTACAGCCAGAGAGCGCCTGTCTGTGGCCTCTCTGCGCAGACTGTCTAGTGCCACACCGGACAGTCCCGTGCACACTGGACAGCAATGTCCGGTGCGCCACCAGGCGCTGGCTGACAGCCCGCTTCTTGGATTTCTTCGCTGATTTCTTCGGGCTTCTTTTGTTCTTGAGTATTGGACTCCTATGCATCTTTTTATGTCTCCTTTTGAGGTGTTGCATCCTCATTGCCTTGGTCCAATTCTCTTTGCATCCTGTGAACTATAATTACAAACACTGGCAAACATATTAGTCCACATGTTGTGTTAATCATCAAACACCAAAACTCAATTAGCCAAATGGCCCGGGGTCCATTTTCCTTACAATCTCCCCCTTTTTGGTGATTAATGACAACACAACCAAAGCAAGCAAATAATACAAGTATTTGAATTAAAATATGCAATCTTCTTGCTAAGATGCATGATTTTCCCCACAATGTGAAATTATGGACTTAAGCCTCCCCCTAACTCCATAATTCACTTTCTTCCTATTTTTGGACCAAATAACCAAAACCACTGGAAAAACCATTTATAGAAATAAAGTTTTAAAATTGGTGGTGTTTGGTGTTTGATATAGTTTTCATTGCTTTGGTCCCTAAACTTCTCCCCCTTTGGCATCAACCACCGAAAAGGAAGACATTAAAAACATGTAGGAAGTAAATAAACGCTTGCCCTCATCAAGAATTTTATCAAATGATACCACTAGAAGGATATTAAATTAAACCACATGAATGATACCAGTTGAAAGGATTACTCCCCCTAAACGAGTGTTCTCTTTAGAGAGAATTTTTCTCCCCCTTTTTAGAGATGAAGAAATACTCCCCCTGACAGAGATCCTCTACTTAGGAAAAAGCATGTGAAAATTAAAGGTGCAAGACAAGATTTGAAAAGACTAACTTCCCTTGTGCATAGGTAACAGAATATGAGTTAACTACTTATGCATTTTTAGCAACATGGAAGCATATTATATGAAATATAGTCTAATCAAATTTTGGAGTAGACATGTAAATGATACTAGATATAGTCTCAAAAGATACCAATTGAAAGTCAATGGCGAGCTTGAGAGACATGAGAGTTCTTGGAGATTTTGCAGTGGAAGATTGTTGTCTTTCTCCGGGGACCTTATTTTCCTTACAATGAGACTGTCACATGAAATAGACTTGAAAAGATGTTAGTCTCAAAGTGTTAGATTATAGAGTAACCTCTCCCTAAAGGTGTGCATAGAAGCTTTGAATTCTTGTAGGAGACATGCACTTTGATTTGATATCAAGAGGGGCAAATTATTCATAATCCAAACTTTGGCACATATAAGTTAAATGATACAACTTGTAGAAATCAAAAATTTTCATTTGATGCATCATTTACTATGGAGTGATAAAAGCTATGTGCCATGCTTAAATAAATATTTTAAGCCATGTAGGTTTGCTTAAGTATATGAATTTTACAGCAAGCAATCCTACCATGTGATTTACCTAGTATGCATGATTCAAAAGTAAATGACAAATGTAATGCTAGGCAAGAAAGGTAAACTAGATAAGAGGTAAATAGATACGCATATCTAAAAACGAGAAATACAATAAAACATAGTTACCTTAGTCATGGGTTTGAAATTTGGGTCCAAAATTTTCACTAACCTACTTGGCAATAAACTTGATCCAATATGATGTATCCCATGATATACATCCCGAATTTGCCAAGTCTCCAAATTTCCCGATGACCTTTGGTCCACTCACTTCCCTTTCGGGATCCAAACTTCTTGGTGCTTTTCATGGTTGAAATTATCTCCTTTGGCACCCAGATGCGTTTGGCCCCTTTTCCTTTGTTGGCTTGCTTGTTGGCCTTGATTGCTATCACCTTTCCATTCTTTTTCTTCTTGATCAAATATGGTGTAGCATCCTTTTTGTTCACCTTTTTGATGTAGGTGTTGGAGATTTTGCTTGATGGCTTTTGCTTGAGCTTTTGCCTTTGTTTATCCCCGGTCATCGCCTTGCATTGGAAAGACTTGTGGCCTTCCATGTGGCATAGCCTACAAATCACAGTTTCTCCCTCTACAGGCTTGTTCACTCCCGCAGTGATGTTATCCCATGGAGGTCGGATTTGTTTGGCTTTGCCTTTCTTATCATACAAAGCCTTGCCAAAGCGAGCCACTTCTTGCTTTAATTGTTCATTTTCCTTTGCAACCTCATCCGAACATGTCTCTACAACAATATTCTCAACAACGACTTGGTTGCAGGGGTTAGAATCATCAATTAAATCAAAGCAGGAAGTAGAAGCATCTTTCTTAATTATTTCAGGTATTTCAACTAAAGATGCTGCTGGGGTGCTACCAATGTTTTCTAGCTTAGTAGTTAGCTCATTATTGTGTATGCTAAGAATTTCCATTTTCTCAAGCAAATTTTCAATAGCTTCTTGGGAGCTAGCTAACTTAGCCTTAAGTTTTTCATTCTTTTTAATAAGGCTGTCATCGGTAGCAGTGGATGGTGCACTAGATTCTAATAGCCCAATTTTAGTTGATAGCTCACTATTTAAGTTGGCAAAAGTTTCAAATTTTTCTAGCAAACCTTTGTAATCATTTTGAGAGCTAACCAACTTATTTTTCAAAGTTTTAAGTTGAGCTTTTTGCTTAGTGCAAACATCCTGGAAAAATTCTACTGCTTCCGCAAGCTCATCTAGAGAGGGCTTTCCCTCACCTTCATCATCACTACTACTTTCATCACTAGAGGATGGAATGCTTTTGTTACCTCTTGCCATAAGGCATTTATGTGATGACAGTGATGATCGTGACGAGGACCGGTGGCTGCGCGTCCTTGGAGGTTCATCTTCACTTGAAGAATCATCCCAAGTTCTAACACTTGTTAGCGCCTTGCCTTTGCTCCTCTCCTTTTTGGGTTTGGCCATATTTGGACAGTTGTCCCTGAAGTGGCCCTTCTCCCCACATGCGAAGCATCCTCTCTTCCTTTGTTTTTTCCTGTCAATGTTAAAGAGAAGATCCTCGACCTGCAGGGGCACACCCATTAGATTAATCTTGCGGATCATCCTCATTACCTTTCCGACGCGTCGGATTGTTCCTTCGTCCTCGGAGGATGATGTGCATGGTTGATTATCTTCACCATCATCACTTTCTTCTTCTTCTTCCTCTTCTTCGCTTGAGGAACTTGGAGTGGGAGCCTTCTTTTTGCCCTTCCTTTCATCACATGCAAAAGCATATGGTCTTGAGGAAGTTGGCTCCTCTCCCCGACTCATTTTTCGCGACATCTCAAAAGCCACGATTTTCCCAATCACAATGGTCGGGGTCATGTTCCTCAAGTCCTCCATGTTGTGCAGGATGGTGATGATGCTTCCATATCTTTGTTGTGGTAGCAGGGAGATAATCTTTCTCACAATGTCCGCATCACCTAGCCTATTAATGCCAATACAGTTGAGCTCATTGATAATTAGATTCAAACGAGAATACATGTCTCTAACAAGCTCATCATCTTTCATAGCAAAAGAGTTATACTCATTTAAGACTAGGAAATGTTTTTGCTCATGGACATTGGATGTGCCGTCATGGAGCTCATGCAATTTTAGCCAAATCTCATTTGCAGTTTTCAAGGTAAATACTTGGTTAAAAATATCTATGCTAAGAGATTCATACAAGCAATTTTTGGCTCTAGCATTTAAATGAATTTCTTTTTCCTCACTCGTGGTGGGTTTCTCGGGATTCTTGAGGGGTTTCATCCCGTCACGAGTGACTCTCCAAACACCTAGATCAACGGCCTCTAGGTAACAAGCCACTCTAGCACTATAATATGGGAAGTTAGTGCCGTCGAAGTGTGGTGGCCTATGGGTATCCATCCCTTCCTCTAAAAAGCGTCGGCTCTTTTAGCAGTGAAGCTAAAGCGTTTCAAATGAGCCAAACCGGGCTCTGATACCACTTGTAGGAAACGGGTGACGCCTAAGAGGGGGGGGGGGTGAATTAGGACTTCTAAAACTTTTACTAAACTAGGCCACAATTAAATCCCTAGAGCAAAACCTATGCAAGAAATCAAAACTAGAATGTGCAAACCAGGTTTTGTCTAAGTGTTGCTATCTCTACCGCAAAGGCTAAGTTTCAATCTACACTAAATAAGTATGAATACAAGATTGAAACTTAAATGCTTAATATAAATGCGGAAACTTAAAGAGCAAAGTAGAGAAGCAAACTCTCGTGGATGACGCCGGTATTTTTACCGAGGTATCCGGAACCACGCAAGGTCCCGACTAATCCTCGTTGGTGCCCCTACGCCAAGGGAAGCCCATGCGAGGGCCAAGCACCACGGTCGAGTAACTTCGTAGAGAGCCGCGGGCCTTCTCCACGCGCAAGTGGTGCTCCACTTCCGGCTCCTCTCGGATGCTCCCCGCCGTCTCCACTATCGAGCTTCCGGCCGAAACGCCGTGGGCCTCGTTCCCTTCGGTACACGGTGGCGGCCGTGACACAAACGCAGTTGTCACGGTCTCGCAAGATTCTCGTCCCACCCGGTACAATTACAACGACTCACGCAAGAGCCGAGGGGTTGTGTGGTTTTACAAAACTCGCTCAACTAACTAGGGATCACCTAGAGCAAGCGCTAAAGCGGTCTAACTAACCTAAGCACTTCGCAAAGCACCTACGCTAATCACCGAGTGATTCTATTAAGCACTTGGGTGTTTGAGCTCTTGGAAATATGCACTATGTGTCTTGGTATGTTGCTTGGGCTACCACACTTGAGAATGGTCGGTTGGGGTGATATTTATAGCCTCCAAACCCCAAACTAGCCGTTGGACAGAAAGCAGCAGCTTTCTGTCGTCGGGTGCACCGGACAGTCCGGTGCACCACCGGACAGCCACTGTGCAGTGTCCGGTGCACGCCACGTCAGCCGACCGTTGGCGCCCGTAGCAGTCGACCGTTGGATCCGACCGTTGCCGTCTATCCGGTGTACACCGGACAGTCTGGTGCTACAGCCAGAGAGCGCCTGTCTGTGGCCTCTCTGCGCAGACTGTCCGGTGCACACCGGACAGCAATGTCCGGTGCGCCATCAGGCGCTGGCTGACAGCCCGCTTCTTGGATTTCTTCGCTGATTTTTTCGGGCTTCTTTTGTTCTTGAGTATTGGACTCCTATGCATCTTTTTATGTCTTCTTTTGAGGTGTTGCATCCTCATTGCATTGGTCCAATTCTCTTTGCATCCTGTGAACTATAATTACAAACACTGGCAAACATATTAGTCCACATGTTGTGTTAATCATCAAACACCAAAACTCAATTAGCCAAATGGCCTGGGGTCCATTTTCCTTACAATCCTAATTATGAAGTATCATATATATCACTTTACCTACATTGAAATGTCATGATTTCTGAAATATCATTATGATCAATATGTCAACAATAATCTGATGTTTGAACAAAAACATTAATTACAATACCTATTTTATACTTACAATGTACGCAATTTTTTGGAAGCAACGAAGGAGGGCTACTGTTGATGAGGAAAGTTCTAGGGCGAGTAGAGTAGGGGCACACAGGAGGATGCAGACGATGTGCTTGGTACGACGTGGGGGCAGGGCGCGCATGGATCGTGGGTGAGGCACAAGCTAAGGCTCGAATTAGAGACATCGACAAATTAAGTTTGGTTTTGGAAACTGTGAATGTGGAATGAACCAGACGCAAGAAGGGGGACGACCGACCTGTATTAACTTAACTTCCATCTATCGTCTTAGAAGATAATAGAAGTTAGTTAACTTCCATCGGCTTGGTTTTTTGGCTGACTGAAATAGTTTATTTTTGTCGGTTTTTTTTAAGCGGATGGAAATTATTTTATCCTACAGAAGTTTAGGTGTTTCCTATTGTGTATGGTTGTCATTGATTAACCTGTTACTCTGTACGTTTTTATCTATGTTGATGGTTCTTCTTCATTTTTACATTGCATGCCACAAATCTAGATTTTGTCTTTCAAGTTTTGGTTTTACAAGTTGCCATAATTTTTTATCCACATATTATGTTATATATTCACTGTTTATTGTACACGTATTGGAAGTTGATGGACTGCACTCTTAATTACTATAATAGCATAAATAGTGGTTTCGATGTCTACATATATGATGTACGTATATCGAAGAATTTTGCTTGTACTAGCTTTTGTTTAAAAAAATAGAAAACTAGTATCTTTGTGGATATGTTATAATGTTTCTGTCAAAATATTCGAGTTTTTGTAAATAGAAATATACTTGATTTATTTCTATGAACTATTCACTATCGGACACAGCTCCTTTGCCGAGTGTCATTTTATACTCGGCAAAGACTTTGTCGAGTGTAACACTCGGCAAAGAACGCTCGGCGAACTGTACATCGGCAACAGCCTCTTTGCCGAGTACTTTTTGTCGGGCACTCGGCAAAGAATTTGCCGAGTGCCATTTGACACTCGGCAAAGAAAAGTCACCGTCACGGCGCCAAGTGACGGTGACGGATCCTTTGCCGAGTGTCTTCTTTGGCACTCGGCAAAGAGGCCAATTTTGCCGAGTGTCTGCTCTCACGGCCCTCGGCAAAGACGGGTCCAGTGGGCCCCACTGCCAGTCCCTGTGCCGAGAGCTCTCGTAGACACTCGGTAAAGGAGGCTTCTTTGCTGAGTGTCTAGTGGACTAGCACTCGGCAAAGAGTCCTCCAGTGGGCCCCTTTGCCAGTCCCTTTGCCGAGTGCCTTGACCACAACACTCGGCAAAGATGGCTTTACCGGTTCCTAGGTTTCCTTCTTTGCCGAGTGCCATGGTCAGCACTCGGCAAAGATGGCTTTACCGGTTTCCAGGTTTCCTCCTTTGTCGAGTGCCATGGTCATAGCGTGCGCGGCGGCGTGCACGTGGCGAGGCGGTGGCGCGCGGCGTGCGCGGGAGGGCGTGGGGGCACGCGGCGAGCCGGCGGGCGCGGCGTGCACGGGGAGGCGGCGGCGCTGCGGGGAGGCGCGGTGGCGAGCGGCCGGCGGCGAGCGGACAGAGAGGGCGTGGAGAGAAAGAATGAGAAGGAAGAACGGGAGAGCCGTTTATTTCCTTTCTTTGCCGAGTGCCCGTGATCTGGCACTCGACAAAGATTTTTTAAAAATTTTAAAATATTCTTTGCCGAGTGCCAGATCGCTGGCACTCGGCAAAGTATCCTTTGCCGAGTGTCATCCAGCTGGCACTCGGCAAAGAATCTTTTACAATCCTTTGCCGAGTGTCTCCCAACTGGCACTCGGCAAAGCATGGTTTGCCGAGTGTCATTTGTGGACACTCGGCAAATTACTTTTTTATTTTTTTTATTTTTCCAACCAAAATTTTTGTGTTGTGTTCCTACACTATATAGACCGACATGTACCATTTTGAGACAATTATAAAAGTGTTTTCTATAGTTAGTAGATTTAGTTCGTTTATTTGAATTTCTTCGGAAAATTCAGATTTGAACTGCAGGTCACTCGAAACTTGAAAAACCGTGCATGTAAAAATGATGTTCATGTTACTTAGCATAAGTTACGACCGATTCCAGGAGCGGACTAGAAAACTTCGAGCAACATGCTCACTAAACATGGCCGTGAACTTGCCATCCACATGTTTAAAAATTGTATAAAACACAAACAAAGTCAGAAAATCATGAAACTTTTCAACATGTCATGATATCATATATAGAGGGTGTGATAAAAATTTGAAAAAGTTTCGACAAAGGTGTGAGACACTATGTGTAGAAACCTAAGAGAACTACACATGAAATCATAGAGTTTCAATGTGGATCTCTTAGGTTTGTACACATAGCGCGTCATAGTTTTCTCGAAATTTTTTCAATTTTTTATCACAGCCTGTACATATGATATCATGACACGTGGACAAGTTTCATGATTTTCTGACTTTGTTTGTGTTTTATACAATTTGTAAACATGTGGATGGCAAGTTCACGGCCATGTTTAGTGAGCATGTTGCTCGAAGTTTCCGGTCCGCTCCTAGAATCGGTCGTAACTTATGCTAAGTAACATGAATATCATTTTTGCATGCACGGTTTTCCAAGTTTCGAGTGACCTGCAGTTCAAATCTGAATTTTCCGAAGAAATTCAAATAAACGAACAAAATCTACTAACAATTGAAAACTCTGTTATAATTGTCTACAAATGATAAATATAGGTCTACATAGTATAGAAACATACCACAAAAAGTTTGGGAGACAAAATAAAAAAATAAAAATATACTTTGTCAAGTGTCTAGAGAAGACACTCGGCAAAGCGTCCTTTGCCGAGTGCCCAATGTGTGGCACTCGGCAAAGACTGACGACCGTCAGCTATAGACGGCCGCTAACGGCCCTTTGCCGAGAGCCGTCTTTGCCGAGTGCTGGGCTGTGCCGAGTGTCCCGCACTCGGTAAATAAGATCTTTACCGAGCGTAGGACTTTGCCGAGTGCGGCGCTCGGCAAAGTCAGCTTTGCCGAGTGCCCGATAAAAAGCACTCGGCAAAGCCGCCGGCACTCGGCAAAGAGCCGAATTCCGGTAGTGATTACTACAATTAAAGATGGATTGTCAGTATCATAGATAGGAGTTTCGTTTTGAGAAGATTTAGAACGGTTACTGATATCCACTTGTCATGCATATATACTTAATCTGTATGGTACCATATAACAGGTACGTTTTTTGTGGGTCAGGTTTTTTATATTAATAGTGATAAAGGTGGGTATTAAGAAAAAGAATTAATTACACATGTCGCCTTCAAACTTGTAAAGATATATTATATAAGTCCACGAAATTTTATGGTTACCTACTTTTCTATAAGTATATAGGTTGATAATTCAATACTAACTTTGTGGCGCTATTTTCGTTTATTTGTAATAATGTCTTAATGATAGAGGCAATTGACTTAGGCATCCTATGAAAATCATGGTATGTTTTACTCTAGAATATAATTTTATTATGGTATGGCCATGTAATTTAGATGAAGATTTATAGGGTTACTCTACAACTGTTTTCATACTAATATAGTAGTTTAACTGCAGTGATTATTTTTATAAGAAGGTATATATGTAATTTGTATACATTTTATTTTTATGTATTACTCCCTCTGTACTGAAGTAAACAATAATTTTCTAAGGCTTAAACTATCGGGTGGTTGAAACAATGGCAATCATCATGTTGTCTATCAGCCGGAGGTCTGTGTGTGGATCTCTGGTCGCTTGAACAATGAAGCGGATTGGCTTATCTTGGTTCAAGCTTCTGAGCTCTACATCCACCAAACTAGTATTTTTCACAACAATGCAGCAGAGAGAGTGGTAGGAAATTGCATGATGCCATCCTAGGCTTCTATGGCTGACTGCCTGACTCATCCTTCGATCACTCTATCTTCTTATGTTATTTGTTCTACTGTTTACTCAACATTAGATTTTATGAGACTCCATGCCTCCTTTTAAACACTGAGGAGTGCATGGGTACAAAGCGGTTAAATTAGATTCTAACCTAGGGCTTCTTAGTCTTCTTGTCGACCGATCATGGTGTTGTAGGACCTCTCTTTATCATGTATGAGGGGTGCTGAGAGTGGTGCAACTTCACTTAACATCCCTTCGGTAGTCTCGGGCTTGATAGTTAGGTGATGTCTACTTTGATGAGGCCTTTCCTAGGTGAGTCTTCTCTAGGCTTCTTTGGTATATAAGGATTTTCTCTCGCATTGAAGAGTTGACAGCAGGCTCTAAGCCATTATTACGCAAGGATCTTTGTTCTAATGTGTCATGGCCCTGATGTGGTCCTAGCGAAAGAGTTGTCAACAGTGTCTCGTTGTTGTGGAACCAAAACAACATTGAGCTAGCTTAATGTCTTGGCTCGATACATCAGTTGGCCCTAAGACAAGGATGGGACATTCATGTGGCTAGTATCTCAGCTTGAGCTCCCCTTAGGTCAGGAATCCTCATGTCATGGCTAAGCCCCTAAATCATGAGCGCCAGCTTGATCAAGCTTGGCCTTCTAATATATGGGGCCTCCTAAGAGGAAGACCATTCTTATGCTAACAAGCCATCCTTTTTCCACCAGAGTGTACACATGAGCATACCCGATGGGTATAGCCTCCAAGCCACCATCTTATTTATAGAGTTAACTAGTGGGTCACTCAAAGTATTGTGTACTTATCTCATGGACTTCACATTCCCCTATGTTAGACTCTCGTTATGAGCCCCCAAGCGCTTCATGGTCATGATGAGAGGTCATCTTTGACCTTGATTGACAAACCAACTTGACAGGGGGTTGAGAATTGTTGGTCTTTTGTCGAATGTCCTTCGAAGCAGGTGAGGGTTGCACATGCAATCTTTAGGTTGGTCAATGCCCTCAGTAAGATACGAATCGATAAATTCCAAGCAATGGTTTGGTGAATGCTTCCAAGGACCACTAACTCTAGGCCTTTGTGAGGCACCTCTCTCACCCTAGCTTGTCATTGGTCAGTCTACTGTGCCTAAGTGTAGTTGGCCTTCTCCTTGAGGTAAGTAGCTTGGCTAGTTGGGCTTATGCCCATGGGTGCATGTCCACCCTACTCATTGCATGTACTTCCCTGTTGGTGTGGAATTATTCGTGTGGAAAGGGAGTAGTTGTCAACCTTGTTAGATTCATAATTTGAGCCAATCCCTTGGAAGCCACATATCTTGGAGACATTGAACTATGCCACAATTGAAATGATGTGTCACACCCGGCTTTAAGGAACAAAGCCAGGTGCATCTCATACATGCGCCAAGAAGACAACATATATAATAACAGAGTGTATAGAGATAAATGTCACAATAATCAGAGTACTAATTACATAGCGGAAGACTTATTACAAAATAAAATAATAAAGATAAAACGAACTAAGGATCGTTGGCGCCAATGTCAACTGAGAAACGCCACCTAGATCAGATCATACTCCTCGCCTTGTGGCTCCTCCTGAACCACCTGCTCTTCTCCTGTGGGGGGGTGTGAGACAGCAAGAGTGAGCTCACACATGATCATAGCTCAACAAGTTGTGGGGAACCAGTGGACATAAACTCACAAAGGTGTGAGTTCATGTGATGTGTAAGGCTAATCAAAGATAGGGTTTAAAGCTGAGCATTGCTTTTAAGTAGTTGGTCAAAATTTTATTAGCAATTACTAAGTGTAAGTAAATACCAAACCATAAGTAAAGTAATAGAACAAAATTAATAATAAACCCATGCAATGCCAATGACAAAATTGAATTTAAGTTCCATAATTTAAACATCAGAGAGTCCTGAGCTGCTCATGACCGCGAGCACGGCTAGTATACCAGTTTTACACTCTGCAGAGGTTGTACCCTTTACCCACAAGTCATGCTACCCATCTGCCAAGGGGTCGCGAATCCCATACACCTCTACCTAGGAAGCGCGGCAGGGCAACACTACGAGGCCTTTACAAAGTTCCACTAGCTTCCGAAAACCCGCTACAGTTTATAGGAAGTTCCAATGCAGGGTTCTTGCCTGACCGCCATCGCAGCAAAATCAAGCAAGGACCTCCCTACACTGACGACTCCCCTACTGCCCTTGCCCCTTTCGGGTAAGGTAGTCTTCCACTAGCTTTCCTAATTAGTCAGCCAAGAGCGTCCCATTAAACCCTTGTGGTGGCACGTGGTTCTCAAGTTAAGCTCTATGTTCCAATTAACATTAATGAACTTGACATGAACATAAATAGAATAACAACAGAATTGGAACATAGAGGTAATAAATGATTATCCCAAAACCCGGTAAAGCAATAGCAAACTACCCAAGTGATTCAGGGGTAAACAAGGTAATGAGATAAACAATCTAGGGTAACCTATTGGGTCCCATCAAAATTAACCTATGCATGGATAAGTGATATTAAAGAACATTATTGGGTAAAAAGTGGTCAAGGGCACAACTTGCCTTCAATGAGCTCCTGCTCAGCTACTTCAATCTGCTGCTCACCAGGGTCCTCGGTCACGGGCTCTTCTACTCGTCATAATACAAACAAGCACAGTGCATATAGAGAAATTAACATTACACCAAACATATAAACAAGATACACAGTAATAATCTACACATTAAAATAAAATCCTAGGAACAGGAATCATAATTTTTGGAGTTATAGAATTTAAGTTATGGATTTTCAAAGGTTTTATGTGTTTAAAATAGGATTAAGTGTGGAATTAATTTTCTTACTGTTGTCATGATAAAACAGAGACACTAAGTGCTAAAGAATAAAATTACAAAATTATAGGAAGTGGAATGGATTAATTTGGAGCCCATATGAATATTCTATGAATTATACAAGTTCTAGGGTTTATTTTTATATTAAAAATCTAATTTCTAATTCATTTAATCACTTTAAAACAGCACTGGACTGGGGCTCATTTAAACAGGAACACAGGGGGCTCGGGGTAAGAATCCAGAGACCCAGCACACAGAGGCGAGGGACGGCGGGTTCTAATTCGCATAAACAGAGGGGCTCTTTAACAAAATTGCCTGGCCGAAAGGGTATGGGTGATTCTGAGCCGCTGGATTAGACACCGAGCGCCCAGATTAAATCGTTATTCCTGCGAACCGGTATGGAATCGCGTCCGTTGGATCCGAATCAAACGGTGAGGGTTTTATTATTCTAGATCTATCTCTGTCCGTCCGATCCAGATCGACGAACCAGATTGAAACGCGGTGAAAGGGTACGCGGGATCTAATCTCAACCGTTCACTACGAATCCAACGGCCTCCAGGTTATCACCCACCCCGGGCGGCCAAAACGGCGGCGCACCTGCTCCCCCACGGCGGACCCTCGCCGGAGTTCGTGCAAATCGCGCACCAGAGCCCCAACAACCCACCCGAAAGAGCCTACATGCAGTGGAGAACATTGCGGACAAGGTGGGTGACATCTTACCGGAGGTGGGGCGGCGAGGATGGCAGTCCACGGAGAAGACGGGTCTACGGCGGAGCAGCAAGCACGGCGAGCAATTCCGGCGCGCCCGCACGGCCCTTGAGGGTAGGGAAGGCACTAACACAATCTGGGAGCCTCTGCGATCCTCCCACACTGCCGGCCGAGGACAGAGTGTTGCCCTACGCAGACCGACGATGGCGGGCCTTAGGTGCTGGAATTGTGTGCATCAGGGGGCGCGAGAGCTAGGTATATATACCCCCAGGCCAAAGGACGATGGCCCTGAGGAGTAACGGCACGGCGGGGTCTGCTGCGGCCGAGCGGAATCTGCGGCGAGGTGGTTCAATACCGCGAGGGGGAAGGTGTGATGCGTGGGGTCCAAGGGTCGGTGGAGCACGCGCGGTCTTCAACGCCTGCCGCCGATTCTCCCGCGACGTGCGCGGCATTCCCGGGACGCGAATTTGGTCCTAACCTGGTTCGGCGCCGCGGAATTCGTACGCTTGTTGGGGATGAAGACAACGGCGCTGACAACTCGAGGCCACCCGGCGGCGAAATGTGAGGGAGTGCACGGTGAGGGCGAGACGCAGGCGTCTCAGGCCCACACAACAGCGACGAGGGTGCGATGCACGCAACAGTGTGTGAGGCAGGCGAAGGGGGACCCGCCAGGCAGGGACTGTGAGAAGGGAGAGTGCGGCCGAGCATCACGTGTGGCGAGTGGGTCCCGCAGGACAGTGACTCGGTGTGTTTTGTGGGAATTGGGCTATGCGGGAGTGGAAGAGGGAATGGGCCGAATTCCTTATCACAGGCCCGGTAAGCTTTTCCTTCTTCTTTTCTTTTTAATTTCCTTCCTTTTCTTTTTCTCTATTTCTTTTCCTTTTCAGTTTTAAATTCCAAATCCAAGGATTTAATTACAATTCAAATTTTTTATAGCACATTTATCTTCACCTTAAATGTTTAGTTTTAACATAGTTTGAATTTTATAAGTTTTTGTTTTGTATTTCAGAATATTTCTCTCTTTCTTATTTTCAAATCCGAAGTTAAATTTAGGGCTAAATCCCAATTTCCAAAATTGTACTTTTGGGATAACATCAAATTCTAAACTCAATTAGTATACTTCTATATGAAGGTGCCTTATTTAGTTTCCTCAAATATTATTATTCCCATGAAATTAGGATTGGATGGCAAAACAAACAAGAGGATCCACTCTTATATTATGTTTTACAATTTTGGGTATTACAAATCCTACCCCCCTTAACAGAAATCTCGTCCTCGAGATTTAGGAAGATCTAGGGAAAAGATGGGGAAAATCTATGCGAAGCTCTTCTTCTCTTTTCCACGTTGCTTCATCTTCACCATGGTGACTCCATTGGACTTTGCACATCTTTATCACCTTATTTCTTGTAACTCTAGTCAAAGTATCCAACATCTTGATCGGGTACTCCGTGTAAGTCAAATCACCTTGAACACTGAGCTCTTCCATGGATAACTGTTCCTCAGGGACACGGAGACACTTCTTTAGTTGAGATACGTGGAACACGTTATGCACATCCGATAGACTATCCAGTAACTCGAGTTGGTATGCCATCTCACCAACTCTCCTAAAGATCAAGAATGGTCCAATATAGCGTGGGGACAATTTGCCCTTAACTTTGAATCTCCTCATTCCACGAAGTGGTGACACCTTGAGGTACACATAATCTCCTTCTTCAAATTCCAGTGGTCTTCTTCTATTATCAGCATAGCTCTTTTGCCTGGTTTGAGCCACCCTCAAATTCTCTCGAATTATACGGACTTGTTCTTCTGCCTCTTGAATCAATTCAGGCCCGAAGAACTGGCTTTCTCCAGTTTGATCCCAATACAAAGGAGTCCTGCACTTCCTCCCATATAAAGCTTCAAAAGGTGACATTTTCAGACTGGCTTGATAACTATTATTATATGAGAATTCAGCATAAGGTAGACTTTTATCCCAACTTCCTCCATGCTGAAGTGCACAAGCTCTCAACATATCTTCCAACACTTGATTAGTCCTTTCGGTCTGCCCATCAGTCTGAGGGTGATAAGCCGTGCTAAAATTCAACTTCGTGCTCATGTTTTCATGGAAGCTTCTCCAAAATCTTGAGGTAAACTGCGAACCTCGATCAAACACGATCTTCTTCGGTACTCCATGTAAACACACAATCCGAGCCATATATAACTCTGCTAGCTGAGAACCTTTATATGTAGTCTTCACAGGAATAAAGTGAGCCACTTTAGTCAATCTATCCACAATCACCCATATAGCATCATATCCTTTCTGGGTGCGAGGCAATCCAGTAATAAAATCCATACCAATCTCTTCCCATTTCCACTCGAGTATCTTCAGTGGATGCAGTAGTCCAGCTGGCCTCTGGTGTTCAGCCTTAACTCTTTGACATACATTGCACATAGCCACATGTGCAGCTACATCTCTTTTCAATCCATACCACCAATACTTCCGCTTTAAATCCTGATACATCGTGGTACTACCAGGATGAATAGAATAATCTGAGTCGTGGGCCTCCTTTAAAATAGTCTCTCGAAGGCTTTTAATATCAGGAACACACATCCTGTCCTTGAACCATACGGTGCCTTGCTCATCTTCCGTAAATTCCGGAACTCGACCTTCAGTAATCAGATCCTTGATCTCTTTTATTTTAGCATCACCAATTTGTCCTTTGCGGATCTCTTTCTCCAAAGTAGGTTCCACATCAATAGTAACTCCTTCAGTATGAGCAACTATCCCCAGGTTAAGTCTCTTGAAATCCTCAACAATCTCATCGGGTAGCTGGGCAACAATAGCTGAATGAACATGCTCCTTACGACTCAAGGCATCTGCAACCAAATTCGCCTTGCCCGGGTGATAGTGAATCTCCAAATCATAATCCTTTATAAGCTCCAACCAACGGCGTTGCCTAAGGTTGAGATCCTTTTGAGTGAATATATACTTCAGACTCTTATGATCCGTATATACTTGGCACTTGGTCCCCATGATATAATGTCTCCAAATCTTAAGCGCATGCACAACGGCTGCCAATTCCAAGTCATGAGTGGGGTAGTTCAATTCATGTTTCCGCAACTGACGAGAAGCATAGGCAATCACATGTCGTTCTTGCATGAGCACACATCCTAAGCCTTGGCCACATGCATCACAATAGATATCAAATCCTTTCTGTAGGTCTGGCATAACCAATACTGGTGGCGACATCAACCTCTTTTTCAATTGATCAAAGCTGTCTTGGCACTTCTCGTCCCACTTAAATTTTCTTCCTTTCTCCAAAAGTGAAGTCATAGGCTTAGCAATCTTAGAAAATCCTTCAATAAATCTCCGATAATATCCTACTAGTCCCAAGAAACTCCGAATCTCCGTGACTATAGTGGGTACTCTCCACTCCATTATCTCCTTAACCTTAGCAGGATCCACTGAAATTCCTCCATTAGAAATAATATGACCAAGAAATGGCACCTCGCCAATCCAAAACTCGCACTTGCTGAACTTGGCATATAGCTGGTCATCTCGTAGCTTTTGTAGCACCAACCTCAGATGTTCCTCGTGATCACTATCACTCTGAGAATAAATAAGAATATCGTCGATGAATACCACGACGAATCTGTCCAAATACTCCATAAACACCTTGTTCATCAAATTCATAAAGTAAGCTGGTGCATTGGTTAATCCAAACGACATAACAGTGAACTCATATAATCCATATCGAGTCGAGAAAGCCGTCTTGGGAATATCCGATGGTCTAATCCTCATCTGATGGTAACCGGATCGGAGATCAATCTTCGAGAATACTCTAGCACCTCTCATCTGATCAAATAAATCCTCAATACGGGGTAACGGATACTTGTTCTTCACAGTAACATCGTTGAGTGATCTATAATCCACACACATTCTTTGTGATCCATCCTTCTTCTGTACAAACAGTACCGGTGCTCCCCACGGTGAGGAACTCGGACGAATGTACCCAGCATCTTGTAACTCAGTTAACTGCTTCTTAAGTTCCTTCAACTCCTCTACGGACATCCTATATGGCCGTTTAGAAATAGGGGCGGTTCCAGGTAAGAGGTCAATAACAAACTCAACTTCTCTATCAGGTGGCATCCCTGGTAACTCTGGAAAGACATCAGGAAAATCTCTAACCACCCGGATGTTGTCACCAACAAACTCCTCAGGTATAAAGAACATTGCACGCATGGGTGAGGAGGTTACTGCAATATTAACTTGAAATCTTTCTCCTTTAGTGGTAGTGAGTTCGACGGTACCTCTACCACATGCTATAACGGCCTTTGCCTTTCTTAGCCATGACATACCAAGGATTAGATCTATACTGCTTGACTCTAATATTATAGCAGTAGCTCCAAATTCTCTACCCATAATGGTCAATGTCAATCTACGTGTCATTTGATTCGCCTCAACAGGCCCTTTAGGTGTAATTACTATCATGGGTTTTCTCATATTTAGCAGTGGTATTTCATTTGTGTTGGCATATCTAGCAGACATGAATGAATGTGTAGCACCAGAATCAAATAATATGGTTGCAGGAATTGCATTAACATAAAACATACCAAGTACGATGTCCCCACCATCCGGAGTAGCATAAACGCTGACTTGATTAACCTTGGCAATAGAATATCCCTTGCCAGATCGTGGAGTTTGCTGCCTGTTCTGAACTGGAGTAGTAGCAATCCTCTGTGGGCAGACATTTGCGTAATGACCAGTCTTCCCACACTTGAAAAAAGTAGTGCCTGGACTCTGTCCTGAAAACTTCGTCGGGGTACTAGTAGGGGTAGCCTGTCGAGGAGATGGGGTCCTCAGTGGTGATTGCTGAACTGGGCGCTGGCCTCCGCCAGTGCGAACTGGTGTACCCTGAGGTGAACTGTAGCGAGGACGAACACTGTTGCTTCCTTGTCCTTGAGATATAGCCTTTCTCTTCAAATCTCCCAGCTGAACACGCTTGTGTTCAATAGCCAGGGCCTTATCAAGTAGCCTCTGAAAGGATGGAAAGGTGTGTGCAACCAGTGCATACTGGAAGGGTCCATTAAGTCCTTCAATGAAGTGCTCCTGCTTCCTCTCATCCTCAGCAACTTCCTCCGGAGCATATCTCGACAGCTGAATAAATTTGTCTCTGTACTCGCTGACTGACATACTTCCTTGCTTCAGCGACAGAAATTCCTTCTTCTTGATCTTTATCATACCAGCTGGAATATGGTAGTTCCTGAACTGTGTACTAAACTCTGCCCAAGTAATAGTATCAGCAGCATCGTGGGCAGCAGTATAAGAATCCCACCAGTCAGCAGCAGGACCTGTCAGACGTCCAGAAGCATATAAAACCTTCTCCCGGTCCGTGCAATGTGCAATATTCAGCATCTTTTCAACGGACTTCAGCCAATCATCCGCGTCTAGTGGATCAGGTGAGCTTGCAAATGTAGGTGGCTTATGACTCATGAACTCTCTATGCTTGTCTCGGGGTGGAACTGGTGGTGGTGGTGGAGGCAGTGGCACTTGTTGCTGCTGTTGCTGCTGTTGTTGCTGTTGCATTTGTTGTTGCAGCTGCTGTTGTTGTGCCCTCCTTTCCTGGCGCATCTCATCTCGCTCCTGGCGCAACTCCTGGCGTATATCTTCTCTTTCCTGACGCATCTCCTGGCGTTCTTGCTGCATCTGGGCACGCATATCAGCCATAGTGTCTGCCATTTGCTGCATCACCGCCATCTGAGCAGCAACCAGTGGGTCAACTCCGCCTGGTGGAGGATTAGGAGGATTCATCTCTGCAGGTTGTGGCTGGGGTTGTCTGTATATTCTCCGAGTGTGTCAATTGGGAGGCAAATCAATTCCACCACCCCGCCTAGTATTGACCATCTGAGTTAGATACATATGGTAAGAAAATAGTAGACAAGGTAGGTATTTACGAAGCAGGTTACTTTGGGGAATTTTATTAGCTAAGAAGATTAATATTTTACCTACTAAAGCTAATTCAACACCTTATGTTGGTACATGCTAAGATGTCCATATATAATTCAATCAATCAAAGAAGCAAATCAGGCATTTAGCAACAGCACAATCAAACAACATTTTTAAAGAAAATATTTTTAAATTTTTGTCTTAGGTTCCCTATCTCTTAAAAAGATCATAGTGGTAGGATCCCAAGGTGTGAAATCCATCTTGTCTTAGAGTAGAAAAGATGAGATTAACCAGAATAGAGTAGCAAAAGGTGAGATAAGATCAAGATGAGATAAGTATAGAATGAGTCAGAGTAAGGTAAGTAGGAAAGGGTTTGTCCATTTCTATCTAGGTTTCGTCCTACAGTCAACATTTCCTCTGATACCACTTCTGTCACACCCGGCTTTAAGGAACAAAGCCAGGTGCATCTCATACATGCGCCAAGAAGACAACATATATAATAACAGAGTGTATAGAGATAAATGTCACAATAATCAGAGTACTAATTACATAGCGGAAGACTTATTACAAAATAAAATAATAAAGATAAAACGAACTAAGGATCGTTGGCGCCAATGTCAACTGAGAAACACCACCTAGATCAGATCATACTCCTCGCCTTGTGGCTCCTCCTGAACCACCTGCTCTTCTCCTGTGGGGGGGGGGGTGTGAGACAGCAAGAGTGAGCTCACACATGATCATAGCTCAACAAGTTGTGGGGAACCAGTGGACATAAACTCACAAAGGTGTGAGTTCATGTGATGTGTAAGGCTAATCAAAGATAGGGGTTAAAGATGAGCATTGCTTTTAATTAGTTGGTCAAAATTTTATTAGCAATTACTAAGTGTAAGTAAATACCAAACCATAAGTAAAGTAATATAACAAAATTAATAACAAACCCATGCAATGCCAATGACAAAATTGAATTTAAGTTCCATAATTTAAACATCAGAGAGTCCTGAGCTGCTCATGACCGCGAGCACGGCTAGTATACCAGTTTTACACTCTACAGAGGTTGTACCCTTTACCCACAAGTCATGTTACCCATCTGCCAAGGGGTCGCGAATCCCATACACCTCTACCTAGGAAGCGCGGCAGGGCAACACTACGAGGCCTTTACAAAGTTCCACTAGCTTCCAAAAACCCGCTATAGTTTATAGGAAGTTCCAATGCAGGGTTCTTGCCTGACCGCCATCGCAGCAAAATCAAGCAAGGACCTCCCTACACTGACGACTCCCCTACTGCCCTTGCCCCTTTCGGGTAAGGTAGTCTTCCACTAGCTTTCCTAATTAGTCAGCCAAGGGCGTCCCATTAAACCCTTGTGGTGGCACGTGGTTCTCAAGTTAAGCTCTATGTTCCAATTAACATTAATGAACTTGACATGAACATAAATAGAATAACAACAGAATTGGAACATAGAGGTAATAAATGATTATCCCAAAACCCGGTAAAGCAATAGCAAACTACCCAAGTGATTCAGGGGTAAACAAGGTAATGAGATAAACAATCTAGGGTAACCTATTGGGTCCCATCAAAATTAACCTATGCATGGATAAGTGATATTAAAGAACATTATTGGGTAAAAAGTGGTCAAGGGCACAACTTGCCTTCAATGAGCTCCTGCTCAGCTACTTCAATCTGCTGCTCACAAGGGTCCTCGGTCACGGGCTCTTCTACTCGTCACAATACAAACAAGCACAGTGCATATAGAGAAATTAACATTACACCAAACATATAAACAAGATACACAGTAATAATCTACACATTAAAATAAAATCCTAGGAACAGGAATCATAATTTTTGGAGTTATAGAATTTAAGTTATGGATTTTCAAAGGTTTTATGTGTTTAAAATAGGATTAAGTGTGGAATTAATTTTCTTACTGTTGTCATGATAAAACAGAGACACTAAGTGCTAAAGAATAAAATTACAAAATTATAGGAAGTGGAATGGATTAAATTGGAGCCCATATGAATATTCTATGAATTATACAAGTTCTAGGGTTTATTTTTATATTAAAAATCTAATTTCTAATTCATTTAATCACTTTAAAACAGCACTGGACTGGGGCTCATTTAAACAGGAACACAGGGGGCTCGGGGTAAGAATCCAGAGACCCAGCGCATAGAGGCGAGGGACGGCGGGTTCTAATTCGCATAAACAGAGGGGCTCTTTAACAAAATTGCCTGGCCGAAAGGGTATGGGTGATTCTGAGCCGCTGGATTAGACACCGAGCGCCCAGATTAAATCGTTATTCCTACGAACCGGTACGGAATCGCGTCCGTTGGATCCGAATCAATCGGTGAGGGTTTTATTATTCTAGATCTATCTCTGTCCGTCCGATCCAGATCGACGAACCAGATTGAAACGCGGTGAAAGGGTACGCGGGATCTAATCTCAACCGTTCACTATGAATCCAACGGCCTCCAGGTTATCACCCACCCCGGGCGGCCAAAACGGCGGCGCACCCGCTCCCCCACGGCGGACCCTCGCCGGAGTTCGTGCAAATCGCGCACCAGAGCCCCAACAACCCACCCGAAAGAGCCTACATGCAGTGGAGAACATTGCGGACAAGGTGGGTGACATCTTACCGGAGGTGGGGCGGCGAGGATGGCAGTCCACGGAGAAGGCATGTCTACGGCGGAGCAGCAAGCACGGCGAGCAATTCTGGCGCGCCCGCACGGCCCTTGAGGGTAGGGAAGGCACTAACACAATCTGGGAGCCTCTACGATCCTCCCACACTGCCGGCCGAGGACAGAGTGTTGCCCTACCCGCAGACCGACGACGGCGAGCCTTAGGTGCTGGAATTGTGTGCATCAGGGGGCGCGAGAGCTAGGTATATATACCCCTAGGCCAAAGGACGATGGCCCTGAGGAGTAACGGCACGGCGGGGTCTGCTGCGGCCAGGCGGAATCTGCGGCGAGGTGGTTCAATACCGCGAGGGGGAAGGGGTGATGCGTGGGGTCCAAGGGTCGGTGGAGCACACGCGGTCTTCAACGCCTGCCACCGATTCTCCCGCGACGTGCGCGGCATTCCCGGGACGCGAATTTGGTCCTAACCTGGTTCGGCGCCGCGGAATTCGTATGCTCGTTGGGGATGAAGACGACGGCGCTGACAACCCGGGGCCACCTGGCGGCGAAATGTGAGGGAGTGCACGGTGAGGGCGAGACGCAGGCGTCTTAGGCCCACACAACAGCGACGAGGGTGCGATGCACGCAACAGTGTGTGAGGCAGGCGAAGGGGGACCCGCCAGGCAGGGACTGTGAGAAGGGAGAGTGCGGCCGAGCATCACGGGTGGCGAGTGGGTCCCGCAGGACAGTGACTCGGTGTGTTTTGTGGGAATTGGGCTATGCGGGAGTGGAAGAGGGAATGGGCCGAATTCCTTAGCACAGGCCCGGTAAGCTTTTCCTTCTTCTTTTCTTTTTAATTTCCTTCCTTTTCTTTTTCTCTATTTCTTTTCCTTTTCAGTTTTAAATTCCAAATCCAAGGATTTAATTCCAATTCAAATTTTTTTATAGCACATTTATCTTCACCTTAAATGTTTAGTTTTAACATAGTTTGAATTTTATAAGTTTTTGTTTTGTATTTCAGAATATTTCTCTCTTTCTTATTTTCAAATCCGAAGTTAAATTTATGGCTAAATCCCAATTTCCAAAATTGTACTTTTGGGATAACTTCAAATTCTAAACTCAATTAGTATACTTCTATATGAAGGTGCCTTATTTAGTTTCCTCAAATATTATTATTCCCATGAAATGAGGATTGGATGGCAAAACAAACAAGAGGATCCACTCTTATATTATGTTTTACAATTTTGGGTATTACATGATGACATCATGGCTATGTCAACTGGTTCATGAGATGCCCCACCTTGAGATGGAAGGCTACCAAAGCATTCTAGTTCCAGTACGGGAGATACAATTGGACATACCAGAAGTGGTGGGTGGTGGTATCTCCTCACTGGTGACCACTTGGTATTGGATACTTACTTGCTTGTAGAACTTATGGCGATGTTATAACTTGGTGGAGTTTGGCCCTAGTATAAGGTAGATTTGACGGACTAGCACCTCCAGATTGGTGCCTAGGAGGCCCAGTAGAGGGTACAATGCCTCAGACTCACTATCATTTGATGAAGTCTCCATGAAGACGTTGAGTCCATCATTGTAGTTAGTGATGGAGTCTAGGTTCCTAATGTTGAGAGGTTGGCCAAGGGTGAAGAAGCTACAAGTAGTGACAATTTCACTAGAGAAGTAAATCTTGGTCATGGGTATGGTGCCTATGGCTCCGATAGTAGAGCTCATAGCTCTATCCACGGCAGAATAGTGATCACGCACGATATGAGACACTAACTAGAATGCTAGCTATCATGGGTTCAAAACCATGGCAAGCATCATGTTATTAGTCGAAGATTGGTGGGTGGATCTCCATGGCTTGGACATAAAAATACACATGAGACATAGGTGATGTATCCTAGTTCAGTTCTTTGAGTCCTATGTCTACTAGCATAGTGTACTTTGTGCTAGGAATTCCTAACCAAATGTGTGAGTAGATAGATATAGATCTTCACCTGCTCAAAGTTTGTCTAACATAGTCCTTTTGATTTAAGGCAGACGCGATGCTTACCTTTTTCACCACGTCAACATGTTGTATCGCTCACGACCATGTACAACGCCCGAGCCGGGTCACCCACTAATAAATGCTTTGCTCATAAGTTTATCTCATCCAGGAAATGGTAAATAGTTTCTCTACGAATTTTGATGGGTTTGACCTTAATAAGTGTTATGGTTATATGAAATTTGAATGTGAATTTGTTAAGAGTAATCAAGTTCATACATGTGGATTCCATTTGTTATATTGCTAAGGTTGTTTATATTTTGATATGATACAATTGAAACAAGCTAGTCAAGTATGTGCTTGTACTAGGATGACATCTTAGGTTTTTATTTTGAAAAGAGAAAACTGAGGTCCCCCATTAGTTTCAAAATCGCACTGGAGCCAAAATAAGGTTAAACATTGCAAAACCTCTGCAAAGGTTATTTGGATTGTTTTAGCTTTGTCAAATGTTGAGTCACATTGCGTAGATTTGTAATCTTCTTTTCACTTTTAGAGCACAGAAAAGCAAGCAATTTATTTCAAGCCTTGCATCCATCTCAATAAAATCTCCATCAATAAAGTCCTTGTCTTTCAAGAGATAGACAAAGATGATATGTGGAGGGCAAAGAAAGAGAGAAAAAAAGCCAAAAGGGCATATGAAAAGCATGCAAAAGCATTGCAAAAAAAGGGGAAAATACAAAATAAAGAAAATAAAATAAAAAGATCTCCATAATATCTAACAACCTTGGGAGGAAGGATTGGCAAAGGAGATTGTGTTCTTAAAAACGCTCTAAGGGTTGGTAGAGGTTATGATATAGTATACTTTTTGGATCAATCATTGACTTACAAATACAACCAACCTATGTGGCTAACACTTTCATTTACCCAAGCTCTAGATAAGCCTTAATATAGGGAAATCGTCAAATCCATGAAATGCCATAAAAGTGGCGATACCCATTTGAGAGATTGAGTGTACCTCTAAAGAACTTGCATTTCTTTTGAAAACCTTGATAACCCCTAAGAAATTAATCTAAAAAGAGTATTGATCTATGTCTTGTGGAAGAGGTCATTTCTCCCTTACAACTTAAGAAGGTGGATGAACAGATGCACCATGGGTCTGGTATGAGGTATGCTCTGATCATTTTTCCTTTCAGAATATATGTTGGAGCTAACATCTTTCTCTTGGTCATCTTAACAAAATATGTATTGCAATCAACTGCTGATCCTAATCCTTTACCTTTACTTTCCTCGAGGACTCGCAAAGTCAAAGAGTGGGGTGTTGATGCCTGTTATTCTCTGTTTCAGCCATCAACTACAATAGGATGATAATGAATTCCTGACAAAGTAACTCAACTTGCTACTAATTGAGTTCCATTCTATTGGAATATTTCAATGCAAGTTGAGAAAAGATGCTTAATGAGTGAAAATGGTTACTCATGGCTGAAAATGGCTATGTCCAGGGACCCCTAGCCGACCGGCCATCCACTAGCCGCACGACCAACCCATAGGCTGGCAGGCCATGGCATGGCTGCTCAGCCATGTCGATGGCCACTTGGCCATGTCTTTGGCCTCCTAGCCACTTGGTTTTGTCATATTTGCTTATCCTTTATCTTGCACACTTGTCATGATGCAACCAACACCCCTTGACGGTGTAGCCATGTGAATGACAGGTTAATATTTCGAAAGACTGCCACATCATCAATCCAAGGCACTTTGATCCAATGTAAAAGGAAGAAACACAACTCCAATCCAAGGAACACGGGAAATGACTATCAACCATCCCAGAAGTGTTTGGGACCATTGGTTAAATAATGGATGAGAGGGAGTTGTTGGCTGGCCACATCACTTGACCGCCTAGACAAATCATGGCTTCCCAACCCTCCACGTGTCTCTGCCTGGCCATGTCATGGCTGCCTAGCCCTCCACATGTCTCCTTTCCACTAAATTCAGCTAGTGAATCAACCTAGGGGTGCTATATATACCCCTAGCTTGGGAAGGCAACAAATTGCCCCTTTGAGCTCACTTGATAGGAGGAGAGGAAATATGAGAGTAGATACACCTTAGATAGCTTCATCTCTTTATCTTAGTAGCTTAGGTTGCTGGAATTTAGAGTCAAGTCTGAGCTTTGCCTCGGGAGTTTTGGAGTTCTCTTAGGAGTCCTTTGGTATAACTCTTTTGTATTAGTTGACTATTAGGTTAATTCCATTTATACTTTATGTTCTACTTTGAGTATTACTTTCATTATTGCTTCAAGTATTACTTTTCTTTACCTTTACTTCTTGGTCATTGTTGTGGTAGTCTTGAAGCACTTTAACTCAAGGATTAGGATTGTGTTAGCATGTTGTTATCGTCTTTTTTGGCTTGCCTGTGTTATAAGCCACAACTAGTCTTGGTCACTAGGCTGGCTAGCTCTGACCCTCTATCGAAGAAAGAGATTTATTGTTGAAGCTCAGATAGCCCTTTTCGTGATTGAGAGAGTGTGGCCTATGTATCCTGACTCTGTCGTCTGGTAGGCCCATAGGTGATAGCTACCACAATAGGAATTTAGGAAATTCCCATTGGCTTGGAATTGACTAGAATTAAGGTGTTGCCAATGGGAATTAGGAACTCCTATTGGTATATAGTTAATTCATGTCGGTACCTGACTGAAGAGGATTACATGTCAAGAATTAATCAGTTCTCATAGGCTATGGTAAGTCGATGTGAGTTAACCCTGGTGTCGGGGATACGATCCTAAGGCCCGCCAGTCAAAGGGTGCACTTTGGAAAGAGCCCCTAGTCACTAGGGCCTATTGGTCACCTGGAGGAGGAGGATGTATCAACAGTCAAAATAATCCGCCCTTGGTTGAACCCTATGGCACCGAGGCGGGGGTCAGGCATGGCGGAACCTGACAGGAGGACCAAGCGTGTATGGTGGGAACCACTCAAGTCGATCCCACACCCGACCCTAGATTGAACCGCCATAAATAACCGACCGCTTTAACCATGCCTGGTACCGAGCCACAACCCAAGCGTCGGTCCGCTCCCACTTGTAACACCCCGTCCAATCCCTGGACCGGTGGTACTTACTCCTGGCAGCTCGCTAGGATCATATATTGTCCCCACAGACCAACACGGGTCTTTTGTGCGCACTTTGTCCTCACTCATGCGCACCTGAGAAAACTGCCCTGTCAGTGACCCATCCTAAATTGCTCCAAGCCAAGCACGCTTAACTTAGAGGTTCTTTTGAGGTAGGCTCCCAAAAAAAGATGCACCTTATTGGTATGGATACTCTATTAATTCTATTAAGCCTTGGGCCAAGATATCACAATCCACCCCCTTAGATGACTGACATCCTCGTTGGTCAACCCCAATCCAGGAAACTCCTCTATTGGCCACGTCTGTGTGTCTAGTGTCGTCATAAGCCATGCCATGTGACCACTCTAGGCCCACATGCACCATATACCCGAACCCCCTAACCCACTCACGCCCGTGAAACCGTGAGGGTCAGCTCGATACCACTTGTAACACCCTGTCCAATCCCTGGACTGGCGGTACTTACTCCTGGCAACTCGCTAGGATCATATATTGTCCAAACAGACCAACACAGGTCTTTTGTGCGCACTTTGTCCTCACTCATGCACACCTGAGAAAACTTCCCGGTCGGTCACCCATCCTAAATTGCTCCAAGCCAAGCACGCTTAACTTGGAGGTTCTTTCGAGATAGGTTTCCGAAAAAGAAGATACACCTTATTGGTATGGATAATCTATTAATTCTATTAAGCCTTGGGCCAGGATATCACCATCCTAGGGGCTAGGATATCACACCACTCATGAACTATGAACCCCTCGGGTCGCATAGCACTCGTGACCTATGAGTCCCTCAGACCGCACATTTATGGTTGACGCGCCCCTCGGCCTACAACACACTCATGACCTATCGGACTAGGCCTAAGTGCGTAAACATCTAGCAAGGCGCAACATGATGGGCCACACCGAGCCCCCGGCTAAGAAGGCCAGGGGTCTGCAAAGCTAAATGATGGTGCCTAGGACCCTTGCTGCCACGCGCCATCCGCCATGGTAAATACTAGACAACCAGGCAACCCTGAGTCCCACGAGTACGTGTGGCTTTACCCCGGGTAGAACGATGGTTTTACCCTTTACTTACGGCTGCTTCCCAAGGAAGCCATAGCTAGTCGATCCCTCACCTGGCCTATAAAAGGGAGGTGTTGGCCTTTAGGCAAGGGGGACATTTTCTGACAGAGACGAGCTCACTCGGACATGCATCCACAAGGACGAACCCCGGATGAACAGGAGGAGGGGCACCGACAAGGACCAGGAGGCCAGATAAAGAGACTTGGGAGCCTCTCCTGTAACAACCCTTGGCCACCGGCGATGGTTCGCCGGGACGTGAGCTAGCTGCCGCCGCCAAGGAACTGGACAGAACGACAGGTTTGTGGACATTTTCTATCTATTTCTTTTCATATCCCTTTCACAAGTCTTTACAACCCTTATATAAATGCAGTAATGGGCCATTACATACTCACCAAACTTACCCACTCGAACTTATGGCCCAATGGGATACTCCGACATAGCCACTCTTCCTTGTCCACTTCTTCAGGCTTCCTCTCCATCTTCCTCTGAATCCAGATCATCCTCCTCGGCTATCGCCCCCATCGCACCAGCAGGCGTGACATCTACCCCTCCTACAATTCCTGCTTGACCCCAAGCAGGGGCATGTGGATAGCGATCACAAAGCACATTGTAATCCTCCCACGTGATAGCCTCAGGCAACACATGACTCCATCTGACAAGGACTTGGGGGAACGACTCGATTGCCTTTTTTAACGAGTCTGCGTTGCAGAATTTCCAGTGGAACCACTACATGGCTGCTCAGATCAACCCGACTAGGCAGTGTGGAAAACACAAGAGAGTGATCTGCCATATATGGTTTGAGCTGCGACACCTGGAAAACCAGATGCACTTGGGCATTATCGGGCAGGTCCAACCTATAAGTCACTACTCCCACACGCTCTAGAACTTTATAAGGACCAAAAAACATAAAGGCAAGTTTCGGACAGGGCCTGTTCACCATAGTATGCTGGCATAGGGTTGAAGTTTCAGCAGAACCAAATCAACAACTTGAAATTAGCGTTCAGTCCTCAAACGATCTGCCTTCAGTTTCATGCGGTTTTGAGCTGCAGCCAACTGTGCACGCAACAGGTCTGTTAAATGAGCCCTCTCTGCCAGAACGTGTGCCATAGAATCCTTGGTAGTTAATGGAATATGTGGAGCAGCTGTGAATGTGGGGTCATACCCATACAACACCTTGAACGGAGAGCATCCCAGTGACGAGTGATGGGCAGTATTATACCAAAATTCAGCCAAGGGTAGCCAGGCTTTCCACTTCTGCGGTTGAGCATGAACAGCATCGTAAATACATTTCCAAACATTGGTTCACATGTTCGCTTTGACCATCACTTTGTGGGTGATATGTTGTGCTCAGACTCAATTTGGTGCCCATCAGCTTGAACAATTGAGTCCAAAAGTGACTGGTAAATATCTTATCACGATCACTAATAATGGACTTGGGAAGGCCATGAAGCTTGACAACCTGGTCCAACAGAATTTGCACCACCTGTTCTGCAGTAAACAGGTGTTTGAGGGCTTAGAAATGTGCGTACTTCGAGAACCAATCCTTGACCACCAAGATTGTGTTGTAACCCTCAGATTTCGGTAATTTCTCAATGAATTCCATGGTAATGTCTAGCCAGGCTCTCTGTGGCACCGACAGAGGATGTAACAACCCAGCTAGGTGGACTCGCTCCCCTTTTGCTCTCTGGCAAGTTGGGCACTATTTAATGAAATATTCCACATCACCTTTCATGCCTTTCCACAAAAATAACTTCTTCAGACGATGGTAAGTAGCATGAATTCCCGAGTGACCACCCACTACGCTGTCATGCAAGGCAACTATCAATTTAGTCCTCAGTGCCGAGTTGTTGCCTACCCAAATTAGACTGCCTTTTCGGATCATGCCCTGAGACAACGAGTAACCATGTTCATCGGGGCTCTTGACACATAACCGTGCCAAAAGATGTTGAGCTTCAGTATCTGTCATATATGAATTTATGACTTTTGAATCCAGAGAGGTTGGACCTCACTCACTGCTGTCAAAGCCATGGCATGACCTATCCTAGACAGGGCATCAGCAACTTTGTTTTCTTGACCTTGTTTGTACACAACTCGGAACTGCATACCCATAAGCTTCGACATAGCCTTGCGTTGCAAGTTGGAATGAAGGTCCTAAGTCCCCAAAAAACTGAGAGCCTTATGATCTTTCCGAATCTCAAATTCTCCCATCTGAAGGTAATGCCTCCAACGATCAATTGCCATAATTAAGGCAAGAAACTCTTTTTCATAGATGGAGAGCTTTTGAGTCTTGATCCCCAAAGACTTGCTTAGATATGCAATAGGCCGACCTTGCTGCATTAATACTGCTCCGACTCCTTTTTCACAAGTGTCGGTCTCAATAGCAAAAGGCAAGTGAAAATCCGGTAGTGTCAGCACCGGGGTAGTGACCATGGCCTGTTTCAGTTGTTCAAACGCCGTTTTAGCCTCCTCTAACCAGTGAAAAGCTCCCTTCTGAAGCAAATTCATCAATGGATGGGCCATAACCCCATAATTCTGCACAAATCGACGATAGTAACCCGTTAGACCAAGGAACCCCTGAGATCAATGACATTCCTAGGTCTGGGCCAATTCACCATTGCTGTTGTCTTCTGTGGATCAGTGGCCACACCTCGGACAGAGATAATATGTCCCAAGTATGTCAGCTCCTGTTTTCCAAACACACACTTCTTCTTCTTAAGATATAACTTATGCTCTCGAAGTGCTTCAAAGACCAACTTCAAGTGTTCCATGTGAGTAGACCAATCTGGACTATAGACTAGTATGTCGTCAATAAACACCATAACAAACCGCCTAAGGAATGGAGCCAACACCATATTCATGGCACATTGGAAAGTCGCAGGAGCGTTGGTAATTCCAAATGGCATCACACGAAACTGATAATAGCCCTGGTGGGTCTTAAATGCAGTCTTAAACTCCTCCAATGCTCCTATCCTCACCTGTTGATACCCTGAGGTCATATCCAAACTAGAGAAAAAATGTGTGCCCGACAACTCATCCAAAATTTCTTCCACCACTGGCATAGGAAACCTATTCTTGATCGTCATATCGTTAAGCTTCCGGTAATCCACACAAAACCGCCAGGAGCCATCCTTTTTTGTACCAACAAAACCGGGGTCACTTTCTATTTTGTAATGAGGAGAATACGTATAAGGACGAGAGTTCACCGGTATAGCCCCGGGAACTAGGGGAATATGATGGTCAAAAGGCTTAGAGGGTGGTAACTCTGTGGGAGTATCCAAAGATCTCTGAACTCCTCCAGCAAACCCTGCAAATCTTCACTGATGTCATGCCTATTACCCTCTGCCACCTATTCTAGCAAAGCAAATACCCATATATCATTCTCCTTCAGCCACCTTTCCACATGCGCAGTTGACACCTCCACCACTGCTCCTATCTAATCAACATTTCTCATTAACTGAACCCAAACTATATCCACAAAACTAATAACCTTTTTCTCCCAATCACAGTGCATGGGACTATGACCCTTCAACCAGTCATACCCTAAAATGGCATCATATGCCCCCAACTCCAACACCCTCATATCACTCACATATGTATGTCCATCGGCCCACCACTTCATCGCCTTAACCATAGTGTTACTCCTTAAAATATCCCCATTGGCCACCCGGACCCGAGCTGACACACATGGAACCACCTTCAGACCCACTCTCTTAACGAACTAGCTACTCACAAAACTTCATGAGTTGCTCGAGTCGACCAAGATTAACAAAATCTGATTTTGCAACAAGGCCCGAACTCCCATACACTCCTCATTACTGGTACCACTAATGGCATTCAGTGACAACAAGTAAGTCTCCTCTTCCTTCTTTTCCTCCTGCTCTATGTGTGTCAACACCTCCTCTGTTAACGTCATCTCCAACTCTTCCTTCGATAGGACATTTAACTGCATTTGCATCTTCTTTGGACATCGAGTCTGATGACCGGGTTCGAATTTCTCCCCACAAGTATAGCACAATCCATTCTGCCTCCTCAACTCCTTTACCAGCCGCTCTTTGGACATCTCTGGCACAGAAGATGCTCCCCTATGGTCTGTCTTAGCTGGCTACCCAACCAGTCAGCCTTGATTTACTGTGCTCAGGGACCGTTGCCTTTGTTTATCTAGAATACCTTGCTGAACTTGAACTAGAAAAGTTACTCGCTCCATCGATTTAGGAACATGAGATTGCACAGGCCCCTACAGCTCTAGCTTCAGCCCCTTCACAAACTAAGACACATAAAGTGTTTCATATAGTGTGTGGTTGTGTACCAAGGTAGTATACCATGCCTCATCAAACGACTTCTGATATTCCTCCACTGATCCAACTTGTCGCAAGTTCAACAAGGATTCATAGCCTGCAAATACTCTTTAAGCCCAAACTTTTGGATCATAGGCCCACAGAACTCCTCCCTTGAACCCAGACCATGCTAAATTATGAAAATCTGAAACCACCTAGAGGCATTCCCTTCCATATTCAGTGAAGCTGACACCACCCATGCTGGTTCTAGAACCCGATATAGTATGAAGTAAACTACACATTGCGTAATCCAAATCCTGGGTTCCCCCTCCAAACTTTAGGAATGGAATTCTAGGTATTGGTAAGTTGGTGGACTCCAATTCTTCCAACCTATGCCCCCATGTATCTCGATTCTGATTTGGCGGAGGACCTTCATACCTTTGATTTAGTCTAGGTGGTGTCGGTTGTGGTGCAGTTTGTTGTACCCCTCCTCCTCTCAGCCTTCCGTTGTCTCCTGATGGACGACTCCAAATCCCTAGCCATCTACACTAGCCTCAACTTCGTCACCTCCCTCCCTGTCTTCTCCAACAGCTGCGCCAACCGCACCCTCTCCTCCACTGCCTATTGTGCCACACTTGCCGCTAACCCCGCTTGCGCCAGCAGTTGTTGCTGAACCTCATCCATCGCCATGACCTTCTCCGTCAACCGGTCCATCTTCAGCATCATCCTCTCCCACCGATCTGCGTCCTCCTTCTCCTTGCAGTTCATGGCCTCCAGGATGAAGCGGGTTTGGGTGGACGGCTTCAGAACGGGTGCCGTCACTATTGATGGTGATGGCACACTGCTGCAGACGACCCGTGCCAAGGAAGACCGCCTCTGATACCAGATGTAACGCCGCCAAGGAACTGGACAGAACAATAGGTTTGTGGAAATTTTATTACTATTTATTTTCATATCCCTTTCACAAGTCTTTACAACCCTTATATAAATGTGGTAATTGAAAGTTCCCTTTGACCCGGGAACAGGATCTGGATGTCGCCTAGAGGGGGGGGGGGTGAATAGGCGAATAAAACTTATTACTTTAAAACTTAAATTCTTACTCTACTCGAAGACTTAGTACGTAGTGGAGTGAGAAGACTCTTCGAGTAGGTTGCAGCGGAATAGAAGATCCTGTCTCAAAATGTCCTGCACTTCAAATAAAGCTTATACCACAGATAAGTATTGAAGTGCAGATATAAAGACGAGTAAGACAGAGAGTCAGGATACAATACAGAACAGAGCACACAGACGCAAGGATTTATCCCAAGGTTCGGCCAAGCCTGAAATGCTTGCCTAGTCCTCGTTGGAGTTAGCCACACCTGGGCTTGGAGTCTATTTCAACTCCTTCCTCCGTTTGCTCAGATCTGTCAGTATGACAGATAGAGCCTTTCACTATTGAGTTGGGTTACAACAACACCGTGGCTGCTTACAAACTTCTTGACAGCACCTCGGCAGAGTAACGATACGCTCAAGACCTTGCTCTAGCTCTTAGCAGCACTTCTCCTCTCTCTAAAGGCTTATAACTGTGCCTTCTACACAAACTATAGAGTTACACACAAGAGGGAGAGTGAGGATTGATTCGAGTGAAGTCTACACTTGTTGGCTGCGCTTGTATATTGCTTGAGGCGCCTAGGGGTCCCTTTTATAGGCACAAGGGACCTAGGAGCCGTTGGAAGCAATCCAGGAAGGCAAATCTTGCCTTCTGTCAGGTGGCGCACCGGACAGTCCAGTGCACCACCGGACATTGTCCGGTGCCTGATTTCCTTCCATAAATGGAGCAGTCGATCGTTGCAGTCCTGGAGCCGTTGGCGCACCGGACAGTCCGGTGCCCCCATTTGACCATTGGCTCGGCCACGCGTCACACGCAGATCACGCGGCCGACCGTTGCCCAAGCCGACCGTTGGCTCACCGGACAGTCCGGTGCACCACCGGACAGTCCGGTGAATTATAGCCATACGTCCCCAGACTCCTCCCGAGAGCAACCTATTCACTGGAGTTCAACCTGGCGCACCGGACACTGTCCGGTGCACCACCGGACAGTCCGGTGTGCCAGACTGAGCTGAGTCTTGGCTGTACACAGCCAAGCCATTTGCACCTCTTTCCTTTTCTTCTTCCTTCTGTTTCTAACACTTAGACAAGTATATTAGTACACAAAAACCAATGTACTAAGTGTAGAAACATACCTTCTCTTAATTATTACATCTATAGCATTTCACATGCTTGAGCTTTGATGTTGGACTCATAAATCATCAAGTCGGCTTAACTTGATCTAGATTGACATTTCTTGGCTCCAACATCCTGCAAAGGTCACATAGAACATCTCCAAACATAGGAACAACCCAAACTAAAGATCAAGGTGAACTTAGCTCTTTTGGGCTGCTTCCAGTTCTGGTTTTGACACTTGTTCTCCTTCTAGTGACCTTGATCTCCTTCTTAGAGCTTGATCTTGAGCCTTATGACTTACACCACATAACTGTAGCTGTTACCTCATTGGCTGTAAGTCACGTCCTTATGTAGTGATCCTTGATGTGTCGTAGCTGTTCTCAACTCGATCACCCTTGACTTTGCAAGCCTTCTTCTTCACCCTTGGCTTTGGGTTCCTCAGCCTCCTTGACCTTCTCCCGTGCACTTGGTACCTCGAAGCTCTTCTTGCCTCTGTCCTTGGCTTGATCAGTTGTCTCCAAGCTACGGACCCGAGTCTCACTTTATGCAATGTCCATCTTACTTGTGATGTCCATAATCCAGCTCTTGGACCATCACATTTGTTCACTTGTGTTGAACCCTGTAGGCTTTACCTTAAGTACCTGTTCAACACTTAGTACACTTGTTAGTCCTTTAATTGAGTTGTCATCCAAACACCAAAACTCACAAGAGAGCTTTCAATCTCCCCCTTTTTGGTGATTGATGGCAACACAATTAAAGCTTACATAAGAATAAGATTTGAAGCACAAATTTTGAATTCTAAGTTTATAGAATGCTCCCCCTAAATATGTGCTTACTTCAAAAACATAATTTTGGCCTCAGACGCCAATTTGCACATACTTAGGCAATTCGAAACATTTCTACACCTTAGCACTTTTTGGGATGCATTGTGTCAAGAATCAAACCATGATGCTATAACACACAAATGCATGTAATCAGAGTTAAACACCATTCAAATTAGTGGATATATCACAGGAATATCAACCTACCACTATTCACCATTAAGATACCAATTTAAACTAAGATACCAATTTAAAGCAATCTTAAAGCACCTTTAATCTTAAAGCACCATTAACCACATGACTATCTATTACACTATAGAAGCCAAATAATTCATCGCAGCGGAAACACTAGTCCATATGATGCAACACATATAATACTGCAAGAAGAAGCATATGAATATCACACTGGCAAAGCTCAAACTAACACATCACCCCTTAGGATAACACATCACTCTTTAGGATAAGCTTTCCTCTCAGGTTGAGATAAGCTTTAATGCACAACTTCTCCCCCTTTGACATCAAACACCAAAAACCATACTCAAGCAAGAACATAGGATGATGTCAAGGGACAACAGGGTGTTAAGGAGGAAAAACGACTATCAAAACTCCCCCTTACTTATTGAACATATGCACTATCAACATTTAGGTAAGATACATATATGCAAAAAGATTAATACTTCCTTTTGTACCTTTACCATGTTGTAGTGTATTTCCCATCTTGAAAGTATTTAATCTCTCGAGAGCTTCTCCACACTTGTGCCTGATTCTTTATCCTAACTTTTTCTTGTTGCTAAGACATCAAACTTAGAACAAGTTATAGTATTGGGCACAAGAAGAAACTTCTATTCTCATGATTATCAAAAGATGTGAATTGAAGCAAACTATCACGACTACCAATTGAAAGATACCAATTGCAAAGTTCATTTATTATCATAGCTCCATGATATTTAAGAATAAGCATCTATTATCACCAGATATTATAGAGCATGAGCAATCTAAATATATGCACTTACTCACGACTTGAGATACCAATTTCTTGACTTACAGAGGTACCCAAGTCCTGATTGCTCCATTTCTTGCTTATCTTCTCTTTTCCACCTAGAGACTATACAAGATTGCTCAAGAAACAGTTAGTCTCAAAAGACACAAGTTATGTGTGCTCCCCCTCAAGTTGTGCATCAAGTATTTGAATGACTTGCACTTTGCACATTCTAGCTTCCTTAGTACTAGAGGGGATCACAACATACCTTGGTCAAGGCATACTCTATCACTTTCATTATCAAATTGTAAGCCAATTAATACAAATTGAAGGCTAAATGAAAGGTTGACTAAATACAACAATGCATGCCTCAGGAGCACCTAAGCCAATTGAATACTCACAGGAAGCCTAACATTTACACGCAACTTAGACATGCTTCATACTTAACTATCATTGCATCACATATACCAATTGAAAAACAACACGATCATGTCTTAAGCACATCATAGTTAAGAAGGTTCTTTAGGTACACCAGAAGAAGCAACATTTTAAGGCATAAGTCTCCTAAGCCACGGTACTACCAGTGAAATGTAAGAACACAGCTATGATCACAATCAATGGAACTTCAAGATATTCAATAAAATTGCACAGTTCCATTTTCCATACCTTTGCCTTTTACCAGTATGGCCATGAGAGCACCAGTTATTACCACAAACCAGCTGAAAGTTCCCTATTATTTATGCACTTCATAGCTCGAGAGAATGCATTAGAGACATAACACATAGTGCCACAATAGGGTCATCATATGAACTAAGCAATATGTCATATTTTCACACAGGCTAATCATAAAACCATATAGCATAACTCACAACGGGATGCAGGTTTATTCACGAACAAAACAAGAGTTAATCATGGAGGATATCTCAAATGATAAGTTACCCAAAGAATGATTAAGCAATGATAAGATACCAATTGAGAGCACCTAATCATGATTAAGCACGCATGGTTACGATCTTGGAAATCACTAATCATTGATTGAAAGATACTCAATACAGGCAATCAAGAGACATAACTACTCCAAGGACAGTTAACACACCGAGCAATACTGATTATCAACAAAGTACTTACGATACAAGGGTACCATCCTATGGAGAGCAAGTTGAAGAATCTCATCAAGGTCCTTTGTTTGATTCACCAATAATGATTAAGGACCTATACACCTTATTTCACTTGAGATGAACATGGGATTAGTGTCTCACAATAATTCAACCTTGGGTCAATAAACACCAAAACAATTAACAGCTTAAGCATAGAGTTTTAGATAACCGTCTTAAGCTCTCCCATGGTCTCCAGTCCATCTCAAGGCACCTGCATGGTCTAGTTAGCACAGTTTGGTACCCATCTCGGGATGGGTTCATAATGATCATCTAAATGTGCCTTTGGTACCCAAATTGCCTTTGTGCTAGTTCTAGGTGATCTCGTTATAGATCTAGCACAAGGGTATGATTTGGGTCTCCTACGCGAATAAGATTGAGACAAATTCACTTGCTTAGGAATCTTACCTTTATAACATACCTTGGATAGATGACCCTGCTCACCACACTTGTAGCAGAAGCGTCGCTCAACCTGACATGACGCTTGCTGTTTGTCGTTTTCCTTGGTGATGGTCACCTTGGAGGGTGCACATCCTTGATTCTTCATGACCGGACATGAAGTGATCGTGTGGTCCTGATTGTTGCATCCAAAACAACTCCTTGTCCCTTCATTCTTGTCTTGGTACGGACAAGACGCGATGAGGTGGCCTAACTTCTTGCACTTGAAGCACCTCCTTTTTTCTTTTCCCTTTTTGTACTTAAATGACATGGAGAGATGATCAGTGCAAACAACATGATTAATTGAATTTTTACCTTTTTCCTTGTTCATGTTGATTTCTTTATTTATTGCTTTGGGAACATCCTTCTCATGGAGTTTGACCCTTGCTACGGTTTCTCCTTCCTCAAGCTTCTTCACCACGTGTTCGTAGATATCTTGTGGAAGTCGAGCAAGGCATCTTCTCCTTAATTGTCTTTGTTTCTTGTTCCCAAGCAATTTCCTTTTTGATCCTGCAACTTGTTTCTCAAACAAAGATTGGCCTTTCTTGGGGCGGTGGAGGTCAGCACATGATAATATTTTGACCAATTGATTACTAGTGCAAGAATGAGGTTCATATGAGTTTAAACTAGTAATTACTACCTCATGAGCAATATCGAGCATGATATGATCATCAACTAGTTTACTATGAGAGTATGACAACGTATCATACTTTTCACTAAGAGCAAGCTTTTCTAAACTCATTGTTTCTACATCACTTCTAAGCATAGAATTTTCAGTTTTAAGTTGAGCAACATTAGATAGAGCGTCATCATTATTACTTTGCTCAATTAACATTGAATCATACCGTTGGACCAAGACATCATGAGAGCACCTTAGCTCCTCATGTTCTTTGGTCATCTTCTCCAGGCTGTTGTTTGTTTTGATGAGGGTCACCTTCTCATGAGGCTGTTGTTTGCTTTGATACCAATTGAGAGCACCTAGAGGGGGGTGAATAGGTGATCCTGTCAATCTTAAAACTTAAGCCACAAAATTTGGTTAAGTGTTAGCACAATAATTGCCAAGTGGCTAGAGAGGAGTCTCAACAAAACACAATAACCACAAGAAATCAATCACAGAGATGGCACGGTGGTTATCCCGTGGTTCGGCCAAGACCAGCGCTTGCCTACTCCACGTTGTGGCGTCCCAACGGACGAGGGTTGCAATCAACCCCTCTCAAGCGGTCCAAAGACCCACTTGAATACCACGGTGTTTTGCTTGCTTTTCTTAATCCCGTTTGCGAGGAATCTCCACAACTTGGAGCCTCTCGCCCTTACACTTGAAGTTCACAAAGAAGCACGGAGCAAGGGAGGGATTAGCAACGCACACAAGACACAAAAATCAGAGTGTCAATACGCACACAAGTCGCAACAAGAGCTCGCAACGCAACCCAATGAGTTTACAACTCCACTAGAGCTCTATATGCTATCACAAAGAAACAAATGCGCGGAATCGAGGTCTTGGTGCTTAGGAATGTTGTAAGAATGCTTGGTGTACTCCTCCATGTGCCTAGGGGTCCCTTTTATAGCCCCAAGGCAGCTAGGAGCTGTTGAGAGCAATCCTGGAAGGCAGATCTTGCCTTCTGTCGACTGGCGCACCGGACAGTCCGGTGCACCACCGGACACTGTCCGGTGCAGATCTCCTTCCTTATTTGGCGAAGCCAACCGTTGGAGTCTGAGAGCCGTTGGCGCACCGGACACTGTCCGGTGCACACCGGACAGTCCGGTGCACCAATGTGACCGTTGGCTCGGCCACGCGTCACGCGCGGAATCCTCGGCCGAGCGTTGCCCCAGCCGACTGCTGACTCACCGGACAGTCCGGTGCACCACCGGACAGACCGGTGAATTTTAGTCGTATGCCGTTGATGGTTTCCCGAGAGCGACGAGTTCGCCTGTGAATGGCCCACCTGACAGTCTGGTGTGCCATGGGACCGACCGGTGAATTATAGCCGTACACAGCCGTCGAAGTCCCGAGAGCAGTAAGTTCGCCAGAGCCAGCCTGGCGCACCGGACACAGTCCGGTGCACCACCGGACAGTCCGGTGCACCCAGACCGAGTAGACTTTGGCTGAACAAAGCCATCTCATTTCCAATTCAATCTTTCCTGTTTCCAGTACTTAGACACAATATATTAGTCCATAAAAACAATGTACTAAGTCTAGAAACATACCTTTTGACAAGATTTTCACTTTGTCCACCACTTTGCATAGATTAGCATAAAAGCACTTGTGTTGGCACTCAATCACCAAAATACTTAGAAATGGCCCAAGGGCACATTTCCCTTTCAATCTCCCCCTTTTTGGTGATTTATGCCAACACAACATAAATCAACTAGAACAAGTGCGATATCAATGCAAATGAAAACCAAAAGTTCCCAATGGGCCGTTACATACTCACCAAACTTACCCACTCAAACTTACGGCCCAATGGGCGACTACGACACAGCCACTCTTCCCTGTTCACTTATTTAGGTTTTGGCTCCATCTTCCTCTAAATCCAGATCATCCTCCTCGGCTATCGCCCCATGGCACCAGCAGGCGTGACATCTCCTTTCTCTATCGCCCTCTTGTAACCCCTACTACTAGTTTTGATCATCAATGGTGCCGGTATTGCAAGCAGCCGATGACCAAAAGTAGGGACATTCTGCCCAAACTAGTATAAATCTTGCACCCACCACACACTCCCTTCAGACCTCGGAACACGCACAATAAATTTACTTGTCGGAGCAAGGATTGAAACCTCGACAGTTGGTGTGCCATGTAGGGGGCTTGCGTGTCCCGTGATGAGATTCTCCAAGCTCTGGATTGCAAACCACGATGCCAATCGACAATCTGGAATGGCGATCCATTTTGGGAGCCTTAACATCCCCTTCAATGGGGAAGGAGAAGCGATCAGGGCCTCAAACGACCAACTAATAGTGCCACTGATGCCATCGACTCAGAGAATAGGATAAGGATTATTGACAAGTGAGCCTCCTCCATGAATGGGAAGTCACTTGCCGCCCTGCCAGGAAAGCCCAAGATGGAGTCAGCTGTCAACATAGCACGGGAGGCATCTAGTATTGCCCAAAGTTCATAGCCCATACTCGTATCATCATCCTCTTCCTCATATTCATTGATCAAGTCTGTGTCAAGGCTGTCGTCAATACACATCTGACGCTCGGCCCTCCACCGTTTCTTCTCCACTCCGTCTTTCTTATCTCTCCATTGTTGCTCTGCCGTGCGCGAGCTGCCTCCTTCTCTATCACGCTCTTTGGCTAGGGAACGGGGTCGTACCGCATCACTCGGGAAGAGGGGTGGAGGAAAGAGGAAGATGGGATCAGAGGGTGCAAAACTTACAAAAAAGGAAGGGAAAAAGAGGAGAGGAATAGAGTGGAACCAGACGAACTCACAAACTCCATGAAGCCTAGCTCGGGACGCATCAGTGGGCAACCTGGAATTGGGAAGAAATATGGGACGATGGCCCCGTCTACACCCCTCTGAACTTCCATGGCCTTTGTGAACCAGCAAGTGATCTTCGCGTCACTAGGAGGCAGAGCGCTCAACCGACTACCATCAGATGGGGCCTCGATGGTCATCTTAAAAAGTGGCCACTATCTGGCCATGAGAGGAGCCACCCCCACAGAGGTAGTTCCCAATCACGCCCACCAGTGTGACCCCGCAATCACGAAGATTCGCTAACACTGTGATGGCCCCAACCGTCCTATTCTCCCCTTCCTTCATGACACCCCTCGCCCAACTTTGAGAGGCCTCTGAGGGCACCGTGGAAAAGAAAGCAGGAAGGCCATGTCTAGCAGTGGACGGAGCACCATGGTTGCACAGGTAAAACCATTGGCCATGCCAGCCTTTGTTGGATGAACACAATAGCAAGGGGATGTACCCCTTGGATTGTGTCCCCCGCAAGTGGATGGCCGGGCAACTGATTTGGGTCGCCCTCAACGGAGGATCCTGCTTCAGTCGCTTGCGGAGCAACTTGGCTGAGAAGTAGCACCAAAGGCAGAAATGGGGAAACATCCCAAGATATCCCTCACAAAGGGTACCAGAAGCGGCCATGTGTTTAACCCCGTTAGGGTTTAGGTGATGCAACTAGATCTTGTAATGGTGCAGTAGCCCCACCAAGAAAGGGTGAGGAGGCATCGTGAGGCCGCACTCATGGAAGTGCAAGAACAAAACAACAAAACCCACCGGCAGATCTAGAACTTCTTCGGAGATGGAGAGCAGGTAGTTGCCCTTGCGAAGGAGTCCACGAGAGACGAGAACATCCAAGCAACTTTTATTGGCTAAGGAGCGGCTCCTGAACCCCATGGAGACCCGTGACAGGTGGTGGCGAAGTAGAGCGATGACGACACAGGGGCGAATAGAGCCCTAAGAAAGCAAGCCAAGGATGACTGACCCACCAGCTGTAGCCGTCCGACTGAGGACATACACCTATAAGCAATGAGAGATGGTAAATGTCGTATCGTCGATTTTGATGTACATGGTTGGGACAAACGTAACAAGCATATTGGAGACACGTGGCCCACAGGCCTGACTGACCGGATTTGGAGAAAGCCGCACAACACGGGAAGTGGTGCCGAGGCCAAACCATTACTGAGCCAAGACCAGGTAAGATGACTCAACCCATCTTTTCAATACTGGATACTATCTCTCACCTACGAGTAAAGACCGTTGGGACCTCGTTGACTCATGACCGTGAGGCGGCCCGGATTATCCCGTAAACTTTTTGGAGTTCGAAGGTCAGCCCATGAAGGGTTCGCGACCGCTCTCGAAACACCAGAGCAAGGGGCGATTATGAGATGGACACTATAGCGGCCACTACCCTAGTGCATGAGTGCCAAGGGCATTTCTAAATCGTGTTCGAGTCCTAGGGAACGCCTGATTCATGGTTTATTGCGAAGAAAGGCAACGAGCTGTCAGACTCGGTCGAATGAGGCTGACAACTATATGATTTGGAACCTAGGAGTATGAGGACAGTCACTAGAGGACCCTGTTCCTGGATCCTACTAAAGGAACCGAGGCCCCACTCGGATTACCCATTTGTAGCTCATCGAACGTAATGATCTCGACCTTCAATGGAAGCATGGTGCGACTCAACCTTCCCATTCTAGCGAACGGAATATGCTGGAAGAGTATTAAAAAGATGGAGCGCCCCCCCTAAACGGACCCCCCTATAATGAACGAGGGACTTGGGGGCTCAGTCCGCAAAAAGAAGGACCCATTCGGATCAGCTGACACAGGCCCACTGAGTGCCATGATCTCAACCACCAAGAGGGGCATGGTACAACTCACCCTTCCCTTCCCGGTTGACTGGATGCATGCGAAGGAATAGATAAAAGACAAGATGCGCCCCCAGATGGATCCTTCTTAACGAATGGCGGACTCGGGGGCTCACCCCACAAAAAAGGAACCTTGCCAAGACCTCCATCGTCAAGGAGAGCATGAGACAACTCCCTCTTCCCCTTTAGGTGGATGGATTGCATGGGAAAGGATGAAATGTCCCCTAGACGAACCCAACATCATTAGAAGAAGGCCTGGGTAACAACATGGTGGGCCACAGACGGGAACATGCCTAGGGAGTAACGCAGCCGAATGCCGCTACCCACATGTCAATTGTTGGGGGCCTTCCTCTTCCAAAGGTCCTCAAAAATGTGACTAACCATATGTTTTCAGCATGATTATGAATAGTTATAGGAAGCTTTGGCTTTGGGATGAAGAACTTCTCTTATGACGGAATAAAGTGAGATAAAAGAATGGCGATGAAGCTAGAAGCCAAGGACCTTCGGCTTAACATATTGACGAAGCTCAAGCATTAAGATGACTGAAAGAGGCTAAAGACCTTACAGTCCCCAATAGTTTATGTTAAGATTATAAGCAGTTACTAGGTATTTTATCCGGGCTACGTCCCGTGCCTATAAATAGATGAACAGTAACACCGTACTGTTCACTCAGAATTGTAATCACTCTCGCGCCCTTCTTGCTCTCTCACCTTTTGGCAAGCCGAAGGTACCACTGTAATATGAATATTATCAATGTTTATTCACGTTTGATGAAGATGATAATAAATAAATCATTGATATATGCCAATTATTATCTTCATTTATCTGTATTCCTTCATTTTCTTATTTATGTTCATGTTTATATGATAAAATGATGAAGGTGTGTCCTTCATGACCTTCATCTGAAGATCATTATATCCGAGAGGAAATAATGCTTCGAAGGATGAAGGTCTTTAACCATTAAATATTGTGTTTCCTTGTTCTTGACTTATAGCATTTGAGAACAAGTGACCATCATTGGTGCCCACCTCTGGTAAACTCACTTCCACAAACCTTCAGCAAAGCATCTACCTTCGGCATGTCACCGAAGAAGGCAACGGTGCTAGGGGCTGCCCTGCAACCACTGGACACAAATCTAGATGCTCTCTCTCTCTCTGCAAGAGGCTAGGAACCAAAATAGAAAGGCCACCAGCCCAACTCTTCAGGAGGAGTAAATCGATCAGGAAATCAGGGACCTAGAAGCCATCCATCAGCAAGTGCAAAGGAAAAAGGAGAAGATGGCCCGACTGGCCGACCTTCAAAAGAGGATTGACGAAGTCGCTGAAGAAATGTGTCATCTTACTCAAGATGACTAGGACCGTAGGCCTCAGCACAGGGAGCTTCGTCAGGAGAGCTCATTCAACGAAGATGAATGGTACGATGACTTCCATCATGATAACTTTACTTTTGATGATGCTTCTCCTCTGACAGTAGAATTGCAGGCTATTCCATGGCCACAATCCTACAAGCCACCCCAGTTGCCCATGTATGATGGGCACTCGGATCCAAAGCAATTCTTGAAGAGCTACGAGGCAACAATATCCTTGTATGGAGGCAACGCCACTGTCATGGCCAAGTACTTCATCATGGCAGTCCGAAGCGTGGCCCAGACATGGTACTCCTCTTTTCGGCTAGGAACAATTACATCATGGCAGAAGCTCAAGGACATGCTAGTCACTAGTTTCCAAGGTTTTTAGACGAAGCCAGTTACTGCTCAGGCCTTGTTTCAATGCACGCAAGACCATGAGGAATATCTTCAGGCGTATGTCCGAAGGTTTTTGCGCCTAAGAGCTCAAGTGCCCACAATGCCCAATGAATTGTCATCGAGGCCATGATCAAGGGACTTCGGCCAGGACCTACAGCCCAATATTTTTCTGGAAGCCTCCACAAACCCTGGAGAAGCTCCTTCAGAAGATGGATGAGTACATCCGGGCCGATAACGATTTTTGCCAAAGAAGGGAGGAAGCCTACAGGTTTTCTGAAATGACCAGGGGCTTCGGAGGGAGACTTCATCCCAAGCATGTCTGATCAATTCATAACTCCAATGCCAACGATGAAAGGGCCAAAAATGTTCAGTATAGCCATCACAGCTCTCAGTCTTCGAACATGCAACAGACTTCTTTCAGACCACCAGCTCCGAGAGGCAGAGGAGGAAGAAGTTTCAGTGGAGGAAGGTTCGGCAATCAAGCCAGAAATTTGTACTGTCTTTTTTGTGGCGAGGTCAAGGGCCACACAACAAGGACATGCCAGGTCACAATTCAGAAACAGAAGGAAATTGCTAAAGCCAAGGCATGGCAGAGTCAGCCGAAGCAAGTCCTCCACCCTGCTTTGTGTTATTCTCCATACATCCCAGAATACGTAGGCAATCAACAACCTATAGCTTCTGTTGCTTTGGCAAGCCATTCTCAAGCCTCCTAGCCTCAGTTGCCACCACCACCTTCTTTTATATTTTCTTGAAAGAAAAATAATACAGGAGGGACAAATTTTCAACTTGATGTAATAATATTGTCGTTACATCATCAAGTGTGACAGAAGTAAGTTCCGAAGCTACAAAGCCGCTCCTAAGGAAGCGCAGAGTAAGTTCCGAAGCTCAAAAGTTGTTCCTAAGGGAATGCAGAGCCAAAATACCACCTAAATCAAAGGTGAAGAAGCTCCAAAGTCATTCCTAAGGGGTTGCAAAGCTAAAGTACCACCTAAATCAGAGGTGAAGATCCAAAGTCGTTCCTCAAGGGATGCAGAGCTTAGCTCCAAAGTCGTTCCTAAGGGGATGCAGAGCTAAAATACCCCATAAGTAAAAGGTTAAGAGACTCCAAAGTCGTTCCTAAGGGAATGAAGAGTCTGGATGTGTTTGCGTGTGGGTGCTCATCTTCGACATAAACATCATATTGCATCATACCATCACATCATTTCGCATAGTGAAAGGGAATTAGGCTTACACCTATTTCCTAAACAAATTTTGGTGGTTGAATTGCCCAACACAAATATTTGGACTAACTAGTTTGCCCAAGTTTATAAGTTCTACAGGTACCAAAGGTTCACAATAAGCCAATAAAAAGATCAAGAGAAAGGGTTCAACAATGGAGCAAAGGGACAACCGAAGGCACCCTGATCGGGCGCACCGGACAGTGTCCGGTGCACCTGGGAACTCCAAAACTGAACTTCGCACCTTCGGGAATTCTGAAGAGCCGGCGCGCTATAATTCACCGGACTGTCCAGTGTACATCGGACAGTGTCCGGTGCTCCAAGAGGACGCGGGTCTGAACTTGCCAGCCTCAGGAATTCGCATCGGCTGCTCCGCTATAATTCACCGGACATGTCCGGTGTACACCGGACTGTCCGGTGTAACTGCGGGGCAACGGCTACTTCGGCGCCAACGGCTACCTGCAGCGCATTAAATGCGCGCCAGCGCGCGCAGAGGTCAGGCACGCCCATGCTGGCGCACCGGACGCCCTACAGTTCATGTCCGGTGCGCCACCGGACATCAAGGCGGGCCCAGAGTCAGAGCTCCAACGGTCGGAACCCTAACGGCCAGGTGACGTGGCTGTCGCACCGGACATGTCCGGTGTGCACCGGACTGTCCGGTGCACCATACGACAGACAGCCTCCACCAAACGGCTAGTTTGGTGGTTGGGGCCATAAATACCCCCAACCACCCCACATTCAAGTCATCCAAGTTTTCCACTTCTCAACCACTTACAAGAGCTAGGCATTAAATTCTAGACACACTCAAGTGATCAAATCCTCTCCAATTCCACACAAGGCTTTAGTGATTAGCGAGAGAGATTTGCCGTGTTCTTTTGAGCTCTTGCGCTTGGATTGCTTCTTTTCTTTCTCACTTGTTCTTGTGATCAAAACTCCATTGTAATCAAGGCAAGAGACACCAATTGTGTGGTGGTCCTTGCGGGGAAGTTTTGTTCCCGGTTTGATTTTGAGAAGAGAAGCTCACTCGGTCCGAGGGACCGTTTGAGAGAGGGTAAGGGTTGAAAGAGACCCGGCCTTTGTGGCCTCCTCAACCGGGAGTAGGTTTGCGAGAACCGAACCTCAGTAAAACAAATCCTCGTGTCACACTCTTCATTCGCTTGCGATTTGTTTTGCACCCTCTCTCTCGGACTCATTATTATTTGTAACGCTAACCCGTCTTGTAGTTGTGTTTATATTTGTAAATTTTAGTTTCGCCCTATTCACCCCCCCTCTAGGCGACTTTCAATTGGTATCAAAGCCCGATGCTTCATTAGAGCCAAACCGCTCGAAGTAATGTCGGGAGATCACACCAAGAGGGAGATGGAGACCGGCGACAAGCCCACTACGAGTCACGGGAGCACTTCATCGGAAGAGTCCCGCACCAAGAGGAAGGAGAAGAAGAAGAACTCCTCCAACAAAGGGGAGGGGAAGGAGAAGAAATCCTCTTCCCATAAGTCGCATCGGAAAGGCGACAAGCACAAGAGGATGAGAAAAGTGGTCTACTACGAGACCGACTCTTCATCGCCATCGACCTCCGACTCCGATGCACCGTCCGTAACTTCTAAGCGCCAAGAGCGCAAGAAGTATAGTAAGATCCCCCTATGCTACCCCCACATTTCAAAGCGTACTCCTTTACTCTCCGTTCCATTAGGCAAACCACCGGTTTTTGACGGTGAAGATTATAACATGTGGAGTGACAAAATGAGGCACCATCTAACCTCACTCCACACAAGCATTTGGAATGTTGTTGAGTTTGGTGTACAGGTACCATCCGTAGGGGATGAAGACTACGACTCGGATGATGTGGCCCAAATTCACCACTTTAATCCCAAGCCACCACTATACTCCTCGCCTCTCTAAGTCGAGAGGAGTATAATAAGGTGCAAGGGCTAAAAAGTGCGAAGGAAATTTGGGACGTACTCAAGATCGCGCATGAGGGAGACGAGGTGACAAAGATCACCAAGCGGGAGACGATCGAGGGGGAGCTCGGTCGCTTCATGCTTCACCAAGGGGAGGATCCACAAGCTATGTACAACCGCTTGAAGACCTTGGTGAACCAAGTGCGCAACCTCGGGAGCGAAAAATGGGATGACCATGAGATGGTTAAGGTTATTCTTAGATCCCTCGTATTTCTTAACCCTACACAAGTACAATTAATTCGAGGTGATCCTAGATATAAGCTAATGTCTCTCGAGGAGGTTATAGGAAAATTTGTGAGCTTTGAGCTAATGATTAAGGGCTCAAAGAAAATCATCGAGCAAGGCACCTCCTCCACGCCCGAGGCACAACCAGTCGCATTCAAGGCAACGGAGGAGAAGAAGGAGGAGTCTACACCAAGTCGAACACCCATCGACGCCTCCAAGCTCGACAACGAGGAAATGGCGCTCATCATCAAGAGTTTCCGCCAAATCCTCAAGCAAAGGAGGGGGAAGGATTACAAGCCCCGCTCCAAGAAGGTTTGCTACAAGTGTGGTAAGCCCGGTCACTTTATTGCCAAATGTCCTATGTCTAGTGACAGTGACAGGGGCGACGACAAGAAGGGGAGAAGAAAGGAGAAGAAGAGATATCACAAGAAGAAGGGCGGCGATGCCCACGTGTGCCGCGAGTGGGACTCCGACGAGAGCTCCACCGACTCCTCCTCCGACGAGGACGCCGCCAACATCGCCGTCACCAAGGGACTTCTCTTCCCCAACGTCGGCCACGAGTGCCTCATGGCCAAGGACGGCAAAAAGAAGAAGGTTAAATCTAAATCCTCCAGTAAATATGAGTCCTCTAGTGATGATAATGCTAGTGATGAGGAGGATAATTTGCATACTCTTTTTGTCGACCTAAACATGCAACAAAAAGAAAAATTAAATGAATTGATTAATGCTATTCATGAGAAGGATGATCTCTTGGACTCTCAAGAGGACTTCCTTATTAAGGAAAACAAAAAGCATGTTAAGGTCAAAAATGCTTATGCTCTACAAGTTGAAAAATGTGAAAAATTGTCTAGTGAGCTAAGCACTTGCCATGAGACTATTGATAACCTTAGAAATGAAAATGCTAGATTAATTGCTAAGGTTGATTCTCATGTTTGTGATGTTTCAATTCCCAATCTTAGAAATGATAATGATGATTTGCTTGCTAAGATTAAGGAATTGAATGATTCTCTTGCTAGTCTTAGGATTGAAAATGAAAAATTAATTGCTAAGGCTAAATATTTTGATGTTTGCAATGTTACAATTTCCGATCTTAGAGATAAAAATAATATATTACGTGCTAAGATTGTTGAACTTAATTCTTGCAAACCCTCTACATCTACCATTGAGCATGTCACTATTTGTACTAGATGTAGAGATATTGATGTTGATGCTATTAATGATCACATGGCTTTAATTAAACAACAAAATGATCATATAGCATTATTAGATGCTAAAATTGCCGAGCATAACTTAGAAAATGAAAAATTTAAATTTGCAAGAAGTATGCTCTATAATGGGAGACGCCCTGGCATCAAGGATGGCATTGGCTTCCAAAGGGGAGACAATGTCAAACTTAGTGCCCCTCCTAAAAATTTGTCTAACTTTGTTAAGGGCAAGGCTCCCATGCCTCAGGATAACGAGGGTAACATTTTGTACCCTGCCGGTTATCCCGAGAACAAAATTAGGAGAATTCATTCTAGGAAGTCTCACTCTGGCCCTAACCATGCTTTTATGTATAAGGGTGAGACATCTAGTTCTAGGCAACCAACCCGTGCTAAGTTGCCTAGAAAGAAAACTCCTAGTGCATCAAATGATCATAGCATTTCATTTAAAACTTTTGATGCATCTTATGTTTTGACTAACAAATCCGGCAAGGTAGTTGCCAAGTTTGTTGGGGGCAAACACAAGGGCTCCAAGACTTGTGTTTGGGTACCCAAAGTTCTTGTGTCTAATGCCAAAGGACCCAAAACCGTTTGGGTACCTAAAGTCAAGAACTAAAATTGTTTTGTAGGTTTATGCATCCGGGGGCACAAGTTGGATCATCGATAGCGGGTGCACAAACCACATGACGGGGGAGAAGAAGATGTTCTCCTCCTACGAGAAAAACCAAGATCCCCAATGAGCTATCACATTCGGGGATGGAAACCAAGGTTTGATCAAAGGCTTGGGTAAAATTGCTATATCTCCTGACCATTCCATTTCCAATGTTTTTCTTGTTGATTCATTAGATTACAATTTGCTTTCCGTTTCGCAATTATGTCAAATGGGCTACAACTATCTATTTACTGATGTAGGTGTCACTGTCTTTAGAAGAAGTGATGATTCAATAGCATTTAAGGGAGTGTTAGAGGGTCAGCTATACTTGGTAGATTTTAATAGAGCTGAACTCGACACTTGCTTAATTGCTAAGACTAACATGGGTTGGCTCTGTCACCGCCGACTAGCTCATGTTGGAATGAAGAATCTTCATAAGCTTCTAAAGGGAGAGCACATTTTAGGATTAACAAATGTTCATTTTGAGAAAGATAGGATTTGTAGCGCATGCCAAGCCGGGAAGCAAGTTGGCACTCATCATCCACACAAGAACATCATGACAAGTGACAGGCCACTAGAGCTCCTACACATGGATTTATTCGGCCCGATCGCTTACATAAGCATCGGCAGGAGTAAGTACTGTCTAGTTATTGTGGATGACTATTCTCGCTTCACTTGGGTGTTCTTTTTGCAGGAAATTCTCATACCCAAGAGACCTTAAAGGGATTCTTGAGACGGGCTCAAAATGAGTTTGGCTTAAGGATCAAGAAAATTAGAAGCGACAACAGGACGGAGTTCAAGAACTCTCAAATTGAAGGCTTCCTTGAGGAGGAGGGCATCAAGCATGAGTTCTCTTCTCCCTACACCCCACAACAAAATGGTGTAGTGGAGAGGAAGAATCGAACTCTCTTGGACATGGCAAGAACCATGCTTGATGAATACAAGACATCGGATCGGTTTTGGGCCGAGGCGGTCAACACCGCTTGCTACGCCATCAACCGGTTATATCTACACCGAATCCTCAAGAAGACATCCTATGAACTCCTAACCGGTAAAAAGCCAAATATTTCATATTTTAGAGTTTTTGGTAGCAAATGCTTTATTCTTGTTAAAAGAGGTAGAAAATCAAAATTTGCTCCTAAAACTGTAGAAGGCTTTTTACTAGGATATGACTCAAACACAAGGGCATATAGAGTCTTTAACAAGTCCTCAGGACTTGTTGAAGTTTCTTGTGACATTGTGTTTGATGAGACTAACGGCTCTCAAGTAGAGCAAGTTGATCTTGATGAGATAGGTGAAGAGCAGGCTCTGTGCATCGCGCTAAGGAACATGTCCATTGGGGATGTGTGCCCTAAGGAATCCGAAGAGCCTCCACATGCACAAGATCAACCATCCTCCACCACGCAAGCATCTCCACCAACTCAAAATGAGAACGAGGCTCAAGTTGATGAAGAAGAAAATCAAAGAGATGAGCCACCTCAAGATGACGGCAATGATCAAGGGGGAGATGCAAATGATCAAGACAAGGAGGATGAAGAGCCAAGACCGCCACACCCAAGAGTCCACCAAGCAATCCAACGAGATCACCCTGTCGACACCATCCTCGGCGACATTCATAAGGGGGTAACTACTCGATCTCGTGTTGCACATTTTTGTGAGCATTACTCTTTTGTTTCCTCTATTGAGCCACACAGGGTAGAGGAAGCACTCCAAGATTCGGATTGGGTGATGGCGATGCAAGAGGAGCTCAACAATTTCATGAGGAACGAGGTATGGCATTTAGTTCCACGTCCTAACCAAAATGTTGTAGGAACCAAGTGGGTCTTCCGCAACAAGCAAGATGAGCATGGTATGGTAACAAGGAACAAAGCCCGACTTGTGGCCAAGGGCTACTCTCAAGTCGAAGGTTTGGATTTTGGTGAAACCTATGCACCCGTGGCTAGGCTTGAGTCAATTCGCATATTATTAGCCTATGCTACTTACCATGGCTTCAAGCTTTATCAAATGGACGTGAAGAGTGCCTTCCTCAATGGACCAATCAAGGAAGAGGTCTATGTTGAGCAACCTCCCGGCTTTGAAGACAGTGAGTACCCTAACCATGTTTATAGGCTCTCTAAGGCGCTTTATGGGCTCAAGCAAGCCCTAAGACCATGGTATGAATGCCTTAGAGATTTCCTTATTGCAAATGGCTTCAAAGTCGGCAAGGCCGATCCTACTTTATTCACTAAAACTCTTGACAATGATTTGTTTGTATGCCAAATTTATGTTGATGATATTATATTTGGGTCTACTAACGAATCTACATGTGAAGAATTTAGTAGGATCATGACACAAAAATTCGAGATGTCTATGATGGGGGAGTTGAAGTATTTCTTAGGATTTCAAGTGAAGCAACTCCAAGAGGGCACCTTCATTAGCCAAACAAAGTACACTCAAGACATTCTAATCAAGTTTGGAATGAAGGATGCCAAGCCCATCAAGACACCCATGGGAACCAATGGACATCTCGACCTCGACACGGGAGGTAAGTCCATCGATCAAAAGGTATACCGGTCCATGATAGGTTCATTACTCTATTTATGTGCATCTCGACCGGACATTATGCTTTCCGTATGCATGTGTGCAAGATTCCAAGCCGACCCTAAGGAATCCCACCTTACGGCCGTAAAACGAATCTTGAGATATTTGGCTTATACTCCTAAGTTTGGGCTTTGGTACCCTCGGGGATCCACATTTGATTTGATTGGTTATTCGGATGCCGATTGGGCGGGGTGCAAAATCAATAGAAAGAGCACATCGGGGACTTGCCAGTTCTTGGGAAGATCCTTGGTGTCTTGGGCTTCAAAGAAGCAAAATTTGGTCGCTCTTTCTACCGCCGAAGCCGAGTACATTGCCGCAGGCCATTGTTGCGCGCAATTGCTTTGGATGAGGCAAACCCTGCGGGACTATGGTTACAAATTAACCAAAGTTCCTCTTCTATGTGATAATGAGAGTGCAATCCGCATGGCGGATAATCCCGTTGAGCATAGCCGCACTAAACACATAGCCATTCGGTATCATTTTCTTAGGGATCACCAACAAAAGGGGGATATCGAGATTGCATACATTAATACTAAAGATCAATTAGTCGATATCTTTACCAAGCCACTAGATGAACAAACTTTTACCAAACTGAGGCATGAGCTCAATATTCTTGATTCTAGGAATTTATTTTGCTAATTTGCACACATAGCTCATAAAGTATACCTTTGATCATGTCTCTTTTATATATGCTATGACTAATATGTTTTCAAGTGTATTTCAAACCAAGTCATAGGTATATTGAAAGGGAATTGGAGTCTTCGGCGAAGACAAAGGCTTCCACTCCACTCTACTACTCATCCTTCGCCGTCGCTCCGCATCACTCTCCGTCTTTGGTATAATCTTCACTCCTATGTTTTATTTGCCAAAGGGGAGAAAGTAGCTAAAAGGGCTTATATCTCACTCAAGTTTCCGTTTTTGGCGATTCATGCCAAAGGGGGAGAAAGTATTGGCCCAAAGCAAAAGGACCGCACCACCACCCTAATTTTAAAATTAATGATTTTCAATTGGTAAATTTCAAATTGGTATCTCTTTGTGTTCTAAAGGGGGAGAAAGTAGTATTTTCAAAATTGATATCTTAAAACCCTCTTGGACACTAAGAGGAGAATTTATTTGAGGGGGAGTTTTGTTTAGTCAAAGTAAAAGCATTTCAAACAAGGGAAGAAAATTTCAAAACTTGAAAATGCTTCGCAAAAATCTTATTCATTTACCTTTGACTATTTTGCAAAAGGATTTTGGAAATGATTTACAAAAGAATTTGCAAAAACAAAACATGTGGTGCAAGCGTGGCCCAAAATGTTAAAAATAAAAGAAACAATCCATGCATATCTAGTAAGTAATATTTATTGGCTAAAATTCTAAGTAACCTTTGCACTTACATTTTGCAAACTAGTTCAAATTCTGCACTTCTATACTTGCTTTGGTTTGTGTTGGCATCAATCACCAAAAAGGGGGAGATTGAAAGGGAATTAGGCTTACACCTATTTCCTAAACAAATTTTGGTGGTTGAATTGCCCAACACAAATATTTGGACTAACTAGTTTGCCCAAGTTTATAAGTTCTATAGGTACCAAAGGTTCACAATAAGCCAATAAAAAGACCAAGAGAAAGGGTTCAACAATGGAGCAAAGGGACAACCGAAGGCACCCTGGTCGGGCGCACCGGACTGTCCGGTGTGCCACCGGACACTGTCCGGTGCACTAGGGAACTCCAAAACTGAACTTCGCACCTTCAGGAATTCTGAAGAGCCGGCGCGCTATAATTCACCGGACTGTCCGGTGTACACCGGACAGTGTCCGGTGCTCCAAGAGGACGCGGGTCTGAACTCGCCAGCCTCAGGAATTCGCATCGGCTGCTCCGCTATAATTCACCGGACATGTCCGGTGTACACCGGACTGTACGGTGTAACTGCGGGGCAACGGCTACTTCGAAGCCAACGGCTACCTGCAGCGCATTAAAAGCGCGCCAGCGCGCGCAGAGGTCAGGCACGCCCATGCTGGTGCACCGGACGCCCTACAGTTCATGTCCGGTGCGCCACCGGACATCAAGGCGGGCCCAGAGTTAGAGCTCCAACGGTCGGAACCCTAACGACCAGGTGACGTGGCTGTCGCACCGGACATGTCCGGTGTGCACCAGACTGTCCGGTGCACCATACGACAGACAGCCTCCACCAAACAGCTAGTTTGGTGGTTGGGGCTATAAATACCCCCAACCACCCCACATTCAAGTCATCCAAGTTTTCCACTTCTCAACCACTTACAAGAGCTAGGCATTAAATTCTAGACACACTCAAGTGATCAAATCCTCTCCAATTCCACACAAGGCTTTAGTGATTAGCGAGAGAGATTTGCCGTGTTCTTTTGAGCTCTTGCGCTTGGATTGCTTCTTTTCTTTCTCACTTGTTCTTGTGATCAAAACTCCATTGTAATCAAGGCAAGAGACACCAATTGTGTGGTGGTCCTTGCGGGGAAGTTTTGTTCCCGGTTTGATTTTGAGAAGAGAAGCTCACTCGGTCCGAGGGACCGTTTGAGAGAGGGTAAGGGTTGAAAGAGACCTGGCCTTTGTGGCCTCCTCAACGGGGAGTAGGTTTGCGAGAACCGAACCTCGGTAAAACAAATCCTCGTATCACACTCTTCATTCGCTTGCGATTTGTTTTGCGCCCTCTCTCTTGGACTCATTATTATTTCTAACGCTAACCCGTCTCGTAGTTGTGTTTATATTTGTAAATTTCAGTTTCGCCCTATTCACCCCCCCTCTAGGCGACTTTCACATAGCATTACATCATACAACATATCACATCAGCAAGAAAATTGTGGAGAAGGAAAAATGCTCCTCCGAAAATATTTGATGGATTATGAAACAATGTGCTGAAGCACAAAGTATACCTTCGGCAGACACAATTTTATACAACAAGGAAATCTTCGTCAACAATGTTATTATACAACAGCCATGGCAAAGAATGAGGTATCCAATCGATAGAGGGGGCAATTTTTCTTTGTTAAGCATGAAAAGAAGGGAATGTGTTTTTTCGCCGAAGGCTCAAAAATGGTATGTACACAAATTTCATGCATCACAAAGAAACATAATTACATTAATATACATATAAATATCCAATGTTTGACCCATACACAAATATTACATTTCCTAGTATACAGAATTTAGTCTTCCTTCAAAATTCTTTCGGTGGCTTCATGTTAAAGTCTGTCAACGACTTCGTCAACAACATTGTCAGCAATCTTCATAACATCTAAAGCCTCTTTCATAATTGGATCCGGCTCAGGGTTGTATGGCTCCAGTGGTGGCGAAAGGCCGGCTGTAATAAAGAGCATAATAGTGAATTTCGAAGCTATAAACAAACAACGAGACAAAAAAGTTTTTAAAAGGATACCTATAATCATTGCATGCTTAGTAGCTTCTTCAGCTTTCTTTGCCTCCACTCGGGCATCGTGAGATTCTTTTTCACTCTTTTTTATAGCTTCATCGGCCATCTCACGACCACCCTTCATCCAAACATCGAAATAGAACTTCCCGCCCATCAAAGTAGGTTCACTTGAAGGTTCCTTCATATCATCTACATAGAAAATGGCTTCTGCCTGGGCTGCAGTCTTAACATGATCACAGCCAGTCTTCTCCAAAACTGCTACAACCCCTCGGGCACCGGCGAAGGTGCAAAAATCCCCACGGTCGCTGAGAATTTCTTCAAAAGCTTCGACCTCTTCGCTGATCCATTGAATAACTCCTTCGGGATCGCCTCGGATAAATTTTTGCTCTGATGAGTATGCACCCACCTTTGCAAAACTATCTTTTAGTTTCCTTGCACAATCCATGGATACTTCGTAGCATTTTTCTCTGGAATCCCAAAGTTCTTCTATATTTTTCTGCACCCTTGTTGTTTCCATTTCACTTATTTCTTTTTTCGCTTTCGCAACTTCGAAATCTTCATTCATTTCAGCAAGTTTTTTCTTTAAACTTTCAACCTCGGCTTTGTGAGCTTCGGCTTGTGTGTTAAGCTGGGCTTCACTGGTTTTCAGCCTATCCACTGAGGAGAGCAGTATCTTGTCTTTTTCAAGAGCTTCATTCCTTAGTCTAATGACTTCTAATCGAAGATTTCCGAGCGCTAGCTGGCAACTTTCATCTTCTGCTTTCTTCTGGGCCTTTAAAGCCTTGCTCAGAATTAAACCCTACAAAAATAAACGATGAGCACATACTGAAAAGGAAATAGATTACAAAAATAATCTGCTTTCTAACAAGTTAAAGGGTTTCCACCTTCAGACTGTTATAGGCAAGGATATCTGTGAGTTGGTCCATCATCGTTACAGACAAACCTAACTGAAGCTTTGGATATCGTATATTGTCTGCCATCTCCCGACCGACATGAATCTCTTTATTGTCAGGCAAACAATAAAGGAATTCATCTTCATCATCTCCACTAAACACCAAGGACCCTCGAGAGTACTGCAGATCCCTGGCGTAATGTTGCGCTTTGGCAATTTTTTCATTTGATAATTTTTCCCTGAAGCATGACGCAATATGAAATCCAATTCCTCGGCAGGGGCTCCAAGGGCAGGGAACTCAGATTCTTCGGTAACACCCTCTTCTCTTAACATTGATGGTCCCTCGGAAGCTTCTGAAGGCCTTGCTTCAGCACTCTCCTCAGCGGCCCCAGAAGGTCTTGCTTCGGCGGGGGTTGAAGGCCTAGCTTCAACCGCAGCCTGCGCTATGCTAGCTTTGGCAGATCCCTTTACAATCTTCCCCTCTGCAGCAGGTGCTTAGGTAGGAGTAGACACCTTCACTGATTCTATAACAACGTCCAATACGCTGGCCATCCTCCTCCTCTTTGGAGTTATTGAAGCAATCTTTTGTACCTTCGGCAATTCTGTTCCTTGTAATGGACTCAAGGCTTTCAGCTGCTCCGCTGCTATCTTCGGTTTTGGCTCTTTGGCTGATTCCCTTTTAGCTTAGGTAGGAGCGGGGTAACTTGACTCAAAAGCAGAAGACCCTTCAGCAAGCCTCGGCACTTCGGCTGTCTCAGTGCATTTGGGGCGATGTGTCAAAACTTTAACCTTTTTCGGCTTTGGCGTAGTAGAAATCGCCGAAGTAGCAGCTTTTCTTTTCTTTCCTTGCTTTCGAGAAGGATAGCAGTAATCTGGGTATACAATACCAATAACATCGAAAACCCTATTCAATCTTTTCTTGCCTCGACCTTCGAAGGTCGCTGTCATGGCATCATCTTCGTCCCTTGAGTAATCACCAAGCAAGTCATCGCTGGTTGCGTCAATGGCATCTAGCCAGCCGTCGTTTGGCTCATCAAATTGGCTCCTGTATTTGAATACTTCAAGTAAATCAAGCCACCTTGGCTAGACCTAGCAGCAGCTTCCTTCGACATTTCCCACCCACTCCCGAGTGGCCACACTTTGTAGACAATGTGCTCCTGGACTAAGTCCCTAGTGCCTATGTAAGTGCATACTATGTTATAAGCAGCTTGGCACGCTTGTATGTATTTCCCAAGGGCAAGGGATGGTCTCCTAATGCCAAAGTGAGACCATATAGGACGTTAGATAATTCCCTTGATGTCTTCTCTCTCAACCAAATCATTCTTCACATAGAACCATTCTTGCATCCAGGCTCCCAGCCATCTCTTGCAGAATGTTGGAACTGGATTACTTATTTTAGAATGGGTTACGAAGCCATAATAACCAAAGTTGTTGTGATATTGTTCTTTTCTGGTGGCCTTCGTCTCGTAAGACAATTCATGCATATTGCAGAAGCATTTTGCATTTGGTTCTTGTCCTTGGCTCCTCATGGCCCAAATATAAACTCCCATCTTGATGATGGCTTCGGGAGTAAGCTGATGAAGATAAATCTCGAAGGATTTTAGGACTTCGACCAACACCTTATCCAGAGGAAACCAAAGCCCTGCTTTCATGAAGCTTCTATAGACGACCACCTCATCAGTTTCCGGAAGAGGGACGTTATTCTCCCCTCCAGCCCTCACAATAGAAATGTCACAAAAGTATCTTCCCCTCATGGCATGAATTTGTCCTTGCTTCATCATCGATTTCCTGAAGACAACATGGCTTGGCCTCCAGGGCTGATCTTCGGCACCCTGATTCCCACTTTCTGCATCAGTCTTCACTGTCACTAGAACCCTTAGATATCCTAGCTAATGTCTCATGTGCAACCTTTTCTGCATTGGTTCTCTCCATAGCTTCGTAAAACTCAGACAGCACCGGGTCGACAGTTTTCTTCTCACCAGCCATCAAATCGAAACTTGTTGAAATGCCGAAGCTTAAAATCTCGACAAAACAAGAAAGTTTAAAATGGCGAGCACAGTGTAAACAACTGAAATAGCACGAGAAATGCTTTCAATACGAGCTCATATTTATATGTATAGCGCCCCATGACTTGGTGGGTCCGGCTTGTTAGTGTCGTTCGCTATCCTAGCGAAGGGAATGTGTTTTTTTGGACCTTCGGCTAAAGGCCTTCGTCCACGTTGCAGTCTAAATTTGTTACAAAGAAACAAATTAATACCACGAGGGGCTACTGTTGGAGGCCTTCCTCTTTCGAAGGACCTAAAAAATATGTCTAACCATATGTTTTCAGCATGATTATGAATAGTTATAGGAAGCTTCGGCTTTGGGATGAAGAACTTCTCTTATGACAGAATAAAGTGAGATAAAACAATGGGCGACAAAGCTAGAAGCCAAGGACCTTCGACATAACATATTGATGGAGCTCAAGCATGAAGATGACTGAAAGAGGTTAAAGACCTTACAGTCCCCAATAGTTCATGTTAAGATTACAAGCAGTTACCAGGGATATAAATGTACTTTTATCCAGGCTGCGTCCCATGCCTATAAATAGATGAACAGTAACCTGTACTGTTCATGCTGAATTGTAATCGCTCTCGCGCCCTTCTCGCTCTCTCACCTTTTGATGAAGATGATAATAAATGAATCATTGATATATGCCAATTATTATCTTCATTTATCTGTATTCCTTCATTTTCTTATTTATGTTCATGTTTATATGATAAAATGATGAAGGTGTGTCCTTCATGACCTTCATTTGAAGATCATTATATCCGAGAAGAAATAATGCTTCGAAGGATGAAGGTCTTTAACCATTAACAATTGTGTTTCCTTGTTCTTGACTATAGCATTTGAGAACAAGTGACCAACATCAATAATCCCGATTTCTCCAAAGACGTGCGGGATGCAGGAAACTAGGGATGACTGGCTTAACGCTAGGATGGTCCAAACGCTTATGGAACCACCTTCTGGGGCCCTTGAAATGTGTCGAGGCTACCTGGTGCATGATCAGAAATAAGAGAAGCCCCAAAATAAGAACAACAAAACTCATTTTCGCACTAGGCACTAAAATATCGGGGGATGGAAAGAGAGATGAACGATTCCACCAAGTTTAGAAATAGACATAATATTAGAAAGGCATAGGGGTGGACACGCATGGGCCATCCCGTGGCTGAAACAACCTACAAATACATCCTAAACTAGGGAGATCTGTTGATCACATCCTCTAGCTTAAGGATGTCGACCACGAGATCGGCGGTTATGCCAAAGTCGTCCTCAAAGTCCTCTAGAGCGCTGGCGGTTGAAAGTTGCCTAGAGGGGGTGAATAGGCAAGCGGAAACTTTTTCAACAAAAACTAGAAACGAACTGGGTAAAACCGGTTCAACCAGTGTCAAAACCGGTTCAACTGGTTTGTACGAGCTCAACTAAAGAATGAGATATAAAACTGAATGGATCTCAAAATTCACCCAGTTATCTTTGGAAATAAGATGTCCTAGATGATCCACAGGGTTCACAGTAGTAGATCTGAGAATGGCACTTCTCAAAATCCACACACCAAAAAGATATGAACAATTCTTTCATAATGAGAAAGAAACAAGAGACACAAGATTTATCCCGAGGTTCGGTCACAACAAAAAAGGTGCCCTACTTCCTCATTGAGTCACCCACAAAGAGCTGGGCCTCTTTGAACCCTAATCCTCCCTTTCCGACCACAAAGGTCAAACCCACACACTAATCTTTGCTCACGCAAGCGGGTAATACAAACTTTCTTGTGGTATTCCATAAGATTTGGAGACTCACAAGCGACACCTAGTCGTCTAGGAGCTAGAAGCTCCAAGAGTAATGAATCCACAAAGAACTCGATGTAGTAGCAAACCTCGAATCAAGAAGAGCAAAAAGGATTTAGAGATGAAGCACAAAAATCTGTAGCTCTTCAATCTCACTCAAAGTTTTCTCTCCAAAGATTTGAAATGGGAGAGGCAAGAGATGTGTGAGAGAGAGTGGGAGGTGTTTCTCAGGTTAGAAATGGAGTTCAAGTAGTGCTCTGTATGGGGAGCGAGGTAGGAGGGGGTACATCTAGGTGGGGCTTCAAAACTAGCTGTTAGGCTGATTTTGCTGTGGAGGACCGGTTGAACCGTCCCTAGGGCCGGTTCAACCACCCTAGCAGACTGCTAGTTAGACTGGTCAAAATGGTCTGACACCGGTTGAACCGGCCCTAAGGGCGGTTCAACCGCCCTAGTGTCAGTTGACAGACAGTTTGCTAGTCAGACTAGCAGTCTGCAAGTCAGATTGGGCAGATGTCCCAATGACCGGTTGAACCGCCCCTAGGGACTAGTTCAATCTATTTTGACTAGAAAGTTTAGGAGAGAAATCCTAGTTCAACTGGCCCGGAGGCAAGTTCAACTAGTTTTGGCCAGAGATTTTCATGGTTGAAGCTGAAGTTCAACTTAGCTGAAAAAGCTCAACTCAACTAAAGAAGTTCTACTCAGTTGAAAAAACTCAACTCAGCTGAAGAAGTTCAACTTAGCTGAAGAAGTTCAACTCAGTTGAACAAGCTCAACTCAGCTGAAGAAGTTCAACTCAGCTGAAAAAGCTCAACTCAGCTAAAGAAGTGCAACTCAGCTGAAAATGCTCAACTCAGTAGAAAAAGCTCAACTGTTTTTCAATAGGAACACTCTCCGTTTCTCAATCCTAACAACAGTCGTACAATGAGTGTCCAAAGAATTTTGGTTTTCTAAATAACTTTTAAATTTGGAGGCTTGAGCTTTGGCAAACACCAACCTTCTTTTTGTATCCTCCTTGATGGTATGACGATTCCTATAATTGGTGTCTCATGTGTGATTTCTCCATGGCGTTGCTTCATAAGGATCACAAACATCTTTGTCTCACCTTTTGAAGCAAACACAAATCAATCCTAGTGGCTTGAACCATTTCACCATATATGAGTTTGAATCATGGCTTCAAGTCATCTTACTGATGCATTAACACAATGTAACTTTTGATAGCTAATTAGTTCATCGACTTAGTGCAAGTACTCTCTTCTTCACCTTAGCCATGGTACCTCGGTCCACAAGCTGTCTCTTGGCCTTCACCTTCGCTTAGTCCCTCGAAGCCATTTCCTTGTTATCTTCACCCTATCAAGCCATTCTTGAGTCACATAATATTGAGCATCCATTGAGATAATAATTTCTTCAATATTGTGATCCTTACTTGAATGTCATCTAGATATAAATGATATGATCAATCAAGCTCTAGTTTGATTCTCATATAAGCATATATGGACAAATAGTAATATGGTCAAGCCAATTCACTATTCCTCATATCTTATTCACTTTGGCTTGACCAATCCTCTTAAACACTTCAACCTCTATTCTGATCATATTTGTGCATAGTGATTTCTTAGGTCTTGTCCATATATTCAAACCAATATAGAGACCATATTATATCCATTTGCATTGTCATTGGTTATTTAATCTTGTGTTGAACCTTTGTTCACTGATAATTATACACTATTCAAGTTTGTTCATCATACTGAATTTCCTGTTCAACACTTAGCAAACTTGTTAGACCTTTAAATGTGTTGTTATCTAAATCACCAAAACCCACAAAAAGGGATGAATTCACTTTCAACGGTCTTGTCCTCCAAAAGGCACCCAGTGCTAAGCTCTTAGCCCGACCAGAACTGCACAAAGGCCAGAGCACCGGCGACTCCACAGTAGGCGCCGCAACGGACGACTAGGCACACCCGGTTGGCTACGTCAAGAAGGCGCTCTCCTCAATCAGAACCCTAGGCCTAGACGAAGGTGACCACGGCGTCCGCACCCTTGCGAAGGCCCATGACTTCGAATCTAGTGCTGGGAATGGCATTGGAAAAAAGGGAAAAAAGTTAGGGACAACCAAAGGGGGTCTTCATGAAAGCAGAAGACCACACTAACCCACAACAAGGTGATCTGCCACCACCAGACGAGCATGAATACCAGCCACTGTCGGTGTTTTAGGTCCGACCGCACACCCAGGGTTGCCCCTCAAGGTGTTTTTAGGAGTAGGACGGTGTCGACAACTGTAGCAAAATGGTTCGTGCCGATTGCACGAGGGACAGTGGACAAGATTTACAGGTTCGGGCCGCTTAGAGACGCGTAACACCTTACGTCCTGGTGAGTATGCTTGGTGGGCAATATTACAAGAGAGCTCTCTGAATTGAGAATGCCGAGAGTTGAAGTCGGTGGCTAAGTAGTAGGATCGATTGTTTTGAAGGGGTGCCCCCTAGGCCTTATATATTCAACCGTGAGGCAATACATATGGATATGATAACAACGAGTAGCTAAAAGATAGTGAACCTCTTGAGTTTATCTCCGCGTAACCCTCGCTGACTTATCCTCGCATGGCTCCGTTGCATGGGGGCTCCAGCGCGGGAAAGTCGGATCTCTGTTGTGGTCACTCGCTCGACGTCATGGGTCGTCCGGGTTTACATCAATCTGGCCTCATGTCGATCTGCTCTGCTGGTTGTCTCTCCCCAGGCCCACGAAAGAATGACCTTATGATTTATTGGGCCCTTGGGCCTTTCGCGAGGTCTTTTACTCTTTAGTGGACCCGGGGGATATCTATCCCCCACAAGCCCCCGATCTTTGGGTTAATTTAGAGGTAATCAGCCCAAAGATCCCAGGTCCAGCTTGCAAGTGATTTGAAGAAAATGACTTCCTGTTGTCTTCTCCTGCTTCGATCACTCGTTGACCGAAGCTTAGTTTCGTGCTTGTGCCTTAGAGGTCGGCATTTCAATTTGTAGGATTCTGAACTTCATTGGGTGCACCGGAGGTGCACCCAATGGGTGTAGCCCCCGAGCTTCGAGTAGATTTTAGAAAATAATCTACTCGAAGGTCTTCCCCAGAAATTATTTCCATTTGTGCTCCTGCGTTTTGGTTGAGGGCTGGCCTTTTAATCTTGTCCCACGCCTTAGAAGTCGGCACTATCTTGGCTTGGAATGATAATCCACGGGGTGCACCGGAGGTGCACCCAATGGGTGTAGCCCCCGAGCTTCAAATGGATTTTTAAGGATAATCCATTCGAAGGTCTTCCTTTCGTTCCTCTTTGCTGAAAACTATCTTTTCTACTTGTAAAAAATCGGCATGATGTCATCCGCACTATGTCATCAATATTATGCTTCAGAGGTCAGCATGTATTTTGTCTTTTGCAGCCGAGTTCGCAATCCATCCATATCTTGCTAGGTAGTGTAATTTATTTGTTCTGTGACTGATTGGACATTTGATGGACGTTCTCTGTCTAGTCTTCAAGTCGCTTCTGTCGACCATATTTTGTACTTCACTGGCTATATTTGGCTTTCCTCTAATCCTCACTGATATCTCATTTTTGTCTTGAGGTATTCACTGCGTGCCCTGCACAGATGTGACCGTTTTGAAAAATATACTGATAATTCCTGGGCGTCCCCCCCCAATGGGTGTGGGCAAGGGACGGCTTGGTACGCTGAGTGTTTTAGCCGGCTGCTTCTGAGTAGTAATGTGATGTGACGGCGAGTGTAATCATATCCTCCGCGCTGTTGACTGGAGTCCCAATGGGTGTAGTGTTGCGTGAAACGGTGTCAGCCGCCTGACGTGTCTTCAGACGGGTTGAAGTGCTTATTGAATGCTTTGCGACTGTTCAGTGACCGCGGTTGGAGGTGAGCGGTTGCCTTCTCCTTCTATAAATAACGTCGTTGTCTCTCTGGCTTTTTCACATCTCTTCGCTGTTCTTCTGCTGCTTCCTTCGCTTTTCTCCCTTCTGCTTCCACCATGGGCAAGAACAACAAGCGCAAGCGTGAGCCAACTCCTCCATCGGAGGAGTTTGGTGACTCGGAGTACTCAGAGGAGGAGTTCTCCTCTGGGTCTGAGGGGTCTCCGGCTCCCGTCCCCCTGCGTGAGTCGTTTGACGACTCAGACGACTCCCAGGGGCTCGCGGCGGAGGTCTGGACGTACATCCGGGCCGTCGAGCGCTCCGGGCTCGAGGGCTCGGATGGGTCGGAGTACTCCTCGGATGAGGAGGACTCGGACGGCGGCGGCGAGGACGAGGACGATGACGACGACGACGACGACGACGATGGCGGCGGTGACGGTGACGGCAGCGGCAGTGGCAGGGGCAACGGCAGCGGCAGCAAGGACGGTGACGGCGGCGGCAGCAAAGACGGTGACGGCGGCGGCAGCAGGGGCAGCAACCGGGGCGGCAGCAGCAGGGGCAGCACCAGGGCGGCAGCGGCGGCGGCAGCAACAGGGCCAGTGGCTAGATGCCACTGGTCTTTTAGATATTAGTATAGTATAGTTAGAATAATGTAGTAGTAATGTAGAGTAGTATAGCAAGTGTAGTAGTAGTAGTAATGTAATGTAGTAATAGTAGGGAAGTATCGACTCGTAAAGAGTTGATTTGTAAGTTTGTTATCTTCCCTTTTAATGAAAGAATGACATTGGCTTCTCCTTGATAACTCGTCTTGCTTGTTTGTAAAACTGATTCCTTTGAGACAGCAGATGAATAACTCGGGCATCAAACTGATGCTTTTAGGAATAGTCGCCGAGTAACTTTGTAGATGGTGTCGGCGCTTTTTGGAGTAACTACTGAGTGATCGAACACAATATCGGAGTTTTAGAGATAACTGCCGAGCGATTGAATACAATATCAGCTTTTTAGAGGCAACGTCGAGTGACTGGAGGGTGATGTCGGCGTTTTAGAGGCGACGCCGAGCAACTGATCACTATATCAGCTTTTCAGAGGCAACACCGCGTGATTGAATACGATAGCAGCGTTTTAGAGGTAACGCCGAGTGACTGGAGGGTGACGTCGGCGTTTTAGAGGTAATGCCGAGCGACTGAACACGAAATTGGCGTTTTGGAGGTAACGCCGACTGATTGGAGGGCGACGTCGGCATTTTAGAGGTAATGCCGAGCGACTGAACACGAAATTGGTGTTTTAGAGGCAACGCCGAGCAACTGAACACTATATCAGCGTTTTAGAGGCAACGCCAAGTGACTGGGGGGCGACGTCGGCATTTTAGAGGCAATGTCGAGCGACTGAAGACGAAATTGGTCTTTTAGAGGCAACGCCGAGTGATAGCAGGCCGCGCGAGCCACTTAGAGGATGATGACCGAGTGATGAGGTGGCGCACCGGTGTTCTGGAGATAACCGCCGGGTGACCACGTGGCATGCTGGGGTTTTGGAAATAACCGCCGGGTGATGACTGGGCACTTTTTGAAACGGTATCTGGCTCGAGAATATCCCATAAGTGCTGCGCTTTTAGCCGCCTTTGCTTTCCGTGCCCTATTTCTTGCTTTCCCGCTTCCGAATCCTCTCTGCCATTCGCTTCCCACCCTGCTCGCTGGTAGAATCGAGATGGCACCCAAGAGGAAGACCTCGAGCTCGTCTGCTGCGGTGATTCCTCCAATCGACCCCAACAGCCAGTTGCCTTTCGCAGGTAATCACATGTCCGTCATTTCTGAAACTGAACTTCTCCACCTCGTATCCATCGGGGTTCTTCCTCCGCGAGAACTCTGTTCTTGGCGGATTTTCCATGGGTTTACTGTTCCGACAGAGGATACCCATGAGTCCGTTGTTTACGCCCCTTTCCTTCTCCGCGGCCTTGGCCTTCCCATCTCTCCCTTTTTCCGTGGCCTCCTTGATTTCTACCATATTAACTTGACCCATTTGAATCCCAATTCAATTCTGCAAATCTCCATTTTCGTTCATTTATGCGAGGCCTTTCTTGGTGTGCTGCCGCATTTCGATCTGTGGAAATACTTGTATCATTGTCGCCCTGGGATGGCCGGGGGACAACATCAGTTAGTCGGGGGTGCCAGCTTGGAGATGCGCCACGGGAGGAAAACTGAATATCTCGAGATCCCTCTCAAGGACAGTATTAAGGGATGGCGCCTGGAATGGTTTATAGTTGAGAATTATGGGAATTCTCTCCCCTCCCGGTCGGGAAGACAGCCGGACGTTCGCACCCCAAGCTGGACCGAGTCTCCCACAGATCAGGAAGTAGCTGAAGCAGGTGTGTTGCTAGCTAAAGTTGGACTGCTGAAAGAGAGGGGTCTGACTGCTAAAGCTGTGGTTACTGATTTTGTTTTCAAGAATATTTAGCCATTGAAAGACAGGGTTTACCCAGCTTATCTGTATCGAGGGCTAGCCGACTCAACTCGGGTTACTAATAGAAGAATTCCCTCTGCCGATTTGGTGAGTTGACTAGAGATGATCCTTAGGGGTAAAGTGTCAAATGTTGGTGCTCCAGTGGCATACTCGGCCTGGAACCTGCCTCCTCCCAAAGCCTTCACCCTTTTTGTGTCGAATCCACCTATTACTGATGGCAGTTTGGGCCTTAGAGTGCGACCCTCTGCTGAAGAAGTTAGTGCTTTGGTTGCCTCGCTTGGGGAGATTCCTGATGACGAACGGCAGGTCCATTTTGAGGTGCCCCTGAACCCTAGTGATGCAGAAATAAGCGCTATGCTTGATTTGCTAGCTGAGGATTCATCCGATGCTGCTCCTACTGGGGCGTTGGTAGTGGCGCCCCTCCCAGAGGTTGATACGACTTTGGATGTTCAGAAGCCTGTCAGTACTCGCCCGAGGCGCCCTTGCCGAGTCAATCAGCCTGATCCTTCTGCTGATGAGCAGAAGAAGAAAAGAAGACGCCTCCGGCGAGTATCCAGTTTTGATCAAGATGCTGGTACCTCGTTTCCTGCTACTGAAGAAGTGCCTGCGACTGGACTTACTGACGCTGACCCCAATGGGTGTACCCAATCCGCTGCTGACCCCAATGGGGGTACTGCTTGTGTTGCCAATGTGGATGACGAGGAGGAAGAAAATGAGGTTCCTTTGACTCGGAAAAACAGTCGGCAGTTTATCGCCAGTGGTGAGAGTAGTGGAGTTCCCTCTCCTGCTTTGTCTGCCCTCATTGGTCTGCAAGAACTGTCCCTGGCCAACTTTGATCAGACTCTTGAGGATATGGTCCCAGAGGACTTGTTATCGGAGCCAGTGGGTGATAGTGCAATGGAGGCTTGTGCTGACGTGCCCGATGCTGGGTTGAGGTCGTCCCGTGCCTCGTCGACCTTGGAGCGCGATCTCGAGGGTCGGGAGACTGACTTGGATCGTCCTGGTCCTATGGAAGTAGCTGAGGACCCGTCAACCTTAGAGGTGGTTACTGCAGAGAGCTTGGACCTCAAGAATGGGGCTGACACATGCCCAGCCCCCGAGGGTGTCGCCGGGGATGACTTAGCTCGGGTGAAGAGTGTAAGCCACTGCCCAACCCCCGAGGGTGCTGCCGGGGATGATCCGGCTCAAGTGGGCAGCGCCAATGATGACCCAGCCCCCGAGGGTGCCCGAGCAGGGTCTCCTTCCTGTACTTCCATGGACGTTCACGCGGGATCTCCTCCACACTCTAGCTGTATGGTGGTAGCTCAAACCTTGGACCAGGGAGTCGCTTTAGAAGGCAGCGTCCCCGCTGATCGAATGTTTGGCTCTACTGAAGGCACCGAGCTGATTCCTACTGGTTCGTTGCAAGCTGCTTCGGGTGGTGGCCTCACGCCTGATTATCAACTGATCTCTCCTGATTTGGGGATCCCTTCGTTCTTTTCCAACCTCCAGGTACTGTGATGTGTTTTAGCTTGGTTTTCACATTGTATGAACTGCTGTCATTACACTCATCTGTTTTCCTCATCAGGCTTTGGTGAACGGGATGGCTAGCCAGCTGAGGCTACAGGGTGCTTCCGTCCCAGAAGTAGCTTCGTCTCTCGCATGTTGGAATCCAGTGTCACTTCAACATCGCATCTCTGAATTGGAGGCAACCAACGCTGGTTAGTGCCTTTTTGCTTCTCTTTGCCTTCACTGTGGACTACTTTACCTTCTGACCCCGTTTTGTTTGATTATCTCTTGCTAGGCATGACTCAGCAGATTTCCACTCTTGGAGAAAAGCATTCCCGAGATCAGGCTGAATTGGCCCAGCGATGCTCTCACTTTGAGGAAAAGTACTCTCAGAGTCAGGTTGAGTTGAGTCAGGTCTCCGCTGCTTTAGATGACGCCAATGCGCTGAGTTCTTCTCTTCATGCTCAGCTCGACTCTGAAAAGGTGATTTATGAAACTGTGCTTTGCCTTGTTGTGCTGCCATTACTTGCTTGGTGTTTGAGGGGGTTGACTTTTGTTTGCAGGAAGAAAAACGTATCCTTGCTGCTTCTAGAGACAATCTTGAAAGGTTGTATCGTGACTCTAGCAACTCGCTGACTATCTTGGAAAGAAGTCATCGCTTCACCATGGAAGAATTAGACCACCAACGTTGTAAGCTGCAGGAATCCATGGATGAGGTAACCCGGCTCAAGCAGTTGATATCAGCAAAGGATGCTACTATCAAAGAACTCCGAGCTTCCAAAAAATCCATTGCCCAGGAGTTAGAAACTGCTCGACTGGCTGCTAAAGTTGCCAAAGAAACTTCTGTTACTCTCAAAGCTCAGCGCGACAGAGCCATGGACAAGGCTATTCGGGCGGGACGAATCTTGATGAGGAGACCCGGCGTGGTTGTTCCTGAAGACATAAGGGCTGATGTGAATGCTACCCCCGATTCCTCGAGTCGCCCTTCTTCGTCGGTCGCTCCTGAGAAAGACATTGTGAAATAGAGAAACATTTTGCATGCTTTGAACGCGCGGTTAGCATGATTGAGTATTTGTTAGAGGACATCAGTTCAGCATTCGAATGATATAATTACTCTCTTATTGTCTCAGAATTCATCAGTTTGTAGATTTGCAGTGGTGAAATGACGCGCGATGATTATGAAATTTGTTTGCGGGATATAGAAGTCATCCCTGTATGAATAATCATAATTACGTCAGATCGCCTTAAGTCGCTGCTGACTTAAGTCGATTATTTTTGTTAATAGGGCGTAGTGGTCACCCTGAATTGCATAGGCATGAGCATGTTGCACCGGCTTAAGTCGCCACTGACTTTAGCCGATTGCTCCATTAGTAGGGCATAGTGGTCACCCCGAGTTGAGTAAGCGTGAGCATGTTGCACCGCCTTAAGTCGTTGCCGACTTAAGTCGATTGCTCCGATAGTAGGGCATAGTGGTCACCCCGAGTTGAGTAAGCGTGAGCATGTTGCACCGCCTTAAGTCGCTGCCGACTTAAGTCGATTGCTCCATTAGTAGGGCATAGTGGTCACCCCGAGTTAAGTAAGCGTGAGCATGTTGTACCGCCTTAAGTCGCTGCCGACTTAAGTCGATTGCTCCGTTAGTAGGGCATAGTGGTCACCCCGAGTTAAGTAAGCGTGAGCATGTTGCACCGCCTTAAGTCGCTGCCGACTTTAGCCGATTGCTCCATTAGTAGGGCATAGTGGTCACCCCGAGTTGAGTAAGCGTGAGCATGTTGCACCGCCTTAAGTCGCTGCCGACTTAAGTCGATTGCTCCGTTAGTAGGGCATAGTGGTCACCCCGAGTTGAGTAAGCGTGCAAGTCAATCGTAAACGAACCGAGTGCCTTTGAAACCTCTTTATCATTGATGACATATTTCCACTTTACAGAATACACCGTCGTCCCAGCAGTTTTGAAATACATCTAGGGGTAAAACTTTCTGAGGTGTTCTATGTTCCAGGAGTTCCCAACTTCTGTGCCATCCATCTGAGTGAGGCGATACGATCCGGGCCGAGTGACTTCTGCTACCATGAAGGGTCCTTCCCATAAGGGTGATAACTTGTGCCGTCCCTCCCCCGTTAGAATTCGGCGGAGGACGAGATCTCCTACTGAGAAGAATCGTTGTCGTACAGCCTTGTCGTGATAGCGCCTTAGAGTCTGCTGGTACCGTGCTGATTGGATTACTGCGTTTAGCCATTCTTCCTCAAGTACATCAATGTCCTCCAGCCTGGTGGCCTCAGCTTCTGCTATGCTTTCGAAGATCAACCTTGGCGCCCCAAACTTGAGATCAGCGGGTAGCACTGCCTCCGACCCATAGACCATGAAGAAAGGAGTGTTTCCCTGCAGGGCTCGGCTAGGTTGGGTTCTTAGGCTCCAAACGACATAGGGCAATTCCCTTATCCATTTTCCTGCGAATTTTTCATTCTTATCGAAGACCTTTTTCCTGAGTGCCTCCAATATCATTCCATTGGCTCGCTCAACTTGCCCGTTGGCCCTTGGATGTGCTACAGATGCGTACTTGATCTGAATGCTCTTTTGCTCGCAGAAGTCGAAGAATTCTGAACTTGTGAAGTTGGATCCTAAGTCAGTTATGATGCTGTTTGGTATCCCGATTCTGAATATTATGTCTTGTATGAATTCCACGGCCTTAGCAGAGGTTAAAGAGGCAATGGGCTTGAACTCTATCCATTTAGTGAATTTGTCAATCGCCACCAATACATGAGTGTATCCCACTTGAGCTTTCTTGAAAGGTCCAATCATATCCAGTCCCCAGCATGCGAAAGGCCAAGTTACTGGTATGGTCTGCAGTTGCTGTGCTGGCAGATGTTGTTGTTTTGACAAGTATTGGCAAGCTTCGCACCTCTAAACTAACTCGGCTGCATCATTCTTTGCTGTTGGCCAATAGAATCCTAACCTGAAGACCTTCCCGACTAGTGTTCTGGAGGCTGCATGTACTCCACATTGCCCAGCATGGACTTCCTCCAGAAGTTGCTTCCCAGTGGATGGGAGAATGCATTTCATGAGGACGCCTGATGCACCCCTTCTGTACAAGGTCTCCCCAATGAGTGTATAGTGAGCCGACTGTCTGGCAATGCGCTCTACCGAGTTCTTGTCGTCTGGTTCTTCCTCATTCTTTATATACTTAATGATCGACCTTCTCCAGTCATCAGAGTCTGATTCGGGTTGATCTATAATGTTGCATTCTTCTGTTTGATCCATTGAGATACTCGGCTGTAGTATTTCTTGCACAAAGACTCCGGATGGGACCTGAGTTCGACTGGATCCTAACTTGGATAGTACATCGGCTGCTGTGTTCTGATCTCTTTCTACATGATGAAATTCCAGACCCTCAAATTTGTCTTCCAACTTTCGGACGGCAGTACAGTATTTTCCCATTGAATCGCTTGAACAATCCCACTCTTTGTTTATCTGGCTAATGACTACCAGAGAGTCTCCGTATACCATCAATCTCTTGATGCCCAATGATATGGCGATGTTCAATCCATGGATCAAAGCTTCATACTCGGCTGCATTGTTAGAGGTGGAAACAGCAACTGGAGGGCATATTTGAGGTGCTCGCCTCCAGGTGCGGTGAAGAGAATTCCTTGTAATACCCAACTTTGGAAAATAAGAGAAAGAAATAAATCTTCATGTGTGGTACCTTTTCATTCATGATAATTATTAGTAGGCATAGATAAAGTGGATAAATCCTTAATAAAATGTGCATCATGGTGGACTTTTTCTTGTTTGTGCATCAAACACAAAATTTATAATTAAGGCAAGTCTATCATTGAATTCAAAAATTAGAGCACTAAATAAAATGGGAAATTAGAGTTTGAAAATAATAAAATGGAAATGAGAAAAAGGAGAAAGGATATAGAAAAAAAATATATAAATATGTGAATGAATATATTATGTTCTTACTGATATTTGAATGTAGGCATTTAACCTAGGTATGAAGTACACAAATAAGTTTGAATTTAAATGGAGATTTAAAAGTGAGAAGAAAAGAGAAAGGAAAATAAAATATAAAAAGAAAAGGAAAGAAAAAAATGGGATAAACGGCTATTGGGCCTGTTTCCTTTACCTACGGCCCATCCCCTCTTTTCTTTTCTCTTCGCGGCAGCCCAAACCGAAGCGCGTGTCATCTACATGTGGGCCCCATCCGTCATTCCCTTCACCCACCGTTTGTCGCTCTTGCCGCACGCACCTAGCTGGGAACGCTGAATCGTGTTTGTGACAGGTGGGCCCCAGTGCTCGGACTTATCTCCCCCACTCCTCCATCTAAATCGCCGCCCCACTCGCCACCTTCTTCAACCGGATGAAGCGAACCCGTCGCCGGGATCCGCCCATGGCATGCGCGTGGATCGCGGGTCCAATCCTCCGGTCAAACTCATCCTCACCTGGGGGTGTGGCACTGTTACGGCGACTGGGAAGCTCCAACAACTCGCACGGGTTTTCCTCCCCGTCGTGCGCGCACCGTGGAATAGCCACGGGAATCCAGTCTTGGCGGTTAGGAATCGGTCATGGGAGTATAAAGACCTCGACTGCCGTGATTTCTTCGTCCCCCAAAGCCACCCAAAGGTCTGCGCCACACCACCATTGCCGCCATCGTAGCTTGGGATGCGCCGCTGACGCGGACAGCCTCGGTTGGCCGCCAACCTGACCCGATAGCGTAATCCAGGGGCAGGGCCACGGGGCGAAGCTTGGCGGCTTTCTGTACCGCGCTGTGGAGATTCCGGTTGAGCTTCACCACGCGCCGCCATTGCTGCCGAGTCGACCGGCGCCGCACCTCATCGTGGACCGGCGACTGTGCAACTCAAAGTTACGGTATGAAGCCACCTCGATTTCCGCCTACCTCTTCTTGACGTGTAGTACCTAGCTGGTGGGGAAGCCGACCGGTCTAATCGCGTCAATTGCTCACCGGAGATGGGCGTGTGGGCAGATCTGCACCACGTCGTGGCCAGTCATTGTCGCGCCATCTCCGTCGGGGAGTCCTCGTCCATCATGCTCGCTTCGTTCTTCTCTACGGGAAACGCTAGCCGCATCGGGTAGAATGCATGGGGCCGCCACGATCGAGGGTCGCCGGCGTTTGCGCCGCCGCGGGCGCGCTCTGTGTTGCCGGGCAGCTGGTTGGGAGGAAGGAGGGATGCCGTGCGCCGTTGATCGCATGATGAACGGCTGGGATCAAACAGCGCGTAAGGTTTTGCCGTATTGGGTCATGACCGTAGATTGGAGATCCGATGGTGGGGATCGGATCTGGGCTTCATTAAATCGAGGCCGTCGATCATGGATCGAGTGGACGCGCTCGCGTGTCAGTTTGCCCCGGTCGCGACCTATTCCTGGCCTTTGGATCTGATCTGGACGGCCTAAAATCTCCCATACCCCTTCGTCGAGCACTCTTACATAAGAAACCTTGTGAAATGGTGAAATCAACCCGCCGTCCTGCGCTGTGGGGCTCTGTGTCTTAGGGATTTTTACGTCGGAACCCCTGGACTTTCCAGATATTGACGCCCAGTCAAGAGCTCATGAAAATCAAATAAATAAATTCAGAAATGGATTTTTAATATGAAAATAAACCCTAGAACTTGTATAAATCATAGAAAATCCATTTTTAGTCCAAATTGAGCCATTCAAATTTCTAAAATTTTGTAATAATATTCTCTACCATTTAGTGTCTCTGTTTCGACATGAACTCTGTTAGAAAATTTATTTAACATTTAATCCTATTTTTAATCACATTAAATACTAGGAAATTCATAGCTTGAAATCTATAACTCCAAATTTAGTGATTCCAGTTCCTATGATCTCATTTTAATGTATAGATTTTTACTGTGTATTTTATTTACATGTTTGATGTGATGTTAATTTATGCTATACTATGTATGTATTGTGTTGATGCGAGTAGACGAGCAAGTCACTGTGGATTCTGAGGTTCAGCAAGTAGAGATAGCTGAGCAGGAGCTCATTGAAGGCAAGTTGTGCCCTTGATCACTTCTTTTACCCATTCATGTTCTTATTATTCATAATGATCTGCATAGGATAATTTTGCTGGGACCCAATAGGATGCCCTAGATTTTGACTATCTTTATACCTTGCTTCACCACTGGTTTTACTACTAAAAGTTTTGGGTAGTACATGCTATTGCTTTATGTGGATTTGGGTATAGAGATATTCATCACTCATTGTTATACTATTTATTGTTATCTGTTTTATTATTCCTTGTTCATGTTAAGATCATTATGTTAATGGGAACATGGAGCGACCACCCGGGAAAACAGTGCTACCACAAGGGTTTAGTGGGACGCCCTTGGCTGATTAACTAGGAAAGCTAGGGGAGGGCTACCTTACCCGAAAGGGGCAAGGGCAGTAGGGGAGTGGTCAGTGTAGGGAGGTCCCTGGTTGATTTTGCTGCGATGGCGGTCAGCCAGGAACCCTGCACTGGAGCTTCCTATAAACTGTAGCGGGTAGTCTGAAGCTAGTGGAACTTTGTAAAGGCCTCGTAGTGTTACCCTGCCTCGCCTCCTTGGTAGAGGTGTATGGGATTGGCCATCTCTTGGCAGATGGGTAACATGACTTGTGGGTAAAGATGCGCAACCTCTACAGAGTGTAAAACTAGTATACTAGCCGTGCTCACGGTCATGAGCGGCTCGGACCCTCACATGATTAATTTATGGAACTTAAACTTAATCTGTCATTTCATTGCATTTGGGATTATTTTATTATTACTTTTACTTATTATTACTATGGTTTGGTATTTACTTACACTTAGTAACTGCTAATAAAATTTTGACCAACTTATAAAAGCAATGCTCAGCTTCAGCCTTTATGTCATTGATCAGCCTTACACTTCATGAACTCCCACCTTTGGTGAGTTCATGCCACATTATTCCCCACGACTTGTTGAGCTATGATCGTATGTGAGCTCACTCTTGCTGTCTCACACCCCCCCACAGGAGAAGAACAGGAGGTTCAGGAGGAGCCTCAAGGCGAGGAGTATGATCTGATCTAGGTGGGGTTTCTCAGTCGACATTGGCGCCGACGATCCTTAGTTCGTTTTATAATTATCTTTATTTTGTAATAAGTCTTCCGCTATGTAATAAATACTCTGATGTTTTATGACATTTATCTCTATACACTCTGTTATTATATATGTTGTCTTCTTTGGCGCATGTATGAGATGCACCCGGCTTTGTCCTTTAAAACCGGGTGTTACAGAAGTGGTATCAGAGGAAATGTTGACTGTAGGACGAAACCTAGATAGAAATGGCAAAACCCTTTCCTACTTACCTTACTCTGACTCATTCTATACTTATCTCATCTTGATCTTGTCTCACCTTCTGCTGATCTACTCTGGTCATTCTTACCTTTTCTACTCTTAGACAAGATGGATTTCAAACCTTGGAATCCCTATCCCTATGACATTTTAAGAGATAGGAGGCCTAAGACAAAACAAATCAAAACTATTTTCTCTATTTAAAAATGTTGGTTGATTGTTCTGATGATCAGTGCCTGATTTGCTTCTTTGATTGATTGAAATAGTATAGATGGGCATTTTAGCATGTACCACTATAATGTATTGTATTAGCTTTAGTAGGTGACACACTAATCTACTTAGCTAATAAGTCCCCCAAAGTAACTTGATTGTAATTACTGCCTTGTCTACTGCTCTTTCTTACCTTATGTATCTAACTCAGATGGTCAATACCAGGAAAGGAAAGATTATCACGCAACAGCAAACAGAAATGAATCCTCCAAATCCTCCACCTGTTGAAACCGATCAAGTGATTGTAGCCCAAAGGCTGGTAATACAACAATTGACAGACATGGTGACCGAAATGCAAAACCAGATAAGACAAGAACGAGAGGAAATACGTCAGGCCCGTCTGGAGATACATCAAGAAATAAGGCAATCACGGTTGGAGAGACAACGACAACAACCACCATCTTCACCACCACCAGCTCCACCCAGCTACATAAACATATATATAAATTACTACTATTTGTAAGATCTACATGTTCCTTTAGTTAGTATTCGGTATGATACTATTTTAGGAGGAATAAAAAGGTCTATCTATCCCCATGTGTTGCTAATAAAATTATGCGTCATGCTGAGATTTTGGTTTGGGCATATGTGTTGGACGATATGAGAAAACCCATGAGAGTAATTACACCTAAAGGGCCTGTTGTGGCGAATCAAATGACACGTAGATTGACATTTGACCATTATGGATAGAGAATTTGGAGCTACTGCTATAACATTAGAGTCAAGCAGTATAGATCTGATCCTTGGTATGTCATGGTTAAGAAAGGCAATGGTGGGTTATACACTGCGCTAAGGGAACCGTAGAACTCACCAGTTCCAAAGGAGAAAGATTTGAAGTTGGAATTGCAGTAACTACCACCATCAGACTAGCGATATTCTTAATAGATGAGAAGTTTGTTGGTGACAACATCCGAGTGGTTAAGGATTTTTCGGAATGTCTTTCTAGAAGAGTTACCAGGGATGCCACCAGATACGGAAGTTGAGTTTGTCATAGATCTCTTACGTGGAACTGCTCCTATCTCTAAACGGCCATATAGGATGTCTGTAGAAGAGTTAAAAGAACTCAAGAAGCGGTTAACAGAGTTACAAGAGGCTGGGTACATTCGTCCAAGTTCTTCACCTTGTGGAGCGCCAGTTCAATTCATACAGAAGAAAGATGGATCGCAAGGGATGTGCGTGGATTGTAGATCCCTTAATGATGTCACTATGGAGAACAAGTGTCCATTATCCCGCATTAAGGATTTATTTAATCGGATGAGAGGTGCAAGGGTATTCTCGAAGATTGATCTCCGATCAAGATACCATCAAATGAAGATTAGGCCATCGGATATTCCCAAGACGAAATTCTCGACCCGATATGGTTTATATGAGTTTACCGTTATGTCATTTGGACCAACTAATGCACCAACCTATTTTATGGATCTGAAGAATAAGGTGCATGATCTGGACAGATTCATCGTAGTTTTCATGGACGATATTTTTATTTATTCCAAGAGTGATAGTGATCATGAGGAACATATGTGATTGGTGCTATAGAAGCTACGAGACAATCAACTCTATGCCAAGTTCAGCAAGTGCGAGTTTTGGATTGGCGAGGTGCCATTTCTTGGACATATCATTTCTAATGGAGGAATATCAGTGGATCCTGCTAAAGTCAAGGCGATAGTGGCGTGGAGAGTACCCACTACAGTTACTGAGATTCAAAGTTTCTTGGGATTAGCAGAATATTATCGGAGATTTATTGAAGGATTTTCTAAGATTGCTAAGCCTATGACCTCGCTTTTGGAGAAAGGAAGAGAATTCAAGTGGGATGAGAAGTGCCAAGAAAGCTTTGATCAATTGAAGGAGAGACTAATGTCGCCACCAGTATTGATTATGCCAGATCTACAGAAAGGATTTGACATTTATTGTGATGCATGTGGCCAAGGACTTGGATGTGTGCTCATGCAAGAAGGACATGTGATTGCCTATGCATCTCGTCAGTTGCGGAAGCATGAATTGAACTACCCCACTCATGACTTGGAATTGGCTGCCGTTGTGCATGCACTTAAGATTTGGAGACACTATATTATGGGAACTAAGTGCCAAGTATACACGGATCATAAGAGTTTGAAGTATGTATTCACTCAGAAGGATCTCAATCTTAGGCAACGCCGTTGGTTGGAGCTCATTAAGGATTATGACTTGGAGATTCACTATCACCCAGGCAAGGCGAATTTGGTTGCAGATGCCTTGAGTCAAAAGGAGCACGTTCATTCAGCTGTTGTTGCCCAGCTACCCGATGAGATTGATTAGGATTTTAGGAGACTTAACCTGGGGATAGTTGATCATACTGAAGGAGTTATTATTGATGCGGAACCTACCTTGGAGCAAGAAATCCGCAAAGGACAAATTGGTGATGCTAAAATACAAGAGATTAAGGATCTTATTACTGAAGGTCGAGGTCTAGAATTCACGGAAGATGAGCAAGGCACCGCATGGTTCACGAATCGGATATGAGTTCCGGAGATTGAAAGCCTTCGTGAGACTATATTGAAGGAAGCCCATGACTTGGATTATTCTATTCATTCTGGTAGTACCAAGATGTATCAGGATTTAAAGCAGAAGTGCTGGTGATATGGACTGGAGAGAGATATGGCTGCACATGTGGTTATGTGTGATGTGTGCCAAAGAGTTAAGACCGATCACCAAAGACTAGCTGGACTATTACACCCACCAAAGATGTCCAAGTGGAAGTAAGAAGAGATTGATATGGATTTCATTGCTGGATTGCCTCGCACCCGGAAAGGATATGATTCGATATGGGTTATTGTGGATAGACTGACCAAAGTGGCTCATTTCATTCCGGTCAAGACTACTTATAAGGGATCTCAACTAGAAGAGTCATATATGGCTCAAATTGTGTCTCTACATGGAGTACCAAAGAAGATCGTTTTGGATAAGAGGATCACAGTTTACCTCCAGATTTTGGAAAAGTTTTCATGAGAATATGGATACGAAGTTGAAATTTAGTGCAGCCTATCACCCTCAGACTGATGGACAGACTAAAAGGACTAACCAAGTATTGGAGGATATGTTGAGAGCTTGTGCCCTTCAGCATGGTGGAAGTTGGGATAAGAGTCTACCGTATGCTGAGTTCTCATATAATAATAGTTACCAGGCCAGTCTGAAGATGTCACCGTTCGAGGCTCTGTATGGCAAGAAGTGCAGGACTCCTCTATTTTGGACAAGACTAGGGGAAGACAATTCCTTGGACCTGAACTTATTCAAGAAGCAGAAGAACAAGTCCGTATAATTCGGAAGAATTGAGGGTAGCTCAGACCAGGCAAAAGAGCTACGCTGATAACAGAAGACCACTGGAGTTGAGGAAGGTGATCATGTGTACTTCAAGGTGTCACCACTTCGTGGAATGAGGAGATTTAAAGTTAAGGGCAAATTCTTCCCTCACTATAATGGACCACTCTGAGTTTTTAGGCAAGTTGTTGAGATGGCCTATCAACTCGAGCTACCTGACAATCTAACTGATGTGCATAATGTATTCCATGTGTCTCAACTTAAGAAGTGTCTCCGTGCCCCTGAGGAACAGTTACCAATGGAAGAGCTCAGTGTTCAGGGTGATTTGACTTACACGGAGTATCCGATCAAAATTCTTGACACTTTGACTAGAGTTACATGAAATAAGGTGATAAAGATGTGCAAAGTATAATGGAGTCACCACGGAGAAGATGAAGCTACTTGGGAGAGAGAAGAAGAGCTTCGCATGCATTTTCCCCACCTCTTCCCTAGTCCTTTCTAAATCTCGAGGGCGAGATTCTTGTTAAGGGGGGTAGGATTTGTAATACCCAACTTTGGAAAATAAGAGAAAGAAATAAATCTTCATGTGTGGTACCTTTTCATTCATGATAATTATTAGTAGGCATAGATAAAGTGGATAAATCCTTAATAAAATGTGCATCATGGTGGACTTTTTCTTGTTTGTGCATCAAACACAAAATTTATAATTAAGGCAAGTCTATCATTGAATTCAAAAATTAGAGCACTAAATAAAATGGGAAATTAGAGTTTGAAAATAATAAAATGGAAATGAGAAAAAGGAGAAAGGATATAGAAAAAAATATATAAATATGTGAATGAATATATTATGTTCTTACTGATATTTGAATGTAGGCATTTAACCTAGGTATGAAGTACACAAATAAGTTTGAATTTAAATGGAGATTTAAAAGTGAGAAGAAAAGAGAAAGGAAAATAAAATATAAAAAGAAAAGGAAAGAAAAAAATGGGATAAACGGCTATTGGGCCTGTTTCCTTTACCTACGGCCCATCCCCTCTTTTCTTTTCTCTTCGCGGCAGCCCAAACCGAAGCGCGCGTCATCTACATGTGGGCCCCATCCGTCATTCCCTTCACCCACCGTTTGTCGCTCTTGCCGCACGCACCTAGCTGGGAACGCTGAATCGTGTGTGTGACAGGTGGGCCCCAGTGCTCGGACTTATCTCCCCCACTCCTCCGTCTAAATCGCCGCCCCACTCGCCACCTTCTTCAACCGGATGAAGCGAACCCGTCGCCGGGATCCGCCCATGGCATGCGCGTGGATCGCGGGTCCAATCCTCCGGTCAAACTCATCCTCACCTGGGGGTGTGGCACTGTTACGGCGACCGGGAAGCTCCAACAACTCGCACGGGTTTTCCTCCCCGTCGTGCGCGCACCGTGGAATAGCCACGGGAATCCAGTCTTGGCGGTTAGAATCGGTCATGGGAGTATAAAGACCTCGACTGCCGTGATTTCTTCGTCCCCCAAAGCCACCCAAAGGTCTGCGCCACACCACCATTGCCGCCATCGTAGCTTGGGATGCGCCGCTGACGCGGACAGCCTCGGTTGGCCGCCAACCTGACCCGATAGCGTAATCCAGGGGCAGGGCCACGGGGCGAAGCTTGGCGGCTTTCTGTACCGCGCTGTGGAGATTCCGGTTGAGCTTCACCACGCGCCGCCATTGCTGCCGAGTCGACCGGCGCCACACCTCATCGTGGACCGGCGACTGTGCAACTCAAAGTTACGGTATGAAGCCACCTCGATTTCCGCCTACCTCTTCTTGACGTGTAGTACCTAGCTGGTGGGGAAGCCGACCGGTCTAATCGCGTCAATTGCTCACCGGAGATGGGCGTGTGGGCAGATCCGCACCACGTCGTGGCCAGTCATCGTCGCGCCATCTCCGCCGGGGAGTCCTCGTCCATCATGCTCGCTTCGTTCTTCTCTACGGGAAACGCTAGCCGCATCGGGTAGAATGCATGGGACCGCCACGATCGAGGGTCGCCGGCGTTTGCGCCGCCGCGGGCGCGCTCTGTGTTGCCGGGCAGCTGGTTGGGAGGAAGGAGGGATGCCGTGCGCCGTTGATCGCATGATGAACGGCTGGGATCAAACAGCGCGTAAGGTTTTGCCGTATTGGGTCATGACCGTAGATTGGAGATCCGATGGTGGGGATCGGATCTGGGCTTCATTAAATCGAGGCCGTCGATCATGGATCGAGTGGACGCGCTCGCGTGTCAGTTTGCCCCGGTCGCGACCTATTCCTGGCCTTTGGATCTGATCTGGACGGCCTAAAATCTCCCATACCCCTTCGTCGAGCACTCTTACATAAGAAACCTTGTGAAATGGTGAAATCAACCCGCCGTCCTGCGCTGTGGGGCTCTGTGTCTTAGGGATTTTTACGTCGGAACCCCTGGACTTTCCAGATATTGACGCCCAGTCAAGAGCTCATGAAAATCAAATAAATAAATTCAGAAATGGATTTTTAATATGAAAATAAACCCTAGAACTTGTATAAATCATAGAAAATCCATTTTTAGTCCAAATTGAGCCATTCAAATTTCTAAAATTTTGTAATAATATTCTCTACCATTTAGTGTCTCTGTTTTGACATGAACTCTGTTAGAAAATTTATTTAACATTTAATCCTATTTTTAATCACATTAAATACTAGGAAATTCATAGCTTGAAATCTATAACTCCAAATTTAGTGATTCCAGTTCCTATGATCTCATTTTAATGTATAGATTTTTACTGTGTATTTTATTTACATGTTTGATGTGATGTTCATTTATGCTATACTATGTATGTATTGTGTTGATGCGAGTAGACGAGCAAGTCACTGTGGATTCTGAGGTTCAGCAAGTAGAGATAGCTGAGCAGGAGCTCATTGAAGGCAAGTTGTGCCCTTGATCACTTCTTTTACCCATTCATGTTCTTATTATTCATAATGATCTGCATAGGATAATTTTGCTGGGACCCAATAGGATGCCCTAGATTTTGACTATCTTTATACCTTGCTTCACCACTGGTTTTACTACTAAAAGTTTTGGGTAGTACATGCTATTGCTTTATGTGGATTTGTGTATAGAGATATTCATCACTCATTGTTATACTATTTATTGTTATCTGTTTTATTATTCCTTGTTCATGTTAAGATCATTATGTTAATGGGAACATGGAGCGACCACCCGGGAAAACAGTGCTACCACAAGGGTTTAATGGGACGCCCTTGGCTGATTAACTAGGAAAGCTAGGGGAAGGCTACCTTACCCGAAAGGGGCAAGGGCAGTAGGGGAGTGGTCAGTGTAGGGAGGTCCCTGGTTGATTTTGCTGCGATGGCGGTCAGCCAGGAACCCTGCACTGGAGCTTCCTATAAACTGTAGCGGGTAGTCTGAAGCTAGTGGAACTTTGTAAAGGCCTCGTAGTGTTACCCTGCCTCGCCTCCTCGGTAGAGGTGTATGGGATTGGCCATCTCTTGGCAGATGGGTAACATGACTTGTGGGTAAAGAAGCGCAACCTCTGCAGAGTGTAAAACTAGTATACTAGCCGTGCTCACGGTCATGAGCGGCTCGGACCCTCACATGATTAATTTATGGAACTTAAACTTAATCTGTCATTTCATTGCATTTGGGATTATTTTATTATTACTTTTACTTATTATTACTATGGTTTGGTATTTACTTACACTTAGTAACTGCTAATAAAATTTTGACCAACTTATAAAAGCAATGCTCAGCTTCAGCCTTTATGTCATTGATCAGCCTTACACTTCATGAACTCCCACCTTTGGTTAGTTCATGCCACATTATTCCCCACGACTTGTTGAGCTATGATCGTATGTGAGCTCACTCTTGCTGTCTCACACCCCCCCCCCACAGGAGAAGAACAGGAGGTTCAGGAGGAGCCTCAAGGCGAGGAGTATGATCTGATCTAGGTGGCGTTTCTCAGTCGACATTGGCGCCGACGATCCTTAGTTCGTTTTATAATTATCTTTATTTTGTAATAAGTCTTCCGCTATGTAATAAATACTCTGATGTTTTATGACATTTATCTCTATACACTCTGTTATTATATATGTTGTCTTCTTTGGCGCATGTATGAGATGCACCCAGCTTTGTCCTTTAAAACCGGGTGTTACATTCCTGCTCCTGCTCCCTGCAGCTTTAGTGAGCCATCAAAATACATCTTCCATACTTCTGCCGTTTCTGGGTTCTCTGGTATTTGTTGTTCAGTCCATTCTGAAACGAAGTCAACCAATGCTTGAGATTTTATGGCAGTACAAGGTCGAAATTCGATGTCATGAGACCCCAGTTCACAGGCCCACTTAGCTATTCGGCCAATTGCTTCCTTGTTGTGAAGAATATCCCCTATCGGAAAGCCGGTGACTACTATGACTTTGTGATCATCAAAGTAGTGACGCAGCTTGCGGACAGTCAGAAGTACTGCATATAATAGCTTCTGCACTTGAGGATATTTTTTCTTTGATGGATCCAGAACTTCGCTGATGAAATAAACAGGATGTTGCACGGGGTAGGCATGTCCTTCTTCTGCTCGCTCGACTACCAACGCGGTGCTTACCACGTGAGTCGTGCAAGAGATATATAGCAACAGTTCTTCAGCCGGTTGGGTTGACGTGGCTCGTTGTGGTGGTTTCAGTACTGGTGGTGTTGTCAAGAATTTCTTCAGTGCATCTAGAGCTTCCTGTGCCTCTGAAGTCCATTGAAACTTATCCACCTTTTTGAGCAGCTTGTAAAATGGTAGACCTTTCTCCCCCAGCCTGGATATAAATCTGCTCAGAGCCGCCATACATCCAGTAAGTCGCTGAACCTTCTTCTGTGATCGAGGTGCTTCCATCTTCATGATGGCTTCAATCTTATCTGGATTAGCCTCAATTCCCCGGTTGCTGACAATAAACCCGAGTAACTTTCCTGCCGGTACCCCAAAAACACATTTCTTGGGATTAAGCTTCCATCTATACCGCCTCAGACTGTTGAAAACCAGTTGTAAGTCTTCGATGAAGTTTTCTGAGTTCTCTATTTTGATAACCACATCATCCATGTAGGCCTCCACACACTTGCCCCAGTGATCGGCTAAGCATGTTTGGATGGCTCTCTGGTAGGTTGCTCCAGCGTTTTTGAGGTCAAACGGCATGGAGGTATAACAGAAAGCACCAAATGGAGTAATGAATGCTGTTTTTTCTTCATCTTCCTTTGCCAAACTAATCTGGTGGTATCCGGAATAGCAATCCAGGAAAGATAGCATGGAACACCCAGCGGTGGAGTCCACCACCTGATCTATCCTTGGGAGCCCGAAGGGATCCTTCGGACAGTGTTTGTTGAGATCAGTATAATCAACACACATGCGCCAATCCACTTTATTCTTTTTGAGTACAAGAACAGGGTTGGCTAACCACTCGGGATGTAACACTTCTCTAATGAACCCGGCCGCGACCAAGCGGGCCAGCTCAGCACGAATGGCCTCTCTCTTGTCGGGCGTGAAACGTCGTAGCTTTTGCCGAATCGGCCTTGCCTGGGGGTAGACCTTCAATTTGTGCTCGGCCAGTTCTCTTGGGACTCCCGACATATCCGCAGGTTGCCATGCGAATACATCTCGGTTATCTTGTAGAAACTGGACGAGCGCGCTTTCCTATTTGTCGTCCAAGCTGGAGCTGATGATGGCAGTCTTGCGTTCATCAGCGAACCCCAGGTTGATCCTCTTAGTTTCTTCAGTCGGCCGCATAGAAGTCACGGCCTGAGCTTCGTTCGCCGGTACTGCGAGGTCCTCTTCAGGCTTAGAGTTCGCCAGTGTCGAAGAAACCGCCGACGGCTTGGTGGTGAGGGCTGCTTGGATGGCCACTCGGAAACACTCTGCGGTGCCTTGGAAGTCGGCGCGCACAGTTATGATTCCTTGCGGCCCTGGCATCTTCAGTATCATGTTCGTGTAATGAGGGATGGCCATGAATTTGGCCAGTCCCGGCCTCCCGATGATGGCGTTGTACCCGCAGTCGAAGTTCGCCACTTCAAACCTCAGGAATTCGGTTCTGTAGTTCTCCGGAGTTCCGAAGGTGACTGGCATGTAGATGTGGCCCAGCGGGTATTCCCCTTCCGTCGGCACGATGCCGAAGAAAGGGGTGTCCGACTCGTGGAGCTCTTTGAGGTGAACTCCCAAGCCTTGGAGTGTCCGGGGGAAGGTAACGTTGATGCTGCTCCCCCCGTCCACTAACACCTTCTTCACCCGGCTCTCTCGGATCACCGGATCGACGAGAAGCGGGTATTTGCCCGGATGGTCGAAGTTGAGTCATTGATCCGCCCGAGTGAAGGTGATCGGGTGCTCCGACCACCGGTATGGGGCGGGAGGGCCGGTGGTCGCCACCTGTATCTGGCGATCGTTGAGCTTTTGCTGTCTTTTGTTCTCCTGCGATCCGTGTCCGCCGAAGATGACGTTGACCTCCCTGTCAACGCGTGGGAAAGCTCCTCCTCCTCCTCCCTCCTCCTGCTGATGGAGTTGTCGTGGCTCATCTGGTCCTCCCCTCGGCGGAGGAGGAGGTAGAGGTTGGAAGGGTCGGCCGTGTCCACAGAATGCTTGAAGTCCCGGCAATTACGAAGAGTGTGGCGCATGTCCTTGTGGTACGGGCACTGGGCGTCGAGGATGTCGTCCAGCGTGCGTTCGCCTCCACGAGGTCCTCCTCGGGTGTGAGAGGCAGGTGGTTCGGCGGCGTGTACTTCTTCGCGAGGCCTCTTCTCCCATCGTTTGTCGGGTTGCTGGTTCGCGTCGCGTCGTGGTGCTGCCGGTGCGGGCTTTGCTCCTCCGATGAGGTCCTGGGCCTGCTCGTCAGCGGTGATGTAGAGGTCGGCTTCCCGGAACAGCTCCTCGGAGGTAGTCGGTGCCTTCTGTAGTATGGCTCGGACGAAAGCCGAGTCATTGGATCCTCTATAGAAATCCTCGACCACGGCCGCCTCCGTGACCTCGGGGATACGATTTCTCATGGTCTGAAACCTTTTGAGGTACGACCGGAGAGTCTCGTCCCCCCGGCGCTTGATGGATTTGAGGTCCCACGGTTGCGCCGGCTTGTCGGAGAGGGACTGGAAGTTGGCAGTGAAGCGTCGACTGAAGTCGCCCCAGTCGTCGATGCAGTGTCGGGGTAGATGTCGCAGCCATTGCAGCGCGTCTTGCCCAAGGACAATGGGTAAGTACGCGGTCATCACGTCTTCGGATGCCCCGGCAGCTCGAGCAGCGGTGGTGTAGACGGCTAGCCAACCCCCCGGATCCTGCTTAGGTTCATATTTGTCGACATTGGATACCTTGAAGTTGGGAGGCCACTGGATGGCCCTAAGGCGTGGAGTAAGAGCAGACACTCCGCACGTGTCCTCCTGTCGTAGCGACGATGTCTGTCCCGGGGAGGGGAGTTGTGATTGTGGTTCCTCGACCATCCCCGGGTGGTACCGCTAGTTGAGGCCGTTGCCGACTCAGTTCTGGTGGCCTGGCTCTGAGTCGGGATGCCATGATCCCTGTCGTACTCCTCCCGGCGGCGAATCTCGTTCTCATGCCGCCGTTCGCGCGAAGCATTGATGGAGCTTCGTGCGTCTCGGCGACTGTTGATGGCGTGTCGTAGATCATTCGGCGGGTGAGCAAGCGGTAGAAGATGGTTGGCCGCCTGGGTGAATAGTCGTCGGTAGCCCTAAGCGTCAGGAGTCCGAGGAAGTCCTTCAGCTATCCGAGCCAGTACCCCTCCGACTTCGCTCGGCGTGTTCATAGCTCGGGCGAAGTCAGGATTCAGGTTGCGCCCGAAGAATGGATTCTCCCGGCGTTGCCTTGCATCTTGCTCGGCTTGTTCCTGAGCCCATCGGCGATCACGTCGTCGGGAGTTCCTTCGTTCTCTGAAGACGCGTTCTTCCGGAGTCTCTCCTATCTCCGAGACCTCGTCTCGCGAGACAGGCTGCTCTGGATCCTGTTCTCCGGCCGCGTGATGTCGTCGAATGTTCCTGCGCCGGTTCCTCCGTCGACGGGATTCTCGTTGAGGCGGTTCTTCTCCGGGTGCGGTCGGCTCGTCGTCGGAGACGGTAGGCGACTCCACTCTCCCGATGAAGAGGACGTCGGGGTAGAATGGTTCTGTCGTCGCGGCGACTTTCTTTCCGTTCTCCTTTGAGGGCGGAGGAACGGAAAGAACGACTTGCTTCCCCTTGGTCTCCTTCTTCCTCGCGATCTTTGTCCATTCTTTTGTCGGGGAAGTAGACAGTGGAGTTCTCCGGGTCAGCGGGCCCTTGGTTCCCGATTTTTTGGAGACGATCTTTTTCCGAAGAGCTGGAGGTTGCGCTTCTCCGGCATTTTCGGAGTTTGTTGGTGGAGACTTCTTTTCCGGCGGATCCGCAATGCGGTGTAGAGTTCCTTCTCCATCCGCTACGGATGAGATTGTTCCGAAGCAGAATACGGATCAGGGACGCAGGGTGATCTTGCTGTAGAAGGTGACGGCCATTGAGCTAGCTTGGATCGTCGACACACCCCCTACCTGGCGCGCCAGCTGTCGGTGTTTTGGGTCCGACCGCACACCCAGGGTTGCCCCTCAAGGTGTTTTTAGGAGTAGGACGGTGTCGACAACTGTAGCAAAATGGTTCGTGCCGATTGCACGAGGGACAGTGGACAAGATTTACAGGTTCGGGCCGCTTAGAGACGCGTAACACCCTACGTCCTGGTGAGTATGCTTGGTGGGCAATATTACAAGAGAGCTCTCTGAATTGAGAATGCCGAGAGTTGAAGTCGGTGGCTAAGTAGTAGGATCGATTGTTCTGAAGGGGTGCCCCCTAGGCCTTATATATTCGACCGTGAGGCAATACATATGGATATGATAACAACGAGTAGCTAAAAGATAGTGAACCTCTTGAGTTTATCTCCGCGTAACCCTCGCCGACTTATCCTCGCATGGCTCCGTTGCATGGGGGCTCCAGCGCGGGAAAGTCGGATCTCTGTTGTGGTCACTCGCTCGACGTCATGGGTCGTCCGGGTTTACATCAATCCGGCCTCATGTCGATCTGCTCTGCTGGTTGTCTCTCCCCAGGCCCACGAAAGAATGACCTTATGATTTATTGGGCCCTTGGGCCTTTCACGAGGTCTTTTACTCTTTAGTGGACCCGGGGGATATCTATCCCCCACAGCCACCTCGTCTTCAGCAGCCTCGAGCGCCGTCTAGGTAGTGGCCAGTCTCTCCCGAAGATCTGAAGAAGTCTGCGATGAGAGCATTAGGATCCCCCCTAGCAGAAGGACATCTCGAAGTCTTATCTCTGCCTCATCAAAATCACCTGGCTGCTCAAAGAAGAATATGAGACAAGCACAATCTTAAGAATCTAGAGATAGAGGAAGAATGAACCCGTACCCTGAATCGATCATCTCTTGCCCTAGAGGACGGATGTAAGGCCCAAAATTTGTATAGAAAAAAATAATAATAATAAAATAAGTATATGAAGGAATAAAATAGAAAATTCAGTGATCTCAAATTATACTTGAATGTTGAAAATTGTGAACTGAATTTTGGAAACCATGAATTATTTTAGAAGAGTAATAGAAAAGCTTTCTATTCAACTAAATGATTATGCATTTCACTAAATGATGCACCATAAGCATTTACTTACATGAATTTTAATTTTGAAGTAACTTTAAACTCATGTCCCATAATCAAAATACCATTTTCCTAAAAAGAAAGGAACCATATGAGTGTGTCTCATATTTCAAACATTTATCAAGCAAATAAATTAATTAAAATAAACATATGTCTATTGCATCATAATTGTTTTTGAGTATGTATTAAAAATGTGAATTCCTAAACTTTATCTTAGATTGAAATTTGAATTTTGTAAGTCAAAAAGGAATGATATGGGAATATAATAATGAGATGAGAATTGGGATTTAACCCAAAGGTACAATTTTGGAATTAAGAAAGAGAACAGAGAAAATATTATGTGGATAAAAATAAGAATATAAAGATATACTATTCTTACACAAGGGAAATGAATTTGTGCATTTGATTTAAAAGTGAAACCCATAACAAGATTCAAATTCAAACTTGAGATTCAAATGAAATAGAAAGTAGAAAATAAAAAAAAGAATAAAAGAAGCCAAATCCAGAATGGGTTGATTCCTCATTCCACGGCCCAACTTAGCTTCCCTCCCGCACGGCCCATGGCGCTCACAACCTCTTCCACGCGTGGCTAACCGGTGGGGCCGCTCTGTCGTAACCCTCTGGTCACGCACGAACACTGCCTTGTGGGGCCCATTGAACAGACCCATCCTCCTCCGTGGACTTGGAACAACCAGGCGCGACGCTTGCGGAGCTCAACCAACTCCCCGTGGGCGTCGGACTCCGGGCGAATTGGCCGCGGCCATTGTGCCTTAACCTTGGACTATAAATAACTAGCTAGCGGACATAGGGGACCTCGCCAGCTGACCAATCCTCATCGCCGCCGCACTCGGAGAGAAGGAGGGGAGTTTGAGTTCGCCGTCGGCATAATCACGCCATACCATTGTTGAGACCCTCAACGGAAAAACACTGGGGAGGTCAACGGTACGCGCCCTGGTGTGGCAGCTTCATCTGGCGGGGGGGGGGGAGACCGGAGTCCAAGGGGAGCTCACTAGTGCGTGGGAGGCGCGGCGCAGCCGCATCATCGTGTGGACCTAGGTGCACGCCGTCCTCCTTCAGTGAGAAACCACTCCGACCCCCATTATCATCCACGCAAAGTATATACCCGAGTATTTTAGAGATCGTCGCGTCGTGATTGGGGAATTTAATTACCGGAGTTCTCCCTCTGTCGCACAAACCACACCACGCTATGATTAGCATCACCACCACCCCAATGGCCGGTAGGAACTATCTCTGCATGTTCGCCATCCTCCCCTCTAAGTTTAGTGCCGATCAATTTCATGGTTGGGTCGGTTAGGCGTCGGATCGTGTGGCCACCGGCGAAGCTCCGCCGTGGGAAGGCTTGGTGGCGTAGCCCTGTTCCGGCCGGGTGGAGACGATGGGTTTCGGACTGTCGATCTCGCAGGGACGGTTCGGATTAGAAGCAAGCCTAATCCCTGGCGCTCTAAATCATGGACGTTAGATCGACTATTTGCGGCTGGGATTAGATCCTAGGATAACGGTTCGACAACATGACCAGATCCCTCGGATCTAGATCTGGTGGTCCAGGGTTTTATGTGTAGCGTCGCTGCGCGCATTATGCAAACGAGACCCTGGGGTTTCCTAAATCTAACCCGCAATCCACTAGGACTCAAAAACAGCAACGAATAGGTCCTTTTTCTTTCAGTTAAGCCCCTATGCTATTAAGGAATATTGCGCTCGGTCCAGATATTCAGAAAATCAAATAAATTCATTTGGAAAATACTGTTTAGAATAGAAATAAATGCTAGAATTTGTTTAACTCATAGAAAATCCATTCTAGCTCCAAATTAATTCATTCTAGTTCCTATAATTTTGTAATATTATGGTTTATCATCTAGTACCATTGTTTTCACATGAAAGTCACATTAAAATTTATATCTTATTTAATCTTGTACAAAACACATAAAATCATTAGAAATTCATAACTTAAAAACTATGATTCCGATTTGATCCGTTCAAGTTGTGTTAGTCTCATACGAATATTTACTATGCAATAAAAACATTTATTATACCATGTCTCATTATTTTATAATTAGATCTGTATTTAACTGATGTTGGTTAGTCTGGTTAAACTTCTTATCATTATAGACTAATAGAATATGATCTATGGTCAATTTATAACTTAGATTAAAGTTGAGATAATTATTTATAGAATAACCTCTTATATGATTTATATTAACCAATTTATAATATAGTTTAACATTTTAATCACATAAACCCTCTATAAAATCATAACTCCTTAACCGTAACTCCGATTTTAGTGGTTCTCATTCCCACAATCTCGTAGCAACGCGTAGATCATTATTATGCAGTATGTTCTTATGTTTAGTGTGATATTAATTTTGTCTATACCATGTCTGTTTGTATTGCTACGACTAGCAGTGCGGTCACGAGGATCTAAAGAATCACCCTGGTAATTGGAATCTCAAGTGCTAGGCAAGTTGTGCCCTTGACCACTTTTATTACCCAATAATGTTCTTTATTATCACTATTCAATGCATAGGTTTAATTTTGATGGGACCCAATAGGTCACCCTAGTCTGATTATCTTTTGCCTTGTTTACCCCTGAATCACTTGGGTAGTTTTGCTATCGCTTTATATGATTTTGGGTTAATAGTTCATTATATCCATGTTCCAATTATTCTGTTATGTTATTTATGTTCATTTCAAGATCATTAATTTTAATTGGAACATGGAGCTTAACTTGAGAAACACGTGCCACCACAAGGGTAGAATGGGACGCCCTTGGCTAACTAATTAGGAAAGCTAGTGGAAGACTACCTTACCCAAAAGGGGCAAGGGCAGTAGGGGAGTTGCATGCAAGGAGGTTCTCAGGTTGACCTTGCTGCGATGGCGGTCAGACGAGGGATTCTTGCAAGTACTCTTCCTATAAACTGTAGCGGGTTTTTGGAAGCTAGTGGAACTTTGTAAAGGCCTCGTAGTGGATCCCTAGCCATTCACCTCGGTAGTGTCTAAGGGCCTTGCAAACCATGGCGACATGGGATACACGACTTGTGGGTACAGCGTACAACCTCTGCAGAGTGTAAAACTGGTATACTAGCCGAATTCACGGTCATGAGCAGCTCAGGACTCTCGCATGATTAATTTATGGAATTTAAATTCAATTTGTCATTTGCATTTGCATGGGATTATTTATTAATTTTGTTATATTGTTCTTATTATGGTTTGGTATTCACTTACATTTAGTAACTGCTAATAAAATTTTGACCAATTTATAAAAGCAATAACCAGCTTGAACCTTTATTTTGTTGATCAGCCTTACACTTCACATGAACTCTGACCTTTGGTGAGTTCATGCACATTATTCCCCACAACTTGTTGAGCTATGATCCTGTGTGAGCTCACCCTTGCTGTCTCACACCCCACAGGAGAAGAACGAGTGGTTCAAGAGGAGCCACGCATTGAAGAGTTCGATTTGATCTTGGTGGCGTCTCCTAGTTGACTTTCTAGCGCCAAGGATGGACTTTAGTTTGATCTATATTTATCGTTTATTTTGTAAGACTTCCTCTATGTAATAAGTACTCTGATGATACTATGACATTTATCTCTATACACTCTGTTATTATATATGTTGTCTTCTTTGGCGCATGTATGAGATGCACCCGGCTTTGTCCCTTAAACCCGGGTGTGACAGAAGTGGTATCAGAGGAAATGTTGACTATAGGACGAAACCTAGATAGAAATGGACAAGCCCTTACCTTACTCTGATTCTTTTCTAAACTTATCTTAATCTTTTCTCATCTATTTCCGCTTTACTCTGATTACTGTTACCTTTTTTCCTTCTAAAGACAAATGTGAATTTCACACATTGAAATCCCGTGCCTAAAGTGTCCTTTAGGAATAGGAGACCTACTCTTAGGAACAAAAACAAACTATTTTTATAGGTATATATACGCTTGAGTGCTTGTTCTTATGATACTTGTTTGATTTGGATCTTTGATTGAGTGTGATGAGTTGTGGAGTAATGTCCACAATTACATCTTCTTATACATATAGACATAAATAGAATTCATAAGATAACTAAACCACTTAGTTTATCCTTCATTAAAGTATATCTATTTTATCCCTCTTATCTTAAGAGACTCTCTCTTATTTTAATAGATCCATCTTATCTTAAAAGATTCTCTCTTATCTTAATAGGTCCATCTTATCCCAAAAAGATTCTATTCTATCCTAATAGATCTAACTAATCTCAAAGATTCTATCTTATTCTTAGAGACTCATCTTGTCCTAATAAGCGTACTTATCCCCACCACTTTGCTTATCTCATAATAGAGTAAGCAACATGATCTATTCTAAAATAAATAAAGTAGATCTTATCTAGTCTAATCGGATTACACTGATTCAATTCTGATCCCATCTAATCTGATCAGATCTACTCTAATGGACAAACATGTTAGATAATATTGGTAAAATAAGATTGGTTCCTACTCTTATAAATATGCAACTACCTTAACCACCCGATAGTTGCATAACCCCTCTGTTTTAACCGACAGAGATTCTTACCTACCTACACCATATAATCCCTCCTATCTCAAAAGATTCTAGCATATCCTAATAATATGTTATCCTACCCTGGTAGATTTATCTAACTTAAACTATGTTTAATCTAGTTATATCCAATCTAATCTAGGCCCTACCTAATCTAATATGGTCTAATCTATGTTACAAGTATTAACTAAACCATATTCATATAAATGGGTTTTAAACCTAAATTGTGCCCTGGACCAACTTGTCCATGAAACCATGACCTAGCCTATGTTATAGGTTGCCCAACTCATTTATCCCAAAAGCAAGGTAAAACTTTGTTTACTCTACCTACCCCATGTGCCCTCAGTTGTTATCCCAACTAGGATAATGGCATCTAACACCACGATCGATGATCCCTAGACCAGACCCAAGAAGAAGGTTAACCTCGACAATAAAAGATATGAGTAGAAACAGATCTTCAGATGAATCAAGATCCACCACCCAGAATAAAAGTCTTCCTCACCTAACTTTTTTCCACTCCAAATCTTCTCTACACTCACCCAATAGCTAAAAGCCTGTTGTACCCTGGTTCCTATGCCACACCTGCTAATAGCATGAAGAATTTTAGGTGTATGAAAGAAAAATACTAATTGGAAGTTTCACTTAGAAAATATATATATATATATACACACTAGTTTTTCATAAAGATAAAGTTAGCTTAATATGCTTAATTAAATGATATCCTTAAATGGGATTATAGAATCTAATGTGATCTAAGCTATTATGACATAATCTAATGTGGTCTACTTAAACAGATTAGTGATACTGGTAGAAGAGATTAAACCCTACTAGCCAGGTGTTAACTTAACTTAGCACATTAGACCAACTCAACCATGAGCATAAGAGTTAACCCAACCTTAGAGTCATGATGGATTGTATAATCTGTCTATCCTCACCTAACATCAAACAAACTTTTAACCTACATCATGTAGACTATCTCATCTTGACAAAATTTTATCCTACCTTTGGATATTCACCTTATATGACTAGTTACCCCAATCTGGACATAGAACAAAGATTAAGCCCTACTAAATAATCTTCAGATCATAACCAACTACTAGCCTATTCATTCTGCTTACCAAATACTTTTCATTGCAAGACTATCCTACCATATGCTTCTAACTCTCATGGCCAATACCAGGAAGGGAAGATTATCAAGCAATAGCAAACAGTCTAATCTAGGCCCTACCTAATCTAATATGGTCTAATCTATGTTACAAGTATTAACTAAACCATATTCATATAAATGGGTTTTAAACCTAAATTGTGCCCTGGACCAACTTGTCCATGAAACCATGACCTAGCCTATGTTATAGGTTGCCCAACTCATTTATCCCAAAAGCAAGGTAAAACTTTGTTTACTCTACCTACCCCATGTGCCCTCAGTTGTTATCCCAACTAGGATAATGGCATCTAACACCACGATCGATGATCCCTAGACCAGACCCAAGAAGAAGGTTAACCTCGACAATAAAAGATATGTGTAGAAACAGATCTTCAGATGAATCAAGATCCACCACCCAGAATAAAAGTCTTCCTCACCTAACTTTTTTCCACTCCAAATCTTCTCTACACTCACCCAATAGCTAAAAGCCTGTTGTACCCTGGTTTCTATGCCACACCTGCTAATAGCATGAAGAATTTTAGGTGTATGAAAGAAAAATACTAATTGGAAGTTTCACTTAGAAAATATATATATATATATACACACTAGTTTTTCATAAAGATAAAGTTAGCTTAATATGCTTAATTAAATGATATCCTTAAATGGGATTATAGAATCTAATGTGATCTAAGCTATTATGACATAATCTAATGTGGTCTACTTAAACAGATTAGTGATACTGGTAGAAGAGATTAAACCCTACTAGCCAGGTGTTAACTTAACTTAGCACATTAGACCAACTCAACCATGAGCATAAGAGTTAACCCAACCTTAGAGTCATGATGGATTGTATAATCTGTCTATCCTCACCTAACATCAAACAAACTTTTAACCTACATCATGTAGACTATCTCATCTTGACAAAATTTTATCCTACCTTTGGATATTCACCTTATATGACTAGTTACCCCAATCTGGACATAGAACAAAGATTAAGCCCTACTAAATAATCTTCAGATCATAACCAACTACTAGCCTATTCATTCTGCTTACCAAATACTTTTCATTGCAAGACTATCCTACCATATGCTTCTAACTCTCATGGCCAATACCAGGAAGGGAAGATTATCAAGCAATAGCAAACAGAAATGAATCATCCAAATCCCCCACCGGTTGGAATCGAGCAAGTGGTTGCTACCCAAATGATGGTAATACAACAAATGGCAAACATGGTTACCGAATTGCAAAATCAGACAAGACAAGAATGCAAAGAAATACGTCAGGACCGGCTGGAGATACGTCAAGAAATAAGGCAAGCACGGTTGGAGAGACAACAACAACAACAACCACTACCTCCACCAAGCTACATAAATATATATATCTACTACTATTTGTAAGATCTAAGTGCTACTTTAGTTAGAAAGTTGGTATGATACTATTTTAGGAGGAATAATAAGGTCTCATTGACTCCATGTGTTGCTAATAAATTATGCATCAAGCTGAGATTTTGTTTGTGCATATGTTTTGAGATAATATGGTTATACACCCTTTTCTTAAAAATCTCGAGGATGAGATTTCTGTTAAGGGGGTAGGATTTGTAAGGATCCCTCGGATCTAGATCTGGCGGTCCAGGGTTTTCTGTGTTGCGTCGCTGCGCGCATTGTGCAAAAGAGACCCTGGGGTTTCCTAAATCTAACCCGCAATACACTAGGACTCAAAAACAGCAACGGAGGTCCTTTTTCTTTCAGTTAAGCCCCTGTGCTATTAAAGAATAATGCGCTCAATCCAGATATTCAGAAAATCAAATAAATTCATTTGGAAAATATTGTTTAGAATAAAAATAAATGCTAGAATTAGTTTAACTCATAGAAAATCCATTCTAGCTCCAAATTAATTCATTCTAGTTCCTATAATTTTGTAATATTATGATTTATCATCTAGTACCACTGTTTTCACATGAAAGTCATATTAAAATTTATATCTTATTTAATCTTGTACAAAACACATAAAATCATTAAAAATTCATAACTTAAAATCTATGATTCCGATTTGATCCGTTCAAGTTGCGTTAGTCTCGTACGAATATTTACTATGCAATAACAACATTTATTATACCATGTCTCATTATTTTATAATTAGATCTGTATTTAATTGATGTTGGTTAGTCTGCTTAAACTGCTTATCATTATAGACTTGTGATACCCGGTTTCCAAATAAGAGAAGTTGGAGTTTATTCTTTCTGTGTTTTGTTTTGTTTCTCTTTCGGGTAGTGCGCTTTAGGGATTTGGAAGTTTGGGAAGCATTCACCAGTATAACAGTAGAATGGTTGGTCGGGAGCTGTCGTGCAAGCGAGTTGGGCCGTTGATCTCAATCCGGCCCACTAGCCTTCCCCTAACCCTAGACGCCCCCCTTTCCCCCTTGGGATTGCAGCCGCCCCTTCCCCTCCCCTTTCCCTTGGACGTCACCCCCTCCCCTCTCCCATCTTCTTCCTCCTCAAACCCTTGCAGCCATCACCACCCAAAACCCTAGCCGCCCCCCATTCCCCTCCCCTCTCCAAGGTGCAGCCCTCCCGCGTGGTTCTCCGTCGTGTGGCTGCGATCTCAATTGGAGTTTGGAGGGAGGAAGAAGGAAGGAGGAAGGGAAGAACCCAAGGTAAATTTGTGATTAACTTTTGTTGTTTTTGTGCTGCAATCAATTTGATTATGTGTTTATCTATGCGAATCGGTAGAGGTGCTGTCTAGAAATTTTGTGGGTGGGCGAACAACAGTAGTTCTAGTGATTTCTGGGAATTTTTGTGGGTTAATTAGTGGGAATCAGTGGGAGAATCATGTAAAGCTTTGTCATACCTTTCCAACGAGTACTTATGCGCTAGATTCGGAGTTATAATTTAGGAGATATCGTTGTTTGAATCCGGGTATGTTGCTGTCCAAAAAACAGATTTTTAGGTGGGCGAACAGCAGTAGTATTAGCAGTTTCTGGGAATTTTTCGTGGGTAATTAATGATAACCAGTATGAGAATCATGTAGGGCCTTGTCTTATCTTTCCAATGAGTACTTATGCGCTCGATTTAGAATTATATTTTAAAAGATATCGCTGTTTGAATCCAGGTATGTCGCTGCCCAAAAGAAAAAAACAGATTACAGGGTTTATCTTGTGGACTGTTTTGGGCTAATTAGATGTTGGAATTTAATTATAAATTCCAAACAAAACTTGTAGGGAATTTTTTGTAGATGCCTCTGGAGTTTTTGTTTGTTACCACTGCTGTCATAATTTTAAAGTTATAAAATTATTAAGCAGCGCCGCTACAGTTGGGTGGGTGTGAGGAGAGTTGTTACCCGCTACGGGGTTTGAGATTGTGCGTAGGTGCGACGTCATTTATGAGCCTTATTATGTGAATTTGGTGCACTAAGTTGTGTGTCAAAAATAGGTGGTGGACTTCCGGATCGTACTTAGGGATTTGCCCAAACTTCCAGTGAAGGCAAGTAAAACAGTGATGGTTATTCCGTCTGTCGATTGAAGAGTCTTATACTTGATTATGTTTGTGCTATATATGTTCGTAAATCATATTCCTAATTGGGTACCATCGTTTGAAGATATTCATGTTTTATTGATTACATATGTTGAGGTTGTGGTTTGATCATGTTACCCATGTGGTTTATTATGTGGAATGGGTGGAAGTATATGTCTAGCACATTTTATTTGGGAAGAACTCATGTTGTTGACATGCATAATGCATTCATCATCCATTGCATGGAAGTTTTGTCGTGATCTTATGGTCCGATCGTACCGGTACAATGAGCATCATATGTTACCCGAGAAGGGGTATGATGCAGCTTCATATTCTTAGAGGTATGAAGGCAGAAGTTATTACTGCATCTGTAGCCATGTGCATTCATAGAAGAAGTGTGGAACCTATTATGTGGATGTGGATAGTGTGGATCTTTACATTGTGATTCATATTGGCATTAAGTAATTGGTTACTTGCTTACTTGTTGCAAATTAATATTCAAGAAGGAAGTTATGAACTACATGGTTGTTTAAGCACGGTTGGTTTACATTGTCCAATTGTTGTTTGCTCTTTTTACTTGCTGAGATGTGTCATCTCACTCTTGCATTGTCTGATGCAGGCACCTGATCCTTGCTTTGGGAAAGAAGGGATGTAGCAGCACGACCACTACACCTTTAAATAAAGGAACCACTACTTAATAAAGATGTTAAACAGGGAGGGTCAAGTCTAGGGAATTATTATGTTCTAGCCTTTCATGGTAGTTAAGCTGATTTTGGGGTAGGCTGAGTTAACTATCTTTTATTTGGTCATGAATGTTCATTACTACCTTTGCATTTTGATTATACTACGTGAATTCTCTTTCTTTCATATCCTGTATAAACTCTGTGTTCCCCTCATTATGCTTCTTTCAGGGGAGGTGCTGCCGGAGTTTGCAATACTTTCTTTCTCTATTTCTTTTTTTGTGTTGCATAAGTTTTGTGGGAAGGGTATTTGGGGTCATTCATTGTGTGGAATAAGTGGGGTGTTACAAGACTACTAGAATATTATCTATGGTCAATTTATAACTTAGATTGAAGTTGAGATAATTATTTATAGAATAACCTCTTATATAATTTATATTAACCAATTTATAATATAGTTTAACATTCTAATCACATAAAGCCTCTATAAAATCATAACTCCTTAACCGTAACTCCGATTTTAGTGGTTCTCGTTCCCACGATCTCGTAGCAACGCGTAGATCATTATTATGCAGTCTGTTATTATGTTTGGTGTGATGTTAATTTGGTCTATACCATGTCTATTTGTATTGCTATAGCTAGTAGTGCGGTCACGAGGATCTGAAGAATCACCCTGGTAACTAGAATCTCAAGTGCTAGGAAAGTTGTGCCCTTGACCACTTTTATTACCCAATAATATTCTTTATTATCACTATTCAATGCATAGGTAAAATTTTGATGGGACCCAATAGGTCACCCTAGTCTGATTATCTTTGACCTTGTTTACCCCTGAATCACTTGGGTAGTTTTGCTATGGCTTTATATGGTTTTGGGTTAATATTTCATTATATCCATGTTCCAATTATTCTGTTATGTTATTTATGTTCTTGTCAAGATCATTAATTTTAATTGGAACATGGAGCTTAACTTGAGAAACACGTGCCACCACAAGGGTGGAATGGGACGCCCTTGGCTAACTAATTATGAAAGCTAGTAGAAGACTACCTTACCCGAAAGGGGCAAGGGCAGTAGGGGAGTTGCATGCAAGGAGGTTCTCGGGTTGATTTTGCTGCGATGGCGGTCAGACAGGGGATTCTTGCAAGTGCTCTTCCCATAAACTGTAGCAGGTTTTCGGAAGATAGTGGAACTTTGTAAAGGCCTCGTAGTGGATCCCTAGCCATTCACCTCGGTAGTGTCTAAGGGCCTTGCAAACCCTGGCGACATGAGATACACGACTTGTGGGTACAGGGTACAACCTCTACAGAGTGTAAAACTGGTATACTAGCCGAGCTCACGGTCATGAGCAGCTCAGGACTCTCGCATCATTAATTTATGGAATTTAAATTCAATTTGTCATTTGCATTTATTAATTTTTTTCTATTATTCTTATTATGGTTTGGTATTCACTTACATTTAGTAACTGCTAATAAAATTTTGACCAACATATAAAAGCAATGCCCAGCTTCAGCCTTTATTTTGTTGATCAGCCTTACACTTCACATGAACTCCCACCTTTGGTGAGTTCATGCACATTATTCCCCACAACTTGTTGAGCTATGATCCTGTGTGAGCTCACCCTTGCTGTCTCACACCCCCTCACATAGAAGAACAGGTGGTTCAAGAGGAACAACTCATCGAGGAGTTCAATTTGATCTAGGTGGCATCTCTCAGTTGACTTTCTGGCGCCAAGGATGGACTTTAGTTCGATCTATATTTATCGTTTATTTTGTAAGACTTCCGCTATGTAATAAGTACTCTGATGATATTATGACATTTATCTCTATACACTCTGTTATTATATATGTTGTCTTCTTTGGCGCATGTATGAGATGCACCCGGCTTTGTCCCTTAAACCCTGGTGTGACAACGGAGCACCGGGGGCACTCTTCCGTTGAATGCTTGCCTAAATGAAGAAAGTAAAGGCAAGGCACGATGAAAACACTACAGGGAGGGATCATTTATAGAAAGGCACGAGGCATGATGAAGCAACGCATGAACCAAGCGCCACGTATGGAAGGAGGCGACGGTTTGGTGGCATTTTCGAGAAAACTATGGAAGTTTGCGAAGAAAGGACAGGACACCGCCTAGCCCTTGATCAGCCCACGCAAGGAGACACTCACCTCGGGGGCTTGGGGTCTACTGTTCGAGATATGACCCAGTGTATGGGGCCGGCCAGTCAGAGAGTGCGCTAGGAAAATGTAACACCCCGGATCCACAAACACCCCGACATGCTACTGGACTTCACTACCAACAGCCGAACACTAAGCAAAACAAAATTTGGCAGCGTATCCTTTGTAATTATAAGCATCAAAGAAGCAAAAGAGATATATCAATACAAAATGAATCATACTAGTATGATATAATTCTCATCAAGGACAATTAACCACGAATGAACCAGCTTATGCCTACATCATACTCCAAAGTATGAACCTCAAAAGTCAATAACCCAAGCTAATTATTTGGTTCCTTAAACAATGTGTGCAACGTGCCGCTACTTCCCAGTCCCCTTGATAAGCATCAAGCACCTGCATTGAGTAATGCAAGAGTGAGATGAAACATCTCAGCAAGAAAATTGTTTTGACGAGATATTTAAACCACAAGATGAATTAATCAACATTTTACAAGAATCACAATTAAGATCAGAAAATACTTGTAGATATAGAACTCAATAGTCCCAATATAAACAATACCATCTCATTTCCTCGAACAACCACAATAGTTTGTATAACTGAAAGTCGCCTAGAGGGGGGGGGGTGGATAGGCGAAACCTGAAAATTATAACTTTATACCCCAACTAGATCCCTTGATGAGTGGTTAGAACAAGATGCACAATTATCGGAGTATAAAAACTAAGTACTTTGCTTGTAAAGAGTATTGCTTTCAAATAATGCGGAATTGATAAATCAATACAACTAATAGATCTATGAGAATAAAGCAAGAGGGCTTAGATAGGAAGAGCAATAACACAAGTTCTTTCTTGTAAGGTGTTGCTTCACTAAATGAGAATTTAACTCGAAGCAACACCAAATAATATTAGCAAAGAATAGGGCAAGAAAACATAGAGTGAGGGAAAAACAAACAAATCACAATTAATGAACACAAGAGACACAGGTGATTTGTTTTACCGAGGTTCGGCCCTCGAAGGCCTAATCCTCGTTGAGGAGTCCGCTAAGGATAGGTCTTTTTCAACCCTTTCCCTCTCTCCACCGATCACCAAAGACAGGCGATGATGAGGACATCACTACCATGGATACAAACAACACTCCCCTAGTTGATGTTCAAGGTCCGATTACTCGCGCACGCGCAAGACAATTCAATTTGCAGGTGAGCTTGTTCCTATGTACTTATTCTTGTGCATTCTAGAATAGTGTGCTACCTAATGAATTAATTGTACTTAGGAATGAAGGAAAGGACTAGCAAGGACATGGTGAAGGACTTGGAGATGTGGAAGGCCACCAAGGATGTTCGGATCAAGGTGGAGGACCAAACCGACGTCCATAATCTGTCTCGGTGCTGCGACATCGTAAATGGTCCTTTGGGCCGTTTATCTTTGTTGGGTCCATTAAGGGGCGTCCAGGGAGGGAGTCTGCTCCTAACCCTTATATAATCAGTAGCCGCCACCACATTAGGGCTTGGGTTTTGCTTTAGTTAATCTGTTGAGAACAGTTTGCCGTTTAGATCGGTTTGTGAGACCCCAACTTGTGAGCTTAATCATCCATCCGCAATATTCTAGATTGTGTTCTTTCTTGTACTTGCTTGTGTCTTTGATTCGCAGGCAAGGATTAGTCCTCGTGGCGAGGTCAATCGAGCAGTGCACGGTTGATAACCAGAGGAGAAGTGGTGCTGCGATTGCGTGGTTCTAGTCTTGTTGATTGGAAGCCGGATCGTCTGTGTGACATCTCCACCAAATCGATAGTTACCTTGACCTGACGGAAGATCAGGCACCCCCGTTTCTATCAAGTGGTATTCAAAGACTCAGGTATTACCGTTAGGCTTACCCTAGTTTAGTCCTATAACTCTAGATAATTGCCATACAAAAAAATTCCGTTGTCCTAGAAACCTTGTTTAGCCTTTGCAATTTCGTTTTCAGTTTGGCTTTGTTCAGTTCGTGTCCGTGGTCGAGTCGTGTTGCTGGTTTAGGGTGTATCTTCATCGTAGATCAACTGCCCTCGCTAGTCGCTATCCCATCCACCATTACCCAGATCACAAGTCGATCCACCCATTAATCGACTTGCTCTCGCTAGCCGCTGCCGCGCCAGCCCTAGATGGATTGCAGATACGCCGCTATCCCATCCACCATTACCCAGATCACAAGTCGATCCACCACATTAATCGCTGTGATTGCAGATAGGGAATTTTTGCCATAACCGCCGCTTTCTAGTCATGCCTCCAAAAACATAACTTGAGGTACCTTCCTTAAACCGGGCATAACTTTTAGCTCGGGTGTCCAAAAAATCTGAAATTTTTATAGGAGCTTGTTGACACCATTCTGAGGCCTATTTGGTTTCGATAAAATTGTCAAAAAAATTCATGAAAATAAAGAAAAAAATTGTCAAAGCTCTTGCACGCTTTTCAAAGAATTTCCTGATTTTCTGTAGGCCACATCTGATCTCTGTTTTAGGTGAAACTTGGTGTAGCTCCTATTTTGTTGTTTCCTGTGCTGAGAAAAATATCAAAAATCATACAAAAAAGAAAAACAAAATCACCTGTGATTCCTACTAGTGCCTTTTTGGCCTCGTTAGTACAATATTTACGGTACTGCCATTCTGCTAGTTTCATTGTTCTTTATTCCAACCTGTTACGCTACGCCTTAGATACATCTCTTAGCCAGCAATTGTGGCTTGTGCTTTGGATACTTATTGAACTTCGCTCATCTACACTCGATTTTGTTCCACATTCACATACATATTGTGCCTGTCCTACAGCTCCACATACTATATCTTCTGATCAATACAGATTTGACCTTGCAATCGCGGTTTCACTCCCTCTTGGTAAGTATCACGAACCAGCCTCCGATTGTACCATCCTTTGCTTTGTATTTCGTGAGACACTTGTAAGAGCTTGGTAAGATACAATAGAGCGTGTTCCTATGTTCCACCTGAGAGGAGCGTGTAGTGAAATTATTAGGATAACCTTCACCGTTTGTTTCCTGTTTTTGTGTTTCGATGGCAGGCGACGAAGAAGAAGCAAGGATCCCTACAGACTTTGATGAATGTGTTAGCCGCCAAGATCTTGAGGCAAACAACAAACTCCTGAAGGAGCAAATGGAGGAGACGGTCCACAAGTCAGTGCATGATGCCTTCATTGGCATGGACCTTGGCAAGACTTACGAGAGGCTAGATCGATGATTGTCCGAGATCGTCGACAGACTTGCTATGTTAGAGACGCAACAACAAGCACCGCCACCACCACCTCCTCGTCTACATCTTCCCGATGATGCGGTGTTTGATGTAGAAGGTAACTATGATGAAGCGGCAACCAGAGATTTGCGCCTACGTCGCCGTCTTCATCGAAACACAGAAGGTATGCCACACTGCCAACAAGGTAATAACAATTGTGCTCCTGACGACCCTTATGCTAAGATTAAATTTACTATACCATCTTTTTCAGGTCATTATGATGCTGAGGGATATCTTGATTGGGAGATGACAATAGAACAGAAATTTGCTGCCCACCTTGTACCTAAACGACATCAAGTTAGACAAGCCACTAGTGAATTTAAAGATTTTGCTATTGTCTGGTGGACTGGTCTAGTTGGGGATGGTAGAGCACCTACGACTTGGGAAGATCTTAAGGTAGCTATGCGCGATAGATTTGTTCCCCCATCTTATCATAGAAAATTGCGTAAGAAATTTATGCGTTTAGAGCAAGGGGATAAATCTATTCAAGAATATTATGCTGAGCTTCAGAAGAGATTGCAGCATTGTGGGATAGTAGAGAGACATGAGGACGCTCTTTGCCGTTTTTATTTAGGTTTGCGGCGTGACATTCAGGACATTGTGGATTACAAAGAATTTAACACTGTCAACAAGTTGTTCCAGTTTTCTATGCTTGCAGAGAAGGAATTGCAGGGACGCCAACATCGACCTAGGGCTACTTTTGGTGCCTCCTCTACATCATGGACGCACACACCTACCTCGAGTCATACACCTTCGACCACTTCAGCGTCCACGCGACCTCCCTCGACACCTGCTGCACATGTTGGTAAACTTCCTTTGCAGGTATCTGCCAAGAAACAGAATTCACCAGCACCTGCAGCACCTTCCAGTGGTCGTTCTTCGGGTATTGTTTGCCACCGCTGTCATGGGATGGGTCACATGCACTACACCAAAATAGTAAACTTCATAGAGCCTAAACCCTAGGAAGTTAGGCCTAAACTCTAGGAAGTTAGCTAAACCCTCGGAAGTTAAGCCATCCCGTCGGAAGTTTGGATCTCAAAAATTTTTTGTCGGAAGTTAGCTTAACTTCCTAGAGCCCTCTAGGAAGTTATCTAACTTCCTACAGCCAAAGAAGCCTCTCGGAAGTTAGTAGATTCTTGAAAGTTAGTAGCTTCACGCCGTCAGCGCCGTCGGCTGACTAACTTTCTATAACTAACTTCCTACGGCTGACCGTAGCCCCTAGGAAGTTAGCTAGCTAACTTCCTACGACTGACTTTAGCCCCTAGGAAGTTAGTTGGCTAACTTCCTACGGCTTACTGTAGCCCCTAGGAAGTTAGCTGGCTAACTTCCTACGGCCCAATAAGCCTCTAGGAAGTCAATTTGACCAGCATTACAAATGTTGTTTATTTTTATTTTACACCACATTCCACAACATAACAAATATATCAACAACTATATAGCACAACATATTTTCACATAAAACATCTCACACACAATCACATAACAATATTTAAATCCATAGTCTCATCAATTACATCACAAAAGTATCATCCATAGTCATAATAAGACACATCTCATCATCCAGTACTAATAAGAGACAATATCTCATACATAGTCATAATAGAAGTCTCAAGTATCAGAACACAATAACATGGAAGCTCACGGTTGCCAGTCACCATCGGGTTATAGTGACGAGTGATGGTCGATACCTCCACTAGTGAAGAGGGTTTCGACAAAGTCTAACTCGTCTTCTTGTTCATGCATCGACAAGGTAGATGGAGGGGTCTAATATACATGTACAAATGACATTGCTGAGTTACATCATAATATAACTAACAACAAGTAAATGATGATGAATTTGCATACCTGATGTTCGGTAGATGGAGATGTAGGTATAGGTGGAGGTGAAGAACAAGGATAATGAACGGGAGGTGGTGGGGGCACCGAGATCTGTTTCTAGTATCCGGCCATCATGTACAAGGTTGAGCAAGACAATGATTGTAGTCCTAAGAAAGATTGGACCACAAACACTCAAGTAGACCATAAACAACATAACTGCCAAAACAAAAGTAATATTACTAAAAGTGCACATACCCATTGAGTTTATACTATTCAAGATGATCTTGAAGTATTTAAAGATAGATTCCACAATATTGCTATGTTGTCCATCATACCGGCTAGAAATTGGAGAAAGAGCTTTCCTGAGAGAAGCTTCATGTTTTTCATTGCATGGAGTAACTGAAGGAAGCACCACTACATAAGACTTTAAACATCAGATTCACACGTGAACGCACAAGTAAAAAATCTCAGAGGCTGTTCTAATTAAATTTCAACCAACTTTTCATATGCATAGTTTACTTGATTATAAACCACTACTAAGGGAAGATAATACTGATCAGAAACTAAATTAAAAGAAATACAATGTCACAAAAATCATACCATAACAGTTAATATCAAACAGAGTCTGTAACAATTGTAACACCTCAGGTGTTACCTTGACTAGAGCATACCCTGAATGCTCAGGATTGTGATCACTTGTGGAAATAACTTTAGGGGAACAAAGAACCTTGGAGATTATGGGTTAACCAAGAATTCTAAGGACCTAAGAGCACCCTGTAAGCTTTTGTGCATTTGCTACCTTGGACAAGAAAGGGGGATGACCCTAGACCCCTCTGGAACCCTCCTTTTCAAAGCCATGGATAAGAAGAAAAAGGGAAATAAGCAAATGTGCAAAAACATGAGTGATCTTTAACCCAACCTTAAGCAACCTTATAACCAGCAATTAGAGGAAGGAAATATTGAAAAAAGGCCCCTGGAGAAACCCTAAATCAAATCACTAGGTGGAGAGAGAGCTAGAGCTCTCTATTTCTCTCTAAGTCCATTTTTAACCCTAGTTTAAGGATCAACCGTGTTCACCTTGAAGATGGCATCAAATCCACTTGTGTTCTATACCAAAAACGTGGCATACCACCTAGGGCACCCACTGGAAAAAGTTGAGCCCGGGACTCGGACGTTTGACATGCCATGGCATGGCTTTTGTCGCGAAGTGCCCAGTGTGACACACCTGTTTTGGCATCCGAAGATCTCCCTCCCTAGGCCATATCTGCCCCGACGTCTCACAGTTGAGTGACAGCCCTAGGTGCCAGGAAGAGGTCTGCGCCGAACTTTTGCAAAGATTCGCACGTTTGCGACCTCTGCCGACGTTTGAACAATGGAAGAAACAAACCGCCACGTGTTCGACGCGTTCTGCCGCGCCAGAGCACGCCCGCGCGCGCCCCCGCGAGCCCCGCGCCGCGCCCGAGCCAAGCCAGCGCCCTGGTCCGCGTCCGCGCCTATAAAACGCCCAGGAGCCTTGGTCGTACCCCTCCGCACGCGCTCAAGCCTCACTGGAGCTCAGTTCACCGCCGTTTGCCCGTGCGCGACGTGCCCGCGGCCACCCGAGCCACTGCCGCCGTAGACCGGCCAGCCCAGCCTTCCACAGTCTCATCCAACCCTCGGACACGAGTGTGCACCCACCAGTGAAGCTCCCCGAGCAAAGAATCGGGCTCTGCTTCACCGGAGACGCCGGAACAAGGTCACCGGACTTCACCCGACCGCCGGCAACCGTGGACCGAGGTACACGGTGAGTCTCTCTTCGATTCCTTGCACGGTTAGACTCCTTAGACCTCCATGAAGATCCCTATGCCCTTGGATTGAACTATACCGCCGTGGATAGGCCGGAGCACACGCCGCCGACGAGCTCTCCCGCCTGCGCGCGTGGACCGGGCGAGTCCGGCCATCCCCGACGACGAGCCGTACCTCGACGTGATCGCCAGAACCTCCCCGAGCAAACCCTACCCTTCGCCGGACCTCCCTCGCCGCCGGTAAGCCGCGCCACCCTTTTCTTTCCCGCGGCTACTGTTTCAGTTGGGGGAAGGACTGCGGGTGAGAGGAAGAAAAGGTCAGGGGGTTAAGTGAAATGTCAGAGACTCAGGGGAATAGTGGCGCAAGGGTAGAACTGCGAGGTTTGATTTGTTTTAAACCCAGGGACCCCGGTGTAAACCGTTTTTCCAGGAAACTCATTTTAAAATCTATTTTAAATTCAAACAGAAACTTTAAAAACCCATAACTTCTGTTTGGTTTATCCAATTTCGGTCAAACCAATTTTGCCAGACTCTAAATAATATAACCTACTTAAGAAAAATATAAAACCCTATAGGTACTATAGAAAACTATAAGGTTCTGATTTAATTATAGTTTTGACCAAAAGCTCAATAATAGCAAGAAAAATGGTTGTACTATTTAACTAGGGTTAGAAAAATTTGGAGAAGTTTATATCTACCTACTGACCTATTTAAAAATGTTAAACCCCTCTGTCCACTACATTGAGTTAGTTTTTACTCCTTCTTTTGCATTGTGCTTAAGATTAAGAAAAATAGAAAATGTGATTTAAATAGTGAACCAGAGGGCATCCCTATTTTTGTTAGGGTACTTAATCACTATAGTTCACTGGAAAAATCTATCACACCCTGGTTTAGTATAGAATAAATAGGATACCTTTTATTTTAAGAAAACAAGGGGAACTTAGAAAAACCCTACAAAAATAACCACATGGTGAAAACACCCCAACCCTTGGGATAACTAATGTTTGGTTATTGTGAACAGAGGAAAAATACAAAATCTGTTGTTTGATATTTTTCAAATAACAAGCTAGTTATAAGCACCTTTTTAGCATTGAACTTTAGAAAATCACAATTAAATAATCACCAATTAACTTCCTATGGATTTTGGAACAGAGGTTTAGTATTACTGTTAGAGGCCAACAAAAATAACCCTTAAGTCAGGACCCACTTTAATAAAGGACTTGTAGTGCAAAGTGGCTTATTTGCACCACTTTTTGTTATTTTTGTATACAGCTTAGCCTTTTATTTTAAATCCCATATTCTTAAGACAGGCCATATTGACCAAGGGCAAGCCACTGTAATTTTTGTAGAATTGTTGAAAATAGTTAATTCACCTTGGTAGTTCAAACCCCACTAGAATTCATAAATAAACACTAAAGAGAGGAAAATGAACGATGGAAATTAGTATCCTCCTAAGACCCTTGTAAATTGTTCCCTGAAATAGAAATATACAAATGCAATACCAATTCTCTTTGTTTACCCCCAAATAAAAACTTGAATATAAAAGTGATAAATATAAACCACTAGAAGACCCACATAGCCAGAGAACCCTAAGTTAATTCTTGACTTAGTTCTGTAGCTTAATGTTCTTAAATCTTGCATAATTATAACATACATGTTCATTGCATTCGATAGATTGTAATCTTGCTGACGGAGAGTACATCCTCGTGCCGGAGCAAGGAGCTGCTCAGGAGGTAGCCCCGGATCCAGCACCAGAGCCTGCACCAGAGGACCTGCCTGCCACTGCTTTGGAAGGCAAGCCCCGGTTTATGCATAACCTGTTATTTATGCTATTTTACTTCACTTAATGATTGTAGGATTGATTGTGCACTTAGGTGTAGGAATTGTTTGAAACCCTAGCTGCATGATCTCAGGAATCCTTTTGAGATGAATACTAGTGTGACAGGTCGAGTAGTTGCTTTATTTAATTAGGATCTCGGTAGAAGACGAGTGATTTTTCTAGCACTCGCGCGAGATCAGGAAATTGATTGTACCCACTTTCACACTGTCATGATACTAGTTGGTGGACAACAATCCATGGGGATTGGTTGCCCACGAGATGGAAAATGGAATAAGGATTAACGTGCGGATACATGTGTCAAGCGTTTGAACGTACTAAACACATACCGAGAAATATGGTAAATCGGTAAGCCTAGTACCTGAGTGAACCTGGCAGTGGACATATCCCCTCACGCGACCTGAGACGTAGTCTCCCATTCCGGTTATGGTGGATACAAGTGCGGTCACTGCACGACGGCCAGTCGGGGTCAGTGAGGCATTGTACGCCAAGGCGGTGAGCCCTGATCTGCTGACGGGGAATTGATGGGGACGGTTGATGTGTGTGGGGACGGAGTGCCCCTACATATCGTGTGTTTAGGTTTACCTTGCAAGGATAAAAACTCGATTCGAATCGTCTGCTTCTCGCAGCTAATGAGACTGCTTGATCCATTGTACTGCATTGAGTAACAAGTGGAACTGTGTTGAGATGATACAAGATTTTGATTGCTAAAATGTTTGCTACTTTGTATGAATAGATAGCTCATTTTTAGCCTTAAGAGAGTCACACTTAACTTTGACTAAGTTAAAATTTTGATTTAGAAACTCAGCTAGTGCTTTTGGCAACCAAACCCCACAGCAAAACAGCTGCATGTCTAGAGGTAGAGGAGTAGATTCCTCACACCGGGTAAGTCTAGCTGAGTATTAGTCTACTCAGCCTTGCTTGTGGCATAATTTTTACAGGTTCTCTGGAGGAAATGGCTGCTGGAGTGACTTGGCCATCCACCCTGCCACCGGGTTGGACTGTCGAGTGGGACCCTGCCTCGGCTGAGGAGGAGCATGAGGAGTGATGGGACAGGCTTCCCCATCTCTCTATTTATTTACCGTTAGTTTATTTCCGCTGCACTTCAAAACAATGATGGTCACTTTTGCAAAAACTCCGATGATGAGGATGATGATGTAATAATTTAATACTCTGACCTGCATGGTTTTATGCTTTATTGTATTTGCTCTGTGACTCACCATCGAGTGAGATTGTGGTACTTGATCCTGTCAGTGGCCGTGTCGGACTAGATCCGAGGGATTGACGGATTCTTCCCATTTAAGTGTGGTCCAGCCTCTAAGGCAGGGCTTAGGCACTTAAGTTGGAATAATTCGGGCAGTTCCGCCACAGCTAGTATCGGAGCTTGTACCACCACAGAGGAATCAATAAACCATAAATGCCATCACCTTTCTAAAGTAAAATTTGATAGAAACAATGTTGGATAGATCGTAGGACGAGCAGGATAGACCTAGGACGTGAAGCCTTAGGATGATAGAAGGGTAGCTAGGTGGCTAAGTGACTAGGCCCTATAGGCCACTTTTTAAAGGATGGGAGTTTTTCCCTATTCCTTTTATCTTCTGGAGAGGTCGTTCAGGGCGAGCATGCATGCATTCATAATTAAGCAAATGGATAACTGAGTAAAAAGATTTAAAAACAAGATAACAGCCAACTAGGGCCCCAGTGCCTTTTTCTTTTAACTAGAGACAGGCTGAGTTTTATTTTCCTTGTTCTTTTTGTAATTCTTTTTCTTTTACTTACGCTTGACCGTACACAGATGACTTCCCACGGATCTTCCGATGACGGAAATGCACTGACCCACACAGACGGACTTGCACGAGAGGGCTTTCCCCGCATCTTGTGGGAGGTACTTCAGGGGGCAGGATACTTGACACCCCCTCAGTACGCAGTGCAGCAGTTCGAGAAGCACCGGGTGCCTCGCTGTAGGGTGAGGATGACTTTGGAGCCTCATCCCCTGCAGCCAGGCTGGCGCTCCTTGGACTCTGAGTCTTTCGGATACCGAGCGGAGGACACGATCGAGGCAATCGCTCTGCATGGACTGACTACTTTCTGCGGATTCCATCCCTTGGAGCTGGCTACCCACCCCATTGGGTTGTTTCCCGCGGAAAAGGAGGATGACCCGATGTGGAAGGATCGGGTGGAGCATGCCAAGGACATCTGGGCTCTCTACCCAGGCCACACCGCTCACTTGTCGGTACGATGCATGAACGCTCTATATCGTCTGCAAGTAATGCGTGGGGAGGCCATGTCTCATTTGATGGCACTGTTAGAGGCAACCAAGATCACCCTGGACAACAGGGAGGATCTCGTGGTGGACTTGTCCCAGGAGCTGGTGGAAAAAGATTTGCAAGTGGAGCAACTGTCTGATGAGATTCATGAGTTGGAGGAGCTAGTGGGCACCAGGGAGAACACCATCGAGGTTCTCGAGGATCAGCTCCTCAACACCCAACAGCAGCTAGCAGAAGCTAATGAGCATCTAGATATGCATCATCAAGAGATCCATGATGAGGAGGCTGATGAGGACGTTGACATCGAGGGAGGGGAGGAGCCTGCTTCCAGTGTAGACACCGCTGGCTCAGGGAGGCCACCTTCCCCCGAGTCCAGCGTTGCCTCGTTCGCTCACTAGATGCCAGGGATAATACTAGAGGTCGATGATAGTTGGACTCCTCGCCACTAGCTTAGCTTTTGCACCCTTAGGGTACTAGGCTAGGTAGAGTTGAGTCTTTTGGATCATTGATGTAACCGTGTTAAACTCTTTTGGAGGTTTGGGGATGATTAATGGCAGTTTAAATTTGGACGAAAGGTTTATGCTCCTTTTTGTTTTATGTGGAATCTATCAAATTGCTTTAACTCCCCTACCGTGTTTGAACCTTAAGCTTGGAGATGTGTTATTAAGCCACCATGTGATTTTTTAGATGGCTGGGAGAGCGCGCCGTGGCCAGAATGAGCACGTTCCTCCACCGCCACCGCCTCCCACTCTGCAGGAGCTCATGGCTCAGCAGAATGAGATCTTGAGGCAGCTGGCTCAGCGTCAGCCACCACCACAGCACTATGGTGGTGGAGACCATCAGCGTCACCCCGCGGCAGCTACCTATCAGGAGTTCCTCAGCACCCAGCCTCCATTGTTCACAAGGGCAGAGGACCCACTTGATGCAGATGTATGGTTGCGGGTGGTGGAATCCAAATTCCCACTGCTCCATGGAGCTTGCTCAGAGGTCACCAAGGTCAGGTTCGCCACCCAGCAGCTTCGCGGACCCGCAAGGACTTGGTGGGACCATTTTCTTGCCATGCAGCCAGAAGGTAGAGAGGTGGAATGGAGGGAGTTCAAGGCAGCTTTCAGGGGACACCATATCCCCGCTGGCATCATGGACCGGAAGCTCAATGAGTTTCTGGCACTCACTCAGGGCAACAGGACAGTGTTGCAGTATGCCCAGGCTTTTAATGACTTGTGTCAGTATGCTGGATATCATGCCGATACGGATGAGAAGAAGCGAGACAGGTTCAGAAGGGGGCTCAGCACCAAGCTCCGTGATCGTCTCAACACCGTTAGGGCCAACAGTTATAATGAGTTGGTCAACATGGCTATCTCCCAGGAGGACTGCATTTTAGCTCGACAGGCAGAGAAGAAGAGGAAGACCCCTGTGGCAGGACCCTCAGCTCAGCCACAGCGCTTCAGGATTGTGTCTGACACGCAGAACAAGGGACCTCTGCAGCAGCAAGGGAGATGGGTGATCAGACCACCGCAGCAGCAGCAGCAGGCACCCAACCGCACCCAGTTTCCAGCTCAGAGGAACAATCAGCAGCAGCAGTACCGCCAGGCCAATGACAACAGGTGCTTCACTTGTGGCAGCACTGGGCATTATGCCAAGAATTGCCCCAGAAACCAGCAGAGGCAGGGGCAGAATGTCAATCAGAACCAAGGCAAGAGACAGAAGGTGCAAGTGAGGCAGGGCAAGCTGAACTTCACTACCATGGCTGACATTCCAGAGGGAGCACCCGTCATGACTGGTATCTTTACAGTTTTAAATTATCCCGCTATTGTTCTTTTTGATTCCGGTGCGTCACATAGCTTTATTAGTGCCAAATTTAGTGCCAAGTGTCAATTGCCCTTTCACCACACCAACGGGGGTATCACCATTTCAACACCCGGAGGCAGAGTTGCCACTTATCAAATCAACAAGAATGTGCCTCTGAAGTTTGGTAGTTTGATAATTAAAACCAACCTTCTTATCTTGGGACTGGATAGTGTGGATATTATATTGGGAACTGATTGGTTGACCAAACATCAGGCAGTGATTGACATTGCAGCTAGGGCCATCGAAGTGCACTCACCAACCTGTGGTGCAACCACACTATATCTGCCTGACCAGGGATGCACCCGCTCTTGTGCCTTTGTTATGATAGAATCCTCAGTAGCACAGATCCCAGTGGTCTGTGACTACCCGGATGTGTTTCCGGATGAATTGCCAGGGATGCCACCTGACAGAGACCTTGAGTTCGCAATTGAGTTGCAACCCGGGACTGCTCCTATCTCCAAGAGACCCTATAGGATGCCTCCCGCGGAATTGGCGGAGCTGAAAAAGCAATTGCAAGAGTTGTTGGACAAGGGGTTCATTCGCCCAAGTACTTCACCATGGGGATGTCCGGCATTATTTGTGAAGAAAAAGGATGAAAGCTTGAGGATGTGTGTTGACTACCGCCCTCTCAATGCGGTGACTATCAAGAACAAATACCCGTTACCCCGCATTGATGTTCTTTTCGATCAGTTGGCAGGAGCCAAGGTATTCTCCAAGATAGACCTTCGCTCAGGATACCATCAGATCAAGATCCGTGCCAGCTGTGGCGGAACTGCCCGAATTATTCCAACTTAAGTGCCCAAGCCCTGCCTTAGAGGCTAGACCACACTTAAATGGGAATAACCCGTCAATCCCTCGGATCTAGTCCGACACGGCCACTGACAGGATCAAGTACCACAATCTCACTCGATGGTGAGTCACAGAGCAAATACAATAAAGCATAAAACCATGCATGGAAGAGTGTTAAATTATTACATCATCATTGTCATCATCGGAGTTTTTGCAAAGGTGACCATCATTGTTTTGAAGTGCAGCGGAAATAAACTAACGATAAATAAATAGAGAGATGGGGAAGCCTGTCCCATCACTCCTCATGCTCCTCCTTAGCCGAGGCAGGGTCCCACTCGACAGTCCAACCCGGTGGCAGGGTGGATGGCCAAGTCACTCCAGCAGCCATTTCCTCCAGAGAACCTGTAAAATTATGCCACAAGCAAGGCTGAGTATACTAATACTCAGCTAGACTTACCCGGTGTGAGGAGTCTACTCCTCTACCTCTAGACATGCAGCTATTTGGCTGTGGGGTTTGGTTGCCAAAAGCACTAGCTGAGTTTCTAAATCAAGAATTTAACTTTGTCAAAATTAAGTGTGGCTCTCTTAAGGCTAAAAGTGTACTATCTACTCATACATAGTAGCAAGCATTTTTAGCAATCAACATCTTATATCATCTCATTACAGTCCCACTTGTTACTCAATGCAGTACAATGGATCAAGCAGTCTCATTAGCTGCGAGAAGCAGACGATTCGAATCGAGTTTTAATCCTTGCAAGGTAAACCTAAACACACGACATGCAGGGGCACTCCGTCCCCACACACATCAACCGTCCCCATCGATTCCCTGGCAACAGATCAGGGCTCACCGCCTTGGCGTACAATGCCCCACTGACCCCGACTGGCCATCGTGCAGTGACCGCACTTGTACCCACCATAACCGGAATGGGAGACTACGTCTCAGGTCGCGTGAGGGGATATGTCTGCGGGCAGGTTCACTCAGGTACTAGGCTTACCGATTTACCATATTTCTCGGCATGTGCTTAGTACGTTCAAACGCTTGACACAGGTATCCGCACGTTAATCCTTATTCCATTTTCCATCTCGTGGGCAACCAATCCCCATGGATTGTTGTCCACCAACTAGTATCATGACAGTGAGAAGGTGGGTACAATCAATTTCCTGATCTCGCGCGAGTGCTAGAAAAATCACTCGTCTTCTACCGATATCCTAATTAAGTAAAGCAACTACTCGACCTGTCATACTAGTATTCATCTCAAAAGGATTCCTGAGATCATGCAACTAGGGTTTCAAACAATTCCTATACCTAAGTGCACAAACAATCCTACAAACATTAAGTGTAGTAAAATAGCATAAATAACAGGTTATGCATAAAACCGGGGCTTGCCTTCCAAAGCAGTGGTAGGCAGGTCCTCTGGTGCAGGGTCTGGGGCAACCTCCTGGGCAGCTCCTTGCTCCGGCACGAGGATGTACTCTCCGTCAGCAAGATTACAGTCTATCGAAATGCAATGAACATGTATGTCATGATTATGCAAGATTTAAGAACATTAAACTACAGAAATTAAGTCAAGAATTAACTTAGGGTTCCCTGTCTATGTGGGTCTTCTAGTGGTATATATATATACATAGACTTATTCCCTTTTAGGTTTAGGTTTTCTTTTAGGATAACATAGGGGATTTGCATTGTTTTTATAGATTTCAGTGGACAAATTTACAAGGGTCTTAGGAGGACATCAATTTCCATTATCCATTTTCCTTTCTTTAATTTCCATTTAGGGTTTTTAGTGTAGGTTTGAACTACGACAGTATTTTAAAAATTTTCAAAAATTCTATAAAAATTACAGTGGGTTGTCACTTGCTATTCTAGCTGGTTTTAAGAATTTGAGGCTCAAAGTACAAAATCTAGGCTTTAAAAAAAATAACTATAGTTAGGCAAAATGGGCCACTTTACACTACACCTCTTAGTTAGGGGTAGGTTCTGTCCTAAAGGTTATTTTTGTTGGCCTCTATTAGTGATACTAAGCTCTTGTACCAAAAATGGCAGAGAGCAACATGATGGTTATTTAATGGTGGATTTCTGAAGTTTGGTGCAAAAAGGGTGCTTAGAACTAACTTGTCATTTGAAAAATATCAAACAACAGATTTCAGATTTTTCTTAAGTTCTTATTATCAAAACATTAGTTATCCTAAGGTTTGGGGAGGTTTCACCTTAGGGTTATTTTTGTAGGGTTTTTCTAAGTTATGCTTATTTTATTAATTTAAAAGGTATCTTTCTTATTTTACACTACAACAGGGTATGATATATTTTTCCAGTGAACTACCTTGACTAAGTATCTCAACAAAAATAGGGGTGCCCTCTGGTTCATTATTTATGTCACCTTTTCTATTTTTCTCAACCTTAAGCATATTATGGAATAAGGGGTAAAGACTAACTTAATGTAGTGGACAGAGGGGTTTAACATTTTTAACTAGGTCAGTAGGTAGATATAAACTTCTCTAAATTTTTCTAACCCTAGTTAAATAGTACAACCATTTTTCTTGCTATTATTAAGCTTTTGGTCCAAACTATAATTAAATCAGGACCTTATATTTTTCTATAGTACCTATGGGGTTTTATATTTTTCTTAGGTAGGTTACATTATTTAGAGTCTAGCAAAATTGGTTTGACCAAATTTGGATAAACCAAACAGAAGTTATGAGTTTTCAAAGTTTCTGTTTGAATTTAAATTAGGTTTTAATAAGATTTTCCTGAAAAAGCAGTTTGCGCCGAGGTCCCTGGGTTTGAACTAAATCAAACCTCGCAGATCTACCCTCGCGCCACTATTTCCCTGAGTCTCTGACATTTCACTTAACCCCCTGGCTTTCTCTCCCTCTCACCCGCAGTCCTTCCCCTAACTGAAACAGTAGCCGCGGGGGAGAAAAGGATGGCGCGGCTTACCGGTGGCGAGGGAGGTCCGGCGAGGTGGTCAGTGACGTTCGGGAGGTCGCGACGGTCACGTCGATGTGCGGGTCGTCGCTGGAGGTGGTCGGAGTCACCCTGGCCACGAGCACAGGCGGCGGGGGTCGACGGCGGCGCCTGCTCCGGCCAAACCACGGCGGTAGAGTTCAATTAGGGTGCACGAGGAGCTTCACGGGATGACACAGAGGCCATGCGCGCAACAAATTGGAAAATGGTGAAGGGGTTTACCCGGTCCACGTGCGCCAGCGGGTTCTTGAACTCCGGTGAGCACGATTTGGCTACTCCAGTGACGCGGGTCCTCGGGTCAAGCTTGAGCACGTGCCACGGCCTCACCAGGAAGCTATCTGGGGGCTTGGATCGAACGGAGGAGGACGGGAGAGGGGTTGGCCACGGTGGTTGCTCTCGGGTGGCACTGGCGGGTCGCGGGGAGGTCGCCGGAGGCAATGGCTGGCTCGAGCAAGTCAGGCGAGGTACGGAGGAGGCAATGGGGAAGGCAACCGAGCACTGGGGGGGGTTTTATAGCCGTGGCGCGGCCAAGGCACCGGCTCGGCCGTTTGGCGCGACGCGGGGCACGCGGGGGCGCGCGCGGGCGTGCTCTGGGGAGCTCAGAGCGCGTCGAACACGTGGCGTGTTGCTTCTGCCCGTGTTCTTCGCTCTGCTGAGCGGCCAGGCGTACGAATCTTGCCCTACCGCCTGTGGGAGATCTCTTCCCTACACCTAGAGCTACCTAGTTCATGTGAGTTCCAAGAGTAGATGTGGTCTGGTTGAGGAGATATGGTGGTGCCAAGTCTTGTCTGTCTGCACTGTTCAAACCGAGACAAAACCAGTGCCAACTCGTGTCAAACGGTTTTGGCTTGGGTTCAAACTTTTCCAGGGCATTCTAGGGTTAATTTGGCGCCATTTTGTCAATTGGGTCGACAGGTTTTGAAAAGGGGATCAAGGTGAACATGTGGAGTCTTTGCTCAAGGGTTAGGTTCTACACTTAGGCAAAATCTGAATTTTTCCCTTGTGTTCAACCTTTGGTGATCTTTTTAGGACTTTTCTGAAAACTTTTTGGGGGTACTTCCTTACTATTAATTGTAGGTTATTAAGTATATTACAACTTTTATATTTGGCCCAAACCATGATCATGATGTTTACATGATCTTTTGATCATGGCTTCAATTAGGGTTCTTATTGTCTATGGAGGTTTTGCTCTAGGGTTTTGGAAGAGCCCTACTTAGATGTGCATGACAAGCTAGGGCATGATATCCAAGGTAGTTTGCACTTGATTAGGACTTTGAATTCCAAGGTTGAAGTACTTTGCCCATAAATCTTTATGTAACAATGGGTTAAAAGGGGGTAACCCTGGGGTGGACACCCTGAGTAACACCTAGGGTGTTACAGCCCTCCCCCCTTAAAGGAATCTCGTCCCGAGATTTCAGGTAGAGTCCCTTGGAGGGATGCTTGAAGGTGTGTGGGTGCTACTCTCCCCTTATACTCAAGTTTCACTTTCTTAACTGTTCTTCGAATGTCATCCTCTTTGCAACTTCAGAAGGAAGCCCTTCTTAAGTTAAATCCACAACTTAGACTATTCTTGTTATCTAAGTTTTTCTTATAATTGACTTCAAAGGGCAGGTGGGGGTGGGGCTTCTGGGTTACGTACCGACTCCTTTGGGCAGAAAGTCGGGGAAGCGAGAGCGTAGAAAATCCTCCGTTTCCCATGTAGCTTCTTCCGCTGAATGATGACTCCACTGAATCTTATACATTTTGATTGATCTTGCCCGAGTTGATCTTTCCTTCTGATCCAATACCTTGACAGGGTACTCTTGGTAGGACAAGTTAGGTTCTATCTCAATGTCCGGTTCCGGTAGCACTTCAGTGGGTAGACGAACACATTTCCGCAGCTGAGATACATGGAACACATTGTGAACTGCTGACATGCGGGGTGGCAATTCCAATTGGTAAGCTACGGGTCCACAACTTGCCTTGATCTTATAGGGTCCAATGTAACGAGGGGCTAACTTGCCCTTGATCCCGAATCTCTGGACACCCTGGGTTGGTGATATCTTAAGATAGACATGATCTCCCACCTCAAACTGTAGAGGCTTCCGCCTCTTGTCATGATAACTCTTTTGTCTGGCCTGAGCAGCTTCTAGGTTCTTCTTGATAATTCTAACCTTTGCCTCTGCTTCAAGCACCAAATCTGGCCCAAAAACTTCCCTTTCTCCTGCTTGAGACCAATTTAGCGGGGTCCTACACCTTCTCCCATATAATGCCTCAAAGGGTGCCATCTTCAGACTGGACTGATAGCTGTTATTGTAAGAAAACTCTGCCAAAGACAGACACTTGTCCCAATCCCTTCCATAATGTAGTGCGCATGCCCGCAACATGTCTTCCAAAATCTGATTTACCCTTTCTGTCTGGCCATCTGTTTGCGGGTGATATGCTGAACTCCGTATGACCTGGGTTCCAAGTGATTCTTGCAGTTTCTCCCAAAAGCGTGCCACAAACAGTGCTCCTCTGTCAGATATAATGGTCTTTGGTATACCATGCAATCTTACTATCTGATCAACATAAATTTCTGCGTACTTCTCTGTCTTGTGGGTGGTGTGTACTGGCAAGAAATGAGCAGTCTTGGTCAATCTGTCCACAATGACCCAAATAGAATCATGGTGCCTGGAGGTATTGGGTAATCCTACTATGAAATCCATGCAAATGTCCTCCCATTTCCAAGATGGTATGGGAAGGGGTTGCAAAGGACCTGCTGTCTGCAAGTGACTGGCCTTGATTCTCTGGCAAGTGTCACACTCTGATACGTACTTGGCAATTTCCCTCTTCATCCTGGTCCACCAATACAGAGATCTGAGATCATGGTACATCTTGTTGCTACCAGGGTGCATGGAGAACTTGGAAAGGTGAGCTTCATCCAATATCTTCTTTCTGAGCTCTGGGTCCTTGGGAACAACCAATCGATCTCCAAACCATAAAATTCCCTTGCTGTCCTCACGGAAACACTTGTACTTTTCTGCCTTTTGCTTGATCATTCCTTTGATAACCTGGACTCCCTTGTCCCCAATCTGTGCCCGGACTATCTGTTCTTGCAATGTGGGCTCCACCAAGATATAGCTTAAGTCGCCCGAGGAAACAACTTCCAGGTTCAGCTTGCACAACTCATCACACAGGGTGGTGACTTTTGCATCCATGTTCATGCAATTGCACTGGGCCTTTCTACTCAAAGCATCTGCCACAACATTGGCTTTGCCAGGATGGTAATGCACCTCCAAGTCATAGTCCTTGATCAATTCCAACCATCTCCTCTGCCTCATGTTCAAATCTGCTTGAGTGAAAATGTACTTGAGGCTCTTGTGATCAGTGTAAATGTTACAGTGAGCTCCCATCAAATAGTGTCTCCATATCTTAAGAGCATGAACCACTGCTGCCAATTCTAGATCATGTGTTAGGTAGTTCTGCTCATGGGGCCTGAGTGCTCGGGAAGCGTAAGCAATCACTCTGTTTTCTTGCATCAAGACACATCCCAATCCGGTACCAGAAGCATCACAATAAACTTCAAATGGCTTGGTATTATCTGGCTGAGCTAGCACTGGAGCTGTTGTCAAATGTTGCCTCAAGGTATGAAAAGCATCTTCACACTTCTGGCTCCACTCAAATCTGACTCCCTTCTTCAATAATTCAGTCATGGGTTTGGCAATTCTGGAGAAATCCGGAATAAATCGTCGATAATACCCTGCCAATCCCAGAAAACTCCGAATCTGCCTCACTGTAGTCGGGGGTTTCCAATTCATCACCTCCTGTACCTTCTCAGGATCAACTGATATCCCATCCTGGGAAATTGTGTGACCCAACTCCTTCAGCCAAAATTCACACTTAGACAACTTAGCATACAACTGATGGTCACGGAGTCTCTGAAGTACAGTATGCAGATGTTTAGTGTGCTCAGCTTCATTCTTGGAATAAACCAGAATGTCATCGATGAAAACGACCACGAACTTGTCTAACTCTGGCATGAATACTGAGTTCATCAAGTACATAAAGTAAGCCGGGGCATTGGTTAGCCCAAAAGACATCACCAAAAACTCATAGAGCCCATATCTGGTAGAGAAAGCCGTCTTGGGAATGTCACTGGCACGGATCTTAATCTGATGGTAGCCTGAGCGAAGGTCTATCTTGGAGAATACCTTGGCTCCCACCAACTGATCAAACAGAACATCAATGCGGGGTAACGGGTATTTGTTCTTGATAGTCACCGCATTGAGAGGGCGGTAGTCAACACACATCCTCAAACTCTCATCCTTTTTCTTCACGAATAAGGCGGGACATCCCCATGGTGAAGTACTTGGACGAATAAACCCCTTGTCCAACAATTCTTGCAATTGTTTCTTCAATTCTGCCAATTCCGTGGGAGGCATCCTATAGGGTCTCTTGGAGATAGGAGCAGTCCCGGGTTGCAATTCGATGGCGAACTCAATATCTCGGTCAGGTGGCATCCCTGGCAATTCATCCGGAAAAACATCCGGATAGTCACAGACCACTGGGATCTTTTCCACTGGGGATTCTACCATAGCAAAGGCACAAGATCGGGTACAACCCTGGTTGGGTAAATATAATGTGATTTCACCACAGGTTGGTGAGTGCACTTCGATGGCCCTAGCTGCAATGTCAATCACTACCTGATGTTTGGTCAACCAATCAGTTCCCAATATGATATCCACACTATCCAGTCCCAAGATAAGAAGGTTGGTTTTAATTATCAAACTACCAAACCTTAGAGGTACATTCTTGTTGATTTGATAAGTGGCAACTCTGCCTCCAGGTGTTGAAATTGTAATGCCCCCATCGGTATGGTGAAAGGGCAACTGGCATTTGGCACTAAACTTGGCACTGATAAAACTATGTGAAGCACCGGAATCAAAAAGAACAATAGCGGGATAATTTAAAACTGTAAAGATACCAGTCATGACGGGTGCTCCCTCTGGAATGTCAGCCATGGTAGTGAAGTTCAGCTTGCCCTGCCTCACTTGCACCTTCTGTCTCTTGCCTTGGTTCTGATTGACATTTTGCCCCTGCCTCTGCTGGTTTCTGGGGCAATTCTTGGCATAATGCCCAGTGCTGCCACAAGTGAAGCACCTGTTATCATTGGCCTGGCGGTACTGCTGCTGCTGATTGTTCCTCTGAGCTGGAAACTGGGTGCGGCTGGGTGCCTGCTGCTGCTGCGGGGGTCTGATCACCCATCTCCCTTGCTGCTGCTGAGGTCCCTTGTTCTGCGTGTCAGACACAATCCTGAAGCGCTGTGGCTGAGCTGAGGGTCCTGCCACAGGGGTCTTCCTCTTCTTCTCTGCCTGTCGAGCTAAGATGCAGTCCTCCTGGGAGATAGCCATGTTGACCAACTCATTGTAACTGTTGGCCCTGACGGTGTTGAGACGATCACGGAGCTTGGTGCTGAGCCCCCGTCTGAACCTGTCTCGCTTCTTCTCATCCGTGTCTGCATGGTATCTAGCATACTGGCACAAATCATTGAAGGCCTGGGCATACTGCAACACTGTCCTGCTGCCCTGAGTGAGTGCCAGAAACTCATTGAGCTTCCGGTCCATGATGCCAGCTGGAATATGGTGCCCTCTGAAAGCTGCCTTGAACTCCCTCCATTCCACTTCTCTACCTTCTGGCTGCATGGCAAGAAAATGGTCCCACCAAGTCCTCGCGGGTCCGCGAAGCTGCTGGGTGGCGAACCTGACCTTGGTGACCTCTGAGCAAGCCCCATGGAGCAGTGGGAATTTGGATTCCACCACCCTCAACCACACATCTGCATCAAGTGGGTCCTCGGCCCTTGTGAACAGTGGAGGCTGGGTGCTGAGAAACTCCTGATAGGTAGCCGCCGCGGGGTGACGCTGATGGTCTCCACCACCATAGTGCTGTGGTGGTGGCTGACGCTGAGCCAGCTGCCTCAAGATCTCATTCTGCTGAGCCATGAGCTCCTGCAGAGTGGGAGGCGGTGGCGGTGGAGGAACGTGCTCATTCTGACCACGGCGCGCTCTCCCAGCCATCTGAAAAATCACATGGTTGCTTAATAACACATCTCCAAGCTTAAGGTTCAAACATGGTAGGGGAGTTAAAGCAATTTGATAGATTCCTCATAAAACAAAACAAAAACATAAACCTTCCGTCCAAATTTAAACTGCCATTAATCATCCCTGAACCTCCAAAAGAGTTTAACACGGTTACATCAATGATCCAAAAGACTCAACTCTACCTAGCCTAGTACCCTAAGGGTGCAAAAGCTAAGCTAGCGGCGAGGAGTCCAACTATCATCAACCTCTAGGATTAGCCTGGCATCTAATGAGCGAACGAGGCAACGCTTGACTCGGGGGAAGGTGGTCTCCCTGAGCCAGCGGTGTCTACACTGGAAGCAGGCTCCTCCCCTCCCTCGATGTCAACGTCCTCGTCAGCCTCCTCATCATGGATCTCTTGGTGATGCATGTCTAGGTGCTCGTTTGCTTCTGCTAGCTGCTGCTGAGTGTTGAGGAGCTGATCTTCGAGAACCTCGATGGTGTTCTCCCGGGTGCCCACTAGCTCCTCCAACTCATGAATCTCATCAGACAGCTGCTCCACTTGCAAATCTTTTTCCACGAGCTCCTGGGACAAGTCCACCACGAGCTCCTCCCAGTTGTCCAGGGTGATCTTGGTTGCCTCTAGTAGTGCCATCAAATGAGACATGGCCTCCCCACGCATCACTTGCAGACGATACAGAGCGTTCATGCATTGTACCGACAAGTGAGCGGTGTGGCCTGGGTAGAGAGCCCAGATGTCCTTGGCATGCTCCACCCGATCCTTCCACATCGGGTCGTCCTCCTTTTCCGCAGGGAACAACCCAATGGGGTGGGTAGCCAGCTCCAAGGGATGGAATCCGCAGAAGGTAGTCAGTCCATGCAGAGCGATTGCCTCGATTGTGTCCTCCGCTCGGTACCCGAAAGACTCAGAGTCCAAGGAGCGCCAGCCTGGCTGCAGGGGATGAGGCTCCAAGGTCATCCTCACCCTACAGCGAGGCACCCGGTGCTTCTCGAACTGCTGCACCGCGTACTGAGGGGGTGTCAAGTATCCTGCCCCCTGAAGTACCTCCCACAAGATGCGGGGAAAACCCTCTCGTGCAAGTCTGTCAGTGTGGGTCAGTGCATTTCCGTCCTCGGAGGATCCGTGGGAAGTCATCTATGCACGGTTAAACGTAAGTAAAGAAAAAGAATTACAAAAAGAACAAGGAAAATAAAACGCAGCCTGTCTCTAGCTAAAAAGAAAAAGGCATTGGGGTCCTAGTTGGCTGTTATCTCATTTTTAAGTCCTTTTACTCAGTTATCCATTTGCTTAATTAGGAATGCATGCATGCGCGTCCTGAACGACCTCTCCAGAAGATAAAAAGGAATAGGGAAGAACTCCCATCCTTTGAAAAGTGGCCTATAGGGCCTAGTCACTTAGCCACCTAACTACCCAACTATTTCCTAAGGCTTCACGTCCTAGGTCTATCCTGCTCGTCCTACGATCTATCCAACATTGTTTCTATCAAATTTTACTTTAGAAAAGGGATGGCATTTATGGTTTATTGATTCCTCTGTGGTGGTACAAGCTCCGATACCAGCTGTGGCGGAACTGCCCGAATTATTCCAACTTAAGTGCCCAAGCCCTGCCTTAGAGGCTAGACCACACTTAAATGGGAATAACCCGTCAATCCCTCGGATCTAGTCCGACACGGCCACTGACAGGATCAAGTACCACAATCTCACTCGATGGTGAGTCACAGAGCAAATACAATAAAGCATAAAACCATGCATGGAAGAGTGTTAAATTATTACATCATCATTGTCATCATCGGAGTTTTTGCAAAGGTGACCATCATTGTTTTGAAGTGCAGCAGAAATAAACTAACGATAAATAAATAGAGAGATGGGGAAGCCTGTCCCATCACTCCTCATGCTCCTCCTCAGCCGAGGCAGGGTCCCACTCGACAGTCCAACCCGGTGGCAGGGTGGATGGCCAAGTCACTCCAGCAGCCATTTCCTCCAGAGAACCTGTAAAATTATGCCACAAGCAAGGCTGAGTATACTAATACTCAGCTAGACTTACCCGGTGTGAGGAGTCTACTCCTCTACCTCTAGACATGCAGCTGTTTGGCTGTGGGGTTTGGTTGCCAAAAGCACTAGCTGAGTTTCTAAATCATGATTTTAACTTTGTCAAAATTAAGTGTGGCTCTCTTAAGGCTAAAAGTGTACTATCTACTCATACATAGTAGCAAGCATTTTTAGCAATCAACATCTTATATCATCTCATCACAGTCCCACTTGTTACTCAATGCAGTACAATGGATCAAGCAGTCTCATTAGCTGCGAGAAGCAGACGATTCGAATCGAGTTTTAATCCTTGCAAGGTAAACCTAAACACACGACATGCAGGGGCACTCCGTCCCCACACACATCAACCGTCCCCATCGATTCCCTCGCAACAGATCAGGGCTCACCGCCTTGGCGTACAATGCCCCACTGACCCCGACTGGCCGTCGTGCAGTGACCGCACTTGTACCCACCATAACCGGAATGGGAGACTACGTCTCAGGTCGCGTGAGGGGATATGTCTGCGGGCAGGTTCACTCAGGTACTAGGCTTACCGATTTACCATATTTCTCGGCATGTGCTTAGTACGTTCAAACGCTTGACACAGGTATCCGCACGTTAATCCTTATTCCATTTTCCATCTCGTGGGCAACCAATCCCCATGGATTGTTGTCCACCAACTAGTATCATGACAGTGAGAAGGTGGGTACAATCAATTTTCTGATCTTGCGCGAGTGCTAGAAAAATCACTCGTCTTCTACCGATATCCTAATTAAGTAAAGCAACTACTCGACCTGTCATACTAGTATTCATCTCAAAAGGATTCCTGAGATCATGCAACTAGGGTTTCAAACAATTCCTATACCTAAGTGCACAAACAATCCTACAAACATTAAGTGTAGTAAAATAGCATAAATAACAGGTTATGCATAAAACCGGGGCTTGTCTTCCAAAGCAGTGGCAGGCAGGTCCTCTGGTGCAGGCTCTGGTGCTGGGTCTGGGGCAACCTCCTGGGCAGCTCCTTGCTCCGGCACGAGGATGTACTCTCCGTCAGCAAGATTACAGTCTATCGAAATGCAATGAACATGTATGTCATGATTATGCAAGATTTAAGAACATTAAACTACAGAAATTAAGTCAAGAATTAACTTAGGGTTCCCTGGCTATGTGGGTCTTCTAGTGGTATATATATATACATAGACTTATTCCCTTTTAGGTTTAGGTTTTCTTTTAGGATAACATAGGGGATTTGCATTGTTTTTATAGATTTCAGTGGACAAATTTACAAGGGTCTTAGGAGGACATCAATTTCCATTATCCATTTTCCTTTCTTTAATTTCCATTTAGGGTTTTTAGTGTAGGTTTGAACTACGACAGTATTTTAAAATTTTCAAAAATTCTATAAAAATTACAGTGGGTTGTCACTTGCTATTCTAGCTGGTTTTAAGAATTTGAGGCTCAAAGTACAAAAGCTAGGCTTTAAACAAAAATAACAATAGTTAGGCAAAATGGGCCACTTTACACTACACCTCTTAGTTAGGGATAGGTTCTGTCCTAAAGGTTATTTTTGTTGGCCTCTATTAGTGATACTAAGCTCTTGTACCAAAAATGGCAGAGAGCAACATGATGGTTATTTAATGGTGGATTTCTGAAGTTTGGTGCAAAAAGGGTGCTTAGAACTAACTTGTCATTTGAAAAATATCAAACAACAGATTTCAGATTTTTCTTAAGTTCTTATTATCAAAACATTAGTTATCCTAAGGTTTGGGGAGGTTTCACCTTAGGGTTATTTTTGTAGGGTTTTTCTAAGTTATGCTTATTTTATTAATTTAAAAGGTATCTTTCTTATTTTACACTACAACAGGGTATGATATATTTTTCCAGTGAACTACCTTGACTAAGTATCTCAACAAAAATAGGGGTGCCCTCTGGTTCATTATTTATGTCACCTTTTCTATTTTTCTCAACCTTAAGCATATTATGGAATAAGGGGTAAAGACTAACTTAATGTAGTGGACAGAGGGGTTTAACATTTTTAACTAGGTCAGTAGGTAGATATAAACTTCTCTAAATTTTTCTAACCCTAGTTAAATAGTACAACCATTTTTCTTGCTATTATTAAGCTTTTGGTCCAAACTATAATTAAATCAGGACCTTATATTTTTCTATAGTACCTATGGGGTTTTATATTTTTCTTAGGTAGGTTACATTATTTAGAGTCTCGCAAAATTGGTTTGACCAAATTTGGATAAACCAAACAGAAGTTATGAGTTTTCAAAGTTTCTGTTTGAATTTAAATCAGGTTTTAATAAGATTTTCTTGAAAAAGCAGTTTGCGCCGAGGTCCCTGGGTTTAAACTAAATCAAACCTCGCAGATCTACCCTCGCGCCACTATTTCCCTGAGTCTCTGACATTTCACTTAACCCCCTGGCTTTCTCTCCCTCTCACCCGCAGTCCTTCCCCTAACTGAAACAGTAGCCGCGGGGGAGAAAAGGATGGCGCGGCTTACCAGCGGCGAGGGAGGTCCGGCGAGGTGGTCAGTGACGTTCGGGAGGTCGCGACGGTCACGTCGATGTGTGGGTCGTCGCCGGAGGTGGTCGGAGTCACCCTGGCCACGAGCACAGGCGGCGGGGGTCGACGGCGGCGCCTGCTCCGGCCAAACCACGGCGGTAGAGTTCAATTAGGGTGCACGAGGAGCTTCACGGGATGACACAGAGGCCATGCGCGCAACGAATTGGAAAATGGTGAAGGGGTTTACCCGGTCCACGTGCGCCGGCGGGTTCTTGAACTCCGGTGAGCACGATTTGGCTACTCCGGTGACGCGGGTCCTCGGGTCAAGCTTGAGCACGTGCCACGGCCTCACCAGGAAGCTATCTGGGGGCTTGGATCGAACGGAGGAGGACGGGAGAGGGGTTGGCCACGGTGGTTGCTCTCGGGTGGCACTGGCGGGTCGCGGGGAGGTCGCCGGAGGCAATGGCTGGCTCGGGCAAGTCAGGCGAGGTACGGAGGAGGCAATGGGGAAGGCAACCGAGCACTGGGGGGGTTTTATAGCCGTGGCGCGGCCAAGGCGCCGGCTCGGCCGTTTGGCGCGACGCGGGGCACGCGGGGGCGCGCGCGGGCGTGCTCTGGGGAGCTCAGAGCGCGTCGAACACGTGGCGTGTTGCTTCTGCCCGTGTTCTTCGCTCTGCTGAGCGGCCAGGCGTACGAATCTTGCCCTACCGCCTGTGGGAGATCTCTTCCCTGCACCTAGAGCTACCTAGTTCATGTGAGTTCCAAGAGTAGATGTGGTCTGGTTGAGGAGATATGGTGGTGCCAAGTCTTGTCTGTCTGCACTGTTCAAACCGAGACAAAACCAGTGCCAACTCGTGTCAAACGGTTTTGGCTTGGGTTCAAACTTTTCCAGGGCATTCTAGGGTTAATTTGGCGCCATTTTGTCAATTGGGTCGACAGGTTTTGAAAAGGGGATCAAGGTGAACATGTGGAGTCTTTGCTCAAGGGTTAGGTTCTACACTTAGGCAAAATCTGAATTTTTCCCTTGTGTTCAACCTTTGGTGATCTTTTTAGGACTTTTCTGAAAACTTTTTGGGGGTACTTCCTTACTATTAATTGTAGGTTATTAAGTATATTACAACTTTTATATTTGGCCCAAACCATGATCATGATGTTTACATGATCTTTTGATCATGGCTTCAATTAGGGTTCTTATTGTCTATGGAGGTTTTGCTCTAGGGTTTTGGAAGAGCCCTACTTAGATGTGCATGACAAGCTAGGGCATGATATCCAAGGTAGTTTGCACTTGATTAGGACTTTGAATTCCAAGGTTGAAGTACTTTGCCCATAAATCTTTATGTAACAATGGGTTAAAAGGGGGTAACCCTGTGGTGGACACCCTGAGTAACACCTAGGGTGTTACACCAGCGATATTCCCAAGACGGCCTTTTCAACCAGATATGGGTTGTATGAGTTTTTAGTGATGTCTTTTGGGCTGACCAATGCCCCGGCTTATTTTATGTACCTAATGAACTCAGTGTTTATGCCAGAGTTGGATAGGTTCGTGGTCGTTTTCATTGATGATATTCTGGTCTATTCCAAGAATGGAGACGAGCATACCGAGCATCTGCACATCGTACTTCAGCGATTGCGCGATCACCGTCTTTATGCAAAGTTGTCTAAATGTGAATTTTGGCTGAAGGAGATTAAATTCTTGGGTCACACAATTTCTCAGGATGGGATATCGGTTGACCTTGAAAAGGTACAGGAGGTGATGGATTGGAAACCCCCGACTACAGTGAGGCAGATTCGGAGTTTTCTGGGATTGGCAGGGTATTATCGACGATTTATTCCGGATTTCTCCAGAATTGCCAAACCAATGACTGAATTGTTGAAGAAGGGAGTCAAGTATGATTGGAGCCAGAAGTGCGAGGATGCCTTTCACACCTTGAGGCAACATTTGACAACCGCCCCAGTGCTAGCCCAACCTGACAATACCAGACCATTTGAAGTTTATTGTGATGCTTCTGGTACCGGATTGGGTTGTGTCTTGATGCAAGATAACCGGGTCATCGCTTATGCTTCCCGAGCCCTCAGACCCCATGAGCAGAACTATCCTACACATGATCTGGAATTGGCAGCAGTGGTTCATGCCCTCAAGATATGGAGACATTATTTGATGGGAGCCCACTGCAACATCTACACTGATCACAAGAGTTTGAAATACATCTTTACTCAGGCTGATCTGAACATGAGGCAAATGAGATGGTTAGAGTTGATCAAGGACTATGATTTGGAGGTGCATTACCACCCAGGGAAGGCCAATGTTGTGGCAGATGCCTTGAGCAGAAAGGCCCAGTGTAATTGTTTGAACATGGATGTGGGAGTTACCACCTTGTGTGATGAGTTGTGCAAGCTGAACCTAGAAGTGGTTCCTTCCGGTGGATTGATTTATATCTCAGTGGAGCCCACATTGCAAGAGCAAATAGTCAGGGCACAGATTGGGGACAAGGGAGTTCAGGTTATCAAAGGAATGATCAAGCAGAAGGCAGAGAAATACAAGTGTTTCCGTCAGGACAGCAAGGGAATTTTATGGTTTGGAGATCGATTGGTTGTTCCCAAGGACCCTGAGCTCAGAAAGAAGATATTGGATGAAGCTCACCTTTCCAAGTTCTCCATGCACCCTGGTAGCAACAAGATGTACCATGATCTCAGATCTTTGTATTGGTGGACCAGGATGAAGAGGGAAATTGCCAAGTACGTATCAGAGTGTGACACTTGCCAGAGAATCAAGGCCAGTCACTTGAAGACAGCAGGTCCCTTGCAACCCCTTCCCATACCATCTTGGAAATGGGAGGACATTTGCATGGACTTCATAGTAGGATTACCCAATACCTCCAGGCACCATGATTCTATTTGGGTCATTGTGGACAGATTGACCAAGACTGCTCATTTCTTGCCAGTGCACACCACCCACAAGACAGAGAAGTACGCAGAAATTTATGTTGATCAGATAGTAAGATTGCATGGTATACCAAAGACCATTATATCTGACAGAGGAGCACTGTTTGTGGCACGCTTTTGGGAGAAACTGCAAGAATCACTTGGGACCCAAGTAATCCGAAGCTCAGCATATCACCCGCAAACAGATGGCCAGACAGAAAGGGTAAATCAGATTTTGGAAGACATGCTGCGGGCATGCGCACTACATTATGGAAAGGATTGGGACAAGTGTCTTTCCTTGGCCGAGTTTTCTTACAATAACATCTATCAGTCTAGTCTGAAGATGGCACCCTTTGAGGCATTATATGGGAGAAGGTGTAGGACCCCGCTAAATTGGTCTCAAGCAGGAGAAAGGGAAATTTTTGGGCCAGATTTGGTGCTTGAAGCAGAGGCCAAGGTTAGAATTATCAAGAAGAACTTAGAAGCTGCTCAGGCCAGGCAAAAGAGTTATCATGACAAGAGGCGGAAGCCTCTACAGTTTGAGGTGGGAGATCATGTCTATCTTAAGATATCACCAACCAAGGGTGTCCAGAGATTCGGGATCAAGGGCAAGTTAGCCCCTCGTTACATTGGACCCTATAAGATCAAGGCAAATTGTGGACCCGTAGCTTACCAATTGGAATTGCCACCCTGTATGTCAGCAGTTCACAGTGTGTTCCATATATCTCAGCTGCGGAACTGTGTTCGTCTACCCACTGAAGTGCTACCAGAACCAGACATTGAGATAGAACCAGACTTGTCCTACCAAGAGTACCCCGTCAAGGTATTGGATCAAAAGGAGAGATCAACTCGGGCAAGATCAATCAAAATGTATAAGATTCAGTGGAGTCATCATTCAGCAGAAGAAGCTACATGGGAGACGGAGGATTTTCTACGCTCTCGCTTCCCCGACTTTCTGCCCAAAGGAGTCGGTATGTAACCCCAAAAAAACCCCACCCCCACCTGCCCTTTGAAGTCAATTATAAGAAAAACTTAGATAACAAGGATAGTCTAAGTTGTGGATTTAACTTAAGAAGGGCTTCCTTCTGAAGTTGCAAAGAGGATGACATTCGAAGAACAGTTAAAAAGTGAAACTTGAGCATAAAGGGAGAGTAGCACTAACACACCTTCAAGCACCCTCCAAGGGACTCTACCTAAAATCTCGGGACGAGATTCCTTTAAGGGGGGAGGGCTGTAACACCTCAGGTGTTACCTTGACTAGAGCATACCCTGAATGCTCAGGATTGTGATCACTTGTGGAAATAACATGAGGGGAACAAAGAACCTTGGAGATTATGGGTTAACCAAGAATTCTAAGGACCTAAGAGCACCCTGTAAGCTTTTGTGCATTTGCTACCTTGGACAAGAAAGGGGGAAGACCCTAGACCCCTCTGGAACCCTCCTTTTCAAAGCCATGGATAAGAAGAAAAAGGGAAATAAGCAAATGTGCAAAACATGAGTGATCTTTAACCCAACCTTAAGCAACCTTATAACCAGCAATTAGAGGAAGGAAATATTGCAAAAAGGCCCCTGGAGAAACCCCAAATCAAATCACTAGGTGGAGAGAGAGCTAGAGCTCTCTATTTCTCTCTAAGTCCATTTTTAACCCTAGTTTAAGGATCAACCGTGTTCACCTTGAAGATGGCATCAAATCCACTTGTGTTCTATACCAAAAACGTGGCATACCACCTAGGGCACCCACTGGAAAAAGTTGAGCCTGGGACTCGGACGTTTGACATGCCATGGCATGGCTTTTGTCGCGAAGTGCCCAGTGTGACACACCTGTTTTGGCATCCGAAGATCTCCCTCCCTAGGCCATATCTGCCCCGACGTCTCACAGTTGAGTGACAACCCTAGGTGCCAGGAAGAGGTCTGCGCCGAACTTTTGCAAAGATTCGCACGTTTGCGACCTCTGCCGACGTTTGAACAATGGAAGAAACAAACCGCCACGTGTTCGACGCGTTCTGCCACGCCAGAGCACGCCCGCGCGCGCCCCCGCGAGCCCCGCGCCGCGCCCGAGCCAAGCCAGCGCCCTGGTCCGCGTCCGCGCCTATAAAACGCCCAGGAGCCTTGGCCGTACCCCTCCGCACGCGCTCAAGCCTCACCGGAGCTCAGTTCACCGCCGTTTGCCCGTGCGCGACGTGCCCGCGGCCACCCGAGCCACTGCCGCCGTAGACCGGCCAGCCCAGCCTTCCACAGTCCCATCCAACCCTCGGACACGAGTGTGCACCCACCAGTGAAGCTCCCCGAGCAAAGAATCGGGCTCTGCTTCACCGGAGACGCCGGAACAAGGTCACCGGACTTCACCCGACCGTCGGCAACCGTGGACCGAGGTACACGGTGAGTCTCTCTTCGATTCCTTGCACGGTTAGACTCCTTAGACCTCCATGAAGCTCCCTATGCCCTTGGATTGAACTATACCGCCGTGGATAGGCTGGAGCACACGCCGCTGACGAGCTCTCCCGCCTGCGCGCGTGGACCGGGCGATTCAGGCCATCCCCGACGACGAGCCGTACCTCGACGTGATCGCCAGAACCTCCCCGAGCAAACCCTGCCCTTCGCCGGACCTCCCTCGCCGCCGGTAAGCCGCGCCACCCTTTTCTTTCCCGTGGCTACTGTTTCAGTTGGGGGAAGGACTGCGGGTGAGAGGAAGAAAAGGTCAGGGGGTTAAGTGAAATGTCAGAGACTCAGGGGAATAGTGGCGCAAGGGTAGAACTGCGAGGTTTCATTTGTTTTAAACCCAGGGACCCCAGTGTAAACCGTTTTTCCAGGAAACTCATTTTAAAATCTATTTTAAATTCAAACAGAAACTTTAAAAACCCATAACTTCTGTTTGGTTTATCCAATTTCGGTCAAACCAATTTTGCCAGACTCTAAATAATATAACCTACTTAAGAAAAATATAAAACCCTATAGGTACTATAGAAAACTATAAGGTTCTGATTTAATTATAGTTTTGACCAAAAGCTCAATAATAGCAAGAAAAATGGTTGTACTATTTAACTAGGGTTAGAAAAATTTGGAGAAGTTTATATCTACCTACTGACCTATTTAAAAATGTTAAACTCCTCTGTCCACTACATTGAGTTAGTTTTTACTCCTTCTTTTGCATTGTGCTTAAGATTAAGAAAAATAGAAAATGTGATTTAAATAGTGAACCAGAGGGCATCCCTATTTTTGTTAGGGTACTTAATCACTATAGTTCACTGGAAAAATCTATCACACCCTGGTTTAGTATAGAATAAATAGGATACCTTTTATTTTAAGAAAACAAGGGGAACTTAGAAAAACCCTACAAAAATAACCACATGGTGAAAACACCCCAACCCTTGGGATAACTAATGTTTGGTTATTGTGAACAGAGGAAAAATACAAAATCTGTTGTTTGATATTTTTCAAATAACAAGCTAGTTATAAGCACCTTTTTAGCATTGAACTTTAGAAAATCACAATTAAATAATCACCAATTAACATCCTATGGATTTTGGAACAGAGGTTTAGTATTACTGTTAGAGGCCAACAAAAATAACCCTTAAGTCAGGACCCACTTTAATAAAGGACTTGTAGTGCAAAGTGGCTTATTTGCACCACTTTTTGTTATTTTTGTATACAGCTTAGCCTTTTATTTTAAATCCCATATTCTTAAGACAGGCCATATTGACCAAGGGCAAGCCACTGTAATTTTTGTAGAATTGTTGAAAATAGTTAATTCACCTTGGTAGTTCAAACCCCACTAGAATTCATAAATAAACACTAAAGAGAGGAAAATGAACGATGGAAATTAGTATCCTCCTAAGACCCTTGTAAATTGTTCCCTGAAATAGAAATATACAAATGCAATACCAATTCTCTTTGTTTACCCCCAAATAAAAACTTGAATATAAAAGTGATAAATATAAACCACTAGAAGACCCACATAGCCAGAGAACCCTAAGTTAATTCTTGACTTAGTTCTGTAGCTTAATGTTCTTAAATCTTGCATAATTATAACATACATGTTCATTGCATTTGATAGATTGTAATCTTGCTGACGGAGAGTACATCCTCGTGCCGGAGCAAGGAGCTGCTCAGGAGGTAGCCCCGGATCCAGCACCAGAGCCTGCACCAGAGGAACTGCCTGCCACTGCTTTGGAAGGCAAGCCCCGGTTTATGCATAACCTGTTATTTATGCTATTTTACTTCACTTAATGATTGTAGGATTGATTGTGCACTTAGGTGTAGGAATTGTTTGAAACCCTAGCTGCATGATCTCAGGAATCCTTTTGAGATGAATACTAGTGTGACAGGTCGAGTAGTTGCTTTATTTAATTAGGATCTCGGTAGAAGACGAGTGATTTTTCTAGCACTCGCGCGAGATCAGGAAATTGATTGTACCCACTTTCACACTGTCATGATACTAGTTGGTGGACAACAATCCATGGGGATTGGTTGCCCACGAGATGGAAAATGGAATAAGGATTAACGTGCGGATACCTGTGTCAAGCGTTTGAACGTACTAAACACATACCGAGAAATAAGGTAAATCGGTAAGCCTAGTACCTGAGTGAACCTGGCAGTGGACATATCCCCTCACGCGACCTGAGACGTAGTCTCCCATTCCGGTTATGGTGGGTACAAGTGCGGTCACTGCACGACGGCCAGTCGGGGTCAGTGAGGCATTGTACGCCAAGGCGGTGAGCCCTGATCTGCTGACGGGGAATCGATGGGGACGGTTGATGTGTGTGGGGACGGAGTGCCCCTACATATCGTGTGTTTAGGTTTACCTTGCAAGGATAAAAACTCGATTCGAATCGTCTGCTTCTCGCAGCTAATGAGACTGCTTGATCCATTGTACTGCATTGAGTAACAAGTGGAACTGTGTTGAGATGATACAAGATTTTGATTGCTAAAATGTTTGCTACTTTGTATGAATAGATAGCTCATTTTTAGCCTTAAGAGAGTCACACTTAACTTTGACTAAGTTAAAATTTTGATTTAGAAACTCAGCTAGTGCTTTTGGCAACCAAACCCCACAGCCAAACAGCTGCATGTCTAGAGGTAGAGGAGTAGATTCCTCACACCGGGTAAGTCTAGCTGAGTATTAGTCTACTCAGCCTTGCTTGTGGCATAATTTTTACAGGTTCTCTGGAGGAAATGGCTGCTGGAGTGACTTGGCCATCCACCCTGCCACAGGGTTGGACTGTCGAGTGGGACCCTGCCTCGGCTGAGGAGGAGCATGAGGAGTGATGGGACAGGCTTCCCCATCTCTCTATTTATTTACCGTTAGTTTATTTCCGCTGCACTTCAAAACAATGATGGTCACTTTTGCAAAAACTCCGATGATGAGGATGATGATGTAATAATTTAATACTCTGACCTGCATGGTTTTATGCTTTATTGTATTTGCTCTGTGACTCACCATCGAGTGAGATTGTGGTACTTGATCCTGTCAGTGGCCGTGTCGGACTAGATCCGAGGGATTGACGGATTCTTCCCATTTAAGTGTGGTCCAGCCTCTAAGGCAGGGCTTAGGCACTTAAGTTGGAATAATTCGGGCAGTTCCGCCACAACAATAAAAGAAAAACATTCTAATGTGTGTACACATACCCATGCCAGCAGCATTAGAGTCTCATGATTCTAAGATTCCGATAATTTGTGGTGAACAAGCTAGAAAAGGGACATTGGAAATAACTAGCAAATGTCAGGCACAAAACATCCTATTCTTGCCCTACTTCTAGATGTTGGAAACAATGGGATGTCAAATTATTCAAGCTTACCAACCGTTGCATAACCCTCTTCTCATCAATCATGCCTAACCTTTGGATTATAGAAGACATCAGCTCATCTAAACTTTCAGAGCCTGAAATTGAACAAATAATCTGTTAATTGAAGCATTCAGCCCCAGTCAATTGACTAAGATCATATTCAGTACCTACCACAAGTAAATCTATGCATGTGTCCCTTCTTGTCATGAAACTTAAAGACAAATGAATTATCAACAGCAGGACGATAAGAACTACTACTGCCATCCCTGTCATCTGATGGCGTCACTAAAGGTAATTCACTGTACACTGCAATAATTTAGGCAAACATTGCATTTGAGAGGGAAGACAGATAAAACGGACATAAAACAACCATTAACTAGACCAGTGATTATCAAAATCCTCATCTGGAGGTTGCTCTAGAGCAAGTGCAGAGTCCCATAATTTTTGCATTATCGTGGTTGCCACATAATTGCAGCACCATGACCTCCTTCAACATTCAGAAGGAAAAACATTTCAAATGGACTAAAATTACTAGGATGGATTAAGAGAGGGAGGGAATGGTCCATGGAGAGGAAGACCATTGAAATGGTAGCAGCAACCCGCCCATCTGTTCATGGAAATGGAAAATTAGATACACAACTTTTGGAATAAAGAATCATAAATCTCAAGAAGAAACCTTTTCTACTAGAGTTAACTCAGGAGAAAGATTTTGGGCCACAACACGCATTAGCACATCACTTGAGCTGAAATTATACAGAAATAAGCTTTCTTATCTGGATCAACTTTTGCTAAAAAATTTATAGAAGAATAGCAATGAATTATAGTAAAGTGACAACATACTTTGTGTTCTTTGTGATAATGTTTGATAAAGAAGGTTTGAGCAGAGGAGCGGCATTTTAAGATATTGTTTTAAGCCACTTGCTTTTATTGACCATCACGTCATAGAAAAAATTACAACAATTAGTAGCATGATGCTGCTACATTGCAAATAAAAGTATCAAAATAACTTGCATGTGAAGTAACTTATTTGTCAATAAAAATACCTGCACTATTTACCACCTTCAGCTAAAGCAATCAAGATTACGCATTAGAGAATAGTTTGATTAAAACATTATTTGTCAGGAAAAGAAATACAATGACACATATCCCCAAACCACATAAATCTCACATTGCTTGAACATGGTGTTTGCTACATCACGAGATCGATTTGTAATTTGCAAATATACAAATGATGAAAATTGATGACCATACCACTAAAAGAGGTACAAAATAGGTCCAATAAAAAGGTTTCTTACCTTGAGCTGTAGCTTCATTAGGTATTGCTGCTTCAGCACACCTGCTTTGTGGATCTGTAGATAAATTATGAGTTCAAAAATGACTACAGTTAGGATTTACAATTCAATTCAGGGAAAAAAGAGGGCACAACAAGGATTGAAATCCACTTAATCAAAAAGCATGTGCATATAGATGCAAAAACATGTCCAGGACTCCATATAGAAAGTGCAAGCTAAATAGAAAACTCCTGCAAATTCAATGCTCGTGTGGACCTCATCCTCTCCCTATGCCTTACTCTAGCTGCTTATATTTATTCACAGAATAGAATAATTAAGAAAATACATCAATTTATGTCTGTGCTAATGCTACAGAAAAAGACAACTGTAGCAAGAGATACAACCATTACCTTTGTGTAGAAAACAAGCCGACAGCTACCCCGAGAAAACAAGCCCTCTATACCGCAGAAATCTCATGCCAAAAAAATCTTAGTATTTGTACTGAAATAATCTCATGCCAAAAAAGGGACAGCAAGTAGTTGGCGAAGGTACTATAGTACATAATTTGAAAAAAAAGAGCCCAGGCCTTAGAGATGAGCTTTTAGGCAGGCAGCACATACAGCTTAACGAGGTGAGTGAGGTTCCGCAGCTCCTCAAGTATGGGGCCAACCGCATCCAGCGTGTTAATCTTCCTGCACCGCCACCGGCATCGGATGGGAAAAGTTGGTGAACCTGTCATGGAGAGAGAGATAGAGCAAGGGAGCATGGCGGTGGCAGCAGCTCTGGACACACAGTCTAGTAACATGGCAGAGCGTGTTGTTTCGGTCGGAGTAGTCGCACTTGATGGCCGGGTTGAACACAGGGTTGTCGTCGATGGACGTGTCGTCCGTCGCGGCGCCGCTGCAGGGGTTCCCGCTGATGTTCCACGACAGCGGCGCGCTCAGCCCCAGCTTGCTCAGGATCGTGTTCACTGCCGCAGCTGTCCACTGCACGGGGCGCGGTCGCGGCAGGGGCGTCCGCGGCGGTGGTCGGGGCTGGGGCGGGCGAGGGCGGTCGTGCGCATCGGGGGTGGGCGCGGTGGGGGCCGGGCACGGCGGAGGCAGCCGCGGCGGCGGCCGGGGCGGGCGGGAGCTGCCTTGCGTGTCAAGGGCGGCCGCGTCGGGGGCCTGGCGCGGTGGCGACTGGGGGCGAGGTCGGCCGGGCGCGGGAGCGGCGGCCGGGGCCGAGGGCTTGGCGGGGCCGGCCGGGCGTGGGAGAGGCGATGTGGGAGAGGCGGCCGGCGTGCTGGAGACAGAGAGACGTTGAGAAAGGTGAGAGAAGAGAGAGAAGAGATAAGGTTGAGGGAGGTTAAAAATAAAAAACATAACTTCCTAGATTAAAGCCGTAGGAAGTTACGTAACTTCCTAGAGTTTGTACTTTGACTCTAGGAAGTTAAGTAACTTCCTACAGTCGGCCGTAGGAAGTTAGATTTTTGTTTGACTGGTCAACAGCTGAAATCTAACTTCCTAGAGGAGGCCGTAGGAAGTTAGATTTTCGTTTGACTGGTCAACAGCTGAAACCTAACTTCCTAGAGGAGGTCGTAGGAAGTTAACTGGGCAGCTAACTTCCTAGAGCCAGCCGTAGGAAGTTAGCTATTCGTTTGGTTGGTCAACAACGTGTTCTTAGTGCTCAGCCTGAATCATCAGAGAAGCAGCAACGCCATAATTTGTTCCAGACTTTCTTCGCCATCGAGAATCGACGTGCACATGTTATTATTGATGGTGGAAGCTGCAGTAATTTGGTGAGTTTAGATTTGGTCAAGAAGCTTGGCTTGACCACATGTCCACGGCCACATCCATACCAGATTCAGTGGATAATGATTCAGGCAAGGTTAAGGTAACACACATGGTACGAGTGCATTTCTCCATTGGTATTTATTCTGATTATGCAGATTGCGATGTAGTACCTATGGAAGCTTGTTCTCTTTTGTTGGGTAGACCTTGGGAATATGATACTGATGCACGTCACCATGGTAGGAGTAATACATACACTTTTAGGCATAAAGATAAAACATTACTTTGCTACCTTTGACTCTTGCTGAAATTGTACAAGCTGATAAAGATAGAGCTGCAAGTACCCATAAGGAACCAACTAATGAGACAGAAATTCAGCAACAAATTAAATTGAAAGCTCCTATCATGCTTGCTACTAAATCTGATCTTCTTGAAACTCATGCTACTGATGCCTGTTGCTATACCTTGGTTTGCAAAGATGCTTTCTTTTCTAGTGATGATATTCCTAGCACTTTGCCTGCATCTGTGACTAACCTTTTGCAGTAGTTCCGAGATGTTTTTCCCTCTGAGTTACCTCCAGGACTTCCTCCCATTCGTGGGATTGAGCACCAGATTGATTTGATTCCTGGAGCGAGCTTGCCCAACCGTGCTGCATATCGAGCAAATCCTGAGGAGACTAAGGAGATTCAGCGCCAAGTCCAAGACCTTTTGGACCGCAGATATGTACGTGAGAGCGTTAGTCCTTGTTCTGTTCCTATCATTTTGGTTCCAAAGAAAGATGGCAGTTGGCGCATGTGTGTAGATTGTAGAGCCATTAACAATATCACTATCCGGTACTGTCATCCTATTCCTCGATTAGATGATATGCTTGATGAGTTAAGTGGTTCTAAAATATTTTCTAAGATTGATTTGCGCAGTGGGTACCACCAAATTAGAATGAAATTAGGTGATGAATGGAAAACTGCTTTTAAAACCAAGTTTGGCTTATATGAGTGGTTAGTGATGCCTTTTGGATTAACTAATGCCCCTAGTACTTTTATGCGTTTGATGAACGAGGTTTTGTGCCCATTTATTGGAAAATTTGTGGTGGTTTATTTTGATGATATCTTGATCTACAGCACTTGTTTATCTGAACATCTTGACCATCTACGTGCTGTTCTTGATGCTTTGCGCGCCGCGCGCTTATTTGCTAACCTTGACAAATGCACCTTTTGCACCGAACGCGTATTGTTTCTTGGCTATGTTGTCACTCCACAGGGTATTGAGGTTGATGAGGCCAAGGTGCATGCTATTTAGAGTTGGCCGACGCCATCGACGGTGACACAAGTGTAGAGTTTTCTTGGACTTGCAGGATTTTATCGTCGTTTCGTGAAGGATTTCAGCACCATCGCTGCCCCATTACATGAGTTGACCAAGAAGGGTGTTTCATTTAATTGGGGGCAGTCACAAGACGATTCTTTTGCTCTTTTAAAAGAGAAGCTTACTCACGCGCCACTACTCCAACTTCCTGACTTTGTTGGTTCGGTTCGTCTTTTGTTGTTGCAGGAAGCGCATGGTGGTGGTTTGATGGGTCACTTCGGTGCCAAGAAGACGGAGGCTGTGCTGTCCACACACTTCTTTTGGCCTCGAATGCGGCGTGATGTTGAACGCTTTGTAGCAAGATGCACGACATGTCAAAAAGCTAAGTCACGATTGAACCCACATGGTTTGTATATGCCTCTTCCTATTCCTTCAGTTCCGTGGGCAGATATTTCTATGGATTTTGTTTTGGGATTGCCTAGGACGAAGAGGGGGTGTGATAGTGTTTTTGTTGTGGTTGATCGTTTTTCTAAGATGACACATTTTATACCTTGTCACAAAACGGATGATGTCATTCATATTGCTAACCTCTTTTTCAAAGAGATTGTTCGTTTGCATGGTATGCCTTCTACTATTGTTTCAGATCGTGATGTAAAATTCTTGAATCATTTTTGGCGTACTCTATGGAACAAATTGGGGACAAAATTGCTGTTTTCTACTACTTATCATCCCCAAACTGATGGACAAATAGAAGTTGTGAATAGAACATTATCTGCAATGCTGCGAGCAATATTGAAGAAAAACTTGAAAATGTGGGAAGAGTGTTTGCCTCATGTGGAGTTTGCATATAATCGGGCGGAACACTCCACCACCAAGGTAAGTCCTTTTCAGGTAGTGTATGGTTTTAACCCTCGTGCTCCTATTGATCTTTTGCCTCTACCTACTACCGAGCAAGTACATAGTGATGCTAAGGAGCGTGCTGACTTTATTTTGAAACTTCATGCTTCAACTAAAGCAAACATTGAAAAGATGACTGAAAAATATAGAATTGCTAGTAGTCAAGGTAGAAAACAAGTTAAGCTTGAAGTGGGTGATTTAGTGTGGTTGCACTTAATAAGATTTTGGACAAAATAAATGATAATGCATAAAAACTTGAGTTCCGGGTTAGTCCAACATTTAACATTGCAGATTTGAAACCGTATTTGGGGGAAGAAGATGAGCTTGAGTCGAGGATGACTCCACTTCAAGAGGGGGAGGATGATGAGGACATCACTACCATGGATACAAACAACACTCCCCTAGTTGATGTTCAAGGTCCGATTACTCGCGCACGCGCAAGACAATTGAATTTGCAGGTGAGCTCATTCCTGTGTACTTATTCTTGTGCATTTGAGAATAGTGTGCTACCTAATGAATTAATTGTACTTAGGAATGAAGGAAAGGACCAGCAAGGACATGGTGAAGGACTTGGAGACGTGGAAGGCCAGCAAGGACGTTCGGATCAAGGTGGAGGACCAAACCGACGTCCATAATCTGTCTCGGTGCTGTGACACCGTAAATAGGCCTTTGGGCCGTGTATCTTTGTTGGGCCCATTAGGGCGCGTCTAGGGAGGGATTCCGCTTCTAACCCTTATATAATCAGTAGCCGCCACCACATTAGGGCTCGGGTTTTGCTTTAGTTAATCTGTCGAGAATAGTTCACCGTTTAGATCGGTTTGTGAGACCCCAACTTGTGAGCTTAATCATCCATCCGCAATATTCCAGATTGTGTTCTTTCTTGTTCTTTCTTGTGTCTTCGATTCAAAGGCAAGGATTAGCCCTCGTGGCGAGGTCAATCGAGCAGCGCACGGTTGATAACCAGAGGAGAAGTGGTGTTGCGATTGCGGAGTTCTAGTCTTGTTGATTGGAAGTCGGATCGTCTGTGTGACATCTCCACCAAATCGATAGTTACCTTCACCTGACGGAAGATCAGGCACCCCCATTCCTATCAGGCGAGCTCTTCTTCTTCTCAAGGATCACTTAAGACCCCGCAAGGATCACCACACTCTTTGGTGTCTCTTGCTAGCTTTACAAGCCTCCAAAACTTTGGAGGAAGTTCAATGGGAGTCAAAACTCCACGCACAAATGAACACAAGATGTAGCACACACTTTCTCTCAATAAATCTCACAAGGCACTAGTGCTAAACTCAAACGAGTAGCTCTCTCTTGCTTGCTCTCTCTTTTGTGGCACTTGTGTTGGTTGTAGTGGTCTAAATCTTGTGTATAGGATGGATCAATGAATAGAGGTGGTTGGGAAGGCTTGAATATGTCAACTATATGACTTGTAATGTTGCTTGGGCTCCCACACATTGAAGTGGCCGGTTGGGGTGGTATTTATAGCCACCATCCAAATTATAGCCGTTGGAGAAGGTTGCTGGCGATGGGCGCACCGGACAGTCCGGTGCGCCGCCACGTCATCCTGTCGTTAGGGCTTGGAGCTGGTCGACCGTTGGAGGCTTTGTCCTCATGCGGCACCGGACAGTCCGGTGCCACACCGGACAGTCCGGTGCCCCTTTGACCTTCTGCTCTGACATCTGAATTGCACTGTTCACTTTGCAGAGTCGACCATTGCGCGCAGATAGCCGTTGTTCCGCTGGCACACCGGACAGTCCGGTGAATTATAGCGGAGTTGCGCCCGAGAAACCCGAAGGTGAAGAGTTTGAAGTCGATCCTCCCTGGTGCACCGGACACTGTCCGGTGGCACACCGGACATTCCGGTACGCCAGACCAGGGCACACTTCGGTTTCCTTTTGCTCCTTTCTTTTGAACCCTAACTTGTTCTTTTTATTGGTTTGTGTTGAACCTTTGGCACCTGTAGAACATATAATCTAGAGCAAACTAGTTAGTCCAATTATTTGTGTTGTGCAATTCAACCATCAAAATCATTTAGGAAAAGGTTTGACCCTATTTCCCTTTCAATATCCCCCTTTTTGGTGATTGATTCCAACACAAACCAAAGCAAATATATAAGTGCATAATTGAACTAGTTTGCATAAGGCAAGTGCAAAGGTTGCTTGGAATTAAACCAATATAATTATTTCAATAGATATTGTAACACCCTAGGTGTTACTTAGGATTTTCACTGAAGGAAAGCCCATCATCACATGTGACTTAACTTGAGTGAAGGACTTCAAACTTGGAAATCAAGATCCTAAATAAGTGCAACCCATCTTAGATGTCATGCCTTGACTTATAATACACATATAAGGGGCAGATTTGCCCAAACCCTAATTCAAACCCCTTTGGACAAATGGAGCCCTAGAAGTAAGTATGACCAAAAGGTAAAGAAAACCACATGATCATGACTTGGGCCAATTATAAAAGTTGTAGTACACTTAATACCCTACAAATACTAGTAATAAAGTGACCCCAAAAAGATTAGAAAAACCCCAAAAGGTTCACCAAAGGGTTGAGCACAAAAGGAAAATCAGAATTTTTCTAAGTCCAAAACCAACCCTTTTGCAAAGATCAAACACGTTCACCTTGATCCCAAACTCAAAACCACTTGGCCCAATTGACAAAGTGGCGCCAAAATACCTCTAGAACACCCTGGAAAAATTTGAACCCAACCCTAAGTCGTTTGACATGACTTGGCACAAGATTTGTCTCGGTATAAACAGCTCTGATAGAGCCGACTTCCCACCCCCATATCTCTCTAACTCGACCACATCTCCCCATGGAACTCACATGAACTAGGTAGCCCTTGGTGTAGGGAAGAGATCTCTCAAAGGTCTTAGGGCAAGATTTGCACGTTTTGGCCGCTCAGCAGAGGATAGAACAAGAGCAGAAATAAACCTACACGTGTTCGACGCGCTCTGAGCTCGCCAGAGCACGCCCGACGCCCGCCCCAGCGTGCCCCCGCGTCGCGCCAAGCCAGGCCAGTGCCGTTGCCCGCGCCCGCGCCTATAAAAGCCACCAGGGCCTTCGACCGTACTCACCCGCGCGCGCTCGACCTCACCGGAGCACCACCTCACCGGCATTGCCCCGCGCACGGCGTGTCCGCGGCCACCTGAACGCCCACCACCGTAGACCAGATAGCAGAGTCTCTCCCAGCCATGTCCGACCCTCGGAGTAGACCGTGCATGCCTCGGTGACGCTCCCCGAGCAAGGAATCGGACTTTGCCTCACCGGAGAAGCCAGTCCACGGTCGCCGGATTTCGCCCGACCGCCGGTGAACGTAGACCGAGCTCCACGTTGAGTTATCTTTCAATTCCTTGCACGAGTCGACTCATCGACACCCAGTGAAGCTCCCCATGCCATTGGATTGACCGGCATCGCCGTGGTTAGGCCGGAGCACTTGCCGCCGACGAGTTCACCCGCCTGCGCACGTGGACCGACCGATTCCGGCCACCACCGCCGTCGAGCCATACCTCGCTAGGACCGCCAGGACCTCCCAGAGCCAACCCCGCCACTCGCTGGACCTCTCTCGCCGCCGGTAAGCCACGCCACCCTTTTTACTTTCGCGGATACTATTTAAGTTAGGGGAGGGACCTCGGGGAAGAAGGAGAAAAGGCCAG